>CM056463.1:15312107-17712107 GCA_029783895.1 Triplophysa bombifrons
AGTAAACAAAGTACAGAACATGGACCGACCTGTGTTTACTTTGAATAAAAGCCTCAGGAGACTTTAAGGTTAAATTGAAATGCAGGAGAATGAGGGTGATTATGGGCACTGAGTGTGCGTGTACCAACCGTGCAGTGGGTGTGTTGTTGCAGAAGTGTGGGCACGTCTCCTCCTATTGGCATCTGTTTGTTCAATTCTTCATCTTTCAAACTGATCCAGCGGCTCAGTTCTTCCAGCACTGACAGAAGTCTGTTCCAGCGCTCAGCACTGGCTTCCAGATGAGCCCTGAACACACATGACATACGTCTTTATAAGTGTTTTCACAATCACACCTACAAATCGGACATAAATAGCTCAGATCTTACAGAAAGCTGCAGATAAGTTGATCATTTTACAGACCCACATATGGAAACTTATAACAATACCTACTTTACACCAATGATGACAAATACTAAACAGAATTTTTGCGTGGTGTTATTCGTTATATTCTAAACCTACAGTATCATTTAAAAACGATGTGCACATTCCAGAACCAGTCACACGATGTGTTTCACTCGACACCCAATTACTGCAAATCTTTCTGCTGCCACATTTCTAGTATGTAGGTGGTTGCTAGGGCACTGCTATGCAGTTTCTAGAGTGTTCTGAGTGGTACCAAAGTTGATCCGTGTGGTTCCTAGTAGGTCTAGAGTAGTAAAAAACGAATAGCTTGAATGCACTGGATAAAAGCTTCATCCAGATGTATTATGTAAATGAGCTCAGTGCTGTAACTTTAATAATCTAGGTGGAGGTTACTGACCTAAATCCAAAGCGTGAACAGTAATAGTGATTAGTACATATATTTATAAAAGAAAAGCAACTGATCACAAGCTGTTACATATAAAACACAGAGAGAATGTGTTCTAATAGTGTAATTCACACGCCTGACTGTGTGTGTGCGTGTGTTGATGGATGTGTCAGCAAGCTTCGTAATTACATTCGTTCAGTAATTAGTTCCTAATGAGATTTAATAAAATAACAGCATTGTGTCCCTCACACACACGTCATTCAATCCAATGCACGACTTTCTACACTACAGTTGATCTCTCCATAGCCATAAATTTGCATTTTATTTACATTTATTTGAATGATACACACAATCCACATCACAAGGGTTGTCCAACCATCAATCACAATTAATCACATCCAGAATAACAGTTTGTTTGTCAAGTATATATTTAGGAAATATGTGCGTTATGGCAAGCCGTTCAGGAAATTAAAGTATTTATAATACAGTAAGATTTGTTAAATATATGGAATGAAACTAGAATATATTGAATGAAAGTTGAATATACAGAATGAAACTAGAATATATTGAATGAAACTATGAAATTACTTTAAAATGGCTACCGTAGTGAAATAGTGAACGTATTTCTTCATCGTTTGAAGTGTATTGAGTCCAGTTGCCAGACTGTAGACGCATTCCCCCGCGTGTTTATTAATTAGTTATTACTTAAAATTGCTGCTATTAGATTACATTTACATTTACATTTACATTTAGTCATTTGGCAGACACTTTTATCCAAAGCGACTTACAGTGCACTTATTACAGGGACAATCCCCCTGGAGCAACATGGAGTAAAGTGTCTTGCTCAAGGACACACTGGTGGTGGCTGCTGGGATCAAACCAGCAACTTTTTGATTTACCAGTTCAGTGGTTTAACCCACTAGACCACCATCTCCATGATTACTCGCAGACTCACTCATTGTTCAACATCTGAACAATCACAAATGCGCTTTGATGACGTCAGTTTCGATCCATATATTCACACTTTCATTCAATAAATTCTATTTTCATTCCATATATCCAAATATTCAACCAATCATATTATAAATACTTTAATTTCCTGAACGGCATGCCATAGTGCATGTTTACATTTATATTTATATAGAATTATAACAAATTTTATACTTTTATTAAATATATACATGTATGTGTTTATAAATGCAAAATATATATGCACAGTGCACAGACACTTATTATGTAAACACAAACTTTTATTCTGGATGTGGTTAATAAGGACTAATCGTTTAACAGCCTGTGCAACTAGCAGAACCAAACCAAAGAATCAAACAATAATGACTGAACAGATTCTCAACAAACACGCCCCTCTCATCTGTCACTGGTCAATAATCAAATAAAACACAGTAAACAGAACTCTACTGGTTGAGACAGTGCTTCTATGCTGGACCGAGTGGTATGTAAAAAGCCGTAATCTGTCGTTTTATTTTGGTTAAAAATAAAAACAATTGGGTATTGACAAATAAGAACAAATAAGAATCCTTATCGTTCCCCAATTCACAAGTACGCTTATTATAATGATTTATAATTTGAAGTCAACCCATATAAAGAAAAGTATCTAAGGTAACCTGCAATTTTATGTTTCAAACTGAGACGGCGACTTAGAGGCAAACAGACTGCAAATTAAATATTATGTTAAGATTGGGAAAGTATTTCAATAACCAATAAAAATATATATATTTCCATACCAATAACTACCAATGGCTGACATTGTCAAATTATGAAAAAAACAGGAGATGTAAGTGTAGATATTTAAATACACTTCTGAGGACCATATTTTGGAAATTATACTAAACTAAGAGGTCTTTTTGAGGTCCTTATTAGTCATTTGGTCAACTCATGTTAAGCTTTTGAATATGAAAATTATATATTTTTTGTTGGATGGTCTGATTGAGGAAATGACGCACGTCTGTGTGTGTGTGTGTGTGTGTGTGTGAGAGAGAGAGACTAACCGTATGTTGCTTGATTTGGCTTTGAGGTCGTTCCAGCGCTGGTTCATGTCGTCCAGCCTCTGCTGGAGGAATACTGCTTCCTCTGAGCTCCCTAGAGCCTTCACCATCTTTAACTTGTTCCCCTCCACACTCCTGAACACATCATTATGAGCTTCAATCTCCGCCTGGATGTCCTACACACACAGAGAGACAAATAGATCGGCTTTAATTGCGTCATGATCACCTTCATTATGTAGATTCGTTAAAGGGAAAAATAAATCAATAAACAAAGACAAACTTTTCAGTTTCTTTCTATTGAGAGAAAGGCAATTAAAGCTGTCAGTTTGATATCGAATCTCTCTCCACACACACACATGAAGATATAACTGCCAATAATTCACTTTAGACATTAAAGCACTAAGACGTCTTTATGCAGAGGGAACGGAAGACAATCTAGTCCATAATTACACATTCAACATTTTTCATTTCTTATCTACTGAGTGTTCACTTCGCGGCTCTGAGAAAAATGAGTGAGCCGTCTACCGTACGTAGGCAGCATTTTAAGGCATCACAGGTTCACTGTCGACATGAAGGCTGTTGTAAATATTAGGCAGCATAGTTATACTACTTTTAAGATACCTTCTTTTAGAGAAAGCACAGTATGAATCCTTTAGAAGAGAATTCAATGCCAGAATGCCTTGCAACAATGGCAAAGAATAAAGAAACTATTCAAGATAAGGTGAAAGAAGTTCATGATAAGTGTATTTTATAATGAAGCTACCAGTGTAGAAACTAGACAGCAAGCCGGGTTTTACAACAGAGCATCTATTTCTTGTGCCGATGGAGAGACAGAATAAAGCGAGAGACATATAGAGGGATGTTGAGCGGAGACAGCAGAAGACGTTTGGGCCTTTTCCAGTTAATTCGTAAAGTGCTCTCCGCTACTTAACTCTCTCTCTCTCTCTCTCTCTCTCTCTCTCTCTCTCTCTCTCTCTCTCTCTCTCTCTCGCTGTTTTTCTGTCACCATCTGTGTCTAATTCAGAGGAAACACGGTGCGATACATAGACACCATTATAACCACAGCAACACTTCAAACAAACACTCAATTCATCGGAAGACGATCTGTGTATTTTACAATGTGAAATATTGACGCGGTGTAAAGAAAGCAGTAAGCACGATCTCTCTGGAGCTCACATTCAGCTTTCAGCATAATACAGTGAAGAGAATATCACAAGACGATTCATATTCACGAGCCACATCTGGCAAAGTTTGTGTCGATAGTTAAACAAAAGATAATTCATAAAGTCAATCAAAATGTATTCATTGACGCTGTATAGGAGCGTATAGGCGGCAACTAGTCTTTCATAACAATGAGTGCGAGTACATGCACAGTATTACTCAGATTATGCTATTAACTGCGTAACCAAAACCTGCTCGGCAGAGGTAGTTTTTTGCACATTATTTCCGATTTCGCATTGCATGTAAACGCATTTACTAGTTTTCTCTCCGTTTTGTTTATGTGCGCATGTCTGACAGCGCAATAGTAAAAAGTCCCAAACGGAAGTAACAGTAAAATAATGCATAAAAGTCAAATCATGCAGTTGTTTCAGAAACGGCAAGATGAGAAACTATTGTTGCAGACGCAGGTACTGTTGACATTTGAAGAGATATAAAATTACAGCTTCTGAGAAATTTCCCTCTGCATTTTTTAGATACAAGAGGGACTATCGAGGGTGACGCGCGAGAAACCTGGCCAGTCTCTAATTTCCAAGTAAACACGGTTTTCTGCGTAGCCGGTTTATTGATATGCATGTAAACTTGTGAAAACAGTTTTCTTTTATAAGCTGATTTTTAATAGATATCCTTTTATTTTGTGCATGTAAACACACTCAATGTCACGCTTAAGAAAAGAGGCTGTTGAGAAAAGTTTATCTGCACTATTGTCTTGTAAATGTTCATGAGAGAATTAAATGACAAAGACTTTGAACATTCCTATCAACACATTAGCATAATGTCTGGTAAAGGGCTGCCCACAAGAAGAGAGCGTCTGTCTGACATGTAAAGCACCACGAAGTCTTTCTAGACAAGGCTAATGAAAATAATAACTTTCAGAAGTGCTTAAAGTCCACAAATCCAATTGGAACTTAGTTTTCTACTAAATTCATTGGGCGGTCAGTGAAAGGACTGTGGGTGGTCCATGGACATAAACTGAGTTTAGAGAGACTGTGCTTGTGTGTTTGTGTGTGTATAACCAGTCTAGAAGATACCAGTCTGATTCACATGACAAACACACACACAAACCATCAACAAAAGGTCTAAATTGTGCTGCCAGACTTGTGTGTACTGTGTTTGGTTAAAGGTGCGTACTGGTCTTATATCTGCAGTTTATCTGTTATATATTCATAATAAATTATTTAACTGTGATCAATACAACTGTCACACACAAATAAACACACACACATTCGCACGCATATGGACACACGCATTTTGTCTTCTGGCAGTCTGACCTATAAAAGGAGGCAATAAAAAGCTTTTCTTGTTAATAAAGTTAAATAATTGCTTCCCGATCATAAAGACTCCCCAGAGCTGTCGCTCAGCGCGCTCTAATTTAACCCGACTAACTCATAAGCCCAAGAGATGCCTGAAAGAAAAATAAAGTGGCATTTTCATGCTTTGACCTTTTCCTGTTGTTTGATAGAAGCACTCAGATCGACCACCAACACACAAACACACACAACTACAGCAAGTAGTACACTCTGAAATAACACAGTTTCACAGGAGGAGAATCCTCTTGAATCACAGAGTGTGTTTGTGGTTTTAAAAAGATTTTTAAGTCATGTCGCAGACACTTCCATTCAAAGTGACTAACAGTTCACTTATTACAGTCCTTGAGTAAACAAAGGTATTGTTCAAGGGCAAAACATTATGTTAATAAAACCTTTTGCCAAACATGCAAACAGAGAATTAGGATAATTTAGGAGGCAAAATTATTTCTTACTTGCCATAGATTTGCATAAAAATATATATTCTTTATTATTGTGATTACATAATTTCATGGTGCTTTTTGCCACAAACTAGTTTTCTTCAGTAGATGGTTTGTTTGAATAGTTCACAAAGCTTTTATCAGCTAGGGGCAGACTTTTTGAGGACTCTAGTAATCTAAATTAAACTTTATTAGGACCTGCAAAATAAAATATGGATATTATATTGCAGTTCCCAACAAAGTTGCGAGCCCAACGGTGTGAAACTTTATTTTCTCCACAAAGCCGTTTTTTTCTAGAAATTGTAATTCATCACTTTTGGACCATAATGCACTCATTTCAATTCCATTCCTGCCTATTTAAACAGCCCAGAAACAAACAGGGAATCCGACAATACCTCTTCGAACTTGTTCAGCAAATCCTGCAGGCTGAAGTTCAGGCCAACCATCATGTTTTCCGTCTCTCTACCGCTCTACATTCCCAATCCAAAATGCCAAAGACGGAGATCAAGTTGAGAACAGAAGGGCCACACGCGCATCATACACCTGATTATATGCAGGAACGTCTGTGGATGAACACACGCCACAGAAAGCACATAGCGGTTTCTCAGCGCGTGTGCACTGCTAGTTTGTAGACGTATGCGTGGTAGCTGCATGCTCCGGTGTTTAACAGCTCAGGGTGGAGGGTCAAGCCTCCTTGTTCAGAGCTCATGTCTGAGGAGGATGTGTCCTGCAGTGCGAGGTGAAGGCCTGGGCGCTGGAGGTAGATTGAAGGTATGATTTACAGTATATATCTATTGTTCGGTTTCATCTGCCATCTTCCTAGCTGGTCTACTCGGTCTCACAAAGCACACATGCATTTTTGTCCCTCTCACATACACACACACAGAATGTGTCCTGTTTTTCCTCCAGGCTCCTGTGACCCTCGGGCAAGCGTCCGTACTCAATTATCTGAGTCAAAGAGTTTCTGTCTGGGTCGCGCTGACGGGCACGGAAAAAGGAGCACCGGAGTGGTTTCACTTTTTTTTGCAGAGAAATCCCGATTTTGAGGTCAACATCTCCAAACCAAAAAGAGAGAATTCAAGCCAGAACCAGGTGGTTCGTTTCAGCTGTAACATATAGATTCACCTTTGCCTAAATTCCAGCTCCGACTTTTATCTTCTGCACCCAGAAGCTCATTTAGATCTTCACGGGTTCCATCAGCACTGTCTGTTCATCCCTCAGTATACAAGTTAAAGAAAAGGCTTTCCTCCAGGGCTCACAGATTAAATCTCCTGCTTTTCAAACACTGGCAGCTTGAGGTCTTCATGGATTCCAGAAGTTTTCAGAAAGTTTCCATAAAACTTGACACTTCTTTTATCAGTCTCTTTCCTCTTCTTCTCTGACTGCTGGCTCTCGGACCGGACTTTTCCCGCTCTCTCTTCCACACTCACTCTCTCGCTCTCTTACCCTCCGGTGGCAGCTGTTTATTATTTTATTCAGCATCCCCTGTTTCCCCTCCTCTTTCCCTCCACTCCTCCATCCCTCTCCAAACTAACACACACACACACCCACTTCCTGTAGGGCCCCACCATCAAAAGATAGAAAGCACACCGTTGAAAATGACGGAAATGTGAACGTTCGAGAGGAAAGGAAAAACAGAAGAGTTTAGGAACAGAAAACATTTACAGATATTAGGTTAGAATCTGTTCACAGCATCTGTAAAGGTCTCCAATTATGATTACGAACTTGATTATGAGCGATATGACTCGATGTGTAAGAAAGCGACTACATTGAGCGAAGAACAGAGTTGTGTTTTAAGCGTTCAGTCAACAAAAACAACACAGCAAACTTCCCTTTCATAAACTGGAACTTTCTGGTTTAACGTGCATTCTGAGATTGCAGATATTGTGACATATTGCTGCAAAACACTGCAGTGACATAGAACAACATGTCTAGTGACATTGCAGATGCTGCAACATATCGTGTATCCACATTTTACGTTTGTTGTGATGTATCGAGATATATAAATATAAAAAAATGAACATTTGTTTTACAGATATTGCCATTTATCTGCAACGTGTTTCATACCTCTGCAATATTGCAAGAAAATGTAAACACAAACGATTCCATTAGGTGTAATTCCGCAGCTTTCATTTGATCCGTCATCAATATCTCACTATTCTTTAAGGTATCGCCTGCTCTTCACGTCTCTGCAGAACTCAAGAGTTAACAGGTCCGTTCAGTGTGTGCGAGCGTGCGTCGGGCATCCTTTGAAATTCATAACATACATATGGGCTCCTTCTCGGCTTGTCTAAACATATAATGTCAGCGTGTCAGGGGCCATGTGGCCCGAACTTACCAACACGAGTGCATTCTACAAGAGCCAGCGGGAAAAGCGGAAGATAAGTCTGAATATTCATCAACAAGCCCTTTGAAGTGCTTTTACTTCATTAGCGCATTTACATAATGAATATCCAGCACGGCACGTTTGATGTGGATAAAGTGTGTGTGTGCGCGAGTGTGTAAACAAACCCTGCTGGATTACAATCGAATCAGGATAAAATATGTGTAACGCGTAATAGTTCATGAGTTGCTACATGGGAATGTTTGTTTACGCAAACAATAGAAATGCAGATGATTACCGCAACAGAGATACGGAACACAGGAAAAATAAACACACGACATGACAGCATTTCAGTGTTTAATAAATTATGGGAAAGGGGACACAACTGATCACACATCTGGTAAAAAGAAAAATTTCACTTAACTGAAACCACACATGCACACAAAGCATACATTCAGAAGAACATCGAGGAATGTTTTTAAAGAAGTATTTAAAGAAGTTTCTGTAATGGAGCAGCTTCAAAGATACTTCTGACACAGGTCCACATCTGCACCAGACTGATAATAGTACATGTGTGTCTGTACCAACATTAGCTTTAGTTTGGGAATCAAACCATCCCCAGAAGTGAGCTAAATCTGATAAAGAACACCTATTAGGCCAATCCAGTTCCTAAAGGACCTTCAATAACGCACATTTTCGATGTTTTTCTTATTTGACACACCCACTTCAGTCCTCCACCGAAGTTGATGAGGTGAATCAGGTGTGTTTACACGTTTTGCTAAGACAAATGTATGTGTCCAAAAGCACAAGGACTGAGTTAATCTAATGAGAGACGGTCATCTGATCCGATCACTCCAGATGGATTAGGGGTAAACAGGCTCAAACTCTCCTTGCCGGTGTGTGCGCGACTTTCTGAATTCACAGAAATGCCGTATTCAGAAAGGTGCTGTCCTTGCATCTTACATCAAACTGCCCAGCCGAGAGAAACCAGAGTCCTTAACACATTTATTAATAGTGCCATTGAATGGAGCAGTAATTTATTAAAAACTGAAAACTTCAAATCAATAAACACGCTTATGTAAACCGGGACGATAATAACATATTGGGACTCTAACTGTGACTCAGATGTAGAAAAGTAACATTATGCATTCATGATTTTATAAGAAAAATACATTGTTTCGCTTTCTTTTGTTTACAGAGCATTATGAATGTGAACGTGTCCTTTGCTTCTCTTAGAATTGTTTGTTTCAAGGCGTCTTGATGATAAAACATTTATTACAATACTAGAAAAAAATATCTGAGGATGGACTCGACAGACCTTCAGGTGGGCTTTAGTACAATGTGTATCTGAAACAATTCATCTTCATACTGTTGTTCTGCTGTCACGTCTCATTCGCATGACAACCAAACAAAAATCCAATTGTCCTTTAACATGTATGGTGTGATGGAAATGGTAGTAGGACACGGTCACCTGTCATTGTTACCCAAACTAACCATCAAATTTGTTTTGTTGTGAGCTAATACATGCAAGTGGATTCAGTGAAGAATAACGCCATTTCATTTAGATCCAAAGCACGACCATTTGTAATGATTTGAAGACATCTTTGAAGTCTTTGATGTAAATTATTTCAAGTAGTGCAGTAAAAAATAAATCAGGACAATGAGCAAACACTGTTATCTTTATTCCATCAGCTGGTCAATAGTTTAGCTGCTGTGTTGCAGAGTCTCCAGTGTGTCTGGTTGTTTTCTTGTAGATATTGCTGCTTACGTGTGAGTTTTTACACTGACCCCAAAAAGCACTTGTCTGCAACATTTCAATAATCAGAATCTTGGATTTGGATTTTTTTAAAGCAAACTTCACTTCTGTTAAACCTAAATTTAAGATACATTTACTATCTATGGCTAAGCTGTAAGAGAATCTTGGATGTTTTCTAAATTAAGTTTCACACTTCTTCCAATGTTCCCAACTTTAAGAAATCTTTGCTTTTTCCTTAAGCTCTTTCTTGCTCTTCTGTAAAATGATCAATATACAGTAATGTCACCCGAAGCACTATGCGGCACATGCACAGATACTGTATATGTATTTCTCGTCACATTTCCAGTAATCTGTTTGACTGGCAGAACATCTGTTTTCCAATCGTCATAGATTTTCTTTCCTCTGTCATCTCCAAATCTCTGTAATTCCGCAGGTCTGATGATTTCTCTCTATATCATCCCGCCATCGTAACGCTGCATTCCTCAGTAATAACTCAACCCCTCCCTCAGTACGAGCTTATCAGCTCAGCGTGATTTCCTCCTCCGCAAACGCACACACGGCGCCCACTGCACAATCCAAATAAAGATCACGCTGCTATAAGAATCAAGCCAAATGTAGGGGGAACTGAGATTACTGAAGGAAAAATTAAACAAAGAATAAATGATGGGTGGTATGACCACTAACCTGTCTCACAGAATGATACATTTTATTTTAAGGAAACGATAATGATAACACTCAGGTTCAATGAACAAAATCGAGAAAAAACAAGTTGTAGAAGATACTTATTTGAAAACAAAAAATCTTGGCAAAGAGGGAAATTACACTTCATCAGATAGTAAGAGCTTTTTGAAATAAGAATGCATAGAAAAACTTAATAAAAAATACTAAAGCACACCTAAGCACACATCTCTTGTTTGGACTAAAGCACACCTAAATCTCCTAAATCTTGACTCTACAAGTTTTGTTGACAAACGGACAAACTGCTCCACAGAACATGTTTCATAAATACGTTATCTCATTCGGCAAAGAAGCGAAACGTGACGTCAGTGCTTTGTCAGCCTCCGTAGTGCTTCAAAAGGGAAGGGTGCAGTGAGCCATTGGTTGCAATTTACAACTTCACCACTAGATGCCGCCAAATGAGACAATGGTACTTTAATGTAACCGATTATTTTACAGCTAAATTACACAGTGCCGTACTACAAGTTTCTCTATCTCCTAAAAGACACAAACATACTGGTGCTATAAAGGTCACCTGACTGAGTCTGTTATCTCATGTTTGAAGTAAATATCAGTGAAGTGACAGTCATCGGTGTAAAACAGCAGATTCACTCTCACATCTCTAGTTCAAGATGACATGGTACACACTAAAATTGTAGTCACTAGATTAGAAACACACGCACGCACACACATACAGCTCAGTAACATCCTTCAAATCATCATTGGGACTTAAAAAAGGTGCTTGAAAAGGATTTGAAGATTACAGATAAACAGAAATGCGCATAATGCATTTGTAGGATTTGAAAATAGCTGGGCCAGCTTGAATTTAGGTGGAAAGAGATGTTCAAAAACAGCTTTCACACCAAGTCTGTCATCAAAAGACAGCATCTAAAACACCTGAGACCCTTCACCGAGAGGGGCCGAGGCTAGAAGATATCTTTCTGAACTATACTGATATTCGTACTAGAATTTCTAGAGTCTCTGTGCGTCATAATGTGTTCACATGGAAAGACACTTTATACTCGACTGATCTTTATAAACACAGAAAATCCACCAACAGGCCTCCATTTAAACCTAAAGCAGGTGCCGTGGGAAAGAGGCTTTCTGAAACATTCCATGGAAAACCCACTCGTGTGAAACAAACACGCACACCCGTACTTTTCCACATCAACAAAATATTACGCAGTATACCAGGAGACATGTCAAAACACAGGCCGAGGCACATTTAAAACAAACTATTTCTCTTTTTTTAGGTAGCTGACAATACATCAATTTCAATATTTCAAAAAAATTCTTTCTTAAGGTGTGAATGAAAAACATCACAAATCAGTCCCACTAAAAATTCACTATAAACGTTTTGGTTTACATAAAAGTCAACGTTGTGTGAGAGAGAGAGAGAGAGAGAGAGATAGATAGATAGATAGATAGATAGATAGATAGATAGATAGATAGATAGATAGAGAGGGAGAGTTGAAGGAGCCTGACTGGAAGTGAAGATGATGGTCAAATCCAAACTTGAGCGGCTAAATTTGGCCTTGAAGATTAAAATCATCAGACGGTCTGATAGAAGGCCTGTGAAACACAATCACTCTCTTCTGCACTCATTCACAACGTCAAACTCATTCCCCCGAATCACAGCGCAGAAATTTACTGTGTGTGTGTGTGTGTGTGTGTTTCATGGATTCCTACAGTAAGTGCTGATCTATCATCTCTGCTCGCACACACATTAAACGCAGCATCTGTCTGAGCAGTAGATCACACTGACCTGAAACCTGCTGCTAAAATCATTTGATAAAATCATTTAGATGAGTTAGAGTGAGATAGACACGCAATAAAACGACAGCGTACAACGGAGATTCCTGTCAGTTTATTAGAATCAGTGACTGAAGCGACAGCCCTCTACCACAGTGAGAACACAACAACTATTCACCAATGAGTCACCAAACATCCAAATGAGAGCCTGGCACAAGATGAAAAATGCAGGCTAGAAGTACGTCAATGTCTAAAAAGCATCAAAATTGAATTCTGAAAACATCCAAAAGCGTCAAAACAGCACAAAACCATTCAAGAATAAAATAGACTAACTGTACATAGACAACTTGAGCAGGGTCAGACTCAGTGGACACAAGCGCACTACAGAAATGAGCTTTAAATTTGAGTCGTTCATTATATCCTTGCTGTCATTCTGAAAACTTGTATCTCCATACTTCGTGTTTCTTTATTTATTGCCATTATCATTATTATTAGTCTCCCATTTGTTCCATTTCCTGAAAGATAGTGAATTTGGACATACAGGGTTTCAGAAGAACAGCGACAACATATTAAAACACATTAAATCATTGTTAAATATAGCCGCAAATACAGATTAAGGAACCATACTTATAGGTATGTGTTTAGATGAAATTATCATTTTTTTCATTCTGTGAAGCACTAACAATATTTCTATCAAATTTCAAATAGAAATATTGTTTCTATCTGCATTTATTTGCAAAAAATGTATTGATTTTGAATGACTTTATGTCAGTCCTGCGGTTGAGTTTTATTTCAATTCAACTTACACTGGACTGGAATAACTAAAAAACAACTAGAAATTATGTTTTAAAATGAACATTTCGAATGGTATCTTCATTTTTTTCCACGGCTGTATATAACATGCAATCCGTATGGTCAGTATATTAAAGTTTTTATGCTTCATAATAAGTCTTTTTGATAGCTTCGAAAAAGAAACAAGTTTGATTTAGTTTGTTAATTATACATTTTCTAAAAACTTTTATTGAATTTGAGAGAGGGAGAGAGCGAGAGAGAGAGGTTAATGTGTAAAATAGTATCTTAATGTAACCAATTAAGACGTTCTGGCTGAACAGAAGGCCATTTGAGGCGTCTTATGAAGCTGAGAAGAGACATAACCCAACAAACAAACAACATCTGGAGCCGGAGACAAACCGATATGTGGGCGATCGTTCACGCAATGTGAGGGAATACAGCACTCCTAATGGTCAGGACTACTGAGAGTACTTATAATTCAGTTTGCTCTGATCCGTTGTGTAAAGCATATATTTCCTACACAGAGAGAGAGAGAGAGCGCTGGGAAAGCTTTGATAAAAACACGTACACTTCAGTCACATGACTGTGGGATGCTGGGAAGCCGTGCTCCTTATATCAGAAATATCAATGTGCTGGAATACAAGGTCAGGTGATCACTTTTCTGACCGCTTCTCATTCAGCCTGCTCAGCAATCTCCTCTCAAATAATGTTACTCTCCATCCAGAGTGAGGGAATGCACATTTCATCAAACTCATTCTCTCTCTCTCTCTCTCTCTCGTTCTCTATGTGTGTGTGCGTTTGCTCCATTAGACAGTAAATGGACTGAATGTATTATATGAAGCTGATCTGCTTTGCCCTTTAATGCATAAAAAATCAATGACCCCCACACACACGCGCTTGCAAAGATAGCGTGCGGCGTTCAATTTGAGTAGCATTTAAGTGTGCGTGTGCATCAGTCTTAACCATTAAGTACACAAATGTTCTGCCCATCTGTTAATGCGGTTCACATGGGTTCATGAAAGACCCCGACAGATGAGTTTTTCAAACAGGACAGCGGGGATGGAGATTTGGCGGTGTGTATATCCTGTGGCCGTATAAAGGTGTCATGAGAGATTGTACAACATCGATTATACTGCGGTAAATTGTTTTGCAGGGCTATCAGAGAGCAGGACTGCTTTATATTATTTGCACACGAAAGTGTCGTGAAAATACAGAAAATACAGAATAAATTGAGATACAAGACACTACTTGCCGGTATAAGTGATGACATCACTAGTGCATGTATGTCATAGTACAAGCAATCTGGCTTTTGTAAAGTGTGATGGAGAGAGTTATGATCTAGCAGCTCATTTAACCACAGTGACACTAACACAAACTCTAAATCACAACATGCTGTCAGAAGGTTTCTCTCTGCCCCTGAGATACTGACGGTCTCTCTCTCTCCTTCTCTTCCTGCCTGTCTCTCTCTCTCACTGTCTGGCTGTGACAGTTAAAGGTTGCAGGGTAAACAAACACAAAAAGCTCAAATAGAAAGAGGCGCACACACACACTTAATGTAAGTTTTAACAGAATCGATTGACTAGAAACCATCATCATAAAAGTATTACAAAAGTGATATAGATGAATCTTAGACACCAGCGGGAGGTTATGGCTGAAAGGTGGAACCAGCAGCTTATTATGCTTTTCTTCATCTCTACACTCATGAACACAAAACAATGGCTTCTGAATGTCTTAAATGTTTCCACCAATGAGATTTAATGGAGAACTTTGCAAATATGTCCAGAGTTTCTAATAATTCCATAACATTGTGCCAAATTACCTAAATTATGATATCTAGACGTGTACAATGTGTAAGCTGCCGTTTCAATTCAGTCAGATTTAGTTTTTTGATGAATTTAAAGAATGAAAATAAATTTAAAGACAAAGATGTACTTCAGTGAAGGTCCAGTCAGTGAAATCAAGCGGCAAGGTTGCGAATTGCAACCGTCCGCATACTCCACCCCTCCCCCTTCAGCTCGAAACACAACGATGGCTGATAGAACTTGGCGAATTACATGCGGTGTATGTAGATAGAAATGGCTCATTCTAAGGTAATAAAAACATAATGCTTTATTGTGTAAGCTCTTTATACACCTCTGAAGGCATAGCTATGTATTTTATATATACACTGGACCTTTAAAGGGACAGTTCACCCAAAAAATGAAAGTTTATTCATGTCGTTTAAAACCTTTATGACTTTCTTTCTCCTGTAAAACATAAAAGAAGACTGTTTTTTTTTTTACAAAATTGTACTGTTATTTTTCACGTTTACTGTAATAAAACCTTTTTTTATTTGTTAAACCTGTTAAATTACAGGAAAAGACTTCACATTTACAAGAAAACATGAAAAACACATGAATTTACATAACAGAATAGTTATTTTACAGTATTTACTGGCACCCCATCTGCCGGAAATGTATGGGTATTTATGGGGTTTTTAACAGATGTAAAAAACGACAAATTACAGAAAATGACTGAAAATTTATATGAAAACCTTATACGTTACATGAAAGATATGCTATTTTTATGCATTTTACTAATGCCCCAGCTGTTAGATAAATTCAACAGGATTTTTTTACAGTGAAAATATTTTGAACAACATTGACCACCAATTACTCCATTATATAGACCAAAAAAAAAGAGACATTGTGTTCTGCAAAAGAAAGAGTCATATACAGTTTTTGAACGACATGAGGGTGAATAAATTATAACATCATTTTTATTTTTGGGTGAACCCATATCTGAGAAATTGAATTACATCTCCTGAGCTTCAAAAGAACAAACCTCTCTCAGCAATGACATTTCTCACTGAATAAATATGAATTCATTATCTGAAAATTGACATTATGTACTTTATTTAATAGTGTAAATGTTCATTGCATATTGAGAATGACACATCCATGTGTGCTAACTAAAAAGTCATTTTGCACAATAATTCATAATCAAAATGTAATTATGCATAATGTGCATCATTATAAGGAAATGACTGACGTGTTACAGTCATCCTGATACTTTTGTGTGCCATCAGACTTATGCTATTCAGGTGGATGGAGCCATATCACAGAATAATTAGGACAAAATAATAAAAAAACATGCATTAAAACAAAGCTGATCTTTGGTTGTGTTTTCAATCTAGAGAACGAAACGAAAGAGTGAAAGAAAAACATCAGTGCTGAATGTGAGTTAATTTTGCCAGCTGATGTTCTCTTTGATCTTCCCTCATTAGGGGACGAGATGTGTCTCTTCTTCAAACTTTTGGCTCCTCCCAAGAAACACGCAGACAAGAATAAACCACAGCGAGACACCTGACAAACATTCCTAGAGGTCTTCGTCATCATTCTGCCTTCATTATCTCACACCACCACGTCTACAAATGTGTCGACAAATTAAATCGACATTCTCAGAAGTCTTTCTGACATCCGCATTCTGATTTAATGAAGCTTCTTCTCTAGGTCGTCTCTGTGTGCGTTTCACAAGCATCATCGCATATAAAAAGGAATATTGGAGCACACTATCTGTACATTTTCTGGCTGTACATTACCAATAAATTAAATTTAAGTACACTGCACTCTTAACAGTTTCTCATTTCAGCATTTTGTGGTTCTGTCACTATGTAATTCAGGCTTTGCATAAGAATATGATCTTTGCACAAAACATAGAAGAACGGCAACAGAAAAAAAACACTGATCAAACACATTTTAATAAGTCTATTTTAGCTTCTGTGAAATATTTAGCTGTGTGTGAAGTAATTATCATCATGGGTGTGGACACAATAGTATTTTAACAAGCTGTGGTTGATCATTCCCCTCTGTTAAAGAGATATTTCACAGGCGAAACAACATTTCCCCATGTTTTAATCACCATAAAGGCATCCTGATTGAATATGACTAGAAAAATGAAGTTGAAGTTATAAAATCACGTATTGTTTTACTTCTAAGTGGAAGAATGGGAGTGAATGGGGGTCGTGAACCAGAGGCTTGTTTTTCCGAGGGATAATGAAAGGTAGACATCAACGTTAATAGCTTTTTCAATATGAATATTTCTCTTCACAACGCATCGATTCACTACTAGTGATATTATTATTTGAAATATTTGAAATATCACTTTAACAATAAAAGTCTTTCTGAGGTCACATGGAGCTGATGGTTACCATGGGAATACGTTATGATGTCATTATTGAATGTAATTGTTGCATCATCAGCCTTTGATGGCATTGCGTTGACTCATTTATGTAAGCATTAGAAATTTCCGTTTTTGGTTATTAAACAAATAAACAGACACCTTCCTGGTTAATCCAAGCTTTGTATGTATTATATTATATACATATGTTTTATTTATTATTTTATTTTATTACTATTATTATCATTATCATTTTAAACAATGGGGGGATTGAAAAAGCGAGGTGCACTATGATTGGCCAGTTAACCAGCACGTAGTGATTGGTCGAATACTCGAAGAGTGTGATGGAAATGTAACGCCTCTTACCATATTTGGAACATCAAGTTCCAAAGCAATTGTATTATTAGGTTTGCCCACCTTACTTGCGCATACATTTGGGCCGTCTCAGTCAAATCATACCACGAACTGATGTAGATGGGGGGGTGTGATTACACGAGGCATTTCAAACAGGCTTTTAGATAGAATGCATCTTTTGTTCCGACACTTACATTTTTGCAATTTTACGTGTCTAATACATGCATGGGCAACTTATAACACACCAAAGACACAGACAAACAAGTATTCGCACCATATGACCCCTTAAAACCTTGTTTTTAGGATGACTGAGTACGAGTACCGATTTTTGTTTTCTGGTATTCGCCGATACCGATGCCTGTACCGATAACTGTACCTTTTCACAACACAGTGAGACTTCTAATAATAGAATAGCTTTATAATCACAAACAACTTCACCTTAAACACATTATGTAAAATAAATAATTATGTGTATGTATTAGGTATGTTCTTTTTACAAACTTTCAAAGCAAATTTCAGAATAAATTTCAGTCAGTTCAGTCAGTTATGTCACAAGAGGTATTGGTCTTTGGTATCGGTGCATTTTTACGAGTACAAATACTTTAGCATAGTATAGTGCCTGACACCGATATTGGTATTGGTGCATCCCTACTTGTTAAAGTTTGTTCATGTCAATACAGTTTTTCATGTTAATTCATGGTGCATTAACTAATCTGAACAGTGATAACGTTTGATTTTAATAATGTATTAGTAAATGCTGATATCTACAAGAATTATTTTTATGAAATGCTGTAGAAGCATTGTTCATAGTTAGTTCATGTTAGCTAATGCATTAACTAATTTTAAACAAATAGCACGTTACTATAAAGTGTGACCAAATAATAATGTAAATTAATATTAACACTAAGTAAATATGATATAAATAATTATATTATTAGACCCCTGCCAAACACAGACCGGAAGTTAACTGAAGTCCCGACATGCACGTCAGAGTAATGGTCTATAAAGCTATTTGGAACAGGATTTTGGACCAATGAGATCTCACTGTGGGCGGGGCTACCCAACACAACCTTGCTTAAATGGAAACAAAGTAACGTGGTGTCAGTCACTTGATCACATCGCACCTGGTTAGGACATTGAGTCAAGAATGGGCAAATCCATTTGCCATTCCCACCCATATGGAAGGTTATAGAGCAGTGTCTCCACGGAAGTGCATGTTTGTGTGTGTATGTGTGTGTGTGTGCACGTGTGTGTGTTTTCTTGAGAGAGAGTGCAGCCGAACAACATCTAATCAGCGATCAGCTTGTTTTTGTCTGGCTCTCCGCCTTGAAGCTAAACACTATCGAACTGACCGTGAATAAGTGGAATGGATTATGTGAAAGCAAACATTCTCAGTGATTAGACAGAGAGAGTGTGTCTGTGAGTGGGTTTATCTGCGTGTTCGAGAGGAAGCTGCATTATTATCATCGGCTGTTTTGCTCTTCCAAAATACTGCCGTTGCCATTAAAAAGTTTTACAGGAAGTTTAAAACAGTTGCCATCGAGAGAATGCAAGAGAAAGTGATGGAGGTAGCAAACAACACCGCAGGGCATAACAGTGTCTTCCTAATGAATGTGCGAACAGGAGAGGGGAAATGACATGGAGGCCCAAAGAAAAGAGACGGGCTGTCACACAGGCCCGCTGCTCCGAGAGGAACTCCCGTGACAAGTTTTGAGAAAGTGGATTGTGTGGGAATGTTTTAGCATGAGAAAAATCGGAATTCAAAATACGTCTCTCAGATTTCAGATCTATTCAAAGACATAAACAAGTGTGTGTGTGTGTGTGTGTGTGTGTGTGTGTGAAGACGCCTGATATTTTAGGTGTCAAACAGGGGCAAAATGAGAAGAGTTATGAAAGGGAACTCCCATGATGCCCCACTGAGCGACATGGTAGTTCGGCGTGCTCCAAGCTCTTGATTAGACTCCATCTCAACTTGCCTTGACATCTTTCTTAAGATATAGATCAATCATAGGTGGAGTAAGAAACAGAGTCAGTGGATGTATGAGAAAACCTTTGTGAACCGCCATTAATAGCCACCACCACCTCCTGCCATGCCATGTGCTCCCGCCTCACCCACATGAGCAAAAACCAGTTATGCTGATTTAGCTGCTTTAGCATTAGCGACTTTAAGAACCCATTTAGGTTTTTCCATAAAGGTACATAGCATCAAATCTAGGGCCATCAATGCAGAAAACGCGGACGGAGTCACGGAATCCAGGCATTACAATGGAATTTGATTTATAATGCGGATGCTGCGAAATCTTGCAAGTTTAGAACTTCTCAAGCTGAAAATATAATTGAACAGTTATTAAAATTCAATATGTGCTTTCAATATCATTATTAGTGATTCAGATCGCTTGAAATCTATAATCTGTCTGTTTCGCGTGTCTCTGAAAGAATGACACCAACGGTTTTCTGTATGCATGCTCCTTCTGTTTACAGCATTTCACTATATGGGGATGTTAACACAACTCCATAGCTGCTCTGAGAGTTTATATCAGGAGCATTTGACCACTTCATTTGAGTAAAGCTACTGTCAAACATGCACTAAAAAGATCTTAAAGTCAAAATAAAGTCTGGTTAGCTAAATTGAACTATAACACACACTTGAACAATGTAGTATATTAAATAATTTCCTTTATTAAAGCAAATGTTATAGACAAATAAAAAAATCTTACATTTAAGTATGTGGAAAAAAGGACAAAAAAAACTGAAAATGCACTGTAGAGATGCTGGTTTATATTAATGCCCCCGTGACCTGCATGTTGCTGTCGTTTACTTCTGTATTTTGATGCATTTTCGAGATGAAAAGGAATTTCGCATGAGAAAAATAGTGGGCATGGCTTTCGTCTTTCTCTGCGATTTTGAATGGATGTATAAAAACTGCTGTTGAATTTTAAAATGGAACTGGGACTGACAGTTGAAGGAAAGCAGTTAACGGAGGCTCCGGCCAAACCGTACATATGTCATCTAAGATGGATAGTCACTAAAGTGCATTTTCAGATTTTAATTGAAGATTATGAGGGCACACAAATTTAAAAAACAGAATGACACACATTGACAAACTATTTACAATAAACGCTGCGATATTTCAGGAAAAAATAGGCATTGCCATTTAAATTTAACTTGGACTTTCACACAGTTGTGCATTATGGCATACTTTTTTATGGATTTTTTCCATAAGGTTCAAAAACACTGTAGTATCTATAGCAGGTGTCTTACTATAGTTATCGAGTAAATACTATAGTATACTGAAGTATTTTTCATGTGGACTATTGAATCCTAATAAGCCGGAAAACACAGAATCTAGAAAGATTTAACAGGAAAAAACAGAAAAATGGTGGAAACCAAACCGAACCGAACATAAATTGGATTCGATGGTGCCCTAATCTAGTGACTTTTATGGAAAAACCTAGCTTCACCGAGTTTGAATATGTCACCAGCAATTCGCCGCAAGCGTGATGATGGCCTTTCTCTCGGCGTCTACACTGTGCAGTGAGCGGCATAGAAACAGCTCATTCATTTAACCGAGTACCACAACCGACCCGTCAATAAACGAGAAACAGAGTGAGTAGACATAGAGCAGTCAAATCTAGAGCAAAAGAGGAAGAGGAAGAGCGAGAAATATATTCAGCAGAGGTGAAGTCAGACGTAGACCAATCAGAAGAGGAAGAGCAATAGGAAGTTTGAAACAGAGTTTAGGCAAACTTTGAGATGAAATAATGAGAATAAGTTTGATGCAGAGTCAGCAAAACTGAAGTTTAAAGTCAGAAGAGTTTGAGCTGGAGTCTTTACAGGCAGCAGGTAGTCAGTGTTAAAGGTTGACAGAGCCAGATTAGACTATAGTAGTACCTGCACCTCGCTCTTTTTCCTGGCCTCAGTGACAGTGTCACACAGTTAATTCATTTTGAACAAAGCTTTTAATCTCCAAGATTTATGAGGCTTTGCAGACCAAACTAACAACCTGACAGGTGTGTGAATGATAGCCCCAACATGCTCATTTTAACTGAAGAACTCTTAAAAAGCTTTAGGTTATAAGACCAGATGGATATGAAATCAATATCTGATCGACAGCCACAAGAAAGCAAGTTGACTATACACAGAGGTCATTCCCGTCTCTGATCCGATCTGTTTAGCAGTCCCGGTCATTCCCAGCGGAACGAGTCTGTGCCCGTCAACAGGGGATCCTTTATATATATACATATATACACACGTATATACTGTGTATATATATACATGTACAATATCGTTCTTCATTGTTCTCTCTTGTATATAAATAATTGATCATGTCCAGTAAGATATTAATCCGTCTTTAGTGACTTTAGTCCTGGTTCTGTGCCCAGGAGAACACTGCCTCTATATTTTTCCACAGTCACTACACTCGCGGTCCAATAATGAACCTTCGGGGGGTTTTTATCCATTTTACTCTCCGACAGGCCAGCAGCAAAAGCTGAAAGTGCTGGCCGGAGTATAGATGGATGTAGACTCATTTCACTGACTCACACAGGCAGGAATTCTTGAATGTTGTGCTCTTAAAAAAGCATCGGTCCTGAATGATGAAGAGTACTTCGTCCTTGAATGTGAAAGTCCACATTATTGTTAAATGACAATATACGAATGTGAGGGGAGGAGAGAAGAGGAGAAGAGGAGGAAAACAGTTGAAAAGACCAAGTGAACAGAGAAAATAAAAAAACGTAACAAGAAAGTCCAGATAAGAACAAACGAAACAAGACAAGAAAGATGTGAGGAGACCAAAGCAGACAAAGCCACAAATGAAGCGAGAGAAAACGTGGAGAGACGTGAGCCATGTAGAAAGAGGCAGAATGATGAAAGAGCATGGACAGAACCGCGAAACAAACGAGTGAGATGAGGAAAGCCATCATTCCTTTATGTCACGCTTTGACTGCCACCCCAGAGCGAAGGATTGCAGTGAAAGAGACAGATGAATGGAGATGTGGGTCTTTGTTCGCGAGAGTGGGCCATATCGATCAGTGCAGGAGTGGCCGGGCAGCATGTATGTATATTAAGACGTCCAAGACAGGCCTTTATTGATCACAGGTCGAGAAAATTACACACAGATGGAAAGACGAAGAGATTAAACACCAACAACAACATCAAGTGATCGCTGTCAACATACTTTACAGGCCAGGAGAGGAGATGACGTTTCAGACCAGACAATTCCCAGACATCTCAGTCCAAGGACAGACAATATATCAAGCAATGTCAGGAGAGATTTATAGCCCCAAACATGCACCTCTTGTTCCTAAAATGTTCCTAAGAAATTCAGATAAATCTTGATGTCCGTTCACCCAGGCACACATTTCAATCTATATTCACGCATGCAACCACATGCACACACACGCACAGACACACACACACATATAAATACACCGACACACACACATACGCAGACACAAACACGAACGCAGACAAACAAATGCACACACTGACACAGACACGCACACACACACACACACACACACACAAACTCACGCACGCACACACACACACACACTCATGTAGCATCTTTGTATGGAAAACAGTGCATATGTGCTTCAAGTGAGATTCGTGACTCAGAGTGTGTGCACACTGGCGATGGAAAAACAGATTTTTATTGTTAAAGAGGAAAAATTTGACTAGTTTGACTGTGTGAAATGATGTTAAGCGAATTGAGATAGACTTGAGATAGATGGAATGGAAGCAATTGGAACAACATAAGGACAACAAAAAGCATAAGTGCAAAAAAAAAAGGTCTCAAATAGCATACCACAGTATACAGAGCTAAGTTTTTTTTCAACCCTCCAAACCCATGGCAGGGTCACCACGCCCGGGAGCAGCGGTGGGCAACCGGGGGTCAGAATTGCACGTCTGGCTGATGGAATGGTGCTGACGTTTTCACTGGATTAAGCAATACCTTTAAAGAACTTCCATGACTTTTGCTGAACCCGCTACTTTGCTTTTGTTTTTGACTTGTTTGGTTCACACATTGAAGTTTTACCAGACTTAACGGGTAAGTTCACACAATAGTTAAAATTCATGAACTATTAAGCCCTGAAGTCGTTCCACAACCGTAAGAGTTTATCTTCGGGAACATAAATTAGGATCTTTCTCACCCCTTCAAATAAGAAAGCAAGCATAAATCTCAAATGAAACATAACAGTAATCCAGCAAACCTGCTGATTATAGAATCTTGAGCCGTCAGAGACACAAGGGAACGTCCATGAAAATTTTCAGGTAACAGGAACACTTTCTGCAACATTTTTGTATTTCCTATAAAAAGTAAATGCGATAATAAATTATGTAATGGTCTAACTGTAACCAAGCCACTTCCCCAGTACTGCTGCACTTCAGTTGGTTGAATAATATTATGTTACAGAATTTTTCACCTTATGTACTGCATAAGGATACAATTTATGCTCAAGAGTGTTTGAACAAATTAGTGTTACTTTGATTCATCCCTGAAGTTCCATCTTAAAATAATTATTTTTATTAATTCTGTTGATGTTAATTTATCTGATTATATACAGTTTGCAAAAACCTATGATCAGAAGAACACATATGTACAGTTTTTTTAAACTTTTTTGATGCTTCAAAAATACAAGCTTTATATTATTGCTTTTATATGCATTCCTTCTACGACATGATATGTTATCTACATTATAAAAGTATTTGTCCTATTAGGACAGCTCAATTGTTATAAATCATTATAAGCTCATTGTGTATCAGGGTACGGTAAGCTTTCTACTTGTTTAATAACAGATTACTGTTCATTTTCCGCATTAACCAAGCATGTGAAGGCAGATGAAGGCTGGAATTGTATTGGCAGACGCACAATCACACCTGCACACACTTGTGGCTCAGTCCAAGCAGGAATAATTCATCACAGTCATATGGAGGCGGTGCGGGGGAGCAGGCCCAGGGAGGCTCAGGCGATCTCCAAAAGATGGATTCCTCCCGGAGGAGAGTAACAGAGTGCAGAATGACTGATGCCTTCCCAAGGGTGCAGAGCCAGCGGTGCCGCCCAAGAACGCTTAAACGATCTCCGCACCGCCTCCATCTGGCTCACGGCCGCTTAATCGAGCGAGGACTAACTTCTTTTCCTCAGGGGAGAGTTGACCCAGGAGAGGTTAAATGCTTCCTGAGTGTGTGCTTCTTATCTGAAGGATTTCACATACGGGATAAACAAGCCAATCAGACGAGTGACGCATCGGGTTGAGACTCGAGGGCGTTATTAGGATTGTCTGTAATCCAGTGCGGGGTCTCTCGACCTGGGGGCTGTGAGTCCTACCCCGGATTTCTGTCAGGGCTTGCCAAGAGTACTGCCATTTCAGCAGCAATTAAACAGTCTGAAGTGTAGACGCAGATATGACTTAACTAGCGGTGTAAAAATGATAAATTCTGTCATATTTACAGTACGTGAGTGCCTCTTGTCATTTCAAACCTGTGTGACTTCTTTCTTCTGCGGAGCACAAAAGAAGATATTTTGAAAAATGCAAACCATTGGTTTCCATTGACCTGCATTGGTTTTGTGTCCATAATGGGGGCCAACGGGTTTCGGTTAACAACATTTTTCAAAATATCTTCTTTTGTTTTCCGCAAAAGAAAGAAAATCACACAGGTTTAAAATGAAAATAGAGTGAGTAGATGATGACAGAATATTCATTTTGAAGGTAAACTATTTATTTGAGAATGTTATTCACATGCTATGTTTTCAGGCTGAAAAAGCTCTACAGAATAACATCCCAAAGTCAGCCAATGTTCGGTCATGAATTCTGTTTTTAAAAACATATTTGCACATAAATCCCGAGAAATGGGCACGAACCCGTTCGCAACCGCTAAGTTTAAAGTCGCTTTGATGTGGCATTTACACTAAAAGCCTCAGTTGCATCTGATAGCAGATCAGAGTAGACAGATTTCAGGTATCTTTCGACACAGAGTCGTCATCACTTACCCCAGCTTGCACGGCTGCTGGAAAACTGACACATGAATCAAGAATCGCTTTAAAACCAAATCGAAAGCAAATCCCTCGGAGACTAAAGACTCCCACTGCCACACCATTTCATCTTTGACTAGCACACTTAAAGGAGTAGTTAGCTATAAAATTAAAATTTCATGATAATTCCCACATGTCATACTATGCCAGTGTGTTTATTTCTTCTGTTGAAAACAAATCAGGCTTTTGAGAAAGGCTTTCCAGGGTTTTTCTCCATATAATGCACTTTAAAGGGGGGCTGTTCGTTAAGGTCCAAATTTCAGTTTCATCGCAGCTTCAAAGGCTCTACACAACACCAGCCGATGAATAAGGGTGTTGTCTAGCGAAACGATTTGTCATTATCCAAGAAAACAAAAAAATGATATACTTTTTCAACATAAATTAAGACAAGAACACTGGAAAGCTTTCCTCAAAAGCCTCAATTCCTTTTCGACAGAAGACATAAACACACGGATGGCTTGTGTGACATGTGGGTGAGTGAATTATCATGTAAATACATTTAAATTTTATAGTGAACTACTCCTTTAACACCCGGTTACATCAGTAGGATTTGTGTATACAGTACTGTGCGGCTTACTCTGATTTGACTCCTAATGTTCTATTCAAAGAAGTGAAACTCAAATAATTTCAGTGTTTCATCACTGTTCTGTCCGTTTAGTAACCAAAAATCAACCTATAATAAAAGCTTCTTGAGAAATCCTAACCATGACCATGACCTCATTGACTTACACCCACCCCTTTTTGCCCATCGACGGCTATTATATTCGTCACTTTGACCCGTCCCGATAAACATCTGTCTGACCTTTGCTGGTCTGTGTAAGTTTTTTACTCAAGCGAGGTCATTGGAGGTAGAAATGCTTCAGAAAACAGGCAGTCAATTGTAAGGGTGGCGAATCCTCGCGCTTGGTGGAAGAAATCTTGACCAACATTGTAAGAGCACCTCAAACGAAAAATTAAATGCTACAGGAGTGTGTGAATATGACCCCTTTACACCACAGATGTGGGGAACGGATCTTACAATGACACACAGCCTTTCTCACTTACAAACACATTGCCACGTGCTATCGCTTCTTTAATAAACAAACAAAGATGAGTTTGGTACGGTTAGAAATGCTTTTTGTCTCTCAGCGGTTAGTGACTGAGAAATGTGTGTGTGGTTGTAAATCCTATGAGTATTTTAGCTAAATACTGAATATGGAAACAGCTGTTGCTTTACCTAATCTTTATCACACACACACGTTCAAAAGATGACTGGTAACATATTGATGACCAGCATCACTCATCACTCATCAGTCTTTTAAATACTGTGAAACATCACAACAACATCTCGTTTTTAAAACGTTTCTTCCTCTTCCATAGTAAACAAACCCTTCATATATCGCATTAAACTTTACACACTATTCAAAAACATAAACATCCTTTTATTAACTTCTTTCTATTCTCACTCATACTGTATGTGGTTCGTACACGTTTTCTCCACAATATCTGCAATTACGTTCAACTTGTTTGTCATTCCAAATACACAAACATATACTTCAACAGTCCTTCCTTCAAAATGAAAAATAGCACAATGCCACCGATAGGAGTTTATCAAAAACAACAACAATCAGCGCTGGCACAACAAACAAATTCAAACAAATGATACAAAGAATAAACTATTTGGATTTACCATGAACCTGAACTTCATCCTGATAAAACGAACTACAGTAAAGTCCAACAAACCCAGCACGGTTAAAAGCACCACGGCAAGGGTCCGGACGGCACTGACCTTGCACAGTTTCTGGTATCGCGGAGATGATATGGCCATTCTCTGGAGCCGGTGTAAGAAGACCACCACTTTCTGCAGAGATGTCCGAACTACAGCCATCATCTTAACTCTGCCTGCACACGACTGCCAGCGTCTGAGAGCGCGCATCCTCTCCTCCACACGCTCACACGCGCTCGCATATCCCCCACCACCAGCCGAGAGAAATGCGTCGAGCCCTGACAAACATGTCCCGCACACACACTCACGCTCAGATGAGGAGACTGGAGCGCGGCGGTAATGAGCGCTCACCAGCCGTAAACAGAGTACCGGAGAGAGGTTAACGCAAAACTGAAGAAACACACTGACCGAGGGAGGGGGAAAGAGAGAAGGGGGGAAGGGACGACGGAGCGGACAGGAGAAACTCCGGTTGAGCCCCTAAAGCAAGGCGACGGGAGAGAGAGAGAAAATTCAGTAAGGGAATGAATGAGGGTGACACACTTACTGAAAGAGAGCACGTCTCCTGAGAGACGGACAGAAATGGAGCAGTGAGACGCATCCAAGACATGAGGAGAGCGGCAAAGAATCAGAGCGGTAATGTTGTTGCTTATGATGACCCGTTAATACAAATGTTTACAGTCAATAACAAATGAAACGAATCCTATGGTGTTCCTTTACTGGAACTGGAAGATCACTGCGCTCGCAGCGCGAAAGTCACTGGTTCAAATCTCAATGAATACACTTTGGATAAAAGCGACTGCCAAATACATAAATGTGAACTAATGCTTTTAATGCGCATTATACTAAAGACAAAAATGTTGTTATAATGTCTTTCATGAAATTGTAACTACACATTAGACCAATGACATCATTAAACCCCGGCACGCAACTCTTCACAATCCAATCAAGCCCTGACCTCATTTTTTGTAAGTTAAATAAACGGTTCAGATCAACATTACAGCAGATGGTTTGCTGAAATAAAAAACTCAAGAACGTTTCTGTTCATTGAAATCAAATCGAATATTGACCTTAAAATTATTGGAAAAACAAACTAAATAAAAAATATAAACGTTGCCTAAATGTTTTTTAAGTTTAAAGCACTAAAATTATATATAAAAAACCAAGATTGCAACATAAAAAATTAAACAATATTTGATAGATATAAACTGTGACAATGTTTTCATGACGTTCGTCTTTTATTCTTTGTACACTGAAGAACGTCAGAGCACTTGAATTGTATTGTGATGGAAATAATAGGCTAGGGGTTCTCGATGGGAGAGATGCGAAAGCATTCGAAGAAGCAAGAGTGACATTATAAAGACATCTATAAGTCCCTTTCTTTCATGTCATTGTCACTGACGTCGAACAAAACACAGACGTCGGTCGAGATCATAACAAGTCAGTCATCTGCATTGACGGTGACATTACAAACACGCTGCTTGTAAATAAAGCAGTAAAACTGAACGTGGACTTCAAAAACATGAACTCCGACAAAATGGCATGTCTGGAATTACTAAAAAATAAACAAACAAGCCAAAAAGGAGCATGAAAATATGTCTAAAAAAGGATTCTACCACAGTGAAAGACTAATAGAGTACATTTCTTTGGAAAGTGAACATAATTTTGCTATAGAGTTCAGAGCAATTGAAGTGTGATGACATACACATAAAAACAGCATCAATGCCAGTTCAATTTATAACTGGAATGTTACCTTGATAACAACACAACAACAAAATTAATGTTCATGTAAAACATTTCAATCCAATATTTTATCTTTTTTTATAAAGAAATGCACACAACTATAAAACTTTGTAAAAGGGCTTATTTTAGGGAGCTGTTAGCAGTCTGAATCACTGGCGTCCAGAATCATGTCATTTGGACTGTGGTTTCATGTTTAGTTTACATGTTCATCTCAGGTTTTTCTGTTGACATTTAGATCCGCTGGTAGATCTTTAGGCAATGCAATGAATAAAAGTAATTGAAAAAAATTGTTATGTAACTCCAAAAAAAGCCTTTATTATTAATCTGGACATTTTCAATGGACAAACTTGGGAAATTGATAAAAGGGAATTTTATCAAATGTCTAATGATGCTAGATAATTGAATGGTTTGAAGCAACTTCATTTAATTAGTATAGAATTTTATGGGCAAATGAAGAAAGATTATGCATATAATAACCATATCATAATTATATTAGTCATATATATCCTTGGACAATAGCTTTATGTTTACGTGAAGCGTGAATGCTGCAGTTTGACATTTTTGATGGACATTAAAAACATACTCAAATGATGACATTAATTCCAATCCAATCACAATCCAGTTCTGACCTTATTTTTTCATGTCAAATAGATACAGAAGCAAACAAGGTGATAATGGAGAGAAGGCCTGTAAATGAATGATATTAGCATTCACGGATGGTGTTATGTTAATTCCAGGCTGGCGAGCTGCAGTTTCACGTCTGTTCAAATGCGTGAGCTCTTTAAAGGGAAATGGACTTTGATTGACTTGTTGAGTTTTACAATCGTTTTGACAATTTGATCTTTACACTTGTCTTTACGTTCACGAGAAGCACATGAGTAGGCACTCTCAATTGCAATTTTTATCCAGTGTTTCTTAAATAAGTACACAGAATGACAATTCTACTATTGCGCACATTACGCATCGAGATGCAAATGTGTTGGGTCCGGATTTCCAGGACGAGTCTTACAGCAGACCGTCAGAGACTGAGAAGTACTTAGCCCAGTCGTGATTAGAGGGGACAGCAGATAAAAGCTCAAACTGGGGGTATAAATCTCACAGGACAAGCAGAGACAAAGATCTCAGAGGGAAAGAAAGAAGGAAAGAGAGAGCCACTCTTTCTCAACGGAACCGATCTACACCTTGATTACTTGTATGCTGTGCTGTAGCTGACAGGGAAACTAATGAGGACTGACTGTCACATAATTGAATCTCGTTCACACACACTTGAGTCATCACATGTCCCAGATTAGTTTCAGCACCAGACGGCACGCCTTCAGACGGCAAGCTATACCTTACCCAAAAATAGCTAGCGTTAGCTGAATATGACAAGCTTCTTTCTGATTGGCTGGCATTACAGAACTTCTAGGGGTCGGGCGTGTCAAAAAAATTAAGGGAGTCTGTCAAATCTTGGAAGTTTTATTGAAGTAAAATTGCAAGTAAACTAGTTATTAGGGAGCAAAACTAAACTTTCTGCTTTGCTTTTGAGAGTTTCATTAAAAAAATCTCTACTCATCTTTTTAGAGTCTCCAAAGACTCAAAGTTCTTTATGACAAAGCCTGAATGTATTTTCTGTGTGAATCGTTACTAAAAACTTTGGCAGCTCCTGGTCGAATGATCCTTCAAGGTAAACCAGCTTTAACGCAAAAAGTCAAAACCCTGGCTACTTGAGATTAGCTTTAAACTAAGCATTTACCGTGAGTTGACCTTTCAGTTCCTTGATGTGGGCGGAGTCCTGGGACAGCTCCTCCCTCTGGGCAGCATCGGACAACACATTAACGGTGGTCTCCGCTTCCTGCAGCCATTTAAGGAAAGACTCTAACTCTCGAAGAGACGCCTGTAGAGTCTTTAAATCTAAATCCAAGGCTGTTTGGTGGTCCGACGCCCTGATAACCAAAACCAGATTAACACAGTTATAAACAACACTTTCAGCTAAGATTCATTCATCAATACACATGTCAGAAAGCGTCTTTAGGACAGCGTGTCTGACAGCTGCGGGTTCTAAATGTTATGGTTTTGTGATTGTCAAGGAAGGAGTAAAACATTTATCTTAGGTGATGACATGCAAAAAGTCAGTGAAGAAGACAGCGGGAGGGATCTATATGATTAATGGAAATGTGCATCTTTCTCTTTTGGACGGTTCTACTATTAAGTTGGAAATAACAAGAACACAATCTTTTAGCAGTTTGCAACTATTTTACAAGGTGGATAATTCATATATTTCGTACATCATTCATTCGTTTTAGTATGACATTACATTTAGGGGTGGGGCTTCATTCTTGCTTATGTTGTTCTAATAATCATATGTTTTTGTACGATTCACATCATACGAATTCATCCAAAAACGCCACGTAGTTTCAGTGAGAGTGGGGATACATTAGTTTTAATTTTATTTGACTTTTAAACCATAAATGAAAGAAACATAAAATGTAAAATAAAAAAAAATAAGTCATACATTGACTGTCATAAATAAGTTGTTTAATATGTTTAACATTAATTTAGTTTAATTTGTAAAGATTTTTTATACAAAGAGCCATCGATAGTAACTGTGTATTAATGGATTATTTTAAATGTGAAATTAAGTGTTACCAAATATTTCAAAGATTCTGCAATATTTCCAGGTCACATATTTGTGTCCATGATAACTGTTTAGTTCAAAGGTTTTTTGTATACCAGTTGAATTCATGCGTGTGCATATATGAGCGTGTGTACACATAAACCTGTTATTGATGCTGTTCCAGGAATTGTTGAGTTTGTCCATGACCTCTTTGACCTTGCGTGTGTCATCCGAGGCATATTCCTGCAGCAACTGATTGGACAAGTCATTGAAGGAAGTCACGCTTTCCTGTCCTCGACAGAGCTCCTGCAGAAACGCCTGAAGAGCAAGAAACAGATCGATAAATACAGACGCAACCTCAAAGAGCACAACAAAGGTCAATAATGAGAATGCACATAGAGTCACTTCAGGTAAAAGTGTCAGGTGTTTAGTGTCTGTGCAAACACAGAAGGCATTTTAAAATGAGCCAGGATTTAGGGGTTATAAAGGCTGGCCCTTAAAAAAAAATCAAAACAAATCGATGCTAAAACTGAGGATAGAACGTATTTCCATGACAAAAGCAATTTCCTCAAATAATGTACAACAGAAATATGTAACAAAACACTGAGTGAATGAAACTATGACTCTAGCACCCTCCACAGGTCAGTTTGAGTAGTGTGTGTGTTGACCAAACTGACAGCATTCAGCACACTTTTTCATCATCCCAAACTGGAAATGTTGTCTTGGCCGTTATTAAATAAAAATATACTTATAGCACTAAAATGAACAAATGGAAATAAATAAAAACTAAATGAAACCTAGAACTAAAATCAAAGTAGATTAATCCTATAAAGCAATTTAAAATGACGAAAGCATGTTCAATTGTTAAAAAATGTAACTAACATTTACTCAAAAACTACAAACAAAAAAGTGTATTATTTTTTTTTACAATACACAAAACTATTACAATATCAAGTTTATTTACAGCAGTCTATGTAAACACAAGTGAGAGAAATTCATGTGTTAATGTGACCTCAGATCATTCACAGGTCAAAGGTCTCACCTTGTTGTCGCTGATCTGTTTCGTGAGCGGCTCTCTGCTCAGTTGCAACAAGTTATGCAACCGCGTCTCGCTTTGACCAGTCAGAGCCTTCGCCTTCCGTCTCAGCTCCTCCCATTGGTCGCTGTGGCTGATCATGCGATCGAGCTGTTGAAGCCGTGCCTCCACACCGTTCTGTGTGCTGTCCCATTGGCTGCGGACCTTCTCCACTGGACACAAAACAGGAATAATAAATTGTCACAGTTTAAATTTGTGTTTATTGAAAAGAAACTGTGCACGCGTTTCCATTAACATGTAAGTTTGACATTATAAACATCAGATCAAGAGCAGGGTGCTATGTGGCTACAAAATAACCTTTCTGTTGATTAAACTTGGCGAAGTAATATGGAACTGTAATGCGGTCAGCAGACCTGGAGCACCTTCAAAGGTGTGCATTTACTGAAAGTTAATGCATACCCATAGAACGCTTGTCACCAATCAGATTGAAGCATTCAACAGCATAGTGGTATAAAAGACGGTAAAACATGTTGTGTCCACAGAATAATCCAAGAATAAGAGCAATGTTAACTAATGGCTAGAATACACTACAAGATCAAACTGATCAAATCGGCAGACTGGCACAGACTTTCTGCAACAAGTCCATACTGAAAATCTGGGCAAAATCTGAGCAAAAGTCTTGCAGTGGATTTTAGCCTTAAAGCCTAAAATTCAATGAAGGCTAAAACTAAAACACGATAAATTGACCAAGAACAATACTAGTATTTAAGCTAAGATTAAAAATAAAACCAATATTAAGGCAAAGATTAAAACCCCGTTCAAACCAAGAACTAAAACAAAATACGATATAGAAGAACGATATTGTTTGGATCACTTCCAGTGTTTTGGTTTTCCAGATATTGACAGCCAATCAAAATCTATTTCTATTTAAAAGATTGTGAAACTGTGCATGTGAGCTCAGAACATTATAAACATAACTTGATCCTCTGTTGGTTTGGATGTGAATATAGTTCTTCTAAATAGGCCTTAAAAGCACAGTTCACCCAAAAATTACAATTCTCTCATCATTTGCTAACTCTCAAGTTATTCCGAACCAGTATAAATGACAAAAAATATATTTTGAAGAATGTTTGTAACCAAACAGTTCTCGGTCAATAATGATTACAATAGTACGGAGCAAAACCTACTAGGGTAGTCAATAGTGCCCCACTGTTTGGTTTCCCACATTCGTAAAATATCTTTGTGTTGAAACAAATGGAACTTATACAGTAAATGAGTTTTTATTTTTGGGTCAACTATCCCTATAAGACTAAGAACAATGATGATGATGATGAACGTGCTCACATTTCTCAGAAATGGAAGTTCGCACATCAAGGTTGGAGGTTTTGTTCTTGATGTTCTGAGCCAGAGTGATGATCTCCTCCAGCTGAGGATGTCTCTGCTCCAGATCGCTTTTTGTCACCTACACACAAAGGGCACATATTAAAAAAACAGGGTAAAAGCCAATTATTTAACATTATTATCATTCAATAATTATTGGTTAATATCCTTCTTTTAACACTACACAAGTATTTTCCATTAGATGGCTATTAAAGTTTCATCATTTAATCGTGAATTACTCCAAACACAGAAACTGAGTTGGGGTCAATGTCAATTTGTATTAATCACTAGAGGTAATGGACTTTTGTCATGTTCATAACTATTTTGTCCTAAATCTCTCCAGTAACCCCCAGTCCTGAATGTAGCTCGACAAAGCCTTTCTGTCAGACTCTCAGTTTTTTGGTAATCGAGTATCATTAGCCACCCAATGGCACAAACACATCCGCTTTCTACATTCTGCTCGCTTTCTGACCTGCAGGCGGCTGATGGTGGTGTGGATCTCGTCTTTGTCTCCCACCGTGACGATGTTGGATTTGAGCATCTGGTGGATGAGGAGAAGCCAGTCTGCCAGCTCTGTAGCTGTCTGGTTGAGATCAGTCGGACCAACTAGCTCCGAGCTGTGATGACGCTCCTCGCTCATCAGGCTGACCATGTGAACTGCAGACGGCACGTTTGCTGTGACACGAGCACAACAAGGCATGTTTGCCACTTACGTATAGCCAGCATGTGTATGTGTGTGTCTCCGAGTGTCTGTTTAACCTGCACACACCTGTGAAATGTTGCTGGGCGACCTGTTGTGTCCAAGGCGACAGAGACTGTGTTGGCGTCTCCTTTAATCTGATGTCCAGAACTTTCCAATCTGCAGCTAGCTGTTCAATTTTACCCTACATACACAAAAACACACTTTTTGTAGTACGTGTATGGTCATGGCAGCGTGTGCATGTACAGTACCAGGGACCTTAAAGCAAACGTTTATGAATGAAACAGGTCACCAACATTGCTCTTTAAAGACTAGAATTTCACTAAACTGCATCTTGACAGATGTTATTTAGTTTTCCTTATAATGCCATGTAAGTATTTAAATAAAAATGGACAATATGGATGCAAACAGGTGCATTTGTCTGTAACGTTGTTGTTGAGAGAAACCTTTTCCTGTGGTGAAAGCAGCTGTTTCCTCTGGAGCTCAATAGAGTAAGACAACAGGTCCTCAAGCCCTCTCTTCTGCTCACGCATCGACCTTTCCAGAACCTACACACACGCAAACATAGCATGGTTCTTGTTTTGAGAATCACATTAAAGATCACTATCTACTTTCATTGAGTAAAACAAAAGCGTGAACATTCTTCTAAAGTGCTCCCAAGTCTTCCACTGACAAAATGTACTGAACGTTCATAAATGATGAAATATTTCTTTAAACCCGACTCTAAAAAGTGCGTGTGTTAGTTAAGGATTGATTTCAGAATGCCAGACCTGTCTCTCAGTGGGTGTGACATCGCTCAGGGATTGACTGGTGCTGTACACCCAGTCACTCAGCCTGCTCATGCGCTCCTGGAAATGACCGTGTGACATCAGTCTGCTCTCGTCCTGGACCTGTGCGTGTGCCTGCAGATGGCCCTCCACCTCACGCACCTTATCAAGCAATTCATGGCTCACCTGTAGACAAACACACAACGACACACTTGTTTTCATCATGACATTCTCGTGAAGCGGTGTCAGCCCTGACTACAGATGAGATATTCTTTCTGTTTAAAACGCTTTAGGTGAACTTTCAGTATGCAATGAATCCTGTGCCATTTTTTATTTACTTGATGAAATTTGATGTGCATTGAATTTGCGACCATTCAATTGTATCACACAGACAGCCAGATAAACAAATAGAAAACTGGATAAATAGGCAGACAGGCAAACGGCCAGAAAGACAGGTAGACGACAAGATGGACAAACAGACGGAGAAATAAAGAAAAAGACAGACAGAGACACAGATGGGCATACTTGACTCCAGCTGATGTTTATCTGGCGTAGTTTATTGACGTGAGCATCTCGGTCGTGAGCAGTCAGACTGGAGTTAGACAGGATGCGAGAGCCGCTCTTATTCAGCCAGGATAAAGTCTCCTTCTGAACATCCATCTCCTCCATCAGGGCCTGAGAGACGCAGACAGATCAAGTGTGAGGTGTTGATAATAAACCATTTGTTTTCTTTTATATTAATGTAAATTTCAGTAGTGTGACATTAGATCAGATGTTTTTAAAATAACGTCACTTTCCAGTAACAAGATATGCTTTCTAAATAATAGTGTGTCAACATTTTCTTTGTGTATTGAGCAGCTGTACAGAACCAAGGTCATAATCAATCACACATCAATATGAACACACAAACACACATTTATTTTAGCAAATCTGTTTGTTCAAACTATTTGTTTCAATCAACTGCTTCAAAAATAATTAATTTACAGCTTCAGGAATATGACCTGAATAAAACATATCATCATTAATTTCTTCCTTTTTTGGATACTGATTTTATACATTTTTGATAATTTGTTGTATTTTGTGTATCTGTTTTAATGTTGTCACTTGAAACCTTACTCGAACTTTATTTATCTTATATCACGGCAAGCATATTCAAAGCAGTTTCCCAAACATTAACATGTGGTGGTCTTTGACATGCTTGTCAAACCTTGAGCTCTTTGAGGCTCGTGTCAGTGGCGGACACGGGCAATGTCGCCACGGCAACCTCTGTCTGTTCCAGCCACTGAGCCAGACCGGCGGTCCTCTGAATCACCTCCACCACAGCTGGATCTTCACACATCAACCTGCGCAAGCAAAACAACAGCCTTTAATTATACTGTTGTATTCACTATCCCAGTCAACAATGAACGTTCCTGTAAAGTTTTCCAATAGTTTATGTGTTTTTGTTTTTTGAGAACCAAATAGGAGCGTTCTTGGAATGTTTTCTCTAGATCTTTTGTTCCCAGTATGTTGCACGAACCAATAGAGAACCTATACCGAACATCCCATGAAGGTTATTTAAGGGAATGTTCTGTAAAGGTTATTTGTAAGTTATAAAAATAAGGCCTGAAAAATATCATGGTAAATATGTAGTATGTCAGTCATAAGTATACTCCAGTACAGCATTTACTACAGTTCACTATAGTTAATACTACAAAATAATGTCAATTACAAAATAACAAATCAATTTATAACATGAAATAATTACTACAATAAACTACAGTACACAACAACAAACTACAGTTTACCATAGCAAATACTAAAGTGACACATCATTTTATGTGGAAGTATAACACACATTAAAGAGCAACTATTACAGTGTCCTTAAAATGACCCTTTCATGAATTCATATTGTTGCTGTGTGTGAATGTAAGAAGTGTGCCAAGTTGTAAAGTGAATGAATAGCAAAGTTATTGGCTTGGGAAAAAAGGATTTGACTCTGAATCACGCGAACGAGTCATCTAATTCCAATTCCGGCCGGGTCAAATTTGTGTCACTCCGTGTAATATTGCCTAAGTTTAAAGCGACACTGTAGACCAATTCCACCAGACTAGACCATCTGACCAATCAGATAAGAATGGGCTGATAGAAAGAAGGGGATTAGAAAGATGACACGCCGAACGAATTGTCTGAGAGTCAGTCAAAAAGTAAAGTAACAATTATTGCCTATTACTAGAAAATGAAAGTGTTTTACACTGTGTATGTGCATAAACTTGTTGTTGGACACTCCATAAACCAAAGTAGGACCTTAAACATCACAAAATATTTTAAAACAAGCACATGGATTGGTTAGTGTTGCGGTGGGTGTGTTGTTGTCATAGTGACCTGCGCTGGCGGTCAGACACTTGTCTCTGGACATTTATCCAGCGATATCTCAAAGCATCCAGTTTCTCCTGAAGTAACATGCAGTCGGGTGACGACAACTGGCCGATGATGTGCTGTCCAGAGCGACTCAACATCGCCACAACAGACTGATGAGACGCCAGACCCTCCTCCAGATCCTACAAACGCACACACACACACACACACACACACACACAGACAGGGGGTTAATGGACAGTTGACCTGTGAGTGTGTCTAACACACTAAATTGAAAGGACAGCGAGTCCCCACGTCTCTTCATATGCAAATGAGTCCAGCAAATTAGTTCGACCTTAATTTGTATTTGAGAACAATTTCACATTCATCTCTCCCTCATTCAGACACTACACACACACACAGCGCTAACATCTGAAGGCAATTAAACACAAATGCACACCTCTGGAAAGCTTTCAGCCTGACCTAACCACGGGTCTGATGAACACATACATCTTTGAAGTTTGAAGTTAAGTGCAGGGCAAACATGTCTTTGTTTGTCTTATCAAACAAACCGAGATAATTACGATAACAACTGTTTCTGCATGAACGCTTGCTTTTCTGATGTTAGAAGTAGGCTTGTTTTAGGTTGTTGACAACAAATTATCACCTGTCTGGGGAAATCTCTGAACTCCATTAAAAGTGATATAAATGATTTTTGAAGGATGCTGATGTACCGACAGATAGCAGTGTAACAGGTGTTCTGAGTAATCGCACCTGTCTCTGTGACAGCCTCTAGACGGTTTAAAGAAATTTGACTGCGCTTTGCGTACGGTAGAAAATCTAAGAGGCGGATCTATGTCTGTCAATCACACAGGGCAGTCGACATTGATGTGTAAATAAACAGTATTACAAGAGCAGGAGAATGGAAAACAAACAAGTAACATAGCAAATTGTATAATAGCCCATGATAACCTTCAGTAGGTCTGTGACCTCTGACCCTGTGTCTTACCTGTTGCTGTGCACGGGTGCAATGTGCATGTAGTTCTCCGTTGGGTCCCGTTCCGTCGGCCAGGACCTGTTCAGTGTCGCTCAACCACTGTGATAGATCGTTCATGTCACAATGAAACTGCCTCCACTGCTCGACAGCTTGATCGAAACACCTAGAGACAAACACATCCAAACAAAATCTAGATGAAGTTCTCGTCAACATCAACAAAACAGAGCCGATAAACCTTAATAAAGAAAATATAAACTTTACATAGCACATATACAATAACGCTAATATATGAGCCAGAAGGTGTGGCCGCTAGCATAGAACGGAGGGAATGATGGGACTCGTTGAGCCTCACCCTTTCCTCTGACTGAACATGCGGTTGACCCTGTCCCACTCCGAGTTCAGCTGTGTCAGAGATTCTGAGATCTGTGTCATTTCTTGTCTGGAAGCTTCCACAATCACATCGGGCTGACGCTCATGAATCATCTCAACCTGTTCACCGAACTGCTCCAGATTATCCTTTATACTCTACAAACAAAGAGAGAAGTTAAACCGGTACACCGTAAAGACCATAAATAATCCAATATAAACGATACTATACAATAGAATGAATGACTTTATTTGTACGACTTTATCAATTGGGTTGTCTGAATTCAATTTAAAGAACGTCCTTTATGATATATGGCCTGGTTAAGGATTATTATCTCCATCAGACACTAAAATCCGCACCCTCTAATTTAATAAATAATCATGATTACAGTTACGATTGTCATGATTAAAGACATCACTTCAACAAAGCCACCATATTGCAGAGGTCAAGACTGCCATATAAACAAGAACTTATCCATGTTTGAATAAAAACACAATAACATTTACATTTCTCTACTGATTTCAATGATTTATGGTCAGTGTGAATTAAAAAAAATGTGATCTTTCTATTTACTTTACTGCAAGAAAATGACTTTAGGAACTGTGAAACAGAAATCCATTCAGTGTTTATAGGGCAAATGTACACTACCGGTCAAAAGTTGTCGGCCACTTGAGTAAAATGTTTCTCATTATGTTGAAATGTCAAAAATTTGTTTTGTACACAAAAATATAATTTTGAAAACATAAAAGTTTTTTTTCATGACAAAACATTTTTTTTACCCTAATATTTTGAAAAGGGATGACTTTGACTGAATAATGAAAAAAGGACAGCCAATAAGAGCTCAGAATAGATGGTATTTTCTTTAATGTTGTTTAAAAAGCATATCAGTGTGAGATCTCAAGAAGCTGCTTGATAAAGTCGCAAAAATAATTTTGCTAAACTGAACATGATAAAAAACTGAATTCCCATAGTTCCCTTTGTTTAATTTCATACTTTTGATGAGTTTATTATTATTATAAAATGTGGAAAAATATGAACACCTAAGTGAGTAAGTGTCCAAAAACTTTTGACAGGTCATGTGTAAAACAAATTTCACTTTGGAAAGAAGCTTTAGAGAATGCATCTCAATATATAAAATTGAAATGCACCAATAAACACAATATACCAGAGTTCTTAAACTGGGGGTGGAGGCCCCATGGGGGGCCCCAATATGGATCCGGGGGGCCAAAGATTTTGTGGGATTTTATGAAATCTATAAATTTTTCATAGGTTTCAATCAAACATTCATAAAATAAGTTGTTCCAGCATTGTATAAACTTAAAATATTTTTGGTTTAATCTAAATTTTAATTTTAAGAATATAAGCCCCTGTTTCAGAGACAAGGCTAAAGACTAGTTACAGACAACAATTCATTTTGAACTGTCTTAACAAAAAATAACTTGCCTTGGCAAGGCTTAGCCTTGTCAATAAAAATGGGCCTTAGTCTTTATTTCTTGGGGGGGAGGGGTAAAAGGCGTTGCATTCTACAAAAAGGGGGCTTTACAACGAAAGAGTTTGAGAACCACTGCAATATACCGTATGTTATAAGGTAAAGTGTAAATAAAAAATAAGAAGTAGTTTAGTATAATGGGGTGCACATATTTAAAAAATGTATATTATAATCTTTATATTTTATATTATTTACATAATTATTGATGCTAAAACCAAAATTCTACAAGCTAAACACAGAATATTAGTCAGCTTTACTAATTGACCTGTCAGTTGACCTGTCACTGACCATCTGTTCTGGACTCTTATTATGTTTTGTTTTCGTTGGAGCTATTCTACTTTTGTTCACAAAATAACTTCATATGAGCATACACAATATAAAAAGATTTTAAATGAGATTTCATGAGAAACATTTCACACAAATGACCCTAAGCGTTTGACGTAGTGTTGTAGGCTGAAGTATACTGATATCAGTTATGTAGGAGCATCTCTGTCTGTGTCTCTAACCCTGAGTGTGTCCTCCTGACTGGAGAAATCCTCGAAGAGTCCTCCGCTCAGCTCGGAGGAGTTCAGCAGCAGCTCGATGTCGGCCATGGCTAGCAGAACTTTATTAATGTCCAGCAGATAATCAGACGGAGACAGGGCCGTGCTCCTCTTATCCAAAGGAGAAGGGGATGATTCTGATCTCTGTGAAGACGACGAGTCGACCGTAGATTCAACAACTGTTCTAGCGATATACAGCCCCTACAGAGAGAAAGACACGCCCACTTTTTCATAAACATGTATATCTTTACATTTATATTTACATTATGGATCTGGCAAACACTTTCCCAGAAGCGACTTACAATACATATTAAGCATTTTGTGTGTTCCGTGACCTTTGCACTGCTAACACAATGTTATGCTAATCGAGGTACAGGAACACCAAGAAGTCTTATTTGAACAGGAAGTCAATGGTAGTTTACAAGCTTGAGGAGTTTTGAAAGTTCAGTACTGATTCAACGTGTGAACAAAGTGTGACAAAGCCAAAATAAAACTGTGGCTACATACAATTAAACAACTGCAACATTGTCATGAACATACTGTAGTATAACATAACTGCAAAACCATGTAAAATAAGCCATACACATAGCTTAAAGATGGCTAAAACAAAGCTTGTGTGTAAACATTGATGAGACCTTGTAGTGTGTCTTTAGCAGTAAAAGTTTCCGGCAGATGTCCTCCCTTCTGTCATCATCAGAAACCGACAGCAGCAACTCATCTCCTCTCCTCAACACCTCCTCGACATGAGCTTTCTCCCCATCCAACTACAACGCACACAGCGCACACACACGTTGTATATCTTTGAATGGGTTCAACCAGGGCTTAATTTGTGCCGGAATAAGCGGGCACCTCATTTGGCAGATCCCCCTCCTCAAGCGCTAATGGAAAACATTCGTGCTGACCTTTTGCACGCATATATTTTATTAAAAAGCACATATAATAATTATAATGGCAATAACCATTTTATTTTGGTAATGAACAGGCTGTCAAGTTTGAAAAGCTGAAATATTGTGTTTATAGAAACAAGTTAAAAAACTCTGTGATGATTTGTGGTCACACAGATATGACTAACTTTGCACTATCTAATGACGTACTCATAGTTACTTTGCAAATGTGCCTAAAGTTATACACGGCAGAATTCTGCACCTCCAGGTGTGATTTAAGTTTAACGTTAAACTTCTAAATTCTACACAAATGTTGAGGGTTGTGTTTTATTTGTTAAAATTGCACAAATATTCACAAGATCATCATTGTGACAATAAACTGTTTCGTTCACCTTAACACGCATTTTAACTAAGGTAAACTCAAGATAAAATCCTTTTAAGTTTCTTTGATAATTCTGAGATTATAATTTGCATGTCTGTTTCTATTTAGGCTTTTTTATGCGCATTTTCAAAACATAAATAGTTAGAGAGAAAAACCCTCGGAGATTCCTTGTTCCGTTACTTCTCCCCACTAACTTGCTGTGGATCTGCCACGCTCCCTTATTCCGGCACCTCGGAATTTACAAATTAAGCACAGGGTTCAAGTGTTTCAAGTGATTCATTTTTTTAGAAAAATACAGAATCTCTAATTTATCATTGTTTAAGGCATAATGGTTTTATCAACACTGGATGATTGTAATTTACTGGCTACTCATATGATTTTATTTAATCTTTTTAAAGCTCAAATTAAATATTTATTAACATAATATCCATTATTTGGATAATATGTTACCATTTATATAATATACGCAAGTATGTTGTGTATATAGTTTTATGTTTATATAAATACACAAACATACATGTAAATATTTAAAATGTAGTATATTTATACAGTACATGATGTATATAATATTTAAGTTTACTTTAATTATTATATTTATTTGAATATTTGTTATATATGTGTGTGCATTCATATATACATACACATATTATTTGAACACAAACAATTATTTTTAAATTGGTTAATCGCGATTAATTGATCTGACAGCCCTAAAACTGATAGATGATAAGCCTGATATAAAATCAATGGAAGTCTTTGGAATGTCCCCAGAAAGCATGGGGACCAAATGTGTCTACAAGGATAGTATTACCAGTAATGTTTCCCTCCGTGGGGACACTTTTTGGTCCCTATGATATAAACAGCTTATAAATCAAACTAAACCTTGAAAATATGCATTTGAGTGTGTGTGTGTTTATGTGTGTACCCTCTCATCATCAGGTGTGTGTGTACGGTCGTGTTGGTCCAGCGCTCTGAGAGCATTTTGTAGGTCAGATTCAAACAGCTGTAGTGGTGAGGAGAGAGGAGCGGCAGAAGTCTCTTCTAACACTTCCTGCTGTGGTGGCACTGTCTCCTTTCTGACATCCAGCCCGGCAGACACCTGTACAAACTACACACACTGAGTCCTGACACACACACTGACACAGCTGAATAATGTTTGACACTGGTGCTTTACCTGAGAAGAGTTGATGTGCTGCGCCACCTTGTGGAAGTTGCGGTTGAGATCAGCCAGTTTGGGCTCCACCAGTTCTCTGCATGTCGGCCCTCGATCGGTCATCAGAATGACCGCCTGATCACGGGCACTATCCACACGCACGTTCATCCCCTCCAACTCACACAACACAGCCTAACACAGACACACAAACACAGTCAGACATCTAACAGCGGCAAAATCCACGGGAAGGAGAGCCATCGGTCAGTTTTGTTTTTATATCTGTTTAGGGCTGTGGGAAGTTGAAGACAGTGATGTCACAATCAACAAGCTGGAGATGATAAAGTGATGTCTTATAACACTATCAAATAATGGAAACACATTTCTCAGCAGACTGATAAAATCGTGTGCATCCTAACTCGTGGAACTTGTGAAAAGCCAGATAAGATAGGAGCTGTGATTGAACTCAGTTTATGATATTACATTTACATTTAGTCATTTAGCAGACGCTTTTATTCAAAACGACTTACAAAGAGTTTAGGGAGCAGTGATATTAAATGTGCGCATAAGAATTTCAAGTCATTGATTAGTTTGTTTAAAACTAATTTCTTAAGCTGTACTTTGCTGTTATCAGCTTCTACTAGAAGTGTTACTTTTAATTCTTTTGTTTGGAGTAAAATGTTCAGTGTGTGTGAGTGTGTGCATCTGTGTCTATGCAAGTGTGTGTCTGTGTGTGTGCGATTTTGTCTGTGTGCATGTGTTTGAGTGTGCATCTGTGTGTGTCTGTCGCTTTGTGTGTGCGTCTGAATCTACGCAAGTGTGTCTTTGTGTGTTTGAGTGTCCATTTGTGTGTGTGCATCTGAGTGTTCATTTGTGTGTGTGTGTGTGGGTGAGTATGCATCTGAGTGTGCCTGTTTCTTTGTGTGTGCGTCTGCATCTACGCGAGTGTGTCTTTGAGTGTCCATTTGTGTGTGTGCATCTGTGTGTGTTTGAGTGTTCATTTGTGTGTGGGTGAGTATGCATCAGTGTGTGTCTGTCTCTTTGTGTGTGCGTCTGCAACTACCTGAGTGTGTCTTTGAGTGTCCATTTGTGTGTGTGCATCTGTGTGTGTCCGTCTCTTTGTGTGTGTCTGCAACTACGGAGGTGTGTGTTTGAGTGTCCATTTGTGTGTGTGTGTGTGTGTGTGCATCTGTGTGTGTTGTGACCTTGATCATCCTGTCTCTCTCTGCAGCCGGCATCTTCTCCATCTCATCCAATCTAATCTCAGTCTGATAGAGCCACGTAGTGATGTGAGCCAAATTCTCATCAAACATCTCCACCTCACGTCTGTGATTCTAAACACACAGAGCACGTTTCAGCATTTGATTAGAATTTTAGCAGCAAATGTGTAAAAAAGTGGTGTTGTGCTGTTCACAATCGAGAAGACAAAGACACAATTTTAAGGAGTTTTTGTAACCTCCCAAAAATAAGGCAGAATCATACATGATATGAAACACCCTTTACCACACATTGTGAAACCAACTCCACAACATTATCAGGCAGAGATCCAACAATAAATCACACTGACCAGCACAGCACTGAGCCAGTCCTCGATCATCGTGTGCACACGTTGCCAATCTTCATTTAGTTCAAATAACTTCTCCTCTAGCTGACCTTCACTGCCCTCCACTAACGCCTGCAGGGCGGCGCTGTTCTCCATAGTCACAGACAAATCGCTCTTCTTGCGCTCAGACTCCTTCAAAATACCCTGAAAAGAAACACATATGTGTAAACGTATGACATGCCAATTAAAAGATCATTTCTAAAAAAACAGACTCACGTTCGCCCATGCGATCTCTGTGTCGATATCACCGGGCATGTCCTCCATGTTGAGTTTCTCCTTCAGCTGAGTTTCAGTGTGGTTTGTCCAGGCCTGCAGGGTGGCGATGTCTTTATGCAGCCGCTGGGACAGAGACAGAGCCTTTTCCAAATCCTGCTTTCCTTCCGTCACCTAGCAAAACAATTAATAGAATGTTTTCTAGGTGAAAATAGACTTTTAAATGATATTAAAGGTGCAATCCGTAACTTTTGCCTCTCTATCGCCATCTCTGTTTGAAGCCAAAAATTATAGGTTATATACCGAAAATATGTATGTACCTGAGCTCCCAGGTCATTGTAGAGCAGTTTTAGGGTGGTGAGTTGCTCATCCATGCCTTTAGGATTCTCTGTCTGCTGTTTCTGTACGATCTGTCTGCCTGTCTTTATCACCGTCTCCACCTCTAGTTTCACCTCGCTCAAGATCTTATACAGTTTCTGAATTCACAATTACACAAAAGGCAGATAGTGAGAGTCTGACATGAGATATTTAGGTTCAGTAAGTTTATGTGTTTATTGTTCGTTCCCCTCACCATGCAGCCACTGAGGTGGGCTTGTATCTCCGCTGGTTGAGTGTCTCTCAGATCCAGCACATGAAGTTCGGCTTTAGCGCTTTCCAGAATCCTCTTGCAGTCCAACATTCTCTGCTCAAAGTTAGCCGGTTTCTGGAACAGCTGGAACTTGGTACTAATCTCACGGAGCTTCCGCTAAACAGGACAGAGGAACAGGGTAAAATCTAATAAAGGACTGAGTTTACAGGTTTCCTGCAGGTTCATATGCAGTCTTCCATCCTGCAGGGGGCAGTAGCGTGTCTCACCTGTGACTGGTCCAGCTGGGTTCCACCCCGGGCTGGTTTGCCCTCTGGTGCAGACTGAGGCACGTTACCCACATTCCTCTTCCTCAGATCCTCTAGGGTGGCTTCATGAGCTGCAATCTCAGCTTGAATCGCCTGCAAACCACATGAATGTTAAAACATCCCATATAAAGCGGCAGTCTGCAGAGCTGTTTCCTGGACAGAGATCAGCTTAAACCAGGACTAGGTCTTAGTTAAATTAGAATATTCAAGTCGTTATAATAATTCGTGATTCGAGCGATCAGGTGTGATTTTCCAGGAAATGTCAGTTTGATGTCATTTAACGTCCACATAAAAATAAGTTACGTAAAGTAAACCTGCAATTATATGTTTCAAACAGAGATGGCAACAGAGAGGCAAAAATGATGGATTGTAGCTGTAAATGATAAGAAAATGTGTTATTGGTTTGTTGCAGCATCCGTTTGACTGTTTTTAAAACTTGCAATTTCGAGTTGAAACATTTTCAGTTATACAACTGAAAAACCCAATTATCAGTGTTTGTCCTGTGATGATGGAGATGGTGTGTGAAGTGTTTTTACCTGAGCTTCTTGTGGCAGCTGGAAAGCGTCAATGCGATCTGTAAGGTATGAGGTGAGTGTTTGGTCCAGGTGTGTGAGGGATGTTTGTAGTGTGTGTAAAGCCGTCTCATTCCCTCTCAGAACGGCCAACTGCTGCTCCAGAGACATCTGACGCTCAGCAGCCTGCACACACAACCAAACACATGAGCTTCTGGTCAGACGTGAATCTAAATGAGTTGTGCTCCATGTTTCATACCAGCTGAGTGAGCTCCTCGTAGCGGGAATTGAAACTCTCCAGTTTCTCTGTGATGAGTTCATCCAGAATGCCTCCGTCAATAAGAGTCTGAGCCAACTCGCGTATCTGAGTCCTGTTATCACCTGGATGACGGAGAACTGACTCCATAGACTGAGGAGGAAAAGATCATGACTCTATGATTCAATGTCCAAACTTGATACTGATAGCTGTTTGATTCATATGGTCACAAGTGCTAAATACAGATGTAAACTGGGTTCAAAACATTTTTGACTATTTAAACTATATTCAGAGACAGTTAGAAAGGCATGTGAACACATTGCACCAGTAGTTTAAAGGCTGATGTGACCCTGAAACCAGTAAATAAATCAACTACACAACAACAATATGCTTAAAGGGATACCTCACCCAAATATGAAAATTCTGTCATCATTTACTCACCCTCGAGTTGTTCCAAATCTCTATAAATGTCTTTGTTCTGATGAACACAGAGAACGATATTTGGAAGAATGCTTATATCCAAACAAATCTTGCCCCCCATTGACTCCCATAGGAGGAAAATTTTTTTTGTTTTTGTTCTGTTGAACACAGAAGAAGATATTTTGAAGAATGTAGGACACCAAACAGTTTTGGGGCACTTTTGAGTACCATTGTATTTATTCCTACTATGGGAGTCAATGGGGGGCAAGATTTGTTTGGATATAAGCATTCTTCCAAATATCGTTCTCTGTGTTCATCAGAACAAAGACATTTATAGAGATTTGGAACAACTCGAGGGTGAGTAAATGATGAAAGAGTTTTCATATTTGGGTGAAGTATCCCTTTAAGCATATTGTTGTTGTGTAGTTGATTTATTCACTGGTTTCAGGGTCACATCAGCCTTTAAACTACAGGTGCATTGTGTTCACATGCCTTTCTAACTGTCTCTGAATATAGTTTACCTCTGTGTTCATCAGAACAAAGACATTTATACTGATTTGGAACAACTCCAAGGTGAGTAAATGACAGAATTTTCATTTTTGGGTGAAGTATCCCTTTAAAGGAACAGTGCACCTGAAAATAACGGTTTTCTGAAAGGAAAATGTGTTTTCGGCGAGCCTAAAACTAAAACAAAACCATTGAACATTAGCTGTAAATTAAAGTATTGCAACACTTCTAGCCTCATTGGTTCTCACATCCCTGATGAGTAGTTGTCATCATATTACATTTTGAGCAATTAGATTTGAAGGTTTTGACTTGTCTTCAAGTTGGAATCTAGTGCTTATGTGGGTTGGGTCTCAATTTCAATTTACATATGCTCAGTATATAAATCATTTTCTCGAACACACCAATCGTGACATTTATTCATCCACAAGAGTCTATCTGAGACACACTCTTATAGTTTAACCGGTTATTTGTCACATCTGAGTATGTGGGATAGGATCCACTATGTCATTGCCGTAGAAGAGTGTGAGCGGTTACCTCCAGAGCTTCACTGACAGACTCTGTGTTATCTGGAATGCTCTCTGTGGCCCGATTTCTTTCCTCCAGCGTGTTCATCCAGCTGGACTCCGAGTCCAGATACTGCAGCAGCTCAATCCAGCATGACCACACCTCCTGAAGACCAATAAACCAACATTGCATTCACAGTAAATGCTAATATTTGATCACGATATAACTTTCTCAACCTGGGAAAACTAGGGCTGTCAAAAGATTCATCACAACTAATTGCATCCAGAATAAAAGTTTGTGTTTACTTAATATATGTCTTGTGTGCATATTCATGTTGTATTTATAAACACATACATGCATATACTGTATTTAAGAAAAATATAAAAATTTCAATTATTAGTAAATATAAATGTCACATGTAAATATTTCCTATATAAACATGTACGTTTTTTTGTTTATAATACAAAATGAATGTTCACAGATACTGTATATTATGTAAAAACAAACTTTTATTCTGGATGCCACGGTCGTTTGACAGCCCAAAGTAAAAACTTTTCTGATTAAAGGAATAGATCACCAGAAATAAAATTCTCATTATTTATTCATCCTCGTGTCATTGCAGATGTTTAAGACTTTGTTTCTTCAGTTGAACACAAATAAAACATGTTTTGTATAAAAAACAGTTATCTTCATATCGAGTTTTTGACATGTCGCCATATTTGATTTTACTCCCGGACGCGTTTATTTTAGCTTCAATATCACTTTCATATCATTGTGGTATTTAATAGGAAGTCACAAACATCTGGGATAGCTTTAAGGTAAGTAAATAAAACATTTGAGACTTTTCATTTCTGGGTAATTGATTCCTTTATAATCAATAATATCATGTTTTCACCAAAGCCCTCTTTCATAATCAAAACAAATCTTAAATGATAAAATCCAGATGTTGCTGAATATTCTATTTCCTCTGGAAACACATTTTTGCTTTCCTGTAGCTCAGTGGTAAGAGCACGGCGCTAACAATGCCAAGGTCATGGGTTCCATCCCAGGGGATTGCACATACTTAGAAACAAATGTTTAGGATAATGCAATGTAAGTCGCTTTTGATAAGTGTTAATATAAAAACACATCTTACTACAAAAGTGATGTATGTGCACACATCAGTACCTCAAGCGTGTGGCACTTGCTCTTGAAGCGATCGCATAGTTTCTGGTAGTTCTTCAGGACTTCCGAGAGTTCAGCGCTCAGGTCCGGACCCCCGGGGGGCATCTTACTGATCAGCACATTAATGCTGTCCTTCAAAATCTTCACCCTTACTTCCTTCTGTAACACGTCCTCTTTAGCCCTCTGGGAGACATAGACAGAAATCAAATCACGCTTACAATATACAGTAGTTTATGAATATGCTCATATTAAAGCTCAGTGTCAGGCAGCTCTGAGCTAAACCGAGAAATCATTCTTTTTCCAAAAATTAATAAAATCATGAGCGCATGGGTTCAGTGGTCTGATGCAGTAATGAGCTGTAGAAGCTGTATTCATCATCACCTTCATCTCCTGAAGTGCTTCCTCCAGCTCTTCTGGGCTCTTGTACTCAAAGTCCCTCATGAGGAACTCATCGTCCACTTGAATCATCCACTCGCGCATCTCCGCCACATCTTTCTTCAGGTTCAGGACTTTCTCCTGACCTTCACTCACACGCTCCTCTCGACTTAACAACTGCAAACGACCAGAGGAAGAGATGTTATTGCTCTGAGGATTCTCTTTTGTTCATTTAAAGGGGTCATATGGGGCGGATACGTGTTTTTCTGTGTCTTTGGTGTGTGCATATATGAGAAATGTAAAATTGCAAAAATGAAAGGTTCGGAACAAAAGATGCATTCTATTTAAAAGCTAATGCTCACACGGACCTGCCTGAAACTCCTTGAGTAACAACACCTCCGCAAATCTACGTCAGTTGGTGGTATGATTTGACTGAGACCACCCAAATGTATACGCAAGTAAGGTACCTGTCAGTATAATTGCTTTGGAATTTGGTTCCATTTGATGAGAAACGCTTACTATATAAGGACCTGTGTGTCACCTCGGTTTATCTTGATTGGTTAATCATCAACGTCTCATAAACGATGTCACGATTTAAGAAAGGTGGACATTTCAGCACTAGGCATTTTTTCTTACCTCTTTGCTGAGCAAGTCCCAGCGCATCTGACACTCGTCCAGTTCTTTCTGCCCCCAGCTGTTCAGTCCGGGTACTGCGCTCTGCTGCACGGCCGCCACATTCTCTCCCATCTGCTTCAAAGATGACTCCACACTCTCAATCTCACCGACGAATTCCTGCCCAGACGCACATTAAACCCAATTTAAAACACTGCATCTCGACCCCAGCTAAAAGTATGTTGTAAAAACGTTTTGCAAACATTCCATTAAGGTTATCGCCACTTTAGTTTTTGAATGTTGTTAAACACTCCACTAAGATTGTCAAACTACTCTTTTCATAGCAGTATTTGGTAACGTTTAATATATAGCAACAATATAATGCTATTAAGTGGTCTCTTAACATTTGTTATTCAACATTTTTTGCTTTAAAACTTCATTTCAATTGGATTTTGGTTTATTATTCCACATAAATGCCACAAGTTTTTCCTCTGAGGGAAATTCTAAATCTCATAGTTGTCACGGTGTAAATTGACCTCTGACCTTGCACTGTTTAAGTTCTTCCGGTAGTTTGTCGCAGCGGCTGCCAGTGTCTCGAGACATCAGCTCCTCAACCGCGTCTAGCCAGCGCGCCACTTCTTCACTCTTCACCTGAACATCAACACGACATCATTAAAACATCAACTGCTTCATGTCAGACTAATTCAAGACATCAGACAGTTCTCACCTTTGTGTCCTTCATGCTACCCAGAATGCACTGCAGCATGCCGAGCTGATCCTGGGCGGCACTGAAGAGTTCAGTCCAGCACTCCTGCTCTGATGGATCTGACACCTGCTGTCGCTGAAGATCTATCTCAGTGCAAAGAGCCTAGAAAACACAGTTTCAAACCACATCACATATACAGCACATACGTATACAGGTCAAATACGCAACAGATTGTTTATTGGTGTCAGTGGAAGTGATGTGTTACTCTGTCATAAAGATTGACAGTAAACATTCTGTGTGCTTCTCAGTGTAACCAGCAGGAGGCGACACAGTTCAACACATTTACATTTAGTCATTTTTCAGACGCTTTTATTCAAAAGGACTAACAGAGAGTTGATGGAGCACATGCTCACATCACCGTCGCTTGTGAAGAACTGTAAATGTTATTGTAAGTGTTGTGTGATAATCTAAACTACAGCAGGACTAATGAATTGTGAGAACAAATTTTGCAGACGGAGGGATTTTGCTGTCAAAGTTTAGTGGGCACAAGGGAAAAACATCACTGGCATCAGAGTGTCTCTGCCACGTGGGCACAGCCTGGCATGATCTCCACGTCTCTTTTCTGGAGACGACTACAAAAGAATATAAACATTTATATAACTTCAAATAAATGACTCCTACTTTCCATCTCTTTGGCATTGGCTTTCATTAAGCCTAAATAAAATAAAAACATGTGCCCGAAATCCAATCCAAGCACCAAGCACATAATCCAAGAAACAAATCGTCTTAGGGAACGAAACCAGTTAGGTGAGCCAGTTACCCCGCAAGTAACCTGAATACTTAAATATGCTAAATTTGTATGAATGATAATTTGACCCTCACTGATTTAAGCACATTAGAAAAAATATATTGTTACAAACATTTAAAAACAGCTTCATGATTCAAAACATTTTAATAAAAATAAATCAGAAATAAAGTTGATAGACCAGTCGATGTAAAATATTATTAGCAGGCGTGGCAAAAAGTTGTTTTCGGGCCTTCGCCCAGACACACCTGAGCTTTCATGACTGCCTGTTCAGCTGTAGGGACGTCTCTGATACCACTTCTGAGAGCTGTCAGTCTGACATCCATCTGCTGCAGAGCCCTGGACCCCAAGAGTCTGGATAACACTGAGAGAGAGAGAGAGAGAGAGAGAGAGAGAGAGAGAGAGAGAGAGAGAGAGAGAGAGAGAGAGAGAGAGAGAGAGAGAGAGAGAGAGAGAGAGAGAGAGAGAGAGAGAGAGAGAGAGAGAGAGAGAGAGAGAGAGAGAGAGAGAGATTCAGTTATTCAAGGATAGACATGAACTGTCTCTTTAATTCATTCAAATAAATAATATAAAACCACAGAAAGTATTCTTGACCAAAATATTACAAATGTGAAAATTGTACATTAATGCACAGATTTTAAATTTAGACTTTTTGATGTAAATTCCACTATTGCACACACACATAATACACACAGTATTTGCTTTAATAACATCAGAAGTAACTGTAATTGAAGTACAGAAACTAATTACATCGTAACTAGTTACACTCAACACTGTTCATAGGTATGTGAAATGGCTCTTTGTAAGAAGTGTTCATACACACATCTGATATAGCACACTTTTCATTTAAGCTCGTAGTCATGTGATGATGTTTTTGCCAGCGAGGAGACCAAAATAACTGACCGTTGATCATTTTTGTGTGTCTGTGTTTGTGTGTTTGGTTACAGTAGCCTGGATCCCAGATGTTAGGTCAACAGGTCCCAACATGGAAAATGTGGTTTCCGATTGTCCCAGGAACATCCTATGTGCGCATGTTTGTGTGTATGTTTGTGTAGAGTAGAAAGTTTTTGGTTGAGGGTTAGTCTGTAGAAATTATAAATACCTTTATATAAAACAATAAAAGTATGTGGTATGTTGTCATGTAGAAAGCTGAGTTGAAGTGTGTGTGTATGTGTAAGATTGAAGCATTCAAGCACAATCTCAAGGTTAAACATTGACACACTGATAGTTAAAACAGTCACACACACACAGAGAGAGTTTTATCAGTTTCTCAGCGTATATAAAAGCTTTCTGAGGGGCACACTGGACTCCCACTGACGTTAAAGCCATAAATAGACTGGCGTCTCTTTCCCTCATGCTAGACAAATGATTTACCTGTTGCATAATTCCCTTTAAATAACTTTCAATAACACTTAAGAGAACCAGAGATAGAGAGGGACAGTGAAATTGAGGGTCGAGGTGTGTAAATCGCCCTTGGCAACAATTCAACCTCACAGGCCCCAAGATTTCCTTCTCACACTGCAGCTCTCTTCCTAGCGCTGTTTTTATAACATTACACAGCAGAGCTGCACAGCCCATATAAGATGATTTTATATAAAACTCCCATAAAACATCATTATATAAATCTGACAAAGCGTACCTAATCAAAATCTGACAACATGTGTGTAACTTTTCGTAAATGATTTGCCAAACCATTTGTAATGTTCTGTAAATCTGCTCAAGTTCTGATTTTGGGTCAACTGGCGTCCAAGCACACATTTTTGTAGTTTGTTAGCAGGCAGGTGATTTCATGAGCTAGGAAGGCTGTCCGCACCCAAGTGGAAAACAAGTTGTTGCCGGGAGATAAAAATAATCACATTGTATTTGATATAAAACAAACTCTCAAAAGTCTTAACTATAATTTAACATGTTTTGTCCAGCGAAGCAAATGTTGAGTGCAGTGAAAACGTATCTTACATTTTTGCTATTGAGAAAGTATGTTGAACAGGGATGTAACAATTTTAAAATCTCACTGTACGGTAATACTTCAGTATAAAGTCCACGTACGGTACGGTGTTTAGTGCAATATTTAAAATGACAAATGATGTCTAGGAAACGTGCAGTAAGCATCCTCTTTTCTGTATCCTATAATCATAAATGTTTCTAAGAGGTATGAGTTATAGAATGACATTGGTCAAATGACCTCAAAATCCCTTTTATAAAATCAAATAATTACACCAGATGGACCTTGCCAAAGGAAACATCTATTATTTTTCAAACATTCTCTTTGTTATGCCCGAAAGACCTATCGTTTCATACAGTCATGTGACAACGATAATATTGAGACAAATTTTGCTAATGGGATAACACGATATCGATAATATTGTTACACAAACACACACACACACAGTCTGTCAGAAGGATCTATTCTTTTTCTAGAAGATATTTAATTTCTCCATCATCAACCAACAACCAATCCCAGATCTCATCAAACTGCAGGCTGGAGCGTGGTGGTAATGTGTACCTGTAGTGATGTCGTGCTCTCGTGTCTTCAGCTCTTGAATAGCTGTACTATGCCGTGATGTCAGCGTTGTCACACTGGGTCTCAGTGTATCAGGGACAGCAGGTTCTGCAGACAGAAGCTCCATCTGAGCGCAGATATCATCCACCTGCGGCTGAAGTTTCACCAGCTCTGCTAAACCAGACTGAAACACAAATTAGGGTTCCTACATTACGAAAACATTCTATTGACGTAATGATAGTATCTTTGCTGTAAACCAATTGTAACCCTCAAGGCAAATTTGGGTAATATTTAACAATAAAAAAAACATTGTTTGATGCATTTGAAAAGCTTTTTGAATAACAGCCACACTGAAGATGTCCTCGTATACTATGTTTACTTCTTAAATGTGTGTACTTAATAGTTTACAAACTAAAAATGTGTCCCAGTGAACCACAAATACCACAAGACACACACTTCCCACATTGAAGAAAAACTACAGTATACCATAATGTTTACCATAGGAAACTGTGGTAAACTGAAGTATAATGGGTTCACAGTCTGAACAGTCTTGAAAAGTATGGGATTTGATTTGAGTAATTTTCAGGTCTGCATTAGTATAGAAAAAGCAGAGTATGGAACACAGACTATTGCTCTTATTTGTCTATACCATAATCAAGCACGTTTTTAGCATAATTAGCCTCAAAGAATTCCATAAGTAGTAATTATTATAGTATACTGTAGTACAATATACAATAGTCTTTTTGTGTAAGTATGGTACCAATTACTAGTTAAAAACCCTATAATATCTAGTAATTGTACTATTATAGTATACTAGAGTAAATACTGCAGTTTACACAGTAATAGAGTAGTTTTTTATCTGCGTTTTTCGGATAGCAAGGCAAAAATGATGAATATCTTCAAAAACACATTTTTTTTTAACAAAAAGCTTAATATTCAATCTATAGATGCTGTATCTTTCAAACAGAATCTTTCATCAGTAGTCAATCGCGGGGAAACACTTGAAAATAAAAGCTATTTGAATCCTGATATAATACGGACCTCACACTCATCTTTGAGCGTTTGCAGCTCTTGGGGGTCATGTATGGCTTCAAACCCCTCTGTGGAGATCAACCGTTTCTCCTGTTCCTGCAGAACTCCATCTACAGCCTTGAGTACTGAGAGAATCGCTGTCACTCGCTCGAGAACCCGAGCTTGGTTTCTCAGATCCTGAATGATATTCTGACAGCTGTCCCATTCTTTGCACACGGCGTCCAGGTGGGACAGGGCATCATCCACAGACACACCTTCTGTTACACAGAACAGAAATCATCAGCATGAGAACACGACACGTCTATTTTACTCGTGTTACTCATAATTCCACACCTTTCTCCAACTGTTCCATCATCTTGCCTCCTTTCTGCACTACTTCTTTAACTGGACCCTCATTATCAGCAAGCCCCACCTCCAGGGCCTAAACAAATCAGGTATAGAATGATGCAGCCATGTCAAATATTCAAATCAGCAAATGTTGTCAGTGTGGGATGAAATATGAATTGGTCACCTGTAGTTTTTCATTCAGGGAGGATGAATCTCTAGCAGCTAGAGCAGATGATTTCCATGCAGCCAGACGGGACAAAAGCTCAGGAACATCACTTTCAGCTCTAAAAAACACAAGCACAGGTGAGTTCACATGAGGGGTTGTAAAATGTCCCTAAAGGGCATACGAAGACTTGAGGTCACACATAAAATGACTACTGTAATTTTTATTAAAAAAAATCAACATTATAGAAATATAATCAATATTTTAGCTTACACCAATTTCTGGATACATAACATTTGATAAATATAATATTTTGTTGCATTCCGTAAATGCATTTGTTGGCACTTGATGCAATTTCGGGATGCACCGAAATTAAAATTCTTGGACTAAGCTGAACATGGATCTTCAGATTTCTTCTATTTATTTAGCCATTTTTTCAAAACGGCATAAACTGAATGGTCTATTTTTTGTATATTTTGTCTTGCTTTTCTATATAATACAATATAACTTAAACTAAAATTGAGCAAAACAAGTAGGCTAAATTAAAACAAAATAATTGAGCACTCTCTCTTCTTGAATAGCCTATTTTAGGACTTTACTGTACTGACTGCTGGAAGAATGTACTATACTCTGTACTATACTCTGTACTCCTACAACAAAACACTTCATTAAAAACTGTCATTCAACATTATAAGCTTAAAATATAAATTAACAAAAACTGTTGGATTATTATAGGCTACTTTGCAAAATGATTTAAAGAAAAAAAAAACATCTATGCAAGCAATTCTGACAGACTACCATTTCAGTTCACATCTCTCCTCCAAATCCGCCCATAAAAGCTGACTGTCACTGTTCTCTCAGAAGGTCCACTTGTGGCCGGGATACACATACTTTGACAAGTTGTTCAGTACATAGAATTGTGTGCACGTGACCATTGTATGATCTCAAAGGATGTCGCGAGCGGGGGGGCTACTGTCAGACCACCCGCTCCAATCTGAAGTACACAAGTAGCTGACCAGTACAGACGCTTTCATTCAGAAATTTACTTCAGCGTGGCAAGTTCCATGCTGTGTTTCTTTGACACTTGAAAATGCTCCACACACTTGTTGCTGCTTGATCATATCACACGTCATGATCATGACACGTTCACTTATTCGGCCGAACAAGCTTTTTGTTGCTATTTTTGGCCGAATATTTTCGGTTGCCGAACATTCGGTGCATCCCTACTTAATATGTTTCCCATGAAGATTACAGCACAAGTCTTACAGTCTCCTGAGCTCTGCGTCTGTGTCCAGATGTCGTCGTTTCGGAGGGGCGGGGGGTGGTAACTCCTGCTCGCAGCTGGTGAAAGTCTGCTCCATCCGTGTTGTTATGGTTGTGACCGTCTCCGTGACAACCCGCTTCTCCTGTGCCTGGGGCATCCCAGCAAGGGACACCACATTGGTTACCTAAACAATGAAGCAGGTGTTAAACTGGAATAATAGACACAGATCAGTGCTCAGGTGGATTCATTGATGTTAGTCCGAGCTAATATAATAATAACAAGTTAAACAAAAAGCATCTTTCTATTACATCATCGTTGGGTGTACATAACAAATCTTACAAACCGGTTCATAATTATAAAGCATACTCACAAATCAACATGAAACTCAAAGATCAATATGAGAACTACACTTGTACTATTATATATTTAGAGTCGAGTAGATTCAAGATGTGTCTGACCTGACTGGAGCAATCCTCCAGTTTCTGTACCAGGTTGTCCCAGCGCTGGGTCAGCAGGTCTGTGTCTGTATCAATCTTCTGAACAGCTGCTGGACTGTTTAACAGCACCATCACATCCTGTCCTGCGTCTGACAGAGCACTCAGAGTCCTCCGCTTCTGAGCCATGTCCTCCTTCAGGCTCTGTCACAGGGTCAAAGGTCAAAACAGTGATAATAAATCATATACTTACTTGATAAACTAAAAGATTGACAAAACTTTCCATGATTCCTCAGTATATGACTAAACATGCATATAAATAATGGACAAGCGTCTACAGAACCTAAAAACTGTATGACCTCGTGAAGAATTTGCCAGCAGCACGTGTGTTTGTTTACTCACAGCTAATGTGCGAACACTGGCGTTTATTTCACCGGGGTCTTTGAAATCACACGTCTGAAATTCACGCAGCGCTTTCTCCTTCTCTGCAAGCCAGGATCCAAACAAATTCTGAACGGACAAAAATAATAATAATAAAAATGTAATTATATAGCACTTTTCTAACATAAAATTGAACTCAAAGTTCTTCACGGGTGCAAAAACAGTCAAATACTACATAAGACATTATATAATAATATGCAAAAAAGTAACAATTAAGACCAAACTTAAACACCGCTCCAACCGCTTTATCAAAGGCAATTTGAAAGAGATAAGTCTTGAGCCGCTTTTTAAAAATATAAATACTTGGCGGTTCTCTCACTTTATTTGGAAGATAATTCTGAATTTTTGGAGCATACTAACTAAATGAGGTACCACCAGATCGCTTAAAAATGACTGTAAGATATTCTTAAAAGACCAGCACTAGAGGATCTTAGAGTACGATTTGGAAAATATTTTGACAGACAATCGGAAATGTATGTAGGTGCCAAGTTATGCAGTGACTTATGACTAATAATATAATTTTTTCATCTATTCTTTGGTGGACTGGTAAAAAAGACAAAAATGATAAGGATACACATCTCATGCAATGTGTAATACTTGTTTAAGCGTCTTCTAAATGTCTCTTTCATTTCTGGTGATCGCACCTTCAGGATACACTTGTTAAACAGCACTTTACATCAAAGATAAAAGCGTCTGATAACGTGATCCGTTTAGTGTTACACACTAATGGCTAAGGTCTAGACGGGGAACATTGGAGTCAAGGTCTTGTGCACTCCAATGATGTACAGGATCAATGACAATGCTGTCTGCAGGTCAAAAAAACCCATAATTCAATTCTCCATCTCTCAGTAGGCTGTTGTAACTGTTCTGTTAAGCTGTTATGCGTTTATACAGTACACGAATGTGACTAAATGACAGGATTCTTTTTTATCAACAAACAGGGCCCTTTTCCACTTGAAGCTGATGTTTTAGTTTGAGTTTAATGCTCTCATCTCGTTTGTAAATGAATGGTAAGTCTCACCTGGTCATCGAGCAGCTGCTGCCACACCAACTGAATCTCCTCGAGTTTGTTCCAGCGCTCCTCAGTCCACCGACACACAGCCGCCCAGCGTTCTCCCAGTGACTGTGAGGAACCGAAGGAAAAACCAGAGAGAAAGTTCTTCACTAAATGACTTTTCACACACTTTCAGTCGGTATTGCAGCATTGGGAGTTTCAAATGTCTGTTCCAAGTTTCACTGAGCAGCAGCCAGAAGAAACGGAGACTGCGTCCAACATCTCACAGAGCATATCAGCTAACCCGTGCTGGACACTCGTGCTCAGTTTGATAATAATCACTACAGAGATCTCTGTTCTGCAGCCAATCAAATATATTTACTTAATTTTTAACTACTAAAGACAAACTAATATTGTGCTTGTGAGTTCTGCACAAGCTATGATCAGTTACAATTTATTTTGAAAATGTAAAAATCTAGTTTGAAATAATCTCTACAGAGTTATTATATTTTTGTTTAATAAATGAGCTTTTATTTTTACATTTTATTTATGTTTATTTTAGTTACAATTTTTGCAATTCTGCTTTCAGCTTATGTCTTTATTCATATATATTGCTATCAAAGATTAATACATTCTTATTTTAGTTACATTTTAATTTGTGTTTATTAATAAAATTTTAGTACTTCAGTTTATTTCTGAGGTAATATTAAAAAAATTCATTCGTTTTCCAATAATTTTATGGCATTATTTCATTTGTTTTCAATGAACAGACACTTTTTCAAAGTTTTAATTTAGGGAATCTAAAATAATCTTGGATCTCTAGCCTTCCTAAGCATGCATGAATAAGTCATCATAACTCTTCATCATATAACTAGTACAAAATAATATACGTTTTTGTGGTTTGAAAGTCATATACTGAATGTTATCCTCTAGTCTACCTGTAATTGTTCCTCCAGGGCAGCGGTGGCGCTCTCACCACTGTAATCATCCACAACCACAACCATGTGTGTGAGAGAGTTCACCTTCACCTGCTCCCCCTCCAGGTCATTCTGCAACATCTGATGACAAAACACAATAAAGAAAAGTTAAAAAGGTCAAAAGGGCTGGTTATATTTACATAAATAATATATGTACAAATAGACGTTTCAAAGTGACAACATAAAAAAACTTTACTGCGCATTCGTGGGCTGCAGTTAACTTCCAGTACATATTCACAACCAATAAAGAGCCTGTTGATTATTTCTGATAACAAGAAAAATAACTGAGAAGAACTGTTGCTTGGCTAAACTTGTCTCTCTAATATTCTGAATTTAGAAAGAGTTACCAAGCTGAAAATAGTTATTGAGCATAAGAACAACAAAAAAGACCTCCTCACCTTACCCCAAATCACAATGTTATGCTTATAATAATGATTTATGAGTTAAGCTGTCGGGTGTGATTTTGCAGGAAATGTCAGTTTGACACGTAAAGTATAATCGAATAAAAAACAGAGGTTTTACACTAATGAAACCCATTCAAAGGACTATGAGAGTCAGGGTTGAATATGTGCTTGATTGTTGCGAAAACCATATTACAATACAACAGACCTCACTGGTCTTAAAAACCTTTTTTCTCCCTTCAATTTTAGGTAAAAATATGACTCAAACATGACCCGAATCACTTAAATAAATTGGTCAGATTTCACTATGACTGTAGTGGTTCTGTACTAATGTTTGCCTCTCCATAAATAGTGCTGCGGTACGATCCTTATGAGACTATGAGGCTTCTAAATGTAAACGTGTGTGCGTGTTAACTGAACAAACACACAGAGGTCGTGTTTGTCTCCCGTTCACTGGGGCATGTACCGATTTAACCATTCATTCTTTTTGTCTCTACATCAAAACTTTCTCTCTCTGTTATGTTTCCATATTATACAGCTACAAAACTGATGTATATGGCAAAGTTATTTTAGATTATTAAAATAAAACTTTGAAAACGTTTCTTTTCATTGAAATCAAATAATGTATTGAAATTATTGGGAAAAAATAAAAAATTGAAAAAAGAAAATGACAATTAAAATGTTGTATTAAAAATAAACGAAAATGTAATATTATATAGCAACATAAAAATAGACAAATAAATTATAAAATTACAAAAGCATAAACCGAAATTGCTAAAACTTTTACATAATTAAAATAAACTAAAATTCATATAAAAACAAAATCCTAAAAGCAAAAGCAATTTTATAATTTAATAAAACTTAATAAAACTAAAAGCAAAAATATATTAACTTTGATATTCAGCAAACAAATTTGACAAGAACTTTTGTTTGCAGAATTTGGTGACATTTTAAATCAGCTCTATGGGGGGCACATGAGAGAAATCAAGTGTTTTTCACAGAAGAAACATCTGACAACAGGAATTTGACAGTGATGCTTATTTTGTTTGTGATTTCTATATCATACGTGGTTAAACAAACCTTAAACCTTCATGAAAAAACAACACATACAGTAGCTTCACAACAACAATGGCACACTTTCTAACTCTTGTTCAGTGAAGACCATTGGCACAATATCACTACAGTCCATAAACATTTCCAGATTTGCAACAGATTCACTTCAAATCTAAACCCATTTCATTCATCCAATAAAAGCGCTGACCAATCAGTACTTCTTACTTTGTGCTGCTCAAGCTGAGCCAGATATCCCTCCATGTCTCCTGCTACTGGTTCTCTCTCCATCTTACGGATCCGCCCCTCTGTTAGTGTCAGCCAATCAGACAGCTGCTGGAGCTGCTGCTGTTGAAGGTCCATCAGAACCTCATGAAGTCTAAAGACAGAGGAATTTACATCTTTTTAGTAAGAGACAGAGTACACTCATCTGATGGTGTTTAATGGAAATATGTGTGTGTGTACCTTGACTGGCGATCCATGCTGGCGACCCGCAGGTTTTCCCAGCGGGAGTTAAGCAAGGTCATCTGTTCTCGGATCTCGTCCTCCTCTTCCTCACTTAAGCTGCCTTGAGCGATCAGTTGGTTTCCCGCCTGTAAAACGTTACCCACGCTGCTCTGGTGGGCCGTCAACTCCATCATAAAGGCCTGAGAGAGCAAGGGAACACTTTCGTTGACAGGTCAGCTACAAAGCATCGGAGGGCACATCTTCTGACCCTCACAAAGGGTCGTGGACTATGAATCAATTTTATTGTTTGTTCTATATTTTGGCAAAACCGAAATAGTTAATAGTTGGGAAACAAAACTATGCACTATTTGGAACACTGAATGTAAAGAGGAAACATAATTTGTTCTAAGATGAATATTTAAAGCAGCACTATTGAACTTTTGCTCACAGCTCCCTCATGTGGTTGATAAGTGTAATTGTCTGTTATCAGTGTCGTAAATAATGGTGTTGTATAAGCTTCACCGTGGGCAGCGCAATACATGTGAATTTGTTGACTAAACTCTTGAAACCGGCGTATGCAGAAACGTTTCTTACAAACGTGGTTTGTAAACCATGTGGCACTCTTCCGTAGGCAGGTGATGGGCAGGGCTGTGTGTACCCACCAGAACATACAACTTACACAGTGTGTTTGTAACCGCTATGAGGCTAGTTAGGTAGCAGCGGTAGTAGAATTTGTCCAGTTGAGAGATGTTATACCACTGAAATACTTTTAGAGACACTATTTAAAGGTTGAAAAAACTACAAAGTGTTGCTTTAATGTGTAATGGTATTATACTCCAACAAAAGCTTGGGTGTTGTTTAGTTTCATGTTCTAGCACTTTTCTGGGTCAACATATTCCCAACTGAAATCACTATGGTTACCACCAAGGTGTTGTCAGAACTTTAGCAACAGCCCAATTGTACCATTCAAGCATCACTAGTTTAAAACGTAAAACAACAGGTTCTTTTTCTAAAGAGCAAGAACAGCCAAACTTCAGGGACAAATGACGCAAAAAACCTGAATACTATTTCAGTGTTTTGATGATTAAAGTGAAAAGAGAGAACAGGGACTAACAATGAACGCCTGCAGGAGAATCTCATTCCACAGGGAATCTAACAGCTTTCTTTCATTTGCTGTGATTTTGTTTCTGCGTCAATACTTCACATTATTGTTCAGTTTGTAAAAGGAATGAAAACCTCACCCGCGGACCAAAAACCCCTCTATGCCTATAAAGGGATAGCTCACGCAAAAAACAATTCTGTCATCATTTATTCCCCCTTATATTTTTCAAAACTTCTTCCCTGGAACACAAAAGAAATGTCTCAGTGTTTGCGTGTACCAAATAGGGACTAAAGTTGTGATTTTTGGATGAACTATCCCTTTAAATCCTCTCTCTCTCTCTCTCTCTCTCTCTCTCTCTCTGTCTCTCTCTCTCTCTCTCTCTCTCTCTCTCTCTCTCTCTCTCTCTCTCTCTCTCTCTCTCTCTCTCTCTCAGGGCTGAGTTTATTGGCACTGACTCTTATGTCTGTCAGTGGTCTCTGAATTCCTCACATTCCTGGCATGTTCAGAGCATGTTCACCCAGAGAAGACAGAAAGCATCTGTAGGCAGTGAGTGATAATATTTAGAGTATATCCTTGCATCAAAGCAGGAGAAAACTCTTGACTTCTACAAGTGTATCTGCATGACAAAGATGTTCCGTAATGCATTCAGATTCACTTAATATTTATTTAAAGGGATAATTCGCTACCAAATAATAATGTCCCCATGTTATACTCACCCTCAAGGTATCCTAACTGAATATGGAGTTATAATACCAAGTATCATTCTACTTCCAAGTGGTATAGAGTGAACGGGTGTTGAAAAAAAAGTGCATCCATCGATCAGAGAACTGCTCGACAAGGCTCCGTGGTCTTAAAGGTCTTCAGAAGTGAATCGATGCGTTTGTTTGAGAGAATTATCCATATTGACAGCTCTATTAATGGTGTTCTCTAGTTTCCGTCATCTATCGAATGCAAGGTTAGTGACCATTACTGTGTACTCTGAGTTCGTAAATAGAATTTAAATAGACAAAAAGGTAAATAATTTTTTACCGATTTTTTTTTTTAGAAATTCTCAAAAAACAAAAGAACAAAAAATCTAGCATTTCATACTTGAAAAATTTACCGTAGATACATGCATAAAAGTATTTTTAGTGTCACTCATGTGCATAGTTTTCCTTCATGAGCCTTTTTTACCCCAGTTCTCCAGGTGTATTTTTTGCACTGTTCACTCAAATGTGGTGGTGTCTGAAGCAGTTCCTGTCAATTGCAATAACAGGCCCATATCACACACATTTCATTGTCAAAAATCCTCCCAATCGCCTCTTGTGTTGTGTATCTCCTCTTTGCCATGTTTTGTTTGCTAATTTTATTTTAGAGCTCCACGAAAACCGCAGCTCCGTAACTACATGTTCATATTTGTAGAGGCTCAGAGATTATGTATTCTTGTATGCGAAACCTGGAAGCGAGTTAGCATTTTAGGACTTCCAGTTCCATCACTCCAATCTCTAGGCTTTTTGAATGGGTTTTTGGTAAATCCCCGAAATAAGGTCTGTGGTAAACAAACCCTTTATATATTATCACATTTTATTCTATGACATAAAATACACCAATGATAACCCGCTTTTGATTTTTTTAAAGCCTCATTGTCTAAAAAACGGCGGTTGCTATCAAATTGCTAAATATGACTCCTTCCTTTGGCGGGGCCGTTTGTCGTCATCGAGCATATAAAGTTGTCGGAGAATATTCACCCCCCACAAGACATTACTGTAATTAACCATATATGGTCAAAAAGCACAGTTTGTCTACTATTAGGAGCAATTCGATTTTTTTTTATGGCACAAATGGTTGCAGAGTTATGGTTAAATGAATAACTCTTTGTAGAATGTGTTGGCGATGACACCTCTGGTTTAAAAGGGTTAAGAGACATGAATGGACAAAAATGAGAGTGTATGCAATTTGTGTTTTTGTTACACACCTCATGCGTGTGGAACTGGTCTTTGACCTCCTCTACATCATCAGACACGTCATCTTGCATGTGAAGCGTGTCTTCAGCCGACAGCAGCCAGGTAAGTACCTCCTCCAAAGTGATCTGATACGTTTCGAGATTTACATTCATTTCTCCCCCCATCTCCGTCAAAGTGCTGGGGGTCTCCGCCCGAGTGCTGCCCGCCCCCTCCGCCTCTCCGGCCAATCCCTGCAGGGGAAATGACAGCGGTTCAGTTTACGAATAAAAACAATATGTCGATAGCTCAGTAGCTCCTGTCAAAAATCATGTCACCAATTTTTGAAATAGGCTCACTTGGAGGAAATAAACCATCGGCAAGCTCCTCACACAAAATCACTTTATGAAGTCATACGTACAACTTTCCTTTTATTTATTTTATTTATTACATTTTTTTGGTAGCTTGGCAGTTTAAATCACCTCCTATTTTCACTGTATGCAAAACAGTGGCTTGAACAATTTGCAAATGATGTGCTTTTGATCTCCATCAGTTTAACATCATGAATGTTTATTGTCCATCTCTAATTCACACTTCTATACACTAAAAATGGCTTTAAACTCACAGCCATGGCTTACATGAAGAAATTCATAGGCCCTAAAGACACAGACAAAACTTGTTTTCGTCACATGTTCTCATCAGCTGACCAAAAAATCATAACAGGGCCGGTCATGTGATATCATCCACATTCTCAGATGCTTAGAGTCCACGCCTTAAACTGACAGCTTTTAAACCAACGACCTACATTCCTGAACACACCCAAGACACAAAGTCACAGTTCACTGATAGAATTGTAACACTAATCGGCCGGCAATTTTGTTAGGGCGGCGGTAACACAAGCAGGTTTCCCTTCATGGCGCGAAGGTCATTGTGCGGTTTAATAATGGAGACAGAAGCAGATAATAAACCTGTCTGATCTGAAATCTCACAGTGGGAGGCACCAATAAAAACTAATTCATAACAGTGTCATAATTAACAAAAATAAATCTAATATTCATCAACTATCAAGCACTGCTATCAATAGTAAGCCATAAGATGGCATTTACAACCACGCAGTGATGCAACATATTTCCCAGTAAAACAAAAAGATGATTTTATACATTGGGAATGGCTGGATGGTGAAAGTAGGCCCAGGAATAGCAAATACATTTTCTAAAGGCCCTCCTGAAGCATCCACTTTGAGAAGCTTTAGCACTTTGGATGCAGAAGTTTGAACACTGGCTCAACAGTTATTTGGTCTTCATCCAAAAAGGAAAGTTGTTACAGAAACGAAAATGTTACAATTTAAGAAGATTACAAAACAAAACTAACCAAAAAACTAGAAATTGTGTTAAGAAAGAGAATACAGACAATTTTGTTTTCAAGTTTCAGGTTGTGTGTTTGTTTCCATTTGTGCTTCTGTTTGGTAGAAAGGGCAGTGTGTGAGATATCATCTAAATAAAGATGAATACATTTCACAAACAGTGAAAGGACAGAAATGCTGTTAATCGTAGCCAATGGGCCTCTCAAACAGGCCTTTGTTCCTGTGAATAAATGCGAACAGAATGACCCTTATTTAGAAGAAAAAGGTCATCTGATGAAAATATTCCGCTAGCATTCCCAACTCCAACCCACATGCTGGATATGAGTTTTTTCTTTTCTCTGTGTGTGTGTGTGTAGGCTGGTGTAGGCAATGCTGGAATAAGGAGCACTTAAATACTTGTGGTCTGGCAAAAGCAGAAACACCCAAATGCCCCACAGCATCACTGCAGATGCACATTTCAGTATTTCAAGACATTACAGCACTAAGTGGCACATAGGTTAGCACATTTCATTAGGAATGAGAAAACACGTTTTTTACTATGATACTTCTGGGTACTTTTTTGTTACCGTATAAAATATATAAATATATATGAGAAAGCATATCAGAGAGAATTTTATCATCGTATCTCCTGCTGTCTGCAGCAGAGTTACAGCGTGCAGAATATTTTCCACATGCAGTTCCTAACTTGAAACCACAAGAACAACTCTCTTTTAATATAGCTCCATTTGATTTAAGTTTAAAACACTCACATCTGTATTACGTTAAACAGGTTTTCTGCAGTTTTAACATTGAGCAGAATAAGCCTCTTTGTCTAATAAACAAACAAAGGCCCCTAAAAACATTCGGTCACTTAAGAACCATTTGAATGATATTACTTCGGAAACAGCACATGCTCAAATTTCCAAGTAAAACATAAACAAACATCTTTTTTAAACTGTGGTTATAGATGATAGAATAATAGGCCGTTTAAAATCAGGACAAAGTATTTGGACACTTTAGAGCAGACAGTGGATGTGGGTAAAACCTGATTCATTGATGTACACGGACTATGAAAAGATATATGACTTAGAGAGAGAAAAATGACACCACTGTTGATGTTAATACCCAAGAGTTATGGTGAGGTGGGACATTGTCGATTCACTCTAATCAAGTGACCAATCATAGCAGACTGAGAAGCGGCAGCTCACGGATATGGTAAGGCGGGACATTGTTGACACACTATGCGGGCGACCGCAATAAGAGCCGTTGAGAGAGTCCCAACCATGGAAGTTCACATTTTTTGTGAGTCACTAGATTCATGAAGCCTTCAGATGGTTCAAGGAAGTTGTGTTTTTACAAAAAATGCTTTTTTCCATTTTTTTTTTCAATAAATGACTTTCGTCTTTAAATGGGTTAAAGATTTGTCACAATCGGTTTTGCTGCAGCTCCATGCGTTATTAGTAACTTCCGGGAACTATTGAGAGCCTCCATGTACCATTGCAGTGAAAAAACTGATCCATTGGAGTAAACTTGACGCAACTCTCTCTTCCAATTGCTCTGACTACAATCACAATAGACAGAGTCAGCTTAACCATTCAAAGCGTTTCAGAAGTAAGGCATACATAAAGACTGGAACTAAAACAAGTATTTTGCAGAAATAGAGAAGACAGATGCTGCAATAACATAAAATATGTGTCAAAAATAGTTAGATGTTTTTCAAACACCTATTATAGACCGCATGTGCATGCCTGACCCCCAGTTAACTTCTGTTTTGTGTTTGGCTAGTGCAGGGGTGGACAAACTTTTTACCTCGAGGGCAACATCAAGTTTTCGAATCCTTGTTAAGGGCTGCATATTATTTGCATATTTAATTAAATCTTTTTTTTTTCGAATCTGAAATTTGGCACCCTGTTTTATAAATACCTTTAGATTGAAAAAATGGCAAAACATTTGCACACTGTCATAAGACACATTGTCAAAATAATTTGAGGAATCTTGACATTTTCAAAGATTCCTCTAATTCAGGGGTGTGCAATTAATCCCAACGAGCCACATGAGAAATGGAACTGTAGTGGAGGGCTGAACCAAAAGAGTAAACATAATTCTGCTCCATGCTTAATTCATGGCTTCTAAAATGCGCTAAATATCTAAACTGATCAAACTCTTTTATATTTAAAAAAGAAAAACCACCACCACTAATACTTATCTGCACATCTACCCCCTGTGCATATCACTGGTTATACATGTACTAATGTAAAATCAAATGTCTAACATACATGTCTAAAAATAAAACATTGTAATATTACAATACAAGTTAAACATTTGGAAGAGCAAACCACTCTTAATTTAATTTAGATCCATTGTCAGCCATATTTACAAATTATTCTGGTACTCGAATCTGATTGGTTGATAGCTACGCCATATTTCACCAGTATCACTACGGGAACTATATGAAGAGTTTCAATCCCTTAAAAAAAGACAAAATCAAATTTATCAATACTGTATAATCTATTTTCACCTTTTTAAATCTGAAATGCAAAACTTATTGGTTAAAATAACTACAAATCAATTATTATGTATTATCAGTACAAACTACAGTGTTGAAAACGGTCTCCTTACTCTGATAGCACAAATACCTCTAGGCGACGTCTATTCGATGTCTGCATTTACATCTGCAAGACATTTGTTTTATTCTTTGCTCATCTGCAATACGTCTCTGAGACGTCTGTAAGATGTTTATGATTTATAATGTATGTTAAAGAGCACTTTTAAAGATGTTTAGCAGATGTTTTTACACAGCAGATGTTTTCCAGATCTCTAGCAGACATTTTACAGACGTAGCTTGCTATCTGGGTAACTTATCCTGATTCTCAAAGATAAGCTGTTAATAAAGATTTATAATTTGAGGTGTCGGTATGATTTCATGTTCGTTTGTCATTATTTGACATCAGTAAACAGAAGGTTAAGGATGTAAAGTAACTTGCAATTTTATATCTTGAATACAGTTTTTGTGTGCATTACCAGTGCGCTCCGAGCGTGTCCCTCTTCTGGCTCCACCTTATAACGCCTGGGCAGTGTCTCCACCTCTCTGATGTCATCCATTGTGATGTCATTGGGAAAGACAGCGAACAGTGAGGTCACATACATGATGATAGATTTCTTATCTGGCAACTGCACCGCCACATCTGAGAGAGAGAGAGAGAGAGTGTACATGGGTTTGCGTAGCTATGAAGTGGGCTTTATGTGGCCCCTCTGATTAGTTCTGGCTCATGAGAACTTGTGTTCAGGAAAATCCATGTAATCCAATCAAGTCTAGATGATTAGTCACAGGGGCTTTGGGTCCTGGTTTGTTGACCAACATTGTTTCATAGATTTCACTCAGATTTCCTGCTTCGGGCGTAAGCAGGAACTTGTCAACTGGAAACCAAAGTTGACCCTTTTCAGGTCTCTGAAGGCTCTGGGACTGCTTGCTGTTTAACATTTAAGAGGTTCTGCTGCCATAATGGTTCTTTACCTTCAGGGTCCAGTAGCCTCTCAATGCTGAACTGATCTTTGGCGAATCTGAAAGCGTGCTCCAATCTCTCCACTGGGGTTAGACAAATGACGTTTTCCCAGCTGAACCCATGAGGCCTGGAAATGCAACAAATTCATATAGAAAATAAGTATTAAGAATCTAATCAAACAAAGAGTCAGAACATTACCAGACAGTCTGTGATTTCCAGCAACAACAAAAAAATGCAATGAAGTGTAAAGAAATATTTGCATAGCAGACCAGCGGACAGAATCGATTTGGATGATAAAGTCGTTATGGACAGTCAGCCTCATAGACAGATTACAATAGTATATAAAGACGGGAAATTCCGTGAAAAAAGGCAACCTTACTATGACAAAAATCAAGTTTTTACAAATGGTTCTAACTATACGAACACCACAGCGATTAACTTTTGGTGTTTTAAATACCCATGTGGGGTCTCTCTTCCAGTTTTTAAAGCATTTGTTTTTTTTAAGCGCATGATTTTACATAGTCAGTTAAATGCCATTTTCAGGATTATCACATCCATGACAGTACATATTCCTCATTAATAGGGACATAAACATTTAAATCAAGTAACTGCTTTATGTTCTATGAAGAGGCTTCTCTTCTCCATTTGTTGGGTGTTATTTTGTATTTTGCTCAATAAAGTTCTAATCTTATAGTAAAATCATCCAAAAATATGCCAAGATTGTCAGAAAAAAGCTATCCAAAAATACGTCATAGGTATGTAAGACAGCGAGTTCAGTCTGGGCCAGCCTTCAATTTTATCCTATGTTTATCCTATTCTTATGTTTCTTGGAGGTTTACCAAATGCTACAGGGGAAGGTGTGTGTTTTTGATTCCTACGGGCTCATGTCTGACAAATTCAATTCAAACAGCCCGAACAGCTTATAAACACAAACTCTCTTGACCATGTCAAGCACTGACAGCAGTTTAACCATGAGGGCGTGTGTGTGTCTCACCTGAAGTGGTGCAGGATGGCACTGAACGCCAGGCCGTCTGCCCAGCTGGTGGTGAAGTTGAGCACGTTGACGCTGTCATAGTCACGGGTGCAGTTTCTCACCCAGCTCAACAAAATCTTCTCGCTGTTGGTCTGCTGAAGACTGGACATTACATCCTTCATAACATCTTTAACCTACACACACACACACACACACACACACACACACACACACACACACAGTTTTTGAGGAAGGTTTGCAGGTGAAGAAGTACAGTGTTATTATGAACACCAAGGTTGTTTTCTGACCTGCCAGTGCAGTATAATACTCCAGATGAGTCCCAGAGTGAGTTTATGATTCCCATCAACTATATCAGTTCCTCCGATATTCACCAAATCAACCTACAGGACAAGAGAAGAAAGCTTATAAACAAAACTATTTTCAGTCCAACAAAACACACAAAATTAAGCAGAGTTTTAAAAATAAAAAGTTTCTCTATTGGTTTAAAAAAGCAAATGTATGTCTGATAATATTTTAATTAAAAGGTAATTACTTTCTCTTACTTTTTAAATAATGCTTCATTCTATGTATAAAACGTCATAAATAATGTATTAAACTTCACGAAAATAATTATTTAGGGTTAGTATTAAGGTTTAGTTAAGGGTTTATTACATGTAATTATGCAGAGTTTATATTTCATTTCATCATTTATTTATAAAGAACATTTAAAAACAACCAAAGGTTGACCAAAGTGCTGTACAGATCAGAAGGGTCAAATAAAAAACATAATCTTTAACAAGCTATAAGAAAATATAATAGAAAAAAAGAACGAAAATGAACAGATAGAAAATAGAATAATACATTAAAGTACTAAGAAAGTTTTCAGTTTCGGAGGAGAGTGATGACACCATTTGGTTCGATATTAGGAGCACAAACAATCAAATCACATTCTAATAGAATAAACCAAATGAATAAACTTTAGCCCTGACCTAAATCCAACTAAATATTATGTTTCAAAACGATGTCACATTACTAGAGTAATGCATTGTTGTATCTCTGGGAATAGTTAATACTATTAATAAATACAGTACTTGAATTTGTCGTTGGTCATTAACTAACTTGCTATTATTGGCCTATCGAAAAGCTTAAGCACCTACAGAGGATTATACCACCATCCTGTGATGTCTGAATCTGTGTTAACATGCCCATCTCAAAAACGACTAATTCCACTGGATTAACAGGTGTTGATGATCCAAACCTGCACTTATCACTCAATAGTCGGTTTTTAAAATGCGACGTGCTTGCTTATAGAGTGAACAAAGCCTGAATATAATGTGTGTAATGTTAAAGTAAAGCTATGGGTGAGTTTAAATGAACGGTTACTGAAGAACCCATACACGTCTAGACCAAGTGTTACGAAACGTCATGCAAACACATGCGGCAGAGATTTTGTGGCACATTAAAACAAACGGTTTTAAATAGCTTAACATTATCTCTCAACCTTTATGTTTACTGTGACAGCTTCTATTTTTAAATACTTATAGGCAAATTAAATCAAAACAAAGTAATAAAAAGTAATAGTGCTTTTGGTGTATCATCACATTGTTTGTGTGTGTGGCCCTGAACCATGGGAGCGCAAAAACAGAGGACATGTCAAAATCACCCCAGCACGCTAATGTGGCTAAAAGACCCTTGAACCATTAAGCATTTTAATTAGCCGTCCTTGCTATCCCTTCCTTAGGCGGCATCTGTCAGACGATTCGAGACGAGGAATAAAAATAATTTCAGCCACAGATGAAGCCCAGAGTATCTACCAGCAGCAAGGACACGGAGAGAAGAAAGAAAGAGACTCACTCTATTCTGGTGAAGCACTTGCAGGACTTTGTTGACGTTGTTGAGGGAGTGAACTCTAGTAGATCCACGCTCTTTGGTCTGAGAGACATCGAGAGAAAGATAGAGAGAGACTTACTGTCATTGTGCTTTGATCACACTGTGACGTTATTGTGATAAGTGTGCCAGTGGTTTGTAAGCGATGGAGAGGAGAGTTGAAGGTGAAGCCTGCAGCTGTGTGTGTGTGTGTGTGTTTGGATGAGGCTAAATATAAATGTATAGTTGAGACACATTACACTAACCAGCCATTCAGAACCTCCAACATACACGCGCACACACACACACACAGCATAAACAACCTGATCTTCCCCCATATAAACACACACCAGTGTAGATCCGGTGAGTCCCTCTAGGAGATCCAACAGTTTCCTGCCATCTCTCAGGTCAGAGAACATGTCTTTGATGGGCGCCTTCCCTGTCTGAAACAAATACACACAAAACACAAACTTAAATAAATTCTGAACTGGTAACATAACCTGGTTTCAAAACAGTTTCCATAAATACTGTCCTTGTCTTTCATTGGTTGTTAAACAGGTAGCCCCGCCCCAAACCAAGGCTTTTGATTGAGCAAAGTTTTAATAGTGCATCAGTATCACAATTATGCTTCTCAATGAATGGCTTAGATACCAATATCTGTTACAACTGGTTAACCAGGGTTTTTATACTAACAGTACGGTTACTGAATGTTTGTGTGTGTGTGTGTCCACTTTTTCTACATGCAAACCGATTGCCCTTATTAAAATTAATGTGAGTGAATGACGTAATTAAAGTGAGATGACCTCAGACACCACACACATTACTAAAACATGACTGCCGGAAACCAAACCCTGCTACATTTAGCTCCAAAAACCTGAGGCCTCATTTGTCAAACTTGCATAGAAAAGGTTCAATATTTTGTTCTACGAATGAAGTTTAGAATGTGTCTAAGTACAAAACAACTCTGTATTTATCAAACGTCCTTGTTGATAACGCTACACGCTCATGGTCATTTGGATATGATAAACGTCCCCAATCAACCATTTACGGTGACGAAACCTCCCTTTATTGATCACCTGAATGTAATCTGTGCTCTCACTAAACAGATCACCGCAGTCTTTGAAAATGTAATCTTGGAGCAATGCATGGTTTGGTCATTTTGTATTTTATTGATAGTTTCATAATTATTGATAGGAGATTTATTTTACATAAATTAAAATGTTTAGAAAAAAAAGGAATTTGCAAGGTTTTTTTTGGTGATCTTATTATGATTTGGTAATGCGATATTAGTCGCATTATCGATTTGCTTGAATGCTTTTTATAAATTTTTCATATATTGTTCCATTAACTGTGTTTTCACATTGTACTTTCAATAAAAGAAGGTTTACCAAATCATCCAGCAAAGCGAGATCAGCCATGACACTATGACTACATTTCAAATGATTTCCTATCTATCTTTTAAAGCTACAGGTTGTAAAAACCTAGAGGGCGCACGATCAAAACAACAACAATGGCGTAGCTTGATAACGCTGTGAAGGAGTGTGAAATGATGGGATCTGTTGTCTTCAACTCCATCGCTGATGGCCATCAATCAGACATCAAATAATATAAATGTTGCCCCAAAATAAGTGACTGCTCGAAACAAGCTGCTGGCTCAGTAGACGCTAGACACTGATACTGCATTTGTCCAAGAAACTGTTGTCATGCGGTTTCTACGTCAGTTAAGGTGGTAACAAAGGGTAACGCGGATATGACGCCATTGACAGGCCCCGTGTCACTGTTTAGAATGCCGATTTTCTAACGATTTACAAGTAGTTGGAAACATTTGAGATATTTTAGGTATTCAGCTGAAAAATATATATATAACACTGGCCTAGTATTTTTTGGATATTTAGCTACAAAACTTGAACTGTGAAATTACTAATCGAGTATTTTCAAATAAACGACACAGGAAAAACACTGTGGCACTTTCTTTTTGTAGTATCACCGCTCTGCGACTAGATTCTCTGCGTGAGCATGCTCAGAGGTGTGCTTACATTTCACACACAATTCAACTTTAAGTACAAGTTAGTAGATCCCACACTTTGAGTGAAACTGTGCGCACTCACTACGCACACATCTGTGGGTATGCACTGTTGATAAATGAGGCCCCTGGAGTGAAGAAAACATGTCAAGGAACGTTGAGAGAATGTTCAAGTGCAAATATTCGATGGCTATAAATAAACATGTCATTGCTATGGTTGATTTTACATAAATATTTACATATACTGTATATTGCATCATATGTGTTTTCTTGTGTTATCCCCTTCTTCCACACCAACATGTCGTTTTTTTTTCAACAAACAAAGCTTGTTTTCTTTCATATTTTGTGTGGTATTCATTTTATAAAGACAGTAAGGTCTGACAGCATCCTTTAGCGTGACTTTATTGACTTCATTTAAGCATCTCTGTGCTTAAACAAGAAACGCAAGAATATCTTGTGCATGCTCTGGATCAGAGAGTTTACGGTATTAGATCTCAGTCAGAGTCGCTTTATAGAGACGGCCGCTCTGAAGTTCAGCAGGTGCTCTGCTGGGACTGTTTGCTTACCTTGGAAAACTGCGCGTTGATCCACTTTGTGAAAGTTTTCTTCTGTACAGCATCATGTTCATCTGGAAGGTGGGACAGAGGAGAGAGAGAGAAAGATGGAGATAAGATAAAAGAGCTGCTTTTATAGCACGTAATAAAACAGAAGACGTTTGTGCTGGAATAAGTACAAAGCATAAAAAAAGAACTTCGAGATCTGAACACAAACTATTGAAATGAGAGCCAGAATGAGTCTTTCTATTTCGCAAGATATTTTATATTATTAAGCTTTGTCATCCATGTGTAATTCAATAACCATGCTTGTTTCCTATCTGTATCATTACGATTGGGAGCATCTTATGTCAGGCCTATGGAACACCTTCCACATCATTCCAGAAATCTGACCTCACGATCAGAAAAAAGGCTTTTTTTTAAATAGATTACAAACTTACTGAATACATTGTTTAGCGCATTATACATAGTATTCAGTGAAACATGAAATAGCAAGTGAAACAGTAATAGACCATATTCCACAGTATACTTGTAAGATTATCTTAATTTCTTAATTTTTTCATGAGAAAACTTTGTCTATGTCTTAAAAGAAAGAGATTCAAGAAATATAAGAATGTTATTATTATTATTATTTATGATTTATTCTTCAAGATGGAAAGGTAAAGGTAAAATAGCGCAGTCCAAACCGTATTTCACAGATTAGGCAACCAAAATGTCAATCAAAGCCTCACAGAGTGCATGTTGTCCTTATTTCCCTGTTTCAGTCTATTTGTGTAAGAGGCGATTCACACACACAGATACACACATACACAAAACATAAAGAACTAATGCTGCCCCAGCCAGCACTGTGTAAACCAGCATGAACCCCAGAGCAAAGGTTAAGACCAGACCTCTGCCGGGTCACCTGCTCTTTTGTGAATGTGTGTGTGTCTTGCAGACAGTGTAGATAAGGGGTATAAAGTCAGGAATGTGCTACAAGCTACAGAGATGAAGGAAAATACGTAAACACATGTGTGAGAAACACACAGGAAGTGAAGTTATTTTCTTCATCACGTGTCACTGCTCACCTTTACACTAAAAACACATTCAACACAAGAAATCAATCACAGTGTTTTAGCCATTGTTCTGTGAGAATGTGTTTATAATGTATGCAACGTCAAAGCTTTGAAATCTCATTGTAGAAGTATCATCACCCTTTGTGTTGCAAAACATAAAATAACTGCATAAAATGAGGGTAAGAGGTTTTCAAACTGGGGTCCCCCAGGGGGCAGCCAGAATGTTCTAAGGGGATTTTTTTGGGGAAAAAAAGTTGCTAAATTCTACCGAAGATTATTACAGTTTAATTTCTACAAACAATATGTTGTGTTTATAATATCACAATTACTATTTGTCAAACGGTTTTAATCCTTCTTTATATAAAAAAGAATATGCATTTAAGAAAGGGGTCCCTTTCAAAACATTCATCATATTACGAGGTTGGAAAACCACCCACTGGGTGAAATCTTTTCTTTAATCCATGTTCCTGCACTACTGTTTCAATTTACTTGGGCAAGTAATATGTAAATGCCCATGCCATTAAATAGCATGTGTCATTTATTTATAGTCAATTGTAATCATGACAATGACAATAGTTGATCTTTACAAGGAAAATAGAAGGTAGTTCACACTATTAAGTCTAAATACTTATAAGCATTTATGTCCCTGCATGTCTTTTGCCCCTTTGGGACAAAACTTTAAGCAGAACATAAAAATAATGCGTGACTAAATATGGGATTTTGCATGCGTCAGAAATGTGCAGTGATAAACGCACAACCCCTCACATTATGCACAAGCAAACACTTGCCTTTTATCTAAACCCTGACATTCCTGGAGTGACTCTATACAGCACTGCTTTCCTTTAAACACTTGTGTGTGTTATAAGACTGTCCGTCATGTTACGCTATTACACACACTGCATAACTGACTGCATGCACTTCTGATGTACAGAACACACCTGGCTTACACATACACACCAACAAATATGTTGTGTCTTTTAGCATTTCTGAGAGCAAATGTCTCAAAACACCAGCATAAACATCAAATTATCATAATGAATAGTGACTTTTCAATTTAATTCAAATTCATTTATTATAGCTATTCAAAATGTAACCGCTTAACAGTAAATACATATAAGTACAGACACTACAGAAAGCATATAAATAAAGAAGAAAGCATAAAAATTGGAAAATAATGAAATATACAGAATCCATGATATAACTCCCGCTTTTTCAATAAGATTCATTTGTAACTAGGGGGCTCTTCATGAGAATGATTTCCACCTGTTCAACCGACTTTAAAAGACTGATGCTTTGTTTGTGTTAGAGAGCTTGCTCCTGGTTGCTTTGTGTTTGATTTTGTCTTTTGCTATTTGTTAAGTTATTTTTGTTCTTACATCAACAATCATGCACCCAACACACGCTACAGATATCCACATTTTCTTGAAATATATATTTTTCTAATTATGTTAATGAATGATTTTTGTGCAACAGACTTCACTATGTTCTCCTTTCATTTGTCACGGCTTTGAGCCGTCGTGACAAATGTGGGGGTTCTTCCGGGATTTAACTGATCAAACTAATAGATGGTCTGTAGATTTGTAATAGGACTATTTTGTCCATAGTGCCTTGAGCAAGGAAAAATGTGTGTATATTAGCAATACTACAGTAAAATAATTGCCTGAATTACTGAATTTAACACCATTTTTAAAAGTGCTCAGTTAAACAACTATATTTTTTGTCTTCTTAGCATTAGAGGGACATTCACTGCCCTGGTTGTTAGGAATGAGCAAGTAACTCTTTACTGATATACAAAATATATAAGAGATTCATCTTTAATTTGAAGCAATTTATTTACATTACTTAAGCGATACTGACATTACATATTGTCATACATATTGGAAATGGAAAAAACAATACTATTTAACCCAACGCTACTCAACCGGCAGTATTGTCACAAGGCATATAACTATTACCTTAAAGGGACAGTCACTCACCCTCGAGTTGTTTCAAATCTCTAAAAAGTTCCTTGTTCTGATGAACACAGAGGAACCAGATGCTGGAGACTACTATTTAATAAAATAGTTTTTTGTTTTAATTTTCATGTGTCCATTTATGAGAAATATATTTTGAGCCACCAAATGTTAAAATCTGTGCTCTTACCATAGTAAAAACCGCTGGTAAAAAATTTGTTTGTGGTAAGGTCGACATTTTCACGGAATTGCACATATGTCTGTGTTTTGTTGGCAATCGGCGCATACGTGCATATTGTAAACCACACAAACTTACAGTGAATCAACAGTTATGCAGGGATAATGCGATGATGAATTGTGTGATCGTGATTTAGTTCCTCCCCAAGCACATCCCCAGTCGATTGTTTTCTGAAATAATCGTACAACTGTATCTATCTTTCACAAATGTATCGAACTAAATACTATGAAGAGACGAAGTATCCAATACTTTACTTCAGGTACTCAAGATTAATTTAAGATTGGAAGAAACTGTGGGTTCAACAGGACCTTTAAGGCTGGTCTTTTGACATGGCCAGATAAGCAACCACTGACACTAACACTGACATCAGAAAAATGCCTTTCGCACAGATAGGTGGGCATGTGTGTCTGTGATATGAGGTATATTTTGACATGGGACATTCCATGATGCATAAAACTCCTATAATTTAGAAGGTTCTTCTGCTTCCACTGTGGACTCCTGCCTGAGCTTGTCTGAATCAACACAGCAAGAGATAAAGCTAAAGAAAAATGCTTGCTTGGTAACATGATTTCAGAAACATATCACAAGAAACATGGTTTGTGCTCCATGCTGATACAATGTTAATTTATTTAAGCTCGTTTATTGAAAGTGTAGAATTGAAAGTGTAGAATGTGACACTTTCAAAAACAATTCTCTCGACATTTATCGCTCATTTCATAAGTAAGTTGTAAATTAAAATCAGGCAGACATTATCATGAAAAAAATCTTGAAAATGTGATTGAGACCCTGACATGAAACATTCAAAATTCAACATCAAATTCTGTAAAAAAAATTGGCAAATTCCGTTTTTTCCGTTTTCATTTTTCTATATTTTTTTTACACAATTCATGAAAACAATTAACCGTTTTCTGACAACTATAAACACATTCTCAGAACAATACACCAACTTGTCCAAACCCCATACAAAAACAGCCTCATTTTGCAAAGGTTTGATCATGTTCTCATTCAGAAAACACAAACACACAATATATTGAACTGAAGTGTCAAGATGTAAACTCAAATAGCACACGTTTATCCATAAGTAAACGTTCAGTTGCAAAACTGATGACACACCAATCAGAATCTCAGGATCATATCAATAGGAGCACAGGTAAACTTAGGTGAACTATCCCTTTTAAGAAATAAGAGTTTGGAGTGATAAGCATCAACACGGTTGCAGAGCTATGTGAGAAATCAGTTGCATGGGAGTGGATCAAAAGTTTAGTAAAATTTAATAAACATATGAGAATAATGAAGCAATTGACCAGACAGCACTCCAGTAAACTAAACAAACACATTTATATTTTACATTTATATTTCATATAGAATTGTTGAAAGATATATAAAACACTGAGAAAGTTGCATTCAGGTCACAACTAAATCTTGTGAGCTGATTACTTAGACAACATCTCTGGTCATCATTCGACCATGATATGTTAAATTAAAGGTCTAGGTATGCACTTTGGTACTAACCTCATGAAGATATATGCAGGTCATAATTCCAGGTCAATATAAACACACACCTCATCATGCATCATGCTTAACAGTTGCACATCAGCAATGTAAATTACATACACTTTCACAAACAACACAACACTATTTCCAAAATGTTTGAATTCAGCATTAGCCTACTTCACAGCACAAACACAAATACAGGTGTGCACAAACACACACAGATTTGCAGTAAAAACCACAATCGTACAGCCGCCTACCTCTGAGTTTCACACTGTGTGTAGCCATGGACAAAAATTCTCCCTCCAAAATCACATTCCTCTCTCCTCTGTGCCAACGTTCTCAACAATTTATAGAAACACACCGAGACAGAGAGAGAGAGAGAGAGAGAGAGAGAGAGAGGTGGGCATGTATGTTGTGCTCCACTGATAAAACACACACACGTCTCTGTGGAATAGCATCCCAGCATGCATAGGGGCAAGAGCATGACCGGCTCCATGGGTCGCCCTGACAACCATATGGCAGGTCACCGTGACATCCAAATGAAATGTAATGTGATGGAATGAAATTATGAAACTGGAAAATAATCTTATTTTTTTTTTAAATGAATTCGTCATTACCACCCTTGACAAAAAACAATAATAACATATTAAAACACCTTTACCATCTGCCATTGATCAGTCAAAGAGATTCTTGTTCAAAACTGCAAATGCCATTGGTTGAGACCATATTGCTTTGTCAAACAAATAGAGCATTGTTTTGAAAACACCACATTGTTTACGGTTTGGCTTGTTATTAGTTTACTTTTAAACCGGCAGGAAAGTATTTTGATATTGTTTATGATTTTTAACTATTTTTAAATAACACACTTTACTTTAAAACATTGGATAAAAGATAAAACTATGCATGCAAGTACTAAACATAACGGCAATGAAACATCGTAAGATTTAAACAAAGCCACAAAAACTGCTGATATGATAAAGACAAGCTCCAACATCCAACAAGCCAAGTGTCATTCACCCAAACACATATGAAAAGCCTACACAAAGTACACAACCTGATCCGAGTTAAAATGTCTTAATGTATGTATTGAGAGAGACCACATTCAAATACAGCTCCACCAGAGACTTGCAGCGTAGAGAAACATTTTGTGAATCAGGAAGTAAAAGAGCGAGCTCTTACCTAACTGAGGAAAAGAAAACTTCTTCCTGTGTTTCCGAAAAAAGCTGCGCTTTCTCCACTGCAACCACTTACTCATGATCATAACATCCACTCCAAAGAGGAGAAGTTAGCGAGGATGAAGGGAGATACAGAGGAAAACTACATACAGGAAGTTCAAATGATGTTTGAGGAGAGAGATGCTGCTGAATGCAAAGCATGCTGGGAGAAAATCTGTGGCCACTTGATCTTACGCAGGCAGTGTCAATCACACGCAGCTCACATCCTGTCAGAATGACATACTGCATGTGACAGAAACACCCTCGGTGGACAGACAAATGAGATAAATTAACAAACAAACACACACACGATGCCACTGATCTAAAAATAAGAACTACTTCCTTTTTTCTTTACACACTTCTAATAGTTCTCTTTCAAGAGCTCCCTACACACACCAGTTGTTTATTTATATATTTATTACATTTTAGAATAATACTAAACCCTTCAACACCATAGAATAGCAAAATTGTTACTGTGTAAATTATGTTGTGTTTAAAAGCATCCAAAAAATGAACTCTGTTGTATTTTAGCATATTTAAAGGAGCTCCTTTGGGGTCGCAACCTGGGAAGCTCTTCAAAGAGTATTGAAAGAATTTTCATCCATGCTGGATTCTCATTGGCTGTTTTTATTCAATATTTGGTCCAAGCCACCCATTTCATAAAGTTTTTTTTAAAACAAAAATGTATCTTTTCATCAAAGAAATTAACATGTTGGCACAAAAAAAGTATACAATTGTTTACAAGCTTCAAACACCGAAACATGCACCATTATATTAAACGATTTTAAATATCACCAGAAACACTTGCGTCTTGTTATCATAAACTTTTGACCAGACCTGAATATGGCATCATGTACAGCATGAAGCAGCACCTAGCGAATTTTGTTTCTGTAGCTCAACTAAAAGTTGAATAAATTTCTCTATCATAAATTCAGTTCCCCTGGACTGCATGCTTTAAAACAATACCCTTGATGCACTGAAAGTTGCCCTCAATAAAGGTGCCTGCCAGATGGCATAAATGAAACATATAAGAGCTGCCAAACTGGATGGCGTTACTGGGCAGCTTGGGCCCAGATGAGGGGCATCACAATATACCGGTAATCCCAATAAATGTGATATTAATAACTGTGACATTGTATTTAGGAAAGTACACATGTCACATGATAATATTTGAATAATTCGGTGTGAGCATTTGGTTGACACTTTAATATGGTGTTGGTTGTGCACCCATTCAACAGTTTGCCTCAAAGGGGTCATTTGACCCGGCTAAAACAAATATTATTGTTTGATTTAGATATAATGTAATATGAATACACGATTTAAGGTTAAATAACGCTGTATTTTCCACATACCATGCATGTTTGTATCTCCTCTTTACTCCGCCTCTCCGAAACGCGCTGATATTTTACAAAGCTCATCGCTCTGAAAAGCGAGGTGTGCTATGATTGGCCAGTTCACTAGTGCGTAGTGATTTGTCGAATACTGCATGGATATGTAACGTCTCTTTCCATATTTGGAACATCAGGCTGCGCCGGCGACAGTACAATGAGATTTACTTGCTTTAAGATTGGGGCGGTCTTAGTCAAATCGTGTTACGATTCTGTAGATTCGCCGGGGTGTGGTCACAAGAGGCGTTTCAGGCAGGTGTGAGTGAGCATTCGCTTCTAGATAAAATACATCTTTTGTTCCGACAATTTTACGTGTCTAATACATGGATGGGCAACTTATTGACAACTGAACAAAGACAAAGAAAAACACGTATTTCCTGCGAATCACCCCTTTCAGAGTCACACTCATTATTTTGAGTGTGATTCATCGGACAAAAAAAACCACACACACCAAATACCAATTGTGAATTGGACTACTAGCATTATTTTAACAGCTCATGCTAATATTGTCTTTTAGCCACAATAATAGAGAAGTGAAAATCTGATATGGTGACGGCACTAGGTAATATACTTATGAGCCTAAAATGTCTACATGGCATTTCTGGCACCAAAAATTGTTTAGGTAGGCAACCTACAAAGTTTTAAGACACAACCCAAAATATTTTCTCTTAATTTCATGAATCTGTAAGCTGCACGCAACTGTCCCTGTGTGTTTCTATGTGTGTAAATCATTACACATTGGGATGGGCAGTGTAAATATCCGCTACCAAGGAAACCCTCACACCCCCTGGAAAAAATAACTGGTTTATTATAATATTTTATGATGTGTTTTTGGCTGATGTATAATTTTTTGTATAACCCTAATTGTACCATAAATACTGTAGTAATTGTGGTGGTGAGACCGAATTTATGGTTACTGTGGTCCGACGTCAAATGAAACCAAAAATTGGTAACTATAGATTAATCATGATTAACTGATGTAAGGGACCATCCCTGTAAAACAGCTTAGAAAATGTTTCGACACACATAGGCAGAATGACAAGCGTGACAAGACACAGCCGGTGGTTTATCCGTTGATTCTGTTGCCGGCTCTTAACAACTGAACAAACACGGAGAAGGAAGAGGAAGTGAACGTCAGCGAGAAAACGTTTTCTCTTTCATTTTCACTTCTTATAAATGAATGACTGGAGTGTTAGTACCACAAGTGGCACGAGAGTCCTACAATCCCATTAAAGTGAAACAAACAGTGCAAAGGCCAGCCTACCAACGATCCAATCAATTCCTGAAGGACAAAATCAAGCCCCGCCTCTCATTTTTCCTCACTTCCGTTTCGTTTCTGAAGTAAATCATACGCTTGTGAAAGAAAACCAACGACATATTTTAAGCTTTACAGTAACAGAGAATGTTACTATCTGTCTCTCTCTCTCAGGATAGAGGGATGTGGGGGGTGAAGTATGTGTCATCAGGGTAATGTGACACATAGTGTTTCCCAGCATGCACCAGTCCACACCCTGTCCCATGGATAAGTCCAGCTGAAATTTATAATGTCCGTCTGTCTAAAACCCAAGCCTTGGCATTAAGAGCATGGCTCAAGATGTTTTTCCCAACACTGTCTTCAGAGTACAAAACAAACCGGTCAGTCCATAACAGAGTAAACATTGACAAACACACCATAAGATCCAAAAGTGTTTTGTATTTGAAATGTATGATTTACTAGCTGACAGTTAAATCGGAACACATTCAGACAAATCTTATTCATGGTGTATCCAAAAGTAATGCCATATGCAGCAAAGCTGGGTCTGTACTCACTCAGTTTTTCCCACATTTAAGACCAACACCAGCTTTCCATTCGTATACTTTATATAAATTGTGCATTCTGGATGGAAGATACATTTCCAGAAGGCCTAGAAAACGCTTACTTAAAGGAATAGTTCACCCAAAAACAATTTGCTGAACACACAGGAAGAAATTTGGAAGAATGTCAGATTGTCATCCAACAATTACTGCCATAGTGGGGAAGATAAATACTAGTCAATGTCAATGGAGGGTGTGTTTAACAGAACAAAGACATGTATACAGGTTTGAAACAATCTGAGAGGGAGTAAATAATGACAGTGAATAATTTTCATTTTTGGGTGAACTATTCATTATGATGATTTCGGAGGGAACTCAAAATAAATCATGATGGAAAACAGTTTATTGAACGTGCAAATAATGTACATGATTTACTATTACCCTACAAAACTGTGTCACGCTGTCACACTTATCTAATATCTGTTTATCTGTTTATTGAAGAAAACAGCCACAGTGGTCTGCAGTTAGATGGGATACAGAGACAGTTTTGAACACTGACTATTTAGTTATTTATCTTAATCAAAAAACATTATGAATTGTAGCTTTAGGTCAATACTATCATCACATCACAACCCAAGTAAATATAGTAGAAATGGACCACACTATCTAAATAAAGAGGATTAGATTCCATCACATGCAAAATAATGATCTGTCCTCTAGATTGGATTTGACAAACAAATCAGAATTCTTTGCTGCGTGAACAAAGAACAAAACAGACATACACACATCAGGCAGGGTTGCCAACTTTGTTTAGCTGGGTTGAAGTGAGATTTCATGCATCTTTTTCTGTTAAATGATGTCATTTGGCGTGCATGAGAGCGTGAGCCAGTACTACACAAACACACACACATTTAAAGAAATTAAACAAACAAGAACAAACTTTACCCTAATATGAGCAGGTAAGTGAAAATCAGGCAGGCGTGGTTCACACACACACACAGTTTACATATTAGCCAAAAGATCGTATCAGTTCATTCAATTAAATCTAAAGTGCACCTGACAGAGGTCAGCGACCTTCAGGTCAAATCTATTTGGTTGTGTTTGTTATGTGTGTTTAGCATGCTTGAATGTGCATTTATTTTCTGTGGGTCTTCTGCAGCTTTCCCACAAACCCACAGAACTCCAGTAAAAAGTAAATTCCTCTAGATGTACAGAGCTCAAAGATTTTCCAGCTACGCACACACACACTCTTTTTCCATAATGACGGCTCTGAATTTAGACTTTCCCTTTCTCAGCTCACCACACCCTCCTCAAATATTCACTATATGAGCCCTGACACACACACATGTGCACATGAGGGTGGTGACAGTAGACCCACGACGAGCAAAAGCTGTAAGCATTTATTTCCTTCTATTTGATTTTCTTTCATTGGTGCTTTTCCTCTCGATTGCCTCCAACAATCTGTCATGCAATAGTTTGACAATCACTTTTACTATTGGTAATATTTAAGGTTGGGGATTTTAACTAACCTCCAAGCCCACGTATTAAACTTGTTAGCTTAGGAGAATTAGCTATTACTTTTACTGAGCTATTAGTGGACTCAATTATAACCTGTACAATAACAAAACAAAACAAGGAAGCAGAGCCACAATGCGATATCAACTTGGGGGTGGACTCTTTTGACTTGAACCAGTAAGCAACCAAACAGCAGCAAGATTCAAAACCACTGCCTAGCAAGATCCTAACAACAACCCAGATTTATGAGGGCACATGCATTTTAAAAAGAAAAGGGTCCAGCATTGATAAGTTTTTTACTATAAACGCTGCAATATTTCATGGAAAAATAAGAATTGTCATTTTTAATTTCAATGGGACTTTAAGAATATGTATTTATCAAAACCATTGTCTGTGCCTTTCAGCTATATATTTGATCACCATAGGTGTTCCCTGAGATTCCAAACCATGACATCTAGTAAAGACGCATGTATGCTTTTAAGTTTGTTTGTACATATGTGTTGGTTCTTCGCTTCCTATGCAGTGCAGTTTAGTGTGGGCTTGAGGTCTCTCTCTCTCTCTCACACACACACACACACAGATGCCTTGATCCAGTTTAATTAGGCCTATAACAATAGATGGGCAACACAAAGACTTCCTGCTTCTAACACTACTGTTTCCCATTCAACGGGATTCAGAATACGTCCTGTTCACACAAACACACGCCAGCAACAACAGTAGCAGTTTTCTAAACTTTCTAATGGAAAACCAGCACACACGGGGGAGAGAGAGAGAGGGGTGGGTGTGTTTGTAAGGAGATCACCTTGGGCGAATTTCCTTTATTTGCTCTCCTGCTTTTCTGTGGTCAGGGTTTCATGTGACACACACACACAAGGTGTCCATTTCACAATCTCAGGTAATAAGGTTGCTGAACTCCCACAAGGGTGTCAGAAACACTGAAGGGCACTGAATTGGACAAATCTTACTCCTTTCCCAGCATGCTCTGGACTGTCAAAGAAGGTCAACATCCTGCTATGTTATACGTAACATTTTTATAGTTGACAACTAATAACCAAGGATTTCACTTGCTCACATTCATGGACCGCCCATTACCCACCTGATCCACCTTCAACTTTCTTCTGGCAAGTTGTAATCTGATTGGCTGGCTTTATGAATTTGTATTTTATACATCACGTCAGTTTGTTCTCATTAGCGGCTCTTGGTCAGAAGTTTGGCTTTGTGAGTAAAGCTAGGGGAACCGATAGACGGATCTGGCAGAGGCCCACTTATATAACACTTGGCTGCAGTAAAGAGACCTGTCTAACCTCCCTTTTTGTATTGGGGGAAGTAGATGAAAGAGAAAGACAGATATGGGCAAAGGAAAGCTGGGCCGAGCTGCCAACCTGTGCAGCGAACAAATTAGTCCAGACAAATTACAGAGTACAGAGAATAAATCCGTCATGATGAAACAACATGCTCTATAGCTACAAAACTATATAGTGATGTGTAAACGCGTTTTAATTTGGAAGGTAAACTTCTTATTATACAGAGCAAAAATTTAGAGATGAACCAAAGCGGTTTTCATTGGACCGATACTGATCATATTAAACAGCTATTGGCTTATACCGATATTTGTCACTTACTCTTTTGTTTTAACTTTTTATAGTCTCCTGCATCATCATAATATTTGCAGCCAAGTGAGGGAGAGAAAATCACAAACGGCTTTACTGTATCGCACACATGCGTGTGTCTCGGGGTCATTTCTTAACAGAGGAAAAGGTTGATAAATTAGGCTGATGATTTCTTTGTACCACAAATATCATACTCATTAAGGCAGATTTCAGGATGATATGAATTCCAGATTTTGTTTTGGTTGGATGTTTCTGTGACTTGAAAGGATGCAGTTTTATTGGGACTTCCTGTTCTCTCATGTAAGTAAAAGTGTGTGTGTGTGGCTTCAAGCTACTGTTCCCTCTGATTATCCACAGACATTATAGGAGAAACGAATGTGTAATTGTATACAGTCAATATAATCACACTGACGGTACATGAAACCTATAAAATGTTCCCTTCCCAGGCAGCAAACAGAGAGATTAAGGTATCAAGGCATTTCTGAAAGTAACAGCCGTCTACTAAGACCACTTTATTTGGTCGATTTCTAAAAGCAGCACCGTTTTACACAACATCAAACTGTTTGTTAAAGTATCCACAGTCCTGACCAGCTCAAAACGGCAACCATGGTCAAACATGATGTGATACTGGGATGGGATTATCTGATTGGTGACCAATGGAAGACAGTTATTTTTGTGCTGTTCAAAATTTACAGAGTCACTACACGACTGGCCAGTTCACTCCATCATCTTTTTACACAGCTGCAACAACATTTCCTTTAAACACACACAGCATTCACTTTCACATACTGATCATACTTGAGTTAAACAGATGAACAACTGAGAAGCTAAGAGTTTACTGAAGTACAGTTAATCATTATTCCTGCACAGAAAACATTAACAAGAGAGTCCCTCATAGAGATTTTATTGCCCTTTCAGCTGCAGGGTTGGCCACAGCAGGAAACCACCTGTTATTTTTTTACACCTTTCATTTTGATTTTGTAGTTTATAGTGGGAACCTTTCCATTTTATGACTATTTATTTTCCAATTTTAGGGGAATTTAAGCATTTTGGGCTAAAAAACACTATCAATCTAATGGCAAAACATGTTTTAGGTGACTAATTCGTATAAATTCATTTCCTACCATCTCATTTGTACATTTTAGTACAATCTTCTTTCGCTCCAGTTAGGTTTAGATGTGGGGCTTCATTTTGGTTTTTGCTAATATTCCTGTGAGATGAGGCCTGTGCACAGTAGATTTTAGCTTCTCCCACACTCACTCAGAATGCTGATCAATCTCTTCCCAAAATATTTATGCAAAAACATATTCGTCTGAGAAAATGAATACACCATTATGCCAAAATATCACAACATTTTGGCATTTCAGTCTGGATGATTTTGATTGGATAGCTTGTTACTTATTCAGTTAAGTAAAGCTTAATGTTTTAAAAAGAAACTTGTTTACCTAAAAAAGTCTCCAGCAAAAACAGAGTCACATCATTGTGTAAATATTCCAAATAACAGCAAACAAACTCTTGCAGTCACCAACTTTAAATACACGTTACAAAGTCTCCCAACTACATTTTCCCTGGCAGCTACAACACATGAAAACATGACTTTTGCCTGTTACTAGGAGACCAGAATCCTTACAGAAAGACAGGCATTGTGGTGTGGAGAGACGAGCGGTGTAAATCCACAGCCAGAGTGAAATTCCAACATTCCCAGAGAGAGAGGGAGAGGGAGAGGGAGAGGGAGGAGACTGTGGCCTGCTGTAACTAATAACATCAAAACTCAAAATGTTCTGAATTCTTGCATTCACTCTTAGAGATTTTTACTCGACTGAAAGATTAAACCCAGGTTGTCATGATCAGAACTGAGGGAACACACTCTCACATGACTGAATGAACACATTAACGCTCAGATGAAGTGTACTGGCACGGTACACGGTTCATATAACTGTTAATCACAGAGTTGTGTTGGGAAACACTAATCCGGTGTCTGAAAATCGAATAAGTGAGGTCAGAGTTCATCTCAGTGATCCCGTATCCTTTTTAACCCCTTCCATACATCCGTTATTGAAACCTCAGTGCTTTTATTAACCTTAAGCTGATGTGCAGAATTCTCCTCTTTTCTGATTTTCATTTTCTGTCCTAATTTTCTGGTAGTTCAAAAAAACTGTGAAGTAATGCAGGTCATCTGAAGCCTACCTGATCTCCATTTGATGATGTCAGTAAATTCATTATTTTCTCCGCCCTCAGAGACATCTGACAACGTTCCCACGGTAGCCATCTTCCTTCTCAGGCGTCACAGGTACATGCGATCCCCTCCAGCAGGACTAAGCTTTACATACACCGCACCACTGTAAATCCCTGCAACAGATCAAATGCCATCAGACTGATCTCACATCAGTGAAGTATATACAGCAAATGCGATGACTTGCTAAATATTGTGACACGAAAATACTTTAAATGCCATTTAATTTATATTAGATATCTTCTAAAATTGTAATTGTTGCAAACAACAACCTCCCAAATAACATTCACATGCTATAAAGATAATTTAATAATAAGAAGCATCTTGCAGTCTAGTGTATACTGTATCTCAAATGATAAATGTGTAATATGCATGATTTTCATGTGTCTTTCAATGCATGTTTCATTCAGTGAGTGGCATCATCATTTGACAAAACTTTAGCTGTCACTCTAATCGAAATATGAGTAAATGGTGAATTAATAATCAAAATAGACAGAAATGGAAATTCAAACCACAGAAAATACTGTCATACTGTGTGCATACGGTTTTGCAGTGTGCAATTCTGACCAGCCTCTTTTAAACACTCATGGTCACTTGTTCATGCAGACCTTAATGAAGTGGGACAACCATGTGACTTCACTTTCTGAACAACTGCAAAGAACTTTAGGACAGCTGGTAAGTTCAGAGCTAAAACCGAGCGAGTAGTTGTCTGTAGAGATGCACTGAATCAAATAAAACCATTTCAACATGAGCAATATAAATGCTTTGTTCAAAAGTGTAAAGAGCAGTGAATGTGGTGTGATACTGCAAAGCTAAATAGTCTGTGGGAAAATTGCTTGCTGTACACATGGTAGAAATATACTGATGATATGACTTTAAGTGAATGTGAGTTGGCCAGCAAGGTATTTCACTGGAGGGGTTGTGGCTGAACTCTTTTGCAGTGCATTGGATATTCAATCTCAAAGAAGAAAACGATTTTGCTTTGTTTTTACAATCAATATAAGAAATTTTCATTCCGATTCCAATTTCATTTAAGCAAACAGAACTGCACAAACGACTGGAAGTTTTAGTGACATTGTTTTTGTTTTATCGGTGTTAGATGAGATACAACAATGGTTGGTGAAGAGAGACTGGTATTACACAGAATTTTTAAAAATAATCTTTGCTGATTTGGTTGTTTTCGTCATTTGTAGAATTGAAAGAATTTTAACATAGTTCCGTACAGACGGAAGTATATTAAAATACTCTCAATTCTACAAATTAATTTAGTTCATATTTAAAAATGAATTCATATTCTCAATTCTACTTATGACTTCTGCATACCCACATATTCGCAAAGTAGTAGCAAAGCAATGTCCATCAGTGATCTGGTTCGGGGGAAATCTTTAGGGAGATCAGCGGGGCAGGTAAAAGGATTGACCCTACAGCAGAGTCCCAATCACAAGTCAGATGCTATCACTGCATTAAGTGCACATACAGAAGAACCCCCGTCAGACTCAGTGGGACCAGTGAGTGCAGGAGAGAAGTCAGGCTCTTTGTGTGTGTGCAAGACAAGTTGTAACAGGAGCTGTCACCCAACCAAACAGGTGACCACGCATTCATTCTTCAGCTCCCCCCACATTCTTGCCTTCACAAAACGATCAGTGATAAAAGGTCCAGCGCCTTCGAACCGGCTCCTCGCAGCTCTTCAGCAGCTGATGGACGTTGGCAGATTGGCTGATGATGTCATGGGATTGTAATGAGGTAATGAACAGGAATGTCGAGAGTTGCTGGAGAGAATAAAAATACTCTGATATGTCTGATCCAAGAAAGGATTTGCTTGGGCTTTGCAAGTGAACGTGGTGGCATGAAGCGATAATGAATGACGCAAAGGTCTAACTTTAAACTCCTGCCAAGAAAACTTTCCCAACACATTTCAGCAAATTAAAAACGCACAAAATGCTCATGTATATATGATTAACATTCGATACACAATACTGTAATGGTCAACAATAGAAGCAGGTCTCATGTGTCCCAGTCTGAAACAGATAAGCTCGCCTTATACTGTATGCCAAATGATCAACCAAACTTTGACAATGATTCTAACCAGCCATAAATCTTACTAAACCTGGACATACCTAACCAACCCAACCATAACTTTAATTTACACTCAATCTAACACAAACAACCCCTGACCCCCAACTCCAAATGACCCCAACAATTCAACATCAGATTGTTTATTATGTTTACTAACTTTTATCAAATTTCGGAAGGTCAGATCACAAAAGTGTTTCAAAGTCTGAGAAGATTATCAAGCATGATACTTAAAAGAGCCAAAACAAAATATAACTGCACATCCCATTTCATTTGCCTGTTTAGTTTGTTTCTTCATAGTTTACCTGTAGTTCTTCATTTATTTAGGCGTTTTTAAACTAAAAATCAACAGATTTTCAAGCTATGCCAAACTTTAACCAAGTTTTGTAAACATGCGTACTACGTATTAAAGGAAAAAGGCAGACAGTTAAAGTGAAGCAGTTCTCACCTTCTCCCAATGCAGTACACTGACTTTATATGAATCCGTAAATAATGAATCATTGACTCTTGTTAGGACATATCCACAAGCGGCTGCTGCGCTATTCCCACAGATCTCTAATCAATGATAGATATTCAGTCCTTTCAAAACCACTTCAAAGTCATCCAGCTCGAGTGTTTTGGCGCTCCTGGTGTATTTCCCTCTAGTTCGGCACTGCTGCAAACTTTCCTTTGCACATGAATAACAAAAGACCCGCAGGTCCACCCAGCGAGTCCAGTGCTCCGCCAACAGCTCCGCCCACTATCACAGCAGGAATTATGGAAATGTGACGTCAGAGGCGGCGGTCGCGCCAGTAATGTTGGGTTTGAATGGCGAGTGCGCGCCCGTGTGGAGTAATGATAAACTGTTCTTCATGATGTACAAGACTCTTACTTTGGTTTTAAAATAATATTTGTATATTGTTATATCATAGCTCTCCTATTCCTCTCAGGGCAGCACATAACATTGTAACAAAAACATTTTACTTACAATTATTTATTTATATATTTAGATATAACTTATTATTTTTCATACATTATTCATGCTGACCTTTTATTAAAATAAGGTCTGAAAATACATTTATGGGAAATTTGAACTTTATAATCTTTTATTTTAGCATTGTATTATCATTTACGCTCCCCGTGACCCGAGGTAGTTCGGATAAGCGGTAGAAAATGGATGGATGGATGGATTATCATTTACATACTTATTGTTGGTTAAATTAATTAAAAAACAAATCCTCACAATAGAGTCACGTGTATATATGGAAGTATGACTGTACGGCAGTAGAGTAGCCACGAGGGGGCCTCATGGGGCCTTATAATTTGTGTAGCAAATTTTGTCCGTGAATGAAGACGCTGGAAATTCGTATTCAGATGTTAACTTCAGAATCAAACTTCAGACGATTTCCTGTGTGCAGGGCGTAGACAGCAGTGAACACTGTGTAAGGATCATGTCAATCGGAAACAGTTAATTCATGGAGGGCTGGTGATGTTAAAGGTGACCAGGTGTGTTAAACGAGAGAGATGCAAAATATGTGGGGACGCGATTAAGAGCCGCTAGGATATATGTTTTTGTTTGGTAATATGTGAAATGAGCTGTATAATACAGGTGTATCATTTTAGTACCTATAAATATCTACAAGTACAGAAACCTATACGTATACATAATGGCCCCCTCTTTTACAGACAGGCCCCCTCAAAAATACAATTCTGGCCACCCCACTGCAATATGACAACTATAATTTACTGTATGTAGTTAGCTCCCGAATTTATGCAAATAAGTCTAAAGCAGTAAAGTTATATTGAAAAAAGAAGGATATTGAAATGACCAACAGGAGGCAGTAAAATACTATCTAAACAACAAAAAAAATATTTTAGTTTTATTTGTTCTCCTGTCTTTTGTGTTGTTTGGTGCTTATGAGTGTGGTCATACGAACAAGACATCACTGCCGTTCGGAACCCACCCACTCATTTTCTTCTTCCCTTCACCACCACTGATCCTCACGAAGTTTGAAATCACTTAACAGTTGTTGTATTTAGTGTAAAAAACTTGGTTTTACCGCTACGTTTAACAGTTTGCTCACATTGTTGCAATCTGGGCTTGTGTAGTTTTAACGTAACAATCGAAAGCGATCACAAAATTTGTTTCTACCAGGAGTGGGGTTCGAACCCACGCGGACATATGTCCATTGGATCTTAAGTCCAACGCCTTAACCACTCGGCCATCCTGGTGAACATACCACAATTTGCTCTTTCTACATCACATACAGTTATTTTTCTATGAACAAATAAATACGTTGAGCTACGATGCTTAATGTTAGCATGCTTGCTATCGCAAGGTACTTTCGCAGCGGACTGAACTGCTAGCTATAACCAGAGATTATGTCTTCAGTTTCAAAATTAAGACGGCAAGTAACGGATTACTAAAATAATGAGCAACATAGTCCTAGCTAAAGAAATACAAGTATCTGTGATTATAGTGCGTTTTATTAACAAATCCCGTGCATTATTCTTTTCACATTTTGTGAAACACACTGCACTATAATGTCGACCAGAAGATGGCTCTGATGCTACGTGTCCGTCTGTTATCCGATGCTGCTTTTCCTGTATTTGTAAAACAGTTTTTGCCCGTTGCTTGAACACATTTTGCAAAACTTCGCTCATTTTGCCAAAACTCTACACACAAGTAACATGACACAACACTGGGAAATATACCATTCACATCTGTGTCAAATTGAAACTCTACTATCAAAACCTAACATTCCTTTGTCAAAATGTAACTCTGATGACAAAATGACACATACTTGCATCATATTCATACACTTTCAGATCAGGGGGAACACACTAGTCTACTTTATATAAAACACTGCAGTCTTTGATTTTCACTGTTTATTCAGAAGGCATATTTTCAGGAGGCACATTTTCAAACAACCAAAAAAGGAAATAGGCCTAATCAATATTGTACATTGCAGTAACATGAATTCAGATTAAGCAAAAAAAAAAAACTATACTGTAAACACATAAAATCATGGCAATTGTGCATACGTGGGCTCATGAATCCTGCCGTCTGTTGGGGTCTGGCCACAGGATCTCATCGACATCGCAAGCAATGTCTTCTCGCGCTAGGCACCGGGGAAAATATTCCCTTGCATGTCGAAACCATCCATGGATTGCTGTCACCTGAATGTCGCCGCAGGCCTGTTCCATTGCCTTCAGAAGAGGCATGCGGGCAGTTGGTTGGCGGTCATATACAGGCCATCTCCAAGCCGAAAATAATTCCTCTATAGGGTTTGAAAATGGCGAGTAAGGAGGCAAGTATACCACTTCAAATTGATTGTGGTTGGTGAACCAGGCCTGGACCAGAGCAGCCCGATGGGAACTGACATTATCCCATACCACCACAAACCTGGGCTGATCTGGTCTATTCTGTACAACTATATTATGGAGATCATCTAGAAATGTTCCTCCTCCTCCTCCTCCTCCTCCTCCAGTAATAAAAATTACTGCATGTAGTACACACACTTTGACTCTGAAGAAAAACTACTGTAAAAGCAACAAGAATACTGTAACTATTCATCATCTCTCCGTCTGGCTGGATCAGGCCATAAGATTTCATCCACATCACAGGCTATGTCTTCATTGGCAAGGCACCGTTGAAAGAATTGTCTCGTGTGACAAATCAACCCCTGCACAGAAGCTGCTTCGATATGATCACAGGCCTGCTCCATGGCCTGAATGAGGGGCAAAAGGTCATAGGGCCGTAGGTCGTACCTTCCACCGCCATGCTGAAAAAAACTCTTCTATTGCATTCAGTTGGAGAGGATCGTTTTCTCAGCATCTATTTTGTGCAGTATGTGCGCGGCGGATAAGCAAAACATTAAGTTTACTGAAACTCGGGCGATTCATCAACGAGTAGGGCTACAACAAAGAATTTAAGTTTGTTTGGATACACGAACATGAACAAAGTTTGTTGGTGGAGCCAGGGCACTACAGGGGAAAATAACAACCACTCAATAATGGCGATGTACGGTTACTTTGTCAAACGATGTTGTAGTATAAATCAGGATAACATTTTAAAAGTGTTTAAGTGCTTAAAAAGTGACTCAATGTTCAACATGTAGTATCATGGGCAGTTCCTGTCTTCACAACAAAGACATAAAACATATATAAATGGAAAAAAGCTTTATTGTTGACAGTTCAGTTCAGTTATAATATGACTGCAAGTCTGCATGATAAACCTAATGCATATTGTCGCTTAGTGTCGTAGTTAGTACAATTTTGACTGTATTACTTGTGTCCCCTTCAAAAATTGCTCTTGAGAAATTTAATATGTATAAAATTGTTAAATGACTGTTAAATGAGATTTACTGTTAAATGAGATTTACGCCCATGTGACAGACGTGAACAGGAGATCATTCAAACCAGTTCTTTTCGGAAAGCAGGTTTCCCTCGAATAAGTGGTGTAAAAGACCACCCGCTGGCCTAACAACGGAGTCCAATGGTGTGGTTGAAGGGATCTTGTGTTCTGCTTCATCTCAGCGATCTCTACATGAAGTTATTTAGGAACTGTTACAAATTTAGTTCAATTTATATGACTCTGTGGTTAAGACCCATCTGACTTCAATTTTAATATAATATAACTTGTATGACATTTCAAATGTATCTGTTGATCTAAGTTAACTTATCTGTAAATCTCTATACTTTAATATTCATTATTTATAGTTATTCTTTCGATTGGGACCTGCAGTCGCACAGAGTCTCACGCCGGCTGGGTTCATGGATATCACGGACACAAAACGGTCAGTTCTGTCTTATACCATTGTTGGCACTGATGCCGATCATGGATTTTCCCCTGTAGGAAAGATACAACAATGCCTTTACCCACACAAGGTCGATAATAGAGAGGACCATTGGACAGCTGAAACGCAGGTTTCACTGCCTGCACAGCGAGCTAAGTGTCAAGCCTCAAAGGGCTTGCAAAACTATTGTAGCCTCTGTTGTGCTCCTCAACATTTCGAAGATGTATTCTCCCGTCGAAGAGGAGAATGAGCACGAGGAAGAACAGGGTCCTGAAGAAGTGCAACCGATCCATGAAGATTTCCAGCAGGCCGGATTTGCTGCCCGAGATGGCATCGTCATTCTTTACTTAGTAGCCATATAGCAACAGTAGTAATTGGTGTATGATTTTTAGTGCTAAGTAAATATTAATATTAATTAATATTCAGCTAATTATTGTAGGAACCGTTTCAAGTAGGGCTAATATTAGAGATGTTTATTATTATTATAGTAGTAGTAATAAAAAACAATGTCATTAGTATTATTTTGTAGTGGAATAGGCAGGGCGAGACCGTGGTTCGAGACCGGTGAGTAATTGATAATGAGCGCCAGCTGTGCGTGCACCGGTCTCGAATCACGTAGGAGATCGGAAGCATATAAGAGAACGAGCGACCGGACCGTCGAGGAGAGAGGACCGGGCCCAAACATGTTTTATGGTTGTTTGTATGTTTTTGTTTTGTGATTTGTTTTGTTCGCCGGCGGACAACCGTGAGTGGCCGGCGGCTGTTATTATTTATATTAAAACTTTAATAGAATGTCTGCCGGTTCCCGCCCCCTTCCTTCCCTACTTTGAATCTCCCTACATTGGTGCCGAAACCCGGGAGGAAGGAGAGTCCTTGCCGTCGAGTGGGCTCGCGGTGCCGGAGAGTTCGGGCAGCGCGGACGAAGGGCGTCCGCCAGTGGCTGCCCGAAGCGGTGGCTCTGGGGAAACGGAAGTGCACAGTGAGGCCACCGTCAAAGCCTTGGTGGAACAGCAACCTGTGCTGCCGCCCCTGGGTCGAGGTGGGGTAGCTATCGTCCAAGCGGGAGCAGGGGAGTTGCCACTGTCCGCCCGAGGCCGGAGCCTGCGTCCGTCCCCCAAGGGGAAGGAGCAGGGGGCAGGAGTGCCAAGTGCGGCCACCGCCTGCCAGTGGCCGGAGCCTGCGTCCGTCCGCCCATGGGAGAGGAGCAGGGGACGGGGAACACACCCCGACTCTCAGCTTAAGGAGGAGCCACCGCCGGCCGCCAGGGGGCGGAGGGTCAAGCCGTCGAGCCCAGGGAGTCCATTTAGGCCATGGAACTTTGGACTCAGAACCCAAACTCAGCATTTCAACAGGACTGCATTCTGAAACCATTCAAGATTTCCATCCACGCGCATACGGATATTGGTCCAACAACGAGATTGCAAGTTTCCGTTTCTAAATATAGAGTAGCTGCGTTAAGAGCGTGCCTCTTTGTTAAAGATGATTTTATTGGTTTTCAGACATGTTTTACCTGCCTCGCGGCCATGCCCTCTCACTCTCTCTCATTCTCTCTCTCTCTCTCTCTCTCTCTCTCTCTCTCTGCGCATCCTAGCGCGTTTTTGTTTCATGTATTTGTTTGTCTTCATTTTGCTTACCATGTAGAGTAGAGTTTAATAAAAACCCATAAAGGCATTTGTGATGGGTTCTCTTTGTTCACGCTCACAAACTTGGTCACTTAAACTGTGTTTCGATCTATGCTACCACTGCTCTTAATTCTGTTTTGTAAAGTCACGTTACTTATAGTCATGAGATAACGTTAGTGTATAAAATCATTAATGTATTTGCTGGACGAATACATATGGGATTTGTATCACTATATTGCTAATCAGAATTGTAAAATATGTATGTGTAATGACGATTATTATACATATTTGCCTTCGAGCTAAACTAATTCCTTGACTGAAATTGACGTTTTAAATAACTAATTTCATATATGTTTGATCTTGATAGATCTGTTTAAGAATCATTTGGTGAGTTAAACTCATCCTTATTTTAACATGCAGCTAAAAACGCTACAATGTTTCATGGTTGTATGTATGTTTTTGTTTTGTGATTTGTTTTGTTCGCCGGCGGTCGGCTGTGAGGGGCCGCCGGCTGTTATTATTTATATTAAAACTTTTATTGAATGTCTGCCGGTTCCCGCCTCCTTCCTTCCCTACTTTGAATCTCTCTACATATTTATTTTAAAATTATTTTATATTATTGTTGTTATTATTACTATTATAACATCAAAAACACTATACTTTTCAGATCTACCATACAAAAAGTATTTATTCCTCAAATGGTATGATTGTTATTTTCCCTTCTCTCTGAAGCTGCAAAAGTTGGTTGTTTGGAATAATTTGATAGAGTTCCTGGTTTTCCTTCTCCTTCCTTATTTTCTCAATCTCTAGCTGCAGATGTTCTTTTTGTAGCTGCAGAACGTCTCTCTGTAGTTCCAACACTTCTTCTCTGGTTGGAACTGTTTGCGGTCTTCTGGAACACAGAAGCGGGAAGAAATTAATATTATAGTTGATCTTAGTCAAAATATGAATAGCTTAATACATTAGATAACATGCAGCAATAAATCCTCACATAGCTATTGCCTGGGCAGGCGATCTGCTGTTCCTCAGACGTCTGTAAAGGTCTAAGTGTAAAAGGAATGTCAGTCAGTATGTTATTATACATTATATGGATTATTTAATGTTTAATTATGTTAAAACGTTAGTGTACAATCTGAGCCACCAGAGATACGTTTAATGATACATTGTTTAATGTTTCACTGATACATATTAACAATGTTGTCTCACTCCGTGATACATTGTTGAACTGGCTCAACTTCGCTCTCTATTCCGCCAGGAATGCCAGCTAGGAAAGGTGAGTCCGCCCCAAGGATATCTTGAACAGTTTTGGTAGAGTCCAACAAGTCGGCCTGCGGTGGTCCTCCACCTGTTTTTTCGTTAGCTCTCTGTGACTCTATACGGCAGCACAACGTACTAACCTAACATAATCTTAAAAATGCAATAGCCTAGTGTAGTTTTAACTTAACAGTTTTGTTGAATTTCCTCGTATAAAGACTCAGCTCTTTTTAAGCTACCAAAGAGATGTTTTCGTTTTTTTTATGTACTCCTGAACCGTCCTCTTCACATCGAGATTTTGTGCGTTTATTTTGTCCGTTATTTCCTCCCATTGCTTTCGTTTTTTTGATGCAGTTACATTGGGATTCTACGGAGCCGTTGAAGGGACATTGGCGGAAAAAAAACAGATTGGCGAAAAAAAAAAACACAAGACTTTCTCGTGCGCACGCGAAAGTTTCTCGTGCGCACGCGAAAGTTTCTCGTGAGCACGCGAAAGTATCTCGTGCGCACGCGAAAGTTTCTCGTGAGCACGCGAAAGTATCTCGTGCGCACGCGAAAGTTTCTCGTGAGCACGCGAAAGTTTCTCGTGAGCACGCGAAAGTATCTCGTGCGCACGCGAAAGTTTCTCGTGCGCACGCGAAAGTATCTCGTGCGCACGAGAAACTTTTTGCGTGCTCACGAGTTACTGTCTGCCTGTTATGCATAAAAAGGCCTTTAGATGGCACCATTAACAATATATGTATTTAAATTAAAAACTGTTTAATTTGTTTTAAAACTTCATATAATTCGCACAACACAGAATAGGCATGGATAAAACATGTAATATAATCTATACCGTCAATATAAAGCTTATTGAAGCTTCATGTATTTAACACATCGTAATGCAAGCTTGTCATTTTATGCGCGCAGGTGGATCGACCCTGCAGCGCGTTGTTCAAACGCTGCCTTCCGGTCTGTAGGACAATGTACAAACACTATACGCGCTTATGAAATAACCGATTCGTCAACGAATACCACGATCACTCTAATTTTTATTATACAGACATGAACAAGGCCACCGGGATTCTTCCCATACATTATAGACTAAGTATTTGGCCCCTAAGCTCTGTAATGAGTTTAGCCTTTTAAAAGTTACTGCCTTCATTTATTAATACACGTTGTGCATGTTTTACATCCGACGTTTTAAAATATCACCTCCAAACTGCATAGACGTACCTATTCATTTCTAATTAATCTACATTTTATTTAAACTGGTGCCATCTAAAGGCCTTTTTATGCATAACAGGCACTCGAAAGTTTCTCGTGCGCACGTGAAACTTTTCTCGTGCGCACGAGATTCTTTCGCGTGCGCACGTGATACTTTTCTCGTGCGCACGAGATTCTTTCGCGTGCGCACGAGATAAAATTGCCTTTTTTTTCCTGTATTCATCTAGAAGAATACATTTTTCCTCCTCTGTCCAATTTCGACAATCCTTTTTTTTGTTTTCTTTATCCATTTCTTAATGGGTTTTGTCCTCCAACTACAGTGAAACTTCTGCTTGAGTTTGTGTAAACAGAAGCGTATGTATGGTTACGACATACTTTTATAACGGCAAACCCGCGCCGCTGTTGTAAAACACTTAAAGGTTTCCCTCACCAAAGGGAAGTGTTTCAGGAATTTTATGCAACGGCCTTTAGGTTATCCCTTAGATAAGGGGAAATCTATGAAGGCATTGGTTACTTATCCAATTGTATAAAGAAAAACCCCAGTAAACAATTACCGTCTTTCAACGTTGAAATATGGTTGAAAATAAGTCGGTCCGCCTTGGACTGGTTTACGACGTGATTTCAACTAAGTAGTTTAGGCTGGACTGTTTGACTACGTGTTTTCAACTGATCATGTTTTCAACTGATAATCTAAAGACAGCTAGATAATCTGTTATACATGCTAAAACAATGTAGAAAACAAATTACCAAACCATGTTCATTATTATCTTAAATAAATTTAAAGAGTGTTACATATTCCGTCACAGTTATAAAAACATTGAAACTTGAGGCGCAATAATTACCCCACCCCACCAGGTGGCGGAAATGCACCATTAAAGATAGCTTTTTGCTAGCTGGGACATAACAATGAAACAAGTGTATAATAAAGTTCATTTGTACAGAAATATTTAGATCTTACTTATTATAGTGCAGTACTATTAAATCAATGCTTGCATGGAATAGGAAAACATATCTTGTCTTGCTAATGATTTTCCACTTGACAAACTGTTCATTGCTGAAAGAGAATCTGTGCATATTACTGTCTTTGTTAGTTGTATTTCTTCTATGCACTGAAGTGCCAACATGATTGCTATTAGTTCTAAAGTTAATACAGAAAGATGATCTGATGTTCTTTTTGACATTTTCATTTTGAATAGAGGAATATATACTGCTATAGCAGTTTTCCCAGAATCTGGATCCTTTGAACCGTCAGTGTACAATTGTACTGCACTATAATAAGTAAGATCTAAATATTTCTCTACAAATGAACTTTCAAATACACTTGTTTCATTGTTATGTTTTTCTTTATGCAATTGGATATCAACCAAAGTGAATGGGAAGAGCTCCGCAACACATTTTCATTGCTTGTGATTGTATTGCCTTTACTTTTTAAAGGTGTGTTTTACAAACAGAGCTATACACCATACTGCCATGATCAAAGGCCGATCTTATCATAGCACAAAATATTCTTTTAAGGGACTGTCTACAAGCTTGAGATTGATGATCAAGGTGCTCCAATCGCAAGTGACTTCGGGAAAACAGGAAGTAACCAATGATGTTTGAGGTTACAACAAAACAGCAAGTCCCGCCCCGCGTCTGCCAAAAATAAAAATGTTCGCGCGAGCGAAAGCAGCAGGGGAGAGCGCGAGACTATATATGCTTGTCCTTCGTGTGAGGGTTTTGCCCTGGACTCTATACTATCAAGGCACTGATCAAGACCTGTGATTAGCGTCATTGTTTGCACCTGTTTTCCCCATTAGGTGGACTATGTAAGAGACTCTGTTTCTGTCTGTCTTTGCTTGGTTATTGTAAATGTTAGTCATCTCTAGCCTTAAGCTCTGTTTAGCTCTCTGTACTCCTTGTGGTTTTTTCGAGATTTTTGTTTTATGGATTACTTTTGTTATACTCTCTGTGGATGCTGCTTTTTGCCTTGAGGATTATTATTTTCTTGTGGAAATAAACCAACTAATTTCTTAACGTGAGTGCCTCTGCTTGTTGGATTCCATCTACACCCTTTGGCTCTGTGGTAGTTGGTCTGATCGCTATCCCAACGACCCGAGTTCAGGCCTCAGCCTGACAGAATAACCAAGCCATTATGAATCCAACGGTAGGAGACCCACAAGTCTTGGCCACAATAGTTCAGCATGACTCCATGGTAAGACGACACGACACTGCTCTAGCACAACAAGAGAGTCTGATGACGAAACACTCTCAAATCCTCTCGGATCTACTTTCGTCTGTCCGTCAGATCTCTGAGCGACTGCCTGCGCCATCCGGGGCTTCCCCACCGGGTGCTGTCGGTCCTGTGGTTCCTCCGGGGCCTGTTCCTCTGGTGGAACCTCGCCTACCCCCACCACAGCGCTTCTCGGGTGACCCTGGATCGTGTGATGGATTCCTCACCCAGTGTTCCCTCACTTTTGAACTGCAGCCCACTTCATTTCCCTCAGATCGGGCCAAAATAGCTTACATAATCACCCTCCTTTCGGGCAAGGCACTTACCTGGGCAACATCGGTGTGGAAGGCACAGGATCCATGTTGTGCAAACTTTGCAAGATTTGAAGAGGAGTTCAAACGTGTTTTCGACCATCCCCTCAGTGGTCGACATGCTTCCGGAAGGCTCCTGAATCTACAACAAGGCCGTGGTAGCGTTGCCGATTATGCCATTCACTTTCGAACACTGGCAGCAGGAAGTGGGTGGAATGACGAGGCTCTGATGGTGTGCTTCCTTAATGGATTGTCAGGGGTGATTAAGGATGAATTGGCATTCCGAGAACCAGCAAGTAACCTCCAGTTACTCATAGACCATGCCACACAGCTGGATAACCGCCTGAGAGAGAGAAACCAGGTTCGTTTTGCTTTCCATAATCCACCTACTGATGTTACCCGTGTTCCTGAGCTATCAGGGCTTCAAGAAACCCCAGAGCCCATGCAGTTGGGAAGGACCCGGCTCTCTTCCTCAGAACGAGATCGTCGCATGAGAGAACACTGCTGTATTTATTGTGGTCGACATGGCCATTTTAGATCAACTTGCCCTGAACTTTCGGGAAACTATCAGCCCCGCACAGGAAAGGAAGGACTGTAACGGGAGTCACACGTTCAGATTCACCATCTAACTCTGGACTTTTCCTTCCTGTCACCCTCACTTGGGGAAATCACAGACATGAATTACACGCTTTTATTGATTCCGGCGCTGCTGGAAATTTCATGGACATTACCCTGGCCAACAACCTCCAGATTCCCACAGAGTTCATGCCTGAACCTCTTACGGCTACTGCGCTGGATGGCAGACCATTAGCCCCGGGGAAGATTACTCATCTCACCTCTATGCTGGGGCTCACCACGGACAAACACCATGAGAAACTTAGTTTTCACCTCATTCGATCCCCTGAGTTCCCCATGATTTTGGGCCACCCCTGGCTCCTCCAGCACAGCCCACACATCGATTGGACCACTGGTACTGTTATCAACTGGAGTTCCAATTGTCAGACTGCCTGCTTGACACCTACTCTTCCCAAACATGTCATTGAGTCTCAAGAAACCCCAGATATCTCCCGAGTCCCATCCCAGTACCATCATCTCAAGACGGTGTTCTGCAAAAGAAGAGCTGCTTCTCTACCACCTCACCGGTCATATGACTGCGCCATCGACTTACTTCCGGATAGTCATCCTCCTAGGGGCAGAATATTTTCTTTGTCATCCCCCGAGCGTTCGGCCATGGACAAATACATCAATGAGGCTCTGGCAGCAGGCATAATACGCCCGTCAACTTCCCCCGCAGGCGCTGGATTCTTCTTTGTGGGTAAGAAAGATGGTGGTCTCAGGCCATGTATCGATTATCGAGGACTGAACAAGATTACAGTCAGAAACCGCTATCCCTTACCTCTGATGGCCACAGCATTCGAGATCCTACAAGGGGCATCCATCTTCACTAAGCTTGATTTGCGCAACGCGTACCACCTGGTGCGTATCAAACAGGGAGATGAATGGAAAACGGCCTTCAACACCCCGACGGGTCACTATGAATATCGTGTCATGCCTTTCGGTCTCACCAACGCTCCTGCAGTGTTTCAAAACCTTATCAATGACGTCCTCAGAGACATGCTCAACCTGTTCGTATTCGTCTATCTAGACGATATTCTCATCTTCTCGAGTTCTCTGCAAGAGCATGTGGTTCATGTCAACAAGGTTCTCAGACGCCTGCTGGAGAATCATCTCTATGTCAAACCCGAGAAATGTGAATTCCATGTCACCAAGCTTCAATTTTTGGGATTCATAGTCCAACCTGGTCTCATAGAGATGGACCCTTTAAAGGTTCAAGCTATTGTGGATTGGCCTTCCCCCTCATCGGTAAAAGAGGTGCAACGTTTTCTTGGTTTCGCCAATTTTTACCGCAAGTTCATATTGAACTTCAGCACTGTGGCTGCTCCTCTAGCGGCCCTCACAAAGGGGAACATGGGCAGCTTTGTCTGGGGTTCTTTGGCCGAGTCTGCATTTAACCACCTCAAGAGGATGTTTACCACTGCTCCGGTTCTGATTATCCCTAGCCTGGATAAACCCTTTATTGTGGAGGCCGATGCCTCAGACATAGGTGTTGGAGCAGTGTTATCTCAGAGGGGAGAGGACGGCAAGCTGCACCCATGTGCCTTTCTATCCCATCGTCTCACACCCACAGAAAGGAATTATCATATAGGGGATAGAGAACTACTAGCGGTAAAATTGGCACTGGAAGAATGGAGGCATTGGCTTGAGGGCGCACAACAACCGTTTCAAGTTCTTACGGACCATAAAAACCTTGAATACATTCAACAGGCTAAGCGACTCAATCCACGTCAAGCCCGTTGGTCGCTATTTTTCAACCGCTTCCACTTCACACTGTCCTATCGCCCCGGGTCAAAGAACATGAAGCCAGATACACTGTCCCGTATCTATGCAAAATCCCCTAAGGAGGATTCTCCTCAACCCATAATCCCCAGTGCAAAGATCATCGCCCCCATCAAGTGGGATCTGAGTCACAAGGTTGAGCAAGCACAATGCAGAGAACCAGATCCAGGAGGTGGACCTGTCAACCGTTTGTTTGTTCCCAAGACTGTCCGGTCACAGGTATTACAATGGGGACACTCCTCAAAACTCACATGTCACCCGGGTATTGGACGCACCCTCGAATTCCTCCAGAGGCGGTTCTGGTGGCCTACAATTAAAGAGGATGTCATAACATTTGTTAAAGCCTGTCCCACCTGCAACCAGAACAAGGTGTCCCACCGCCTACCCCAAGGACTGTTACACCCCCTTCCCATACCCCATAGACCCTGGTCACATCTCTCTGTGGATTTCGTCACCGGCCTTCCACCCTCCCACGGCAAAACCACTCTCATGGTTATAGTGGATAGGTTCTCTAAAGCCGCCCGGTTTATTCCCCTGCCCAAGCTTCCCACAGCCAAAGAAACTGCCAAATTAATTGTGGAACATGTCTTTCGAGTATTCGGCATTCCTCAGGACATCGTCTCGGACAGAGGTCCGCAGTTTTCTTCACGCTTCTGGAGAGCTTTCTGTCAGTCCCTGGGAACTACAGTTAGTCTGTCCTCGGGATTCCACCCAGAGTCCAACGGACAAACTGAGAGGATCAATCAGGATCTCGAGACCACCCTCCGGTGCATGGCGGCTAGCAATCCGTCTTCATGGTCTGAGTTTGTGATGTGGGCAGAGTACGCCCACAACACCCTGAAATCTTCTGCCACTGACATGTCACCCTTTGAGTGTCAGTTTGGTTATTCCCCCCCTCTGTTTCCAGAGCAAGAGGTAGAAGTGGATGTTCCTTCCGCCCAACATTGGGTTAGGCATTGCCGCCGGGTGTGGAGTAGGACTCGCCACAAGCTCCTTAAGACTTCTCGGCAATATCAACGATATGCCAACCGCAGACGCAGAGCACCCCCTACTCTACGTGCCGGCCAAAGGGTTTGGCTTTCCACAAAGAACATTCCCATGAAGCAGGAGTCTCACAAGCTGTCTCAAAGGTTCATCGGGCCTTTCAAGATTGCGAGGAAAGTTAACCCAGTCTCTTATAGGCTGTACCTACCCAGGTCTTTGAGAATTAACCCCACTTTCCATGTTTCGCTGTTAAAACCTGTGTTGACTTCTCCTTTTCTCGCACCAGGCAAACCTCCTCCTCCCCCCAGGATCATTGACGGCCAAACTGCCTACACTGTCCGGTGTATTCTGGATACCCGCCAAGTTCGCGGTTCCAGGCAGTATTTGGTGGATTGGGAGGGCTATGGTCCTGAGGAGCGCTCCTGGGTTCCAGCCAAGGACATCCTCGATCCGAAACTGGTTAGAGAATACCACGCTCTCAACGCCAGTCGTCTTGGTGGGAACGTCAGGAGCCGTTCTTAGAGGAGGGGGTCCTGTGAGGGTTTTGCCCTGGACTCTATACTATCAAGGCACTGATCAAGACCTGTGATTAGCGTCATTGTTTGCACCTGTTTTCCCCATTAGGTGGACTATGTAAGAGACTCTGTTTCTGTCTGTCTTTGCTTGGTTATTGTAAATGTTAGTCATCTCTAGCCTTAAGCTCTGTTTAGCTCTCTGTACTCCTTGTGGTTTTTTCGAGATTTTTGTTTTATGGATTACTTTTGTTATACTCTCTGTGGATGCTGCTTTTTGCCTTGAGGATTATTATTTTCTTGTGGAAATAAACCAACTAATTTCTTAACGTGAGTGCCTCTGCTTGTTGGATTCCATCTACACTCTTTGGCTCTGTGGTAGTTGGTCTGATCGCTATCCCAACGACCCGAGTTCAGGCCTCAGCCTGACACTTCGCGCGCGAGGGCTTGTAATTGCGCGCACAGAAGATGTAATGCGCGAGGGCTTGTATTGCGCGCACATTGGATGCATGCTCACGCGAATGTTTCAAACGAGCTCGCGGGATCCCGTTTCCTCGGGTGTAGATCCGTTGTTCTCTTGCGGAAGTTATGTGAAAACAGTTAGGTTTCTCATGGCTTATGACGAATGCATCCAAAGAGGTTTAGGCAAAAGTAAGTGGCTATGACCAACCACTCTTCCACAGTGGGGATAATTATAAAAAAAGTAAGTAATTGAATAAATAATCAAACAAACAAACAAACACACACACACACACACACACACACACACACATAAATAGTTCAGTTTTTAAGACGTGCGCGCATTGGACTTAATTGACAGTAAACCTCATTGACATCAACATCGGCCCGTTCGGCCTAGATGCGCTGTCTTGCTCGCTGCTCATTTAAACTGACCGTGCAGTAGACCAAGCGGGCACCTAAGCAACTAAAGGTTCAACCCGCAAAGTAGACACCAGCACACACCTTCGTTGTAACATGGCAAAGTCACATGCTTCGTTTATTCCTGACGAAAGAAATAGAGGCCTCGGCCGCACGGAGGAATGACCAGGCTGAGCTGCCCTTTCGGCGCACCTAGAGTAGAGAATGGGCACGCGAGGGACCTGAAGCATGAACCCCGGTCAAAAGGGAACGAGACATTGGTTGAAAACGGAAGGAAAGCCAAGGCCAAAAGCTTACAGCACCTGGTATTCCCAGGCGGTCTCCCATCCAAGTACTAACCAGGCCCGACCCTGCTTAGCTTCCGAGATCGGACGAGATCGGGCGCGCTCAGGGTGGTATGGCCGTAAGCGAAAGATGATGCTGAAAGCGGGCTCATATAGCGCTCAACCCCCGGCAGGCTCTCTCTGACCCGTTCGCTTCAGAACTCACGTGCCTCCTTTTCGCATTCGGACTGTCTTAAAGACAGGCTTAATATCAAGCGGAAATTAAACACATTCTTTACCTTCGTTTCCATTCGTCACACATTCCCTCCGTGCATATTTCGAATTCAGTATTAGTCTAACTGACGCCTGCAAACGAATCATTCGTTTTACACGGCTATGGTGTCTCGTATGCTTTACGCTTGCCTATCATTTTTTCCGAGTTAGAAGTACGCCTTTCGACTCGCTATCATTCTTTGTAAAGATTTACTTCGCTCAGGAGGAGTCGACTCGACTATTAAATCCTTGCCGTGTTATACTACTTGGCATTTATGCTAAAGAAAAGACGGAGTCTTGAAAAACAATCTTACATCAAATCCCTGTACACTTCATTTTTCGGTCGCACGGTCTCTTCACCATTTTGCGCTTTCTTAAAAAGAAAAATTAAGAGTAGGCTATAAATGTCTTTTTACGATGCGCCTTTCTTGCCGCGTCTCTATATCTACAGCGCTCCGTTTCTGAAAGCGAAAAATCAAGTAACAAACAAAAAGGAGAGCGTAAGAAAGAGGAGACGTGGAACAAAAATTAGCCGGAGCCATCTCACAATATGTAAATAATAAGCTAGATATATGACACCGATTATAAGCAAAAATGGTTTTAATACGCAAGCTGATCGTTGTCAAGGACCAACACTCTAAAAATGGCTGGGTTATCTCTTAACCCATACCGCTGGGATGAGTCCGTTGGGTTGTTTTGTTGGGTTATTTTTTCACATGTTAAACACTTTTTGGGTAGTTCTAGTTTTCAAAGTGTTGGGTTAAACCCGCTGGGTTATTGTGCTGGGTTGTTTCTGCTCACCGCTGGGTTATTCGAAGAGTCTCGCGCCCTCGCCGCCCTGAAGACGTTGAGTGTACGCAACTTTCATTTTTATATAGAACAAAGGGGCAAAGTCACTGGTTGGAGCAATTTAAAGGTACGTTTTTTAAGTGAATATTTATTGAAATGAGCAGAATTTGTAACATTCTGCAAGGCTAAAGTGTCTTAACTAACATTAGTGATGTAATTTAGACGAGCGGCAACTGTTACCTCAGATATAAATTGACCTCGCAAAGTCCTGTGAACATGCGCGACAATGCGGGTTAATACAATTTTAGTGAACACCATCACATGTAAGCTAAGTTATGAACTTTAGTGAGAATTTAACAAAATTTGAGACAAACCGGCGAGTGCCCCGCGAGCGCGGTCAAGCATTCACGCTTCAAGAACGCCTCTCTCGGTGTCCGGTCTGGATATTGAGCCGCCAGTCAATTGTATTGCTCCCTCTGTTATAAAACAAACATTTCAAGGTTTGTGCATATGATAAAGAAAGACGAGTGTGGTAGCCTGTATTTAATGAGTTGATTTGCTGCACGTGGGGTTTCTAAGTGTATGAATTCCTATTGTATTATACATCCTTTATATGTCTTTAGTTATTTTTATTAATTGACATTTGTTGCAACATGTTGTGGAGTATGTTTATTAGTCATTTATAATGTTATTTATAATGCTTGTTAATGTTTGATATGAAACATTTTTATTTATTATAATTAAACTATTTTCTTTTAATTATGCAAATCTAAAAATATTGCTGTTACTGGCTGTAAAAGTAAAAAAAATTATTAACGATTATTTTTACAGTCAAATAAAAATGAATTTAAAAAAATAAATGTCAATTGTCTTGATTGACTATGAAGTACAGAAGAAATTAAGAATAACCCGGCAAGAAAAACCCAGAATTAAACACATGAATAGTTAAAATGACAACATTTTTCGGTTTTTTCAATAACCCAGCGTGCTGGGTTAACATGTGTAACCCAGTGTGCTGGGTAACTTTAACCCAGCATGTGTTCTGTCCAATATTTACCCAGCGCTGGGTTGCCAATTGGGTGGTTTTTAACCCAGCCATTTTTAGAGCGAAGGTTTCTCATGGCTTATGACGAATGCATCCAAAGAGGTTTAGGCAAAAGTAAGTGGCTATGACCAACCACTCTTCCACAGTGGGGATAATTATAAAAAAAGTAAGTAATTGAATAAATAATCAAACAAACAAACAAACACACACACACACACACACACACACACACACACACACACACACACACACACACACATAAATAGTTCAGTTTTTAAGACGTGCGCGCATTGGACTTAATTGACAGTAAACCTCATTGACATCAACATCGGCCCGTTCGGCCTAGATGCGCTGTCTTGCTCGCTGCTCATTTAAACTGACCGTGCAGTAGACCAAGCGGGCACCTAAGCAACTAAAGGTTCAACCCGCAAAGTAGACACCAGCACACACCTTCGTTGTAACATGGCAAAGTCACATGCTTCGTTTATTCCTGACGAAAGAAATAGAGGCCTCGGCCGCACGGAGGAATGACCAGGCTGAGCTGCCCTTTCGGCGCACCTAGAGTAGAGAATGGGCACGCGAGGGACCTGAAGCATGAACCCCGGTCAAAAGGGAACGAGACATTGGTTGAAAACGGAAGGAAAGCCAAGGCCAAAAGCTTACAGCACCTGGTATTCCCAGGCGGTCTCCCATCCAAGTACTAACCAGGCCCGACCCTGCTTAGCTTCCGAGATCGGACGAGATCGGGCGCGCTCAGGGTGGTATGGCCGTAAGCGAAAGATGATGCTGAAAGCGGGCTCATATAGCGCTCAACCCCCGGCAGGCTCTCTCTGACCCGTTCGCTTCAGAACTCACGTGCCTCCTTTTCGCATTCGGACTGTCTTAAAGACAGGCTTAATATCAAGCGGAAATTAAACACATTCTTTACCTTCGTTTCCATTCGTCACACATTCCCTCCGTGCATATTTCGAATTCAGTATTAGTCTAACTGACGCCTGCAAACGAATCATTCGTTTTACACGGCTATGGTGTCTCGTATGCTTTACGCTTGCCTATCATTTTTTCCGAGTTAGAAGTACGCCTTTCGACTCGCTATCATTCTTTGTAAAGATTTACTTCGCTCAGGAGGAGTCGACTCGACTATTAAATCCTTGCCGTGTTATACTACTTGGCATTTATGCTAAAGAAAAGACGGAGTCTTGAAAAACAATCTTACATCAAATCCCTGTACACTTCATTTTTCGGTCGCACGGTCTCTTCACCATTTTGCGCTTTCTTAAAAAGAAAAATTAAGAGTAGGCTATAAATGTCTTTTTACGATGCGCCTTTCTTGCCGCGTCTCTATATCTACAGCGCTCCGTTTCTGAAAGCGAAAAATCAAGTAACAAACAAAAAGGAGAGCGTAAGAAAGAGGAGACGTGGAACAAAAATTAGCCGGAGCCATCTCACAATATGTAAATAATAAGCTAGATATATGACACCGATTATAAGCAAAAATGGTTTTAATACGCAAGCTGATCGTTGTCAAGGACCAACACTCTAAAAATGGCTGGGTTATCTCTTAACCCATACCGCTGGGATGAGTCCGTTGGGTTGTTTTGTTGGGTTATTTTTTCACATGTTAAACACTTTTTGGGTAGTTCTAGTTTTCAAAGTGTTGGGTTAAACCCGCTGGGTTATTGTGCTGGGTTGTTTCTGCTCACCGCTGGGTTATTCGAAGAGTCTCGCGCCCTCGCCGCCCTGAAGACGGTGAGTGTACGCAACTTTCATTTTTATATAGAACAAAGGGGCAAAGTCACTGGTTGGAGCAATTTAAAGGTACGTTTTTTAAGTGAATATTTATTGAAATGAGCAGAATTTGTAACATTTTGCAAGGCTAAAGTGTCTTAACTAACATTAGTGATGTAATTTAGACGAGCGGCAACTGTTACCTCAGATATAAATTGACCTCGCAAAGTCCTGTGAACATGCGCGACAATGCGGGTTAATACAATTTTAGTGAACACCATCACATGTAAGCTAAGTTATGAACTTTAGTGAGAATTTAACAAAATTTGAGACAAACCGGCGAGTGCCCCGCGAGCGCGGTCAAGCATTCACGCTTCAAGAACGCCTCTCTCGGTGTCCGGTCTGGATATTGAGCCGCCAGTCAATTGTATTGCTCCCTCTGTTATAAAACAAACATTTCAAGGTTTGTGCATATGATAAAGAAAGACGAGTGTGGTAGCCTGTATTTAATGAGTTGATTTGCTGCACGTGTGGTTTCTAAGTGTATGAAATCCTATTGTATTATACATCCTTTATATGTCTTTAGTTATTTTTATTAATTGACATTTGTTGCTACATGTTGTGGAGTATGTTTATTAGTCATTTATAATGTTATTTATAATGCTTGTTAATGTTTGATATGAAACATTTTTATTTATTATAATTAAACTATTTTCTTTTAATTATGCAAATCTAAAAATATTGCTGTTACTGGCTGTAAAAGTAAAAATTTTTTATTAACGATTATTTTTACAGTCAAATAAAAATGAATTTAAAAAAATAAATGTCAATTGTCTTGATTGACTATGAAGTACAGAAGAAATTAAGAATAACCCGGCAAGAAAAACCCAGAATTAAACACATGAATAGTTAAAATGACAACATTTTTCGGTTTTTTCAATAACCCAGCGTGCTGGGTTAACATGTGTAACCCAGTGTGCTGGGTAACTTTAACCCAGCATGTGTTCTGTCCAATATTTACCCAGCGCTGGGTTGCCAATTGGGTGGTTTTTAACCCAGCCATTTTTAGAGCGAAGGTTTCTCATGGCTTATGACGAATGCATCCAAAGAGGTTTAGGCAAAAGTAAGTGGCTATGACCAACCACTCTTCCACAGTGGGGATAATTATAAAAAAAGTAAGTAATTGAATAAATAATCAAACAAACAAACAAACACACACACACACACACACACACACACACACATAAATAGTTCAGTTTTTAAGACGTGCGCGCATTGGACTTAATTGACAGTAAACCTCATTGACATCAACATCGGCCCGTTCGGCCTAGATGCGCTGTCTTGCTCGCTGCTCATTTAAACTGACCGTGCAGTAGACCAAGCGGGCACCTAAGCAACTAAAGGTTCAACCCGCAAAGTAGACACCAGCACACACCTTCGTTGTAACATGGCAAAGTCACATGCTTCGTTTATTCCTGACGAAAGAAATAGAGGCCTCGGCCGCACGGAGGAATGACCAGGCTGAGCTGCCCTTTCGGCGCACCTAGAGTAGAGAATGGGCACGCGAGGGACCTGAAGCATGAACCCCGGTCAAAAGGGAACGAGACATTGGTTGAAAACGGAAGGAAAGCCAAGGCCAAAAGCTTACAGCACCTGGTATTCCCAGGCGGTCTCCCATCCAAGTACTAACCAGGCCCGACCCTGCTTAGCTTCCGAGATCGGACGAGATCGGGCGCGCTCAGGGTGGTATGGCCGTAAGCGAAAGATGATGCTGAAAGCGGGCTCATATAGCGCTCAACCCCCGGCAGGCTCTCTCTGACCCGTTCGCTTCAGAACTCACGTGCCTCCTTTTCGCATTCGGACTGTCTTAAAGACAGGCTTAATATCAAGCGGAAATTAAACACATTCTTTACCTTCGTTTCCATTCGTCACACATTCCCTCCGTGCATATTTCGAATTCAGTATTAGTCTAACTGACGCCTGCAAACGAATCATTCGTTTTACACGGCTATGGTGTCTCGTATGCTTTACGCTTGCCTATCATTTTTTCCGAGTTAGAAGTACGCCTTTCGACTCGCTATCATTCTTTGTAAAGATTTACTTCGCTCAGGAGGAGTCGACTCGACTATTAAATCCTTGCCGTGTTATACTACTTGGCATTTATGCTAAAGAAAAGACGGAGTCTTGAAAAACAATCTTACATCAAATCCCTGTACACTTCATTTTTCGGTCGCACGGTCTCTTCACCATTTTGCGCTTTCTTAAAAAGAAAAATTAAGAGTAGGCTATAAATGTCTTTTTACGATGCGCCTTTCTTGCCGCGTCTCTATATCTACAGCGCTCCGTTTCTGAAAGCGAAAAATCAAGTAACAAACAAAAAGGAGAGCGTAAGAAAGAGGAGACGTGGAACAAAAATTAGCCGGAGCCATCTCACAATATGTAAATAATAAGCTAGATATATGACACCGATTATAAGCAAAAATGGTTTTAATACGCAAGCTGATCGTTGTCAAGGACCAACACTCTAAAAATGGCTGGGTTATCTCTTAACCCATACCGCTGGGATGAGTCCGTTGGGTTGTTTTGTTGGGTTATTTTTTCACATGTTAAACACTTTTTGGGTAGTTCTAGTTTTCAAAGTGTTGGGTTAAACCCGCTGGGTTATTGTGCTGGGTTGTTTCTGCTCACCGCTGGGTTATTCGAAGAGTCTCGCGCCCTCGCCGCCCTGAAGACGGTGAGTGTACGCAACTTTCATTTTTATATAGAACAAAGGGGCAAAGTCACTGGTTGGAGCAATTTAAAGGTACGTTTTTTAAGTGAATATTTATTGAAATGAGCAGAATTTGTAACATTTTGCAAGGCTAAAGTGTCTTAACTAACATTAGTGATGTAATTTAGACGAGCGGCAACTGTTACCTCAGATATAAATTGACCTCGCAAAGTCCTGTGAACATGCGCGACAATGCGGGTTAATACAATTTTAGTGAACACCATCACATGTAAGCTAAGTTATGAACTTTAGTGAGAATTTAACAAAATTTGAGACAAACCGGCGAGTGCCCCGCGAGCGCGGTCAAGCATTCACGCTTCAAGAACGCCTCTCTCGGTGTCCGGTCTGGATATTGAGCCGCCAGTCAATTGTATTGCTCCCTCTGTTATAAAACAAACATTTCAAGGTTTGTGCATATGATAAAGAAAGACGAGTGTGGTAGCCTGTATTTAATGAGTTGATTTGCTGCACGTGTGGTTTCTAAGTGTATGAAATCCTATTGTATTATACATCCTTTATATGTCTTTAGTTATTTTTATTAATTGACATTTGTTGCTACATGTTGTGGAGTATGTTTATTAGTCATTTATAATGTTATTTATAATGCTTGTTAATGTTTGATATGAAACATTTTTATTTATTATAATTAAACTATTTTCTTTTAATTATGCAAATCTAAAAATATTGCTGTTACTGGCTGTAAAAGTAAAAATTTTTTATTAACGATTATTTTTACAGTCAAATAAAAATGAATTTAAAAAAATAAATGTCAATTGTCTTGATTGACTATGAAGTACAGAAGAAATTAAGAATAACCCGGCAAGAAAAACCCAGAATTAAACACATGAATAGTTAAAATGACAACATTTTTCGGTTTTTTCAATAACCCAGCGTGCTGGGTTAACATGTGTAACCCAGTGTGCTGGGTAACTTTAACCCAGCATGTGTTCTGTCCAATATTTACCCAGCGCTGGGTTGCCAATTGGGTGGTTTTTAACCCAGCCATTTTTAGAGCGAAGGTTTCTCATGGCTTATGACGAATGCATCCAAAGAGGTTTAGGCAAAAGTAAGTGGCTATGACCAACCACTCTTCCACAGTGGGGATAATTATAAAAAAAGTAAGTAATTGAATAAATAATCAAACAAACAAACAAACACACACACACACACACACACACACACACACACACATAAATAGTTCAGTTTTTAAGACGTGCGCGCATTGGACTTAATTGACAGTAAACCTCATTGACATCAACATCGGCCCGTTCGGCCTAGATGCGCTGTCTTGCTCGCTGGTCATTTAAACTGACCGTGCAGTAGACCAAGCGGGCACCTAAGCAACTAAAGGTTCAACCCGCAAAGTAGACACCAGCACACACCTTCGTTGTAACATGGCAAAGTCATATGCTTCGTTTATTCCTGACGAAAGAAATAGAGGCCTCGGCCGCACGGAGGAATGACCAGGCTGAGCTGCCCTTTCGGCGCACCTAGAGTAGAGAATGGGCACGCGCGGGACCTGAAGCATGAACCCCGGTCAAAAGGGAACGAGACATTGGTTGAAAACGGAAGGAAAGCCAAGGCCAAAAGCTTACAGCACCTGGTATTCCCAGGCGGTCTCCCATCCAAGTACTAACCAGGCCCGACCCTGCTTAGCTTCCGAGATCGGACGAGATCGGGCGCGCTCAGGGTGGTATGGCAGTAAGCGAAAGATGATGCTGAAAGCGGGCTCATATAGCGCTCAACCCCCGGCAGGCTCTCTCTGACCCGTTCGCTTCAGAACTCACGTGCCTCCTTTTCGCATTCGGACTGTCTTAAAGACAGGCTTAATATCAAGCGGAAATTAAACACATTCTTTACCTTCGTTTCCATTCGTCACACATTCCCTCCGTGCATATTTCGAATTCAGTATTAGTCTAACTGACGCCTGCAAACGAATCATTCGTTTTACACGGCTATGGTGTCTCGTATGCTTTACGCTTGCCTATCATTTTTTCCGAGTTAGAAGTACGCCTTTCGACTCGCTATCATTCTTTGTAAAGATTTACTTCGCTCAGGAGGAGTCGACTCGACTATTAAATCCTTGCCGTGTTATACTACTTGGCATTTATGCTAAAGAAAAGACGGAGTCTTGAAAAACAATCTTACATCAAATCCCTGTACACTTCATTTTTCGGTCGCACGGTCTCTTCACCATTTTGCGCTTTCTTAAAAAGAAAAATTAAGAGTAGGCTATAAATGTCTTTTTACGATGCGCCTTTCTTGCCGCGTCTCTATATCTACAGCGCTCCGTTTCTGAAAGCGAAAAATCAAGTAACAAACAAAAAGGAGAGCGTAAGAAAGAGGAGACGTGGAACAAAAATTAGCCGGAGCCATCTCACAATATGTAAATAATAAGCTAGATATATGACACCGATTATAAGCAAAAATGGTTTTAATACGCAAGCTGATCGTTGTCAAGGACCAACACTCTAAAAATGGCTGGGTTATCTCTTAACCCATACCGCTGGGATGAGTCCGTTGGGTTGTTTTGTTGGGTTATTTTTTCACATGTTAAACACTTTTTGGGTAGTTCTAGTTTTCAAAGTGTTGGGTTAAACCCGCTGGGTTATTGTGCTGGGTTGTTTCTGCTCACCGCTGGGTTATTCGAAGAGTCTCGCGCCCTCGCCGCCCTGAAGACGTTGAGTGTACGCAACTTTCATTTTTATATAGAACAAAGGGGCAAAGTCACTGGTTGGAGCAATTTAAAGGTACGTTTTTTAAGTGAATATTTATTGAAATGAGCAGAATTTGTAACATTCTGCAAGGCTAAAGTGTCTTAACTAACATTAGTGATGTAATTTAGACGAGCGGCAACTGTTACCTCAGATATAAATTGACCTCGCAAAGTCCTGTGAACATGCGCGACAATGCGGGTTAATACAATTTTAGTGAACACCATCACATGTAAGCTAAGTTATGAACTTTAGTGAGAATTTAACAAAATTTGAGACAAACCGGCGAGTGCCCCGCGAGCGCGGTCAAGCATTCACGCTTCAAGAACGCCTCTCTCGGTGTCCGGTCTGGATATTGAGCCGCCAGTCAATTGTATTGCTCCCTCTGTTATAAAACAAACATTTCAAGGTTTGTGCATATGATAAAGAAAGACGAGTGTGGTAGCCTGTATTTAATGAGTTGATTTGCTGCACGTGGGGTTTCTAAGTGTATGAATTCCTATTGTATTATACATCCTTTATATGTCTTTAGTTATTTTTATTAATTGACATTTGTTGCAACATGTTGTGGAGTATGTTTATTAGTCATTTATAATGTTATTTATAATGCTTGTTAATGTTTGATATGAAACATTTTTATTTATTATAATTAAACTATTTTCTTTTAATTATGCAAATCTAAAAATATTGCTGTTACTGGCTGTAAAAGTAAAAAATTTTTATTAACGATTATTTTTACAGTCAAATAAAAATGAATTTAAAAAAATAAATGTCAATTGTCTTGATTGACTATGAAGTACAGAAGAAATTAAGAATAACCCGGCAAGAAAAACCCAGAATTAAACACATGAATAGTTAAAATGACAACATTTTTCGGTTTTTTCAATAACCCAGCGTGCTGGGTTAACATGTGTAACCCAGTGTGCTGGGTAACTTTAACCCAGCATGTGTTCTGTCCAATATTTACCCAGCGCTGGGTTGCCAATTGGGTGGTTTTTAACCCAGCCATTTTTAGAGCGAAGGTTTCTCATGGCTTATGACGAATGCATCCAAAGAGGTTTAGGCAAAAGTAAGTGGCTATGACCAACCACTCTTCCACAGTGGGGATAATTATAAAAAAAGTAAGTAATTGAATAAATAATCAAACAAACAAACAAACACACACACACACACACACACACACACACACACACACACACACACACACACACATAAATAGTTCAGTTTTTAAGACGTGCGCGCATTGGACTTAATTGACAGTAAACCTCATTGACATCAACATCGGCCCGTTCGGCCTAGATGCGCTGTCTTGCTCGCTGCTCATTTAAACTGACCGTGCAGTAGACCAAGCGGGCACCTAAGCAACTAAAGGTTCAACCCGCAAAGTAGACACCAGCACACACCTTCGTTGTAACATGGCAAAGTCACATGCTTCGTTTATTCCTGACGAAAGAAATAGAGGCCTCGGCCGCACGGAGGAATGACCAGGCTGAGCTGCCCTTTCGGCGCACCTAGAGTAGAGAATGGGCACGCGAGGGACCTGAAGCATGAACCCCGGTCAAAAGGGAACGAGACATTGGTTGAAAACGGAAGGAAAGCCAAGGCCAAAAGCTTACAGCACCTGGTATTCCCAGGCGGTCTCCCATCCAAGTACTAACCAGGCCCGACCCTGCTTAGCTTCCGAGATCGGACGAGATCGGGCGCGCTCAGGGTGGTATGGCCGTAAGCGAAAGATGATGCTGAAAGCGGGCTCATATAGCGCTCAACCCCCGGCAGGCTCTCTCTGACCCGTTCGCTTCAGAACTCACGTGCCTCCTTTTCGCATTCGGACTGTCTTAAAGACAGGCTTAATATCAAGCGGAAATTAAACACATTCTTTACCTTCGTTTCCATTCGTCACACATTCCCTCCGTGCATATTTCGAATTCAGTATTAGTCTAACTGACGCCTGCAAACGAATCATTCGTTTTACACGGCTATGGTGTCTCGTATGCTTTACGCTTGCCTATCATTTTTTCCGAGTTAGAAGTACGCCTTTCGACTCGCTATCATTCTTTGTAAAGATTTACTTCGCTCAGGAGGAGTCGACTCGACTATTAAATCCTTGCCGTGTTATACTACTTGGCATTTATGCTAAAGAAAAGACGGAGTCTTGAAAAACAATCTTACATCAAATCCCTGTACACTTCATTTTTCGGTCGCACGGTCTCTTCACCATTTTGCGCTTTCTTAAAAAGAAAAATTAAGAGTAGGCTATAAATGTCTTTTTACGATGCGCCTTTCTTGCCGCGTCTCTATATCTACAGCGCTCCGTTTCTGAAAGCGAAAAATCAAGTAACAAACAAAAAGGAGAGCGTAAGAAAGAGGAGACGTGGAACAAAAATTAGCCGGAGCCATCTCACAATATGTAAATAATAAGCTAGATATATGACACCGATTATAAGCAAAAATGGTTTTAATACGCAAGCTGATCGTTGTCAAGGACCAACACTCTAAAAATGGCTGGGTTATCTCTTAACCCATACCGCTGGGATGAGTCCGTTGGGTTGTTTTGTTGGGTTATTTTTTCACATGTTAAACACTTTTTGGGTAGTTCTAGTTTTCAAAGTGTTGGGTTAAACCCGCTGGGTTATTGTGCTGGGTTGTTTCTGCTCACCGCTGGGTTATTCGAAGAGTCTCGCGCCCTCGCCGCCCTGAAGACGGTGAGTGTACGCAACTTTCATTTTTATATAGAACAAAGGGGCAAAGTCACTGGTTGGAGCAATTTAAAGGTACGTTTTTTAAGTGAATATTTATTGAAATGAGCAGAATTTGTAACATTTTGCAAGGCTAAAGTGTCTTAACTAACATTAGTGATGTAATTTAGACGAGCGGCAACTGTTACCTCAGATATAAATTGACCTCGCAAAGTCCTGTGAACATGCGCGACAATGCGGGTTAATACAATTTTAGTGAACACCATCACATGTAAGCTAAGTTATGAACTTTAGTGAGAATTTAACAAAATTTGAGACAAACCGGCGAGTGCCCCGCGAGCGCGGTCAAGCATTCACGCTTCAAGAACGCCTCTCTCGGTGTCCGGTCTGGATATTGAGCCGCCAGTCAATTGTATTGCTCCCTCTGTTATAAAACAAACATTTCAAGGTTTGTGCATATGATAAAGAAAGACGAGTGTGGTAGCCTGTATTTAATGAGTTGATTTGCTGCACGTGTGGTTTCTAAGTGTATGAAATCCTATTGTATTATACATCCTTTATATGTCTTTAGTTATTTTTATTAATTGACATTTGTTGCTACATGTTGTGGAGTATGTTTATTAGTCATTTATAATGTTATTTATAATGCTTGTTAATGTTTGATATGAAACATTTTTATTTATTATAATTAAACTATTTTCTTTTAATTATGCAAATCTAAAAATATTGCTGTTACTGGCTGTAAAAGTAAAAATTTTTTATTAACGATTATTTTTACAGTCAAATAAAAATGAATTTAAAAAAATAAATGTCAATTGTCTTGATTGACTATGAAGTACAGAAGAAATTAAGAATAACCCGGCAAGAAAAACCCAGAATTAAACACATGAATAGTTAAAATGACAACATTTTTCGGTTTTTTCAATAACCCAGCGTGCTGGGTTAACATGTGTAACCCAGTGTGCTGGGTAACTTTAACCCAGCATGTGTTCTGTCCAATATTTACCCAGCGCTGGGTTGCCAATTGGGTGGTTTTTAACCCAGCCATTTTTAGAGCGAAGGTTTCTCATGGCTTATGACGAATGCATCCAAAGAGGTTTAGGCAAAAGTAAGTGGCTATGACCAACCACTCTTCCACAGTGGGGATAATTATAAAAAAAGTAAGTAATTGAATAAATAATCAAACAAACAAACAAACACACACACACACACACACACACACACACACACACATAAATAGTTCAGTTTTTAAGACGTGCGCGCATTGGACTTAATTGACAGTAAACCTCATTGACATCAACATCGGCCCGTTCGGCCTAGATGCGCTGTCTTGCTCGCTGCTCATTTAAACTGACCGTGCAGTAGACCAAGCGGGCACCTAAGCAACTAAAGGTTCAACCCGCAAAGTAGACACCAGCACACACCTTCGTTGTAACATGGCAAAGTCATATGCTTCGTTTATTCCTGACGAAAGAAATAGAGGCCTCGGCCGCACGGAGGAATGACCAGGCTGAGCTGCCCTTTCGGCGCACCTAGAGTAGAGAATGGGCACGCGCGGGACCTGAAGCATGAACCCCGGTCAAAAGGGAACGAGACATTGGTTGAAAACGGAAGGAAAGCCAAGGCCAAAAGCTTACAGCACCTGGTATTCCCAGGCGGTCTCCCATCCAAGTACTAACCAGGCCCGACCCTGCTTAGCTTCCGAGATCGGACGAGATCGGGCGCGCTCAGGGTGGTATGGCAGTAAGCGAAAGATGATGCTGAAAGCGGGCTCATATAGCGCTCAACCCCCGGCAGGCTCTCTCTGACCCGTTCGCTTCAGAACTCACGTGCCTCCTTTTCGCATTCGGACTGTCTTAAAGACAGGCTTAATATCAAGCGGAAATTAAACACATTCTTTACCTTCGTTTCCATTCGTCACACATTCCCTCCGTGCATATTTCGAATTCAGTATTAGTCTAACTGACGCCTGCAAACGAATCATTCGTTTTACACGGCTATGGTGTCTCGTATGCTTTACGCTTGCCTATCATTTTTTCCGAGTTAGAAGTACGCCTTTCGACTCGCTATCATTCTTTGTAAAGATTTACTTCGCTCAGGAGGAGTCGACTCGACTATTAAATCCTTGCCGTGTTATACTACTTGGCATTTATGCTAAAGAAAAGACGGAGTCTTGAAAAACAATCTTACATCAAATCCCTGTACACTTCATTTTTCGGTCGCACGGTCTCTTCACCATTTTGCGCTTTCTTAAAAAGAAAAATTAAGAGTAGGCTATAAATGTCTTTTTACGATGCGCCTTTCTTGCCGCGTCTCTATATCTACAGCGCTCCGTTTCTGAAAGCGAAAAATCAAGTAACAAACAAAAAGGAGAGCGTAAGAAAGAGGAGACGTGGAACAAAAATTAGCCGGAGCCATCTCACAATATGTAAATAATAAGCTAGATATATGACACCGATTATAAGCAAAAATGGTTTTAATACGCAAGCTGATCGTTGTCAAGGACCAACACTCTAAAAATGGCTGGGTTATCTCTTAACCCATACCGCTGGGATGAGTCCGTTGGGTTGTTTTGTTGGGTTATTTTTTCACATGTTAAACACTTTTTGGGTAGTTCTAGTTTTCAAAGTGTTGGGTTAAACCCGCTGGGTTATTGTGCTGGGTTGTTTCTGCTCACCGCTGGGTTATTCGAAGAGTCTCGCGCCCTCGCCGCCCTGAAGACGTTGAGTGTACGCAACTTTCATTTTTATATAGAACAAAGGGGCAAAGTCACTGGTTGGAGCAATTTAAAGGTACGTTTTTTAAGTGAATATTTATTGAAATGAGCAGAATTTGTAACATTCTGCAAGGCTAAAGTGTCTTAACTAACATTAGTGATGTAATTTAGACGAGCGGCAACTGTTACCTCAGATATAAATACGAGGCTGAATCCAGCTTCTTATTCGCAGTTTCTTATTGACGCTATCCGTTCCACCTTAAAAACGCGAAGCATCCGCTTTTCCAGTTTCTTATTCACGCTTAGCTTAGGGACCGTCTCGCGTTTCTCTTCTTTTACGTTTTAAAAAAAAACTTTTTGTGTGTGAGTGTCTGTGTCTGTGGGCGTGTGTGTGTCTAGCGTGTGTGTGTGCGTGCTTGTGTGCGTGTGCGCGTGTAAGCGCGCGTGTGTGTGTGTGAGCGAGTGCACAGAGGATGGGCTGCTTGCTGTCTAAGTCCTGACATGTGGAATGCCCCTTGAGATGACCGTGAACTTCACGTGGAACCTCCATCACCCACTCCGCTTACCATCCTCAATATCACTTTGATAGAACAGTTTTTAGGCAGCCTATCTCCACCATGAATATGAATCACATCCCAAAGTACCTACATGTTTGAATGTGCAATATTCTAGTGCAGAGCATGCAATACGGTTTATGCATAATTAAGAAAATTACGTGTATATTTGTAAAAAGCATAGTATACACAGTTTTGTTATACTTTGCATATATATAATTATCTGTCCGTCTTACCTCTTATGTAAATTAATTATTTTCTTCATTGATGTATTTTATTTTTATTCTATATATTATTTTTTTTCTATTTCCTGTGTTTGTCTATGTACTGTATTTTTTCATTCTGAGCTCCTGAAACCACAATACGTTGCTTGCCATTGTGTGCACAATTGGAAAATAAAGCTTATTCGATTTTTTTTCTGATCAATTGCTCTTATACAATTTATTATACTATTTTGGTCTTAGCCAGTGCGTTATACACACATTATATTACTATATCTATTACATGTATATAGATTTATGTAAACGTTGTCACTTGTTTTATGTACAGAAAATGTCTAATGTCAGAACTGTGTTTCTGTACAGGTATGTCTTTGATGGTGCGTTGAAAGTTCCACAGCTAGGTTTTACCTTGTCTTGATGTCAAGCATGAAAACAGACATTTTTAATGCAGCATTTTTAAGTTATTGACCCCTGAAGTTGGCATATCTCACAATACTCTTCAATGGACCGTTGCACTTATGGGACATTTTGAGGTGCTACATCTCAAAAACCTTTAAGGGTGCGTTAATATTTACACATAGGATTTATTCCGAGTAACCTTGACTACCATCTAGCCAAAAAGCAGACATTTTTACTGTAGCATTTTTAAGTTTTTGACCCCTGAAGTTGGCATATCTCACAATACTCTTCAATGGACCGTTGCACCTATGGGTCATTATGAGGTGCTACATCTCGAAAACTTTTAAGGGTGCGTTGAAAGTTCCACCTAGGGGTTATACCCAGTAACCTTGACTACCATCTAGCCAAAAGGCAGACATTTTCACTGTAGCATTTTTAAGTTATTGACCCCTGAAATTGGAATATCTCATAGTACTGTTCAATGGGCCAATGGGACATTTTGAGGTGCAGCATCTCAAAAACTTTTAAGGGTGCGTTGAAATCTACACATAGAGGTTATACCCAGTATGCTTTACTACCATCTCGCCAAAAAGCAGACATTTTTACTGTAGCATTTTTAAGTTATTGACCCCTGAAGTTGGCATATCTCACAGTACTGTTCAATGGACCGTTGCACTTATGGGACATTTTGAGGTGCTACATCTCAAAAACCTTTAAGGGTGCGTTAAAATTTACACATAGGATTTATTCCGAGTAACCTTGACTACCATCTACCCAAAAAGCAGACATTTTTACTGTAGCATTTTTAAGTTATTGACCCCTGAAGTTGGCATATCTCACAATACTCTTCAATGGACCGTTGCACCTATGGGTCATTATGAGGTGCTACATCTCGAAAACTTTTAAGGGTGCGTTGAAAGTTCCACCTAGGGGTTATACCCAGTAACCTTGACTACCATCTAGCCAAAAGGCAGACATTTTCACTGTAGCATTTTTAAGTTATTGACCCCTGAAATTGGAATATCTCATAGTACTGTTCAATGGGCCAATGGGACATTTTGAGGTGCAACATCTCAAAAACTTTTAAGGGTGCGTTGAAATCTACACATAGAGGTTATTCCCAGTATGCTTTACTACCATCTCGCCAAAAAGCAGACATTTTTACTGTAGCATTTTTAAGTTTTTGACCCCTGAAGTTGGCATATCTCACAATACTCTTCAATGGACCGTTGCACCTATGGGTCATTATGAGGTGCTACATCTCGAAAACTTTTAAGGGTGCGTTGAAAGTTCCACCTAGGGGTTATACCCAGTAACCTTGACTACCATCTAGCCAAAAGGCAGACATTTTCACTGTAGCATTTTTAAGTTATTGACCCCTGAAATTGGAATATCTCATAGTACTGTTCAATGGACCGTTGCACTTATGGGACATTTTGAGGTGCTACATCTCGAAAACCTTTAAGGGTGCGTTAAAATTTACACATAGGATTTATTCCGAGTAACCTTGACTACCATCTCGCCAAAAAGCAGACATTTTTACTGTAGCATTTTTAAGTAATTGACCCCTGAAGTTGGCATATCTCACAATACCCTTTAATGGACCGTTGCACTTATGGGACATTTTGAGGTGCTACATCTGGAAAACCTTTAAGGGTGCGTTAAAATTTACACATAGGATTTATTCCGAGTAACCTTGACTACCATCTCGCCAAAAAGCAGACATTTTTACTGTAGCATTTTTAAGTTATTGACCCCTGAAGTTGGCATATCTCACAATACCCTTTAATGGACCGTTGCACTTATGGGACATTTTGAGGTGCTACATCTGGAAAACCTTTAAGGATGCGTTAAAATTTACACATAGGATTTATTCCGAGTATGCTTGACTACCATCTAGCCAAAAGGCAGACATTTTTACTGTAGCATTTTTAAGTAATTGACCCCTGAAGTTGGCATATCTCACAATACTCTTCAATGGACCATTGCACTTATGGGACATTTTGAGGTGCAACATCTCAAAAACCTTTAAGGGTACAACTGTCTTTGAGGATGTGTTAAATGTTCCACCTAAGGGTTATACCATATCTCTTTGTCTACCAACTTGCAAGAAAGCAAACTTTTAGTTTTAGTGTTGATTGTGCAGGAGATATGGTGATTTCTGTCAATGCCCAAGCTGCTGAAATGACTATTAAGAATTAGAATGCTTCAAAAAAATGCATATTGGTCTGGTATTATCATTATTCACAAATAAAGTTTCTCTGACAGATATTGTCCTTATCCCAACAACCATACATTAATTCAAGGCGTAATTTGTAAAATAAAAAATTTACCCATGAGACTGATTTTGTTGTCCAGGGTAACAATTGAGTTCTTAAACACTTTACAGTCTTTATTTCTAAATATATAGAATCCTCTTTAACATTCTAAATAGGGATGGGATATACTTTTATCGATACCACTTATCGGTCCGGTACTTTAACGGTACTCTTATCGGTACTTTTTGTTGTGTTTTTTTTATGAAAGACAAAACTAAAGCTGGAGTTTTTTTCACTTTTTAAAACATTCGTATTCTTTACATTCGTTGACCTAACATATCTTAATGCAGGTAAAAGATGACTGCTACCCGCCTATTATTCATAGAGAATTAAAATAAAATGCATGTGGTCCTAAATTTGTTTGTTTTTTGTTGTTTTTGTTTAATAATAATAATAATAATAATTATACAGGTTTGTAACCTCTTGCAATTTACACAAACACAAAAAAAGTTTATGTATTTCATCGCTACAAATGAATTTTTTAGGTAAGCTCTGCTTTATAATTTCTTAAGCATAATTTATTATTATTCATCCATTTTAAACGCAGTACTGTGAAAGCAGTTTTTATGTTTTAAGATTTATTTAAGCTACTGCATGTAAACATTTAAATGTTTTAAATATTATCTCAAATTAGAAATGGCTGGTCAGTTAAAATGCTAGGTAACATTTATTTAGCAATAAAAAAGAGGAAATGTTTTTCTTAATTTCTCAAGTACCGATAGCAGAACCGTTAACGTCAGAGCTTATCGATACTTCGGTCTTTCATAATTTAGCCCCGAGACCGATAAAGTACCGAGTTTCGGTACCCATCCCTACATCTAAATCAAATTGATTTCTAATTTTTTTTATATTAACATTAGTGACTCTACAGTAGGTTTAACAACGCGGCCCCTTTAAGAACTGTCGCCGTAAGCAGGTCTAATGCGCTTCCTATTTTCATAACTCTTTATATTCATTTAATGCTTCAGAAAACAAAATGTACTTTCTGGCATAATCTTGCCTGTTTTTTTTCAATTAAAGGACGAAAGAGAACTTAATACTGGTGCGCTGTCTGAAAGATTCTGACGTTTATACATAGGTTTGTGCAATCCCCTGGGAACGAACCACCAACCTTTCGTTGTTAACAATGATCTTACCACTGAGCTACATGAAACCTTGCGTAATTTAGCGCTTGACAATGATTACAGAAAAAACGGATGTTGTGTTAGTGGCGTTAAATCTTTGTAATGCGTGAGAAAAGTAATCCGCGTACACACATATATATACATAAACAGTATAGATATATGCGCATTACACCTTCTTAAACATACTACTCGTGCAAGAGACCGCTTGTGCGCCCCTTTCTGGAGACTGATGGTCCAGGGCAAAAGGAAGTTAGTGCAGGCATAGTCAAAACAGTAGCCTTTTATCACAGGTATACCATTATAAAAATTAATAAATACTTAATTTCCACCCTTCCTAAAAAATGGTTTACTTTTTAAATGAGCCCAAAAATTTTTTAAAAAATCTATGAAACAATTCGTTCTTCGTCCATTTAGAGGCAACATTTACTTTTACTACAAAATTATGTTAGAAAACAGACTATTATGACCCCGAAGATCATCATTTCACCAAAGGTCATGCTTGTTTTCGAACTCACTCTTTTTCGTCTACAAATATAGTGTGACTGTAATTGCGTTGGTAAATTAGTACAATTAAACTGACTAACTAAATAAACTTAAACGTATTCCAACTTCAGGGGTCCATAACTTAAAAATGCTACAGTAAAAATGTCTGCTTTTTGGCTAGATGGTAGTAAAGCATACTGGGAATAACCTCTATGTGTAGATTTCAACGCACCCTTAAAAGTTTTTGAGATGTTGCTCCTCAAAATGTCCCATTGGCCCATTGAACAGTACTATGAGATATGCCAATTTCAGGGGTCAATAACTTAAAAATGCTACAGTGAAAATGTCTGCCTTTTGGCTAGATGGTAGTCAAGGTTACTGGGTATAACCCCTAGGTGGAACTTTCAACGCACCCTTAAAAGTTTTCGAGATGTAGCACCTCATAATGACCCATAGGTGCAACGGTCCATTGAAGAGTATTGTGAGATATGCCAACTTCAGGGGTCAATAACTTAAAAATGCTACAGTAAAAATGTCTGCTTTTTGGCGAGATGGTAGTAAAGCATACTGGGAATAACCTCTATGTGTAGATTTCAACGCACCCTTAAAAGTTTTTGAGATGTTGCACCTCAAAATGTCCCATTGGCCCATTGAACAGTACTATGAGATATTCCAATTTCAGGGGTCAATAACTTAAAAATGCTACAGTGAAAATGTCTGCCTTTTGGCTAGATGGTAGTCAAGGTTACTGGGTATAACCCCTAGGTGGAACTTTCAACGCACCCTTAAAAGTTTTCGAGATGTAGCACCTCATAATGACCCATAGGTGCAACGGTCCATTGAAGAGTATTGTGAGATATGCCAACTTCAGGGGTCAATAACTTAAAAATGCTACAGTAAAAATGTCTGCTTTTTGGCTAGATGGTAGTCAAGGTTACTCGGAATAAATCCTATGTGTAAATTTTAACGCACCCTTAAAAGTTTTCGAGATGTAGCACCTCATAATGACCCATAGGTGCAACGGTCCATTGAAGAGTATTGTGAGATATGCCAACTTCAGGGGTCAATAACTTAAAAATGCTACAGTAAAAATGTCTGCTTTTTGGCGAGATGGTAGTAAAGCATACTGGGAATAACCTCTATGTGTAGATTTCAACGCACCCTTAAAAGTTTTTGAGATGTTGCACCTCAAAATGTCCCATTGGCCCATTGAACAGTACTATGAGATATTCCAATTTCAGGGGTCAATAACTTAAAAATGCTACAGTGAAAATGTCTGCCTTTTGGCTAGATGGTAGTCAAGGTTACTGGGTATAACCCCTAGGTGGAACTTTCAACGCACCCTTAAAAGTTTTCGAGATGTAGCACCTCATAATGACCCATAGGTGCAACGGTCCATTGAAGAGTATTGTGAGATATGCCAACTTCAGGGGTCAATAACTTAAAAATGCTACAGTAAAAATGTCTGCTTTTTGGCTAGATGGTAGTCAAGGTTACTCGGAATAAATCCTATGTGTAAATTTTAACGGACCCTTAAAGGTTTTTGAGATGTAGCACCTCAAAATGTCCCATAAGTGCAACGGTCCATTGAACAGTACTGTGAGATATGCCAACTTCAGGGGTCAATAACTTAAAAATGCTACAGTAAAAATGTCTGCTTTTTGGCTAGATGGTAGTAAAGCATACTGGGAATAACCTCTATGTGTAGATTTCAACGCACCCTTAAAAGTTTTTGAGATGTTGCACCTCAAAATGTCCCATTGGCCCATTGAACAGTACTATGAGATATGCCAATTTCAGGGGTCAATAACTTAAAAATGCTACAGTGAAAATGTCTGCCTTTTGGCTAGATGGTAGTCAAGGTTACTGGGTATAACCCCTAGGTGGAACTTTCAACGCACCCTTAAAAGTTTTCGAGATGTAGCACCTCATAATGACCCATAGGTGCAACGGTCCATTGAAGAGTATTGTGAGATATGCCAACTTCAGGGGTCAAAAACTTAAAAATGCTACAGTAAAGATGTCTGCTTTTTGGCTAGATGGTAGTCAAGGTTACTCGGAATAAATCCTATGTGTAAATTTTAACGCACCCTTAAAGGTTTTTGAGATGTAGCACCTCAAAATGTCCCATAAGTGCAACGGTCCATTGAACAGTACTGTGAGATATGCCAACTTCAGGGGTCAATAACTTAAAAATGCTACAGTAAAAATGTCTGCTTTTTGGCGAGATGGTAGTAAAGCATACTGGGAATAACCTCTATGTGTAGATTTCAACGCACCCTTAAAAGTTTTTGAGATGTTGCACCTCAAAATGTCCCATTGGCCCATTGAACAGTACTATGAGATATTCCAATTTCAGGGGTCAAAAACTTAAAAATGCTACAGTGAAAATGTCTGCCTTTTGGCTAGATGGTAGTCAAGCAAACTCGGAATAACCCCTATGTGTAAATTTTAACGCACCCTTAAAGGTTTTTGAGATGTTGCACCTCAAAATGTCCCATAAGTGCAACGGTCCATTGAAGAGTATTGTGAGATATGCCAACTTCAGGGGTCAATAACTTAAAAATGCTGCATTAAAAATGTCTGTTTTCATGCTTGACATCAAGACAAGGTAAAACCTAGCTGTGGAACTTTCAACGCACCATCAAAGACATACCTGTACAGAAACACAGTTCTGACATTAGACATTTTCTGTACATAAAACAAGTGACAACGTTTACATAAATCTATATACATGTAATAGATATAGTAATATAATGTGTGTATAACGCACTGGCTAAGACCAAAATAGTATAATAAATTGTATAAGAGCAATTGATCAGAAAAAAAATCGAATAAGCTTTATTTTCCAAGTGTGCACACAAAGGCAAGCAACGTATTGTGGTTTCAGGAGCTCAGAATGAAAAAATACAGTACATAGACAAACACAGGAAATAGAAAAAAAATAATATATAGAATAAAAATAAAATACATCAATGAAGAAAATAATTAATTTACATAAGAGGTAAGACGGACAGATAATTATATATATGCAAAGTATAACAAAACTGTGTATACTATGCTTTTTACAAATATACACGTAATTTTCTTAATTATGCATAAACCATATTGCATGCTCTGCACTAGAATATTGCACATTCAAACATGTAGGTACTTTGGGATGTGATTCATATTCATGGTGGAGATAGGCTGCCTAAAAACTGTTCTATCAAAGTGATATTGAGGATGGTAAGCGGAGTGGGTGATGGAGGTTCCACGTGAAGTTCACGGTCATCTCAAGGGGCATTCCACATGTCAGGACTTAGACAGCAAGCAGCCCATCCTCTGTGCACTCGCTCACGCACGCACACGCACACGCACACGCACACACACACACACAAGCCCACAGACACTCACACACACAAAGTTTTTTTTTTAAAACGTAAAAGAAGAGAAAAGCGAGACGGTCCCTAAGCTAAGCGTGAATAAGAAACTGGAATAGCGGATGCTTCGCGTTTTTAAGGTGGAACGGATAGCGTCAATAAGAAACTGCGAATAAGAAGCTGGATTCAGCCTCGTGATATAAATTGACCTCGCAAAGTCCTGTGAACATGCGCGACAATGCGGGTTAATACAATTTTAGTGAACACCATCACATGTAAGCTAAGTTATGAACTTTAGTGAGAATTTAACAAAATTTGAGACAAACCGGCGAGTGCCCCGCGAGCGCGGTCAAGCATTCACGCTTCAAGAACGCCTCTCTCGGTGTCCGGTCTGGATATTGAGCCGCCAGTCAATTGTATTGCTCCCTCTGTTATAAAACAAACATTTCAAGGTTTGTGCATATGATAAAGAAAGACGAGTGTGGTAGCCTGTATTTAATGAGTTGATTTGCTGCACGTGGGGTTTCTAAGTGTATGAATTCCTATTGTATTATACATCCTTTATATGTCTTTAGTTATTTTTATTAATTGACATTTGTTGCAACATGTTGTGGAGTATGTTTATTAGTCATTTATAATGTTATTTATAATGCTTGTTAATGTTTGATATGAAACATTTTTATTTATTATAATTAAACTATTTTCTTTTAATTATGCAAATCTAAAAATATTGCTGTTACTGGCTGTAAAAGTAAAAAAATTTTATTAACGATTATTTTTACAGTCAAATAAAAATGAATTTAAAAAAATAAATGTCAATTGTCTTGATTGACTATGAAGTACAGAAGAAATTAAGAATAACCCGGCAAGAAAAACCCAGAATTAAACACATGAATAGTTAAAATGACAACATTTTTCGGTTTTTTCAATAACCCAGCGTGCTGGGTTAACATGTGTAACCCAGTGTGCTGGGTAACTTTAACCCAGCATGTGTTCTGTCCAATATTTACCCAGCGCTGGGTTGCCAATTGGGTGGTTTTTAACCCAGCCATTTTTAGAGCGAAGGTTTCTCATGGCTTATGACGAATGCATCCAAAGAGGTTTAGGCAAAAGTAAGTGGCTATGACCAACCACTCTTCCACAGTGGGGATAATTATAAAAAAAGTAAGTAATTGAATAAATAATCAAACAAACAAACAAACACACACACACACACACACACACACACACACACACACACACACATAAATAGTTCAGTTTTTAAGACGTGCGCGCATTGGACTTAATTGACAGTAAACCTCATTGACATCAACATCGGCCCGTTCGGCCTAGATGCGCTGTCTTGCTCGCTGCTCATTTAAACTGACCGTGCAGTAGACCAAGCGGGCACCTAAGCAACTAAAGGTTCAACCCGCAAAGTAGACACCAGCACACACCTTCGTTGTAACATGGCAAAGTCATATGCTTCGTTTATTCCTGACGAAAGAAATAGAGGCCTCGGCCGCACGGAGGAATGACCAGGCTGAGCTGCCCTTTCGGCGCACCTAGAGTAGAGAATGGGCACGCGCGGGACCTGAAGCATGAACCCCGGTCAAAAGGGAACGAGACATTGGTTGAAAACGGAAGGAAAGCCAAGGCCAAAAGCTTACAGCACCTGGTATTCCCAGGCGGTCTCCCATCCAAGTACTAACCAGGCCCGACCCTGCTTAGCTTCCGAGATCGGACGAGATCGGGCGCGCTCAGGGTGGTATGGCCGTAAGCGAAAGATGATGCTGAAAGCGGGCTCATATAGCGCTCAACCCCCGGCAGGCTCTCTCTGACCCGTTCGCTTCAGAACTCACGTGCCTCCTTTTCGCATTCGGACTGTCTTAAAGACAGGCTTAATATCAAGCGGAAATTAAACACATTCTTTACCTTCGTTTCCATTCGTCACACATTCCCTCCGTGCATATTTCGAATTCAGTATTAGTCTAACTGACGCCTGCAAACGAATCATTCGTTTTACACGGCTATGGTGTCTCGTATGCTTTACGCTTGCCTATCATTTTTTCCGAGTTAGAAGTACGCCTTTCGACTCGCTATCATTCTTTGTAAAGATTTACTTCGCTCAGGAGGAGTCGACTCGACTATTAAATCCTTGCCGTGTTATACTACTTGGCATTTATGCTAAAGAAAAGACGGAGTCTTGAAAAACAATCTTACATCAAATCCCTGTACACTTCATTTTTCGGTCGCACGGTCTCTTCACCATTTTGCGCTTTCTTAAAAAGAAAAATTAAGAGTAGGCTATAAATGTCTTTTTACGATGCGCCTTTCTTGCCGCGTCTCTATATCTACAGCGCTCCGTTTCTGAAAGCGAAAAATCAAGTAACAAACAAAAAGGAGAGCGTAAGAAAGAGGAGACGTGGAACAAAAATTAGCCGGAGCCATCTCACAATATGTAAATAATAAGCTAGATATATGACACCGATTATAAGCAAAAATGGTTTTAATACGCAAGCTGATCGTTGTCAAGGACCAACACTCTAAAAATGGCTGGGTTATCTCTTAACCCATACCGCTGGGATGAGTCCGTTGGGTTGTTTTGTTGGGTTATTTTTTCACATGTTAAACACTTTTTGGGTAGTTCTAGTTTTCAAAGTGTTGGGTTAAACCCGCTGGGTTATTGTGCTGGGTTGTTTCTGCTCACCGCTGGGTTATTCGAAGAGTCTCGCGCCCTCGCCGCCCTGAAGACGTTGAGTGTACGCAACTTTCATTTTTATATAGAACAAAGGGGCAAAGTCACTGGTTGGAGCAATTTAAAGGTACGTTTTTTAAGTGAATATTTATTGAAATGAGCAGAATTTGTAACATTTTGCAAGGCTAAAGTGTCTTAACTAACATTAGTGATGTAATTTAGACGAGCGGCAACTGTTACCTCAGATATAAATTGACCTCGCAAAGTCCTGTGAACATGCGCGACAATGCGGGTTAATACAATTTTAGTGAACACCATCACATGTAAGCTAAGTTATGAACTTTAGTGAGAATTTAACAAAATTTGAGACAAACCGGCGAGTGCCCCGCGAGCGCGGTCAAGCATTCACGCTTCAAGAACGCCTCTCTCGGTGTCCGGTCTGGATATTGAGCCGCCAGTCAATTGTATTGCTCCCTCTGTTATAAAACAAACATTTCAAGGTTTGTGCATATGATAAAGAAAGACGAGTGTGGTAGCCTGTATTTAATGAGTTGATTTGCTGCACGTGTGGTTTCTAAGTGTATGAAATCCTATTGTATTATACATCCTTTATATGTCTTTAGTTATTTTTATTAATTGACATTTGTTGCAACATGTTGTGGAGTATGTTTATTAGTCATTTATAATGTTATTTATAATGCTTGTTAATGTTTGATATGAAACATTTTTATTTATTATAATTAAACTATTTTCTTTTAATTATGCAAATCTAAAAATATTGCTGTTACTGGCTGTAAAAGTAAAAATTTTTTATTAACGATTATTTTTACAGTCAAATAAAAATGAATTTAAAAAAATAAATGTCAATTGTCTTGATTGACTATGAAGTACAGAAGAAATTAAGAATAACCCGGCAAGAAAAACCCAGAATTAAACACATGAATAGTTAAAATGACAACATTTTTCGGTTTTTTCAATAACCCAGCGTGCTGGGTTAACATGTGTAACCCAGTGTGCTGGGTAACTTTAACCCAGCATGTGTTCTGTCCAATATTTACCCAGCGCTGGGTTGCCAATTGGGTGGTTTTTAACCCAGCCATTTTTAGAGCGAAGGTTTCTCATGGCTTATGACGAATGCATCCAAAGAGGTTTAGGCAAAAGTAAGTGGCTATGACCAACCACTCTTCCACAGTGGGGATAATTATAAAAAAAGTAAGTAATTGAATAAATAATCAAACAAACAAACAAACACACACACACACACACACACACACACACACACACACACACACATAAATAGTTCAGTTTTTAAGACGTGCGCGCATTGGACTTAATTGACAGTAAACCTCATTGACATCAACATCGGCCCGTTCGGCCTAGATGCGCTGTCTTGCTCGCTGCTCATTTAAACTGACCGTGCAGTAGACCAAGCGGGCACCTAAGCAACTAAAGGTTCAACCCGCAAAGTAGACACCAGCACACACCTTCGTTGTAACATGGCAAAGTCATATGCTTCGTTTATTCCTGACGAAAGAAATAGAGGCCTCGGCCGCACGGAGGAATGACCAGGCTGAGCTGCCCTTTCGGCGCACCTAGAGTAGAGAATGGGCACGCGCGGGACCTGAAGCATGAACCCCGGTCAAAAGGGAACGAGACATTGGTTGAAAACGGAAGGAAAGCCAAGGCCAAAAGCTTACAGCACCTGGTATTCCCAGGCGGTCTCCCATCCAAGTACTAACCAGGCCCGACCCTGCTTAGCTTCCGAGATCGGACGAGATCGGGCGCGCTCAGGGTGGTATGGCCGTAAGCGAAAGATGATGCTGAAAGCGGGCTCATATAGCGCTCAACCCCCGGCAGGCTCTCTCTGACCCGTTCGCTTCAGAACTCACGTGCCTCCTTTTCGCATTCGGACTGTCTTAAAGACAGGCTTAATATCAAGCGGAAATTAAACACATTCTTTACCTTCGTTTCCATTCGTCACACATTCCCTCCGTGCATATTTCGAATTCAGTATTAGTCTAACTGACGCCTGCAAACGAATCATTCGTTTTACACGGCTATGGTGTCTCGTATGCTTTACGCTTGCCTATCATTTTTTCCGAGTTAGAAGTACGCCTTTCGACTCGCTATCATTCTTTGTAAAGATTTACTTCGCTCAGGAGGAGTCGACTCGACTATTAAATCCTTGCCGTGTTATACTACTTGGCATTTATGCTAAAGAAAAGACGGAGTCTTGAAAAACAATCTTACATCAAATCCCTGTACACTTCATTTTTCGGTCGCACGGTCTCTTCACCATTTTGCGCTTTCTTAAAAAGAAAAATTAAGAGTAGGCTATAAATGTCTTTTTACGATGCGCCTTTCTTGCCGCGTCTCTATATCTACAGCGCTCCGTTTCTGAAAGCGAAAAATCAAGTAACAAACAAAAAGGAGAGCGTAAGAAAGAGGAGACGTGGAACAAAAATTAGCCGGAGCCATCTCACAATATGTAAATAATAAGCTAGATATATGACACCGATTATAAGCAAAAATGGTTTTAATACGCAAGCTGATCGTTGTCAAGGACCAACACTCTAAAAATGGCTGGGTTATCTCTTAACCCATACCGCTGGGATGAGTCCGTTGGGTTGTTTTGTTGGGTTATTTTTTCACATGTTAAACACTTTTTGGGTAGTTCTAGTTTTCAAAGTGTTGGGTTAAACCCGCTGGGTTATTGTGCTGGGTTGTTTCTGCTCACCGCTGGGTTATTCGAAGAGTCTCGCGCCCTCGCCGCCCTGAAGACGTTGAGTGTACGCAACTTTCATTTTTATATAGAACAAAGGGGCAAAGTCACTGGTTGGAGCAATTTAAAGGTACGTTTTTTAAGTGAATATTTATTGAAATGAGCAGAATTTGTAACATTCTGCAAGGCTAAAGTGTCTTAACTAACATTAGTGATGTAATTTAGACGAGCGGCAACTGTTACCTCAGATATAAATTGACCTCGCAAAGTCCTGTGAACATGCGCGACAATGCGGGTTAATACAATTTTAGTGAACACCATCACATGTAAGCTAAGTTATGAACTTTAGTGAGAATTTAACAAAATTTGAGACAAACCGGCGAGTGCCCCGCGAGCGCGGTCAAGCATTCACGCTTCAAGAACGCCTCTCTCGGTGTCCGGTCTGGATATTGAGCCGCCAGTCAATTGTATTGCTCCCTCTGTTATAAAACAAACATTTCAAGGTTTGTGCATATGATAAAGAAAGACGAGTGTGGTAGCCTGTATTTAATGAGTTGATTTGCTGCACGTGGGGTTTCTAAGTGTATGAATTCCTATTGTATTATACATCCTTTATATGTCTTTAGTTATTTTTATTAATTGACATTTGTTGCAACATGTTGTGGAGTATGTTTATTAGTCATTTATAATGTTATTTATAATGCTTGTTAATGTTTGATATGAAACATTTTTATTTATTATAATTAAACTATTTTCTTTTAATTATGCAAATCTAAAAATATTGCTGTTACTGGCTGTAAAAGTAAAAATTTTTTATTAACGATTATTTTTACAGTCAAATAAAAATGAATTTAAAAAAATAAATGTCAATTGTCTTGATTGACTATGAAGTACAGAAGAAATTAAGAATAACCCGGCAAGAAAAACCCAGAATTAAACACATGAATAGTTAAAATGACAACATTTTTCGGTTTTTTCAATAACCCAGCGTGCTGGGTTAACATGTGTAACCCAGTGTGCTGGGTAACTTTAACCCAGCATGTGTTCTGTCCAATATTTACCCAGCGCTGGGTTGCCAATTGGGTGGTTTTTAACCCAGCCATTTTTAGAGCGAAGGTTTCTCATGGCTTATGACGAATGCATCCAAAGAGGTTTAGGCAAAAGTAAGTGGCTATGACCAACCACTCTTCCACAGTGGGGATAATTATAAAAAAAGTAAGTAATTGAATAAATAATCAAACAAACAAACAAACACACACACACACACACACACACACACACACACACACATAAATAGTTCAGTTTTTAAGACGTGCGCGCATTGGACTTAATTGACAGTAAACCTCATTGACATCAACATCGGCCCGTTCGGCCTAGATGCGCTGTCTTGCTCGCTGCTCATTTAAACTGACCGTGCAGTAGACCAAGCGGGCACCTAAGCAACTAAAGGTTCAACCCGCAAAGTAGACACCAGCACACACCTTCGTTGTAACATGGCAAAGTCACATGCTTCGTTTATTCCTGACGAAAGAAATAGAGGCCTCGGCCGCACGGAGGAATGACCAGGCTGAGCTACCCTTTCGGCGCACCTAGAGTAGAGAATGGGCACGCGAGGGACCTGAAGCATGAACCCCGGTCAAAAGGGAACGAGACATTGGTTGAAAACGGAAGGAAAGCCAAGGCCAAAAGCTTACAGCACCTGGGCGGTCTCCCATCCAAGTACTAACCAGGCCCGACCCTGCTTAGCTTCCGAGATCGGACGAGATCGGGCGCGCTCAGGGTGGTATGGCCGTAAGCGAAAGATGATGCTGAAAGCGGGCTCATATAGCGCTCAACCCCCGGCAGGCTCTCTCTGACCCGTTCGCTTCAGAACTCACGTGCCTCCTTTTCGCATTCGGACTGTCTTAAAGACAGGCTTAATATCAAGCGGAAATTAAACACATTCTTTACCTTCGTTTCCATTCGTCACACATTCCCTCCGTGCATATTTCGAATTCAGTATTAGTCTAACTGACGCCTGCAAACGAATCATTCGTTTTACACGGCTATGGTGTCTCGTATGCTTTACGCTTGCCTATCATTTTTTCCGAGTTAGAAGTACGCCTTTCGACTCGCTATCATTCTTTGTAAAGATTTACTTCGCTCAGGAGGAGTCGACTCGACTATTAAATCCTTGCCGTGTTATACTACTTGGCATTTATGCTAAAGAAAAGACGGAGTCTTGAAAAACAATCTTACATCAAATCCCTGTACACTTCATTTTTCGGTCGCACGGTCTCTTCACCATTTTGCGCTTTCTTAAAAAGAAAAATTAAGAGTAGGCTATAAATGTCTTTTTACGATGCGCCTTTCTTGCCGCGTCTCTATATCTACAGCGCTCCGTTTCTGAAAGCGAAAAATCAAGTAACAAACAAAAAGGAGAGCGTAAGAAAGAGGAGACGTGGAACAAAAATTAGCCGGAGCCATCTCACAATATGTAAATAATAAGCTAGATATATGACACCGATTATAAGCAAAAATGGTTTTAATACGCAAGCTGATCGTTGTCAAGGACCAACACTCTAAAAATGGCTGGGTTATCTCTTAACCCATACCGCTGGGATGAGTCCGTTGGGTTGTTTTGTTGGGTTATTTTTTCACATGTTAAACACTTTTTGGGTAGTTCTAGTTTTCAAAGTGTTGGGTTAAACCCGCTGGGTTATTGTGCTGGGTTGTTTCTGCTCACCGCTGGGTTATTCGAAGAGTCTCGCGCCCTCGCCGCCCTGAAGACGGTGAGTGTACGCAACTTTCATTTTTATATAGAACAAAGGGGCAAAGTCACTGGTTGGAGCAATTTAAAGGTACGTTTTTTAAGTGAATATTTATTGAAATGAGCAGAATTTGTAACATTTTGCAAGGCTAAAGTGTCTTAACTAACATTAGTGATGTAATTTAGACGAGCGGCAACTGTTACCTCAGATATAAATTGACCTCGCAAAGTCCTGTGAACATGCGCGACAATGCGGGTTAATACAATTTTAGTGAACACCATCACATGTAAGCTAAGTTATGAACTTTAGTGAGAATTTAACAAAATTTGAGACAAACCGGCGAGTGCCCCGCGAGCGCGGTCAAGCATTCACGCTTCAAGAACGCCTCTCTCGGTGTCCGGTCTGGATATTGAGCCGCCAGTCAATTGTATTGCTCCCTCTGTTATAAAACAAACATTTCAAGGTTTGTGCATATGATAAAGAAAGACGAGTGTGGTAGCCTGTATTTAATGAGTTGATTTGCTGCACGTGTGGTTTCTAAGTGTATGAAATCCTATTGTATTATACATCCTTTATATGTCTTTAGTTATTTTTATTAATTGACATTTGTTGCTACATGTTGTGGAGTATGTTTATTAGTCATTTATAATGTTATTTATAATGCTTGTTAATGTTTGATATGAAACATTTTTATTTATTATAATTAAACTATTTTCTTTTAATTATGCAAATCTAAAAATATTGCTGTTACTGGCTGTAAAAGTAAAAATTTTTTATTAACGATTATTTTTACAGTCAAATAAAAATGAATTTAAAAAAATAAATGTCAATTGTCTTGATTGACTATGAAGTACAGAAGAAATTAAGAATAACCCGGCAAGAAAAACCCAGAATTAAACACATGAATAGTTAAAATGACAACATTTTTCGGTTTTTTCAATAACCCAGCGTGCTGGGTTAACATGTGTAACCCAGTGTGCTGGGTAACTTTAACCCAGCATGTGTTCTGTCCAATATTTACCCAGCGCTGGGTTGCCAATTGGGTGGTTTTTAACCCAGCCATTTTTAGAGCGAAGGTTTCTCATGGCTTATGACGAATGCATCCAAAGAGGTTTAGGCAAAAGTAAGTGGCTATGACCAACCACTCTTCCACAGTGGGGATAATTATAAAAAAAGTAAGTAATTGAATAAATAATCAAACAAACAAACAAACACACACACACACACACACACACACACACACACACATAAATAGTTCAGTTTTTAAGACGTGCGCGCATTGGACTTAATTGACAGTAAACCTCATTGACATCAACATCGGCCCGTTCGGCCTAGATGCGCTGTCTTGCTCGCTGCTCATTTAAACTGACCGTGCAGTAGACCAAGCGGGCACCTAAGCAACTAAAGGTTCAACCCGCAAAGTAGACACCAGCACACACCTTCGTTGTAACATGGCAAAGTCATATGCTTCGTTTATTCCTGACGAAAGAAATAGAGGCCTCGGCCGCACGGAGGAATGACCAGGCTGAGCTGCCCTTTCGGCGCACCTAGAGTAGAGAATGGGCACGCGCGGGACCTGAAGCATGAACCCCGGTCAAAAGGGAACGAGACATTGGTTGAAAACGGAAGGAAAGCCAAGGCCAAAAGCTTACAGCACCTGGTATTCCCAGGCGGTCTCCCATCCAAGTACTAACCAGGCCCGACCCTGCTTAGCTTCCGAGATCGGACGAGATCGGGCGCGCTCAGGGTGGTATGGCCGTAAGCGAAAGATGATGCTGAAAGCGGGCTCATATAGCGCTCAACCCCCGGCAGGCTCTCTCTGACCCGTTCGCTTCAGAACTCACGTGCCTCCTTTTCGCATTCGGACTGTCTTAAAGACAGGCTTAATATCAAGCGGAAATTAAACACATTCTTTACCTTCGTTTCCATTCGTCACACATTCCCTCCGTGCATATTTCGAATTCAGTATTAGTCTAACTGACGCCTGCAAACGAATCATTCGTTTTACACGGCTATGGTGTCTCGTATGCTTTACGCTTGCCTATCATTTTTTCCGAGTTAGAAGTACGCCTTTCGACTCGCTATCATTCTTTGTAAAGATTTACTTCGCTCAGGAGGAGTCGACTCGACTATTAAATCCTTGCCGTGTTATACTACTTGGCATTTATGCTAAAGAAAAGACGGAGTCTTGAAAAACAATCTTACATCAAATCCCTGTACACTTCATTTTTCGGTCGCACGGTCTCTTCACCATTTTGCGCTTTCTTAAAAAGAAAAATTAAGAGTAGGCTATAAATGTCTTTTTACGATGCGCCTTTCTTGCCGCGTCTCTATATCTACAGCGCTCCGTTTCTGAAAGCGAAAAATCAAGTAACAAACAAAAAGGAGAGCGTAAGAAAGAGGAGACGTGGAACAAAAATTAGCCGGAGCCATCTCACAATATGTAAATAATAAGCTAGATATATGACACCGATTATAAGCAAAAATGGTTTTAATACGCAAGCTGATCGTTGTCAAGGACCAACACTCTAAAAATGGCTGGGTTATCTCTTAACCCATACCGCTGGGATGAGTCCGTTGGGTTGTTTTGTTGGGTTATTTTTTCACATGTTAAACACTTTTTGGGTAGTTCTAGTTTTCAAAGTGTTGGGTTAAACCCGCTGGGTTATTGTGCTGGGTTGTTTCTGCTCACCGCTGGGTTATTCGAAGAGTCTCGCGCCCTCGCCGCCCTGAAGACGTTGAGTGTACGCAACTTTCATTTTTATATAGAACAAAGGGGCAAAGTCACTGGTTGGAGCAATTTAAAGGTACGTTTTTTAAGTGAATATTTATTGAAATGAGCAGAATTTGTAACATTCTGCAAGGCTAAAGTGTCTTAACTAACATTAGTGATGTAATTTAGACGAGCGGCAACTGTTACCTCAGATATAAATTGACCTCGCAAAGTCCTGTGAACATGCGCGACAATGCGGGTTAATACAATTTTAGTGAACACCATCACATGTAAGCTAAGTTATGAACTTTAGTGAGAATTTAACAAAATTTGAGACAAACCGGCGAGTGCCCCGCGAGCGCGGTCAAGCATTCACGCTTCAAGAACGCCTCTCTCGGTGTCCGGTCTGGATATTGAGCCGCCAGTCAATTGTATTGCTCCCTCTGTTATAAAACAAACATTTCAAGGTTTGTGCATATGATAAAGAAAGACGAGTGTGGTAGCCTGTATTTAATGAGTTGATTTGCTGCACGTGTGGTTTCTAAGTGTATGAAATCCTATTGTATTATACATCCTTTATATGTCTTTAGTTATTTTTATTAATTGACATTTGTTGCAACATGTTGTGGAGTATGTTTATTAGTCATTTATAATGTTATTTATAATGCTTGTTAATGTTTGATATGAAACATTTTTATTTATTATAATTAAACTATTTTCTTTTAATTATGCAAATCTAAAAATATTGCTGTTACTGGCTGTAAAAGTAAAATTTTTTTATTAACGATTATTTTTACAGTCAAATAAAAATGAATTTAAAAAAATAAATGTCAATTGTCTTGATTGACTATGAAGTACAGAAGAAATTAAGAATAACCCGGCAAGAAAAACCCAGAATTAAACACATGAATAGTTAAAATGACAACATTTTTCGGTTTTTTCAATAACCCAGCGTGCTGGGTTAACATGTGTAACCCAGTGTGCTGGGTAACTTTAACCCAGCATGTGTTCTGTCCAATATTTACCCAGCGCTGGGTTGCCAATTGGGTGGTTTTTAACCCAGCCATTTTTAGAGCGAAGGTTTCTCATGGCTTATGACGAATGCATCCAAAGAGGTTTAGGCAAAAGTAAGTGGCTATGACCAACCACTCTTCCACAGTGGGGATAATTATAAAAAAAGTAAGTAATTGAATAAATAATCAAACAAACAAACAAACACACACACACACACACACACACACACACACACACACACACACACACACACACATAAATAGTTCAGTTTTTAAGACGTGCGCGCATTGGACTTAATTGACAGTAAACCTCATTGACATCAACATCGGCCCGTTCGGCCTAGATGCGCTGTCTTGCTCGCTGCTCATTTAAACTGACCGTGCAGTAGACCAAGCGGGCACCTAAGCAACTAAAGGTTCAACCCGCAAAGTAGACACCAGCACACACCTTCGTTGTAACATGGCAAAGTCATATGCTTCGTTTATTCCTGACGAAAGAAATAGAGGCCTCGGCCGCACGGAGGAATGACCAGGCTGAGCTGCCCTTTCGGCGCACCTAGAGTAGAGAATGGGCACGCGCGGGACCTGAAGCATGAACCCCGGTCAAAAGGGAACGAGACATTGGTTGAAAACGGAAGGAAAGCCAAGGCCAAAAGCTTACAGCACCTGGTATTCCCAGGCGGTCTCCCATCCAAGTACTAACCAGGCCCGACCCTGCTTAGCTTCCGAGATCGGACGAGATCGGGCGCGCTCAGGGTGGTATGGCCGTAAGCGAAAGATGATGCTGAAAGCGGGCTCATATAGCGCTCAACCCCCGGCAGGCTCTCTCTGACCCGTTCGCTTCAGAACTCACGTGCCTCCTTTTCGCATTCGGACTGTCTTAAAGACAGGCTTAATATCAAGCGGAAATTAAACACATTCTTTACCTTCGTTTCCATTCGTCACACATTCCCTCCGTGCATATTTCGAATTCAGTATTAGTCTAACTGACGCCTGCAAACGAATCATTCGTTTTACACGGCTATGGTGTCTCGTATGCTTTACGCTTGCCTATCATTTTTTCCGAGTTAGAAGTACGCCTTTCGACTCGCTATCATTCTTTGTAAAGATTTACTTCGCTCAGGAGGAGTCGACTCGACTATTAAATCCTTGCCGTGTTATACTACTTGGCATTTATGCTAAAGAAAAGACGGAGTCTTGAAAAACAATCTTACATCAAATCCCTGTACACTTCATTTTTCGGTCGCACGGTCTCTTCACCATTTTGCGCTTTCTTAAAAAGAAAAATTAAGAGTAGGCTATAAATGTCTTTTTACGATGCGCCTTTCTTGCCGCGTCTCTATATCTACAGCGCTCCGTTTCTGAAAGCGAAAAATCAAGTAACAAACAAAAAGGAGAGCGTAAGAAAGAGGAGACGTGGAACAAAAATTAGCCGGAGCCATCTCACAATATGTAAATAATAAGCTAGATATATGACACCGATTATAAGCAAAAATGGTTTTAATACGCAAGCTGATCGTTGTCAAGGACCAACACTCTAAAAATGGCTGGGTTATCTCTTAACCCATACCGCTGGGATGAGTCCGTTGGGTTGTTTTGTTGGGTTATTTTTTCACATGTTAAACACTTTTTGGGTAGTTCTAGTTTTCAAAGTGTTGGGTTAAACCCGCTGGGTTATTGTGCTGGGTTGTTTCTGCTCACCGCTGGGTTATTCGAAGAGTCTCGCGCCCTCGCCGCCCTGAAGACGTTGAGTGTACGCAACTTTCATTTTTATATAGAACAAAGGGGCAAAGTCACTGGTTGGAGCAATTTAAAGGTACGTTTTTTAAGTGAATATTTATTGAAATGAGCAGAATTTGTAACATTTTGCAAGGCTAAAGTGTCTTAACTAACATTAGTGATGTAATTTAGACGAGCGGCAACTGTTACCTCAGATATAAATTGACCTCGCAAAGTCCTGTGAACATGCGCGACAATGCGGGTTAATACAATTTTAGTGAACACCATCACATGTAAGCTAAGTTATGAACTTTAGTGAGAATTTAACAAAATTTGAGACAAACCGGCGAGTGCCCCGCGAGCGCGGTCAAGCATTCACGCTTCAAGAACGCCTCTCTCGGTGTCCGGTCTGGATATTGAGCCGCCAGTCAATTGTATTGCTCCCTCTGTTATAAAACAAACATTTCAAGGTTTGTGCATATGATAAAGAAAGACGAGTGTGGTAGCCTGTATTTAATGAGTTGATTTGCTGCACGTGTGGTTTCTAAGTGTATGAAATCCTATTGTATTATACATCCTTTATATGTCTTTAGTTATTTTTATTAATTGACATTTGTTGCAACATGTTGTGGAGTATGTTTATTAGTCATTTATAATGTTATTTATAATGCTTGTTAATGTTTGATATGAAACATTTTTATTTATTATAATTAAACTATTTTCTTTTAATTATGCAAATCTAAAAATATTGCTGTTACTGGCTGTAAAAGTAAAATTTTTTTATTAACGATTATTTTTACAGTCAAATAAAAATGAATTTAAAAAAATAAATGTCAATTGTCTTGATTGACTATGAAGTACAGAAGAAATTAAGAATAACCCGGCAAGAAAAACCCAGAATTAAACACATGAATAGTTAAAATGACAACATTTTTCGGTTTTTTCAATAACCCAGCGTGCTGGGTTAACATGTGTAACCCAGTGTGCTGGGTAACTTTAACCCAGCATGTGTTCTGTCCAATATTTACCCAGCGCTGGGTTGCCAATTGGGTGGTTTTTAACCCAGCCATTTTTAGAGCGAAGGTTTCTCATGGCTTATGACGAATGCATCCAAAGAGGTTTAGGCAAAAGTAAGTGGCTATGACCAACCACTCTTCCACAGTGGGGATAATTATAAAAAAAGTAAGTAATTGAATAAATAATCAAACAAACAAACAAACACACACACACACACACACACACACACACACACACACACACACATAAATAGTTCAGTTTTTAAGACGTGCGCGCATTGGACTTAATTGACAGTAAACCTCATTGACATCAACATCGGCCCGTTCGGCCTAGATGCGCTGTCTTGCTCGCTGCTCATTTAAACTGACCGTGCAGTAGACCAAGCGGGCACCTAAGCAACTAAAGGTTCAACCCGCAAAGTAGACACCAGCACACACCTTCGTTGTAACATGGCAAAGTCATATGCTTCGTTTATTCCTGACGAAAGAAATAGAGGCCTCGGCCGCACGGAGGAATGACCAGGCTGAGCTGCCCTTTCGGCGCACCTAGAGTAGAGAATGGGCACGCGCGGGACCTGAAGCATGAACCCCGGTCAAAAGGGAACGAGACATTGGTTGAAAACGGAAGGAAAGCCAAGGCCAAAAGCTTACAGCACCTGGTATTCCCAGGCGGTCTCCCATCCAAGTACTAACCAGGCCCGACCCTGCTTAGCTTCCGAGATCGGACGAGATCGGGCGCGCTCAGGGTGGTATGGCCATAAGTAAGTGGTCTCCAATGTCGGTCCTGGAGTTTAAGTGGCCACTAGATGTCGCCAGAGGTAATTCATCCGCATTCAGGCTATTCAGGTGACGGGATTTGTGGCTGTGAACCCAGTGACCTGTATAGCGGATCAGTAATTCACTTTTCGAATTTCTGTCCTTTTGAAAGCTCAGAGATGCATGTAAGCTAAAATGTTGTGTAATCTTGGTGCTGTTCACTGTAAGGATGGTTTTTAAGTTGCCTAGTTTTATGTCGCATTTGTGTGAAGTTTATTCCAATGACTTTCAAGCTAGTGGCTAACTCAGGAAGCAGCCAGGTTAAAGTTTACACCCCTTGGTGAGCGGAGCGAGGTATGTATTTTATTTTGTTTGTTTGTTTTGTTCCATGTTTAAAAGACGGAAAACCTAATTGATGTAATTGTCGACTGTTCCTGTAAATTGGAATACTGTGTATTTGTATCAGGAACGTGTAAACGGAGCAATGATCGTTTGTTATTTTACATATCCTTGAGGTCATTTCAATGGGCATTGCATATTATACAATTGCATTATGATGTACTGTAACATGTGAGGATTTACCTTTAAATTTGTGTTATGCCAAAGGCTTAATTGTCAATCAGCATATGTGTATTGTTTTGTAGTTTTCACGTTGCTTATGCTGGTTCCAGAGTAATAAAACCGATAACACCCGTTAGAGACTCTCTGCTTCATATTAAGAAAGCCAAGGGATGCTACATGGAGGGCCGCTTTTTACCAGTGAAAGAAAAATCTGAACGCCGTTCGTCAGTTTGGAGGATTACTATGAGGGCAATTTGTAAATCCTTGTTTCCCTTCAACGTGATATGCTCGCGAAGTGATCTACATGTTCCCCTTCTGTCAGTCTCTCGACCTTGTGTTGAGAGACAGACTGGGGTTTTATTCTGAGAACCTATCATCTGATGCTATGGGTGAAGCTGCTTTCACCTTCCACGCTATAAGGTCAAGGATGCTATGGCGACCCATTGGGTCATATGCCAGCGCATTTTGGATCTGGTTGATGGGAAGGTCGACCCGGCTTCGCACCACCTCAGGCCTCATGCCTCGGGTGATGAAGGTCATGGCGAGTACCCTGGGTCATGATGGTGGTCAAAGGATCTGTGGCTCAATCTTGCGTGATAAAGCTCTGAAGGTCGCCTTCTTGGGCATCGCGCAAGCAGGGCTATATGGTGACATTGTGGAGATTTTCTGTAGTGAAGAAGCAGACTGTTCCATTACCCGGCCACCTATTGGTTGCTGAGGTCCAGAACACAGTCTGCTCTCCAGCAGCCACGCCTCGCCGCGGTTGCCCCTCTGGTACTGGGCCCTCCAAGAATGGCCCATCAGAGATGCAGAGCCTCGCAGGAGGGGGCCTCTACCTCGTTGGGTACCCGTATGTACGGGGCGGAGACTGGCGTGGGCGGGCCATTGGCCAATCCCCATTGCCGTTTTAGTTTTACCTCGGAATCAAACCCCAGTCTGTTTCTCAACACAACATCTCGTTCCCTACATTAGGGAACAAATGTTACATACGAATATACTAATTACCACCTAACCCCACCTTGCTCCATAGTGACGGTTAATAATATTTTATGACGGATTTTTTATAAAATAGTGTAGCGCATCCTCTGGTGTGTGCGTTTGAAAATGCGTGTGCTGCAGTCAGACAGAGAGGTGAGCAGCCGTCAGTTAAACAGAGTGGATGTAGCCGCTGATGAGAGAAAATGAAAAGAATAATTGACAACTTTTTTGTGAATAGAGTTAAGTTAAAGCCTGATCCGTCCGAAAATCATAAGCAATGCTCTGACACGGAGCCTTCAAACCCTGGTCCATTTATCTTGAGATCTTTTAAGTTTAAATTTCAGTTCACCGAAGCACTTTGAGTGCCAACACCTTTTCAGTAAATTACCTTTCTTGTAAATTTGTGCTTCAAATAAAGAACTTTATGTTGACCACATTGTTAGTTAATCATTTACAAGTAAAATTTGCCTATACCGACAGTGAACTGGTAAAACCAGTTAAATGTGTTAAATGCGATCCGGTCTAAAATTAGGGTGCACCTAACTTTTGTGCTGGGGCACTTAAGAAAATAAGTTAGGCGCACCAGTGCAACCAGTGCACAAAGTTAGTCTAGAGCCCTGAAGGACCTAAAACATTAGCGACTATGCAGATTTCATGTGTTAATCTACACAATCTATGCATGAGGTTAATTGATAAATTTCACATCGAGTTAAACTGTTAAAGTAGATCATATTGAAGTTTATGGAAATGACGTTTAATCGCACATGTCTGCGGCGAGTCTAATGCTAATAATCTAGAGGGAATCACCTTTTAAAACACTAACGATCCAGACGAAGGTAATGGTTATTGTCTCAACTAGTTCATGGGGGTTATAGTATATTTTGTTGGAGTTTAGAAATATTACTGTTCATTTAATGATCGCCAACACAGTTCAAATGTGTATATATATTTAGGTATGGTGGTTTGCTCAATTTTACAAATACTTGTAGATTATAGAGAGATTGTGAAATGCAGTGATGTAAAGATTGAAGTTAAAGAAGTTAAGAGTATAAAAATATAGAAAACTCTGGCGAGAGTTAAGCAACACACAGTGAATAATGTCATGGAATGTGGGGTGGGAGAACCCAAATGCAGGCAGGCACGGACTGGAAGGCCGGATTGAACGACTGGAAAGCCGGCTGGATCGCCGGCTGACACATGGGTTGGGCCGCGCCCTCTGGCGGCTGGGCCGCGCCCTCTCTGCCGGTTCTTCAGGAGACCCTACGGCCGGGCTGATGATCAGGCCGTCCTGCCCCGATGGCGCCTCCCAAAAAAAATATTTGGGGCTTGATATCACAGGACTCAGAACCACAGGAGCTGCCCTCCGTTCCCTCTTCTTCTTTAGGAGATATGAGGTGAAGGGCACCGCAGGCTCGGGGTTGGAGGCCTCCGAAGACCACCCCGAAGGCGCTCTCCTCCCCTGCTTGCCACGGAGGCTGGTGGACGGTGGAGAGGCTACCGCGGACGAGGTGGAAGATGCGGAGAGGCCCACTACCCCGATCTGCAAGGCTTCACCCTCCCGGATAACAACCAACGGAGATGCGCAGAGAGGCTGGATAGGACTCCTGGACTCCGGCCGGCTCATGGCTAACCATAGAACCCCATCGAAGTCCAGTGCGTTTAGCCTTCTCATCTCCGCTGGTGATAGAGGGACCCTGAGGCCGCGGTTGACCATCTCCGACACCTACTCCTACCCAAATACAAACTCTGATGCAGCCTCCAGGAACCTTTCTGTGTAGCTCATGAGGTCCTCTTCCTCCTGACGAACACTACACAGGTAGCGAGTCTGGCGGGCTGGGTGCCGGTTGGCGGGACCCGTACGGGTCTTCCGGGACCCGTACATCTTGGCTACTGTGTTCAGTAATGGTTTGTGGATTCTGTCATTGAATGCGGGTTGGGAGAACCCAAATGAAGGCAGGCACGGTGGTTAAACAGATATTTATTGTACGAAAACACTACAAAAAGGACAAAATAAAACCACACGAGGGGGAAAACAAGACAGTATAACTATCAAAGAAATCAAAGACAGTGACTAACTAAACTAGAAAATAAACACTGGTACAAACACTAGACTTACTAAGACTCCACAGAAAAAGACAAAGAACTGGAACAGGATAACAGGAAGCTACAGAACATAGAATTAGCACACACTGGTACAAAACACAGCTTCAAGGTGCCATGATAACTCCAATGGACAAGAGACACACAAGAAGCAATCCACGAGCACAGGACAAAAGACATGAGGATCATTTAAGGGGAGACGGACAAAGGATAGTTAACAAGGAACAGGTGAATGTAATGAAACACTAATGGGAAGGTAACAAGGAAACGAGATGGCGGGAATCACCGACGAGACACGAGCAAGCACATGGCAAATCAAATCGATTAAACAAAGCCATGACATTCTCACACAAAACCCTAAGGCTATGCCATGACTCCGCTGCAAGGCAAGAATAAACATAGTGGAATCATGACAGACTAATGGTGACATCAAATTAATCTTGTGGTCATTGTCAAAAAGGGCTTTTGCAGACGTTTGTTATTTGGTCAATGTAGTGGAATAGGCGGGACCGGTGAGTAATTGTTCATATGCGCCAGCTGTGCACGCACCGGTCTCATATCACGTAGGAGATCGGGAGCATATAAGAGAACGAGCGACCGGGCCGTCGATGAGAGAGGACCGGGCCCGAACATGTTTTACGTTTGCATTTGTTTTATTCGCCGGCAGTCGACCGTGAGGGCCGCCAGGTGATATTATTTATATTAAACCTGTATTTAAATGTCTGCCGGTTCCCGTCTCCTTCCTTCCTTTTAATTTACCTTTCTAGAGTCAATAAAAGCAATTGATGTGATCTTATGTTTCTGAACATTTGTAAGTCAATTTAAGCATCTCTGAATAAGTCTATTTATTGTTTAATTATTCAATATTTATCATTCATAATAAGCAGATGAATTGTTGTCGGTTTTATAAACTAATATTACTCCATTTTTATAAGTGATTAATATTGAGAAATATAATGTAAACTTTATCTAATTTATTTTAGAGTGTCATGACTCCTAGCTGATAAATTTAGATACTCTTTACTTAAAAACATAGAATAAAGTCTACTCAATCTAATTGAGTGGAAATTGTTGCCTCAATTTTATTGAGTAGATTCAGGAAGTTTGCATACAGTTTACTTTGCTATCTAATATATGTAAGTAAAATGTAAGTGATTTGCATGGGTAATATTAAATAACACAATAATATTTTTTTTCAGTGCATTACATCTCTTACTTTCACAATTCCAACATCCCACCGTTTAAAAAAAAAACAATACTTTCATTTGGTTCAGTTTATTTCGGTTTAAAAACAAAGGTTTGTTTAAAATGTCCTACTCTCTTTCTAATGTGCCGCATCCATTAACCCCGATCCTCCTTTATACATCTCCTACAGTATTATTGTATTGTACGCAATTCTTGGTGGCTTCCCCTCCCAGATTAAATCCACAAAACATTTATTTGATATTTTTTCAACCCACAAAGGCTTTTTTTGACAGAAACCAAACCACACTTCATGTACATTGTTTTGTCTTTGTTAATTTGCCCTCCTGATTTCCTTCCAAACCTTTTACTATCTCCATTGCTTCTTTAACTGTGTGTACATGTTGTGACATCTGAAAAATATTGTGTTAGTTCTTTTGTCCCTCAATTTCAATTCCTTTCACTTTACTTTCTTTGCTTATACCACTCTGCCACCAATGTGTATAAAAGTGCTGACAGCGACATCTCTGGCTTACTGATCTCTTTAGTTAAAAACTAGAGGTGCACCGATTGACCGGTCAGAAGCCGGAATCGGCCGGTTTTCGCATGATCGGCTCGCATGATCGGCCGGTCAGTCTCCAACTTGCCGATTTGAAGCCGATCGTATGTCGCTAGCGACTCGGGCAACAACGTCAAATAGTAAACGTCCGTTCAAGACGGCGGTCTTTTACGGCTCATTTGCGCTCGTGACTGCGTGGTTCCACCTATCTGCGCGAATGTCCGCGCGCACGCACACACTGCACAGACAATTTTTGACAGTCCAGTAGTTCACCTTCGTTGTCTTCTATGTCTTTCCTTTTCTCTCCATATGCTAGGTTAGTCTTAAATACTGTTGGCATTACTTCTCTCAATCTGTTTGCTAAAATCTTTAAATCTGTATTTAACATTGTTTAATGTCTGTAGCTTTTTGAGTCTTTCTTATCTCCTTTTTTCTTATAAATTACTTTCTTCAATCCCATGCTCATTCTAAATTCTTTTGTCCCTTGTTAAAAATATCATCATATATTTATTTTAACACTCCAATTAAAATATCCATAAAAACAATATAAAATGTTCTCCCCAGGCCATCTAGAAGGGTAGTGTCATGCTGGTGAGGTGAGACCCAATTGCGGTGAGAACAGAGGTTTATTATAACAGGGAACACCCAGAGCACAATAGAAGAGACCGCCAAGCGACAGCGTCTGCAGCCTGGGAAGATGTCACACCCGGAGGACCCGGGATCTAGACGGCGGCTGGGACGGAGCACTCAAAGCAGGTCTCACGAAAGGCAGGGTAGCACACAAAAGTTCTTGGGCGTGGCTTGACTGTGTCCCGTGAACAGGTGGCGGAGCTCCTGGGAGGAGTCGCCGCGGGTAGAACTGGAGCGCCGGCGGAGAGCTAAAGATAGCGGAATACAACCCAAAAATAACAGGAAACCAAAACAAACTAGATAACTGAACAAACTAGACTAGAAAGAAAAATGACTAGAATATGGCAAGAGTAATATGCTAGAAATAGATGACTGGACAAGACAAGAAGTCAGCGCTAGGTAGTGAGCAAACACATTCAACGGACTGACAAAGAACAGCAAAAAACACGAGGGATTAAATAGGGAAACCTATCACAGTACAAATGATCAACAGCTGTGCAGCGCAACTCGCAAGCGTGAAGCGCTGGCGAAACTCGCTACAGGTGTCTGGGTGATTAGAGATGAGTGGGGAAACACCAGTGAGGGAGACATGAGGGCGGGGCTGAAGACGCGGACACGCGGCAAAGTGTCAAACAACTCCCCACCTCTTCGACATGAAACAAAACAATGCCACACAGGTAGAAAACGGACACAACAGACCCAGAGTCATGACAGGTAGACCAACACAGTCTATACATGAAAGGTACTTGAACATTTTCACTTTCAGAAATTCAAGTTTATTTACGTTACAGTTACCAGCAAGATGTCGATGTATCCATAAAAAATAGGGCACAACACTGTATTTATACAAACAAATTTTCCATATTCATTTTTTACAGTTGTTTATCCTGTATTTTACATTTTGTATTAAATTACATTTTAGCATTAACGGAAATGTCTGTAAAATAAAGGAAAATGTCCTGGTAGTTTTCTGTCAGTACTTCAACAGTTTTCACGTTATTTTTTTGTGCTATCCTTGTCCTGCTGCCTGCGCATGGTTCTCTTCTTGGAAATCCTGACAAACTGTAATAGTGTGTTTTTAAGGCACATTTATAACAGACAAACGAAAGCAGATTATCTTGTCTCTTAGCCATACTTCATAATTTTTGTGCTGAATATAAGAGACTCTTATTCATTTTTTTGGCATTTTTTTACGGTCTAATAGCTTTTTAGAAAGACATATTCACAGATTTAAAAGCTTTAATGTGTAAATCTTTCAAATACCAAGAATTAGTCTCAACACTGTTGACAAGAGTTTTATCTTTTATTTAAGCTGCAATGCATGCTGGGAGTCATGAATGAGTTTTGTATTATGATTTTACCAACCATGCATTTCAGCATGAAGCTTTATTTTGTTGATCGTTACCAATGTTGAGATTCATACATTGTTTCTTATTGTCTAATTGATTCAAGCAAAAGTCACCACCGTATCATTTATCATCAGAAAGTGGACAAGAAAATTTTAATTCCCTTTTTGTCAGTTTCTCGACGTTGTGTCGTACCAACAGATGGGGTTCGTCTTGAGAACCTATCAAGTTCTGACTAGTTTAGAAAAGGCCAATGAAATTGGTGAATGAAATTTATGTGCCAGGCTCCGCCCCCGGATATCGGGGTATAAAAAGGAAACGGCATGCTGCATTCATTCACCTTTTGTTCTTCGTAGCCTTCGGGAAAGATCGACATCATGACCAATCTTTACACTGAATTACTGCTGGAACCTTACGACGTGGTGCAGCAGACTGTCCCTTCTTGCGACTTCCCCTGGGCGTCCCCATCGTGGCATCTCCTGGTGTTCTCGGGGCATGGCTAAGCAAAGTCTGCAGTGGGAGAGATAGAGATATAAGTAGGTCAAGTTCAAATTGTAAACACCGGTGTCTCGTTTCAGTGATTGGCAAGAAGACAGTACAAGACAACAGGAACAGGCGACAGAGAGAGAGAAATCAGCTGAGAACTCAAGAGAGACAAAAGTTTGCAGGAGAATGAGAGTACTAGAGCAGGCAACAAAAGTGATTCTTTATGTGCCCCAGGGCCATAGCTTTACATATTGTTTACTTTAATTTTGTAATAAATTTTTTGTTTATTTTCATGATAAATCTGAGTCTCAGCCACGCCGACCCTGTCTCCTTCTTTCGCTATTCTTGATCTATATTACAGTGTAATACCCTCATCGAGGAGGGGGACGGACACAATGTCTGCCTCAAGTGTTTCGGTCTCCAGAACGCTGAGGCAGCCTTCGTGGATACGTCCTGGATGGCGATCCAGACATTGCGGTCTTGGTTGGCTGTGTTCTTTCGGAATCCAGCCACCACCTCATCTTCTTCCTTTTCCATGACAGCAGTGGCTACGCCCCTGCCGTCCACTACGGCGAGCGGCGAGGGTGATTTGGGGATTATTGTGGGTTTAAATCTGTCAGCCAAGCGCTCGCGGACCACTTGCACCCAGTCTCGCTCTTCTGACTTTTCCCAGGAGGCAGTCCCACCCCGTCTTGTTCTTCAGCCACGTATTTGCAAATGGTGCGTGATGATTTTGAGATGTCCCTCGCAGAATCAGAGGGTGACCTACTGGCATTCAACCCCGACGATTCCTCCGAGCTCACTCCTTTGGGGGGTCGAGCCCAGGAAGATGTGGACATTGAGATGTCAGCCATGCTTTCCAGGGCCGCCGTGAGCACATTCAATGTTGCACTGCTTGAACCATTTCAAGCGGTCAGCGGTCCCCCTGAAACAATTTGGACAGCCCCCGCCTGCGCTGGCATACCAACTGCCTAGAGTTGTTGGCTGTGCTACTTGCACTCAAGAGGCTAAAACCTCTCGTGCAGGACAAGCACTTGCTGGTCCGGTCGTACAGCACAACTGCCGCGGCGTATATCAACCATGAGGGTGGCATTTGCCATAGACAGTTAACATGACTCGCCCAGCACCTCCTCCTGTGGAGTCAGCAGGTAACCAGCTCCCTGCGAGCCACACATATCCCATGCGACTTGAACAAGACAGCCGACGCGCTCTCTTATCAGTCGACGCCTCGTGGCGATGTACCTGCCCAACCGATCTTGGTTCTCGGAGCTAATGCTCTTGACGACAACTCACCCCTGGCAAATTCCCCTGACGATGGACCTGCTTTCTCAGTGGAAGGGCACATTATGGCATCCCAGACCAGACCTCTGGAACCTCCATGTCTGGCTCCTGGGGTCTCATCATCAAAAGTGCGTGTTTTGTCCTACAAGTGAAATTTAGGATGTGTTAAAGTAGAAAAAAATCTGAATTTATCAAATGTGCGTACACGGTTCTAACACACACCAGTGAGTAATCATTGTTGATAAATCCCACATGTTCTTAAGCACCATGCATGTTCAAGTTCATGGTCATTTGCATTCTGAAACACCCCCAACGAACCATATATGGTGATGAAACCTTCCTTTATAAATCACGTGAATGTACTCATGATCAAACCGGTCTTTGAAAACGCATTCTTCGCGCAATGCATGTTTTGCACAATTTGGTTTTTCTTGTTAATTTCATAATTCTTTATAAGAGAATAGGATAGGATAGTTGAGTATTTGCAAATAAAGGACAAAGGAACCACACTTCCTTTTTGTAGTATCACTGTTCTACCACTAGGTTATCTGCGTAAGCATGCTCAGAGGTGTGCGTGTATTTACGCACATTTCTACTTATAGGTACAAATTGGTAAATCACACACTTGGTGTGAAACACACTTACTATGCATACATCTGAGTTTCCGCACTGTTGATAAACGAGGCCCCTGGACGGGACGAGGAGATTCTGAGTGGCCTTACTCCTGCAGTAGTCGACATGATCCCTCAGGCTAGGGCCCCTGCCACTAGTCGGCGATTCGCCTGTAAATGGCGCCTCTTCTCATCCTTGTACTCTTCTCGAAGAGAAGACCCACAGAGTTACTCGATCGGGAACGTGCTGTCCTTTTTAGAAGAGAGACTCGAGAGTAATCTCTCCTTCCACACTGAAAGTGTATATATCTGCCATTGCCACTCATCAAAACCCAGTTGCTAGTAAGTCTCTAGGACAGCACAACCTGGTCATTAGGTTCCTATGTGGCGCGAGAAGGCTGAATCCGCCTCGTCTGAGCTCCATACCCTCTTGGGACCTTGATGTGGTCCTGGCAGGCCTCCAGAGGCCCCCCTTCAAGCCCCCCGGAGATGCCGCTCTTTTTCACCTCACTATGAAGACGGCTCTCCTGATGGCGCTCACCTTCAAGCATTCTCCATGTCCATAGTTTTCCGAGAATTCCGGCCCTGTGATTCTCACGTCATCCTGAGACCCCAGCCCGGCTACGTGCCCAAAGTTCCCACTATTCCCTTTTGGGACCAGATGGTGAACTTGCAGGAAGACCCTACCTCATCCTTGTTGTGTCCAGTATGCGCATTGCGCCTCTACTTGGACCAAATGCAGAGCTTCAGGAGCTTTGAACAGCTCTTTGTCTGTCTTGGAGGTCAGCAGAAGGGGAGGGCTGTCTCCAAACAGAGATTGGCGCACTGGATATTGGATGCCATTACTACGGCGTTCTGGTCCCAAGATCGCCCATGCCCACTGGCAGTGAGAGCTCAGTCCACCTGGGGTATAGCCTCCTTGTGGAAACTGGCTCAGGGTGCCTCTCTGGCAGACATCTGCATGCCCAACACCTTCGCAAGGTTCTACATCCTCCGCATAGAACCCGTGTCAGCTCGAGTCTTGCCTGGTACCAACAGGTAAGACCGGCAGCCGGTAGGCCATTCACCTGCTATAGCACCTTCCCCCCTCCTATGTGGGTCAGCATGTTATTCTCGCCTCCCTTCTTCCCCCATATGGTGAAGAACAGACATTCTATCCATCACTAAGTATCTCCTGCGGGCGGGCTGGGAAGAGTAGCCCTGCCCCCTTAGGCCGGGTACAGTTCTCTACGGCATACCTTTATCGGACCTAGTGCTCCAGACGTAGTAACCCACCAGCCGGGAGGTTCCATGTGATGTATCCTCATGATCGGTTCCCACCATTGTAACCCATGACCTTCCCTAGGTGGACCTCCACTTTGCGGTACTTCCTTCAGTCCGCACATTCCTCCCATGAGTTCTCCCCTACCGGCGAGACCATGTTGGTGTCTCCACTAAACTCCTCCCTACGCTAGGAAGTGGTCTCTGTAGGGTTTCTTCACTGACAAAATAGCGCTTACCCAGTGGCTCTTACGGTGCCGGACGGCTTCTCGCTGTTAGAGAAACAAGGACTCCGCTGGTGATGGCTGGTGGCAGGGGCTTCCCACCTTTCCAAAAGCTCTGGGACCCCCTACCTATCCAAAAAGGGAACGTCTTGGTTACAGATGTAATCTCAGTGTCATGGTTCCGCCTCACCATGTCAGGTATTTCTTGGTCTTGAGGTGGAATCAGACAGGATCCCTTGTTTTATGTTGCAGAGAGACTGCTTTGGCACCTATTCGTTCCCATACTCTCTCTCCTGTCTTTTCATTGTTCCTGCCCTCCTGTTTCCTAGTGAGTGTTAATTAGTTTATCCCCTGCACCTGTCCCCTCTTGATTTGGTTCCCTTTATATTGACTTTGTGTCTCTTGTCTTGTGCTGGTTCATTGTTTGTGTCATCCGTGGTGAGTCCTGTGTCTTGTTCAGTTCAGTTTATTGTTGCTTAAATGTCAAGTGTTAGTCAAGTGTTAGTCAAGTGTTAGTCAAGTGTTAGTCAAGTGTTAGTCAAGTGTTAGTCAAGTGTTAGTCAAGTTAAGTCCTTGTTCCTGTTTCCATGTTTTGTTCTGTTACCCCCTCGTGGGTGTTTGTTTTGTATTTATTATTGATTAAAGTCTTCACCTCCCTGTCTGCACTTGGGTCCTCTGTCTCCATGTCCTCACCACCCTTAGTGTTTCATGACACTCAGTTCCCTGATGGAGGGAACGAGATGTTGTGTCCTTCATGCCACAACGCTGCAGCTGTCAAGAGAGGCTCTCAGGCTCCTCAGCCCAAAGGTGAATGAATGCAGCACGCCGTCTCCATTTTATACCCGGATATCCGGGGGCGGAGTCCAGCATGCAAATTTCATTCGCTAATTTCATTGGCCTTTTCTAAAGTAGTCAGAAGTTGATACGTCTTAAGAACCTGACACAACGTCACGTTCCCTCCATCAGGGAACTGAGATAACATCCGTTACCAAGACCTTTTGTTTGGCTGTTATAAATGTGCTTCAGAAACAAACTATTAAAGCTGATTATAAAGTAATTAAAAGAAATAACGGATAACTAAAATAAATAACGGAGTCTAACTAAAGGAAACAATAAACACTAGAAGGGTGACTTTGTGGTGTTGTTACATTATTGCACCATTAGATGGCACTCAAGCTTCTTGAGTTGTAAAGATGTGTATAGCCAGGAGAGACGAGTGAGAAGAAATACTGAGCGTGTGCATGCATGTTATGCTGACCATTAGTGCGGATTAATAAAGTTGTAAAAAGGATTTACATTTCCAGTTTCTTGTCTACATAAAGACATAACAAAATTGGTGACAAGGATTTATTTTTCTCTCTTCAAGATTGTCTGAGGATGGCTTCAGTAAGTGCTCCATTTCCCAATCCTTTTTTGCCTTGTCTCGGTGAGCCTGCTATACCGCTAGTAACATGGCTGAAGATGTTGCGAAACTACATGCTCATTATCAATGCTACTGGGGATTCTTGGGCAGAAGCCAGAAAGCGGGCTTTACTTCTCCACTGCCTCGGAACTGAAGGTCAGAGATTGTTTTATACACTGCCCAATACTGGTGATGACCTGGCTGATGCTATTAAGGCTTTGGAAGAACACTTCGTTCCAAAAAGAAATGTGGTCGTGGAAAGACATGCTTTCAGGAAACGCATACAGAGGACGGATGAAACGGTATTGCAGTACATTGCTGCATTGAGAGATTTGGCGACTACTTGTGAATTTGCTCACAATCTTGACGATATGCTCCGAAGCAGCTTGTCGAAAATATTGCTAACCCTTGCATTCGTGAAAGATTATTGATGGAATCTAAATTGACACTGGAGACTACACAGCTAGAGGCCTCTGATGCTCAGGCGAAATCGATGACTACAAGTTCCCTCGCTCCAGTACAAGCTGTACATGTCACTTCTGCTTCTGGACGACAGCATCCTAAGGCCAAATTCAAAGCACGTACCTCATCAAAACCTTCCGCTTCTACTCCGTCAGCTCGAACATGCTTTTGCTGTGGCTCTGCTGGACATCTTGCAAACGCACAGAACTGCCCCGCTGCATCTGCTAAATGTAAGAATTGCAATAAGATCGGACATTTTGCACGAGTCTGCCGTTCTGCTCCTACTCATTCAGTGCATTCAGTTGAATTAACAGAGGTCTGTGTTCTCTATCTGCCTGGAGTAACTGACCGTTTGATGTGTGATGTGACCATACATGCCTCACCTGCTGCCACTTCTGTGTCTCTTCAACTTACAGTGGACTCTGGTTCATCAGTGTCCATTTTGCCGAATCATTTGTATGAGCAGCATTTTCGCACTGTGCCGTTACAAGCTCCTGCTGCCCGTTTAGTTACTTACTTATAAGAGCAAATTTCTGTACTAGGTTGTTTATCTGCAACGGTAACTAAATATGGCATAACCTAGACCAAGATGGCGGCGCGTGAACATCGCGAGGCTCAGCGTCTCTCCAGTTTTAGCAATTATATAGTGTTTTTCTTGCTCATCTCGGGCCTGTTCGTTAAGAACAGTTGTGCATTCACAACGTACACCCGGCATGAGCTTTTGGATATCGGTTTGCGCATTCCCGGAAGTTATATCAGCAACATTCAACTCGTCCCTGAGATCGTCAAAACACCCGATGCTACGCACCCCACACGGCCGGGCGGAAGTGCTCGCCGGCGGCGCCGAGATCGTAAACAGAGGCGGGGAAAACGCGGAGGGCTAAGAGCTAAGCTACAGCTAACACCACACCGGCTCTCTTTACCCAGCATTTTCCTTGCTAATGTACGATCATTAGTGAACAAAATGGATGAGATTCGACTCCGCATCACCAACAACAAAAGACTTTTGAACTGCAATGTCATAATCTTCACGGAAACATGGCTACACAGCGGCATACCGGACAACGCTATTGAGTTAGCGGGCTACAACACACACCCCACGGATAGAACGGCAGAGGAATCCGGTAAGACAAGAGGAGGTGGACTGTGCATTTATGTCAATAAAGCTTGGTGCACAAACTCTGTTACTGTCGGGAGACACTGCTCGGCTAACCTTGAGTTTCTCGTGGTTAAATGTAGACCGTTTTATCTGCCACGGGAATTCACTTCTACCATTATAACGTCAGCTTATATTCCACCGGATGCTGATGCCAAGCTTGCTATGAAAGAACTTCATGCAGCCATCAGTAAACAACAGACTGCTCACCCGGAGGCTGCATTTATTGTTGCGGGAGATTTTAATCACTCTAACTTAAAGACAGTGCTCCCTAAATTTCATCAGCATGTTTCCTGCCACACAAGAGGAAACAAACTTTAGATCATGTCTATACAAACATGGCTGAAGCTTACGCCGCGACACCCCTCCCCCACTTGGGTCAATCTGATCACCTTTCTTTGTTCCTCACCCCCTAGTATTCCAGGGCAAATCTGAAGAGGGGCATCAAAAAGGCCAAGCACTGCTACAAGTTGAAGCTAGAGGAGCATTTTACCAATTCTGACCCTCGACGCATGTGGCAGGGCATCCAGGCCATTAGTGATTATAAACCCAACCACTCCATCCCCATAACCACAGATGCTGCCTTTCTGAACGAGCTTAATGACTTTTATGCACGCTTTGAGAGAGACAATAAGGAACCCGCCACCAGGCTCACACCTTCCACCGACCACCCAATCATCACAGTAAATTCCACAGATGTTTTCACTGCACTAAGCCGGATAAGCGCGCGCAAGGCTGCTGGCCCTGATGGCATCCCTGGTCGCGTACTCAGGGCATGTGCGGAGCAGCTCGCTGGGGTCTTCACAGACATCTTCAACCTGTCCCTCGCCCAAGCAGTGGTTCCAGCATGTTTCAAATCCACCTCCATTGTGCCCATTCCGAAACATTCCAGCCCGACATGCCTGAATGACTACCGCCCTGTAGCACTCACACCCATTGTTATGAAGTGCTTCGAGCGGCTGGTCCTGTCACACCTAAAAGACTCTTTACCATCCACACTGGACCCATACCAATTTGCCTACCGTAGCAATAGGAGCACAGATGATGCAGTGTCCATGGCGCTGCACTCCGTGCTCACACATCTGGACAATAAGGACACTTATGCACGCATGCTGTTTGTAGACTTCAGCTCTGCATTCAATACCGTAATCCCTTCCAAGCTAATCATCAAACTTGGAAACCTAGGCATTAACAATTCAACCTGCAACTGGATTATGGATTTCCTGACGAATAGGCCTCAGCTTGTTAGGTTAGGCAACATCTGCTCCACCATAACCACCCTCAACACTGGTGTACCACAGGGCTGCGTACTGAGCCCCTTTCTCTACTCCCTTTTCACACTCGACTGCAGGCCTGTGAATGGATCTAACTCCCTCATCAAGTTTGCAGACGATACAACAGTGATTGGTCTCGTCAGAAACAACGATGAGACTGCTTACAGGGAGGAGGTACGGCACCTGGCCACATGGTGCTCAAACAACAACCTGCTCCTTAACACCTCCAAGACAAAGGAGATCATCGTGGACTTCAGGAAGGCGAAAGGAGGCACACACGACCCCATCCACATTAACGGGACGGCTGTTGAACGTGTTTCCAGTTTTAAGTTCCTGGGGACCCACATTTCGGAGGACCTGTCCTGGACCACCAACACCTCATGCCTGGTCAAGAAGGCTCACCAGCGTCTCTTCTTTCTGAGGACACTGAAGAAGAACCAACTGTCTTCAACTATCCTGGTGAACTTCTATCGCTGCACGATAGAGAGCATCCTGACCAACTGTGTCACAGTCTGGTACGGGAACTGTTCTGTTGCTGAGCGCAAGGCACTGCAGCGGGTGGTGAAAACAGCCCAGCGCATCACAGGAACTACACTCCCTTCCATTGAGGACATCCAGAAGAAACGCTGTCTGCGTCGAGCTCGCAGCATTCTCAAGGAATCCTCTCACCCCGCTCATAGACTGTTTACTCTCCTGCCTTCCGGTAGGCGCTTCAGGTGCCTCCGGACAAGAACCAGCAGACTAGGAAACAGCTTTTTTCCCAGAGCTGTTTCATTATTGAACTCTGCTCCCCACTGATTTCACTACCTCTCATAACTTTAATTTAATGCTGCTATTACAATGTTTACATTGCACTACAGGGCTGCCATGCATGACGGAACTGTACACACCAGTACTTCGTGTATCTGCTCTACCGGACTGTTTACACACACACACAGCATCATTTGCACTCTATACTGCTCACTTGCACACCAGGAATATTACACTGAATGCTCATTAGCACGAATGGACTACTTTCATAACTGCATTAACTAATCTACTGCACTGTAACCTTAATAACTGAATTTACTTATCTACTGCACTGTAACTTCAATAACTGCACTAACTTACCTACTGCACTCTAACTCATCTATTGCATTGCATCTATCACATAACTAACTGCATCTACTCATCTATTGCACTATAGCTTCAATAACTGCACTAACTCATCTACTGCACTGTAACTGTATATCTGCATCTACTCATGTATTGCACCGTACCTTTAATAACTGCATTAACTCATGTACTGCACCGTACCTTTAATAACTGCATTAACTCATCTACTGCACTGTAACTTTAATAGCTAATGTCTGTAACTAATGCACACTCAAGTCACTTGCACTATTGTATAGTCTATATTGTTATCTGTTCATAACCTCCTGTACACTAATGTTCACAGTATATAGCCTTCTGTATATATTGTTCATAGTACATACCGATTGTCATATTTTCATAGTACTTGCCCATCGTAAATTATTTTCCTAATATTGTATTCTGTATTTATTCACACTGTATATCTGCACTTGCTAATTGCACTTCTGGTTAGACCTAAACTACATTTCGTTACACTGTACTTGTATATGTGTAATGACAATAAAGTTGAATCTAATCTAATCTAAAAGCCTGTCCTGCACACTTCTTTATTGTCGACAATGGCACAGCTTTGCTAGGCATGGATCTTATCAAGGAACTTCAGCTTCGATTTAATGGACACACTGTGGTGCCACCGACACAATCCACCTCAGTCTGTGCCCTCTCCACTTCTCCACCACAGCGTGCTACATTAGACTGTGTAAAAAATTTCACCCAAAAGGTAAACATTTCTGACTCTGTAACCTCCTGTCAGATGCAAATTGCGTCGCTTACCTTTCTCTGTGAGAGATGCTGTTTCCACAGAACTGGAACGACTCCTACATGCAGGTGTGATTGAAAGGATTGATTCTCTTCAAAGGATTGGTTTCTCCGATTGTTGTGGTCCAAAAGAAAACGGGGGGGGGGGATCCGCATGTGTGTTGACCTGCGAGGACCCAACAAGGCAGTTATTGTAGACAGCTACCCATTGCCACACATGGAGGAGATGATGATGTAACCCGCATAAGGGTACTGGAGCACAATTCTCTACTCTGCCTGAGGGTGGCGGATACACCCCAGGACATTTCCTAAATGAGTAAATCAACACACCTTTCCTCCGGAAAAGACGCTGTTAGGAAGCATCAAGGACTGGTATGAAAATATCCTCTGAGGGATAGGAATTTGAAGAATATTGAATACCAAATATTAAAGTAGTGTGTGTCCATTAGGTTGAAAGCTGTTGAGGAACAACGGTCAACAATTGTTAAGCCACGTTGACACTGCGAACCCCTTAAGATACCTCCGGTAAGGATGCTTATACTAATGCGAGTGTTATGCTAACTGTGTTAGCTCCATTAGTGCGAAAAATACCGTTAATCTAAAACCAATCGGAGTTAAAACCCTGATTTCTTGCTGTTTGATACCATATAGACACAGATTCAGATTGTTTTATGTTGTTTAAGATGCTCGTAAAAGAGAGCTGATCGCGCTAGCCGCATGCTAACTTTTAACACTTAAATGTGAATTTGTTTAGATTTGAGCTCTGATTCATACCGCAAAATGTGTCTTTATACTCTGTTCTGTTGACTTAGAAGTCATTTGATTGAGGAAGTATTTACCCTCTTGTTGTCATATGTAAAATAATGGTGATTTAGTTCATTTAGTTGCCAATATACATGTTTGATATGTATATGAGGAACAGAAGTTCATCTTAACTGTTATTAAGAGTAAATATATTAAAATGTGATGTTTAAAACATTATCAAGGTGCATAAATAGATTTAAAAGAAAAGTTAAAGAACATAAATATGTTGTTTTAGAAATCTCATGATTTAATTTCTATACTGTGAGATGGAAGTACATGATTGATTGTTGTTCATTGGAACTGACCTATGTTGTGTGGTGTGATGTGTACTTATTCATTTACATAATGATTAGAGTATCTATATCCTTTACAATTTGTTATATTTGATCTGACATTTGAATAGAGATAAGTTGATCGGATTTGAACAGAAATGAGGCAATTGTAACTAATGCATTCTGTACTGTATGTATAGATTGGTTTTAAGAGAGGGATAGATCATCTGAATCTGACCCTGGTGGTCAGTGGCGAGCCAACCGCAGAAGTCAGAGAACGGACCAAGAGCCTGGTGTGGCCAGCCGTGGCATCTTTGGAACCATCATCATCCCGTGCCTTCATTTGCAATACAGATAAGAACACACGTAAACCTACCCGGGTAGTGAAACGAACATACATACTCCAAGGAAAAGAAAACACACACACACCAAGAACTTTCATGGACTCTTTCTTTGTTTGACGTCGTTTATTTTGGGTTTTATTGTGCGCTTGTGCACTCAGGAAGCCGGCTTAGGTTGGCAGGGATTGTATATAACTGTCTTTAATTTTGTTTAATACACTTCTAAAGCATATATGTTTTTTGGTATTTGTTGTCTGACTTTGTTTCCACTTCAGGCTCCGTAGTCGTACCTAGAATTTCCTGATTTTAGCCCAGTTTCAATTTATAGCTAATTCAATTAGTTATCGGATTGCCTACGCGACCCGAGGGTTACAAGTGGCGAGCCAGCCAGGAGCCTGATTAGGTGTTAGCAGTGAACCAAATTACACGTGTGTGAAACGACTTTCAAGTGTGTAAGCTCTTTGTTATCTGTTTAACACGTCACTCTTTACTAAAGATGGAGTTCATAACAAGCTCAGGTATCAAAGTCCCCAATGCAGTAATGGTGAGTGGTTTGCTTGAATCACCAGAAGATGAGGAGATCATAGACTTCCTTAGGAGGTATGGCTCCATGAAACTTGTCCCAGTTACTGACACTAACTCAGAGTATTATAAAAACCTGATTATTGAGTATCAAGATGGTGTTGCTATTGAAGCCTTAGCCCCTCTTCTGCCCTACTCACATGAACATAAGGACAATCCAGACGTGAAATACTACGTTCAAGCCCTGGCAAGTGTGTACACTACTAAAGTTGGCTGCAGTGTTACCAAAGCCTACCTTGAGGAAATAAAGAAGTTAGCGAAATTGAGTGGACGAGGCTTCGAAGAGGTTCTGAAAGACATGATGTCAGAGATCAGTGAGACAATCGAGACTGATGGCAGTAGTGAAAATGAGTTTGGAGCCAGACAGCTCAACACGTCGCCTGACACATTTGAACCCCCACATACTCAGCTGCTTCCAGATTCTTGTCGGGAAAGGTTAATTCGTAGTGGTGCTGAGACATGCCCACCAGCTGATGTGAAGCAAAGTCTGTCCGTTGTGGAGAGCGACCTGAATCCACCTGAAATTCAAAGGGTCATTGTTGAGCACATTGTGAGGAGAGATGAATTAAACACACATTCACACTTTCCCATCAAGCTTCGTTCATTCTCAGGCAAGCTCCCCAGACCCAATGGTGAGACAGACTACGACACATGGCGTTCACATGTTGAGCTTCTCAGGAAAGACCCCACCCTGTCTAATCTTCAGAAATCACGGAAAATCTTTGAAAGTTTGCTCTTCCCGGCAGCAGATATTGTCAAAAGACTAAGCCCTGAAGCTACTCCTGAGTCCTACCTTCAACTGCTGGACGCAGCCTTTGGAACCGTTGAGGACGGCGAGGAGCTTTTCGCCCACTTTATGAATACTCTTCAGGACCCAGGTGAAAAGGCCTCTACATACCTCTGTCGCCTTCAAGCTGCCCTGAACCTTGCTGTTAAAAGAGGAGGAGCTGCTGCCGGAGAAGCAGATAGACACATTCTCAAACAGTTTTGTCGCGGGTGTTGGGACAACCACTTGCTCTCTGACCTCAACCTCGAAGAAAAGAAAAGTCACCCACCAGCATTTTCAGAGCTCCTGTTATTAATCCGCACTGAGGAGGATAGGCAGGCAGCTAAAGCCACACGTATGAAGAAGCACCTTGGCTCACACCGGCAGCGGATTATGGCAGGTTCTCAGGGTGTATGCGTCTGCAGTCAACAAGTAGCACTCCAGCCTGAGTCCGACCCATTGACAGAGCTTAAACAGCAGGTGGCGTCGCTGCAGAGCCAACTCACCACGCTGATGTCTAAGAAAGCCAAGAAGGCTCCGAACACCAAGGGGAACACTGAGCATCCATCAGGAGGGCCAGCATCTAAACTTGACCCTAGAGCACCAAGCTGGAAACCGACCAATTCAAAGACAAACACCCAGCCGAGACCTTGGTACTGTTTCAACTGCGGCGAGGACGGTCACATCTCCTCAGCTTGCAATAGCAATCCAAACCCCACTCTTGTTAATGAAAAAAGAAATCAATTGAGAGAAAAGCAGCGCCGCTGGGAGGCTAAAGAACACTCACCAGACAATAGGGATTTTTAGATGGAGTCTCAGTTGCAGGGCAAACTGAGGCTAGAGCAGTTTATCAACGCCCTGCTAAGGATAAAAGTGATGCCGGACCCAAGTTCAGTGCTGCCTTGAACCAATCTAATGTTAGAAAACACCCCTTCAGAGTCCCGAAAAATATTATAGGCACGAAAAGTACTGCCCAAGTTACCATCCAAGGCAAACAGTTCAGCTGTCTCCTCGACACAGGTTCACAAGTAACTACAGTCACCAAATCTTTCTATAACGAATACCTACCTGAGCAGCAGATCGAACCACTCTTTAACCTTCTGGAAGTTGAAGGGGCCAATGGTCAATCTGTGCCCTACCTTGGATATGTTGAAGTCACTATCACCTTCCCGAAACAGTTCCTTGGAGCTGAATATGAAGTCCCAACATTGGCCTTGGTTGTTCCAGACCGCGGCACTTCAGATTACCAGATATTGGTTGGTACAAACACACTCGATGTAGCATATGGTATGTGCAAAGAGAAAAGTCCAGCAAGCTGCCACTCTGTCCCAAACGGCTACAGGACGGTACTGAAAGTACTTCAACTACGACAGGAACAAAGCCTTGACAGTAACATTGGACTGGTGAGGATGCAAGGCCGAGACAGAAAACTCATTCCAGCTGGAGGAACAGTTGTTCTGGAGGGAGTGGCATCAGTGAAAGAGTTCCATACTGAGAGGTCTGCTATCATGGAGTACCCTTCATCCTCTTCTCTGCCTGGAGGGCTGCTTGTAAAGCCCTGCCTTGTTGATCTACCAGTCAAACTACCAGTTGTGATCTCAAATGAGTCGGAACACGACATTATTATCCCAGCTAAGAGTGTGATTGCTGAGCTCAGTTCAATCCAGGTCATTCTGTCTCATAAACAGAGCGTGACCAATCCATCTGAACCAGAACTCTCCAAGGCAGCTGACCTAGCATTTGACTTTGGTGAGTCCCCGGTCCCTCCAGAATGGAAAGACAGAATTACCCGAAAATTGAATAGCATGCCTGAGGTCTTCGCCCAGAATGACACTGACTTTGGAAGGACAGACGAAGTCAAGCATCACATCAAATTGTCTGATGAGACACCATTCAAACTCAGAGCTCGGCCAATACATCCACACGATGTAGAAGCTGTTCGTCAACACCTTAAAGAGCTTCTTGATTCTGGGGTGATTCGTGAAAGTGAGTCTCCATTCTCCTCTCCAATTGTTGTAGTCAGGAAAAAGAATGGCCAGGTACGCCTCTGTATTGACTACAGGAAACTGAACCTGCAGACGGTGAAAGACGCCTATGCACTTCCGAGGATGGATGACACCTTCACAGCACTCTCAGGTTCCAGGTGGTTCAGTGTCCTCGATCTAAAGTCCGGCTACTATCAGATCGAAGTCAACGAGGTTGACAAGCCAAAGACTGCCTTCGTATGCCCACTTGGTTTCTGGGAGTTCAATCGAATGCCTCAGGGAGTGACAAACGCCCCAAGTACTTTCCAGAGACTGATGGAAAAGTGCATGGGAGACATGAACTTGAAGGAAGTTGTCGTTTTCCTGGATGACTTAATAGTCTTCTCGAGAACTTTAGAAGATCATGAAGCCAGACTCACCAAGGTCCTCAACCGGCTGAAGGAGTATGGGCTCAAGCTGTCCCTGGAAAAATGTAGATTCTTTCAGTCCTCAGTCCGATACTTGGGGCATGTGGTCTCAGAGCAGGGAGTGGAGACCGACCCGGAAAAGATTGCAGCGCTAGAGACCTGGCCAGTCCCTCAGCATCTAAAGGAGTTGAAAGCCTTCCTTGGATTCTGTGGGTACTATAGGAAGTTCATTAAAGGCTATTCAAGTGTAATGAAACCTCTGAACGACTTAACATCCGGCTACCCACCTCTAGGGAAGCACCCCAAATCCAAGGAAAGGAGTGGCCAATACTACCACCCCAAAACCCCATTTCTGAACCGTTGGACTCCCGCCTGCCAACAGGCATTCCAGACGATCATCGGCAAGTTGACAACGTCCCCAGTTCTGGCCTTCGCAAATCCTGCACTCCCTTACATCCTTCACACGGATGCAAGTGCCACCGGCCTCGGAGCGGCCTTATATCAGGAGCAGGAGGGACAGCTGCGTGTCATTGCCTACGCTAGCAGAGGGTTATCGCGTAGTGAGTCCCGTTATCCAGCTCACAAGCTTGAGTTTTTAGCACTGAAATGGTCTGTAACAGAGAAGTTCAGTGACTACCTCTATGGCAATCAGTTCACAGTAGTCACTGACAGCAATCCCCTTACGTACATACTTACTTCAGCCAAACTCGATGCAACCAGCTACAGGTGGTTAGCTGCTCTCTCTACCTTCTCCTTTAAGCTCCAGTACCGCCCCGGAAAGCAGAATGGAGATGCTGACGCACTATCGCGACGTCCCCATGGCGACCTGCGTGACGACCCCTCATCTCAAAAAGAATGGGACAGGATCCGCCAGTTCACACAAAACCACCTATCAGATCCAGATAACATTGAGGCTGTGGATCAGGGGGTTGTTCGTGCCATCTGTGAGAGACAACTTATTTATTGTGCCAATGATGGAATAGGTAGAGATGGAAGTATCTCCCTAGTCGAGAGCCTTGCTATCTCTGGAGAGGCCATACCTGACAGTTTTGAGCAGGAAGATGAGCTAGGAGGGCTTCCCATCGTCTCGCATCTATCAGAGGCAGATCTCAGAGACAAACAGAGAGCTGACCAGTGCATCAAACATGTCATCTCGCAGATTGAGCGTGACGAGAAACCACCACCTGCTGTGAGAGCTTTGCTTCCGGAACTACCTCTGTTGTTGAGAGAGTTGACCAGACTTGAACTGCGAAACGGCATCCTCTATAGAACACGCCAAGAAGAAGGTCGCACACAGTACCAGCTAGTCTTACCTGAAGAACTTCGTGAGACTGTCTTAATGAGCCTGCATGACAACATGGGTCATATGGGAAAAGACCGTACGCTGGACTTGGTCAGAGCCAGATTCTACTGGCCGAGGATGGCCTCTGACATTGAGAGGAAAGTTAAGATGTGTAACAGGTGTGTGCTCAGGAAAACCTTACCTGAGAGGGCGGCACCTTTAGTGAACATCATGTCAACAAGACCGCTTGAACTGGTCTGCATGGACTTCTTGTCCATTGAACCGGACAGAAGTAACACAAAGGACATTCTCGTAATCACAGATCACTTCACAAAGTACGCAGTGGCTATCCCAACACCAAACCAAAAGGCTCAAACGGTTGCAAAGTGCTTGTGGGACAATTTCATCGTCCATTATGGTATTCCCGAGAAACTGCACAGTGACCAAGGTCCTGATTTTGAGTCGCGGCTGATCAAACAACTGTGTGAAGTTGCAGGCATACAGAAAATTCGAACAACTCCATACCACCCAAGGGGCAACCCGGTGGAACGATTTAACCGCACTCTGTTAAACATGCTTGGTACTCTGGAAAACCAGGATAAGTCACACTGGAAGGACTTTGTGAAGCCTTTGGTCCACGCGTACAATTGTACCAGGAGTGAAGTGACTGGGTTCACACCGTATGAGCTAATGTTCGGACGCCAGCCACGCCTGCCGGTCGACCTTGCATTCGGCTTACCTGTCAAAGAAGAGCAACAGAAATCACACTCCCAGTACGTAAAGCACCTCAAATCCCATCTCGAGGAGAGCTACAAGATAGCTACAAGGAGTGCTGCCAAGGTGGCTGAAAAGAACAAAACAAGGTTTGACAAGCGTGTGACTCCTTCCGCTCTGGACATTGGAGACAGAGTACTTGTCAGGAATGTACGTATTCGGGGAAAGCACAAGCTCGCTGATAAATGGGAGTCCACTGTCCATGTGGTAGTGAGGAAAGCTGGAGATCTCCCCGTCTATACAGTAAAACCAGAGACCGGAGAAGGCCCTCAGCGTACGTTGCATCGAGATCTCTTGCTCCCATGTGGGTTCCTCCATGTAACACCAGAACAACAACCCGAACCACTCAAACGCCGCAAGACCCGCCAGAACACTCGCAGTGACCCAAGAGAAGTTCATCAGTCCTCAGATGAGGACGATATCATTCCTGTTATCTGGTCTCAAGGAGAACCAGTTCAAGAGGTAACCAGATATATTGTCTCGCGAGATGTTCCAAGACACCATGGCCCAAGCCATTCTAAAGAGAACCTGATGACAGACCTCAACAAGGTGACTGATGATGTTCCAGATAATGTGAGTAGCCTACCTGATGTTTCTCCAGTCAACCGAGTAACACTGGACCTGAACTTACCTGGAAATGAACCTGTGGAAATAAAAGACCTACCTGGATATGAACCTGTACAAAGAGAGACAAACTTACCTGATAGTGACGACCTTGTGAAAGACTTGGATGAGGACTGTCCTGAACAACCTCCAGTCCCCTCTGACATGCCAGAATGTGATGAGACAAATGTCTATGAAAATGAAGGAGAAGAGGAGATTAAGGAGACGGAGGAACAAGCACATACTGATGACCTAGTCAGGAGATCCGAGAGAAATCGTCAGCCACCTAGGCGGCTGGACTACACTGAGCTGGGAAACCCCTTAGTCACAGTGGTGAAGTCACTCTTTCAAGGGCTGACTACTGTGTGGAACGACATTATAAGTGAAAGTGATGCGTCAGCTCATTCCCCTGTTCTGTCCCCTCCGGTGATGACCGTGTGAACATTGCCATGCACAGGGACGTGCATAAGTTTGAAGGGGAGAGTGTAACCCGCATAAGGGTACTGGAGCACAATTCTCTACTCTGCCTGAGGGTGGCGGATACACCCCAGGACATTTCCTAAATGAGTAAATCAACACACCTTTCCTCCGGAAAAGACGCTGTTAGGAAGCATCAAGGACTGGTATGAAAATATCCTCTGAGGGATAGGAATTTGAAGAATATTGAATACCAAATATTAAAGTAGTGTGTGTCCATTAGGTTGAAAGCTGTTGAGGAACAACGGTCAACAATTGTTAAGCCACGTTGACACTGCGAACCCCTTAAGATACCTCCGGTAAGGATGCTTATACTAATGCGAGTGTTATGCTAACTGTGTTAGCTCCATTAGTGCGAAAAATACCGTTAATCTAAAACCAATCGGAGTTAAAACCCTGATTTCTTGCTGTTTGATACCATATAGACACAGATTCAGATTGTTTTATGTTGTTTAAGATGCTCGTAAAAGAGAGCTGATCGCGCTAGCCGCATGCTAACTTTTAACACTTAAATGTGAATTTGTTTAGATTTGAGCTCTGATTCATACCGCAAAATGTGTCTTTATACTCTGTTCTGTTGACTTAGAAGTCATTTGATTGAGGAAGTATTTACCCTCTTGTTGTCATATGTAAAATAATGGTGATTTAGTTCATTTAGTTGCCAATATACATGTTTGATATGTATATGAGGAACAGAAGTTCATCTTAACTGTTATTAAGAGTAAATATATTAAAATGTGATGTTTAAAACATTATCAAGGTGCATAAATAGATTTAAAAGAAAAGTTAAAGAACATAAATATGTTGTTTTAGAAATCTCATGATTTAATTTCTATACTGTGAGATGGAAGTACATGATTGATTGTTGTTCATTGGAACTGACCTATGTTGTGTGGTGTGATGTGTACTTATTCATTTACATAATGATTAGAGTATCTATATCCTTTACAATTTGTTATATTTGATCTGACATTTGAATAGAGATAAGTTGATCGGATTTGAACAGAAATGAGGCAATTGTAACTAATGCATTCTGTACTGTATGTATAGATTGGTTTTAAGAGAGGGATAGATCATCTGAATCTGACCCTGGTGGTCAGTGGCGAGCCAACCGCAGAAGTCAGAGAACGGACCAAGAGCCTGGTGTGGCCAGCCGTGGCATCTTTGGAACCATCATCATCCCGTGCCTTCATTTGCAATACAGATAAGAACACACGTAAACCTACCCGGGTAGTGAAACGAACATACATACTCCAAGGAAAAGAAAACACACACACACCAAGAACTTTCATGGACTCTTTCTTTGTTTGACGTCGTTTATTTTGGGTTTTATTGTGCGCTTGTGCACTCAGGAAGCCGGCTTAGGTTGGCAGGGATTGTATATAACTGTCTTTAATTTTGTTTAATACACTTCTAAAGCATATATGTTTTTTGGTATTTGTTGTCTGACTTTGTTTCCACTTCAGGCTCCGTAGTCGTACCTAGAATTTCCTGATTTTAGCCCAGTTTCAATTTATAGCTAATTCAATTAGTTATCGGATTGCCTACGCGACCCGAGGGTTACAATGACATTACTGCAAGGTGCGTCTGTATTTTCAACCATAGACTTGGAAAGTGCATACCATCAGGTACCTCTTCATGAAGATTGCCGGGACCTCACTGCATTCATTACACACGAGGGACTTTTCAGGTTCTGCAGGGTACCTTACGGCTTGGCATCCGCTCCATCTGCATTCCAAAAGGTGATGGTAATCATTCTGAAAGGACTCAAGAACGTTGCAAACTATCTGGATGACATCATCGTGTGGAGACAAGAGCATGATCAGGCGCTGGAGAATGTGCTGCAACATCTCAAAGATGCTGAGTTGGTGTTGAATGAGTCTTAATGTCAACTCAGAAAACAGAGCTTGAAGTTTTTAGGCCACATGGTGACTTCACAGGGTCTTCAGTTGGATCAGGAACATCTCACGGCAATAATCGATGCACCGGCACCAGCGGATGCTGTACAGTTGCGTTCTTTGGTGGGTCTTCTTTCATGGTACAACAAATTCATTCCTAATTTTGCTTCAGTGGTTTTGCCTCTGCGTGCATGCCTGAGAGATGAGAGTGGATTTCGCTGGTCTGATGAAGCTCAACAAAGCTTGGATAATGTGAAACAACTACTAGTACACAGTCCGGCAATTGCCCTATTTGACCCGGAGATGCCAGTGGTCATTTCTACTGATGCGTCTGCTTACGGACTAGGTGCTGTCTTCGCACAAATATGCACTGATGGTCAAGAGCATACTGTTGCTTTCGCGTCCAGAACACTCATGTCAGCTGAACAGAAATACTCCACTATGGAAAAGGAGGCTCTGGCGTGCGTCTGGGCAGTGGAAAAATGGAGAACATACTTGTGTGGCCGCAGATTTACTTTGCGGACTGACCAGCAGGCCTTAACAAACACAAAAGGGACTGATAGAGCTGGTATGCCCATAGCTTGGTGGGCTGCTCGGTTGCTCTGTTTCGACTACATAGTTGTGTACCGTGCTGGATCTAAAAACCACACTGCAGATTGTTTATCTCGCTTGCCCTTGCCTCTGACTTCAGCTGCCGAGTCGGATACAGAACCTGAGTTTGTTGCTTTACTGTCCACTGGTCCGATTGCCATTTCCCAGGATGAGTTTGCTGCTGCCTCTGCTCACTGTTCTGAACTTTCTGCACCTCGCACACAAATTGTGAGTGGATGGCCTCCATCTTTTGCTGCTTTGGATCCTGTTCTTCGTCCATACTACAAGCTCAGGCATGAGTTCAGTGTGCTAGCTGACTTTGTATTTAGAGGATCTCGATTGGTAGTGCCTGGGAAACTGCGTGAGTCATTGTTCCGTATTGCACATGAGTGTCATCAGGGAATTGTGAGAACAAAGCAACGCCTGCGTGACATGTATTGGTGGCCAAACATGGACACATTTGTGACTGAGAAAATTGCTGGGTGTCAATTATGTCTTTCTCTGGATAAATCTGCGAAAGCCTCTGCTGTCCCACTCCAGCCTGTTCCTTTACCTTCTGCACCGTGGGAAAAACTGGCGATTGACATTGTGGGTCCTTTCAAGACTGCTGTCTGGGACTGTCGATATGCTCTGACACTCACTGACTATTATAGTAAATGGCCTGTGGCAGCCTTTACTGCGTCTGTTGCAACAAAACAGGTGACTGCATTTCTTTCCTCTGTCTTCAGTAGACACGGCAACCCGACCACTCTGGTCAGTGATAATGGGCCTCAGTTCACTTCTCCTGAGTTTGCTGCGTTCCTGACAGAGAGAGATATTAAGCACATTCGCACTTCAGAGTATCACCCTGCTGCAAATGGTGCTATTGAATGCTTTCACAGAGTTCTTAAGAGTACAATCCAATCAGCAATCCTACAATCAGCACCATGGAAGACAACAGTGACTGACTTCTTGCAGATTTATCGCGCTACACCTCATGCCGTGACTAGTGTGTCTCCATTCGAATTACTTCATGGAAGGAAAATGGGTACCCGTCTCAATGTCCTGAAATCTTCACCTTCTGGTCATGAACCTACACAACTGCAACAGCGGGTTTCTTCACGTCAGGAGGTCATGAAATCTCGCTTTGACCACAAGCATCGAGTGCGTCATTTTTCTTTTCAAAAAGGAGATAAAGTGCGCATTAAGAAGACAGTACGTGTACCAAAAGCCTATACAAAATTCACTCCTCCAGTTGAGGTTAGAAGAAAGGTTGGTCCTTACACTTAGCTCTTGGATGATGGAAAGAAGTGGCATGCATCGTGTCTTGCACCCGTACCGACTAGAGAGCTGGATAATGGAATGACTGTCAATCCTGAAAACTTGATTCCTTCTCATGCTCCATTATCTGGAAATTCAGTGTCTCCTGATGCTTGTTCAAGAGAGCAACGTCAAAGACGTGAGCCGTGTTGGCTAAAGGACTATGTTTATTAGTCACAGAATTTAACATGAATTTTGCACTATATATATGTATATATATATATAAATATAAATTATTCACATAAAGTCAAGTACTGAATACTAGTTGAGTAGTTGGTTCATACTGCTTATTCTTTAAAATACTCTTCTGCATTCATTTAATGTGTTGCTTAGTGTAATTCATTTATAGGTGAAATTGTTGATACATGGTAGATTTGCTGTTCTTGATTCTATTTCATGTCAAGTGTTGGTTACAGAAGAATTCATTTAAGTAAAAGGGGAATATGTGGTGTTGTTACATTATTGCACTATTAGATGGCACTCAACCTTCTTGAGTTGTAAAGATGTGTATTGCCAGGAGAGACGAGTGAGAAGAAATACTGAGCGTTGTAAAAAGAGATTAATAAAGTTGTAAAAAGGATGTACATTTCCAGTTTCTTGTCTACATAAAGACATAACAGACTTCTTATTGTTTCTGTTTTCTTCAGTCATTGTTTCTGTTATAAGCAGGTGTTGAAATTGAAGTTGAATTATATAATTTAGGAATTCTAAATGACAACGTAAAAATCTTAAAGATGGGAGACCTCATGATGTGTGTTTCTTCACTCCGTGAACATTAATGGTGCTAATGCCAGTACTGAGACACCTCTCAGCTTACTTGTACATCATATATGTTGTAAACAATAATTACTGTTAAAATGTATTTAAAAAAGATCATGAAGTTAAATTCAATGCTCAAATAAGTTTTTCTTCTTGATTTTATTTGACTTATTCATTTACATTTACATTTAGTCATTTAGCAGATGCTTTTATCCAAAGCGACTTACAGGTGGGGTAAGCAATGGAAGCAATTGGGGCAGCATAAGTAAAACAAAAGCATAAGTGCAATCCAAAAAGAAGACTTGTCTCAAATAACCTAACATAGTATACAGAGCTTAATTAAAAAAAAAATTACGAGTAGAGAAGAAATAGAAGTCAGAACCGATCAGTCAGGTATTGACGGAAGAGATGTGTTTTCAGACGTTTCTCATTCATGGAATATTAAATTAAAATTTAAGTTTAAATTACTTTAAAAAATGATGGTAAAAATATTACGCACAATATCTTTAAGTAAATATCTGTGTCATTTTGTACAATGTGGATGTATGTCTTTACTCTAGTGAAAATGAAAATTTCTCAAAAAACACATATACACACAAACAGGCTAAGGAACTCAGTTTCTTCGATTCTAAAACAGCTAAGCTTAGCACATACCGCAAATCAGTTTCAGTGCAGTGTTGTTGCACATTAAAAAACTAAATTCTGTATGCTTCCAGTAGAGGTCCATGTGGTTCAATCTTTAGAGCGCTGGACTGTTGGCATGAATGTAATGATGTGACAAGTTACATCAAGAATGTTGATATCAAACAGGTAGACAAGCTATTCTGTTTATTACAGCATTTATTACTGTTTCCATGGATTAGAAATCTACAGCAACGTACAGCACAAAACCATACAATGACTTTAGTTAACACTAACCAGAAATAAATAAGCATGAGACTTTTGACTGAATTCACACAATCTGTGTAGACCCAATAAGTGAACATGCGCAGTATCCGAGGATAGTGGAGTTCTCGTGTCCCGGGCACTGTTAATTTGGGAGTCCCAGGCTGAAAAGTTTGGGAGCCCCTTGGTTAACTAAGTTACTTGGGCAGAACTGATGCCTGCAAAACTAGTTTTATAAATTACATTTTATTTCAAAATAACAGAGTAATAGGTGACAAAAATAGTTTTGTTACAATACACAAAAAGTACATTCTTTTCAAAACCAAAATTCATTTAACCATCACAGTCTCCTCTGTCTTCCTCTCTTCTACCCTCTTTCTCTCCCTCTCTTTCTCTTTGTAATATTCCTCTTTCAGATCTTCCCTCTGTCTGCGCCTCCATCCTTTGGCAGTGACATGATAGAGATCAACGTTATTGCCTGAGTATGCATCCATGTGTGTGGCACGGTATACAGCCTCTCTAGCGACTAGAGTTGCCTCTTCTACACTCATACCCCAGTAAACACTGCTGTCGAGGATCGAGTATGCGTAAGGTGATCCAGATCCCACAGAGAACAGCTCCCCCTTCAAACATAGCCCATCACTGCACACGTAAACAACACGTGGGCCAGACACTCTCGAAAGGCCTACACTTGAGTAGTTTTTAGTTGCGTCACTTGAAGAAACTGACAGAGCATTTTTATAATCCCCTTTAATTGATTGAGTTGTTGCTCCAGAGCCTAAGTCTGATTGGCTTCTTGAATTGCTTGCTACTCTTTGAGTGTTTGTGTTCCTCTTCACAGTAGCCTGAGTATTTGCATATCTCTCTGTGACTGTGACCACATCTTCAGCGGTTTCTCCATCCCCATCCCATCCACACAGGGTAGCAGCGACGCACAGCTCTGTGCCTTTAAACGGGTGCAACATGTGGGACAGCAGTTTGGCAGCACCCCCTGTTGATAGCCTCCTGCGATGTCGAAGCTGATACAGCCTGAGCTCTCGTGCCAGGATGCGTTTCCAGAGGGCACAGTCAGCCGACGTTCCAGATGTGGTACCCACCAGGTGAGAATGGATGGGTAGGACCTTCGGGGATGAAGGGCAGGCCACAAGACCCTTACAGCTGGAGCGAGTGTCGGCTGCAGCAATCACCCCTCCCTGAAACGCAAAGCCCAAAGTGGTAGTGCCGTGAGAGAGAGTGAAGGGCAAAGGGACGGCCGGAGAGATTGAGCAGGGTGTTGGTGTAGGAAGAGAGATGGACGGTAATGAGGGGCGTAGATGGTCAACAGTCAATAGATTTGTGGTGGATGAAATGAGGTTTGTTTGGCCAAATCTTAAAGGACTCTCTGTGAGGTACTTGGCAACCGGCATGTAAAACTCTAGGGGACTCACAACGCCCCCCCTAGGCATCCAGGAGGAACAAGCTTCTCCATGACTCCATCCTCCATTAAGATGAGAGGTATTTTCGGGCATAAAGAAGTGTGAGAGTGGAGCAGTCCATTGAGGAAACAGAGGGGGTTCCTGCAAGCTGCATACATCTTGTAAAGCCATAGATTATTGTGGAGATATACAGTAAATAATAACTCTGTAAATTATTTTACAGTGTAACATGAACTTCAAAAACATGTCATACAAAATCTCAAGCCTACAGACCTTTTCCTCTTAAGGCGTTTATTTTTGTCTTTGTCCCTTTTCATTCATACTGTAATGATTCCGCACGTCATTTTAATCCGCGTTTGTCGATCCAACTTTTTATGGCATTGGTTGCACCTGTTTTATTTATCTTCCGAGAGGCCACAGAACCAAGCGTTTGAATAAAGGTCCTTAAACACTTCTTCCTTTGACCACTGCAGTGTTTCTTCTATTCTGTGTGAGCAAAATAAATGTTTTCAAAAAAGTATGAAAATTCAAACAATGATTGTATCAGCACTTCAGGTAAAAACTAAAACGTCCAGTTCACTTGCTGTCTGCTTCAGTCATGAATCTGCCATTAGAGATTTTAGCTCAGGAAAGCTTTAAATGTTTTCTGAAGTTGGAGTGACACTCTTTTATCAGCACTACTCGGTCATTAACCCAACCAACGACGCATAAAAATGCCAAACTAAGTCTTTTTACCTAAGCGTATCACACTTAAATTTCATTTTCAATCATATTGTGCATACAGTTGTGTTTTTTATACGTCCTGCGCAAAACAATACAATTTTAATGGTTTCCACTAATCATTTGTACAAAAATTCTTTATGTAGTGTGTTTTGGGCCTTATTCCAGTGCGATTTAATTTGTCATGTTTCCACCATACAGATAACAATAGAGCCCAACACATTACCTGCAGAAACCCACAGAGATAATTTTAGTTCCCATTAAAACCAATATGATTGCCCTTCTATTGAAAATATTTGAAATGAAAACATGTTTTTTTAGCAGGGATTCAGCTTAAACTAATCAAAGCCATTTCAGTTTACATACATTATCCAAGACCAGATATAACCACCAAGCAGCGTAGGGCAACTCCAGCTTTACAAGAAAAGGTTTTGCTGCTACCTGGTAGCGACGCGACGCGACGCGACTGGAACGCAGGATCCACGCAGGATAGTAGAGTAAATTAGGCATAGCGTTAATGCACAGTGGGTGTGTGTTTAACACACACCTGTCGTTCTCCTACACGGAAGAGGGCAAAACTCGAGTGAAAACATGCCGTAACGCAGAACGAGTTATTCAATCTTCGGCGTAATGCTCATTTTGATTTGTTTTGGATACGCGGCGTCTTCATCGTGTTTATACAAGTTATTTTAATCAGATGTTAAAATGAAAGTTGTGTGGAGTTTAATGTGCGCTGTCACACTCGCATCGGTAAGAGAGTTTTATTTTCACTTTGATGCTGTTTACGTCCGGCTGCATTACATTCAGCCACAGCTTTAATCGTATTAATGTCATATCATAGTAGTGTGCGGTCTTTTATTGTTGTGTGAGTCATTATTTGCCTGGAAGAACACGTACGGAAAGTAGGTTTCATAATATAGTGACACAGTTTTGTACAATATATCATAAACATAAAACATATTAATTTCAATGCAGAAGATTTCAGGGCTTTAATTTGTACAATTTTCGTTTTTCAGAAAACTCACTCAAGCAGTAGTGACATAAGTAAAAAATAAGTATAGAAATTAGGAATACGTATATAAAACTATGAAATATAAACTACATAAACTACCATATGGTATAAGATATATCCCTGATTAAAAAATCTATACAAAGTTAAATTGGCCTTCATTGCAATACCATTATGAACCATTGACTCACAAAATGTCTTTAGTAGTGTGTTTTGGGTCTTATTCTAGTAGGATTTAACTGTGTTCTGTTGGTTCCCATCGGTTAGATAACATACCACCATAACCAAACACAAGTAAAGACCAACAGAGACCATTATGGTTCCACTAAAAACAATACAATTGCCATTTTTAGTATAACATGCTGTAGAATTTTTGTCATAGTTTCCATTTTGTGTTATTGCCTAAACTATTCTGTAGGCTACTACTGAAATCTATACTATATTGTGTGAATAGGAAATAAAATGAATTTTAAATAAATTTAAAAAACTTTTGCAAAACTATTTTTACTTGCATACTTTAGACACTATTGCAGCCAACTTAAGCCACTGATGTATTTGATATATTTAAATATTTCACCTAGTCACATTATAACAATTTTAAAATACCATAGATGAGTAAAACTGTTTCCAGACACATACTATTTTAGTGTTGTGTTATACTTTTTATTTTAAATCAAATTTTACATTTGTGAAATATAAGGGTTAGAAAATCTAAATCTTTACATTAGCTCAACAGAACAACCAGCTGAACAATATTTTTTGATTTTGTTAAGTGTATGTTATCTCTGTCACTCTGAAGGTTTGGTGTGAGGAACATGCAGCTGATAGATCTCACAATGAAGACTTTGTGCAGTTTGGACATGTTCCTGACAGGATGACGGACAGAAGTACTGTAGAAGTGCAGTTTAAGTGCTCTGCCGCCTGTAAAATCGGGGTTGAAATTGTTCTTTCCACCCCAACAAGGACCGGAGTGATTGTCTACAGAAGGACGTGGACTAACCGTAAGTGGTTTGGACAACCCAGATTTAGAAAGGTTCTTCTGGTGTTCCCTTCTGCTGTTTTGTACCAGAGAGACTTTTTCAATAGGCGAACACTTGAGGCACGTGACGTGATGGTGAGGTCCTGGTTGGTTCATCTGGGTAAAAAGGACATTGGTGAGGGATATAACCAGTCTCTATTGATGACTTTGACGTTTTTGAGGACACTACCAGCCTCTGAACGTCCAGCACGTCCACAGACGCGCTCCGTATCATGGGGGCCCTGGCTGATGTGGCAGATCAGTAAAGATGCTTTCAAAAAATGTCCACATGAATCAGGTAGAAATCTAACTGATAACTAACAGGTATTGATTGAATAGTTCACCCAAAATAAAAGGACTATATAAATATTTTGTCACGTTATTCCAAACCCTTATGCTATTTTAGTGGAACACAATGAAGTGGATGAAGTAGGGAACTAAAAATATACAGTATATATGATTACATAATAATATAATACTGCCATATTTTTATTGATTTAAACAATATATTATTAAAACCATAATAACATATCTATTATAAATATATCCAGTTCAATAATATGAGATATTATGTATTTTTTATTTGTTCACTTGTGCTGTTTTAGATATTGTGGATCTTCTTACTTTTCCATTTGCAAGTACTGGCGAGAGTTATGGCATCTTACACACATTCTCACCCTTCAAAAACAAAGATCTGGAGAAGAGACGCATCCTCAAACAACCCAGGTCAAACTCACTCTTAAGTACATATTCAATATAAATTCTACATTAGCCTAGAGGTCCAGTGTGTAATTTTTTGGAGGATCTTTTTACAGAAATGAAATATATAACTATGTCTTCAGCGGTGTATACAGACCTAACATAATGAAGCGTTTAGTTTTTTATTAACTTGGATTGAGCTATATCTATCTACATACACCACGGCCCCCCTTGCATGGAATTCACCATGTTGTTTGTACAGTAGCTCAAACGGACATACTGTGCATTTCATAAATACGTTATCTCCTTCGGCAAAGAAGAGAAAACACAACGACATCTTAATCCTCTCTCAGGCTCCGTAGTTCGAAAGAGAGGGGGGAGGGGAGGACTGAACCTTTGCTTGCAATTTGCAACCTCACCGCTAGATGCTGCTAGATTTCATAAACTGGACCTTAAATTAACAATTTATACATTTTAATAATAACAGTTTTTTACTAATAAATAAGCTGTTTTAAACTAATAACAATTTTAAACAGTTATATTTTATTTAATTATTGAAAGAAAAAAATTTGATGGTCATGTGTGGATAATCTTTCACGGCTGCAGTGTGACTCTGTCAGTGTGGCTGTACCTGCTGAGCTGGTGTGGTCAGTCACTGTGTGGGATTGTCAAGCATGTCAATAAGCAAAGAAAATATGGAACCCCACTCGTCATGCTGTCTAACAAAGGTAATCCAGTCAGAACACATTCCAGTGTGTGTGAAGTCATTGTAGCAGTCAAAAAGCACAGCCTTGAATCCCTTTCACGATACTTTGATGTCAATGCCAGCTTATAGTTGTACAAAGTTAATGTTGAAATGTTCATTTAGAAGGAAGGTCTTGGTCTGGGACAAGGGTAGACCAATGTAATCTTTACATGAAAGGCACTTTAAAAGTATTAAATATAAATGTTAAAACCATTTAAGAACTTCATATGTATTTCAGTTAAAGTTACCTGTAAGACATCGATGTGGCTGTTGCTCTTATTAAAATCAAACCTCATGTATGATGGAAGTATTGTGTCTGGTTTTCGTTTGCTAAGGTAATATAGTGATACAGGTGCGAATGGTGAGCGGAAAGGAACAAGCATTTACAGCACACACAACTCTACCTCTCCGTACCTGGATCTGTCTGGATATCTTCTTTCAGGAGTCAAAGGTACCTCAACCTTATTTTTGGTTATGTGATTTGCATTTCTTATTTGAATGACAATAAAAACATACTTATTGAAAGCATGATGAAATGATTAATTGTTTTACATTTGTGTCTCTTTTCAGACAAAACTCACAATAAAAAACGTTACACCTACCGGAAAAACACAGATGGCCACTCATATATACGAGTAAGAGATCTACATGAGAAACATTTCATGTACAGCAGTGTTGGGTGTAACTAGTTACTAAGTAATTAGTTACTGTATTTGAATTACTTTTCCCTTGAAAAGTAAAGTATGGTGTTACGCTCATTTTGTCTGTAATTTAATTATGTTTTTCTGATGTAATTGAACTAAATACTGTGTAATATATTCAAAAGTAGAAACGACATCGAAATTATAAGTATAATTTTAAAATGTATCCTTTAATGCAGTGGTCACCAACCCTGCTCCTGGAGATCTACCGTCCGGAAGATTTTAGCTCTAACCCCAATCAAACACACCTGAACTATCTAATCAAGGCGTTCAGGTTTGCTTCATAATTACAGACAGGTGTGCTGAAGCAGGGTTGGAGCTACAGTCTGCAGGACGGTAGATCACCAGGAGCAGGGTTGGTGACCACTGCTTTATTGTATCCTTCATACATATGTATACATTTGGTCAGTTAATAAGAATACTTCATGTAGTAATTAAGAAGTAGTAATTAAAAAAGTAATTTAAAAAAGTAATTAAAATACATTTTATAGAGTAATTTGTACAGTAAACTATAACATTATTGAATATGTAATTATTAATTTATTACTTTTTCAGAGTAACTTACCCAACACTGATGTACAGTGCAAACCTTTCTATATTTATGAATACTTTGCTTACATTGTAGAATCAGATCTAAATAAGTGGATGCTCTAACTTTATGCTTTTTTAATAGTTTTCATGAGCCAGTTCAATTTGATGACACATCTGGACATTTTGTGATTGGTGGATGCATCTACATGCCAGGGATTCGTGGCTATGTGGGACCAATAAGATATTATCGTTTAGGCAATGAAACGGTGAGGATGTAAATGCATGTTATTAGTTGAGATCTAATATTTTTAGAAAGATGAACATCTTTCTAAAGATGTGGAAAAACAAGGAAAGACGTTCTGTCAGGACTTCAGTGATGACACTTTCCCTCATATTCTGTAATTTAACCTTAATGTCAATGTTTTTTTTATTTAAAATTGCAATGTTGCACGACACATTTTTATAGTATGTAATGTCAATATTACTCATGTGTAGCATGCATCAGCAGCTATTCTTTTCATCTATATAATACGTTTTATTGTTTCTGTTCAAGGTGAAAAACCCTCTGACCCCAGTTAACACATTACAGAAGCTGGACAGACTCCACAGATACTGTGATGAAATGAGTCATGTGACTGAACTTTATCTGCAGGCGTTGAGAGAGAACAGCAACAACTCTACAGGTGAGCACTTACACACTATTAAAGATATACTTTACTGCTTATTTAACTATAAACTTATTGAACTGGATTGTGATTTGGGGCCCTTATAATTACAAAAGTTAATTTGTTTGTGCTTAACATTTGTACATTTGGAAACCAGGTTATTTTAAAGAAGTCAGTGAATTGCCACTGTATTTTGTCAATTTCACAATCTTGTCAGATGGCCCCTTTATGTAAATAGGCTTGGGTTTGAATCACAGGGAACACCCATCCTGTTGAAAATGTGCATCTTAAATGTCTATATTGACTGTGTTAACTGCTTTGTATGAAACACAACTCAACTCAACTTTATTTATTTATTTATATCGCGCTATTTACAAGTTTCATTGTTACAAAGCAGCTGTACATGAGACATATTGACCATAAGCAAAACAATTAAAGTTATATACCTGTAAAAACAAGAAAAAAGGTAAAAACACAGAAGACAGACATACCCACATTCAAACATTCCACACACACAACTTCCCATTCTCTGCTCTGCCATCAGGTCTGGGCATGAACTGCATCCTGCTCGCTGTGGTAACCTTGGAACAATGAGAGCAATGAAAATAATGAAAAGCGTCTGCCAAGTGTATAAATGTATGCAAACAAAAACTAGCATTGACGCATGTGGACAGTATAGCTATAGTAATAATGAAAAAGCAAAGGTCTGGTCTTGGGAAAATATAATGAGAAATGATTGATAAGACGATTTTTTTATTTCAGACATTGTGCTTTGAGATGTATACTTCTTACATTTTAATGAATAGACTTGAGAAATATTTATAATCCTACTGGCATTTATATATGAAGATACTATCACCAATATAAATATTATAAGAGATTTGCAATTGCTCTACAATGTGTGTTCTAGACAGCTGCTTTGCAACAATGCAATTGTGGGAGTCGCAATATAAATACATTTAAATTGAATTAAATTAAATGAGAGATTACATCTGAGAAGCAGCAGCAGACTCAAGAAAGAATCTGTAGCTGTTCTCTTTTCAATCTCCTCTGAAATTGTGTAATAGCTTTGTGTGAGGGGCAGACTGAAATTGAAGCAGTTTTTCATAAAAAATCTATTAATCGATCATAGCTCTTAAATCTCATTTGCAGTCTCTTTCGTTTGCTTTTAACCATGATATAAAATCTGGTGACGTGCCTAAATCTTCCACTTATTTTAAGTGAACGGTAAAATACAGAGTAGGAAATAAAACATTCGCCTGAAATGTTCTTTGAAAGAATTTGTATTTTTGTTGATCAGGGGTTTGTGAGTCTTATTATATGGATATGAAGAAGTTATTTGGCCGTAGAGAATGTACACAGAATTGGTCCTGGGACCAGCAGACAAGATTCAACAGTACCCTGAGGCTTCTGACCGACAACCAGCGAATCTTAGCAGGTCCCTATTGCTCTGGCTGTGTCACTTTTTTAAGTCTTAAAAAATAAAGATGCCTGTGGTCCTTCATGGTAAGAATAACCCAGTGGGTCTTTTTGTCCCCCCACAGGTCAACCAAACAGCAATAAACATTTGAAGGCTCTGAGCTGGGTGATTTTCCAGGATATGTTGAAGATAATATCTAAAGCAGAAGACCAAGAGCTCATGTCTGGTGTTATAGAGTTACTCGAGATGTCCTCCTGCTGGGGTCACCACCACTCCTCTCTTCTGCTTGCCACAATACATCTGGCTGGCCTGGGCATACCTGTGGACCTGGAGCAGGTATGAACAACAAACATCTAAACACTGCAGGAAACTTGAAGTTAACATGAATTGAAAGTTGATTTTGTTTTTTTCCTTTGTCTGTGTCAACCAATACCCAGTTGGAATGTTTCATACAAGTTATCTATGTACAATGTTTTTTTATTGCGATTTTTTAAAAGTATTGGTATTTTAAAATAAATCTGTTAACAACTGAACACCCCGGAAACTCTACAACTGAAACCATCTCACATACAGATGAACACATGCTGAGGTAAAACTGAGGTTTGAAGAAAAACTGTTGATTTCTTTCTTTCTCAGGGCCAGGTTTATAGTCTGATAGGCGGGGTCTCTGATGACCGCCTCTCTCTCATGCATTTGGGATACAAGCACATGCAGGGTCTCGATGGATTCCCTAAAGACCAAAATACAGCCAACGGCTACTATGCCAACATAGGCAGACAGACCTGCCTCGACCTTGATCAATTACATGACTCCCGGGTGAGTGAGTTCACATTCTTACAAAGACAATCACATACAAAGACAATCACAATCTTTTCATTTATATGATCTTTTAAATCTGTTTAATGAAGTTTTAGTATTTTTTTGAATAATGTCAATATTAGAGAATTAGTGAACAAGAATTACTTTTGTAAACGATTGATTCATTTATATAAACATGTATTTCATACAAAACACATTATTATGATAAGCATGTTTTTTTAATTTCTGAATTAAAACATTTAAGTTAAGTTGGGCCACATAATGTTTGTTTATGTTGTTGCTTCCAAAACCGTCCATCTAAAATACAAATGCTGTCATTGTTAATTCACGCTCATGTTGTCCCTAACTTATATGACTTACTTCTGTAGAGCACAAAAAAATCTAAGAATATTAACAAAGGTCATTACATTTATTTTCAGTTTGTAGGGACTACAGCTCAATTATTTTTAAAGACTAAAAGGGATTCTTTCATCATTTATTAATACTCATGTTATTCAAATCCAATATGTGACTCTTTCATCTGTGGAGCACATAACAAGACATTTTGAGAAATGTTTCAGTGGTTTGGAAGTCAGTATAGGTCAATGTTGTTTGATTACCAAGTTTTTTTTTTAAATATCATCTTTTGTGTTCTGCACAAGAAAGAAAGTCATACAGGTTTCTCAGAAGCTGTAATTATGTGTCTTTGTTTATGAAATTTTGTGTTATTGAGTAAAATTCAGAAAGAATGAATGTTGTGACAGTAAAATCCGGTTTGAAATGGCATAACGTTTTGTCTGAATGTGTGTATTCTCTGTAGCAAACAATCACAGAACATGTTCACTTAAACAACGCTGAGGAGCTCCAGACTCAAACGGGTGAATCGGGAGATGTTGTGCAGTTTTTGAAATACAAGGCCGAGAGAGGAGATGTAGATTCACAGGTATTTATTACTTTCAGTTTAATTCACATAATCTATCAGATCATGTGGCTGGGGAGTCGTGGTTTGTTTTCAGGGTGGTGTTTTGTGATTGATAAGAAGTCGGAAATGGTTTCATTCTGTCAGATTATGTCTGAAATTATTTATAACAGATTATGAAATCGGATGAAAATTCCCCACTGGGCTGAACTGAGGAAAAATAAGATTTTTACAAAAGGAGAATTTAATTGCATAGTTCACCTAAAACATTCTATCATCATTTATCTACCCACTTTTTATTCAAACCCTGTGTGACTTTCATTCTTCCACAGAGAACAACAGATGTATTTTGAGTAGCGATGATAACCAAAGAACATTGACCACCATTGACCTCTATTATGTGGGCTGTTGTGTTTTAGAAATCTCTGGCCAAGATTCTTCTGTGGGGCAGTAATGGGGTGGAAAAAGACATCCGAGCAGCGGTGATGTGGTACGCCAGGAGCGCCCAGCAGATGGACGATCCCACAGCCATGTACGACTACGCTATTCTACTTCTGAAGGTAATCAGAATCGGCATGGAAATCTGCAGAGTGATATTTTTTCTGCGTTTGCATTACACGCCTACATGCTTGCTTTGTATGAAGAGCAGTTGGTATGAGATTAGGAAAATAAATGTAAAATTTAGCATCTCTGGATCTTTTACATCTCTTCATATATAAAATAATGTTCTGGTTTGTGCTGTAACAGGGAACAGGGCTACGTAAGAACCAAACGCTTGCCCTTGAGCTCTTGAAGAAAGCTGCAGACATGGTGAGATCATCCGTGAGCATGTACTTCTGTGTGTGAATAGAAATGTCAAAGATTTAGTAGTGAGTGTGTCTGGTTCTCTCAGGGTTATGCAGAAGCACTGAACGGACTCGGGTGGTACTACAGTACAATCAAAAAGGACCAAAGACGTGCTATGCGATATTTTGAGCTGGCAGCTCAAAATGGCAGTCGTGATGGGATCTTCAATTTGGGCATCTACCATCTGAATGGTGAAAACCCAGATAACCCACACAAGAATGAGGTCAGCGAACGAAACGAAAATGTTTTTTTCACCCTCATGATGTTCCAAACACTATTAACTTTCTGTCTTACATGGAACATGATCTGTCAATCTTTCACTATACACATACACACTCACTAAAGTGATTCAATTCTATTGTATATGTGGTCGGTTATATATTTTCAACAGTGTAATTATTTAAATACAACAATGATGTAAATAGTAATAAATAGCAGTTGAAGTAATTTAACCAAATATAATCACTAAAAAAAGGTTTTATTGAGCGCAATTTCTTTTTCAGACAGCAGCGATGCAGTATTTTCTGCGTGCCGCTCAGTTGGGTCACGTGGAAGGAGCTGTGGAGTCTGCAACGTTTTTCTCCTCTGGAACCATACAAGGAGTGAACAGAGATCAAGAAAAAGCTGTTCTGTATGTCCCCATCTTATTTGATCATCTTACACATCTGATGACATTTACACCTAATTCTCAGTTTTACTTTACCTAATGGATGGTTTTATGTTTCTCGTCTTTTATTTGTGACTTCCTTCTGTTTGTTTAGGCTACTGAAGCGAGTCAGTGAGTTAAATGGACACTTGGGCATCATGGTTAAGGAAGCTCTCCAAATATATCTAAGAGGATCATGGTAGAAAAACAACAACAGTCATTCTTACTTGACTTAAGTGCTTTTTGACTTGTTTTTTATGTCTTCATTTCTTATAACACTATCCTCTGCCTTTCTGTCGCTGGTCAAAGGGATGAAGCGTTGGTGAAATATGCCATGTTAGCTGAAATAGGTCTCGGTGTGGCACAGCACAATGCCGCTCATCTGTGTGAGGTAAACATCTCTCATGTCAGCCCAACAGTTTCAGATAGTTTCATTTTGTGTTAATGTTTTTACATCATTCATATAGGTGTTAAATCACAGTTCGGCCTGTCAGTTGAGATATTACAATTACTCAACACACAATTACATCCCTCAGGAATCTGGTGAGTCTTATAAATACTGCACTGACAATATAGCATTCATCCATTCATTTCTGTTTTAGCTTTCTTTTATTTGGTTCTTTTTCATTTTTGAAATGGAAACATCATTATCAAAACAAACAAGAATGTAGGTCAATAATCAAATGTAAGTAACCTTGGGACGTTGACCATGTTAATGATTGCCATTCTTTGTATCCATAGTATACAGAATGGTAACGTTCACTGAAATTTTGATGCTAATATCCTATTGAGAAATTAAACAATAGAAATATAGAATAGCTATGTTTCTCCACACAGGTTTGTTGAGGATGGGAGATTATTACATTGATATGGGTGATATGACGAAGGCCATGAACATGTATGGGGTAGCAGCGGTGCACGGCAGTCCTGAGGTACACACACCTCACTAAAGGTCACATATGGTATGGGAAACCAGCACATGTTCCTTACAAATCAAACATTTCAATAGCCGCTTTAAAAGTCCCAACGAACAAATTTTCTTAATTTAGCTCATTACATTTGTATTCTGGTGCATTTCAGAGTGAAATGGAATATTTAATGAGAAAAATAGTGGGCGTGGTTTTTGTTTTCCATTGCGAATTGATAAGATGTATAGACGGTTTCGTCATACACTAGGGTCACCACCACCCAACAAACCAAATGTGGGACAGGTAATCCATTTGTGTGAGACAATGTGGGACACCGCTGAAAAGCTTTCCTGTACCGCAGTGGTAAGAGCTTTGCGTTAACAATGCAAGGTTGTGGGTCCGATACCAAGGGATTGCACATACCTATTTATAAATGTATAGGATAATGCAATGTAAGTTGTTTTGGATTAAAGCGTCTACCAAATAAATAAATGTAAATGTAAGTAGCGTAAAACTGTGATGTAATAAAGGAATTAAACATTTTTATATATTTTTTATACCTTTTAGCTCGTAAAAATAATTGGCTATTTATTCCATTCCGACTTCAACGTAATGAAGGTATAGATAAAATAGTAATATAACAATAAAATCATTCATTTTCAGATTTTCAACCACACTAATGAGCTATTTATAATAAACACTGCAAAATTCCAAATATAAAAGAGGAATTGTTGTGTTTTTATTCACTTGGACTTAGTAAAATTAAATTATCTTTGGCAGTTTGAACTTAAAATATATTAAACTGATTTCACAAAAAAACTAGTTGTGTTTCACAGAGCTTATAAAATGAAGTTACATAGATATAGCTAGATTTTTTCATACAGTTTAATATCATTGAAGTTCAAATGTTATGAAGGAAAAAAAGTCTTCATATGTTACAATGACATAAACTAAACTTTTAAATTTAGAGAGCAAAGAAATAAAAAATCAGTAGTTATAAAATGTCTTTATTTAAACAGAAACATGTTGAATAACCTTTTGTATTAACATTTCCAGTTAAGCAAGCTAATGTTAGCTAAATATAAAGAGTTTGTATTTCATATCCAATTCACAAAGTCATTTCTGATTCTATTAGGGTCTGTTTAATGTGGTCATGTTGATTGAAGAGGGCCATGATTTTCCGAAGAACATTCTGGATCAAATGAAAATCTCAGTAGAAGACAGAAGCAGCCACGCTGTGGTTAGGACGCTCTTGTCCAGGTCTGTGTGTTCAGTGATGCATCTTATAGATCATTTGCTTGTTCTTTTGTTTGCGGCTTGGAAAAGAAACTGAAGCTCTGTGTTTGCTCTGAATAATGCAAAACATCTTCAGTGAATAATGCAAAGCAGTGTTAGTGTACATGTGTATTGTATGTTGGTGCATGCTGAAGTCGCTTAAAATACCCCACTTAAAATAATACTTACTGCATCATCTTTCAGCGGTCTGTGCTGTTTGGTCTTCAACTTTGTGTCTGTTTCACCTGTAGGTGTCGGGAATTAGAAGCGCGGAACGATGCCTTGACTCCATGTTCTTTAGTCCTGTGGAGGGTGGAAGTGAGGCAAGCATGGGAAGACTTCACTCACAGCTCCATTCAGCTGCCGCTGGCCTTTGGGACCATCGCCATGCTCACAGTTTTTGTGTTGACCACACTGTTACAATGTCTTCTGGGTAAAAAAAACATTCACCTCATCTACTGTGACCATAAATCAAATTACATCATTTCACACATTTAGAAGTCTTGTTGTTTCATTTTGATGATTTTACAATTTATCTGTGTGACACATATATGAAAAAAATAAAAATAAGTGACCTTAATCCAGTGGTTCCTAAACTTTTTGTTGTAAGGCCGCTTTTGAGTGCATCGCTTTGCGTCCCCGAAAATAAAGATAATAATCTTAAACTTAGAACTTTAATTATACCAAAACATATTCAGTGTTACAATACTGTAACATCAATTATTTTGGTTGCTGGTCTTATTTTTCGTTTGATTGATTGCATACAATTCCTGATAAATTTCTATAATTCAAATTTCTCTGGATCAATCTTGGGGGCCCCCAGTCTGAGAACCACTGCCCTAAACTGTTGAGTAATGGTTTAATCACCTCTTTCATTATCGACTGACTTCTTTTCATGTGAAATCTGTGTTTAATAGAAATTGTATGGTTAATGATCATTTGTTTGGGTTTTCTTTTCATTTAATCATTTACTTGTGATTTTTTGTTTACAATTTGTTAATTTCCTTTCACAGCATGTTACTCTGGCGTGTCTCATTCAACCAACCAGTCATCAGAGATCCGGCATGATCCCCCACGGGAGACTCAGAGCAGTCAGCTGGATTCCAACACACATCAGCAACACACGCAACAGTGGTACTGTGAAAGGAGTCGGGCAGCGCACATCAGCCACTCACTGCAGGAAACAGCAGATTTAATCGTCACGGCGACGGGAGTCTGTGTTTGTGTGATCTTCACTATGCTCATTTCCCATCTGCTGTAAAAGGAGAACAAATGTTTTGTGTAAGATGGGACATTTGTTACACAAGAAGGAGAACAAAAAAGAAAAAATATATTTAAAGAGTCATTGTCTTTCCTAATGAGCGCAGAGCCAAATTTAATTGGTGTGTTAAATAATGGTGACAACCCATGGGTGTCAATCTGTTTCTCCATTACATGCTGATTAATTAACCCATAATAATAACCAACAACATTGTTCAACATTTGATAAAGAGATGACCCCAGATTGACATTACATTATTGTTAACGACGATTGAATAGACTTGAACACTTGTATGGTGTTTATGTTTTTGTTATTTTGCCGATGTTCACAGGTCTAGTAGACCCAAAGCATTACTCATCATTATTTAAATAAGTGGTTCTCAAACTAGGGGCAGTGCCTCCCAAGGTGCCCCAACATTGATCCAGCGGATCACAGTTTTTGTGGCATTTTATGAAATATAAAAATTTGTATAATCATATATGTTTTTCTTTAGATTCAAATTAAAGTTAATAAGCCTTTATTCGGGGGAGCCAAATACCACAAAGAGGGCCTAACATCGTGTCTATAATGGATGCGATTCGACGCATTACAATCCAACTACAACCTGGTATTGTTGCACCGCACCGCGCCACGTCCGAGGTGGACTAAATTTAAATTATACTGTTCTAATGCATGCCATTGTCTCCTGTCACGTAGACACGGTTTAACAATATTTATAGAGCAACTGATTTAAATGAATACACTTGAAAATAGTTTACAGATGTTTATATTAGACATTTTATGTAGACAAAACGGGTCCAACCGACCTAAACACCACACAAGGGTTAAACAGTCTATATGGGCAATTCTATAGAATTGGTGCAAAATCAGAGTTGGAAACATCTTGGGGGAAAAAATTATGTATGCAAATTGTATAATATCAAAGGTTCACATTTCTACTAATTGTGCAGTTAATTTTCATATTGTAATTTCAGAAAGTTTTGAAATATATTTCCTCTCCCCTAATGTTATCACTATAACACAATAATATATAATTTAATAAGAAGGTTTATTTTAACAAAAATGTTAATGTAAATCAATAAGAGTAATAATTTTGACAATATTTAAAGTTTAATTTATGAGATTTTGTTGTATTTTGAATCCAATCTTGCTATGTAAAAGATATAAGATTAATAATTCTGGTTTCTAAGTTTAGGATTCATTAGTTTATACAGATTGAACCAAACACTATCATAACATCTAAGTTTATAGTTTAATATACATTTATTTTTGACAAAACATACCATGTTTCGGTCCAGACACACACATTTTCAGTAGCGATGGTAATGTTTTTGTATATCACAATATTTAATTGTATGTAACATTTTATGTTAATACAAATAACTAATGTTGCATATACGCAGACAGCACATATGGCAGACACACATCTGACCGTAAATATCTAATAGAAAACCTACAGCTCACATACTATGTCAGAAAAAGGACGGAAAAGGCACGAATTCAAAACCACCCAGTGTCCACAACAATAATTAATAGCTTCCCTACTCACAGTCCTATCAATTTAACTAAAATAATCAAACACTGAAAAATAATTTGAAGTTGTTTTTGCTCATTCTATTAATTTATTTTTAATGCTTGTGTTGTGCTTGAGGCTCTAGTGGAAGTTTGCTGACGCCCCTGGTGGAGAAACGCTTAAGTTTCAATCAAGTCTGTGCTGTATCATTTATGAACCACAAGAGGGCACCACAGTTCTGTGACACATGCCCTCAGCCAGACAATGATACACATGAAACAGATTTGCTGAAAAACAGATTTTGTGATTTAGAACTTACTCAATTGTATTCAAAATTTTAACTTGATGTAATGACCCCAATAAAATTAAAAACTGGCTACAAAGTGTTTAAAATGTAAATCATCTATCAGACCAAAAATAATAATGGCAATTTTTTAATGGCACTAGACTAACATTTCCATGTGAAACTCAAGTAATAAAGTTACACTGTTTTTCATAGACCAAGAGCAAATTTGGGTCATTCTACCAAATGGATGCCATTTCTGTCCCCGGGCAATTGTATGCATAAAAAGCATAGAGTTAATATTAACTTAAAAACACATTTTATTATTAATCAAAGTGCCCTAAACACAATTGAGCAAAAGGCAAAAAAAATGCTTAGAACACTGAAAAAATAACATATGTCCCCACTCTCTATCATCATAGCTTACCATGAAATAAATAGTTTAAATCCTTCATCTATGTTTCAACGTTTTTATAAAAAAATCTATATTTCAGATATATCACACATTTGTAGTCATGTCGCCATGTTTTTATACGCAGTCCTGTTACCCTAACACATCCTCACCTTAAAAAGTTCCACAAGACGGCCAGGCTAACTTGGCAAAAAGGCAACCCTTCTTTCGGGAGGGGCAGAAAAAGTGGGCCAAGCCCTTCTCCCCAGATTCAGGTCTGTCGAGTATAGGCAGGGATTGGAAAATGTGAGTTAATTTAAACCAGAGACTTTCTTTCCCCTCGGAAATCGCAGCAACCAACCTGTGGACAGACATGGTTCTGTGGTCCAGCTCCAGTAGGAAAGTCATCATAGTTTAGTTGACTGTACCTTGGGAAGTGGACATTTTTGAAGAATTTGAAAGAAAGAATCTCCAGTATGCCAACTTAGTAGCTGAGGCTGAAGATTGTTTCCACTGGAAGTGGGCTGCAGGGGCTTTGTTTCCAATTCTACTAGAAGGCTGCTTAAGGAAGTGGGGATCAGAGGACAGACCAAACGGATGATAGTCAAAGAACTTGACACTTGCTGAGAGAACCAACAACTGGCTGTGGTTTAGACGGAAGGACACAATATGGGCTGTTATAGGACCATGCAACACACACCCAGGTCTGATCAACTTGCGGTGGGCCTCCCTTGGCTGTGGGTGTCCTGTGATAAAAGTCAAAAACACCCAATGAGGCTGAGGTTTACAACTGACAATGTGTTGCATTGTTCGGAACCATACAAAGGGCATTATGAGTTGCACCTTACCAAAAAGGCATCTTTCACCCTGGATAACGGATAGGATTCAAGTGGGATCGGACAAGAGCAAGGAAAAGTAAGTAAATATGGGATGTTATGGAATGGTAAAACATGCATCAATTAGATGAAAAAAATAGGCGATTTTGTCATGTTTCATTCAGCAAAATGGCACCCATTCCTAAAACATGTGCATGTTTGATTATGGAAGGTACTTGTGCACAATTACAATTAAGATTTTTTGCTATAAAAACATAACATCTTACAAAATTCATGTGGTACAAAATCTGACATTGGGATAATATTATTGCAATTAGGTTTACTTGGGATGCGAAGTATAAAGCCAAACTAATTGTTTTTTTATTTGCCACTCCAACTGAAGAAGGACTCAATATAGTTCACAAATAGTTTTGTAGTAAAATTTATGTTTTTATTGAATATTTTGAATCTTCTTTGTGTATGCCTTGCAATACAGCTTTAGCCCACTGGGGGGGGGGGCATGAGGAACGGGGTTCGTATTCTAGAATGCTATAAATTTATTTTAAAAGCGCTGACAAAAGCGAAAGATGGGGTAGGTGTGTGTCTGTTTTGGCAATTTGAACATCAACAACGGCTATGAGAAATCGGACACCCTGCCTTTAAGTATGGGTTATTAGTTTGAAATTGCTCAGGACATGCACTATATATACATATCCTTTCTTTATTTTCTTATTTACCATGGTGTTAATGTCAACGTATTTGATATAAAATGAAGAGTGACACAATAAGTTTCTGTAAGTGCTGTAATTGTTTGTGTGATCACTATAGAAGGTTCTGACTGAACCAAATCATCTCTGATAATGCTGCATAACTGCATTTCTTCAGTTGCTAAATATGTTAATGTAGTGATTTCTTCTATTTCTGGTGCTATGGCATCGGTCGGATCGGTCACAGACATCTAATGTGTTGTGTCTTATTAACTCACTGTCATTCACTTCACTTCAATGTCATTTTATTTTATAGCGCTTTTACTATTTGGATTCCTTCAAAGCAGCTATACAAGAAAACCAAAATCAAGTCTTAAGTCTCTTAAAAGTCCTCCTCGGTACTCCTAAAATGTTGGACCTTAAGAGCTCTTTTAAGGATTAAGATCCTTTAGAACTACTTTTTTCTTTACTAGGATCTTTTCTGACAATTCTAAGGGGAAACCATATTTCTAAGAATTTTCTTAGAATTTTGTCACTAGGAGGAACTCTTTATGCAAAGATTGTTCATGAATACAGGCCCTGAAGTTTAGTAATGGGCATATCTGAATGATAGGTGGACAGTTGCCCAGCTGTGCTTTACTAGCCAAATAAATACCAAAGTATTAAATACAATAAACTCTTCATTATAAGTGGTGGCAGTTCAGATATTTTTTTGTATGTTACATTATTTCAATACACAAAGGTTTTTCTGGCTTCATGAATGTAGAAGAAACATTAAAGTGCAAGAGACAACAGCTTTAAATATGGAGTATCCGATATGATATCTGGTGTGTTATCACTTATCCTGATAATCATATGATAGTGTGTTCTGACAGCACTGATAATGTGTTCAGAAATTGGGTCTTGAGAAAAAACAATTTTTCAAACACACAGAACAGTATGACAACTATAAAGTCCATATGCTTCACTTTGTTTTGAAACATGGTCAGAATTAAACGTGGGACGGTTTATTCACATTTTCTGCATATCATGCCATGTCATGCATTCTGATGTCTTCATAGACAGCCCTTATAAATAAACTCACTTGAGGGACTGTAACAAACTATAACTCATTAGAAAAGTAAAAAAAGACCTAAGGCTGTGGGTGAAAGCACATGATTACTAACACTTACTTGGACAACAGTGTCTCCATCACAGAGATAGATAGAAATAGCTCATTCAAAGGTATTAAAAGCATAAAGCTTCATTATGTAAGGCCTTTATATACCGCGGAACACAGTTACTGTATATAATATTGCATTTCTGTCTATATTTCCTCCAAATAATTACACACAGCACCTTTAAGAACACGAGTACATTAATTTCAAAGTTGATGTGAGTATGTCATTGGTCGACAAGCAAACAAGTCACATGACAATACAGATGTAGTATATACAGAAAGTATGCATACTACACACAAGCATATACTGAATTATCGAGAGAGGTCTGGCTCCAGGATTGCACATGCACACTCAGACACTATTGCTTTCTGTCCAAGTCACGTCAGCTGCATTCAACACCTGCACTGCTTGCGAGCAACGGCAGTTTCAATAGACACGTACAAGCACAATAACATCTTGCGGTCACTGCCCTAAGTTTAAATATAACTTAACTTAATTTATAAAGCACTTTTCGCATATCTCATTGTCGCAAAGCAGCTGTTCATGAGACATTTCGACTGTAAGCAAAACGATTAAAGTTATACCTGTAAAAACAAGAAAAAGGTGTAAACACAGAAGACACACATGTATATTTTATTATCTACAGTGCATAGGCGTAATGAGTTGTATACTGTACAAACTGTATATGTTATCCCCTAACCCAACCCCTTAACATAAAGATTGTAGAAAACTTTTTGCATTTTTAGATTTTCAAAAATTATCATTCTGTACAATTTATATGCTTTTGTGCCCGTAGTAGGGACCTTAATTTTGGTCCCCACACTGACACAGTTCCCCAAGAGTTGTTGTGCATTCAGCTTTAGGTCCCCAACACCAAGTCTGCACAACCACACAAAGATATGCACGCACAGTGAAAGCACACATTTAAGATAAAGGAAAGAGAAACACAGGTCAAATATTCAACAGACTATAAATTCCTATATGCAATATTAATTATGTAAGACTTAAAAATTCTAAAGTAGCGCCTACAGGCTAATATCCAGAATATGATGCATGATGTGATACGTTAAGCCTAAATACCGCAGCGGTATTCAAGCTAGTTGTTTGAGGTAATGATAAAACAAAATGTACAAAATACAAGTGTGAAAGATGAAAATATTCCAAATAATTGTATCTGTCTCTAAATAATGGTTTGGTTTATGGTTCTCTTAAAAAGCACATCAAGTGTTTTGTGCAGATGTGTACATATTATTGGGAAAAGGCATGGTATACATTTAACAAAAAATATATAGAGGTCACTTGATTACATTGACATTGTTTCAATGGGGGGCAAAGTTGTTTGGTAAAAAATGATTCTATGTCATCAGATTTAATGAAATTAATTGAGTAAACTTTTCTTAATACAATTGTGTTCTTGTTTTTTTAACCAAAATTTAAATGAAAACTATAGAAAATATAGTTATATTCTAAAATATAGAATTCTAAATGCAAAAAAATATTTATTAAATATTATTTATTAAACTTAATTGTATCATGTTCAAAGATATTTACTTACTACTTAACTTACTTTACTAACTATTTTGTGGTGGGACTACATTAATTATTTTATTTAATTTCACTATCTGAGCAGTGAATTTAGAGTTCCCAGCATGCTTTGCATGAGACAGCATTATGAGAGTCATTTTTGTGAAAAAGCGCTATTTTATGTGCTTTTCACTACTTTATTGTTCAGTTGTCTTTATGATTTAGATTTTGATTGTATTTTTTAGTTTCGTGGTTATCGTTCAGAAGAATGGTGCTTGAGTGCCGAGGTTATGGGAGAGCTCATGATGTGTGTTTTTTACTCAGTTAACACTGGTGCTAATGCCAATACTGTGAGTTAACTCTCAGCTTACTCCAATGCTCAAATTAGTATTTCTTCTAAAAAAGTTTATCTTGTGACATTTGCTTTGATAATTTTACTTAATTTATTCATGGAATATTGCGTTAAAAATAAGCTTTAAAGTAGGCCTACTTAAATTGGCCGAAACTCTGACAGTTTCTGCATATCTCATCTTAATTTTGAGTATTTACAGAATAGTATCATACCTTTCAAATATCCGTAGTCTTTAGTTCGATCACATTTATAAATGACAGATACAGGTGTACGGTTATTTCCAAAAATATGACACATGCGGATCCATTGCCAACAAAACACAGAGATATGACTTAGTTTCACTTACCACATGCTGTTAATGTCTGCCAGCTTTTAGCGCTGGGACCACTGCATCTATCAGTTTCAGAAGACCACCAAATCCAGTATTTAATCCACAGTTATAAAACATCCTCCACTGAAATGCTGTGAACAAACAAACACACCTCATCCTCTTTCACTATCGCAAGAGTCAAAAGCTGCAGCGAAAGAGTATAGAGACCAAGAGGTGAAACTGGTGATTTGGGGGAAACAGCGCAGTCACCATTTTAGGGTGAAAATGCTTAATAACTGACATAGTTTCTATCAAGCCAAGGCTTTGTCATCATGTATTATCATCATTCAGGTTGAATTTCAGCTCTAATGTATTTTTTTTTTGAAAAGGGCAGTCGATTTCACCCCAAAATGGAGGAAATCGCAGGGCGATGGTGCTGCAATGGAATGTTCTATTGAGTTTCGCCTCTTGGTATCTATTGTCTTCGTGTAGCTGCAGGCCCACAGCGCAGCCAATCTTGATGGTAAGCAGGTCTTACCATCGCTCGTTGGTTGACACTTGGGCGGGCTACTTTCTTCGCCTTGCAGTGGTTTTCCTGGAGAGTTGCCCAATAACGTACCAAGAAAAGTTATGTAACGGTTTTTCATGTTAGAATTTTCTTTTCCAAAACCCATTAAATCTTGGGAAGTGTATCCAGCACAGAAACACTACGCAATATGTTCAACTCATTTTTTGAACAAATATAAAACAAGTTATGTCAAGCATGAGAAGACAGCACATTTAACATTGTTAAGAAGTCAGAATACATAAAACACTGTTGCACACCCCTTAAAATTTTTTTTTTTAATATTGTTACCATAATTAAAATTTTAAAATGAAGTTTCTGTACCATAATTTAAATTTTAAAAAGTAAATATCTGTGCCATTTTTAGTAACTTTATTAATACAAAGCTTTATTCATACTAACTTTTTTCAAAATATCTTTAGTGTTTCACAGTTAGACAGGCCGTCATGCAAGTTTGAAATGACATGAGGATAGCATGATTGAATGAGAGCCCTCGATAATATCCACTACAAAGACACTCAAATAGTGCAATATATAGGGTATTGGGTGTGACTTTCATGTGATTATTAGACCAAGATCTAATATTTCCTGATGGAGACGGAAGGCTAGTCAAGAAACTAGACTCAATATCGATATCTTAGCTGAGAAAACAGTTAATTGAAATGTCCATAAAGCATACAACCAGACATTTAAAAATTCTGAATTTTTATCTTTACAAAGATCTAAAAACATAAACATGTTTAAATAGTCAACACATAACAAACAACACTTTTTGCAACATGACTTAAGGGATTGCATTTTTCATGAGTTTGCTTAGCGGCAAACTAGTCTATAAGTGAACAGTGACACTGAAACAACGGAAAAAACAACTGAATATTCACATGTATAGTGCAATCATCTTCACATCATAATCATACATTTCTGATTGTAAAAACATCGCTGTCAGACATAAATAGTACAAGTTGTCTAACTCTAATCATGTTCAATATTATGAACACTCATCTATTGTGATGTAATTAAAAGGAACCGCTTTTTCAAGAGCTATAACATTTAATAAATTGTAGCACCGAATTATTTTGCTGTTGTCAAAGTAAAATAAAATAAATACCTCAAAATAATTCTGACACGACGTGAATGCAGCATAATTAGAACCGAACAAAGTGACAACCAGCTTCACTTTATAATTCAATAATCTGCAGAATCACATCTTGCGCTACTCATGTTGTGAAGTAATGGTTCTACTGTAGCCAGCCTGCGATCATTAGAAGACATTACAAAATATTACCACATTAAATGAATAACAATTATCCATTTAAACATTACAAACTGGTTGCAAACACTTTCCCCTCATCTTCTATAGTGAGTGCTGGATTGTCATACACCTCTAAACTTTTGTCCTCTTTCAACTCGTCTTTTTCTTCATCATTGCAACACTTGCAGCAGCGGCAGCAGCGAGTTCTGCAGAAGGTCATGGCCATCGTGACCAGTCTGTCCCAGGGTTTAAAGGAATGCAGCGGTTTGGGCAGGAAGTCCCAGCTGCGGAGGCATGAGGGCAGGAAACGCGGGCAGCGGCTCTGCATGATGTTCACCACAATCACAAAGACCAGAAGAACTAAAATGGGCACGCCTACGCCCACTAAGACCTGCCACCCTGCGATGGAGAGGCCGAGGACCGATAGTGGGAAGAGGAAGAAGCACAAGAAGAGGTACAGGGCAGCGAACCAGCGGTACTTGGCCGTGTGGTTGCCCAGAGCTTTGGCCAATCGGATAGGGATGCGGGTGATGGGAATGGGGTACCATAGTAAAATACCACAGATATTGAAGACGAAATGGCAGAGAGAAATCTGGAAAAAATACAGATGACATTAACTGTGATACAAATATATAAGATGAAAATTCATTTACTCAACCTTACACCGAGTCTACACCCTATGCGGGGCGTGACAAGAGACAATAGAATGCATTAGAACTAGTGGTGGGCCGTTAACATGCTGCGTTAACGTGAGACTTATCGCGCGATAAAAAAATTGTTGCCGTTAATCTATTCTCAAAGTTGGGTTGGGAGCCGAGTCTATACTACGCAAGCTATGATGACTTTCACCTTGATATTTTAGCGCGGATGTATACCTAGCTGAATTGCACTGTACCGGGCGAGAACGAGATTTTTCAACTCGCGTGATTCGCGCCGCCTCATCATCTCATGATCAGGGCTTCATTCGGGCGATTCGCGCCGCAAGTAGGTCTATCGTGTCTTTGCATTGACTTAACATGTAAATCACTCGCGCTTGACGCGCCATTCGTGTTTGGTCTGAACACAACATAACGTTACTGTGAAATTACCACATCAAACGTGACGTGCTAACATGGATGCAGCTTTGAAGCCGCCGGGTTGCTTCAGGGAAAATTCATTTTTAAGAAGCTTCCCAATGGAAACATCGACAAGACTAAGGTTGTTTGCACCTTGTGCAATGCGGAATTGGTTTAAAAAAAACTTTCTCTCAACAGGTAGTGGTCTAGCTTTAGTTGAAACCAGTAAATTTTTATTGGCACCTAATGTATTATGGCTCCTGTATGACATATCGCTTGTTGCTCCCTAACTCTTTGTAAATTGCTTTGGATAAAAGCGTCTGCTAAATGTAAATGTACTGTAGGAGCTCTTCCAGTCTCAAGTACCACCTAAACGCAAAGCATCCCTTGGCTAATGCGGAAGTAAACACAAGTACATCTTATTGAACAATTTATTTTCATCACCAATTATCATAGTAGAACAGCTTTCTCAAGCAGTTTGTGATGCATTTTGGAAACAGGAGAAGAGCCCCTGGTCTAATGCGCCACCTGGCTTGAGACACCCGTTCTCAAAGACTTACTTTTAGTCATTATTTGGGTAGCACACATATTCTGAATGCCTTTGGCAGAATTCAAATGAGCCATTTTAATCTAGATTAATTCCAAGATTAATCTAGATTAATTCCAAGATTAAAAAATAATAATCTATGCCCACCACTAACTAGAACCCATTATAATTTAAAATTATAATGCTGCGGTGCTGCAATCCCATTAGAACAAAACCTTGTGTTGTGTTGCGCCGTGTCTGGTGTAGACAGTGTTATACTGACTAAGGTTTTCTGAGGTTGTTTTGACAGAATAACGTGATCTCTAACAAACCTGTAGTGAGTTAGCCAGTGTCTCTCCTGGACTGGCCATAGCAGCTAGAATAGCTGTGGTTGTTGTGCCAATGTTGGAGCCGAGTGTAAGTGGATAAGCCCTTTCAATGCTAATAACACCAATACCTGAAGAGACCAGAAAAAACAACAGCATATGTCAATTTCATGAAGCATGCAAGCATTGACTTGGGTTTGTTATTTTAGATTTTCACTTTGCTAATTACAAAGTTTCAAAAACAACATCTAACTAAAATAAACCTAATGTGTGACCAATAAGTATTTCATCGGTTTGCAGCAAAGTCTTTAAACAAATCTGTAGTTGATAACAATGGTAACATCACAGCTATCTCGAGGTATGAAGGTCAACGGTTTCTGTACTGACCAACGAGTGGAGTGATGGCAGAGGTGAAGACAGAGCTGCTCTGAACAATGAAGGTCATTCCTGCTCCAACAACGATGGCGAGGTAACCGGTCAACCAGCCGAAGGGGAAGGGGAAATCTGCCCAATCATATTAGAATGGTTTTAAACTGTATCAGTGTAAATGCTAGTGTGCGTATATGTCAAAAAGTACAGTGATCTACAACTGACAGCACAAACACGGATAAACACATGACACTTATGCGTCATTTATGTTATTATGATGCATATATCATTGTTACTAGCAGTGTTAAGTTTCTTAAAAAAAAAAAAAGTAGTTCCCTACTGAATACATTGTCATATTGTATTTAAATTACACTTTTATTAAACAGTCCAAAAAGTAATGCATTACTCATTAATAACTGCTTCTCAAAAACAGCGGTGGACAGTATTCTCATGCATTAAACTACATTTAAATAGCATTTTTACTACATTGCATAAAAACACAAAGCTTCATAACTTCAAACTAACCTAGGCATGTGTGAATCATGATGATTCTTTTTAAATGAACATGTCAAAATGGTTTGAAAATCACACAGCAGCTCTCGATTTAACAACTCATTGATTCAAAGATTGTTTCACAGATTGTTTCAAGTCTCCAGTTAAAAAGTGACTGAAATGTTTGTTCATATCCGACTCAAAATAAGTCAAGATATGGAAGATGCTCAAAGACTGAGTTTAGTATTGATTGTTGTAAAAGGGCAAGCTGTTTGTGTCACTGAATGAAATGCTTGAATGTCTACAAAAAGCACATTGCCTTCACTGCTGTGCAGAAACCTCTTTAAATCTTTACTTTTTTTTCTAAATCAACACAGATGAACCTAACTTAAAGTTTAAACATTACCAGCAACAAGCTGTAAACATTACACTTGTCATTACATATATTTATATATGAATTTGAACAAAATAAACCCATTCCGTAAGCATTTCTAACATAAACAAGAAGTCCTGAAGATTAACTTCATATTTCTTAACTTTCGGAATGTTATTAATTAATCTAATGACTATTCATATTGAAAATCAAACTTGTGATGTTTTTTAAAATTTTTTGGTAACATTTTAGTATAGGGACCAATTCTCACTTTTAACTAGTTGCTTATTAGATGCCTATTTTGAGCATATGGCCTGTTTATTAGTGCTAATAAAGCACATTCAACATGACCATATTCTACTTCCCTAATCCTACCTAATACCTTAACCTAACAACTACCTTACTAACTATTAATGAACAACAAATTAGTAGTTTACAGAGGCAAAATTCATAGTTAAATGTTTCTTAATACCAAGAATTGGACCTTAAAATAAAGTAGGACAATTTTTTTATATACAAATGCCTTCATTGCATTTTCCTGTCCTCTTTTGATTGAAAGGATAAATCTACCAATACCGATAACCGGCCAATAAATCTCTAAAGCATAATACTAAGTATAATTAAATAATATTAAATAATAAGTAATCGTAATCTTTATTAGGGGAAACAGCAAAACTAGTCAACGTTACTGAACTATTGTTAGTTTAAAGTAATAGCCTTAGTAAAATATTTACAGCTAGATATAAAGAATAAGAATGTACCTGAGTATTCTGAAACCAACAGAACGTGTGCATACACACACACCTGTGGCACTCAGAAATATTCAGAATGAAATAATGTTCCTGTTCAGCTCATCAGACAACAGGACTGAGTCACCTGTGCTGACTATCATATGACAGGGTACACGCTAACACGCTTTCAAACATTACAGCCACAGGAATGTGATAAGCTTGAAATCTGGGTGGGTCGGATAAGCGTTTTACTTTGAACATTCATGCCTTCGTTTTTGAAGTTACTGTTAGTGGTGTGCATTATCTTATCATAAATGATTATGATATAATCAGTCTTGTGTTGACTCACCTGTGTTGAGCACCTTTTTGATGACGATGGCCACCTGACCCTTCAGCATGGAGTTCAGCAGTTTGACGATGAGAATGAGACAGGTACACAGAGCCAGCAACGACAGAGCCAACAAAATCAAACCCACTGCCAGGTCCGGGAGATTAGCGTGCACAAATATATGAGCACCTGAAGAGAGATAACATCACAAACATTACTGAAAACCAAAGCGCACAAATCATTGACATTGTTTAATACTCCTAGTCAGATGTAAACAAAATATCTTAAAGACTGACAGGTCATTCTCTAGTAGTCTAGGATGCATGGTGCTGTCTAAAGATCAGATACTCTTTCACGGCTGATGGAGTTGGGAATGAAAAATACTCTGACAATTCCTTTGAAGCAAGACTGGAATTTCAACATTGGGTGCAAGTACTCCGGAGATGACATCCCCATTGATTTGAATCGACCAAATTTGACCCCATACCAAAAGCACTCCTTGCAGAATGGCTGAGCCTCTTTGTTCAGGTGAGACGGCTTCAGATGCCCAAGGCTGTTAAGGAAGAAAAGCCCTATTGAAAACAGAGTGGGTGGAGGAGGTGAGGGGGAAAGGTGAAGCTAAAATGGCTCTCAGCACTCAGAGAAGTTATTGTTCTTGCAGTGTATCACGGTCGATGGCTTGGAGTTTAAATAAGTGAAGTAAGAAAGAAGGGGGGAATGGATTATTAACAGGCTTCTGTTGATCCAGGAGGTTCCTGTCTCAGTTCCTGCAAAAAATCGAATCATAGCTGAGGCACTCACATTTTTTTAAGTTGAAGGTTTCTGTCTGGTTTTGTTCAGTCCAGGTTTGGTTGTTCTCCACCCAGCATAAGGCATCAGGAGTGCAGTTTGCAATTCCAGGGACTGTAATGTTCACAAGGTTCTGCAATAAATAAAACACACTGTCAAGCACAAGAGAAAAAGAACATGAAGCTCAGAAGCTTGGAAGTAATGTGTATCAAAAATATTTCACACTGCTATACACAATGTGTCTACAACGTGACATTTAAGAAAAGGTATCGTTTCAATGTTATTTCCAGTTTCTCCCACATCAGCCATGCCGGCAATAAGCAAATGGAACTATAATTACAAAGGTCATTTTTATACATGTCACGTTGTGTGTTAGGAGAGAAGGCCAGAAACTATGTTTGATTGTTATATTAGGAGAAGCTCATTTGGCTGTAATCAGAAACCTACACCTGTCTACGTTCAACTGAAACATTTTAACGCATCAAAGGTGCACTGTTGACACGAAGACCGTTTCAAAAGATAAGCGTTCCTTTAGCTCAGTGGTTAGAGCATGGTCAGGGATTTCACATAATTGGAAACAAATGTATAGTATAATGCAATCTAAAGCGTAGTTTGTACTCGAACTAGGACTCAACTCTCAACTCAACTTTATTTATGTAGCGCTTTTTACAATTTTCATTGTTACAAAGCAGCTGTACATAAGACACATCAAGAAAAACAACTAAAGGCATATACCTGTAAAACAAGAAAAAGGTGAAAACAACAAATGCTCCACACACACAATATGCATACATACTTACACACATTGACATAGACGCACACACGCAAACACACTCGCACACACGCACAGTGAAAGCACACATAGGAGAGAGAACCAAAGGTTAAAAATTAAAACTGACTATAAATTCTTATATGCAATATTAATTATGTCTAACTTCTAAATTCTAAAGCAGGACCCTTGCCCACTGTAGCCTAGATGTCGATTTTCATTTATACTTCTACGTCGTTGTCCGCGTCGACAGGCAATGACCACTAGGCATCAGTATCCACACGCGTGTTGCTTGTGTAACCAAGACAAGAGCCGAAGAAGCAGCTCGCTTGAGAAGCATTAGCAGTGATAGCAACAAGTAAACAGTCACTTTTGTAGTAGATTTGAGATGTTTAATAAAAAAGTACAAATATTTTACTTAGATAATTCATTTTGAAATGCGTTTGAGTAAACATGACTATTGGGGAGTTTCTATTGGGGAGTTTTTTTAACTGAGGGAGGGGTTCAAACAGACCAATCCCAGCGCTTGCGATCCGCGTTGAGTTGACGCATCGCTACATTTTTGGAGAGGTGCGCGTCAGGCTTACGCTCGAGTATAAACTGAATTTAAGTCGCTGTAGTAGAGTAGGCGGGGCGAGACCGTGGTTCGAGTCCGGTGAGTAATTGTTAAAGGGCGCCAGCCGTGCGCACACCGGGGCTCGAATCCCGTAGGAGATTGGGAGCATAAAAGGAACGAGCGACCGGACCGTCGAAGAGAGAGGACCGGCCCCGAACTTGTGTTTATATTTCGTTTTATGTTGTATTGTATTGTTGTTTGCCAGCGGTCGTCCGTGAGGGGCCGCCGGCTATTATATTACTTTATTAAATGTTTATTTTATTGTCTTCCGGTTCTCGCCTCCTTCCTTCCCTTTTGTTGAGATTTGTTACATTGGTGCCGAAACCCGGGAGGAAGGAGTGACATGCTGTCGGAGAGTCCTCGCCGCCGAGTGGCCTCGCGGTGCCGGAGAGTTCGGGCTGCCCGAAGCGGTGGCTCTGGGGAACGGAAGTGCACAGTGCGGCCACCGTCAAATCTTCGGTGGGACGGTGACCTTTGCTGCCGCGCCCCTGGGTCGAGGTGGGGTGGCTGTCGTCCAAGCGGGAGCGGGGGAGTTACCGCAGTCCGCCAGAGGCCGGAGCCTGCATCCGTCCACCCGAGGGGGAGGAGCAGGGGGCGGGAGTGCCGAGGACGGCCACCGCCTGCCAGAGGCCGGAGCCTGCATCCGTCCGCCCAAGGGGGAGGAGCAGGGGACAGGGAACTCGCCCCAACTCCCAGATAAAAGAGGAGCAACCGCCGGCCAACAGGGGGCGGACGGTCGAGCCGTCCACCGAAGCCCCAGGGCCACCGCAAGGCACCGCGAAGGAGAGTACCCCGGCTGGTTGAGGAACGAGCGGCAGCATGTCAGTGAACCGGACTATTTTTTTTTCCTCTCTCCCCTCTCTCTTTCCGGTCGCTCCGAGGGCTCCCGTCTCCGTTGTCTCGTCTTGTTGCTGCATACCCACCCACCCCAACCCCCCCGAGGGAGGGAGCATGCAGTCGCGGGGGTGCCCCCCGGCCTGTGAGGGGTGATGGGGGTATGTAGTAGAGTAGCCGTGGTTCGAGTCCGGTGAGTAATTGTTAAAGGGTGGCAGCCGTGCGCACACCGGGCTCGAATACCGTAGGAGATTGGGAGCATAAAAGGAACGAGCGACCGGACCATCGAAGAGAGAGGACCGGGCCCGAACTTGTGTTTATATTTCATTTTATGTTGTATTGTATTGTTGTTTGCAGGCGGTCGTCCGTGAGGGGCCGCCGGCTATTATATTACTTTATTAAATGTTTATTTTATTGTCTTCCGGTTCTCGCCTCCTTCCTTCCCTTTTATTGAGATTTGTTAAAGTCGCTTTGTATAAAAGCGTGTGGATTTTTTCTGGGCTGTGTTCATCCATTCTGGACTAAAGCTAGGTTTAGAACTACCAGTTTAGTTAACTGTTTTTACTACAAAAAAAAAATCATAATTTACAATAATAGTTAAACCAAAAAAAAAAAAAAAAAAAAAAACTCACTTTTCCCTAGGTTTTGGAATAAAGCTATAAATCTAACGTAGCGGTTATCTTTTAACAAGATAAGGGCAGGAATTCAAATTAAATACTTGCCCACCTATATTTATTATGAACCATTTGAAACAATTTTGTTATGTTTTATCAGTCTCAGGTGTAACCCATCTTAATGTTTCTCACCGTGACTTTCTGAGTTTTACACCAGATCTTAATCAGACTTTTATTTTGGGCGGCAGGGTCTCCAGTTGCGATTCCACTGATAACAGAACTGTCCAACTGAAAGACAATAAATTACAAAAAAGTCAGATTAGAAATGTTGACAAAAGATTATTTACATTTAAAATAATTCATACACTTCACTCAACTGTGTAATACAGTGAGCATTTGATTATGTTTACAATGAATATTGTATACATGCTGCTTTTGCATTTTTAAAACATGTCTGTCGGTGGCTATATACAGTTCAAAACTGCTGATGTTGATCTCACCTCTATGATGTTCTTGGTGAGGGGTTCAGTAATGACCTTCAGCAGATCTGGAGCATCTGCGCCAGTCTGGATATCAAAGGAGTCGATGATAAGTTTGGTGAGTTTGAAGAGGAACCCTGAGGCCACCTCAAGAGGCAACAGCACCAACACAGACAGCCAGTTAAAGAAGTCATGGACAGTGGCACCAGCAAACGCCCTGAGACAGACATTTAATTGATGTTAAAACCAAAGCATCACAGCAAACAAAATATACACTTTCACACCGTACACAAATAATTTTAAAAGCTTTGAAATATGTGTGTTTAGGAACTCTGAAAAAGCAAATCTGGACTCCCATAAGTGGCCAATCCACTGTTTTACTATTAGTTTTAAAACAAATCCCCAACTTCTTATCATTTGTAATATTTTTGTGAGGTCTCAGACTTTAAAATTTTCTTCATCAGCAAGAAAATGTAGAGTGGTTGAAAAAGTGCTGTATTACTACAACTTCCTTTGACTATTTTTGATTATTATTACTTCGTTTATTGGGCAGATGACCATTTACATATCACAAACCAGTCTTTTAAATTAATGGATTTATAAGATTTATACTTGTTACTGTACAAATATGTCCAATAAATTGCATTTACTTTAGAAATTTCTCTGAATTTTGATATTTTTAAAGCTTTTCTGAGTTTCCCTAAAATTTTCAGCCTGCGAAATCAGCCATTTTCCATTTTTTGTTATTTCTTGTTTTGTTCTGAAACCAATACATTTTTGTGTATTATGCAACTATTGCCTCAGTTGGCATTACCTGCGGAATTCATTGCGATCTCCCGCTTGCATCACAGCTACGATGGTGTTTGTCACAGAAGTGCCGATATTAGCACCCATGATGATTGGCACTGCGGACCTTACCTCCAACACTTAAATTCACAATGAGAAACTTTTAATATTTCAACCCATTTTTTCCACTGTATGATTTGTAGTTGATTGTTAGTTCAAACTTATTAAAATGCTTGGTCACAATCTAATATGTTGTTCTAATTTACAGTGATTGGTTTGACTTCAAACATATTATTTACTATGATAAAAAAACCCTGGCATTGTTAAATTATCCTCAGCATAATTAAAATTTCAAGTAACGACAGCAGATTTGCAGTTTATTGCTCTGTGCTATTGTTCATCCTTTAATGATTGATGTATTACAAGACAGAGAAACTCACGTCCAGATGAAACCATGCTGACCACAATGGAGGAGGAGGTGCTTGAGCTCTGAACCAGAACAGTGACCAAAACTCCAATGACCAGTCCAGCCACAGGGTTAGACAGTACTGCATTGTCTTTAAAGATATCACCAGCGGCCTTTCCTGTGTACAATTACAAAAAAATTAAGCTATGCCACTTGTGTCCACAGCACAAATGTATTCTATATTTCTGTTCAAAGATAATAAGCATCTATTACACATTAACCCTGTAAAACGGGGACATGCTTTGAAATGATGCCATTTGTTTGAAGTACACTTTACCCCATAAAACTTTTTCCATTTATTATAGCATTGTTCTACAGTATAATTCTGAAGTCTACAATACAATACAGTTGCATAGTTTTAAAGCAGAACATTTTCTAGCATTCGTTTTATGGGTGTTCGGTCATGAGACCCCAGAGAAATGAAAGAGATGTTTCTTGAATGTATTATGTTTTCTTGGAGATCAAAAAAATACGATTTTATAAGTTTTTGTGCATATTTATGTGACTGTGTGATTTTATTTAAGTAATTATGTATTTTTAATAATCTATATACAAATAAATTTTGTATCAGTAGGCTCTGCGTAGTAGTGTGCAAATATCTCAAATAGGACAAACTAACATCCCGAGACCTGAATCAAAGACTACAGATGTTAACAAAACAATGAAGTGAATTCCTGTTCTTGCAATCCAGTTAGCCTACTTATACTAACCCTAATAATAGGAACTCTTTTTGTGTTGGAATGGTACATGCTTTTGAGTGCATGGCACAATAGATCCCACAAAATGGGACATACCAACAGGAAGCGGAAGGGACCGTCACCGTTGTTACCTAGACAACATTGTGGCCAATAACTGTCACACACATCTAAATACAGCTCTTCTTTCTATTATAGTATTTATTCATTCATTGTTTCCCTTTACTGTATACTTACATTTGTTAATTTAGTGTCACATCAGTAATATAAATTATTAATGCAGTGGAACGTCATTAAACTCCGCCTACTCGTGGTGAGTTGTGGGTAATATCAGCCGTCAGAGTGTTCATCATTCTGCACTAAGAATCTTTAGAATACTATTTTCAACATACTAATTCCACATTCGAATACTATTGGGACGTATAGTATGCGGATTGCAAAGCAGGGTTTGAGTGAAAGGGCATCGCAAATAAGTACTGCCTTCCTGTAAAAAGAATCAGAAGAGACTGACGGTTCTCTGTCGGAGTTGATCTATAAATATAGTGGCGAATCGCTCGTAAACCTGTGCAGCGGCTGAAGCAACTTTACAAGTATTTTTCAACGCAATTTCAGCGTATTTTATGAAATTTATGGTACATTTAAATGTCAAAAATTATTGTTCCTTTTACTGTTTTTTTAATTGTGATCTTAGCAAATTATCATAAAGATATCCGTCAACCCCTATTCACGTTGTTAAGACTTGGTCTTGTAAGACTGAAACAGCTGCCCGGAGCCATTGCAAATCTGGCTGCTGGGGTGTTGTTGGTTAATACAGCGCATACCTATATAGAACTACTTCGGAGTCAAAACTAAAATACTACGGTTCAACATTTCTAGCGAAATAAGTACAAAATAAGTAAGCCATAAGAAACAAAATTCGACCAAAAGAGAAATCCATCGAAAGTTGTACAAAACGTAAAAAAGTTTGTTAACTTAACCTTACCTCCTACAAGTTGAAAAGAGGAGCTTAGGACGTCCAGAGAACAGACGAACATGTAGAGGAAGCCAAGCAGAAGAACGAACTTTAAAGTGGACGTCAGAACCCGGAGAACTTTCCCCCTCGTGTTCAGATCTGCAGGAGAACATCAGAGCCATGAAGCGCACGCGCTCGCCTCGTGTCTGTCCGCGGCGCGTTTACGGTCTTTTCTTACCTGACCATTTCACCCCGTTGTCCTGGAGCTCGGGCAGATTCCACGGGTCTTCGTCCTCTTTTGCAGGTTCCTTTTCAGCCAGAGAGACGGGGCCGTGAGAAGCCAGTTCTGGTTCGGCGACATCTTTGGCGTCTGTGGGAGTAAAGGCGCGTGTCGGAGTGAGAAAGAAAGCAGGGAAAGCGGGAAAAGGGAAGTGCGTGGACGTGGATTTCTAGGAGACGCGTACCGATTTCCGGCTGCAGTGTGACGGGGTGACTTGCCTTCTCACACAGAGGGGCCATTACCTTCAGTTGTTTAAACACACAAAATATGAAATGCATCACTTTCATCTCATTCTGCGCAATTATTTTCTTTGTTCAGTGTTTAATTTTGTACAAAAGTTTCAGTTGAGAAGTTAAAACAACGCAAAAGAAGTATGTGTACAAGTTACATCTTTTCATTTCTTTTCTTAGAAAACATGTGTAAAATGATAGAAGTGTCTGTTACAAGTTCTGAGAAACTGTATTCTTTCTTTCTTTCATTTAGTCTTTCTTTCTATTCATTATATTACACTACAAGTACTTACAAGTGCTGGCAAGTATTTACTCAAAAACATTGTGGTTATTCTGTCATGGAGATCTTTTATATTATATGCTGCAATTCTCTCTGCGAGGATATGCAATATTTAAATCAAAGATATAAATCTGTTCACTCCCCAACACTCATGACTGTGTGGGAGCATGAACAGCAATTCACTCCCCAGCAATGAGCACATCTATATTAAAATACATTACCTTGTACATTACCAAGACCAATGTCTCTACTCCAGCTACCCTACAGCTAACAACCTGTTATCTGTAAAATACACCCTCATCACTATAAAGGCAATATCACTACACATCAACAAAGTGAAACAGCTGAGGTCCATTTAAAGAGTTTGGTTCCAAAGTAAGATAACTAAATAAATAAAAATATCTCGTTTTTCATTGTGCATTCCAATTAATATCAAACAGCAGTTGTTTTGTTTTGATTTAAGCCATAATAATACAACTAACTAACACAATTAAACATGATTTTTTAACAAATGGCGTTATCTCATTTTGGAACCAAACTCATAATTTATTGGTTAATTAATATCATTTATGTTTTCCTTTCTGATGGATTTTCCTACCTTTCCTTGGAATGCTTGTTCAACGTTTATCCTGAATCCAGTGAATACCTGTAGAGGTGGGACAGGTGGCTTATATACACCTGCAGCAGGGGAGTCCTGCGTGTGTCACTGATCTAAAGTCCGGAGTAGGTGGACGACAGTTCTAGTCTAATTATCATAATCACACTGATATAATTTCATAATTCACATCATCTCAAGGTTTGATGATGTATCAATACACTTGGTGAAGAAGTTGACAATTAAATAGTTTTGCAAACTTTCTTAAAAGTTTCAAATCTGACAGCAAAATGTATCATTCTGGCCAAATGAAAGTCTGCCCCCTGTTGATAAAAGGAGCTGTAGTTCGAAAGACCACCAAAGTGTGTGTTCAACCAAACCTACCACCACTCAATACTCTATAATGCAATATGTAACTAAAGGTAAAGGGTATATTCATTTACTTAGCTCTCTAACCCATGCCCTGTTTAATTTCACAACAGAACTTTAGACACATAACATGTATTGTTGATGCTGGTGGACTACAGAAATTAAACAAATGAAACAAAGGACTTATAACTGTGTTATTATTTATTATTGTTATCTAAGAGAACTCGTATAGTTTTAGAGCAATCAAATAGTAAGTAACCAAAATGGGTGAATTCTTAAGTTTTGGGCATTTTGAATTAGAAGTGTTCGAATTGCATCATGAAAAGATGGATAGAAAGGAAAAGTACTTTTTAGCATTTATTTGTTTTCCTAATTGTTGTAAGAAATTATTTAAAAAAGAAGAGTACAAGAAAGTGATCTTTAAAATGTATATCTATACAATTTGGTGCAATTTTAATGTAAATAATATAACATAAAATGAGAATAAATAGATAGATAAATAAATAAGATAATAAAAAGTGTTATAATGTACATATCTGAATTGTCTTGATATGCGTAATAATCAGTGTTAGGTAATCAATGGTTCATGATATGCAATAAAAAAGCGTACTATCACAAATTAAATGTTCATGATGAAAAACACTGGACCTTACAGTATGTGACATTAAACTATTATTCAATCCCTGTTGGAAGGGATTTGACCAAAGAACATGTGACAGCATGCTTATTAAGTTAGAGATAGAATAAATAAATGAAAACATAACAAAGATACAATACCTTATTCTGAATGTATTATTGTATTTCAGTAAACGTAGTTTTTGTTGCCAATTTGTTTTATAAAATATTTAAAATAATTTATAAAGAAGTTTACTCTCTCTCTCTCTCTCTCTCTCTCTCTCTCTCTCTCTCTCTCTCTCTCTCTCTCTATATATATATATATCTCTCTCTCTGATTATTTTATCTTTATCATACTGAATAAAATTGTCACATGAAATATTCTGACTGGTTAAATATTAAACATAATTGTTCTTGTTTATTTTTGTCTCCACAATAAAATTATTTAGATATAAGTTTAACTGGCACATTCCTTGAGTTCAATGAGGTTGAGAAGTAAGCTGTTCAACTCTGCCAAAGTTGATGAGATAATAAACGCATGATCTCACAACAACACCATTTAAAAAATTCCCCGCCCATCTGGGAGGCAGGTATTTTGTAACTCTTTGTATGTCTGTTTCTATATTTATTTTTATTTCTCTCTGTGACACATGCATTACTTTGTGAGGGATGAACGAGTCAAACTGTCACAAGTTTAATTTAGATAAGGGAGACATCCAAAGTATGTGCTGTTTTGGCTTTTCCTTTTAATCTCAAGGTCAAAATCTTACTTTCATAAATAGTCTCTGGTAACAAGAGCACAGGTAACTCAACGACAGCATTCGTGGAAACCTTGTTCACACAGTGTAGTTACGGAACCAATAATAGGGTCTGGTCCCCTGTTAATAATATATATTATTAATATTTTAAAATTTATTTTTGATTTATATTTGTTGATACTTTTGTGAAGCTGCTTTCCTGGATCTTGCTTCGCACATGTATTTATTTTGTGTGTTTTTTCTATGTAAGATGGAAAAAATACATCTTAAATATATTTAAATAAAAGACAAAGACATGGGCTTCCCAAAGTAGGACGTGGCTTTTGGACAGGACTGTACCTCTGTATATTATTTCACTATTTTTTTGTATAGAGTGCAAACCACTGAAATACACAACAGTGCAGATGTGAGGCAGTGCAAGACCTTATTAGTCTGTTTTAAAGTGACAAGAGAATTCTTTGTTTAACCTTTCAGTAGATGTAGTTAAAGAGGGGCAGACGGATTCTGAATCAGATAGTGAGCAGTCCAAGTCTCCATAAAGTGACTAGTGCAGGTCCATGTGTTGTTGGGGGGGGAGTGGGAGGACCTTCGGATGAGGTCAGAGTTCAGTGGTGCAGGGGGCAAGAGATGGGAGGGGGCCAGGTGTGGGAGGGAGTTTAGCTTCCTGAGTGCCTGGTGGATGAAGCTCTCGTTAAGTCTGCTAGTCCTGGCGTGGAGACTCCGCAGTCTCCTCCCTGAAGGCAGCAGCCCGAAGAAGCTGTTTGTCAGGTGGGATCACCCGAGGGAGGGGGGGGACAACAATGATCTTCTCAGATGCTCTCACTATGCGTTGGAGAGTCACGCGTCAGTGCGCGCTACAGGAGCCATACCACACAGTGATGCAGCCAGTTAGATGGAGGAAGTAGATAAGCTGCTGTACTTTCTTGGCCAGAGCTGCGTTATTGTTAGTCCAGGAGAGATCCTCAATGATGTGCACCCCCAGGAACTTGGTGCTGCTCACTCTCTCCACTGTCGCACCATTGAGGGTCAGAGGAGCATGCTGAGTGTGTACTCTCCTGAAGTCAATAACAATCGTCTTTATCTTCTCCACATTCAGATAGAGATCGTTGTCACTGCACCACCTGGCCAGGTGGCTCAGCTCACTCCTGTAGTTTGTCTCATCTCTGTTGCTAATGAGACCCACCACAGTCGTGTTGTCCGCAAACTTGATGAAGAGGTTGAAGTCGTGTGTCTGTGTGCAGTCTTGGGTCAGAAGGGTGTAGAGTAGGTGGCTGAGCACACATCCTTGAGGGGCTCCTGTATTCAGTGTGATGGTACTGGATGTGTCACTGCCCACCTGTACTGTCTGAGGTCTCCCCGTCAGGAAATCCAACAGCCAGTTGCACAGCGAAGTGTTTAGTCCCCAAAAAAATATTCTCAAGAGTAGATCAGTACCAGCTGTTCGCGATCAAGCTTCATCTCCGGAAGAAGTAAGTATAACACATTGTTTTTAAATTGCCTTTCTTAAATAATGTGTTTAGCCGGCTGTTGTTTTCATGTTCACGGCTAAACCTGAGACTTTAAATTGGTCCAAAGACAGGTGTTATATCGTAACGTTAGTGGAAAAATACATCGCGCCCATTGGTTCAGAAGACTTGTGACCGACAAAATTTCTGTAAAACGAATTCATTACAACGAAAAAAGTTATAGCAGTGTTTTTCTCGGTGAGTTTAGTTTTTTCTCATATGTCCTACGTGCGACAATACTTAGAGCGGATTGAAACAGAGTGCACATTTGTAAGACAATGAGGTTACGCAGAAATTGCTCACAACGTAATAACTCCTGGTTGCTGATCTTTACATACCTGTGTTTATGTCTGTTAGTAATATGCATGCACATGATTAATCATCAATGGCCAACACTTCATTCAGGAAATGGTCAGCATATGTTGTTATATCTATGTTTTTGTCTTTTCCATTTCCATTACATTTATGCATTTGGCAGACGCTTTTATCCAAAGCGACTTACATTGCTTTATCCTATACATTTTACATAGGTATTTGCAATCCCCTGGGATCGAACCCACAACCTTGCATTGTTAACGCAATGCTCTTACCACTGAGCAACCGGAACGCTTTTCCATTTAATTCTTTTTTATGAACAAGGCATTAACGTGATTTTTATTGCAGGTAGTGTATGGTTTTGTTTGGATAGGGGATTACAGATGTAATTACGCTTTCTGCCATATTGCTTGTCTTGATGTCATCCAAATGCCAAAGCACATGTGTAAGTAGGGGCGCCGTAAAGGGGGGGAGGATGAGGACGATTCTCAGGGCCCTTGTTTCACTGGGGAACCATCAGAACCCGCGTGTGTATGTCCGTGTCCCCTTAAGACGTATGTGGTGAGTGTTTCCCTTTTAAAAAGACGTAAGCGGATCATTCAGCGAAGCGGCACTGGCACTGCAGCGCTTCACAGTTCTGTAAGTGTATCAACATGGCGAAGCGGCAGACAAATCAGGATATCAAAAGAGAAATAAGAGAGATAAGAGAGGTCGAGACGAGAAAGAAAACTAGTCACCCAGTTTAAAAAAATGGTCCTATAAGCTGTTTTAATTAACATAAACTATAAATTCTATCAGTTACACACCCCAATGTTTTTTAGTTGTCTGCTTTGAAGAGGAAAAGGTAAAGTAAAGTAAAAATGGCGCATAGTTGGGGCCCCCATACATGGATTTGCCTAGGGCCTCCAAATCACAAAATCCATCCCTTGTAGCCCCCCTCCCAAATTTTTTGGGGGAAATCCCAGGGTGCCCACACACCCACGGCCAATGCCACAGTTGCCGCCATGGTGGACTCTAAAAGAAGGCTCAGAACACTTGGAACGCTCGGAAGGCTAACGCTTGTAAGGCTCAGAAGACTTGGAAGGCTCTGGAGGCTCTGAACACTTTTAAGGCTCGGAAGACTCGGAAGCCTCTGCATACTTGGAAGGCTCAGGAGGCTCTGAAGGCTTTTAACACATGGAAGGGTCACTTGAACCCAGAGTGGGCGCCAGATCTACAGATCTACTGGAGGGCATTGGGTCATCGGCGGGGGGGCACTGTCGTTTGAGAATATTTTGATGCGGTGGCGGCATCTTAGTCCAACACAGCAGAAATGCTATAGAAATGAAATTATTGAAATTATTATTGATTATCATTTGCGAATTTCATTTATTCTTGTTGTTGTTCATTTCCATATCATGTCACTTAGTTGAGGCTATGTGGTAGCCCTATGCACACAGTTTACTCAGTCACACACAGCGGAGGGCTGTAGTGGAGACTAAATGCAAATAAATGCAGTTTTCCCATCTCTGACATGTGTTAACTTTTTTTAATCCGCCTCTCCGATCGCAGATAATGTTAGCTGGAACAGTTCGCTCTGGTCCATTTCTCACGATGATGAGCTCAACTCACCTCAACTCATCTTTATTTATAAAGCGCTTTTTACAATTTTCATTGTTCAAATGAAACAAAGCATGTTCAAAGCAGCTGTACATGAGACACATTGAATACAAGAAAAACAACTAAAAGGCATATACCTGTAAAAACAAGAAAAAGGTGAAAACAACAAAAGACAGACATACAAATGCTCCACACACACAATATGCATACACATTGACATAGACGCACACACGCAAACACACTCGCACACACGCACAGTGAAAGCACACATAGGAGAGAGAACCACAGGTCAAATATTAAACGGACTATAAATTATTATATGCAATATTAATCATGTCTAACTTCTAAATTCTAAAGCAGCCCCCCCGGCTAGGCAAATAGTTATTATGAAGCATGTTGTTTAATCTCGTCAGCGAAAGCTCCATCCATCACTATACCTTTTTTCCCGTTCATTGAATTTTATTTAGTTTAATTTACAGTTTGCACATTTAATATTAACAGAATAACTAAAAAGGATACTTTTTGGGCCACGCCATGGCCTGTGGTAGGAGAGGCATCAATAAACGCTAGTTCATATTTTAAGGAATGAAGAGCATGTTCACAAAAATCAGCCAACTGACAGATAGCTTCATATCAGTTTGTGTTCATTACAAGTAGCTGATTAAATCAACCCACAATCAGTAGAGTTATTGTTTCAATGTTTCAAAATGTTTCAATGCACTGATACTTCTGTGCTGTTGTATTTCTTGCTATATTTACTATAGTAAATTATAAAAGTCACACATTCTCAAAAAAGTCAAAATAATAGTGTGGTGAGGAAGGCGAGACGGGAGCCTTGAGGCGGGGCCGGTGGCATGAATGATAGTTGGAATCAGCTGTGCGCACACCGGTCCCGCATATCTCACGGAGGAAATCGGGAGCATAAGAGGACGAGCGACGGGACTGCTGATGAGAGAGGACCGGGCCCGGACATATGTTTACGTTTATGTTCTTGTGGCCGGCAGTCGACCGTGAGGTGGCTGCCGGCCTTTTACTTCCTTATTATTGTTTATTTATTTTGATTAAAGTTATTTAAATGTTGGCCGGTTCCTGCCTCCTTCCTTCCTTTTATTGAACCTTGTTAGAGATAGATTTTTCATTTAGGCCAAATATTGTTAGGAAATAAAGTAAAAATCATAAAATCACTGTAAATTTAATTAAAACTAATATTTTTGTGTGGATGTTTTTTCAGTTCAAATTATTTATTCAGTTCGCAGCACGATCTGAATCATCTGAAGAAGGGGATTACTCACTCCTCATAGCGTGAATCTTTAAAAACATGCAGAACACAAAGAGCATTGGATGAAGTAGATATGACTCTATATATATATACAATCAAAACTGCAAATGTGTCATATTGTTTGGCAGCAATGATAAATGCCCGCCATAGGCGCGCACCCATGCGACCTGTTCGTAAGACACCGTAACATGTGCGTTAACTGTCAGGCACAGATATGTGGGCTTGCAGAGAAATGTAATTGAAGAACAGAAGGAAGAAAACTTGTTAATAGGCGTGTGGTTAACTGTTTAGTGTTTGTAAACAAGTAAGAGCTTTTCACAACACACACGTTACGAAACACGAGAAGACATGAGCTTTGTCAAAAAAAAAAAATCTTTTAAGAGAGCACTGCAGATGTTCTAGCTAATATTAGGAAATGAGTTTATTTAAATGAATTTTAAACACAAAACTCTGCAGGTTCACTTTAGTTTGAAATGGTTTATTATTATATATAAGTTGTGTAAACTACATTGACATCAGGACTAGATGAAATTTATAGAAATGCTTGTCTCTTTTGTGTTTGTCCATTCTTTAGTCTCTGTGTGTATATTGCAAAGCTATCTGCTTATGATAATAAAAAATAATAAAATATTGATTAAAATGAAATATTCAAATATTGGCATTAATATTAATTTTATGAAAAGTAGGCCTATATAATCAGATACAAAGTAACTAAGTAACTATTTACTTGAGTAGTTTTTTCATTGCATACTTTTTTACTTTTACTCAAGTAATTTATTAAATAGTGAAGATTCCTTTTAACAATTTCTAAAGTTACTTGTACTTTTACTTGAGTAAAGATTTTGGCTACTTTACCCACCTCTGTTCTTGAGAAAACTCAAAGTAAGCTCAAAGTAAACACAAACTTACCTGGGTATAAACCGAAACTGGGTTTGTGCAAAAGACCTCTGGGTTCTAGAAAGTGAGACATAGTCTCAGAAGAAATAGACAAAAGTTTAAAACAATTTCAAGCTGCTTCTCACACTATAAGGAAAGAGATGCATTGTAAGAAACTAAGATTAAGGGAAAACAATCACAAATTTGAACAAATAATATTCCATAAGTAATATTATGTATTATCTCATCACTATCGCTTCATGATGTAATATAAACTACATAGAAAGGAGCACTACTGAAAGTTTATGACCAGAATTATGCTTCAACTTTAGTGAGCAACAAGGTCATCTGTGCAGTGAGTTATCTTTTTATGACTCTTAGAATTGAGGCGGTATGTGTGTTTTATTTTAAGGTCAATGTCTCTGTACTGGAAAATCTTGTTTTACAGAATTATCTATCGAATCATGTCAATGTCATTTGGAGTTAAAGGTCATCTTGTCAGTTTACAAGTACAACGTCCTCTGAATAGAGAAGACATTTACATGTTTTATTTTATAATTATGCAATTGACATAGAATTCAAAGGCTAGTAAAATGCTGCTTGTCCAAATAGTAAATGTAGTTGTAATTCTCAGATATTGCATTTGGAAAGGGATTTTCTTTCCTGGTATGATTACACAGTTGTACTTGGCACTATACAAATGTGACGAGCAGTGTTGGGTAAGTTACTCTGAAAAAGTAATTAATTACTAGTTACTCATTACATATTCAATAGTGTAATTAGATTACTGTCCAAATGACCCTGTCCAAAAAGTATTTAGTTACTCATTACTAATTACTTTCTATATCCTACATAAACCTTTATTAGTTAAGTGATTCAAGGATAGACATGAAACGGCTTATTTAATTCATTAAAATAAATAATATTATTAACTGACCAAAGTATTACAAATGTGAGGATTATACATTAAAGCACAGATTTTAAAGTAAGACTTTTAATTTTGATGTCCATTACACTATTGCACACGCATATATTGCACAAAGTATTTAGTTTAATTACATCAAAAGTAACTGTATTAAATTACAGAAAACATAAGAGTAATCCCTTACTTTACTTTTTAAAGGGAAAAGTAATTAAATTACAGTAACTAATTCCTTAGTAACTAGTTACACCCAACACTGGTGACGAGGTACCGATCCAGGATCAGCGTCACATGGGAAACGGCCTGGCAGCTAACGCTGATTGACATCAGCTGACGCCGATTAGCTGCCTGGCACAAAAGCCGCGTGCTCCCAGCACTGTGGGTCCTGGCTCATACAACGACTGACGCTGTGTCTTATCAGCCCCCGAGTGAGAGCGAGAGCGAGAGCGAGAGCAAGAGTGAGGCCAGTGAGGGAAGCACGAGAGCACTAGACTGCACCAGACTGCACCAGACTGCACGAGCACGGAGCGGCAGAGAGCACTTCGTGAGCACCCTGGGTATCACCTTTTGGACTAAGCCTTTTGAGTGTTTAATAAATTCCCCACGGGGTTGCTTTCACTGCCACTGTGTGTGTGTCGTGTCTCTAACCCCGCCACACAGTGTATTGAACATAAACACAGTTTCCCATACTTTGCGTCTGTATGATAAAATTTTGGGACACGAAAACAAAATCTATTGTTTAAATTTCAATTCCCTTTCTGTCGGTCTCTCGACACTGTGTCGAGCCGACAGATGGGGTTCGCCCTTGAGAACCTATCAACTCTGACTACTATAGAAGAGGCCAAGGAAATTTGGTTAATGAAATTTGCATGTCGGTCTCCGCCCCCCGATATCCGGTAGAAAAGGAAGACAGCGTGCAGCATTCATTTACCTTTTGTTCTTCAGAGCCATCGCTCATGATTACAAACTACTTAAAAATCTTCAAGCAAAATTGCCGGATCTACGACGTGAAGCAGCGGATCGTTCCTATCCTGCAGCGACCTTCCCCTGTGTGTCTCGGCGGTTCCAGAGGTGTTCAGAGAAATTTCCAAAAAGTCCTTTTAAGGACTGAGCATTCTCCAGCGCGGCATTTCCCGCTGTTCTCTTGGGTGCGGCACCCTCATCGAGGAGGGGGATGGACCAATAGCTGTATGAGGTGTCTGGGCATCCAGCACGCTGAGGCAGCTTTCGTAGACACATCTTGCCCTCACTGCGGGCAGATGATCATGCAGAAGTTGAGGTCACCGGTGGCTGTCTTCCTCCGGGAACCAGCCACCACTTCGTCTGCTACCCGGGCTGTGACGTCGGTGGCCAAGGCCCCGATGTCCGCTAGGGCTAGCAGTGTTGGTGATATGGGGACCTCTACGAGCATAAACCCGCCAGCCAAGTGCTCTCGGGCTGCTCGCCCCCCGCCTCGCTCATCTGACCGTTGCCCAACCGACGGGGGAAAACCATCCGGATCCTCTGTCACGTATTCGGAAACGATGCGAGACGATGATGAGGTGTCACTCGCAGAATCGGAGGGAGACTTGTTGGCATTTGACGCTGAATACTCTGAGCTCCCCCTCGAGAGACACCACTGCCTCCTCCCCAACGTTTGCGGCTGGATACGTGGTTCCTGGGGTCGACGCGCAGTGCCAAACCGCGCCCACCCCCGGTGCCATTTTTCCCGGAGTTGCATGAAGAGCTGTGCAAGACTTGGAGCGCTCCACTCACGGCTCACTCCAGTCAAACCAGTTCTAGCTCCCTTACTTCCCTCGATGGTGGGGCAGCCAAAGGTTACGTCGATATCACCCAGGTGGAACGTGCGGTCGCGGTGCACCTTTGCCCGCAGACGGCTGCCACCTGAAGGAATCGGCCACGCCTACCGTCTAAAGCATGTAAGACTTCGGCATCACTGGTGTTGAAGGCTTACGCTGCTGCAGGCCAGGCTGCCTCCTTTCTTCACGCCATGGCCATCCTGCAGGTACACCAGGCCAAGGCGTTGAGAGAGCTCCACGAGGGTAAGGCTGACCCGGGTATTATGCTGAATCTCCGTGCCGCCACTGACCTCGCCCTACGGGCGACCAAGGTGATGCCACGAGCCCTGGGTCGGACGATGTCCACGCTAGTGGTCCAAGGGAGACACCTCTGGCAAAACCTTGCGCAGATGAGTGACACAGAGAAGGTCCGCTTTCTTGACGCACCCATCTCGCAGGGGGTGCTGTTTGGTGACACCGTCGAGGACTTCGCTCAGCAGTTCTCAACGGTAAAGAAGCAGACAGAGGCTATTAGCCACATTCTACCTTGCCGCGACTCGGCAGTCCAGAGGCCTCCGAGATCTCTTGCGAAGTCTGCTTCCCGGCAGCCCAGGCCCCCATCGACTTCGGCTCTGGTTCCTGTGCTCCCAGCTCAGGCTGCACCCAGGAAGAGCAAGTCGAGGGGGAAACCTCCACCCCGTCAGCAACCTTCTCGCAAGAAGCGCCCCTGACGGGAAGACCCCACGGAGAACAACATCGGGTCCGACCATCACAGCCACTGCTCTGAGCGGTCGGTACGAGACGTTTCCTGCCTCCTCTCAAAGCCGGGCCCTTCTCAGGGCCTGGCACCCACTTACTCACAAAGAGAGGTCCGTTCTCCCTGGGTGTCCCTTGCAGCCGCTCTCACACACCTAAGGTTTTGTCATGATTAGGGATGGGTATCGTTAAGGTTTTAACGGTATTAGTATTTTTATCGATACCACTTATCGATCCGGTACTTTAACGGTACTCTTATCCGTACTTTTTGTTGTGTTTTTTTATGAAAGACAAAACTAAAGCTGGAGTTGTTTTCCCTATTGAAAACATTCTTTACTGACCTAACATATCTTAATGCAGGTAAAAGATGACTGATACCCGCATATGATTCATAGAGAATTAAAATAAAATGCATGTGGGGCTAAGTTTTTTTTTTTTTTTTAATAGTAATAAAGAAATGGTATTCCAATTATGTGTTGTGTGCCCTGTCAGGTTCATCCATTTTAAATGCAGTACTGTGAAAGCATTTTTAATGTTTAAGATTTATTTAGGCTACTGCAGAAAAAAATACTTTATATGTAGGTTTTTTTTTAATGTGATGTGTGTTTATTAGTGCTGTCAAGCGATTAAATATCTTAATCTAATTAATTACATGGTATGGCGATTAATTAATCTAATTAATCGCACTTACATACAGACCTACAAGAAGCAGATTTTTTTACCATTTATTATTGAATTACAGGCCTATAACTCAGGTAAAAGGTCGTGACATTTTCTATCACTGACTGAACAAACCTATGAATGTGGATATTCATTCCATTCCATTTTCTACCGCTTATCCGAACTACCTCGGGTCACGGGGAGCCTGCACCTATCTCAGGAGTCATCGGGCATCAAGGCAGGATACACCCTGGATGGAGTGCCAACCCATCGCAGGGCACACTCACTCATTCATTCAGCATTTAAGCATGACATTCTGTTTCATAGTCTATGACAACATGCAAAACACAACCATATAACATGGTTCTAATGTAACGCAACTTACTTGCATGGTTCAAGAACGCTCTCTAACTTGTACAGTTTTTCCCACTCAGATGCAGTCAGCATGACTAACTTGTGTTTCTGTTGGGCCAGAGTAGTCTTAACAGCCTCTTCATTTCGTATGAGACGGGTGATCATGTCGAGTGATGAGTTCCACCTTGTTGAAACGTCTTGTATAAGCTGCTCTCTCTGTTGTTCCAATGCTGTTTGTTGTTGATGAAGTTCTTCTGTGTTAGCAGGACTTTGCTTAAAATGTCCAACAATTTTCCGACACTTTGTCATTGTGTCAGTGAATCCACTGTCAGAGAGACAGACAGTGATGGTTCTCTGTAGTATATGGGCCGCGCATGGCATGTGATGATACGGAAGCTTTCTTGCCGCTGCGACCATGTTGCGTGCGCTGTCAGTTCCGATGGTGGTCACATTTTCTCGGACGCCCCAGTCTTCGGCCACTGCTAGAAACTGTTCGGCACACGCATCAGAATAGTGACGTGTGACTGACTTCAGCACAGTTAACGAGAAGGATTGAAGTTTCCAGTCACAATCGATGACATTCGCAGTAACACCTAGATAGTTATGATTACTGATCGACGTCTAGTGATCTCCAGTTAGGGCTTCATGTTTAGCTTGAGCTAAATTGTCCAGTTTAGTTTTTTTTTCTGTGTCATACAGCTGATTTATTCTCGAAAGTACCGTACCTCTTGAGGGTGGTGTGTAGGTTGTATCGGAGGAAGCAATTCGAAATGCATCCATAAGCCCCTTGTCTTCCACAACATTAATAGGCCTACAGTCCATTGCAATCCATTTAGATAACGCATTTGTTAATGATTGTGATGTAGACTTACTTAATTTGTGACGACTCGTCTCAGGAAGCGTGGTTTGCCAGAGCTTGCTGACTGTCGCAGCCGGGGGTGAGGTGACCGCCAAGCTCGCTAAAACATGCTTCGAGTTTAGGTGGTATTTCAAGCTAGAACTGCTTCGATGATAGGCAAATTCCTTGCCACAGATAACGCAAATGACTTTAATTTTGTCAATGGCTCCATTGGGATCTCTTTTATACTTAAAATGGCCATTCGGTAAGCCATGCAGTTCTATGTCCTTTTCGTTTTGCATCTTGATCGATTTGTTACTAGGTGGCTGCAATTCTAAAAAGTGTACAGGTCTGTAGAAGGGCGGGGCCAGTTAATTGCATTAGAAATATTAACGTGTTATTTTTTCCTGTGATTAATTAATCAAATTAACGCTTTAAAATCCCAGCCCTAGTGTTTATTAAATGAATACATACTAATTTAAAGAAACCGTATGCATTGTTTATGTCGGTGTTATTTAGGAAGACTGCTAGGCTAGCATACATACCTTGAGGACATGGATGATGAACTAGTAGCAAGGCAGTCGAAAACATTGCATTTCTCTGTCTGCACATAAGGCACTTGTGAAAGATGTTTTGCCAGATTGCTTGCACTGGTTGCAACGAGCATTGTCTGCATCCACTCGAGTGAAATGTAACCATACTTTAGACCGTTTGATTCTCTCCGCCATCGTCACTCTATTAAGCGCGAGCTTTCGTGTTGTGTGCGTACGAGCTCTGTGTAGTGTGGGACAGATGGACATTTCGCATGCAAGATTGCGAATAACGAAAATGCAGGTAAATGTCTTTAATATTATCGCAAATTAGAAATGGTTGGTCAATTAAAATATGCTAGGTAACGTTTATTTAGCAATAATAAATAGGAAATGTTTATCTTAATTTCTCCAGTACTGACAATAGAACCGTTAACGTCTTCGGTCTTTCATAATTTAGCCCCGGGAACGATTAAGTACCGGGTTTCGGTACCCATTCCTAGTCATGACTCTACCACAAGATCAAGAAAGGCATGAAATGGAGAGGCAAAATCATGACAGAAGCCCCCCCTTTAATGAACACCCCCAGGTGTTCACCAAGGGATAGACTAACGTACAGGACCGACTGAGACAGTGACAAAACTAACCAAAACATTGCAAACAAAGGCAGGTAAGGACCACAAACAGGTTAGGGTGCGACAATAAAAATAATAAACATGGGGGCGGGGACAACCGAGAATACATGTTGGTAGTCCAGAGGGTTTAGGACAAGGGGGAACCGTCCTAGGGGGCGCGCAAGACTGAACCTGGAATCTGCCACAAGATCAAGAAAGACATGACATGGAGAGGCAGAATCATTACAAGACCATAAGTATGTATGCAGCGCCACAGTGGCCACCATTCCTGACTCCCCCAGCTCCACCATAACGGCCAAAATAAATTCTCCCTGTCTGCCTCCTCATTGCCCAATTTTCCCTATGGACACCCCTCCTTGAACGGCAAACTTACTGTGGTGGAGGGGTTTGAGAACCCGAAAGACCCTAGGAGCTATGTTGTCTGGGGCTATATGCCCCTGGTAGGGTCTCCCAAGGCAAACAGGTCCTAGGTGACGGGTCAGACTAAGGGCGGTTCAAAAAACCCTTATGACGCCTATAAATTTGAGGACCGTGACGTCGCCCGGCATGGCGCAGCCGGGGCCCCACCCTGGAGCCAGGCCCGGGGTTGGGGCTCGTATGCGAGCGCCTGGTGGTCGGGCCTCCCCCCATGGGGTCCGGCCGGGCTCAGCCCGAAGGAGCGACGTGGGGCCACCCTCCCGTGGACCCACCACCTGCAGGAGGGAGCGTAAGGGGCCGGTGCTTAGTGGATCGGGTGGCAGTCGACAACCCGATCCCTGGACGCGGAATCTAGCTCTAAGGACATGGAATGTCACCTCTCTGAGCCTGAGAATGTGCGCGAGGTTCAGAAATTTCGACTAGAGGTAGTTGGGATCACCTCTACGCACAGCTTGGGCTCTGGAACCACACTCATCAAGAGAGGATGGACTCTTCACCACTCTGGAGTTGCCCATGGTGAGAGGCGGCGGGCTGGTGTGAGTTTGCTTATAGCCCCCCAGCTCAGCCGCCATGTGTTGGAGTTTACCCCGGTGAACGAGAGGGTCGCTTCCCTGTGCCTTTGGGTCGGAGATAGGTCTCTCACTGTCGTGTGCGTCTATGGGCCAAACGGCAGTGTAGAGTACCCGGCCTTCTTGGAGACTCTGGGAGGGGTGCTGGAAAGCGCTCCGACTGGGGACTCCGTCGTTCTACTGGGGGACTTCAACGCCCACGTGGGCAACAACAGTGAGACCTGGAGGGGCGTGATTGGGAGCTACGGCCCCCCTGATCTGAACCCGCATGTTCAAGCATAAGGGTGTCCATCAGTGTACATGGCACCAGGACACCCTTGGCAGGAGGTCGATGATCGACTTTGTGGTTGTTTCATCTGACCTCCCAGATGTATGTCTCGGGTGAAGAGAGGGGCGGAGCTGTCAACTGATCACCACCTGGTGTTGAGTTGGATCCGATGGCGGGGGAGGAAACTGGACAGACTCGTCAAACCCAAACGTACTGTGAGGCTCTGTTGGGAACGTTTCAGGAGGAATAGTGTGGTTTTCGTCCCGGTCGTGGAACACTAGACCAGCTCTAAGGGACTGTGTCCCTCGCGGCATCTTGTGGAGGGTGGAGTATGGGATTCGAAACCTTTTGCTAAGGGCTATCCGTTCCCTGTACGACCGGAGCAGGAGCTTGGTTCGCAGTGCCGGCAGTAAGTCCGACTTGTTCCCGGTGCATGTTGGACTCCGGCAGTGCTGCCCTTTGTCGCCGGTTCTGTTCATAATTTTTATGGATACAATTTCTAGCCGCAGCCAGGGGCCGGAGGGCGTCGGGTTTGGGGACCACACGATTTCATCTCTGCACTTTGGGGATGATGTTGTCATGCTGGCCCCATCAGACGAGGACCTTTAGCATGCACTGGGATGGTTTGCAGCCGAGTGTGAAGCGGCTGGGATGAGAATCAGCACCTCCAAATCTCAGGCCATGGTTCTCAGTCGGAAAAGGGTGGCTTGCCCACCTCAGGTGGGTGGAGAGTTCCTGCCTCAAGTGGAGGAGTTCAAGTATCTGGGGGTCTTGTTCACGAGTGAGGGAAGGATGGAACGGGAGATTGACAGACGGATCGGTGCAGCTTCTGCAGTAATGCGGTCGCTGTACTGGTCTGTCGTGGTGAAGAAGGAGCTGATCCGCAAGGCGAAGCTCTCGATTTAACGGTCCATCTACGTTCCTACTCTCACCTATGATCATGAGCTGTGGGTCATGACCTGAAAGGACAAGATCCCGGATACAGGCGGCCGAAATGAGCTTTCTCCGCAGGGTGGCTGGGTGATCCCTTAGAGATAAGGTGAGAAGCTCGGTCACTCGGGAGGAGCTCAGAGTCAAGCCGCTGCTCCTCCACATCGAGAGGGGCCAGCTGAGGTGGCTCGGGCATCTTTTCCGGATGCCCCCTGGACGTCTTCCCGGGAAGGTGTTCCGGGCATGTCCCACCGGGAGGAGAACCGGGGAAGACCTAGGACATGCTGGAGGGACTATGTCTCCCGGCTGGCCTGGGAACGCCTCGGTGTCCCCCCGGAAGAGCTGGAGGAAGTGTCTATGGAGAGGGAAGTCTGGGCATCCCTGCTTAGACTGCTACCCCCGCGACCCGGCCCAGGATAAGCGGAAGAAAATAGATGGATGGATGGACACTGGATTCTCTCAGCAACATCTGCACCCCTCACCTGTCCCACGTTGGCAAGCACCTTTTACATGTTATAGCAACATCTGGAACTACTGAGTGCAGTATCTACGTATGTACGTCCTTGCTGGTGCAAATTAGTTGTGGTAGGACACCTTTGCATATATTCATATCTATAGACTTGGTCGGTGTCGTGTCATAGCTCACTGGAAATGTATGGTGTTAACCCATTATGAGGCCACAAAATTACTTTTTCCTTTCAACAGAGCAAGATACTTAGAAAATGCGAGCTGGATTTGGTCAGGGACTCTGTATCTGTGACAATCGATCCACTGGATTGGCAAGAGGTGTCTTTTCTCTACATTTTTGAGTTTCAGCGCACGCCCACTCTGGTCTCTCAGTCTGAGTCCCCAGTATATGTGAAGAGTTTAAGGGGATGATCTAAACTCAAACACACGCGATATTCATCAATAGAGAATCACTGAAGCGTATCGAGATCACGCACAGTGATGCACCTCATTCAGGTCCCTTTTTACATTATTCCCCGGTCCATTCGCATCTACTTTACCGTTCGCTTGTTTTTTGGCTTGAGACTTATTTAGTTGGGTAGAGTGAAAGTGTGAGAGAGCCTGAAAGTGTGTGCGTGAGAGTTGGCAACATATAGCTTGTGATTGAGCAGTCCACTTATGCTAAGGTACTCTAGTGTTAGGGAGGGGCCATGCATGCTCGGACGCTCATTTGCATCATAGAGCCAACGTTTTAGCCCCGCCCAAAAGAAATCTACAGATTTGGTGAAAAACTGTTTAATGGTTTAACTCTACAATTCATTATAGTCTTTGTAATGTGTTTCAGCAAGTACATTTATAACATTTATAATATATTTAGAAACAATTCTCAGAATTGTCTGTACAAAGACTTTAAACTCCCACTGCATTCAAAATGGCATCACATAAAACTCATCTTTTAGCATTAAAGGGGTGATTCGCCAGAAATACGTGTCTTTCTTTGTCTTTGTTTCAAGTTGACCATGCATGTATTAAACACGTAAAATAGCAAAAATGTAAGTGTTGCAACAAGAGATGTATTTTATCTAGAAGCGAATCTATGTCAGTTCGTAACACGATTTCACTAAAACCACCCAAATCTAAACGCATGTAAGGTGGCCCTGTCTTGTAAATCTCATTGTACCGTCGCAGCCTGATGTTCCGAATATGGTAAGAGGCTTTACATTTCTGTGCAGTATTCGACCAATCGCTACGCACTAGTGAACTGGCCAATCATAGCACACCTCGCTTTTCAGAGCGATGAGCTTTGTAAAATATCAGCGCGTTTCAAAGAGAAGATACGAACATGCCCGGTATGTGGAAAATACAGCGTTTTTTGACCTTCAATTTTGCATACACATTGTATTACATCTAAGGCAAACAATAATATTTGTTTTAAACACATCATATGACCCCTTTAAAATAGCATATGTAAAGGTTTTTTCATGTCATAATAACTTCCATTTGGCTTAAAATTACTTGAATGTAATTCTACACCCTTGCTTCATTTAGTATGCATGAATTTATGAGTATACAAAATTCTGTTCAATCGCATGAGCTCGGTACATTGATTATGGGTACATAGATGCCTCCTTCGATGTGTGAGCAGCACATGCTCAAGTTGCAGAAGCAGAGCTGAAACACCAGCGATTGTTAATTTTCACCACCAAAATAAATACATTTTATTCAAAGCTTCGACTATGGCATGCAAGGTTATCCCTCATAGATTCCCATTATAAGGAAACAGTTTAAAATTGCTTTATGCAGCGATAAACTATGGACACTACATTTTCAGTTATTATTATGGTGTTTGAAATCAGTGGTAAAATATGTTTAATAATTTGGTTATACATCTTGTTTCATTAAATTAAGCCACAGAGCTGTTTCATTATAAATGACATCTATGGGAAAGACAGAAGTATAAAAGTTATTTAATGAAATTACAGTTCAGTATTGCAATTAAGAAAGGATTAATATTGTACATTGGCCACTTTAAATCATTTATGATTTAGCGTTCTTGATAATAACTACGAAACTAATCCTGTGAAGAGTGTAAGATAATAAGCAGTCACACAAACTATCACAAACTCAGGGTACAGTTCACCAAATCAACGAATCAATGAAAAAATAAGTGGTTTTCATGTTACATGTTTTAGAAAGTCCACTAGGTTGCGGTGTAGGGGAATGGGACTAGCCTACACCGGTCTGTTTTTTTCACCATATATGAAACTTCAGATCAGGGTTTTAAACGTATTAACGTAACTTAACTTAACTCAACTCAACTTTATTTATATGCACTTTTTACAAATTCCATTGTTACAAAGCAGCTGTACATGAGACATATTGACTATAAGCAAATCAATTAAAGTTATATACCTGTAAAAACAAGAAAAAGGTGAAAACACAAAATACAGACATACCAGCACCACATACAAACGCTCCACACACTCAATATGCACACATACTAGCACACATAGACAGACACACGCACACAGACGGACCCACAGACACGCACGCACACACAGTGAAAACACACATTTAAGATAAAGGAGAAAGATGCAAAGGTCAAATATAAGACTGTAAATTCCTATATGCAATATTAATTATGTAAAACTTTAAAATTCTCATTCTAAAGCTTCCCCCGGCCAGGTAAATAGTGCAAAACAGTATGCAAACGGTGGCAAGGAACCCAAAACTCCAATCGAGAAAAAAACCTCAGAACCCAGGCCCATCGGGGATTCCAGTTCCGGCGCGTCCTTTGTCCAGCTCTATCATCTCAGCTCTTGTCAGGTCACCGCTTCTCAACAGGGCATGAACTGCATCCTGCGGTTACCTTGGAACAATGAGACTGGGAGTAGAGTACTGTTCTGCACTCTTTGATGTAACAAGTACATAAGTTGCTGTTGGAAGTGTTCCTGCTTCCGGTTGATCAAAATAATGTAGCCTAATCCCTTTGAGGATTTATATTATAGAAGTGTAGTGTATGCAAGATTAAAAAGATGGGTCTTTAGTCTAGATTTAAACTGACAGAGTGTGTCTGCCTCCCGGACAGTGCAGGGAAGACTATTCCAAAGTTTTGGAGCTAGATAGGAAAAGAATCTACCACCTGCACTTGATTTTGAAATTGTAGGTATTACCAACTGACAGGATGCCTGAGAGCGTAAGCACTCCTGTTTCTCCCGGGGCCATTCACAAAGCCCCTCTGCTCCCTGTTGGTCCGGTCACAACCTATTTCGGGAGAGAGAACCAAGTTGCATGTTTACAAACCATACACACAGTTTTGAAGATGAAGATACTCAAGTCAAACGCATTGGTATTTCAAACTAACGTTACACAGGACAATCCCGTCGCATGTTTGCAAGCCACAGACATTGCTTTCTAATAGTTAATGGACAAACCTGTCACAGTGACATTTTATCTACTTTTAAGTTTCCACAGGTCCCTGGGGTCTTACATAAAAAATACCGGTACTTACAATTATTGCAGCTTTGCCTTGTTCAGTGTGGATGATTTCCATTGAAAACTAAATAAATCCATAGCTCTCTTGTCTCCCGTGAGGCTGGAAACATTGTTCTGTGTAGGTCTGGGAAGCCAACAACAGAACAGTTCGAAAGCTTTGATACTTTTGCCATGGTGTTGGAACTTCACACTTCACACAACAATGGCGGCGGCGCAATGGATGGACATGTTAAGAACAAGGGATGGAAATATTATAATAAGAACGGCTGCTTACGTCATTAAGAGAGCGATTTCTGAAGCATTCATTTTCTCACAGGCTTGCAGAGATAGGCTCACATAAATAAGTGAATGATTTGTAAATTTCACGTTTCTGAGTTGGCAGATGCACAAGAGACCCTCATTTAGCATTTAAACATGGAAAATGTCTGTTTTTCATGAAATCACCCATTTAAACCATTTCAATGCTATTCCTTTAATGCCGACGTAATTTTCGAGTCTATGTAGGATTGTGCTGTGGTCAATGCTGTCAAATGCCGAAGGTCTACAAGCACCAATAACAATACAACCTCGGTCAGATGCAAAAAGCATTTAATTTGTAACTCTGATCAAAGCAGTCTGTGTATGGTGACATGCTAAATCCAGACTGGAGTTCTTCATTGATTTCATTCCTTGAGAGGAAGGAGCATAATTGAGATGAATTTTTTTTCTAAAACTTTAGATATGAAAGGACGATTCGATATTGGCCGCTAATTCCCTTGTTTTCTAGGGTCAAGTTTTTTTTTTTGACAAGGGGCCTTATAACTGCCCCCTTATATGCTTTAAGCACATGTCCTAATATCAGATTATTGTTATTAGAGATTATGTTATTAGAGATTCAGAACACCACACAGCAACTTTTTGACACTGCACCAAAGAAAAAGCAATCATAGTCATTACAAAGAACTAACTAACAAGCACCTAACAAGGTCTACACGGGTTGATTCTAATGGAGTGTTTTCCCTACCTCAACAGATATGATGTTTTTGTGGGTGTTTCAAAAAATGCAGACCATTGCTAACTCTTTGCTAGGGTGCAGATTTATTGTTAGTGTGTTGATCTCTTTGCGGTGCCCTTATGCTTTAAACAATGTTGAGTCTGTACACTGGGCAAGTTGCTATGATAATAAAATTATGTTGCTATAACAGTAGAAAGATCTCTCCTCTTCATAACATAAGGATGACATCCAACATACATTGTGATTTTTGGTTTATCTTCTAATAGTGTAAATGGGCAGAGTACAGACGTTACTCCATCTCTTCTATTTTGCTTCACATTTCCTGCCCTCAGTCTGAATTTTGGATGTCACCAAAACCATGTGACTGCAAACAAGCTATTTAAACAGTCATTTATGAGCACTATTTATTCAAATAATACATTAATTTAAGATAAACTTTCATCACTTCCCGTGTACACTACGATCAGAAAAAATGAAATGATGTTTTATTAACAAGGTTTGGGAGGAGCACGTGCAGATAATTAACTCGGCTGGCTTTCGATAAACAATCTCCGCAATAATTCTAACAGCCCATAAGTAGTCCAGCCATCTCACCTCCATTCTCTCGGAAGTCTCGCAACATACCTCCTCCACCCCGACTCCACACCACAAGCCCGTTCTTACCTCAGCACTGGGGGGTATGATCCGGGTCCGGGCACACACCAAGCCTGGAGCCCTCTCCCCGGTCAAGGGGCAGGAGCTCAGAGTTCGAGGAGGATCACCGAGCTCAGAGCCCTCGCCCCGGGACAGCACGCCAAACACGCATACTTCTCAGTCCCAGTTCATTAGAGGCAAGGCGAACTCGTGAATGATTGTCTGGTCATCTGGGACTTCATAATGGAGATATAGGTTAAAAGTGGCATTTTTCTATAGTTTATCAACGCTCCGGTTTGCCTTTGACATCTGATTGGACCTGGGAAAAGAGTAAATAAAGAGAATAAATAAATAAAAATAACATGTTGCATTAAAACCAATATATATATATATATATATATATATATATATATATATATAATAATTTACACCATATCATGTAAATATATCATAAGTAGAATAAAACCATTAAAATTAAGATAATTACTTTACAGCAGATGATGTTTATACAACTGAAATTAAGATGTCAGGATTAGTTACCAATTAACTGATAAGAAACACTAGCTTGATATAACGCCACTTTTACACCAAGTTTAATGCATAAGGAGTTGGTGAGTGACCTATGAACACAGATCTTTGAATATGAACTGTGTGACCTATGCTTTGTGATGTCAGCACCTGTGAGTGAGCTGATGACAATAACTATAGATTACGTACCTTTATATATAGATATATACATATATGTTTTATTTTATTTAATTTTGTTTTATAAGAAACTTTTTTATGAGCTTTAATTCACAAAAAAGGTCTCTTTGCACGTTGAATTTCATGTTCACATGACTGGCTGGTTGCTGTTTTAGGTCAGATGTTTAATCAAACTAAAATTCAGTCTCAATTTTAAGAGAGATAGCGACAAAAGGTGGCAGAAGTAAGTCAAGTTTTAATTTTGTCATTTGTAAAATTTAAGTTCTAAGTAATTAACTGAGAAATCAAGTTTTAGAAAATGTTGTTTCTTGTGTGTCATTGCACATTGAGTCCAAAATTTGGATTTTCTGCGTTTTTGCATCTGTAACAATCATTTTAATAGGTGTTTGACAATTCAGAGACACCATACCAGCACCACATATGAAAAGACGCATACAAAATGGTCTGTGTGTGTAAAGACCATGACAGATATGAGTACGCTTAAAGGCACAAAATAAATCATATTAATGAGAGAAAAATATGATAGTGCAATGTTATCTCTGCCCATTTATTTATCTTATATAAACTGTTGTAATCTTTTGTGAGGTCAGTTAATCTTTGATTGGTTTTGAGATACCCCCAGCAGTAAACAAAGAACATCCAAAGGCAAATACTGGAGTCTGACACCTGAGGATATCAAATCAAATCCCTTTCTTGTCACTCAACCATATATACAGGTGCAACATTAGGTGAAAAACTTGGGTGCAGTTCCAACATGGCAGTATGATAGAGATTTATTGTGCACATTTACACAGTAAAGATTTCTGTACAAGTTTTACACCAGAATATAACAAATGACACGTATTATACATAATAATAATACACAGCAGCAAATGTACACATAATATGCATAGGTTACAGTGATTGATATGTATTGTTGTATTACAGTAAGGCTAGTGGGGGATAAAGTGCAGTGCTAATGAGTAGATCGTGGGAGTCAAGAGTTTAAGAGTCTGTCTGCTTGGGGAAAGAAGCTGTCACGTAGTCTGCTGGTGCGGGTTCTGATGCTGCGGTATCTCTTTCCTGACGGAAGGAGTGAGAACAGACCGTGACTCGGGTAGCCAGTGTCTCTAGTAATCCTCCTCGCTTTATCACACTCCGTCTGGTGTAAATTTCCTGGAGGGAGGGAAGCTCACCTCCGACAGTATGCCTGGCAGTTCGTACCACTCTCTTCGGGCTTTCCGGTTGAGAGCCAGTTAGCATACTCTCTATTGTGCCAGTATAGAATCGAGTGAGGATGTGGAGATTCAGACAAAACTTCCTCAGCCGTCTCAGGAAGAAGAGACATTGGTGAGCCTTCTTCAATACGGCTTCGGTGTGAGTGGTCCATTAGAGATCCAGAGCTGCAAAATCCTTCTAGGGGCTTACGTTGCAGCCAAGGTACCTTTAACGCAGGTAATTTCTAACTTTTGCTCAGTTCTGTCAGGGTTCCAGCTTTATCGATTAACAAGACACCTTAGGAGCATCTTCTCATCCATGGCATCGGTGTGATTGAATATCAGCACCACCATATATAGCCATGTTCAGGATTGTCTGTAAAGTCTTGTGTCCATGCAATTACAGTCAATGGCCGCCAGTGTTGTTTGGTTTACATTGTTCTGCAGATTAAAGTCAGCTTTTGGAAGGAGTTTATAGCTCATGGACAAAATTTTAAAGGGGTGCTGCAACGATGTGTCGTGCATTCTGACTTCTTTACAATGTTAAACGTGCTGTCTTCTCATGCTTAACATGTTCAACTTGTCAAAACGAGTTGGGCGTATTACGTAGTATGTCTGTGCCCAATACACTCCCCCAGTGATCATACAGGTTTCGGAAAGTTTTTTTGAACATATAAAACTGTTTTGTAAAAAAAATGTCCCTTATTGGACAACTCTCCCAGAATATCACGTGGCGCACACACGCGGCAGCATGGGAAGCAGTAGAAGTAGCATTCGCAGGCGTCACTTTCACTTGTGTGCAGGAGAGAGCTTATGTTCGTGAAGTCCAGGTGTTTGTTTGTTCACTGCATTTGGGTGATAAATGTTATATAAACGGTGGATATAACGCTGGATTTGGAGCCGTCCCAGAGCTAAAAGATGCCGGACATGAACCGCATGCAGTGAGTGAAACTGATGTCTGTGTTTCGTTGACAATGTGCTTTACTTCAGCCTACCCCTCCCCCCCCATTTTGAGAGTTGTCCGATTTTACTGTTACTTTTTTGGTTTTAACCCACGGTTAGGTCGAACTTTTACCCACCAGTTTAGTTAAATGGTATGTCCATATAATGATGTGGGATTTAGATCATGCTGGGTGGTTCAATAATAATCTGGAGCCAGTCTGTGAGCACTATGTAAGAATAAACCTTTAACTATAAATAAATATGAATTAACTATATAAAAATATTTAAAAGCACAGCTCACCCAAAATGAAAATTCTGTCATCATTTACCTACTCCCCCTCAGGTTTTCAAAACTGTATGTTTTTGTTCTGTTGAACACAAAATATGATTTTTTAACAATGTTAGAAACCAAACAGTTACTTGGCTCCTATAGAAGTTGTTTCCTACCCCAAAGCTGTGCTGAAAAAAAGTATTGGATTTATATTAAAAAAATTGTATTCCTTGCACATATTAAAGTTATGTTTACTCATAATTCAGCTATGTTCAAGTTACCCAATTTATGTTTATTGAACAATCATGATTTTAATATGTAAAATATATTCTGAAATTCTCAACTTGAATATTTGTAATAAATGTGACATACATTTTTCAGTCATCTTTTCTGTAAGAAATTCTGTAAAACTATTAAGTTAGGCTTATAGAGCTTGAGAGAAATATATGTAAGAACGTGTTTTTCAGTGTGTTTGGTTACAAACATTCTTTTAAATATATTTTCTGTACGTATGTGCAGGTTTACAGTTTTTTTTCAACTGCTAACAAGCATTGTTCAGTACTGAAACCACATTTTCAAAACTCTTCACACAGTCTACATTACCAACATGACTATTAGCCAAATAGTTCTCTCTACAAAACTCACTTCATACATGTCTCAAAAAAAGGTCGTTCCACCAATCACTGGCAACAAACTCTCATTCAGAAAACATGCATGTCACTCATAACACACTGACCTAAAAAACACTAGCAACAGGGAGCATTACATAAATTATGAACTTTTACTTTTAAAGTTTTAATTAATTTTCACATAAACAGTATTTCATTGTAGAATAACATATTTTTAATTCATTGAATGTACTAAAGCATACGTATGTAACAAGAATTAATCAGAAATAATTTGTTTTCTATGAATATAATAATTTATTTGTGAAAATACTTTAAATAGGTGAAAAAAGAAAATCTTGAAATTCCAGGACAAAATAAAAAAATCTTTATACATCAACAACACGTATAGTCTAATCACTCATTGTTAAGTCTTGTGAAGGTTCTAGTCCTCCCTCTCTCTTGCTTTAGGCCTCAAGTTCTCAGCAACATCACATCTGATGTCTTCTCTGGAAAGGCATCTTGGAAAGTATCTTCTGGAATGTCTAATCCAACCCTGGCAGTCTTCAGGAGAAATGTCTCCACACCCCACATTCATTGCCTCCAGTAAAGTAATCTGCTCATGTGGATGGTGGACATAAACCTTCCATCTCCATGCAAAGAAAAACTCCTCTATGGGGTTTACAGTTTTTCTCAAATGCTAAAACACATTTCACAAACGTTTCCTCCATGTTCCCCAATATCTAAACACAACTACCTTTTCTAAAGCTACATAAACACAACCACACCTTCTCATTTCAAAACTCAAACTTTCACACCAAAAGAGCAGCTCGATGCTTTCAAAAATGTAAACACTATACACATCATTACATACTACAGCAAAACATTTGAAAACACAATGCTCAATTTGTGAGAAGGTTCTTTGTTTCATAACTACCAATGCATATTTTTAGAAACTTTACAGTAATGGATCATCTTAGATCTCTGCAGAGGATAAGTTATTTAGATTTGTGAGTTTCATATGAAGAGTATAAATCTATAGTCAATTCTGCATGTACACTACTGTAACACAACTCAATGCAAAAACAGAATATATTGCACACAACATTACTCTTGAAAACATGATCAGGGTGTGAAGTTTTTTCATTTCCTTTATTCACACCACACACACACCACAATCACTGTTGCCACAAGCCCTTTCAAACCCATGGCCGCACAAAGAGTAATATTACGCCCCCGTTGGCCAGGAACCTCAGTGATGGCTCTTTGGCCAATGATGTTACGGCCTCTTTGCCTTCGTTTCTGCAGGTTGAAGCCAGCCTCATCCAGGAAGAGGTACTCATGAGGTCTGGACATCGCGTCCAACTGTAATATCCTCTGTGAAAATGTGAAAGTGCACAGGTGTTCAGAACAACAGTCAATCAGGTAGCACAGTATTGTCCAGAAGTAATGTAGGCCACTGAGCAACACAGTATGTCCACTAACTGTACTGTGAACATGGATGTATACTTACTTGCACATACTCGTAACGTAGGTCTTTGCGTCGCGCAGAGTTGCCCTCAAAGGGAACCCTATAGACCCGTTTCATCCACATCTTTTGGCGCCGGAGAACTCTGTCTATTATGGCCAAGATGACATCATCAATGCTCTCAAAGTTGACATTATCGGCAATGACTTTGTCTCTGATCTCCTGGAGTCTGATGAGGTTGTTCTCACGAACAATATCCACAATGAGGATTTCTTGTGCCATGGTAAATATGGCAACCCTCCCACCTCTATGTGGCATTCTTTCAACTCTAAAGAAAGAAACATGTGTTGTCAATTGACATGTTTTACAATACAGTAACGACTGATTTGAAACCAATAGACTACTCTCACAGGCTTGTAAAATTCTATTATGACAAAGAAAGCAATAGAGAACAATACCTGTTGTGTTGTCTGAATGCCCTGATAATGGTGGCCACGGTGAACCTACTCAGGTTTGGACGGACTTTTAGTCCTGCTTCAGCCATTGTCATGCCATGGACAATGACGTGGTCAATGACTGTTGCTCGCATCTCGTCCGTAATAATGGTGCGAGGTTGTCTTGCTCTCCCTCCTGGACCTTCTCCTCTACCTCCTGGACCTTCTCCTCTCCCTTTTTGGCTTGGTCCTCTTCTTCCATGGCCAGCTCTTCTCCTTCCTCAGACTCAAATTCCTCTTCCTCTGACTCTGCCTTCATCCATTGTGTTTGTTTGGAATCTTCAGCAAACTCTGCACTCTGAACTTGCTTTTATACATGTGGTCACAGCAATAGCAACAAGTGTCTTCAATTTTAAGTCGTTGTGTGTAATGAATGACGCCAGGTGTGTTCCTTGTGTTCAAATATTGCTGACTGTGGCAAGCATTTTGCATCACATGAGCTTTCATTTGAGAATATGAGCAGAGTTCTTTTGCAACTTGTGTTTTAGCAAGGAAAAATGTGTTAAGATTTATGAGAACGGAGGATTGTGTTTTGTGAATTGTGTCTTCATGTGAAATGTGTTTATGATATTGGAAAATGATGGCTAGATTTAGTAAATGTGTTTAGACAACTGGTCATTTGGTTTAGAGGATTGGCTTTTGTGTTTTAGCATTTGAGAAAAACTGTAATAAGGGGAAGTATGGAGGCAGGAATAAAACTGACATCCTGGGATGTGCTTTAAACCAGTCTGTGACTGTAGCAGAGTGGTGGAATGCCAAATTATCCCACACCACAACGAAGGTAGGGCAGTTGCCCTTCGCCTTCTCTCCTATGCTGGCACAAGTCGATTATGCAGGTCATTCAGAAAAGAAATAAGGCTCTCTTTACAGTTTTTCTCAATTGTTTACACACAAATTCTGGTACTTCAGACACAATGACCACAACATGTAACTCATTCACCAACCCCCTGAACCAATTCTGCTAAACTACAAGCACAGTTCCTGCTTTACACTCAAATTGCAGTTCTATAAAACACTTTTTTCAAAACACTACACACAATTCTCTGCTTTTGGCACAATTTTCATGCAGAAAATATCTTGTTTTCACAAGGAACACACTGCCATTCAAATATGCACACTGACTCATCACAAGGGCAAACACCCATCACATAGTTTTACAATTAGCAATCAGAGCTTTAGCATAAAAAGGCAACAGGTGAGCTCTTCTGTTTTGGAGCAATGGATGCCAACATTGGAAACAGAGGCAGAGCCAGAGGAGTGAGAGTTAGAGGAGGAGGACGGGGAGGACGAGGACGGGGAGGACGAGGAGGACGAGGAAGGCCAAGGACTGTAATCTCTGATGAGATCCGAGCCACTTTGGTTGATCATGTGGTCAACCATGGTCTAACAATGAGGGAGGCTGGGCAAAGAGTACAGCCACATTTGAGCAGGTACACTGTAGCATCCATCATCCGGACTTTCCGAAATGAGAATAGGTAAGAAATCTACTCTCACTAGAAAATTGCAGTACTGCAAATCAATACAGTACTCAATGAGTACTGTTCTGTAGGACTGTAAAAATTCTGCAAATTATGTTTTAAGTATTTAGGAAATGTATACCTACATTGTATTTACAGTATTTTACTATTTGTTTGGCAGAACTGAAAGATTACCAACACAAGGTGGTCGGGAACGTGTTCTGTCTCCTGAACAGGAAACTGAAATCATAAACATGGTCCTAGAAAACAACGCCATAACATTACGGCAAATACAAAGAAAAATAATAGAAAACAATGACATGTTTCAAAATATTGATAGGGTAAGCTTATCAACACTTGACCGTGCCTTGCGCAGAAATCATCTCAGGATGAAGCAGGTCTACAGAGTGCCATTTGAACGCAATTCAGAGAGAGTCAAAGAATTGCGATATAACTATGTGCAAGTGAGTCCCACAATTGATGCATACTCTCAACACTGTATACAGTAAATTATACATATTTCAATATTGTAATCATAATGATTGTGCTTCACAATATTGACCACTCCGTGTCTATTTCTGAAATTGTCATGTGTGTTTCAGAGAGTCCTTGAGCTAGAGGTGGCTGCAGTGGAGCACCAGTTCATCTTCATTGATGAGGTTGGGTTCAACCTCACAAAAAGACGAAAGAGGGGAAGGAATATCATCGGCCAGCGTGCCATTGTTGAAGTCCCTGGCCAGCGCGGAGGGAACATCACAATGTGTGCAGCGATTACCCACCACGGCGTCATCCATCACCATGCTACCCTTGGCCCCTACAACACCGCCCATCTGATCACATTCCTTGACACCCTACACAACACACTCATTCCACCAGATCAGGTAGATGGCCCAGAGCAGCTCAGGTACGTTGTTATTTGGGACAACGTAAGTTTCCACAGGGCTGCTCTGGTTCGTAACTGGTTCACTGCCCACCCACGCTTTTTAGTTGCTTATCTCCCTCCATATTCTCCATTCCTCAATCCTATTGAGGAATTTTTTTCTGCCTGGAGATGGAAAGTGTATGACCGAAATCCACAAACGCGTATACCTCTTCTCCAAGCAATGGAGGACGCATGTGGAGATATAGCAGCTGATGCTTTCCATGGCTGGAATCGCCATGCTAGGCGATATTTCCCCCGCTGCTTGGCCAGGGAAAACATTGCTTGTGATGTGGATGAGGTGCTGTGGCCAGACCGCAACAGAAGAGAGGATGCAGCATAGTTTTTTTTGTTTGTTTTTTACTGTAACTGTATACAGTAAATTCTTCTGTTGTTTTGTATGTAGTGTATGTGCAACTTTGTGTTGGTTGGGAATGGGATGTACACTGTGTACATTGTTTTTGCGAGAAAAATAAAATAAAATTTACAGTAAAAAACTCATGTTTGTACTCTGTGTAGTAAGTGTAACACTGAACCAAAAAAGGCCTAATTCAATTAAGTATTTTACATTTATCATAGTGTTTTACATTGAGCACATCAGTGTTCAGCTGGTTCTTATTAATGTCTATACAAATGATGGTTTGTGTGTGTCATTTGAAAACAAAATCCCATTTTGAGAAGAAATAAGATTGTTTTGAATGTAAAGTTTCATTTTGCTGGAGAACTGAGGGGTTTTGCCCATTGTGTGTGTTTTTTTGGATTTGTGTGTAGAGTTCTGAGAATATGAGGCATGCTTTCAGAAAATGTGTGTAAACAATTGAGAAAAACTGTATTGTGGGGGCCAATGAGTGGTTTGTGTAACAGCAAACCATTATTGGCCAGTGCTGCACACATTGTGATGTTAGCACCTCTCTGGCCTGGGACATCCACGGTTGCTCTCTTCCCAATCACATTTCTTCCCATGCGTTGTGTTTTTGTCAAGTTGAATCCAGCTTCATCCACTAAGATAAAAGTATGTGGAATTCGGCTGACTTCCATCTCCATTACCCTCTAAATTACAGACAGTTTTACAGTAATTTGCATTATGCATAACTGCATGTGTATGTACCCTGTTTGGTTACTGAACAGACATCTTACCTGGACATACTGATACCAGAGTTCTTTCACTCATTCAAAGTTTCTCTCAATGGGTAGGCTACAGGATACAATTGCTTCATCCTTATTTTATGTTTCTCTAGGACTCTTGCAATTGTCGTTGTGCTGATCATATTCACATTACCAAAAGTTATATTGTCTGCCAGCACCCTATACTGAATTTTTCCGAAGTTATATTTCATTGTTGGCAGTTACAATGTCAACAATGGCAATTTCCTTCACATCTGAAAATATTCTGCCTCTTCCTCCTCTCTGAGGCAACCTTTGGATCCTTAAACACATAAAATACTGTATTGTAATAGTATTCAAAATTTTGACATATTGTATTGTACTGTAATATATATATATATATTACAGTTAATTTTGAAATCTCACCTGTTGGTTTACCGGAAAATTCATACTATTGACGCAACTGTTGAGCGGCCTCTCTCAAAGTGAGACCATGATTCACAACATGGTCAATAATTGTGCCACGTATTTTATCAGATATCACCGTCTTCCTCTACTTTGTCCTCCACGCACTCTCCCTCGTACCAGTCCTCTTTCCCCACCAACCTGTCTTCTGTGTTCCATATATCCAACCAAAATCAGTTTCAATCTCATTTTAATAAAACATGGTAATGAGATTAAAGAAGTACACCGAGGTTGGCTTTAAGCTATTTGTATATTTCAAGTGAATATTTCCTTTTTTTTCGCACTTAAAGTGAAAGTTACGTACTGCAGTACAAATACATATTGAAATGTCTCTTCAGGGTTATATACCGCCAACAATATTTGTAAGTTTGAAAACAATATGTTGTCTTTATCTGTAACATCGCATTCACTGTTTATCTAATAAAATGTAAATGTTTCATTGCACATGATACATGGATATGTATTGTAGGAAGTGGTCCCTCACAAAACGTTCATCTGTAACATCACTCACTTCACATGTGTATGGCAGAAGGCGTAAATATAGATTACGGGTTTATAGATTATAGATTGATATACTGTATTTGCATAACTTCAATTAGCTTTTTATAGTTAATTCAATTCAAGTTTATTTATATAGCACTTTTCAAAATGTGCATTGTTCCAAAGCAGCTTTACAGGAGCAAACAGGAAAAACGGAAAAACGCAAAGGTAAAACACAATACAGTGCATGGTGTTTATAGAACAAGCAAGATCATTCTAATAGATAATATCTAATTAATAAATAAATAAATGCAGTCTGCTGGTGAGCAACCCAACACTGCCATGCTGTGGCGAGGAACCCAAACTCCAATGATTGACCAGGCTCAGCCTGGAGGGCCAGATCCCCTCTGACGTGTCATAGCTGCACTCAGTGACCCCGACCAAAAGCCACCGAGCAAATATCCATGAGGAAGAGTAAAATACAGATGATGTATTTGTGTTGTAGTTCACAATATGAAGAGTGGTTCACTTTGCCTTTAGCATATAAGTTTTGTTAAGACGAGATGTTATCTGTTCTGACATAGGCCTACACTGTGAAAGCATTCGTAAATTTGGCAGCCAAAACATTTTGTATTGGTCTTGGTTAAGCTTGTGTGTTAAAGAACTTAAAGTGTTTTTGATTTGAGTAAAAAATATGTATTTTGTGTCCAAGCAAAAAGAAATGTGTTAATTGTATTGCCTACACAGCCAGTCGTGTCGTGATAACTGTGTAAAGAGTTTAGAAAAAAATGTAAAAGTATTTGAAAAATTGTCATAGCAATTCTAAAAAAATGTAAAACAACTTGAGGGTGAGTTAAGACATATTCAGTTGACCATCTTTTGTATCAAGCGATTCGTTGAAAAGCCCACTTCCACATATAAACTAATGGTCATGTCAATGTCGAATGCCTTAAAAATGCCAACGTGCAGTTCCCTAAAAGCACACTAAACTAGGGTGACCATATGAGCCATTTCACTAGAACGCATTCTTTGACAGGATTTGGGTGCGTCTTCCGGGAGTCGCATTTGTCAACCGCATGGTCCAAAGTGGTCAAGACCGCTAAGGTCCAAAGTCTTCTCCTATCTCAGAGTTGGTCCAGGTTGTTTCTGAATCGCTCTTAAAGAGATACTCCTTCAAAAAATAGAATTATGTCATGAATTACTCATCCTCAAACTGTTCCAAACCTGTATACACTTCTTGTGTTCAGCTGAAAACAAAGAAAGATATTTCGAAGAATGTTAAAAACGGATAGTTCTGGTGCACCAGTCGAAAGTGTTCTTTTAAATGTGCTGGCTAAAATGAATAAGATCACTGTCACATTGTCGGTCCCAGAATCATGCTTTAGTCTCAATAAACAAAAAAGCAATCAGGTTACAGTTTTTTAGAAGCTATAAGAAGCTATGTTATGGGACTTTACAAGTAACATTAGCAACTTTGTAGCACACTTCAAGGCAACACAATTGTATTTCACTTTAAAGAAATACAGCACAGACATCTCTAAATTGTAGTCTATCTTGAATTACGTGTCACCGAAACCAATGTGAGCACTGCTCCTGACAATGAAGCCTTTGATAAAATCACTCTTATACACATTGAAACATCACTGAATGTTATATCTTAGCGTAATAGTCGCAAATACTTCATTATTTATGGTAGTCACATGTATTAAGGTGAATACGGTTCATGCGAGCGGATGTCCTATTTATGGGTGCAGCTGTATTAGCTCAGCTGAATGGTGGCGTGGACGGTGAACGGATAGGTGGTTGCGACATGATTTCAGAGGTAACTTAAACGTTGTGTAATCATATGTTGTAGTTTAGAGGCATTCTGCTTTATATATTTATATGTATTGTAATGTTCCATATAGATATAATGCCTGTTTGCCTTGGATGAAAAATTCAATTCAATTCAAGTTTATTTATATAGCACTTTTCACAATGTGCATTGTTCAAAAGCAGCTTTACAAGGGCAAACAGGAAAAACAGAAAAGGTTAAACACAGCACAGTGCATGGTGTTTATAAAACGAGCAAGATCATTATAATAAGTAATATCTAATTAATCAATAAGTTAATAAATGAATGCAGTCTCCCGGTGAGTACGCCAACACTGCCCTGCTGTGGCGAGGAACACAAACTCCAATGATTGATTAATGGAGAAAAGACCTCGGGAGAAACCAGGCTCAGCCGGGATTTTTTTTTTCATATATCTGTTTACTCCATTACCCTACTAGGAAAAACCAGCTAGACCAGCTCAAGCTGTTCAGGGGACATGGCAGCTATAGCTGGTTAGACCACTCAAATCTAGTTTACGCTGGTAGCTGCATTTTTTTTAATGTTAAATTCAATTCATTTTTTTCAGAAGCTAAATATTGATGGATAGTTGACAATTGTTAAGTAACATCAGCTTCCAGTTACAATACATGTCAATGAACAGTTCTGCTTTAAAAATGTACAACAAACACCGATATTCAGTTTATTTATGTCAATATCATTACACTTTTTTTGTGTGTGTCCATTCTGAAGTTTTGTTTTCTGGTGGGATTTTATCAAGCAGCTTTGGCACTCGTATTCTTTGCAGTTGCCAGAAATTGTTCAATTTCTTTAGTTTCAGGAAAAAACAAGATGATTATAAGCGCTTTTGTATATGTTTCATTTACATTTACATTTAGTCATTTAGCAGACACTTTTATCCAAACCGACTTACAGGAGGGGTAGGCAATGGAAGCAATTGGGACAGCATAAGTACAACAAAAGCATAAGTGCAATCAAAAAAAAGAAGACTGGTCTCATATTATCTAACACAGTATACAGAACCATTCATTCATTTTTTTTAAAGAGCAGAGAAGAAAATAGAGTAAGAACAGATCAGTCATATGTTGACGGAAGAGATGTGTTTTCAGACGTTTCTTAAAGATGGCTACATAATCTGCAGATCTCGTAGCAGCGGGCAGATCATTCCACATAGGTGGAACAGATCCGGAGAAGGTGCTCGAGAGAGATTTTTTTTTTACCTTTTTGGGATGGCACCACAAGACGCTGTTCGTTTGCAGAGCGTAGGGATCTGGCGGGTACATATGTCTGCCTTAGCGAGTGAAGATAAGGTGGTGCCGAACCAGTGGTGGTCTTGTAGGCCAGGAGCAAAGTCTTGAATTTGATGCGAGCGACTATAGGGAGCCAATGTAGCTTAATGAATGGAGGAGTGATTTTCCTAATATTGTAGAGGATGAATCTACAGGACGGGGCGGTGCTGGCAACTTGATCTGTGAAGTTGAGCTGATCATCGATCACCAGTCCGAGGGTTCTTGCCTTTCTGGAAGATGTGATTTGTTGATGAGCCCAGTTGAATGGAGAGGTTGTGATGAGTCTTTGTATCGGCCGGGATTACAAGCAGTTCTGTTTTTGATAGGTTCAGCTGCAGGTGATGGCCAGTCATCCAGAGCGAGATGTCGGCTAGGCAAGCTGAGTTGCGTGCAGAAACAGTCGGATCGTCTGGGTGAAAAGACAGGAAGAATTGTGTATCATCCGCATAGCAGTGATAGGAAAAGCCATGTTTCCGAATGACAGAGCCTATGGATGTCATGTATACAGAGAATAGCAACGGACCAAACACTGAGCCCTGAGGCACACCTGTGTCGAGATGTTGGGACTCCGACACCTCACCTCTCCAAGATGATCTAAAGGACCTACCTGAGAGGTAAGACCTGAACCATTGTAGCACCATTCTGGAGACCCCCATAGCCTTGAGGGTGGACAGGAGGATGTGATGGTTAACGGTGTCAAAGGCTGCAGATAGATCCAGTAGGATGAGAACAGATGAGTTAGAGGAAGCTCTTTCCAGTCTCAGGGCTTCAATGACAAAGAGCAGCGCAGTTTCTGTGGAAATGACCGCTCTTGAAACCAGACTGGTTGCTGTCTAGGAGGTTGTTCTGACTGAGAAAGGATGAGAGCTGGTTACATACAACACGTTCTAGAGTTTTTGCAACGAAGGGGAAGAGGGATACCGGTCTGTAGTTTTCTAACAGTGCAGGATTAAGAGTAGGTTTTTTTAGTAGTGGGGTAATACGGGCCTCTTTGAAGAGTGTAGGAAATGTACCAGTGGTGAGAGACGAGTTGATAATGTGGGTCAGAGAGGGAACAACCGGTGGGGTAATGGCCTGGAGGATATGAGTGGGATCTAGGGGGCAGGCAGTCTGGTGGTTTTTCACCCTTTTCAGTCTAAAAAGTTTTTTTTACTCCGGTATTTCTTGAATCATAACCTTGTGTAGAGTGCGAGTCGAAAAATCTGTCATACTTTTTGGACCAAAATATTCAATGTTATTAACATTAACAGAGTCTTTAAGACTGTTGTTTAAACAATACACATACGCAAACATTTTCTAGTCTCATAAACATTGTGACTTCATTAACCATGACTTCAACATTGGCTGTGAAAGCACTTATATTGTGTTTGTGTGTAGGCATACCTCTTAAACACTTCTATGAAACGTCCTTTGAAGTCCTGCTTGCAAATGTCTCCTGGTCAATCTGCTTGTTTTATTATCCAACTCTGGTCCAATTAAAAAAGGCGAAACTAACACTTCTTTTGTTATTAGTGTTAATTAATATTTCCGGTCTGACGCGATTCGGTCTGGTGTCATTTCCTTCGCCATAGTAGGAAATAAATGTGATCTCTAAAAAAGATTAACGTTTCCACTTGCACTAGCAGACCTCCGTAACACTTCGATTGATCCGCATGTTTTTAACTGATAAAGTGAAGTTGACGCCATTATTACGGTTTATTGCTGAAAGCCAAAGTTTATAAATACACTTGCAAAGAGAAGAGGACCGACCACTCACAACAGCCTGAGAAGCAGTTGCTCGCTGATATGGTTTACCAATCACAGCGTTTTATATAGAACGGAAGAAATCCAGTCGTTTTGTTCGAAGTGGGACAGCGGTGAACAATAGACTTAATTATTTAAAGTTTGAGCTATTTTGAGCTAAAAATCACAATGTACATATTTTGTTAACTACAGACTTGTAGTTAATATTGAAGTGCATGAAAGAATTTAACCACTCCTGCTGGTTCAGAATGCAGCAACACGCCTCGTCTTCCAACAGTCCAAAAGGGCTCATGTGACACCCCTTTTCATCTCTCTCCACTGGCTACTGGTTGAAGCCTATATGAGATTCAAGTCACTAATGCTTGCCTACAGGACTATCACGATCTGCACCGACATACTTTCACACCCCCCTACACCCCATCAAGAACCCTGTTTTCAGCAATCCAGCGGCGTCTTGTATTGCCTTCTCATTAGGGGAGTAAATCGCATTCCCACTCATTCTCCTTCACAACTACTTCCTGGTGGAACATTCTTCCTAACTCAGTCCGTTCAACCACATCTATCGCAACATTCACATACTTGACAGAAAAATTACCCTAACCCTAACATTTTATTGAAATTAGAAACATAAACTTCCTTTGTTAAACTCCCAAAAAACATAATCAAAGCCTCAAAAATAGCAAAAGACTGGCTCCTTTAACACTATCTGCCATACTTTTTACTACAAATGTACTTAATCTTAACTATATTTGAACTATATTTCCAGGGGCAGAACAAAACTTGGATAACAGTCTAGAACAGCGACAGGTAGCAATGTGGATGAAATAAATCCCTCGCTTTGACAGATTGGAACTATGGAGAGCGCCATATATCTGTATTGACTGCAGTGGTGGTGAGATCAAAGTCTGTTGCAATTCTCTTTTTCACGGTCTCTGGGTGTAGATTAACTTTCAGCATAAAGGAATAGATATAACTAACATCTTATGTTACAAAAAAAATATTTCCCTTATATTAAACGATTTTGACCTCAATGATCTTTCATTACTTTTTATACTGAATTTTACAGATAATCTTCCCGTTAGTGTTCATTCCCTTCACCTGCCCAGTGTAATCTTCCCGTTAGTGTTTGATAGTGCCTAATTCTATCCAGCATGTGCCAAACCCTGTGAGTTCCCTCGTCCAAGTTTGAGTGTTCTTGCCTACCTTTTTGTCTATTTTGTTATCTTTTGAACTTCCTCTGTTTTTGTCCCTCCCCTGCAGGAGCTGTTTGTTTTAAGTCTTGTTTTTGAGAGTATTTTCTCCATCGTGGGTTTCTGTTTGTTTTTGTGGTATAATAAAGCTTTCTGATGACTCCACTCTGACTGCGCCTGGGTTCTGCCTGTATTTCATGCCTTTTTTCTTTTTTAATTCGTTGTTTTTCTCTCATATAGTCTTGAATTCAGTCTGTAAAATGAGCCTCTATGAGGATGAGAGAGAGGCGGAGGCCAGCTCTGTGTATATGAAGAGTAAGCACTCAATGCCTGATCCCCCTTCATTCAGTAATGGAACAGAGACATTTGACACAAGGTTTGATATCTAGCCCTGCTTTTTAGTTGGTTTTACTTCACAATTTTTTACATGTTAAAGAAAGTCTGAATTATTTATTTGTTAGGAAAAGGAACGGTAAAGGCAGAGCAGGATCTTCCGTATTTAGCTGTGTTTCCATGAAGAGTAATGATTCCATTTATCAGCCTCCTAATCTTCGAAATGGAGCGGTGACCGTAGACCACATGTGAGTAAAAACGTAACTATTGTTAACATAATAAACTGCATAAATACAGTACAATTTATTCTGAAAGGTCTTTTGCTGGATACAGTCATTTAGAAATAAGCAGGCCTCAGCAGAATTTAAAATTACCGATGCCCAAAAACTAAAAACGACTTTCTTGATCCACATATTTGTGTGTTAGGATGTTTGAAGCCATATTTTAAAAGTCGTAATCCTAGTATTCCATTATGATAATGTGTGAGTATACATTTTGCTATAAATTAATGACTGGACACTGCTGAATCTTTTATCTTTTACATCGATCTGGAAGTTAGTCCCATAATTTGTGCTAAGTGTAATGGGGCATATAGGATAAAAGTGGATGGCTTGATCACTTGTTCATTTGGCCAGACTGTTAATTTGTCTCTGATCCTAAAGGTGGTGCCAATTTAATTCCTGGCATCCATAATCAAATTACATAATTTGAATGATTAGTTTACCCAAAAATTAAGTTTACCTCATAATTTATTTACCCTCATGCCATCCTAGGTGCACCTTACATTAAAATGTCTTTGCACTTTGAAGAACTAAATAAATTGCAGTTAAAAGTTCATTGCTTTATTCTGTATGTTGCTGTCTATGCAGTGATGAAACGGATCATTCAAAACCTGTTAAAGCACATCTGACATGTACAGTCTCACTGGAGACCAACATCATTCAACAGAGAATCAAAGAGAAACACAAAACCAGCACGAAAAGCAAGTGTGAGAATGTATTTGAGGGAATCGAAGTATAAGAGAACAAAACTCTTTTAAACAAGATTTACACACAGCTGTACATCATAGAGGGAGAGAGTGCAGGAATGAATGAAGAACATGAAGTGTTAAATATGGAGAAAACAACTAAAACAAGTCAGTTGCAAGATACTCCAATAAACTGTAATGATATCTTTAATCCCTTACCCAAACCAAGATTTAACCAGGTGAAAAAGATAATAAAGCAAAAATCAAGAGTGTTCTTACTCAAGGAATCGCGGGAATTCGAAAAACAGTCTCTGTGCAGAAGTTCATTCTTGACTGGGCTGAAGGAAAATACAATCAGGATGTAGATTTCATGTTTGTGCTTCCATTCCGTCAGATTAACTTGATTCGAGATTGTCAGTACAGTCTTCACAAACTTTTGCTTGACTTTCATCCTGAACTTCAAGATCTGGACCCAAAGATGTATGAAGAGTGTAAAGTTGTGTTCATATTTGATGGTCTGGATGAAAGCGGAATTACACTTAATTTTTCAGACAGAGAAAAGGTTTCTGACATGAAAAAGTCTTCATCAGTAGGGGTGATAATATCAAACCTGATTAAAGGAGATCTGCTTCCCTCTGCTCACATCTGGATCACCTCCAGACCAGCAGCAGCCAATCAGATTCCATCAAAATACATCACACGTGTGACAGAAATACAGGGATTCAATGATGCTCAGAAGGAGGAATATTTCAGGAAGAGACTCCGCAATGAGCATCAAGCCGACTGCATCATCTCACACATTAAAAGAGTGAAAAGCCTTCACATCATGTGTCACATGCCGGTCTTCTGTTGGATATCATCTACTGTGCTTCAGAAGATCCTGAATCAAGACCACACTGCAGAGATCCCTAAAACATTGACTGAAATGTACATCCACTTCCTGCTGATTCATATCAATATGAAAAATCGGAAGTATGATGAGACCGATCCAGAGAAACTCCTGCAGTCCAACAGAGAAGTGATTGTGAAACTGGCTGAATTGGCTTTCAAACAGCTGATGAAGGGCAATGTGATGTTCTATGAGGAGGATTTAAGAGAGTGTAGCTTAGATATCACTGATGCTTCGCTGTATTCTGGCATTTGCACTGAGATCTTCAAGGTAGAATCTGCGATTCATCTTAGGAAAATCTACTGCTTCATACATCTCAGCTTTCAGGAGTTTCTAGCTGCTTTCTATGTGTTTTATTCCCATGTCTCCGAAAACACAGAATCACTGCAGCTGTTTCTGGGTTATAGATATGAACGGTATAGGTCTGATGAAAGATCTCTCTATGAGTTACTAAAATTACCACTTTTGCAATCCATGGGTAGTGCAAATGGACATCTGGACCTTTTGATTCGATTCTTGATGGGCATCTCACTAGAGTCAAATCAGAGACTCTTACAGGATCTTCTGACGCACACAGAGAACACCTCAGAGAACATCAAGAAAACCATGCAGTACATTAAAGACAAAATAAAGGATGGACGTGATCTCTTTCCCGGCAGATCCATCCATCTGCTTCTTTGTCTGCTTGAATTAAAGGATCAGTGTCTGTACAGAGAGATTCAAGAGGTTCTTCCATCAGAACAACTTTCTGCTTCCCACTGTTCAGCAATAGCCATCATGGTTCAGATATCAGAGGAGGTGCTGGATGAGCTAGACCTCAACAAATACAACTCGACACATGAAGGCAAATGGAGACTGATACCAGCGGTGATAAATTGCAGAAAAGCATTGTGAGTATTCTGGATGTTTAAGACCTCTTTGCTTTTGCTTAAGCTAAAGAAATTTCATCTAGAACCCAGTTAACAAACAAAATATTTTGAAAGAGTCCAATGTAATGAATGAGCACGATAACATAAATAACAAATACTTAACATCCTAATTCGAAGTTCAGTGGGATTTAGTTTTTGGCTTTTTGTAGGCCAATTAAGTTATATTAAATAATTACATAAGTTAGAAACATCCTTAAAGGAACATTTTAAGACCGTTTGTCTTATTGAATGGCTGTAAATGATTTAAGTTTTTGACAGTCAGAAAGCAGCACAGACCTAAAGACTGAGTTGGTTCCATATGATTCTTGTTATGGTATGTTATAGTACGGAGCATTGTTTGATCTGCTTCAGTCTCTTGATTATCTTAATCATGTCATCTGTTACACTGTAGACTTGTAGGTTGTAATCTGCCTGAGGAGTGCTATGAAATTTTGGCTTCAGCTCTACAATCATCAAACTCCCCGCTGAGAGAGCTGGACCTGAGTAACAATGATTTGCAGGATTTCGAAGTGAACAGTGGACACCATATGCTCGAGAAACTGAGGTTTTTAGATTTCTCATGACAAATATGTATCACTTAAATGATACACTGCAAAATAGAGGTATGACAGGGTTTGGTAGGCGGCCTTATCTTTGCTGCGGGCAGGAGTTCCACGGGTCTCGGGCCCATTCACACATATTTACACTACTCGTGCGAGCTGTGCATTCGTGTGAGACCAACAGCGTTTAGACCAACAGCGTTTAGAGTGCACAATGCGCTCTCAATCCGGTCCCTCATTACCACAACAATCATATGCAGTACTACATGGTCTAATTTGATTTTATGCATTGAAATTTTATTTGTCTCGAAAATGTATTTGCATCTCGCACTGGGCAGAATTGATCATCACATTCATCAGTTACAGTTTTTCTCGGTTGCTTGAACAATTTTTTTGAACAATTATGCCTCGTATTCTCAAAAAAAACTCTCAAAAAAAAAAGAAAATGTCTGTCATATAAAGTGTTTAGTGTGATTATACTGTATGTTTACATTAAATGGTTTAAATCCTAAATGATTCTAGGATGCACAATTACCTGTGCTCCTCTTGACATGATATTGATTGGTGTGTCATCAATTTTGCTACTGAACGTTTACTGATGGATAAATGTGTGTTTAATTGAATAATAATTCAATTAAAGATCTCTTTGTATTTGGCAGCAAAAGTTAAAATTCCCCATTGACCAGAAAGTAAACATCCATATTGACCTACCACCCCCCTGCATCTGCATGAAATGGTTTGGTCCTGCCTTAGCCCTCTCAGTGACTGTGTTTAGTTGCAGTCAGTAGATGCGCCAGAACTACAGTGACCACAATGTTGCCTGGTAACGTAAAAAAGAGAGAAAAGAGAGAGTGAGAGGAAAGACAAAGGAAAGGGTGTCAAACTATAACCCAGTTTTACACCAAGAAAGGTGGGTAGCCTATAGTCTGTGAGTGGTATTAACCTGTTGGCTTAACGTCCACAGTGAAATAAATGAGCTAGCAACAGACTAGTGTTATCCTACATTTAATCACAATTTAGATTTATGTAAAGCTTTTGATGGAACAGTTAGGTCCTGGAGATGTGGTGACAACAGCTGCTCCGAGGGGTCCCGATTAGATTTTTTGTAATGGGGCACAAAATTCCTGCCGGCGCCCCTGTATAAAGTTACCACAACCTGCTATAAACCATATGACATCAAAGCACTGCGAGGATGATTCAAGCTTATGGAGCTGTATTATCTTGATTCAATCTCGCACTACTTTGATGTCGGAAGCGGCTAATCTCGACTCACTCTCGCGTAACATTGATTGCCGAACGGATCTTGTTATCCTGTTATTATGTCGATGGTGGCCAGGTTGAATACTACCTATATATTTGTTTGTCATGTCTGCATTTTTATTGGTATTCGTTTAGCAGACATGCATTAATCTTCTAATGGGGGACATTCTTTCTCCACAGCTTTGCAATAACAACTTTATATGCAGTACAGTTATTCATTGCTATGGTTTTTGCTGTATGTTGTAAGGTTTTAATACAAAAGTAGGCCTACCTCTAGAGAAAAAACGTGCTTGTGTGTTTTAACCCCAACCAGCAGACACATAAATGGGCACCTATGCTCCCACACGTCTGCCATCAGTCTTCCATGAGTCATATTCTGTATTTTAATGTAGTAAAATACATTTTATTCAGTGTGGTGTCTCTTCAGGTTATCTGGCTGTATGGTGACCGAGGAAGGTTGTGTTGCTCTGGCTTCAGCTCTGAGATTAAACCCTTTACATCTGAGTGAACTGGATCTAAGTTATAATCACCCAGGAGATTCAGGAATGAAGATGCTCTCTGATCTACTGGAGGATCCACACTCTAAACTTCAGATACTGAAGTACGTTGAGCATTGTATAATGCCTATTCCTGTTGTCCGGTGTGTCAAAGATGACTTTTAAGGGATGCACACAGTACATCTTCTACAGCAGGGTTCCTCAAATCTTACCCTGGAGGGCCGGAGCACTGCAGAGTTTGGGTAAGATTTGAGGAACCCTGTTCTACAGGGTGACTTATCTGCAATAAACCGTAATAACATCTCAAAATTATACACTGAACAAAATTAGATGCGCAGCGCTTTTGTTTTTGCCCCTATTTTTCATGTGCTGAACTCAAAGATCGAATACTTTTTCTATGTACACAAAAGGCCTTTTTCTCTCACAAATTGTTCACAAAACTGTCTAAATCTGTGTTAGTGAGCACTTCTCTTTTGCCGAGAAGTCCATCCACCTCACAGGTGTGGCATATCAAGATGCTGATAAAACAGAATGATTACTGTACATGTGTGCCTTAGGCTGGCCACAATAAAAGGCCACTCTAAAATGTGCAGTTTAACTGTATATGGGAGCCCGAAAACCAGTCAGTATCTGTTTGTGACCACCATTATAAGCAATGCTACACATCTCCATCGCATAGTTGATCAGGTGGTTGATTGTGGAATGTTGGTCCACTCCTCTTCAAGGGCTCTGCGAAGTTGGTAGATATTGGCAGGAACTGGAACATGCTGTCGTATACGCCAATACAGAGCATCCCAAACATGCTCAGTGGGTGACATGTCTGGTAAGTATGCTGGCCATGCAAGAACTGGGATGTTTTCAGCTTCCAGGAATCGAGTATAGATCCTTGCAACATGGGGCTGTGCATTATCACGCTGCAACATGCGTGGATGAATGGCACAACAATGGGCCTCAGGATCTCGTCACGATATCTCTGTTCATTCAAAATCAATAAAATGCACCTGTGTTTGTTGTCCATAACACGCGCCTGCCCAACTGTCCGGGTGGCTGGTCTCAGATGATCTTGGAGGTGAAGATACTGGATGTGGAGGTGCTGAGTTGGTGTTGTTACACGTGGTCTGCGGTTGTTAGGCTCTTGGATGTACTTCCAAATTCTCTGAAACGCCTTTGGAGACTGCTTATGGCAGAGAAATGAACATTCAATTCACAGGCAACAGCTTTGGTGGACATTCCTGCAGTCAGCATGCCAATTGCACGGTCCCTCAAAACCTTTTATTGTTACCAGCCTAAGGCATACCTATGCATCATTTTGAGTTCAGCTCAAAATTTTGGACCTCTCAGACCCCCCAACACGGTTCACGAGTTCGCCTATGCAGATAATCGAGTAGTTTTGGGGGTATGCGTATTTGGCGTGCTGTCGGGGAGAGGGCTCCGAGCTCGTTCATTCTTCCGAGCTCGGAGCACTCCCCCCTGTCCGGGGTGAGGGCTCCGAATCCGGCATTTGCCGGTGTCATTCTTCCCGGAGGTGAATGTGGAGCTCACAAAGACGTGGTACATCCCCTTCACGCAAGTTCCCATCAGATGGGCTCCGTCTCCCTAATTGTTCTCAATGGCGGAGCAGCTGGGGGCTATCTCGATGCATCCCAGATCGAGCTCGCCGTCGCGGTTCACCTCAGTCCACACATATCTGCCCACCTTATCACCACAGTCTTGACTGTCTCGACTAGGACTTTTCTTGGACTCGTCAAAGGAGGACTCGACTACAGCCCTGAAAACATATTATAGAAAACAAATCATGTTTAAAAGACAGAATCGTTGTAAGAAATCTGTGAGTCTATATCCATTATATTCTGTCAACTCTAACTGGACTTGCCATTTTCTTTGGTTGATTTTTTTTTTTTACTGACGTAATGGTTATTTTCTATACCCTACCTCTATAACTAAACCTCTGAACTTAACATTTACATTGAAGTTTACATTTTATCATTTTCAAATAAGCATAATTCCATTTGTTTTAATCAATATCCCTTGGGGGGCAGCTGACTGGTCCCACATTGTAGGTTAAAGGGCGTGAGCACATGTTTTCCTGTGTCTTCGGTTGTGTTCTAAATTGTCCATGCATGTATTGGACCCGTAAAATTGCAAAAATGAAAGGTTCGTAACAAAATATGCAATATATATCTTAAAGCGAATGCTCACCCATACATGCCTGAAATGCCTTGTGTAACCAAATCCCCACAAATCCATGTCAGTTCGTGGTATGAGTTGACTAAGACCGCCCAAATGTATACACAAGAAAGTACTGTCAGTACAATTGCTTTGGAACCTGATGTTCCAAATATGGTAAAAGGCGTTACATTTCTGTCACAAGCTTTTAGTATTTGACCAATCACTATGCACTGGTTAACTGGCCAATCATAGCACACCTCACTTTTCAGAGCGATGAGCTTTGTTAAAAATCACTAGTTTCACAGAGGCTGGGCAAAGAGGAGATACAAACGAGCACGATATGTGGAAAATACAGCCTTAAATCGTGTATACACATTGCATTACATATAATGCAAGCGATAATATTCGTTTTAACCGCGTCATTTGACTCCTTTCACATTTAATCCCCAAAAGAATAGACAAAAGACACTTACACAGTCATTTATCCAGTTTTGTGTTACAAATGCTGTCTCTTAAAAACTCTCTATTTTTGTCTGCAGATGCCTGTGATCTCACACTGGATCCAAACACAGTAAACACTCATCTATGTCTGTCTGAGGAGAACAGAAAGGTCACACGTTTGGGAAAGGAGCAGGAGTCAAATTCTGATCATCCAGAGAGATTTGATTACTGGCCTCAGGTTGTGTGTAGAGAGAGTCTGTCTGATCGCTGTTACTGGGAGGCTGAATGGAGCGGGTGGAAAGGAACTGTTATATCTGTGACACATAAAGGAATCAACAGGAAAGGAGGAGGTGATGACTGTAGGTTTGGATTTAATGAAAACTCCTGGAGCATTGACTGCACTGATGACACCTTCACTGTTTGGCACAATAAAAACAGGACTATTGTTAATGCTCCTTCAACCCCATCTAACAGAATTGGAGTTTATCTGGACTGCCCGGCCGGCACTCTCTCCTTCTACAGCATCTCCAACAAACTCACACATTTACACACATTCCACTCCACATTCACAGAACAACTATGTTCCGGATTCAGGATTTATACTGATTCTTCAGTTTTTTTGTGTCAAAATGAGATTTTGTGATTAGCTTCAGCGGTTAGCAAGATGTTCTCTTAAATAATTCATAAACAAAACAGATACTTTGAACAATCTTGGTAACCAAAAACCATTGATACCCATTGTGTGGACACTAAACCACTGACTGTTTTTTTTTTTTAAACATTCTTCAAAATATTTTCTTTTGTGTTCTGCCAAAGATCATACAGGTTTTAAAATGACCAAAGGGTGAGAAAGATGTCAGAATTTTTGGGAGGTTGGACGGGTGGAGTGAGCCGTTTATAGCCTCGGGAACGTATTTTGAGCTGGTGGTGATGTTATTTATTTATTTGCCAGAGCTGACGTGATTGTGCCATAGGCGAGCCTTTTAAGTGAATGTTAATAATTAATGGAAGCAAAAATGTGATGCTTTTAAGAATAAAAAAGGATGCCAGTGTGATTATAAGATACAGCATAAAAACAAACACTTAAACGCATGCAGGGCCATCTCAGCACCTTAAAATGTTTTTGTGTTGCCCCTAAAAAATAAAATGATAATATCTGATCAAATAGAAATAATCGCTGTATGTACACACAAGGTCTTGGGGGGTCTGTTTGTTATTCTTCCCTTTCAAACTATATGCCCCCAAATCCTAGTTTGATGAAATCTTGTGCAAAATTTTCCTGACTCCAGCACCAGGATTTAATCCTCCAAGGATCAAAGGTAGTTAATCTATAAAAAAATAATGAATTAGTAAATTGTAAAGTGTGTCCTAATAAGGTCATAACGAATTATTCATTTATAATAATTTATCAGCGGGTTAAGATCTGCTTATCAACTTTTAACTTGTATGTTAGAGATTATATACTTCAGCAGGTTTATATCTGAAAAAAGGTGGTGATGAGAAGGAGAATAAGAGAGACAAGCAGACATTTACTGATAAACATTTATTAATTTGTATTAGTTGCATCTTATTATTCATTTTACTCTTATACCGTATCTTGTTCCACAAAGGCATTGTCCCAGTAGCTTATAATGGTTGTGGACTCGATATATAACATATTTCATCACTGACCCGGGAAGAAATTGCACCCCGACAAACAGATTGTTAAAATGAAACGCTGTGAAACCCCAGTCTGACCCTGGATGCAGGTTTATAATTTAGTCTGGAAATTACACAAAACAAAATTCTTTCACCTTGACAGTGCTTTAAACAACATTGCAGGATGCTCAGGTCAACACCATACATTTAATAGTCAGGTGTATTTAATCTTTTGGACTGGATGACCACCTTGATTTGGTATTCTGTTGAATACCTGATTTTATCATTTAGTAATGGCTACAAATGGCTAAAGCTACAAAATACATGTAGGCTATATACAAAACAATAGTAATTGACTCCAAAATAGCATTTTAGGAGGTTTACACCCACCTGACTTTAATTGTATTGTGTTGACTTCTTGAGCATTAGAGAATGTTTGTATATTTTGTAATAGTTGATGAGTGTGTGAGTCGGTTAGTTGTCAGCGCTCTCAGCACGTGGTCTAAAAGGGTTGTCCCTATTTTCCTAATGAGTATGGGTGTGTTTTGAGCAAAACGTGCAGTAAACCAATCAGAGAATCATCCCCCATTCCCTTCAGGAGACAGTTGCGCTTGCACCATGGCAGATTTGTTATTTACAGGACGGAATTTGCAAGAGCAAAGACCGAACGCTTTTACAGAGAGGAAACGCATCTGCTCATGCACCAAGTCAAAGCGGTCGAGTAGACCATCTACAGGACAAGTCTTTTTATCTTTATACCCAATAATTATGTGTGCCGTTTCCTCGCTAGAGAAGTGTTCAGTCTTTGCCCTTATAATTATTTAACAGTGTACTTTTTAAAAGCTTGTGTAACCCCGGCTTTATGATAAACGTCAGGGCTATACCGTCAAACTCTAAATCAAGAATTGATTCTTGAAAGGAGTTCTTCAAAGGAGCTTGTTTTTTATCTGACTTTATGCTACCCACCCAATGGTTTGATGTACGATTTTAAATATCAGGAATAAGAGGAATAATAATGATAAAATAAGATAACACCACACAAGGAACAGTTACACTGACCAGGAAAATGTACTTTGAGGCAAAAAAATCCTTTTCCAGGCACTTCAGGAAAAAATATATAAGAATGTAATGAACAATACATGCGTACTGTGAGATTTGGATTTTGTCTGTGTCCTCGACAATATTTCGACTATGTCTAATACAATATTCACCTATCAAATGCATATTATTTGTATTTGTATTTATGTTTTACTTCTGTGTTATTGGTTTGTTCGCCGGTGATCGGCCGTGAGGGGCCGCCGGCTGTTATTATTTATATTAAAATGTTGAAGTTTCTGCCGGTTCCCGCCTCCTTCCTTTTAATGAACCTTTCTACACTGACGCAACTACAAACCCTCAAAATTCAATGGTTTGGGAAAGAGCTGGAAACACGCTAAATGTTTGACCGTTAAGATTGTCTGATATGGAAGCAAGTTGTAAAAGTTTGCCTTCCCCACATGAAGCGGGAAAATATGTGTCGATTTTACAAACTCATACAAAATATGCACATTTTACAGGTAGAGATTTTTGAGTGGTGTTGTAAAGAATACTCGAGAAAGATGTAACGGAAGAAATGCTGATTGAAAAATGTCCCGCACTATCCATTGCCAAGGATAAAATCACAAACAGCGGTACGGCTGCAAGCCCACTTGAGTTGTTTTGAGAAACTTCTGCAAATGTTGAAATATTTTTTAAACAACTGAGAGTGTTTCTTGATGAACGCTTAGGGAGTCAACATGACTTATCTTTTGCAGCAGGCACCAAACAGGCAGCGAGAGAATCAGCTGCTCAATTCTTTGTGCATTTTAAGAAAGCATGGATTGAAGATTCTAAATTGCCATTAAATAATGACATAAAGCCTCTGTTTGTTAACACTCTGTTAAATAACATGAATCCTAAACAAGCGCAATTGATCAGAATAACAACTTCAAACTTGCATGAAATGACTTTAGAGGCTTTAGGAAAGAGAATTAAAGAACTAGATGGTGGTTTCTCTGTGAAAGTTGAGAATGTTTACAGGCTAATCCAGAAAAGAGATGGTATTAAAACATTTATCCACAAATTCACAATTATTCCAGGTGCTCCATTAAATCTTTTAGGTCATGATATGATGCATAAATTAGGCATGGATATTAAGTTTACTGATCACACGATTGTTTTTTCTTTTCTGTCTAGTTTACAGGCATCCGTTGATCCTTTGCCTACAAGTGGACTGATAGGCGGCTCAAGGGCATCTGCCTCCGGTGGCAGCATGCCTATAAGGGTGAACTCCATGGTTATGTTCTCGGTTCAGGGAAGATACGGGTTTCATTGACATGGAACCTTACAGGGCTAAACTTAAAACAAACATACCTGTCTACATTTAACAATACCCACTCTCTAAAGATAAGAAAATTTTGAAAAGCAGGGTGTCCTGGAACAAACACATTCACCATATAACACACCAATTAATCGTGTTGTGAAAGGTGATGGGAAAACTTGGAGATTAACTCAAGATTTTAGAGCAGTAAATGAGTTAATCATACCACTCGCACCAATTGTGCCTGACGTTTTTTACTGTTATGAATTCAGTGCCACATTCACACAACTATTTCACAGTAATAGATTTGTATGCAGCTTTTTTCTCTGTACCTGTACACCCAGATACTCACCCTTTGTTAGCTTTTACATTAAAAGGACAGCAATATTTGTGGAAACGCCTTGCACAGGGCTACGTAGACTCACCCGCTGTCTCTTCTGCAGCAGTGCACAGAACTTTGGCAAAAATGACTGATCTGCCTTTATCAGTTTGTGTTCTTCAGTTTGCAGATGACATCCTTGTGTCGGGGGAGACGGAGGAGGACTGTGAAAAAGCATCTGTAATTGTTTGCAATGTACTTGCTGAAACAGGTTTCAAAGCTTCGAAAGAGAAACTGCAATGGTCAAAACTAAGGTGACCTATTTGGGACATGTGCTGATGCAGGGTCTCAGAGCAATATCCACAGATAGGGTCCAGCTGATCAGAAAGGTTAAGTCCCCAAGAACAGTGCAGCAGCTACAAAGCTTTCTGGGACTCATTAACTATTGTAGACAGTGGATACCTGACTGCGCGATTCCCGATAGGCACCTGAGGGGTCTGATCGATCACAAAGCTCCGACAAACACACCATTGGAGTGGGCTGCGGAAGCAGATGAACATTTCAATGCCTTGAAAGCAGCGATCACAACCGCACCAGCATTGGGCCTGCCAGACAACACCAAGCCTTTTCACTTACATGTTAGGGAGGCATTGGGTGCAGCTTTAGGGGTCCTGTTGCAACAGCATGGCTCTACATATAGACCAGTTGCATATCTGTCTAAGAAGTTAGATAACATAGTCACAGGTATGCCAGCATGTCTTCGTGCTGTGGCTGCAGCTGCTTTGATTGTACAGATGGCCGAGAAAACTGTGCTGTCACACCCTTTAACATTATATGCATCCCATCAGGTAGGTGCAATCTTACACAACATGCAAACACAACACATGACAACGCAACGACGCTCAGGTTACGAGGCTACTCTGCTGGCACCGAAAAATCTTAGCATTCAAACGACAGCAAACATTAATCCTGCTTTGCTGGATATTTTGGGTATGGTAGACATGGCAGATTTTAATGTTGAACATGATTCATGATTGAAACAGTGGTAAAAATCCTAAGGAAGGAGATATTGCCCCGTTGGGGAATACCAGGCACCATAGAATCGGACAGCGGGACAGGGTTCACGTCAAAAGTAAAACAGCTCTTATCAAAAGCGTTGTCTATTAATTGGCATTTTAATATTTCTTATCATCCGCAAAGTGCAGCAGTCGTGGAACGATGTAATCGAACACTGAAAACACGACTAACAAATGCGGTAATTGAAACAGGAATAAAGTGGGTTAATTTATTGCCCGCAGTCTTGGGAGAAATAAGAATGACTCCATCTTCCACAACAAATTTGTTATCCTTTCGAGGTACTAATCGGTAGACCTTTCCCGACCCCGTGGGTCAAAGGCTGGTCTGGTATTTCTTTCTTGGGGTGATCTGGAGGTGATCCAGGAGGACTACGTGACTTCCCTAGTCGTAAAGTTAAATTCTATATGTGCTGATGTTTCTTTGTGCCTTCCTCTTCCCTCAGAACAGCCTACTCATAACTTTGTTCCAGGACAAAAAAATCTTTGTGAGGAGTCTGAAGCCAACAAAGGTTGGAGAACCAAAGTACCACGGACCAGCGACTGTGATTGCCATAACATGGACAGGAGTTCCGACGGACTACCAGCCACAGTGGATACACGCTTCCAGACTGAAGTTGTGTTCTTCAGGAGAGCAGGCAAGCTCCAATTTAAAATAGAATCTCAACAGGGGATTCACCTTACTACACCTCAGGGTGGCGAAAGCACTGACTAAGCTGAGGAAAGAACTACCTTTTGTGAGGTGGAGGCCGCCCAAAGCAAGAAGATAGACGGCCCATTGAGCCAACAGTGCTGACTCCGTAGCCACCCCTGAAGTGTACCGAGGGCCAAATTTTGTTCTTTAAAGGGACACAGGACTGCTTGTAAGACCGTTCGTCTGAAAGTGGCCATTTTGAGATTTGGATTTCGTCTGTGTCCTCGACAATATTTCCGCTGTGTCTAATACAATATTCACCTATCATATGGATATTATTTGTTCCTTACTTTCCTGTTGTTTAACCTCGTTGAAAGTTGTATCATGTCTTATGCTGTCCTATGCTGATATGAGTATCCGTTGGTCTCTATCTCAAGGTTCCTAATGATGTCAAGGGACAATTGTTTTAATACTGTAATGTTGAATGTATAAAGACACATATCGAATACATACTTTGTGATATCATATCTGATTGTTCTCAGGAGGAGTAAGAATAAACAGAAGGTCTGGTGATTTTCCATTCTGGTGATTTTCCATGACCAATGTTACCTCCTGTTTCAAGCATATTAATATTAGTCCTTAATACAATAAACTTGGGACTCTGATTGAACTTCACTTCACTGTGTCTGTGTCATTCTTGGTCTCCAGGATCCTGAAACTCTGTGTGTTCCGTCGACTAGACACTTCAACCATAGAATAATATTTAGACAAGGGGACATAAGAAATAATATTCTTACACGTACGTAACAAATCTCCATAAAAGGGAAGGAAGGAGTCGGGAACCGGAAGACATTTCAAACATTTAATAAAACAATATAACAGCCGGCGGCCCCTCACAGACGACCGCCGGCGAACAAAACATAAACATAAATACAAATACAACCGTAACACAAGTTCGGGCCCGGTCCTCTCTCTTCGACAGTCTGGTCGCTCGTTCCTTTTATATGCTCCCAATCTCCTACGTGATTCGAGCCGGTGTTAGCAGAGCTGGCGCTCATTCACAATTACTCACCGGACTCGAACCACGGTCTCGCCCCGCCTACTCTACTACAACGTACATTAGTACAAACATTTCCAGCACTGATTACACTTGAAATGTATGACACATTCAGTACATGTAGCAATGAAACACTGAAAAGAGTCCAGAACTTGGGGAAAATTCAGAGTTTCTCGGGCCAAAAACAGTCCTGTGTATTTTGTGTAAATATATACCAGTCTTGCTGCTCCCTTAGGAATGGTGTTCAGTTAATCAAAGATGAAGATTCAAAGAACTGAAGACTAAGGAGTAGATAAACCGATGAGATGATGAAGAGATGAAACCAGTTTGGAAGACATCCGTTTGAACAAACCCACTGCTGAGCAAACCACTTTGAGAACTCAGAGGTCCCAATGTTGTCCTCTAATAAATAGGTTGAAGGAAAAAAACAATCAGAACGTCTTGGAAACACAAAAAAATGAGCAATATACAGTTGAAAGAAAAAGTATGTGAACCCTTTGGGCTTACTTGGATTTCTTCATAAATTGGTCATAAAATGTATTCTGATCTTCATCTAAGTCTCAACAATAGAGAAACACAGTCTGCTTAAACTAATACCGCACAAACATTATATGTTTTCATGTTTTTATTGAACACAACATGTAAACATTCATAGTGCAGGGTGGAAAAAGTATGTGAAACCCTAGGCTAATGACTTCTCCAAGAGCTAATTGGAGCCAGGAGTCAGCCAACCTGGGGTCCAATCAATGTGATGAGATTGGATGTGTTGATTAAAGCTGGCCTGTCCAATAAAAAACACACACCAGTTTTGAGTTTGCTGTTCTGAAGAAGCGTTGTCTGATGTGAACCATGCCTCGCACAAAAGAGCTGTCAGAAGACCTACGATCAAGAATTGTTGACTTACATAAAGCTGGAAAGGGCTACAAAAGTATATCTAAAAGCCTTGATGTCCATGTGTCCACGGTAAGACAGATTGTCTACAAATGGAGAAAGTTCAGCACTGTTGCTACACTCCCTAGGCGTGGTCTTCCTGTAAAGATGACTGCAAGAGCACAGCGCAGAATGCTCAATAAGGTGAAGAAGAATCCTAGAGTGTCAGCTAAACACTTACAGAAATCTCTGGCACATGCTAACATTTTTGTTGACAAATCTACAATAAGGAAAACATTAAACAAGAATGGACTTCATGGGAGGACACCACGGAGGAAGCCACTGCTGTCCAAAAAAAACATTGCAGCACGTTTGAAGTTTGCAAAAGAGCACCTGGATGTTCCACAGCACTACTGGCAAAACATTCTGTGGACAGATGAAACCAAAATTGAGTTGTTTGGAAAGAACACACAACGCTATGTGTGGAGAACAAAAGGCACAGCACACCAACATCAAAACCACATCCCAACTGTGAAATATGGTGGAGGGGGCATCATGGTTTGGGGCTGCTTTGCTGCCTCAGGCCCTGGACGGATTACTGTCATCGATGGAAAAATGAATTCCAAAGTTTATCAAGACATTTTGCAGGAAAACTTAAGACCATCTGTCCGCCAACTGAAGCTTAACAGAGGATGGACGATGCAACAGGACAACGACCCAAAGCATAGAAGTAAATCAACAACAGAATGGCTTCAACAGAAGAAAATACGCCTTCTGGAGTGGCCCAGTCAGAGTCCTGACCTCAACCCGATTGAGATGCTGTGGCATGACCTCAAGAGAGCGATTCACACCAGACATCCCAAGAATATTGCTGAACTGAAACAATTTTGTAAAGAGGAATGGTCCAAAATTTCTCCTGACCGTTGTGCAGGTCTGATCTGCAACTATAGGACACGTTTGGTTGAGGTTATTGCTGCCAAAGGAGGGTCAACCAGTTATTAAACCCAAAGGTTCACATACTTTTTCCACCCTGCACTATGAATGTTTACATGTTGTGTTCAATAAAAACATGAAAACATATAATGTTTGTGCGGTATTAGTTTAAGCAGACTGTGTTTCTCTATTGTTGTGACTTAGATGAAGATCAGAACACATTTTTATGGCTCCAATTAGCTCTTGGAGAAGTCATTAGCCTAGGGTTTCACATACTTTTTCCACCCTGCACTATGAATGTTTACATGTTGTGTTCAGTATCGCACGAAGCTTGCCCCCTTGGTCCTGATAACCTCCTAACCCCTCTTTACAGGCATCATAGACGTAGACATGGGGAAGAAAATTCCAAGACATAGGGCATTTGTGGGTTTGTTAAGGCAAGAATTGATTCAGAAGTCAGCTTGTCGATCATGGTTCAAAATGTATTTTCAAACTCAACTGTCCACTCTTCACCAATTGAAGCATTGGGATTTGCAGGAGTGCTGGATTTATCTTGTTTATACCATAGATCTTTCCCATTTTTCTTGGAGGGCTATACCCTGTAGTTAGACAATTGAGTGGCTTTACTATCTTGGAGTAACCTTAGACAAAGTGCCGAAAATACCCTGCGAAGCCTAGAAAACATTTGAGCTCTAGTCTGGTTGAAGGACGAGGCCAATCTTTCAAAGCTGAAATCTTCTCTGGATCTGTGTGAACTGCATCTGCATCCACAACATGCCCTACATGCTTCACAGACGACTTAAGGAAATGCCATTTATCAGGAGACAACCTGAAGGGTGTCCTCCAGTGGCTGCCCGAAGCTTCGGTGGAACGGCGACCTTTGCTGCCGCGCCCCTGGGTCGAGGTGGGGTGGCTTTCGTCCAAGCGGGAGCGGGGGAGTTGCCGCCGTCCGCCAGAAGCCGGAGCCTGCGTCCGTCCCCCGAGGGGGGGGGAGCAGGGGGGCGGCGGTGCCGAGTGCGGCCACTGCCTGCCAGAGGCCGGAGCCTGCGTCCGCCCGCCCAAGGGGGAGGAGCAGGGGACCGGGAACCCACCCCGACTCCCCGATAAAGGAGAAGTCACCGCCGGCCGCCAGGGGGCGGACGGTCGAGCCGTCCACAGAAGCCCCAGGGCCACCGCAAGGCACCACGAAGGAGAGTACTCTGGCTGTTTGAGGACCGAGCTGCAACCGGACTATAATTCTTTTTTTCTCCTCTCTCCCCTCTCTCTTTCCGATCGCTCCGAGGACTCCTGTCTCCGTTGTCTCATCTCGTCACTGCATACCCCCCACCCCATCCCCCGAGGGAGGGGGAGAGAGCTTGCACAGTCGCGGGGGTATCCCCGGCCTGTGAGGGGTGATGGGGGTACGTAGTAGAGTAGGCGGGGCGAGACAGTGGTCCGAGTCCGGTGAGTAATTGTGGATGAGCGCCAGCTGTGCGCACACCGGGCTCGAATCACGTAGGAGATTGGGAGCATATAAAAGGAACGAGCGACCGGACTGTCGAAGAGAGAGGACCGGGCCCGGACCCGGTTAAGTTTATATTTATGTTCTTGTGTTTTGTATTTATGTTTTGTTCGCCGGCGGTTGGCCGTCAGGGGCCGCCGGCTGTTATTATTTATATTAAATCTTTGTTTAAACGTTTGCCGGTTCCCGCCTCCTTCCTTCCTTTTATTGAATCTTGTTACAGTGCGTTTGTTACACCTAGAGGCATACGGTTGCACTCAAAGAACCCAAGAGGACAAACATAAGCTGTGTTGTGCTTATCTTCTTCGGCTAGTTCAACTTGGTAGTATCCAGACTTAAGGTCCATGACAGAGAACCATTTAGTGCTAAGAACGTCTCCTCTATATTGGGAAGGGCATTAGCAAATTGGACTGTAGGCATATTAAGCTTCCGGTAATCGATGCAAAGCCTTGTCTGTCCATTTTTCTCGCGGACCAGCACAATTGGTCAGGCAAATGGGCTTTCGGATTCTCTGATGATCTTAGCATCTAGAAGCTCCCTGATGTGTTGCCTCACGGCTTCTCTATCACTTGGGTGTATGGGATTTGGCCGGTCTTTAAAAGGTGTCTCATCTTACAGTCTGATATGGTCCTTAACTGCAGTAGTATGACCATATGACAACTCATCACCAGCAAAAACTTCTGGTAAGGAAATCAGTTTATCTGAGATATGCTTCTTCAATTCTTCAGGAATAAGCGAATCATCAAGTTTGAACAGCAGCTTCCCAGAGAACGCCTGAGTAGAACAAGATAGTACCTCAGGCATCAAAGGAAGAACATGGGCAGCTGCCATCTCTGCAATCACACACTTGGGATAGAGTGCAATATCATGGTTAGATTATATGTTCTTTACAATGACAGGATTCTTGGAACAGGCCCGGTATGGAACATTCACCAAAGCACTTTCAAGAAATCGCCCAACCTGCAAGGGAGAAGATTCCAAGACAGTTGAACCCCTTGAAATGCTCGTCTTTATCCTCACTTTATCCTCCATTTTTTAAGAAATTGGCCTTTTTCTACACCCTGCTGATAAAGGTGGTCAAGAACATTTGTTCCAATCAGTAGTGGAACTCAACTGTTGAAGTGACAGTCTGGAACAACAAGGACAAGGGAAGAAAGTTCTACCTCAGCACCGATGACAGTGCATGGAAACTTTAGAACAACATGGATATACCCAAGGTATGGAAGATGCTGCCCACAAGCACCTTCAACAAAGCATGAATTGGTTGAATCAAAAGGGAATAAAAATGGGTCAAGGAAAATGTCTCTGATACAGTGGTGACTTGAGAACCTGTGTCTAAAAGAGACTCTCACTCAATGCCTTCAATAGAGACAGAAACAATTCAACGTTGACCAATAAGACCTTGTGACAAGAACTCATCTTTAAACCCATTATCTCCTGGGTTTTCCGTAGCATAATTGACAGCATCTTGAACCATCATTGTGGGAACGAATATGAGGGCTGAAAGCTCCTTGATTGTGACATTTATTTTATTTTGTGGCTGTTGTTGTCACTTTGTAATATAAATGTTGCAGATTGACCGATTAGAAAATCACCCTGGACCTCTCACATCCAAGCCATCATCTCTTCACAATGCTGCCATCTTATTGGCGCTACATAGCACTGAGCACCAAAACAACCAGACACAGAAAAAGCTTCTTCCCTCAGGCCATCTACCTCTTGAACAGTTAAATGTTTTATGCCCACTGTGCAAATAGTGAAATATTAGTTTTATCCTCCAGATAATACTTTAATACTGATCAATAAAAGGAAGGAAGGAGGCGGGAACCGGTGAACATTGAACAAACTTTATTAGAAATAAACAAACAATAACACGGAAGTAAACGGCCGGCAGCCACCTCATGGTCAACTGCTGGCCACAGGAACATAAATACAAACTTAAAACATATATCCGGGCCCGGTCCTCTCTCGTCAGCAGTCCCGTCGCTCGTCCTCTTATGCTCCCGATTTCCTCTGTGATATATGCGGGACCGGTGTGCGCACAGCTGATTCCAACTATCACTCACGCCACTGGCCCTGGCTCCCGGCTCCCGTCCTGGCTTCCTCACCACAAATACACTATCCATTTTTTATACAACTTTTTTCTGTAAATGATATTTCATTCTGCTGTATATAGCACATACCTTGTACTACAATAGTCTATTCATATTTTTTACTTGTAAATATTTACATAAACACATAGCTTTACTCTCTATAACTTTATCTTGTCTTTATTATATTTCTTAATTTTTAAACCCTTAGTCCCTTATTTAAATCATCTTTGTACTGTATTTTATTGTGTTATGGTCTCTGTGTACTGTTGTTGCTGTTTCTGTTTCACAGGATGCTCCTGTCACCAAAACAAGTTCCTTGTATGTGAAAAAATACTTAAAAAATAATGCTCAATTCTGATTCTGATTTCAATAATCTAAAGAACCTATTTTCGAGTGTATGTCTTGATATGTATTACAGGGTATCAACAGGTAAACATGTAACATTTGCATTAAGCCTTTCACCTCTTTAATGCACATAGTTTTATGCTGTATGTGCATAGTCTGCCTTGTGAAAAGATTAATCACTTGTGATGTTTATTAGAGGGACTAGTGTCATGTCACACAACGTCTTGTTTCCTCCTTCAGAGAACAGAGGTTAAAGTCGAACCATAATCGTTTTTTAACTACTCATGTGTCATATTTGTGCTTTGTTAGCCAATTTTGATGTAAATGGATAAACATTGACAGCTTAAAGCCTAAAGGCTACAAATTGCAACCAACATCTAATACTAATACTAATACTTACTAATATCCCATGAAAACATTAATGATTTTACTGTAAAAGATAAGCCACAGTGACAACACAACTGTCTCATGACGTCAGTGCATTCGTTAGCAAAGGTGTCACGAGCTGTCTTATTGTCAAAATGGCCTAAAAACGAACTTCAGTCTATTTTAATTGGCAGTTAAGGGATAGTCCCATAGCAGGATAAAAAACAACGGTAGTCAATAGTGCCCCAGAACTGTATGATGTCCTAATGATTCAAAATATTTTCTTTTGTATTTAACATAACAAAATAAGATACTATAGGAGTCAATGGGGGTTGAGATCTGTTTGGTTAAAAGCATTTTTCCTTATATCTTTCTCTGTATTCTTCAGAGAAATGTATACACAACTGGAACAACTCAAAGGTGAGTAAATTATCACAGGATATTCATTTTTTGGTGAAGTATCACTTTAATGCCCTCATGCGGAACTCCATCAGCGTCAACACTGACAAATCGGCCACATTTGGAGTTTTGCATGCAGCCCAGCAGTAATGCAAGACAGTTATATCTTTATTTGAGATTTTTGCCGAGTCAGAATGTGTACAGGTTGGTTTCTATGTGCTGTCGCCGTGTGCAGTTGTGTTTAAGCGCGTGACTGCCCACACAGAAAAAAACCTATATAAACCTATGTGTTTAAATATAGGTTTTGATATAGGTTTTTAATATATGTGACATATATAAAATTGGCCGTTTTCTTATATTATATGCGCACACATATACCTTTATAGGTACATATATGCATGTATATGTGTGCATATATGAACGTATATGTCCACATATATGTTTATCTATATGTTTACCTATATATTAGTAAAATTATTAAAATCCATAGATGCTACACAACATAAATAAAAGCCCACAATGTAGAAATTTACATTTTTTATTTACATACAAACAATCAAATAGAACAAGAAAAAAATAAGACAAAAAATGATCTTGATGATCTTCTCAGCTCTGTGAGCTTCGAATTGATAGACATGCCTATCTGCCCTCGGGTGGCTGCTGGCCACTTCTTCAGTGTAGCATCTAGAGAAGACAAAAATAATAAGACAGTATAATATTATTAATAATATAGTGCTTCATCAGGAACCCAAACTGCTTACAGTACAGCTACAATTGGACACATATTTTGGATAAATTTTTTTAGCGGCATCGTTCTTTCATATGCACATGTCCGTCATGGGGACTGCATGTCACAAGGTCAATCATGTGCATCCAAAGCAGAGAAAATTCTTGGATAAAAAAATGTTTTGCCACTCCCGCGTTTTTTGGTTTGCTTAAAACACAAGTAAAGTACATCTTTACAGTCTGCCCCTGCTGCTCACTGTACTTTGATTTTGGGATGTTAGGACGTTTTGTTTGCCATTGTGTGTCCTCCTTCTCCATCTCGATTGCACACAGTTTAATTTGGAGAGTTTTTTCAAATTCTGGTGTAAAATTGAATAAAATGTAAATGTTACTGCAAACGTTTGTCTAATCATGTTTAACTTTACCAAATCTAACATTAGTCCCAATTGGACTTCGCTAACATTAGCAAATTAGGTAGCTAACATGAGCCAGAAAGCTAAGCTATTGCTAGCCAGGTACCTAGCAAAATCCATTTTACACTTCTTTGAGTACGAGCAAAACCATTTAATGTGGTATGTAACTACATGACGTCAGCTAAAGTTAGGGTGTAACATACTTGCCACGTCTAAAATTCTGGCTCGGTGCACCAGCCAGGGTTTGCCATTTCGCCATTCCACCAGCTTCTCGGTTTTTATCAGTCCTTTCAAGAAAATCATTAAATGAAACATTTGGGACACAGTCGAGGCCCAAAATAGTATAGGCCCCTCTATCCTCACCCTCATTCCATTCAAGTAAGACATAGCGGATCTCCAATGTTGATATAGCCATTTTTACTCCCAGTCGCTATCTTTCGCATGCGGATGACGTCATCAACAACGCCGCATGCGGATGACGTCACAAACTAGAAAACATTGCATTTTGCAACGACAAACCATTTTGTTATACATTTCCTTCCTTTCCACTATCTTTATTCAAGAAAGAATTGACCTTAAATGTTTCAGGAAAACGTGTAGACATAGATTTCCCTCTCCTCTCACTTATTTGCCATAGTTAAATTCCATAACATGCCAATTACATGTGATACCAATTTCACGTGTTCGCACAAACATATGTTTTTTTTTATTTTTGTTTAGATTGTTAGTTATTGCCTTGATTTTAGAAAATATGAGCTAGGCATCATGTATGACAGTTGCCTAAGTGAGATATGAGCTACAAAATCACCAGATCCTGCCATGTGCTATATGGCAGACATACCTTGTATGTACATATAGGGCATATAGGTTTCATATATGTGCATATATCCTAATATAGGTTCTTTCCATGTGGGCATGGTTTGCAACGGTGTAAAAAAAATTTAACCTGCACAAAAAAACCTTGAAAAAATCCTCATCTTGCAATGACCCAGGTCTCGAATTGACCATGGGGAAGTTTTGAACAAGTATGATTGGGCCAGTACAGTGAATGATCAGCACTAGATACTCCTCAAATTTAAGGAGACAATGAGCTCCAGCCTAAGGTATCAGTAACCAGTGAAACCTATGTTAGGGAGAGGAAACGGGTTCACCTACGCCTTGCACCCTTTTTTTTCAGTTTTGCAAGTTGCTTTCCAAATGTCTGTGTGATGCTTAAGTGTTAAACGTAATACTATCACACAAAACCTGTCAGAACCTGCTTCATGAAAACACACACACTGGTGACTGTACAGTTTGAGAAACTCTTTAAGAAAAGGGTGTGGATACCTGCTGTCAAATCAATGAAAACATACTAGATATCTTCCCATGCTAAACTGTGTGTGGATGACTTATAAGTGATGTTTATTGTACATACTTTATGTGATGCAATCTGGGAAAACCTGTCTGGGTTTGTCATGCTGGAACACTTTCAGGTATATCCACAAATAGCTTAATAAACTATATGCACGCAGGGTTTTCCACAGAAATCTCAGCCGGGACCTATTAAATAAGGATATTTAAATTGTGTTAAAAAACATACTTTCCAAAAAAAATACTGATGTGCAACTTGAGACAATTAATCACACTGATATATTTTAAGATGTGTCAGTGTTGTTTTCCTTTAAGACGCCTCTAACATTTCAGATAGTATAGGACTAAGTTCAAGCCCTGTCTGGGAAACCACACCTTAAAGTGTTGTTTGTAATTGGGGTCAAATTGACCATTTTGTTTCTTTTGCAACATGTAAAGTGACTAAAATAAATCTCACAGTTAAATGACTTTTACTTGCGATACTTTTACTTGCGATTGTTCTTTTGTTTTCATTTTCAACATTCAGTTACAGAAAATCATAGCGATCAGCTGACTTCAGGTAACCAAAACTTTTGTCACATGCAAAAGAAATTTGGATAGGGCTTAATACAAGCTTTTATATAGTATCAAAACCTGTTATAAAACTTCACCATGAAGGGTTTTCCCAGATCCTCTCACATATTTGCAATAAATTCTCTCTGGTAGATTTCTGGGCGGAGTAAATTACTCATTGCTCAACTGTACAAAAGCAAATTGTTGAATTCAACTCATGGAAGCCATCCTAGAGTGTTAAAAGCTTATTCTGAAATGACATCAAATCTCAGGGTAAGTTTTTTTTTAAATATTTATACTAATGTGTTTGTTACCTTTGACAGATTTTCTTTTGTCCTTTACAAAACCTGACTGTAAACTAAATCTTATAAGCTTCTGACACTGACTGTTCATTATCAACAATTCCTGATCAGGTTTTTATACAAATTATGATGTTTTAATTATTATTTTTTTAATGGCCTTACAGACGTGTGAAGTTTTTGTATGTATGCTAAGAAAAACGTTTTTAAAAAAAAGTATTTATTCGTTTTCTCATAGAACAGCAGCAGTGAAAACTTCAAAAAGAACTGTACAAAAAAACAGAAAACTTTTTGTGCTGTTTTTGAAGCGTATTTTGTGAGAACTCAACCTTCTTTATGTTAAGATTTAAATGCAATTTTTCTTGCACATTAATGTTTCCTAATAAATGTTTATCTTATTTACAGTCTTGGACACTGTCTGTGAAATGAGCCTAAATGAGGATGAGGTGGAGGAGGATGAGAGAGAGGTGAAGGATGTTCACTACAGTCCACTATGTCTAGAGACCAGCTGTGTGCCAATGAAGAGCAAGCACACAATGCCTGATCCCCCTTTATTCAGTGATGGAACAGAGGCACTTCACACCAGGTTAGATTAGCCTTGATGGCAAACAAGAAAGTAATTTTCAATAACTATTAAGTATTTAAGCACATATTATGTGCTAAATAGAACCTGAAAATTTTTTAAATGTCTTTTCTGATGATCTGACCAGGGACAGAGAGAGAAGAGCAGCATCTCCAAGATTTAGCTGTGTATCCATGAAGAGTAATTATTCCCTTTGGCAGCCTCCTAGTCTTAATAATGAAGTGGTGACTTCAGACCACATGTAAGTAAACCATGTGTAACTTATTGAAGATGTATTCATAAAAGAGGGAATTATTCTAAACATTCACATCAATAAAGATGTATATACAGTACTTAGAAAACAGACAATACTGTGTCTAAAATATAACATTTTTAACTCTTGTGTAAAAAAACATCACTTGTGCACAAAAATGCTCTAGTGTTTGCATATCTAAATTAATATGAGACAAAAGCTTTTTTTGTATCAGGGCAAATAAAAATTTGCCCTGATGTCTTTCATTTTAGGGCGCTTTCTTAATGTCTTCTATACAACCCAGTATTACGCCAGAGTGTGCAACACTTTGCGCGAAACAATAAATCAAATATTTTAGACATTATGTTTCTTGGGAAAAGAAAACTCTGTACCTATTCAAACAACAAGATCTTTATTTTCCATCGCAAGACGTTCAGCAACTGCTGATGAAGGAACTGCAGTTCATTCGTTCAAGATAGAGGGAGTTGGAGCCACGAGGTTTTACTGAAAGTGTGAGCCATAGATAAATACCTATGGGTCAAATCTACAACTAGAAGATTTAACTTCGCATAGGCCGATTTGCTCCGCTGCTATGATACGTCAACGGTACTGCCATATTAGTGAGGGCAACAGTGCACTAAAAGCCCACTGAGAGCTGTGCTTTTTTTTGGCATTAAATACAATTAGATACAATCAGGCTTTCATTTTAGGGCGCTTACAGAAAAAAAGATGAGTAAGACTCGCAAATGAAAAAGCATTTGGATGCGTTTTATAAACAAACAGCAGCGTTTTGATAGGCTAACGTAAGATAAACGCAAACGCACCAGGGTTCGATAGAATCAAGCTGATTGTGAAACCAAACCAACACTGCCACTGGGAACCAAAATCATTATGCTTTACTGGAAAAATGTATGTCGGCGATACATGGTAAGGTGAACTGGCATACACACTCATCGAGACAGCAAATACTACAGTGTTTCCTCTACATTTTTGTTTGCTTAGCAACGGCAGAAACGGCATTGGAAAAGCAACGGCAGATACGGCATTGGAAAAAAAGCGGAAGTGGTGTGCGTTTTCCATCCGGTCTTATACAAGTATATGCGAAATATGAATGCCGCTAAAAATGCCTCGATGGATATTTACTGACACACAAACCAGTGTGCATTAAATCAACTGTGCAGAAAACAAAGCTTATTAAATAATTAAAAAACATCCGGTATAATATGCATGTCATTGTGGAATAACTCCCTGAAATATTACTGATGACATCATAAACTAGCTGCTGCTGCAACAGCTAAGGATCCCACTGCAGCTGTTTCAAACGCAGCACCAATGTCAGCTGATGCGAGATTCCAATCCTCCTGAATCTATCAACTTTTACTAGCAGCTTGTAACAATCTCCACTTACTATTATTTAAGTTTTAACGTTACCACAGGGTTCTGTAAAATTGATGTAATCAAATTGCATTCTACAAATGTTATAAAGCATTAAACATACACATGGAATTAAATCACCAATTGCTTGTATTAGTGCACCGCATTTCAGTTATGCATAAACTTGATAAACCCAATACAAAAACACATGAGATCACCATTCCAATCAAACACCATGAAATCAGTCCAGTTGAAACAATTAGAGACGTCTCAAAGTTCCAAAAGTCAAGATGAATCCAAAAAAAGATCAATACACAAAAACTGGAGGTCTCACCCATGTAAGCATCGCAGGGAGTTCATAAAGCCTCGCCCAGGTAATCCAGAGTTCTCCACAAACGTTTCCAAAAAAAGGGAAAACCTCATAATCCCATGACAAGGAGCCTCAAAAACAAACCGGCATTTCCCAGTCCATGTGGCTGGCCAAAGTCTCTGATCACTACAATATAATTGAGATTTCCCAGACCTTTGTCCAACACCTTTGTTGGTTGGTGGTTTAGCAGGCCTCTCATGTGTCATGATTCCACCATCATGTCTATTCTTGGTTTTGGGGCGGAGTCATGGCATAACCTTGGGTTGTGTGTGGAGGGAGAGATAGTGATCCTATCGGAACCTGGTCCCTGTTAATTATCCTTTGTCTCCCTCCCCTATAAAATATCCTTGTGTCTATTGTCCTGTGCTCGTTCGTTGTATGTATCTGAATGTACTTCTGTGCCTACTTGTGCTTGTTTACCTCATTGCTTGTCTGCGTGTTTGCCTTGCCTTGCCTTGCCTTGCCTACTTATTGCTACCGTGAAGATCACCACCCTTGGATTACCTTACCCTGTGTATTGATGTTTCTCTTTTACATTTACATTTAGGCATTTTGCAGACGCTTTTGAGCGACTAACATTGCTTTATCCTATACATTTTACATGTTGAAGAACTCGCAGGTCTCCCGGAAATCCTTTGAAATTCAGATGACGACTTTGAATCTGCTGAAGTGTTTCCACAAAAGTGTGCCTTGTGCATAAAACATTTAGCCAACGATCCGTGACGTCTCAGGCTGACACCAGGTCGGATGAGCTCCGTGATCTCCAGCCATCAGCTACCTTGGGGTTGGATGATCCCATGTCTTCTCCTCCAGCCTCCGAAAACTGGACTCCACCTTGGCCCTCCGACCCATTGGCTCCACCTTGGCTCGTAGCTCCCTCATCTCTGCGATGGCCCGTTATCCCACCAGCTCCACCAAGGTCCCTCGTCCCTCCAGAGCTGCATCGAAACTCCAATCCTCCGGCTGCACCTCATCACTCCGTCATCTCCACCCTGGGCTCCTCCGCTGCCGGCTTTGTCTCTGTCATTCGGCCCCCGGTTTCGCCGTTCCCATCTCCACTGGTCTTTGCACCTCCAACAGGCTCCTCCTGCTCCGGGCTCCTCCATGGCTCCTTCCACCATTATCACCACCCTTGCTCCATCCTGTTCTTGTTGCCTGCCCCCAGCCTGCCCCTTGTCCACCTCCTGAGCCCCCACCCTCCCTCCTCTGTTGTATTTTGTCTGGAGGGGTGAACTGTCACGGTTCTGTTTTGGTTTAGTTCTATGTTCTAGTTCGGCTGTGTTCATTCATTAGTTTCCTTGGTTGTTATTTAAGCCCTGTATTTGCTTCAGTTCTTTGTCTGGTATTAAGTTTATGTGGCTTCAAGGGGACTAGGACAACTTTTTTTTGTTTGTGTACTGCCACATATGACAATGCATAAAAGTGCTTATGCATTGTAACCGGAACGCTCCGCACCGCTTTAGGCGGGCCTTGAACCGAGTCGGTCCGGCATGGGAGTCAGGCGCTCTAGCGAGGAGGCTAAAGACCGCAGTCTCTTATGAAGACTCCTGTTTTAAAACTTTGTTAAAGTTGCAAGAATTAAAAAAATATATATTCATGTGCATGAATGTCATCTTAGCATCTTAAAATGAATGTATAAAGTTTTCCCTGTTTAACCTAATTCCGTTAAAAATAACTTTTTACTGAAATATACAAAAAAATTAACAACAAAGAGCACAGTTTATCTGTCCATCAAATGCACGTGAAAGTTATGCTTGTTAGTATAGAAACAGACTCACAAGACGTTTTCTTTGAGAATCATCACAAATCATCATAAAACCTCCTCAAAAAACATTCTCTCCTCCAGTGGGCCTCACACATAGAGCTCACACAAGACCTCGCACCCCCTTATCTTTCAAAGCACTCAGGACTTGGACAAACATACATCTAGTATGTTCTGTTATATCATATATTGTGTGGACAATGTTACTATCAATAAATGCATCTGTGTTTACTCAAACAGGAAGATCATAATGCAGCTTTTTGATCTGGCGACAAAGAACTGTATAGTGTATCTAGACATAACCTCAAAAGAGGGATAAAATCAGACACAGCTGCATATAAGGAGAAAATTAGGGATAATTTTACTTCTAGGGACTTAACACGCGTGTGGCAGGGTATGCATCCTATAACCTACTTCATGGACCATCAAACAGCAAGCAGCTCTGTGTTGGCTGAGGAACTCAATGTCTTCTTTGAGACTAACCTTTTCAAATTAGGATATTAACTACAGAAAGTAGAGAATAATTCATGGTTTAAGTCTCTTATGAATGTTTGGGCTCTCTCTTCCTGCTAGGTTAGTGTTACTGTGATTAGCACACACTCTACCCTTGAGGGGTTTGTGTATGTTTCATTGTATTGTTTTGGGAAAGTGAGAAGGAGTGGAAAATCATGAGATGGATGTAACTTTATGTTTTAATAGAGTTTTTTATTATTTAATTTTTAAATGGTATTTTAATATATCGGTACAGCACTTTGGATACAACTTCGGTTGTTTGAAATGTGCTTTATAAACTAAACTAAACTATTTGACTATATGTCCTGTCTAATGACTCCAGAAGTGTTTGATAGCTTTTTGTTCTTGTTTAAGTGTTTATCCATTGATAGCCAATCGTGTGAGCTTGATTTACCTAAGTAATTACACAGTTTGTTGACTCTGTAAGTTTAAATACTACTGCATTTTGGATGCAAGCCAGGACGGCCTGTGAAACTCCTTGAGGCAAAACTAAAAACAAATTTTCTTCAGTAAATGATCTTCCATTGGTTGTATTCCTGACTCATTTGTCAATCATTCATCACAATTGGTCTACGGGTCTTTTACTGTAAATCCCCTACAAGTGAATGCCAAAAAGTTGGCTGGACCAGATGGGATCCCAGATCCCAGACATCAGCTTGCTGAGGTTTTTACTGATATCTTTAATCTCTCTTTAGCCCATGCTGTTTTACCAGCCTGCTTGAATACAACAACCATTATTCAAGTCCCTTAACAGTGCAGGATAATTTCCTTGAATTACTATAGACCAATAGCACTAATGCCCACTATATCCAGGTGCTTTGAAAGACTCATCCTGGGATATGTTCAATCCATCCCCTCTCCAACATTTGACACACATCAGTACGCATACAGGTCAAACAGATCCGCAGAGGAGCAGAACGATACATATATAAGGATGCTCCGTGTAGACTACAGCTCTCCTTTAATACGATCATTCCCAGCAGGCTGGTCACGATGATGCTGGGTATTCTCGGGGTGCTTCGACTGCAACCAGAGCTCTCTTAACAATCCGCTCGATTCCCCAGGTGATCGCCACCTGATCAGATGGTAGAATGGTGTTGACAGGAGGGGGTGGGTCATCCTCGGGAGCGAAGCATCAAGACAGTGCGTCGGGTTTACCATTCTTAAAGCCTGGTCAGTAAGACAAGACATTTATACATTTGGCAGACACTTTTGTCCAAAGCGACTTACATTTCATTGTATTATACATTTGTTTCTGACTAAGTGCAATTCCCTGGGATCGAACCCATGACCTTGGAATTGCTAGTGCCAGGTTTTAACCACTGAGACACAGGAAAGCAGGAAAGCCGAATTCGAAGCACCAAAAGAACAATGCCCAATGAGCCTATCTGGCATTCAGTCGTTTGGTTCTTATGGTCGGTCCACACAATAAAGAGCTAGATGGCGGCGCGTGAAGATCACGAGGCTCAGTGTCTCTTGAGTTTTAGCATTTATATAGTGTTTTCCTCGGGCCTGTTCGTTCAGAACAGTTGTGCACTAACATCGTACACCCGGCATGAGCTTTTGGATATCGGTTTGCACATTTCCGGAAGTTTTATCCGCAACATTCAACTCGTCCCTGAGATCGCCAGAACACCCGATGCTACGTACCCCACACAGCCGGGCGGAAGTGCTCGCTGGCGGCGTCGAGATCGTAAATAAAGACGGGGGGCTTAGAGCCAAGCTAAAGCTAACACCACACCGGCTCTCTTTACCCAGCATTTTCCTTTCTAATGTACGATCATTAGTGAGTGAACAAAATGGATGAGATTCGACTCCGCATCATCAACAGCAAAAGACTTTTGAACTGCAATGTCATAATCTTCACGGAAACATGGCTACACAGCGGCATACCGGACAACGCTATTGAGTTAGCGGGCTACAACACACAACGGGCGGATAGAATGGCAGAGGAATCCGGTAAGACAAGAGGAGGTGGAGTGTGCATTTATGTCAACAAAGCTTGGTGCACGAACTCTGTTATTGTCGGGAGACACTGCTCGGCTAACCTTGAGTATCTCATGGTAAAATGTAGACCGTTTTATCTGCCACGGGAATTCAATTCCACCATTATAATTGCAGTTTATATTCCACTGGATGCTGATGCCAAGCTTGCTATGAAAGAACTTCATGCAGCCATCAGTAAACAACAGACTGTTCAGCCGGAGGCTGCATTTATTGTTGCGGGAGATTTTAATCACTCTAACTTAAAGACAGTGCTCCCTAAATTTCAGTTTCCTGCCACACAAGAGGAAACAAAACTTTGGCTCATGTCTATACAAACATGGCTGAAGCTTAGGCCGCGACCCCCTCCCCCATCTGGGTCAATCTGATCACCTTTCTTTGTTCCTCACCCACAAGTATTCACCTCTCATTAATCGTGTGATGCCATCAGTGAAGACCATCAAGGTGTGACCTGCGGGGGCAGACTTTACACTCCAGGAAAGGTTTCTACACACAGACTGGAGTATGTTTGCTTCTCAGGCCACCAGTGGCTCTCACACGGACATAGACATGATAAACGCGTGCAAGGCTGCTGGCCCAGATGGCATCCCTGGTCGCGTACTCGGGGCATGTGCGGAGCAGCTCGCTGGGGTCTTCACGGATATCTTCAACCTGTCCCTTGCCCAAGCAGCTGTTCCAGCATGTTTTAAATCCACCTCCATTGTGCCCATTCCGAAACATTCCAGCCCGACATGCCTGAACGATCACCGCCCTGTAGCACTCACACCCATTGTTATAAAGTGCTTTGAGCGGCTGGTCCTGGCACACCTAAAAGACTCTCTACCATCCACACTGGACCCATACCAATTTGCCTACCGTAGCAATAGGAGCACAGATGATCCAGTGTCCATGGCGCTGCACTCCGTGCTCACACATCTGGACAATAAGGACACTTATGCTCGCATGCTGTTTGTAGACTTCAGCTCTGCATTCAATACCGTCATCCCTTCCAAGCTAATCATCAAATTGGAAACCTAAGCATTAACAACTCAACCTGCAATTGGATTATGGATTTCTTGACGAACAGGGCTCAGCTTGTTAGGTTAGGCCACATGTGCTCCACCACCATCACCCTCAACACTGGTGTACCACAGGGCTGCGTACTGAGCCCCTTTCTCTACTCCCTTTTCACACTCGACTGCAGGCCTGTGAACGGACCTAACTCCATCAAATTTGCGGACGATACAGCAGTGATTGGTCTCATCAGCAACAACGATGAGACTGCTTACAGGGAGGAGGTCCGGCACCTGGCCACATGGTGCTCAAACAACAATCTGCTCCATAACACCTCCAAGACAAAGGAGATCATCGTGGACTTCAGGAAGGCGAAAGGAGGCACACACGACCCCATCCACATTAACGGGACGGCTGTTGAACGTGTTTCCAGTTTTAAGTTCCTGGGGACCCATATTTCGGAGTACCTGTCCTGGACCATCAACACCTCCTGCCTGTCAAGAAGGCTCACCAGCGTCTCTTCTTTCTGAGGACACTGAAGAAGAACCAACTGTCTTCAACTATCCTGGTGATCTTCTATCGCTGCACGATAGAGAGCATCCTGACCAATTGTGTCACAGTCTTGTACGGGAACTGTTCTGTTGCTGAGCGCAAGGCACTGCAGCGGGTGGAAAAAACAGCCCTGCGCATCACAAGGACTACACTTTCTTCCATTGAGGACATCCAGAAGAAACACTGTCTGCGTTGAGCTCGCAGCATTCTCAAGGACTCCTCTCACCCCGCTCATAGACTGTTTACTCTCCTGTCTTCAGGTAGGCGCTTCAGGTGCCTCCGGACAAGAACAAGCAGACTGGGAAACAGCTTTTTTCCAGAGCTGTTTCATTATTGAACTCTGCCCCCCACTGATTCCACTACCCCTCATAACTTTAACTTCAATGCTGCTATTACACTTGTTTACATTGCACTACAGGGCTGCCATGCATGACTGAACTGTACACACCAGTACTTTATGTTATCTGCTCTACCGGACTGTTTACACACACATAGCATCATTTGCACATTTGCATATACTGCTCACTTGCACACCAGGAATATTATGCTGAATGCTCATTTGCACTAATGGACTACTTATAACTGCATTAACTCATCTACCGCACTGTAACTTCAATAACTGCACTAACTTATCTACTGGACTGTAACTCTATTAACTGTATCTACCCATCTACTGGACTATAACTTCAATAACTGCATTAACTCATCTACTGCACTGTAACCTTAATAACCGCATTAAGTCATATACTGCACCGTACCTTTAATAACCGCATTAACTCATCAATTGCAGTGCAACTTTAATAGCTATGTCTATAATTAATGCACACTTAAGTCACTTGCACTATTGTATAGTTAAATTGTTATCTTGCCATAACCACCTGTATATTAATGTTCACAGTATATAGCCTTCTGTATATATTGTTCATAGTACATACCGACTGTCATATTTTCATAGAACATTCCTTCTGTAAAGTATTTTCATAGTACATGCCCATTGTATAGTATTTCCCTAATATTGTATTCTGTATTTATTAACACTGTATATCCTGCACCTGCTAATTGCACTTCTGGTTAGACCTAAATTACATTTCGTTACACTGTACTTGTATATGTGTAATGACAATAAAGTTGAATCTAATCTAAAAAACAATAAAAGAAGTGTTGTTCACAGCCAGTGGCACCACTCTCCCAAAGCCAAGTGCATGGTTGCCAACATCGTAGTTTCGCTCTGCGGGAGATAAACGGTGAGAGAAGTATGCGCAGGGATGTCATTTCTGGTCTAGTGAGGAAACCTGAGATAGAACTGCCCCGACTCCCACCTCAGAAGCAATAATCTCAATGGCAAACAGACGATTGGGATTTGGGGTAGTAAGAATAGGAACGGTAATGAAGCTATTCTTTAGTTAATCAAAAGCTGCCTGAGCCGCAGATGACCACATAAACAGCGGACACAGTTTGCAAAATGCTGCCGTGAAGGCCGCGATCGTTGATGGGCGGATGGTACTGCTGAATGGGAAGACCTTCTCATTGGCCCAGGTTTCATCTACAAAGTTACCCTCCACTCCCGAGTCGACCTGGGCTGACTCATTAAGCAAGGCATTGTAACATGCTAGGGTGACAGGAACGAGAGTACGGGTGCAAAGACTGGGGAGATAGTAGTTTAGTTTTAACATGCTTGGCCGGCACATTAAATTCACAGCCTCTCGTTGAGATGGCGGAGTTTCGCTGAAAAACGCAGCCTGCCCAGCTGCACGAGCTCAGAGTCGTCGGTGGAAGCTGAAACATTGGCCTCAGGGGGTTGGGGCGTATGCTGATCCTGGGGCTTTGAAGTGGCTTTAATCCGGCGGTGTAACTCCTTCCTGGCGTCCAGCCGAATGGCAACGGTAATAAGATCGCCCAGTTTGGTCGGAAGATCACGAGGATACATCTTGTGTTTGATATTGCTGGCTAACCCCTCGAGGAAGCGCACCAAGAGGGCCCCGAATTTCCACTGACTAGTCTGACCTAGCTCTGCAAGGTTGCAGTTCCCAAACCAGGCAGTGTTACAGCTGCACGTGATACTCTCGATAGTCCCTCTGTAAAACATGGTGAGGACAGGGGGTGGGAGATGGGATTTCCTCAGTCTTCTTAGAAAGTACAGGCGCTGATGGGCTATCTTGGTTATGAAACTGGTGTTGAGCAACCAGGTTGGGTTCTCCACTAGGTAAAAAAACAAGAAATATGATGCTATTGAAGGTCTCCACTGAGGAGCCGCCCGTGTTCAGTGGAGAGTGGTCATTATGTGTTCTTCTGAAGTCAAAAACCATCTCTTTAGTTCTGTCCATATTCAGAGACAGGTTGTTGGCTTTGAGCCTGTCTGATAGCCGGTGCACCTCCTCTATGTATGCTGACTCGTCGTTCTTACTGATGAGACTATCATCAGCAAACTTGATGATGTGATTGCTATACAGTCGTGAGTCAGCAGATTGAATAGCAGTGGACTTAAGCAGACAGCCCTGTGTTGTAGATGCTGTTCCAAGAAGGAAGGAACGAAGGTCTTGATGTCTCATGACGAGCCTCTCGAAGTACTTCATGACGAGCTCAGAGTCGTCGGTGGGTGCATGTGCAATGGTACCATAGTCATTGAGGCAGGACACTGAAGATGTATTTAGCAGGGGGATGATCGGAACAATGTTGCTTTTCAGTGCGTGAAAACATCTGCCTGCTGTGCACAGGCTCTGAGCACCCTGCCAGGAATGTTGTCTTGACCAGCAGCTTTTCGCGCGTTGACTCTGTGTAGAGTGTTTCTCACATCGGTCGTGGTTAGGCACAGGACCTGTTCATTGGAGGAGGGGATAATCTTCCTCGCCGTCACACCATTTTGTGCTTCGAACCAAGCGTACAAGTTGTTCAGCATATCAGGGAGGTTGGCATCACAGTCACAGGCAGATGTTGTATTTTAGTTGGTGATGCCCTGGATTCCATGACACTGAATTCTGGCTGTAATTGTATGTAATCCAATTTATTGTTCAGGGAGCAGATATTGGAGACGTCCCTTCCCCCGGCCACTGGCATCAAGGCGGCCTGGTCCTGGCAGCAAACTGAGATCACCTAGCTTCTCTAGTGGATCATCATGCACAATAGCATGTTGTTTCTCAAATTTAGAACTGTCTGGCAGTGTACGGCACTTCCCACGCAAAAGATGGGATTCATAAAAACAAACTTGATGGAAAAATTTTAACATTAGCAAGCAAATTCTGACCCATGCGTACGGACATTTAGGAGACAGAGCAGTTTGGCGAAACCGATGGTGAGTTAGTGAACTCAAGGTAGATTGCAGAAAGTGAGTGGGATAAAAACGATTATAAGCATCAATGCCTCACACATATTTAATGTTACCTTAAATATCCTCATTATAACGAAGATTAAACCTGCAGAGTTATTTGCACTTGTATTGAGTGATAATTGTTACATGCACCTTCTTGAAAATCCAACTCAAATCTTGAATAAAAATAAAATCAAAATATTTAATCAGAGCTGTCTCTCTCACCATCACATTATGAACGCATGAGGAGGAGATAGCCGACTGCATAGAATATAGGACGGCAAATACTATAACTGCAAAACTGTGTAAATAAATAGCTAAATATATTTTCCTTAAATGCTGTGCATAATCATCGAATGTCAAGGTCTGGAAATACCACCATTATGCCCTCGCACAATCGTTTCTCCAAATGTCCTCGTTATTGGTTCTGACTAAGTTCATAACAAAACCAGAATGAAGAAATATTTGTCTTTTACAAATATGTCTTCAAACTTTATCTCAGGTGAGGGAGACCACTAATTAATGATGTGATTTTCATGAGTTGTCAATGATCAGTCTAAATTCTGTAAACATATAAATGCTACAGAGACCTTCTTTGGCTTTAATATAGCCTAATTCTAATAATAATTAGAACAATTATTACTATGGAAATCTCAGTGAATCTCATTTGTGGCCATTTGTGATTTTGTAAGGGAAGTTAGGTAAACGGTGGACAAAACCCCATTCATATTGATTGCCGTTGGACGACTAGGGGTGCGAAGGGATCGTGTGCCTCATTTGGACGCCCAATTCGCGCACTTTGCGATGTCAAATGGCACTTTTTCCCTTATCGTAGTTTAGGGTCCGTTTTCCGGCAAAGGCATCGTGCGGACACCACAAGGGGTGGTAAAGTACTACGAAACGTACCATTTTAACGCGAAATGCCTAAAGATCCCCCTAACTGCCTATTCTTCATCACTACGTCCAAAAGGTGCCTTTCACGTCCCCTGACCACCTAACTCTACCACAGTCTTCCTCACGTCCATTGCGCACCTAGAGTTGGTAGTTTGATGCCCTTTGCTGCCTATTGATGGCGCTTGGCCGCAAAACGCCTAAACATCCCCCTAACTGCCTAATCTTCATCGCTACGTCCAAAAGGTGCCTTTCGCGTCCCCTAACCATCTAACTCTACCACAGTCTTCCTCTCGTCCGTTGCGCACCAAGAGTTGGCAGTTTGATGCCCCTTGCTGCTTATTGATGGCGCTACACCGCGAAAGTGCCGAAACGCGCCCTGGTGGGGTATCTGACAAAAAGTCGTCGGATATGTACGCCGACCGCACCAGGCGGTGCGTGGGCACTCAGAGGTCCAAGCGAGCTATCGAGATGTACGAAAAATAATGAAATTTTTTTTACTTTGCGTCTCGACCTAGCTCCCTCGGTATGTCCTAAACGCCCACTTGACGCAAGTTTCTGTTAAGTTTCAGGCTCCTGGGGCCTGCGCAGGCCATACGGGAGCCTCTGACACGCACAACCTATTCTGGTGTCCTCATAGGTGGCTATCGTACGATGACCCAGAACTGACCCTGGGGGTTTGAATGACCCCAATTCACATCTATTCACGGCCCCCTAGCGTACGGTTTCCTAGCGTACCGAGTGCGTACGGCCACGTTTTGTGCTATATTGCCCGTTTTGGTGAACATGTGAAACGTTAATTTTTTTGTAAAAAATTTTGTGAATTTTTTTCGAGCACTTTCCCTACTGTGAGGGGTATGGGCTTTGAATATGTGTTGCTTAATGATGTGAAGGACTAGTATTCAAAGCCCCAAAGCTTTTGCAGAAAATTAAAGCATAATTATGCATAAAAAGCTGGGCAGAGATATAATTCTATCAAAAGTCCACTTGTATGCAAAATAAGCATTTTAACAGCCTGAATTTTGTAATATATCTTTTTGGGGTGCTTCTAGAATTCATATCTGTGAGATTGTCACACAAAAGTTGTTTAATGTCTTAAAATAAACCATTTAAAGTATTGTCCAATGGAAGTGTCATGAATCTCATTGCGAGACATGGCGTGGAGAACCCAATTGCAGGCAGGAGGCAGGAAGACAGGAGGTGAAGGGGTAAACAGGAATTTATTTTACAACAAACAAGACAAAAAGGCAAAACAAAAACCCACGAGGGGGAAAACAGGACAGGATACCTTTAACAGAAAACACTGACTAACTAAGCTATAAAACAAACACTTGGAACAAACACTAAACTAAGACTTACTAGAAAACGGGAACAAGGCAAGAACACTGAACAGTAACATAGAAACAGGAACACTGGAACAACACTGGTACATCACTGGTACAATGCACGGGCAACGAGACAAAGAAACGTGAGGACTCTTTATAGGGGAAACAGTCCCGGAACTGTTGCCGGTTGCTGCACTGGGTGGCAGGACAGCAACTTCGGCCTGGGACGACCTCCACGTGGCCTTCTCCCTCTACAGTCGGTCTGGACCACGGCTGACTTAGCCGGGCCAGTGGGGGACCGAGGGAATACTGGGTTGGAGGTCTCCCGCGACGTCGTCCTCGAGTCTCTAGCCACCCACTTATCTCGGACTCCACCAGAAGAATCGGCGACCATGGAGCTCGAGCCAGAGGGTACTGAATCCCCCAGGGCAGCGGCAGCCAGGACGAGACCCTCCGTAGCGCTCGACCGTGGGGCGAAAGTCCCATGAGGAACCTCACCCCCGGGATCGCTCCGGTTGGCCACGTACCTGACCATGTCCGCAAACACAACTATGAGCCTTAATGCATGACATTGTGAAGTGGTGTAACTCTTTTAAACTCCATTGTTGTTTGAAGCTATATAACTCCTTATATAGGTGTATGACCCTTAATAGGCTTGGTCCATTATTTAACTATGAGGCCCCCTTCAAATAAGTTAGAGATATAAGAAATAGCCTTGTGTCACAAAGTCCTATGGATTCCCAAACTGTAGGAAAAAATAACAATTCTCAAAAGTGCATCCCTCTTATTAGTTTCGCAGAATTAATGCTTTATTGCATATCAGTGTGAAGGATTGTGTCTCATATGCATTACATTATTGGTATTACCTGAAAAGCTCATTGCCAAGGTTAATTAATGACTATTAAAAGGCTTTGTCCATTATTTACCTACGAGGTCCCCATTAAATAAGTTAGTAATGTACATGCCACAGATAACTTATTTGACAGGGTCTCCATAGGTAAATAATGGACACACCGTTTTTATGCTTCTGGAGCACAAAAATGAGCTTTAAAGTACATCATCACGAAGGACCATGTCTCTTAGGCACTCTGCAGTTGGTTTAGGCTGTATAACTCATTGCAGAAGTAAACAAGACCACTGGACAGGGTTCTCGCCCTGTGCACCAGTCGGGGCCGCTTTCGAATAAATCGCAGGTGTGAGAAAACTTGGTTTGGATACATGTTGCGCTTTTATGACTCGAAATTCGAAGCGAAGGGCTCTTGGGTGTTTGGGCGTGCGTCGCACCGCCGCTCGGGGCCTATCGGCTCGAATATGGCCAGTCGGCATCGATATTGATGTCTCGGGTTCTTTGTGGCTTCGGGGGGCTTCCGGGGCGTCGGGTGGGCCTCCGATGCATTTAGGCTGCAAGGGGGATGCATAGGCGTTTCGTGGACGGAGGCGTGTCCATTGGGATGCCCTGCCCAAAATAGGTGGCAAGGGGGATGCGAAGGTGATTCGTGTACGCCGGGTGCGGAGCCGGGCCCTAGGGTGCAAGGGGACGTTTAGGCTTCATTCTGACTGCCCACTCGCCACCTAATCAACGCGCGCGAAATAGGTTACAGGCGTACGTGCAGTCGCCCTCTGGTTGCTTCGCCTCGTATTGCCCCTAACCTTGTTTCCGTGGGGCGCTTTTCAGGCATTTTTCACGGGGTCCCCGGGCGGCGTGGGCGCACCGAGACACTGCGGATCACGTTCGGGCAACTTCCCCTTCGTTTCGGGACCACCGCGCGACCTGGGAAAAATCTGGGGGATATTTATAAAGGGAAAATTGCGTGCAGGCATGCGTGCGCAAGGTTTTATAAATCTAAATTTTTGTTTGTGTATGCCCTTTTCAGCATTCTGGCTTATGATCAATTTTAGGAAGGGTTTCACGCACAGTTTTGTAAACGAGGCCCCAGGTCTGAAGGGCATTCTGCATTATCTTACCATGTTACTATTCCCCCTCTGTGGCTGAATCACCCTCTCTGCCTGGCATCTCGGCTACATGAGAATAAGACATGAGTCTTATTTCATGAGAACTTAACTGAGTAATAAATGAGTGGAAATAAGTTAATTGAAAACACAAGGACGCATAATACCAATAATTAAACTAAACCTAACATTGACAGGGAGGGCATGAGATCATTCTATTATTAAGTAATTTTTACAAGTATTTTAAATTTGTTTTAGTTTTAAATGTCTTTAAAAATAAATGTTAGATGTCAAGGAATCAAATCTCTTTCGAATCTCTATATCTTTGTGTGGTTACTATGTCTTGTTTTATGTTACTGTCTCTGCAGAGATGAGAAAGATTCATATTTAACCAACTCCAGTTGTCAAAACCACACGGGGCAGCATGAAACAGATTCCAACTGGCAGACACCCACACTGCTGGAGAAGACTGAACACCTCCAGCATGATTCTGTCCAAACAGTTGATGATGTGCTACAGAGAGTAAAAGAAATTCACAAATTCAACATGAAGAAGAAGTATGAGACTTTATTTGAGGGAATCAAACTGCAAGAAAGCAAAACCTTGGTGAATAAGATTTACACACAACTCTACATCATAGATGGAGTTGGACAAGTTGTGAATGAAGAGCATGAGGTTTTAAAGATAGCGACAACTTCTCAAACATTTAAACAACCCTTACAAGACACCCTAATAAGCTACAATGACATATTTAAACATTTACCTGAACGGGCATGTAAAGAGAATGCAAAAATTAAGACTGTTCTTACTCAAGGTATCGCTGGAATTGGAAAAACAGTCTCTGTGCAAAAGTTTATTCTTGACTGGGCTGAAGGAAAATACAGTCAGGATGTCGATTTCATGTTTGTACTTCCATTCCGTCAGATAAACTTGATAAAAGATGAGCAGTATAGTCTTCACAAACTTCTTCATAACTTTCATCCTGAACTTCAAGATCTAAAGATTTATAGCGAGTGTAAAATTGTGCTTATCTTTGATGGACTGGATGAAAGCAGAATTACACTGAATTTTACAGTTAGTGAAATTGTTTCTGACATGGAAACGTCTTCATCAGTAGGGGTGATAATATCAAACCTGATCAGAGGAGATCTGCTTCCCTCTGCTAACATCTGGATCAATTCCAGACCAGCAGCAGCCAATCAGATTCCTTCTAAATACATCACACGTGTGACAGAAATTCAGGGATTCAATGACGCTCAGAAGGAGGAATATTTCAGGAAGAGAATCAGTGACGAGCATCAAGCCGACAGAATCATCTCACACATTAAAAGAGTGAAAAGCCTCCACATCATGTGTCACATACCGGTCTTCTGTTGGATATCATCTACTGTGCTTCAGAACATCCTGAATCAAGACCACACCGCAGAGATCCCGAAAACCTTGACTGAAATGTACATCCACTTCCTGCTGTTTCAGATCAATATGAAGAATCAGAAATATGATCCAGAGAAAGATCCAGGGAAACTCCTGCAGTCCAACAGAGTATTGATTGTGAAACTGGCTGAACTGGCCTCCAAACAGCTGATGAAGGGCAATGTGGTGTTCTATGAGGAGGATCTGAGAGAGTGTGGCATAGATATTGCTGAAGCTTCACTGTATTCTGGCATCTGCACTGAGATCTTTAAGGGAGAATCTGTCATTTTTCAGAGGAAAATCTACTGCTTCATTCATCTCAGCTTTCAGGAGTTTCTGGCCGCTTTCTATGTGTTTTTGCATGAAGAGTTGTATAGACACGAGAAAATCTCTCTCTCTGAAATAATAGAAGCAGTAATTAATGAAACCCTTGAGTGTGAAAATGGACATCTGGATCTTTTCCTACGATTCTTGCTGGGCATCTCACTGGGGTCAAATCAAAGGCTCTTACAGGATTTACTGACACACTCCGTTAACACCTCAGGGGCCATCAGGAACACTGCACAGTACATTAAGAGCAAAATTATAGCTAATGAATGTTTAACAGCTGACCGATCCATCAACTTGTTTCTCTGTCTGCTTGAAATGAACGACCAGTCCATCTACAGAGAGATTGAGGAGTTTCTGATATCAGACAAACACTCAAAAAATAAGCTCTCTGCTTCCCACTGCTCAGCAATAGCCTACATGCTTCAGATGTCAGAGGAGGTGCTGGATGAGCTGGACCTCAACAAATGCAACACAACACAAGAAGGCAAATGGAGACTGATACCAGCTATAATAAACTGCAGGAAAGCTCTGTGAGTATTAATGTATTTCAAAACATTTCCATTTTTATTTAGCATGCTCCATACGTCACGCAGGGGGAAAAAAAAGCAAACAATGTCATTACTAGTGCTATTTCTTTAGACCTGCTTCATAGCCATGGGAAATGCAACTGTAAATGGATTTTCCTTTTTATTCAAGCTGATGCAGAAATTGAATATTTGTGTGTATTGAAATGAAAATTATACAAAATTTGCACTTTCATAAGGTGTCCAAAACTATGAAAACATTATTGCAAACACAAATTAAAATACAATTAAAATAATAAAATGCAATTAGTACAGTTACGCATGAATATATTTAATTGATTTAATTAAGTCACAAACACAGAATCATCTTATCTTATGTTTACATCTTTTACAGACTTGCAGGCTGTGATCTCCCTCTTCAAAGATTTGAAAGTGTGGCCTCTGTTCTGCAATTACCAAAGTCCCCCCTGAGAGAGCTGGATTTGAGTAACAATGACCTGGAGGATTTAGGAAGTATGCTGCTTTTTGCTGGACTGGAAAGTCCACACTGTCAACTAGAAGCACTAAGGTATACTTTTAAACTAACAAAAATGTATTTGCTGCTTACACCACGCATAAATGAAAATGCTACCATTGACAACATAACATCTGTTTTTCTATATCCTAATCCTTGGGTCTCCCCTCCCAGAATGTTTTATCCCTGGATTCAACACATCAGCCTCCCCCAGAATGTTAGAAATATCTCCCTAATTAACACACTAACAAGCTGATAAATTAAATCAGGTTCATATAGGGACAAAACTAAATTATTCTGGGAGGGGTGCCCCGAGGACTAGGATTGGGAAAAACTGGACTCTATTTAAAATTTGTGATGGTCTAAAATTTCACCAGGAAATAGGGACCTACCAGACAAGGTTACATTTATAGATGATAAATGTATGCGTGTAATAGCGGTAGTCCACCTTCACACATTTCACCTTTGAATCTCTTTGAATTGATCTAAGAATGCCTATGAAATTTTATACGTCCAAAATCTGAAGCAACTCAAAATATTATGTCAAGTTTTTACTTACAAATGTATTGTTTCACTTCAAAAAGTATTTATTAACACCCTGGAGTCCTGTGGATGATTTTCAAGATGAATACATTCACCTTTATGGAGATTCAAAACAAGGGCACTGTTCAATGCATTTGCAAACCCAAGACCTTTTTTTCTACATTTCTCAAATTTTGTCCATCTGAGGGAAAAGCACGTCATATACCACTAAGACACGAGGGTGAGTAATGAACTATTCCTGAAGAAGGAGTTGTGCTCTCTTTTAACTGTAAGAGAGCATTGTAGTCAATGCCTAAATAAAGCAATTTTGGGAATTCCCAGTTCAATGTTGTTGTCCCAAATATTTTTTGTCCAAGCACACTGAAATAAAATGTGTTTTGTCTGAATAAGAATAAGGGATTCCATATCATTCAAAGATAGTGTCCAGTAAAAAATAGAATGGTCCTAGAATTGACCCCTTAGGTATCCTGCATAGTAAAGGAGCTGATGACATTTACATTTACATTTAGTCATTTAGCAGACGCTTTTATCCAAAGCGACTTACAGGTGGGGTAGGCAATAGAAGCAATTGGGACAGCATAAGTACAACAAAAGCATAAGTGCAATCAAAAAAAAAAAAGAGGGCTGGTCTCATATAACCTAACATTTATACTGTCATGATTCCACCTCTTCTGGTTAGGTAATTCTAGATCTTGGGGTGGAATCATACAGGATCCCTTGTTTCCCTGGTCTGCGTCATTGTTCCCTCTCCCTCCTGTCTCCTAGTTTGTGTTAATTAGCTTCCCTTGATTGTTTATCCTTTGCACTTGTCCATCTTGTTATCTCTCCCCTATAAAACATCCTCGTGTTCATTGTCTTGTGCTGGTTCATTGTTTGAAATGTTGTACGTGTACGTCTACCCCGTGGATTGATGTTCCATGTTCCTGCTTTTTGAATGTTCTTGCCTTGTTCTCGTTGCCCTAGTAAGTGTTAGTTTTGTGTTCTCATCAGTGTTTGTTTTCTAGTTTAGTTAGTAAGTGTCTTTGTTACTTTATTATTTATCCTGTATTGTTTTCCCCCTCGTGGGTTTTGTTTTGCCTTTTTTATATAATAAATACTTTTTGTTAACCCTTACCATCCGTGCCTTTGTTATTGCCTGCAATTGGGTTCTCTCCTCCTTGTCTCAGTGGTACTCTGACATATACAGAACCATTCATTCATTCATTTTTTTTTTTTTTTTTAAGAGTAGAGAAGAAAGTAGAGTTAGAACAGATCAGTCAGATGTTGACGGAAGAGCTGTGTTTTCAGACGTTTCTTAAAGATGGCTACAGAATCTGCAGATCTTGTAGCAGCAGGCAGATCATTCCACATAGGTGGAACAGATCCGGAGAAAGTGCGATGAAGAGGATGATTTTCCTAAATTACAAAAAATCCTTTTAGATTAGAATCAATCCACTGTAGACATCTAGTTTGCAACCAGAGCACTTCATCTACATTAAATATCAAATAACTGATAGAATTTTTCAAATTAAAATAAAATAGGAACAAGTGGTTGACGATTATGTAAGTGCATAACTGAAACCTTAATCAGTCAATATTATGAATCTAATTTTGCATGATCCTTATGAGAAAACCAGGGCTGCACCATCTCTAGTGCAGCAAAGTATACATCCGCTGTCAGGTGGGCTGAAATAAAATACAATAAATATAATTACTCAAAGACTGAAGAGCAGCAGCAGACAAACACATCAGCGCTTACACAAACAGAATGTCTTAAGCAGGGCTAGTGAACTGGCGGCCCACCAATCTTCTTGATCCGGCCCGCCTTAACTTGAGTAAACTAACATAACTGGATAGACTTTAAGAAGAGCGGTGTGCTTTAAGAAATACACGTCCTGAGACACCAAATCTTTGAAAGTGCAAAACACTGCTACATTTAATAGGTCTTTGTCAGTCACGTAGGTAATTTTTGATCGACGCGATTGAAGCGCCATTTTGGAGGTATCGCGGCATTGAGCAGTTAACTGAATTAGACCGATTAAACATCATATTGGAGACACAGAACCAAACCAAGTACACACGGTAACAAAATAATCTCCCTAAAGATGTCAGGAACCGTAATTTATATAATTAGTCAACAACACAGATCCATACTAAATAGTCGAGTGCCCTGGCAATGTAGCCTCCAACCTCATTTTTTGAAATTTCTATCTTCTTTATGGTATAAAAATGTACATTTACTTATACTTAATTGTATATACTGTTTTGTCCACCATTGATTTACACTAAATTGAAAGCAATATACATCATGCGTTCTCTAACGTTACCAATAAACGTTACCCTGTTGAAATTAATTTGGTAATACTGTCACGGTGTGACAAATGGAGAGCGGAACTAGTTCTGTTGAATTGGTGTTCCCTCCGGGACGATAACAATGTAACACCGCTCCCCGTGCCACTGTGTACCTGTTGCCTTGACGACAGTAATGATTACTTGACATCAGGTGTGGAGAATTAACTCAGAGACCCGTGATGAGGCCACATAGGCATTTGGAAAGACATAAAAGGCAAGAGAAAGAGACTGTTGGGGTGGTTCTCCTTCGTTGAGAAGTCCTTTATTCGGGAGTTGTAACTGTTGAAGTAACATTGTGTGAAGAGGGAAGTGTTGACTTCGAGAGAGACTTCATGACGTTGGAGGGAGAGGGAAGCACACTGCAAGGGCTGAAAGAGGGAGTTAAGTAACCGGAACTGAGTCTCTTAAATGCATGTATTCGACACTGAATTAGAAGTGGTTTGGAGTGCTGGATTGCGATTACAAATATCACTGCGTGGAGTATACTGATTCATTACCGACCTCTTGCCTCCTCTTTCCCCATTTGAAAATGGTGATGTGAATTCTGTCTGTGGAGAAACATTCAAAGCATCCTGCTCGAACATCAACGATCGCGTTCTTCCGACAGAGACCCATGGGTGAGTGCTGGCCTTACTTGCACTTCGTGAAGTGGACCTGCAGTGCCTAAATTGATGTGTCTCCCACATTGTATGTTTGAGGTGGAATTGCTGTGTGTGTGGAAGATTTATTCCTTATTGCCGTGTCCTCCCCATGTGGCATGCAAGTCTAATGCCTGGAATGAGAGCTTAGTGATGGTGATCTGCACTATCTGGTCGGAAAGAATAAACTCTGTGTCGAATTAAGCCCCTCTGTTATATTAGCAGGAGAACTGTACGCCTTGTCTGAAGTGTCTATCCCGTCTCTTCCCGGGCCGAGCCTGTTCAGACTGCCGGTTGGAGCCTGCTGCATGCCTGTCAGCCCACTAGTGCTGTGGGAAGTGTCCATCCCCTCTGAGAACGAATGTGAAAGCTGTGTGCCCTGCTGGAAATAGCCTTTCTGTCTGTGCCAGAAGAAGCCGTGTGCAGCCAGTCGACATTGAGTCAGCCACATTCCTGTAACCCACCTGGACTGTGAGAAGTGCTCGTCCCCCTGTAGGGAACGTGGGGAATACAAAAACCCCGACCACCGACTCACCTGTTGGAGTTCCCCTGGCTACTTACCGGCCCACCGTGCACTCACCGCAGGATCCTGTACTCGGGAAGAGGGCGGGAGAAACCCTGGCCACTGCCCCGTGGGCCTTCGACCACTGAGGGCGACGAAGAAAGAAGATTTAAATTAGGATTTTCCAATTGTTTTAACTTCTGAAATAAACTTGTCATATTTTATTTCTGTCTCCGACTCGTCTCTGACACGCTCCTCGAGGTGGTCCTGGTGTAGGGGTGGGTGCAGTTTGGCTTGGTCCATCCCGACCTGTGACAGATCTTGGCGTAGTCGGCAGGGTACCACTTCGAGTTGAGCGATCAGAGTTCGAGATGGCTGAAGAAGAAGAGCCGATGGGGCGACAACCGGTGATGCCGATCTTTATGGGAGCCCCATGGGCCCAGAAGTACGGAGGCCCTGGATCAGAAGTGACCCTGTCATGTTGGAAGACCCAGGTTGAATATTTGGCCGGGCTTCAAGGTCTGAGTGCCCCCCAGAGTGTACAGTTTGTTCTAAATTCGTTGGAGGGAGAAGCAAGAAGAGAGGTACAGGCAGCACCGGAAGCAACTCGAACGACTGTTCGAGCCATCTTCGAATTTCTCATCGGGCAATATGGAGACACCACCCCGGTAGCTGTCCTGCGTACGCAGTTTTTTAATTGTAGGCAAGGGCCTCGACAAAACGTCCGTGCATTCACGCTGCAGTTGAGGGAACAGTTCTCCCGGTTGAAAGGAATACACGACCACGGTCTGGGTGATGGGGAAGGTCTGTTGCGAGATCAATTTCTACTGGGATTACGAGAAGGCCCCGTGCGTCAGAGCTTGCGGGTCCAACTTCGACGAGAGCCCGGCCTCACTTTTGAAGAACTGCGAGGAGAAGCTCTAGCCCTTGAATGTGACCACACAGTGAGTGTAGAGCCTTCCAGCTGTTTGGCCACAAATGTCATTAGTGGTCCTCCGCCCCCTGTCACGCCGGACTGGAAGCATGCCCTTCGGGAGGAGCTGAAGAGGGACGTACGCGAGCAGTTGTCCGAACTGTCTAAGTCCCTCATGACAGAGCTTCGCCGAGAACATCCCCATTCATTGTCTTCGCCACGGGAGCGGGCGTACTCAGATGGGGGTCATCTCCCAGAACGCCGCCCGCCTCGGCGGCCTCGATTCCAGTGGGATGAACAGGGTCGTCCTCTCTGCATTAAATGTGGAGAACCGGGTCACTACTTCCATCAGTGCCCCTCCAGACGGGCATCGCAAGGGGATTTTTAGGGCATCCGGCCACTGTGGGTCAAGTGGTCGGGACCCCCTTGTTAGACCCTCAGCTTCCTACACCTCCCAATGAACATCTGGTAGGCCGTTGTCCGGTGGTGGCGATTCAGGTCAACGGCCGGACAGTACAATGCCTCCTGGACACCGGGTCGCAAGTAACCTTGTTTGCAGAGAGTTTGACTCGTGAGCTGTTTGGTGCACAGGGTCGGTCGATGGCCGAAGCTCCCTGGTTGACTCTGCGGGGGGCCAATGGACTCGACATCCCGTATGTAGGATATTTGGTGACGGATTTGGAGATACACGGGGTTGTTGTACCCCAGAAAGGAGTGGTGGTAGTGCGGGACGACTGCCTGGGGTCTCATCGCGCCCTACTGGGCATGAATGTTATCTCAGAGTGTTGGGAGAAACTGTTCCAGGGCAGACCAGCACGAGCAGCCGTGACATCAGATGGACAGGAGTGGGATTGGGTTAGAGCCGATTGTCGCTGGGTTTGTCTGGCTGAGCAACAAGGTGAACGTGAGAGTATTGGGAGATTGGCCTGCCGTTATGCTTTGTCCATTCCTGCCCGAAGTGAGGCCATGGTCTGGGCCAGAGTGCCCCCTCGGCTCTACAGTCCTGAGGAGGGGGTTTTGGTGGAACCCTACTTGGATGGCCCCAAGGTGGAAGTTGCCCGAGGGCTGGCGACTGTTAGGAGAGGTCGGGTCTCGATTAAAGTCTGAAATTTGAATTCTTTCCCGATCCACCTACACCGCCATCAGCACCTAGCCCGAGTTACCTCGGTGAAGCCCCAGCAAATTTGAGAACAAGGGGAAGTTGAATTCAGTCAAGTGAGTCCAACAGTGGTAGAGGTGGCCCTGGCACAGACGGGTTGACACGTGGGGGAAGCTGGAGAAGGACTGCCGACATACCTTGAGGGAGAGTCGTTACGGGGAGAGGGATTGGAAAAGGATCAAGCCAAACAGTTCCAATGTTTTTTGTCGAAATGGCAGCACCTATTCTCCACCCATGACGAGGATTACGGCCACACGGATGCGGTCAAGCATCAGATCCCGACCGGGGAGGCTGCGCCCAGTAGGGAGCGCTATCGACCTGTGCCCCCGACATTGTATTCTGAGGTCCGCACCCTCCTGAAAGGGATGTTGGATAAGGGAATTATCCGTGAGAGCAGCAGTCCCTGGGCCGCCCCGATAGTACTGGTATGGAAGAAAAATGGTTCTTGGAGGTTCTGCGTGGACTATCGAAGATTGAATCAGGTGACCAAAAGGGATGCCTTCCCGCTGCCTCGAGTAGAGGATTCCCTTACAAGCCTCACACAAGCAGCCTGGTATTCAACTCTCGATCTGGCCAGCGGATACTGGCAGGTACAGGTGGATGAGCGGGACAGGGAGAAGACTGCGTTAACTACCCCCTTTGGGCTATATGAGTGGGCTCGGATGCCGTTCGGGCTCTGCAACGCCCCCGCCACCTTCCAACGGCTAATGCAGCGGTGCCTGGGCGGCCAACTAATGGAGACTACTCTCATCTACCTTGACGACGTGATCGTCTATTCCCCGGATTTCGGGTCCCATCTCCAACATCTCGAGCAGGTCTTTCGCTCCCTGGAGAGGTATGGGCTGAATCTCCAGCCGGATAAATGTCAGCTTTTCCGGAAGGAGGTAAAATTCTTGGGCCACATAGTGAGTGCTGCGGGGATCTCTGTCGATCCGGAGAAGGTGGCAGCTGTGCAGGGGTGGACTGCCCCTAAAACGGTGCACCAGGTCAGATCCTTCCTGGGCTTCGTCGGATATTACAGGCGATTCATCCAGGACTTCTCCAAAATCGCCAAGCCGATCAATCAGCTGCTGGGAGGTGTGGGACGAGTTCGGGGCCGAGGGTCCCCATCGATCCAGTGGGGTCCTACGTGCGAGGCCGCCTTCCAGAAACTCAAGCAGGAGTTACTACAGGCCCCGATTCTGGCTTATGCCGACTTTACACAGCCTTTTATTTTGTACACCGACGCCAGTAACCTGGGCTTGGGAGCTGTCTTGGCAACAAGGAGAAGAGAGGGTAATTGCTTATGCGAGCCGAAGCTTGCACCCGACGGAGAAGAACGACGCCAACTACAGTTCTTTTAAACTCGAGCTACTGGCAATGAAGTGGGTGCTAAGCGAAAAGTTTAAAGATTATCTGTGGGGATCGAAGGTGCAAGTAGTTACGGACAATAACCCGCTGGTACATCTACAGACCGCCAAGCTGGGGGCGGTGGAGCAGAGATGGGTGGCACAACTGGCGAATTTCGATTACCAGCTTCAGTACCGGCCTGGGAGGGAACATACAAATGCCGACGTACTGTCTAGGCTGCCGGAGGAAGGATCGGCAGGCCCGGTAGTGACACTCGAAGTAGGGCATGACGAGGGATTGATGGTGGGGATTGTGGAGGTACCTGGGCAACCATCGGAAGAACCCCCTGGTTGTTGGGGATGGGACCCGCAGGGTTGGAGGTCCTGGCAGGGTGAGGATTAGGATTTGCTGTCGGTCCGGACTTGGCTGAGGCGAAGAACATGGCCAGAGGGCGAGGAATGCCGGACCCAGACCCAAACAGTGCGAGGACTGCTGGGGCAGAGAAGGAGACTCTACCTGAGGGAAGGAGTGATCTGCAGGGCCCTCCAGGATTCCAGGTTGGGCGACAAGGTTTGTCAGGTGGTGGTCCCCGAGGGACGCTGGCTGGCGCTGTTGGAAGCGTATCACACCAGAATGGGGCATCAAGGGCAAGAGAGGACAACAGCACTATTGCGGCGACACTTCTACTGGCCTGGGATGGAGGGCACGACAAGGGCCTATCTCCAGAGGTGCCGACGTTGTATACTGTTTAAGACCAGGAAAGAGGTACGGGCCCCGCTAGTTCCAATCCAGGCCAAAGCACACTTGCACATTGTTGCCATGGACTATTTGACCCTGGGTCGACCGGTGGACCGGATCCAGTATATCCTGGTGGTCACGGACCTATTCACCAAATACGCTTGGGCCGTCCCCACCCTGGACCAGACTGCCATTACCACAGCCGATGCCCTGTGGAAGTACGTGGTTCAGCCGTTTGGGTGCCCCGAAGTACTCCATTCCGATCAAGGGCCTAACTTTGAGTCCAGAGTGATTCATGAGTTGTGCCGACTGTATGGAGGGAAGAAGACCCAGACGACCCCTTATCACCCCCAAGGGAATGGAGGGTGTGAGAGATTTAACCAAACGCTGCTGAGCCTACTGGGGAGGAAGGTCAGCAAGGCCATTGGGCCGATAGACTTCCAGCATTGGTCCAGGCATATTATAACAGCGTACACAGTACTACTGGTTACGCCCCAACCTACCTGATGTTTGGAAGGCATGTAAGGCTCCCAATTGATCTGCTTCTGGGGACTGCTCCAGCGGAGGAAGGGGGTAGTCTGACTGAGTGGGTGACAAGACACCATCAGCGTCTCCAGTCAGTTTACGGGCAGGTCTCGGGCCAGATTAATCAAGCTGCAGCGAAGAACAAAAGGCTGTATGACCGGACGGCTCGCGAGGCACCGCTACTGCCAGGGGAGAGGGTGTTGGTAAGAGACAACCGTCGACGGGGGAAGGGCAAATTGAGTGACCGGTGGGAGTCCCAGCCTTATGTTGTCCAACGGCAACCACACCCAGACCAGCCGGTGTATGCCCTCCGTCCCGAAGGGAGAGCCGGTCCAGAGCGGGTGTTGCATCGCAATCTGGTCCGTCCTTGTCCGAACTATCCTACTCCCGTTGCAGATAAACCTCCAGTTGAAGCGACATGGATGCCCCAGTTGGTGGGATGGGCAGTGGTCCCAAGGGGACTAGGCATAGAGCCACGGCCTGAAGAGCCCCTTTCTCCACCCAGACGGTCCCAGCGGGAGAACCGAGGTCGGCACCCAGCCAGGTATGGAGACTGGGTGTCTGGATCCTGTTCTGGGGACTAGAACGGTTTGGCAGGGGGGTATGTCACGGTGTGACAAATGGAGAGCAGAACTAGTTCTGTTGAATTGATGTTCCCTCCGGGACGATAACAATGTAACACCGCTCCCCGTGCCACTGTGTACCTGTTGCCTTGACGACAGTAATTATTACTTGACATCAGGTGTGGAGAATTAACTCAGAGACCCGTGATGAGGCCACATAGGCATTTGGAAAGACATAAAAGGCAAGAGAAAGAGACTGTTGGGGTGGTTCTCCTTCGTTGAGAAGTCCTTTATTCGGGAGTTGTAACTGTTGAAGTAACATTGTGTGAAGACGGAAGTGTTGACTTCGAGAGAGACTTCATGACGTTGGAGGGAGAGGGAAGCACACTGCAAGGGCTGAAAGAGGGAGTTAAGTAACCGGAACTGAGTCTCTTAAATGCATGTATTCGACACTGAATTGGAAGTGGTTTGGAGTGCTGGATTGCGATTACAAATATCACTGCGTGGAGTATACTGATTCATTACCGACCTCTTGCCTCCTCTTTCCCCATTTGAAAATGGTGATGTGAATTCTGTCCGTGTCTGTGGAGAAACATTCAAAGCATCCTGCTCGAACATCAACGATCGCCGCTCTTCCGACAGAGACCCATGGGTGAGTGCTGGCCTTACTTGCACTTCGTGAAGTGGACCTGCAGTGCCTAAATTGATGTGTCTCCCACATTGTATGTTTGAGGTGGAATTGCTGTGTGTGTGGAAGATTTATTCCTTATTGCCGTGTCCTCCCCATGTGGCATGCTAGTCTAATGCCTGGAATGAGAGCTTAGTGATGGTGATCTGCACTATCTGGTCGGAAAGAATAAACTCTGTGAGTCGAATTAAGTCCCTCTGTTATATTAACAGGAGAACTGTACGCCTTGTCTGAAGTGTCTATCCCGTCTGTTCCCGGGCCGAGCCTGTTCAGACTGCCGGTTGGAGCCTGCTGCATGCCTGTCAGCCCACTAGTGCTGTGGGAAGTGTCCATCCCCTCTGAGAACGAATGTGAAAGCTGTGTGCCCTGCTGGAAATAGCCTTTCTGTCTGTGCCAGAAGAAGCCGTGTGCAGCCAGTCGACATTGAGTCAGCCACATTCCTGTAGCCCACCTGGACTGTGAGAAGTGCTCGTCCCCCTGTAGGGAACGTGGGGAATACAAAAGCCCCGACCACCGACTCACCTGTTGGAGTTCCCCTGGCTACTTACCGGCCCACCGTGCACTCACCGCAGGATCCTGTTCTCGGGAAGAGGGCGGGAGAAACCCTGGCCACTGCCCCGTGGGCCTTCGACCACTGAGGGCGACGAAGAAAGATTTAAATTAGGATTTTCCAATTGTTTTAACTTCTGAAATAAACTTGTCATATTTTATTTCTGTCTCCGACTCGTCTCTGACACGCTCCTCGAGGTGGTCCTGGTGTAGGGGTGGGTGCAGTTTGGCTTGGTCCATCCCGACCTGTGACAATACTGATAAAGTAATAATATAAGTAAGTAATACTGATAAAAAAACCAAAACACATTTATGAAAAGTACATTTTACATACTCGATTGAACATACTTAAGCAACACTGCTAAAATGCATAACAGAATGTGTGATTACATATTATTACAAGGGGAAAACTAAAAAATCGTTCCTAGTGCGGAAGCTATCAGCTGTTTCTATCGTGTGTCCAAGTATTACCACATATTACACAACAAGAATGTACCATTTTATCTCTTGAAATGAAGCAAAATTGAATGAAGAAGACAGAACATCTCGGCGTTGATACCTTATAAATGACGGCGATACCCATAATGCACTTCGACAACTTTTCTGTTGAAAAAACTGTTGTGTTGTGTTCTTGAAAAACAATGCCACCCACATCTTGGATTGAATTGGGGTAAGTAAATTAACATCATCTTGGGTACATTCAGGAAAATAACATAGGCTACGAATAAAAAGACAATATCCCTTAATTAAACATCATGAAAAGGTAAAGATACTGGATTGAGAATTTGTGTGCATGTTTTAATATATGACCTATAAGTAACAGCAACAAACAGCATAAAAGGAAACAAAATGCAGTTAATTCAAGAAATACCAAATAATAAAAGAAATGAGGATATGCTCAAAAAAACCGACTGCATCCGATTTATACTTTTGAAATCTTTCCCTCAAAGAAAAGAAGTAGAAGACCCCTGGTCTAACGATTAGAGCCGAGAAAATGTCAAACTTTAATGAGACGAGTGTCATTGCAGCTTGTTAATACGAGTTTTAAAAGATCACTCCATTATTTAGAGCAAATTATCTGGAGCAATTTGCTGTGGTTGAAACACAGTGGCTCATATGCTAAACGTTGCTTTCACCAGCTTCTTCTTTTTCTACAGTTGTGTTATCGTTTTAGATTTTTGTTGTTCTGTTTAGATTGACCTACTGTAATCTCACCGAGCAATCATGCAAGGGCTTGGCATCCGCTCTAGAATCACCAGACTCCTCACTAAGACAGCTGGACCTGAGTAACAATGACCTGCTAGATTTAGGAGTAAAACTGCTCTCTGCTGGACTGAAGAGTCCAAACTGTCAACTGGAGATATTGAGGTATTTAGGAACCCATATTTGCTCAAATACAGTTGTGTTCAAAATTATTCAACCCCCAATGCTGTAAATGGTTTTAGGGAATTTAGTGTACATTTGTATTTGTATGCAGAATGAAATCCTACAAGGACTTCTTAAAGAACCATATGCAACTAAAATGACATCAATTAGTTTTGTAATACAGTAGTAAATGTTTCTTTTGTGAATTCTTCATTGACATAATTATTCAACCCCTTAAAGACTACCACTCTGAAGAACAGAGGTTCAATGAAGTGTTTTCAATCAGGTATTGAAAACAACTGTGGATATCAGGGAGCAGCAATAAAGCCAAATAAGCACCAATTAGGCAGCTTTATAATGACTGTGATACTCAACTCCTTCTAGACATTTACTGGTGTGGTTACAAACATGGTGAGGTCAAGAGAATAGTCCAGGAAGACAAGAGAACAGGTGATTACTCTTCACAGGAAGGGCAATGGCTATAAGAAGATTGCAAAGATGTTAAACATACCAAGAGACACCATAGGAAGCATCATTCGCAAATTTAAGGCAAAGGGCACTGTTGAAACGCTACCTGGTCGTGGCAGAAAGAAGATGCTGACTTCGACTGCTGTGCGCTACCAGAAGCGTAGAGGGGAGAAAAGTCCACTTGACTGCTGAGGAACTGAGAAAAGATTTGTCAGATGTGGGTACTGAGTTTCTGCTCAGACAATACGGTGCACCCTGCGTAATGAAGGCCTCCATGCCAGAACTCCCAGGCGCAACCCCTTGCTGTCCCCAAAGAATAAGAAGAGTCGACTGCAGTATGCCAAAAGTCATGTGGACAAACCACAGAAGTTTTGGGATAGTGTTCTGTGGACTGATGAAACAAAATTAGACCCATGGATCAACGCTATGTTTGGAGGAGGAAGAACAAGGCCTATGAAGAAAAGAACACCTTGCCTACTGTGAAGCATGGCGGGGGGTCAATCATGCTTTGGGGCTGTTTTGCTTCTGCAGGTACTGGGAAGCTTCAGCGTGTGCAAGGTACCATGAATTCTCTTCAGTACCAGGATATATTGGATGACAATGTGATGCAGTCCGTCACAAACCTGAGGCTTGGAAGACGTTGGACCTTTCAACAGGACAATGATCCCAAGCATACCTCCAAGTCCACTAGAGCATGGTTGCAGATTAAAGGCTGGAACATTTTGAAGTGGCCATCGCAGTCACCAGACTTAAATCCGATTGAGAACCTCTGGTGGGACTTAAAGAAAGCAGTTGCAGTGCGCAAGCCTAAGAATGTGACTGAACTGGAGGCTTTTGCCCATGATGAATGGGCGAAGATACCCGTAGATCGCTGCAAGACACTTGTGTCAAGCTATGCTTCACGTTTAAAAGCTGTTATAACTGTAAAAGGATGTTGTACTAAGTACTAAGATTGAATGTCACTTGGGGGTTGAATAAAACTGATAATGATGTGAGCTCAGAAAAGACATTTGTGGTTATTTCATTATAAATGTTATGTTATATTTGTCTGACCTACATGTGCCTCTTTGATTTAATTGTAAGCAGGAGGACTGAATGATCATAATCAATGTCAAACTGACCAAAACAATCAATTTCAGTGGGGGTTGAATAATTTTGAACACAACTGTATGTTCTCGTCTTGACCACCTAGATGCTTCAGCAGACCTCAGTTTATCCTTGCATGTTGGGGTGTGTCTCTTCAGGTTATCTGGCTGTATGGTTACAGAAGAAGGATGTACTGCTCTGGTCTCAGCTCTGAGATCAAACCCCTCACATCTGAGAAAACTGGATCTCAGCTACAATCACCCAGGAGATTCAGGAATGAAGCTTCTCTGTGATCTGCTGGATGACAAACAATGCAAACTAGATTGTATCAGGTATACGTGGCATTAAAACGTAATATAAAGATAAATTCTGTTAATATGGATATGTGTCATTTTACTGCATTAACATGGACCACTGTATTATGGTTGTATCAATTCGATTCAAATCAATTTTATTTATATAGCTCTTTTTACAATTTTATTGTTGCAAAGCAGCTTTACAGACATAAAACCGAAAAATCTAAGAAAAATAATACTTTGGGAAAAATTTAAGAGAGCATATGGTATTAAGATGCGTGCTATTATTGAAAGTTTTCTCTGTGCAATGTACACTGTCAGTGGATGGTCAGAAACTATAAATTATTAAATCGAAGTATATTTAATTTAGTTTTTTTATTATTTTAAATATTGTAATCAGGACTGGAGCCTAAAATTACAGTATACCCAAACAATTTGCAATAATACCCAAACGTGCGGAAAGAATATATTTGTTAAAATATGTTAACGTGCATGTGTTTTGTCCAACGCAAGTTGGTTATATTAATGAATTAAACTAATTAAGCTGTCTCCCAGTGAGTAACAGAGTCAAGGAACCAAAACTCCACTATAGATGTATATGTGTATAAGAGTGGAGAAAAATAACTTGGGAGAGGCCAGACTCAACCAGGAGAGCCAGTCCTCCTCTGGCATATTAAATAGCACTGCTGCAACTAAAGAGTGAAATACTGTGAACTGTGAGATTCATGGGAAATAGTTTGCTGGGCTGGTAAGTTAAAAGAGGAAAGAACTAGTGAGGATAGAAAATATATATATTATGGTCTGTCCAATTTTATTCTGGTTCTGGATGACTATAAGTAGGTTGTGGCTATAGTTGTCATCAGGCGATTTGCCCATCATAACGTGCGTCTGACTGGACTGGGAAAAGCATCAGCTCAGAACCTGAGCTTGGACTGACGACTTTTGGTGCCCTCGGGATCATAGGTTGTGGATAAAGTTGCAATCAGGTGGACTTCCCATCATAACGGGCATTTTGGTGAGCTGTATAGAGCATCCGGCCAGAACCGGAGCTTCGACAGATGACCTGTCGTGTCTTTAGTAACCTGAGGACGGGACAAGAAAAGCAAAATACTGACATTGGCGTAGATTCCCCTAACAGAAGGTGTAAGAAAGTCTCACATCATGATGGATGTGTTTGTGTCCGATTCTGACAAGCTAACTATATTGCGGCATAGACTGCTTAGTTATCAGTGTTATCATTGAATTAGGTTAAAGCTATATTAAAGAGATGAGATTTTGGTCTAGTTTTAAACTGATTGAGTTTGTCTGAATCTCGAACCTAGCTGGGTAGGCTATTCCAAAGTTTAGAAGCTAATAATGAAAAGGATCGACCACCTTTAGAATATTTTGATTTTGCGAATATTTGGTTTTGCGACCGAAGTGTACGCAATGGATTGTTATACTCTTCACAGAGATACTGAGCCGCTAGACCATTCAATGCGTAAGTTATTAGCCGGATTTTGAAGTCTATTCGGAACTTAATAGACACCCAGTGCATTAATAACAGAATTTGGCTTATTTGGTCAAATTACTTTTATCTAGTAAGTACTCTGGCTGCTGACTTTTGAACCTGTTGGAGTTTTTTCAGAAGCGTTGCAGGAGATCCCCCCCAACAATGAATTACAAAAATCTATTTGTGAGGTCATAAATGCCTGAATAAGCTTCTCCGCGTCTAAAGCAGAAAGCATTCGCCGCAGTTTAGAGATGTTTCTAAGATGGAAGATAATGAGAGATATATCAAACGATATCTGCTGTCTAGCAAAACACCCAGGTTCTTAACTGTGGATGACGACACAAAAGAAAAACCATCAAAGGAAATCTTGCACTGTTTATTGGCATTTGGTGTAATAATGAACACCTCTGTCTTGTAAGAGTGTAGCATAAGAAAGTTGTTGGCCATCCAGTTTTTGATATCATTAACACAGTCTTTTAGCTTTAAAAACTGGGCGGTATTACCCAGTTTTGAGGAAATGTTTAGCTGTGTATCATCAGCATAGCAGTTTAAATGTCCAATCCGGATTCAAATAATTCATTTAAATGCTTCAATCGAAATACAAATGGCCAATGTTGATTATGATGGGTGGCTTATACCTACAGCATTGTAAACCGTTTGATGGGACATGTAAACACTTGATTGAAAACTGAATGTAAATGTGCAGTGAAGTTGAAATTACTGTTAGTGATGGCGCAATGACGCGTGACGCATAGAACAAGCTGTTATTGAGGAAAATGACAGTTGTGTCTTTCTAAAATTCTCATTTACACTTATTTGTAAGGGATGTAGTATAATGTTGTCCCACCAGTCCTTGCTCGTACTCTGGTTTCTTAATTTATATAAACAGAGAATTAAACTGTGCACAGGCTGACAGATGCATGAAATTAAAATACCTGCTTTATATGTTTTCAAAGGTTATACAGTGATAAGTATGTGCTGTGCAGCATGAAGTTCAGCACATTTAAAGCTTCATGTGCTCGTCATCTTTCTTGATTAAATAAGCGTACTCCCAAAATAAACAAGCAATGGTATAAGGATGTCTAAAATCCTCATTTTGAAACTATGTGCGCATGTCATTAGATCATATATCCGATTTGAAATCAGTAACATATAAACACACATGTCAATTCGATTACTTCATTAGCATTCATGAAAAACACGACAGATTACTAACAGCCAGCGCAAATGCCTCTTTTGCCATTAAAAACTACTTTTTGGATTTATTAAAGACCCGTAGAGGGGATTAATTAAATTAAGTTTTGCATTTGTCATTGTACTGGTATTTTTGCGGCATTGTTTAATGCCCCAAAAAGCATGTCTTAAAACCCTGTGCTAATTTGCGCTGTTCTTAGATTGCGCTTGTGTTTTAATATGCGCTTTGTCAATAAAACACCCACTCCCATTTGCGCTTTTTTTTTTTTTTCAAATTGAGTGTAGCAAATCTCCATAAAAGGAAGGAAGGAGCCGATCCTCACGGCCGATCGCCGGCGAACAAAACAAATACAAACATGTTCGGGCCCGGTCCTCTCTCTTCGACGGTCCGGTCGCTCGTTCTCTTAAATACTCCCGATCTCCTACGTGTTCGAGACCGGTGTGCTCACAGCTGGCGGTAATTAACAATTACTCACCGGTCTTGAACTGGTCTCGCCCCGCCTACTCCACTACATTGAGAATCTCTTTGATTAAAATTTTGGAGGAAAACTGGGCTTAATCCATTTTTATTTAAATACTTCATTGTTCTTTAAAAACTTTTTAAGGAGTTTCACAAGCACCATATCATTTTAATACTTCAAATATTATTTGTTGGTGCTTAATTCAGTATAAGCAGAATGTGACTTTGTTTTGTAGTGTGGATCATGTTGGAGAGGTCAGGATTAGAGCCGGACTACACAAGTGTAAGTGCACACACGCATCTGATGCATACGGCACACTTAAAGGCATGGTGGGTGATCCTGTCCAGAATTTTTTTTGTCATGTTGGTTGGAAATCTCTTTACATCCTGATAGCAATCAAGAAGTAAAGTGGTCAAATAATAATTTTATAGTTATATTTCGTCTGTGAACGGAGTAGAACCAAAAAACATTGCCCAATCAAAACGTTCTGGCCGAACGCTGTGTCTGGTCTTATGTACATTTTCAGCCAACATTTACATTTACATTTAGTCATTTGGCAGACGCTTTTATCCAAAGCGACTTACAGTGCACTTATTACAGGGACAATCCCCCTGGAGCAACATGGAGTAAAATGTCTTGCTCAAGGACACACTGGTGGTGGCTGCTGGGATCGAACCAGCAACCTTCTGCTTACCAGTTCAGTGGTTTAACCCACTAGACCACCATCTCAACATATTTTGCATACCACTGCGCACCCTGTTCACGCAGACATCATACGTCATCAGCACTGCAGTGTGCTCACATCCGCTGTGTCAATGTAGGAAAAATGCCGGACAATCAGCAACAATCAAACTTCCTGCGGAACTGACAAATCTACAAATCGAAAGTCAGTTTTTGAAAAAGCAGTGACGAAAAAACGTCTTGATCATGAACGAGGAAAAACTTGAGTTAACATCGGTTCTGCTTTTACACAATGGAGACAGCTCTTGCAGGCAAAGGGTCTGAAAGACGATATCATGGTTGCTCTCTCTCTTTTGGATAGGTATGTAGATGCTTCGAGAAGAATTTAATGGATTTAGTTTGAATTTCATTACGTGGATCTACGAAATACATTCATGCGTTTGGTGGAGGCGTGGCTTTGGAAGGCGAATCGCATAGAGGGTGCGATTATTAAATTCCGTGCTAGGAGGCAATTGTTATGTTTACATCAGTTAAAAATAAGAATTCATAATAATCTACTAAACACTGAATTTGGAAAGGTATGGTAGATTCAGGTCATAAAAGTTATCAACTTTAGAGACGTTCAATAAATGCACAACGGTCTGTTACTGTGGGGACGTTTCCATGCCCCTGATAATGAAGTGTCCCAAAATTAAACACTACTGGTTGCTTTATCTGTCAGTCATATTGCCTCTTCAGTGATCTGCCATTGTTCCCAGACTTTAGTTTATTTACTTTATTTTTACAGTGTTTTTAAAAAAGACATCCTCAAAGTTAAAGTTAGCTAGAATCTGTCAAGCTTGCTAAATTTTGTGTATACATTTTCATCACATTATAATTAAGCTGATAAACCCACATTCAAACAAACACAATATAATTTTTGTGTCACTATCTCTGTTTTGTGCACAGATGCCTGTGATCTCACACTGGATCCAAACACAGTAAACACTCATCTATGTCTGTCTGAGGAGAACAGAAAGGTCACACGTTTGGGAAAGGAGAAGGAGTCAAATTCTGATCATCCAGAGAGATTTGATTACTGGCCTCAGGTTGTGTGTACAGAGAGTCTGTCTGATCGCTGTTACTGGGAGGCTGAATGGAGTGGGTGGAAAGGAGCTGTTATATCTGTGACACATAAAGGAATCAACAGGAAAGGAGGAGGTGATGACTGTAGGTTTGGATTTAATGAAAACTCCTGGAGCATTGACTGCACTGATGACGCCTTCACTGTTTGGCACAATAAAAACAGCACTGATATAGAAGCAGCTACAACCCTGTACAACAGGGTAGGAGTTTATCTGGACTGTCCCGCCGGTACTTTGTCCTTCTACAGCATCTCTGACAAACTCACACACTTGCACACATTTCACTCCACATTCACAGAACCACTGCTTGCTGGATTCAGGATTTATACTGATTCCTCCGTTTCTCTGTGCTGAATTTATCACCCTAGGTCGCAAAACAATAACAAATAACAGGGGCGTAGGTTAATAACACTGTGATGACCGTGTAGTGGAATGATGGGAGATGTAGTCTTCACTTCTGCTACAGATGGAATTCTTATGAGACACACATATCATGTTCATGGATTGCCATCCATGCCCAGAACATGAATGGAAAGTACACTTATCATGTCCATTTTAGACACCATTAGGCCTACGTTAAAACAAGGTGGATAAAAAGCATTATAAAAAGTATTATTACTCTTTAGACATGTGGGTTTGTTGAGTGCGTGTGCACATAATTAAGTTTTATAAAGGCCCAAGAACATTGCCAATGTATAGAGAAAATGTATTTTCAGGGTCAGTGTGAGGATTTACGGATCATATATTCAATGAAATTATAAAAATTGCAGATTTAAGATCCATATATGGTTACTTTGGGTAGGAGACCGAGGCAAACTGAAAGCCTGTGCATCTGCGCACAATATTTTACTTGCTACTGGTGACTGTTGAATGATCAATGCATCAAAGTAAAAGAAGTTTTTTAAGTATTTAAGTAGTTAAAAGATGTGACTATGACCTGTAAGTTATTTATTTTATATATGAGGAAATAACACATTTTCATTGACTCTTTATTATGTGCATGCAAAATGTGCATTTGTTTGTAAAAGGGTGTCACTGAAATGTCTTTTTATTAAAGTTCATTTTTTCTTTCATTCACATATTGTTAAAGTTTCTACTTACTATTACCTAATGTACTTTTAATTTTATTATTGTATGTTTGGATTTGTTTTTCTTTGTTATTGTTCTCTCATTTGGGTAATGGATTTATATTATTTTATCGTATGAAGATCATTTCGTTTCTTAAGTTCGGTATTTGTTGGAGTGCATTCTACATTTGTCACTTATTTTCTAACACTGTACATTTACAAACTTGTGGATGTAAGTTTTGTATCAGAGGCAAAGCTATAAGTTATGGCCAATCCAATCACTAGTTCGGTAATTGCCAAAAATATGGAAAAAAACGACTTGTATTGAAAGCACCTGTAAATACTCTGAGTACATATTACATTGAAAAAAAGGTTTGTTGGAATTAATCAATTTAATCATGTACATCGGTTCCACACGATTCAAGGTTTTTTTAACATAAATGTATTTTAATTTTAATTGTTTTTATTTGTGGATATTTATTTTTAATGTTATTAAAACTCTTTCAGAATATCAGATGGTCACAAAACTGTTGGGTCAGGTAATGTTAATCAGGAAGCACAGAACTTCTGATCAGGGAATCTACCTGTTCTTTTATAAAGATTTTAATTTTCACATTAAAAATCATCTTGAGTCATTCCAGACTAAACATTTTACAGATATTTTTATTATGGAGTTAACATTATATTCTTGGAGATGAGAATCAAGCTGAAAATGTAAAACAAATGTTAAATTTTAGGCCTACTTTACAGAGTTGGCGCCAGAACAGATCTACTGGAGGGCGTCGAGTCTTCAGCGGGGGGAGCACAGCCGTTTGAGAAATATTTTGACGTAGTGGCGACATCATAGTCCAACACAGCAGAAATGCTAACAAAATGAAACACTTGTTTTTTATTGATTATTATTTGCAAATTTTGTTTATTCTTGTTGTTGTTAATTTCCATATCATGTCACTTAGTCGAGGCTTTATGTGGTAGCCCTATGCACACAGTTTACTCGTATACACACAGCGGAGGGCTGTCGTCGAGGGTAAAGGCAAATAAATGCAGTTATCCCATGTCTGACATGTTACCATTTTGTTATTTCGCCTCTCCGATCGCGGATAATGTTAGCTGTAACAGTTTGCTCTGGTCCATTTCTCACAATAACGAGCCGCCAAAGTTATTACGAAGCACGTTGTTTAATCTCGTCACCGAAAGCTCCGCTCATCCAGCGCTATACCTTTTGACAATCACTTGAACTCCCGGGTGGTTTCACGAATTTATAAAGAACATAAAAAAAACCTCTAAAGCAGTTTTCTCTCCTTTTCCATCATTCAGTACTGCCAGGAATACAAACTCATGTATATGGGACAATACCCATATTCCCGTTGATGAAGATTTACAATCTGCTGAACAAACAAGTGCAGGTCAATGGGTGTGTAACTGAAGAGCTCAGCAGTCTAACATGCGTTTTAATGACATTTTTGACAAATACACGTTTCATTAAAATAATTTGTATACAGTTGCCTTGTTTATTGTTTGGTCTTCTTATAATCATTGTAAAACGTTAGGAATGATTACAATAAATAATAAACCAGCATGAATTAAATTCACATATTTAAACATTAACTAATATTTAAACAAAACAGTTGAGTACACCATTGTTAAAGTTCATACATGTAATTATTTTATGGTGATTTAGTTTTACCTATCCACATCGCTGGCAACAACATAACCAACTGTTATGTTCCCCAAACGTTAATTCTGGTAGACCTTCATTGTGTTTCAGCGACCTTACATATTAGTTAAAAAAAGTGTGAAACTTGTCCCAGAGGTAAATCACTATATGTACTGCTGTAGTATATAGCTTTAACTGAGAGTTTGCTTTTTCAAATGTGTACATCAAGTGATGTTTATTTCATTGGTTAGCTGGTGAGAAGAATAACTGTCATGGTTTCACCTCTCCTAGTCAGGTATTTCTTGGTTTAGAGGTGGAATCATACAGAATCCTTTGTTTCATGTGGGAGAGAGATGATTTCTTCTCTCTCTGGTCTTGTCATCGTTCCTCCCCCCCCCCCTGTTTCCTAGTTGGTGTTAATTAGCTTTCCTTGATTGTTTATCCCTTTCACCTGCTCCATCTTGTTATCTCTCCCTATAAGAGTCCTCATCTTTCATTGTCTTGTGCTGGTTCATTGTTTGTATGAAGTCTCTTGTACTAGTAAGTCTTACTGTTCCTGTACCAGTCTTAGCTCTTGTTAATGTTCGCTGTCAAGTAAGTCTAGTTTAGTATTGTGTTTATATTCAAGTGTTTGTTTGTAGTTTAGTCAGTCAGTGTCTTTGTTTATTATTATAATTGGTCCTGTTCTGTTTTCCCTATTGTGGGTTTTGTTTTGCCTGTTTTGTAGTTTTCTGTTTAATAAATCCTTGTGTATCCCTGCCATCCCTGAGTCTGCCTGCAATTGGGTTCTCCCTTGTCAAATCCTGACATAATGAACCGGCCAAACCAAACCCAGCAGGCAGTCAAGGTGAACTGCTTGCGTTCCGCCAGGCACACCACCTCTGCGGTATCCGTCAAGGTAACGACGACCTGGGGACCTACGTCGATAGGTTCCTCGATGCCGTAGAGGAGGTGGTTTTTTGGGGAGGAGGAGTTGGCGGTGTTGTTCAGCTGGGGCCTCAGGGATCCTCTGTCGCCAGCGGAGATGAGGATGCTGAGACCGCTGGACTTCGATGTCGTGTGGCGGTATGCCACAAACAGGTCGGAGTCCAGGGTCCAAGTTCAGTCCCGTTTTCCATCTCCGCTGGTCGCTATCCCGGAGGGTCGTACCCTGCAGGTTGGGGTTATGGGCATCACCGATCCCTCCGCCTCATCCGCAGCAGCTTCATCACCACCATCTGGTCTCCGTGGCAAGCGGGGGAGGAGAACTTCTTCGGGGTCTTCCTCGGAGGCCTCCAACCCCGAACCAGCTTTGCCCTTCACCTCCTTCCTTCAGCCGACCACCAGACGGGTGGCTCGGCTGAAGAAGAAGAGACAACGGAGGGCAGACAGGAGTCCTGTGGTCCCGAGTCCTGTGGTCCCGAGTCCTGTGGTCCCAAGCCCCAAATGTTTTTTGGGGGGGCGCTGTGGGGATGTGACGGTCCGAGCGGCCAACCCGGCCGCGGATTCTCCCCAGCAACCGGCACCAAGCCCGGTCCAGCAACCGGCACCAAGCCCGGTCCAGCAACCGGCGTCATGCCCGGTCCAGCAACCGGCGTCATGCCCTGTCCAGCAACCGGCGTCATGCCCTGTCCAGCAACCGGCGTCATGCCCTGTCCAGCAACCGGCGTCATGCCCTGTCCAGCAACCGGCGTCATGCCCTGTCCAGCAACCGGCGTCATGCCCTGTCCAGCAACCGGCGTCATGCCCTGTCCAGCAACCGGCGTCATGCCCTGTCCAGCAACCGGCGTCATGCCCTGTCCAGCAACCGGCGTCATGCCCTGTCCAGCAACCGGCGTCATGCCCTGTCCAGCAACCGGCGTCATGCCCTGTCCAGCAACCGGCGTCATGCCCTGTCCAGCAACCGGCGTCATGCCCTGTCCAGCAACCGGCGTCATGCCCTGTCCAGCAACCGGCGTCATGCCCTGTCCAGCAACCGGCGTCATGCCCTGTCCAGCCGGAATCCTGCCCGGCGTCATGCCCTTTCCTGCCGGCCTTCCGACCGGCGCCAAGCCCTGTCAAGCCCCCTGGGGCTCCGCGCTCTGGCGCGTCCCCCAGGGCTAGGACTTCCCCTCCCAGCCCTGCCCCTTCTGGACTTCCACCTATGTTGCCTTGTCTTGTTCGTGCCTTTGAGGAGCATCAGGTTGCTGCTCCTTATGGCGGGGGTTCTGTCATGGTTTCACCTCTCCTAGTCAGGTATTTCTTGGTTTAGAGGTGGAATCATACAGAATCCTTTGTTTCATGTGGGAGAGAGATGATTTCTTCTCTCTCTGGTCTAGTCATCGTTCCTACCCTCCTGTTTCCTAGTTTGTGTTAATTAGCTTTCCTTGATTGTTTATCCCTTGCACCTGCTCCATCTTGTTATCTCTCCCTATAAGAGTCCTCATGTTTCATTGTCTTGTGCCGGTTCATTGTTTGTATGAAGTCCCTTGTACTAGTAAGTCTTACTGTTCCTGTACCAGTCTTGGCTCTTGTTAATGTTCGCTGTCAAGTAAGTCTAGTTTAGTATTGTTTATATTCAAGTGTTTGTTTGTAGTTTAGTCAGTCAGTGTCTTTGTTTATTATTATAATTGGTCCTGTTTTGTAGTTTTCTGTTTAATAAATCCTTGTTTATCCCTGAGTCTGCCTGCAATTGGGTTCTCCCTTGTCAAATCCTGACAAATAACAACACATCCTTATTAAACAAAATATCTATATTTGGAGGTGATTGCTTATATTTTAAAAGAGTTGCCACCTGAGAAAACATCAATAAGATTAAAACTCATTAACAAGCCATCTATGATGTCTTTTAACCTGTCTCATACCTGGGATGTAGGCCTACAGCCAATTTTATAATCCAAACTCTCATCCTACATTTTCCACAAAATATCCTGTTTTCCTTAGAAATATGTTACATGTTCATTGTAACAGGACATTAATTATTGTAATTTTCAGAGGTGGGGGACTCAAGTCACATGAAGACTCGAGTCACAATTTTCAGGACTAGGGACTTGCTTGATTGATGTAAGAAAATGACTTGACAAAGTGCAAGTGACTTGAGACTCGACAATGACTTAAGTAAAATAAATTAATACAATTCGTTTTAAAAATAATTATTGTGACTCAGCAGCACTAATTAGCGTCTGTGTCTTTAACGCTGCACAACTCAAACCGCGCCAAACATGGCAGACAACAGTCGAGCTCCACAGATAGTCGCGTTCGGTGACCGTGCCAATAAAAAAAGATTTGCCAGATGCAGAGTATGCAACGCAAGAATGTCTGACACGACAACCACAGCGTCAAATTCATCCAACATTTCAAGAACCACAAGGAAAGATAAGTAATTTATTTATAGTCAATGTAATAAAACGATTACAAATGTAATGAATGAATCGTTTACGTTTGTCATAATTTGACCTTGGTTGTTTTTTTATTAGTATTAGAAACGTGATCATCGATCATCACTGATAAGCCTACGTCTCATCTCATAGATGTATTGGGGAATTTGGCTATAACAGTGGCGTAGCCCGAATTTTAATGTCGGGGGGCATTTTAAAAAGAAGGGGCTTCTCTATATTACACGTAGGCTAATGTCTATATTAAATGTGCGCATTTTCAAGTGTTGGTGTGGACTGCGTGTGGAAGCTGAATAGCAGCTCGCTTGTATTGCATGACAGGCAGATAGACGGGCCGGTGCGATCACTTCTACTTAAAAAACTCTTTAAAACCTTTTTGATCATACTGATAAGAATACTTTCATCATTCATATCGTATAACCGTCAACACTTTTTTGTGTACACTCACAATAACAATATAACGTTTTGTGCTGAAACCAGTTCAAATAGAACACAAATGTTCTCAAATTATATATTACGTATGAAACGTGCATATTGCGCGTCCGATGCAGAGATGACGATTAAGCGTCAAAACTTCATCACTGGGCTATATTAACATACATTAACATTTTATTTATATTCTGCCGAAATAAAAAAGATCCGTTTATTTTGATTAACGAGATTCAAGATCGAAGTCAATAAAATGATCCGAGATTCCCATCACTAGATGAAAATCCCCTACTGTGACCTATAATGGACAGCACAAGTATTACAACATCATATATGTATAACATATAATAGACAGACAGTCACAATACTTAGTTTATAAGCTTCATAGCCTGTATCCATGCTTAAGTCTTACATTCTGTCAGTTACAAGTATTTACATTTCTGTGTCTATGTAAACATATGGAAATGTGTGACTTCTGGAACCAAACTTTAAGCAGACACGTAGGCAAGTGATCAATTACATTACTATTGATTTTCCTTAATATATTTATATATATTATATATATACAGCTTTCCTGTAGCTCAGTGGTAAGAGCATTGCGTTAACATTTTTTTATCGGATAAAGCAATGTAAGTCTCTTTGGATAAAGGCATCTGCCAAATGCCTAAATGTAAATGTATATAAGTTCATCTTTTTTTCAAAAATAAACATGTATCGTAAACATTTACCTCTGTTTATTTTAGTACCGTGACTTGACTTTGAAATTTATCAGGTCTCGACTTGACTTGCTTAGGGTGAACCCTTGACTTGACTTGACTTGTCTAAACTGTGACTTGAGATTTGACTTGAGACTTGATGGTTAAGACTTGAGACTTGCTTGGACTTGACCATATGTGACTTGTCCCCACCTCTGGTTAAAAGTAAACGTAAGCCAATAAATGATGCCCTATACTTAATAATTAAGTTATCAGTCTTTTATTATTTGTTATTAATGCCCTGTTATCTTAAGAATATAGCAAAGATGAAGTCATCCTTTACATGTCTGTAATACATACTTTTAACTCATCCAGATTAGATTATTGTATTGTTTTGTACTAGGGTGTTTCACAGTCTCTATTGTCTAGTCTTCAATTTGTTTAAAATGCTGCCGCTCTACTGTTAACTGGAAAGTGTAAAAGGGAAGATATTTCACCAATGTTGATCTCTCTCCACTGGTTCCCAGTTAAACATCATATCCATTTTCAAACATTGTTGTTTGTTTATTGCATGAAATGGCTCCATCACATATCTCAGATCTGATTCACTGATCACTGTAAAGCCTCGGGAACTTAAGTCAACTATAGTTACCTTCAGTTGACTGTTCCAAGGACAGGCTTGAAATCGAAAAGGAGATCATGCCTCTTCAGTGGCTGCTCACAGATATGGAACAATTTGCCACCTGTTATAAGAACTTCACCAACATAGCCTACGCTGTTTTTAAGTCTCTTCTTAAACTTATTTATTTACGGTTGCATATTGTCATAAGTAAGCACAGTGGCATAACTGTAGTGTATTACAGTTATCCCATTGTGCTTACTTTTGTCGCTATGTTCTATGTTTACTTTTTGCATTTTGTTATATGCTTACATTTTGTACAGCACTTTGGCCAACAGCTGTTGTTTTTAAATGTGCTCTATAAATAAATATGAATGACTGTTTCTTCATTTAACAAAAATATTTCAACACTTGTGATTTTGCTGTCTGCTTATGAAGACAGGGTTGTGTAGTTCACAATACAGCCTCTAGACGAGGCTAGATATAGAGACAGGTAGTAACTGCACTAATAAACTGAGTAATCATCATCCATAGCGATACGAGATTTAATGCATTGATAAAAAATCGCCTAACACATAATAACACAGACGAGGATAACAACATTTTGCAAGGCGACACCATTGATAGGTTGGTTTTCTGAGCCTTTAATGTAATTAATATTTTGCGCCAAATCTTAATCATTTAATCAATTAATCAGTTTGTACATTTCCGGTTCCTGATGGATCGCTGCCGTCGGCTAGTTTGTATCCTCTGACACTTTTTTCACCTCACATTTTTTCTTGGTCTTAATATTAGTGTATTTTACTATCGTTACCTATCACTGTCGTTGCCAAATTATTTTTTAACTTTTTATTCTAAACCTATATTAATTGAAACATAGTAAGTTAAACTCAAATTTGAGTTTAGCTAGCATAGTATTAGCGTGTTAGCTTGCTTTCTGTATACACTGTGGAATATCATCTACCCCTATTTGTCTTGTGTGCTAACTGTTTCTCTTTTTAAGCGTATATACTAAGACACATCAAGCAACCTTGGTAAGTTAGGATTGCACTTCATACCCGGTGAGTCATGGCTTCTATTCCTATTGTTGTTACTTGCACCTCATGTCATATGTTTAGCTTAGCCTTCTCTGTCAGCGGCGAGGGTTTTACATGCGATAAATGCAGGGAAGTAGTTAGGCTGACGGAGAAGATCTTAGAATTAGAGTCTCGCATCCAATCTTTATTTGAGGATAGTAAGAGTGTAAGGACTGTAGAAAATACTTTGAATGCGAGCAATGTTAGCGCACACAGCTCGGTTCTGGTTGAAAATCCCCTGCAGCTGGGAAACTTTGTGACCGTGAGACGGCATAGTCGCAAGACAAAACATCACCCAACCGTTCCGATTAGTCTCGAACAGGTTTGCCCTGCTCAGTGACGTACCGACTGAGAAACCTGCTGAAAGTGCCCTGGTGATCGGTGATTCTATTGTCTGGAATGTTAACATAGAGGCACCAGCCACCATAGTCAAATGTTTACTGGGAGCCAAAAGCGCCTGACATCAAGTCAAATTTAAATATGCTGGCTAAGGCTAATCATAAATTCGGTAAGATTGTTATTCACGTCGGCACAAATGATGTTAGACTCCGTCAATCGGGGATCACTAAAGATAATATTAAAGAGGTGTGTGAGCTCGCAAGCACGATGTCAGACACTGTAATATTCTCTGGTACCCTCACTGCTTACAGTGGTGATGAGATTTATAGCAGATTATCATCACTAAATGGCTGGTTGTCTGAGTGGTGCCTGCAGAATAATATAGATTTTATAAATAACTGGAAGAGTTTTGAGGGCAGACCTGACCTGTTGAAACGAGATGGTCTCCATCCCTCCTGGGATGGGGTTTCCCTCCTCTCTAGAAATTTGGCACACAGTCTTAATAATGCTAAAGGCTTACTACCTGGGGCCCAGGTCAGGAAGGAGATAGAATGGCTTAACCAACTGTCTGCTTGACGTCTCACGTTACTGAATACACAAAATATACAACATGTAATTACCCCTTCTTACAAACAACATAAAATAGAGACTGTGTCTGTCCCCCGGATTAGCAAACATAAAATAATGCGAAAAACCTCTTGAAAGTATTTTAGTAAACGTTAAACAAATCAAACATGAACAAAATACAGATAATCAACTGTTACGACTCGGATTGCTTGATATTAGATCGCTTTCAAATAAAGCACTTTTTGTTTAACGATATGATAACCGATCATAAAATAGACATGCTCTGTTTGACAGAAACATGGCTAAAGCCAGATGATTATATTACTCTAAATGAATCCGTTCCCCAAGATTATTACTATAAACACGAGCCTCGTCTAATGGGTAGAGGGGGAGGTGTCGCTGCACTTCACAATAATTATTTTATCGCCTCTCAGAAGTCTAATTTTAAATACAATTCTTTTGAAGTCATGGTACTTCACGTATCAACACCTAATACTAAGGACAAAACATTTTTAAAATTTATTCTAGCTATTGTATATAGGCCTCCAGGGCACCACACAGATTTTATTAAAGAATTTGGTGGGTTCTTATCAGAACTAGTACTGGCCGCAGATAGAGTCCTTGTCGTTGATGACTTCGATCCATGTAGATATTGATACAGATGCCTTGGGAATGGCTTTCAAAGATACTCTTAATTCCATGGGCGTTAGTCAACATATGTCAGGACCCACTCACATTCGTAATCATACTTTAGATTTAATACTATTTTACGGTATAAATGTGGACTATGTTAAAATCGTTCAGCAGAGTGAAGACATGTCGGATCATTATCTGATATTATATTTGCTTCACTGGCCTACGGGTGCAAATCAAACTCCTTGTTATTAATATGGTAGAACGATTACCAAAGATGCATTTCTCGACAATCTGCCTGAATTGTCTCAATTCTCTAGCACGAGTAAAAAAGGTGACGATCTTGACATTACTATTGAAAAATTTAACTCTACCTTCTCGGAAACATTAGACACAGTTGCTCCTCTGCGTTTAAAGAAGATTAAAAATGGCAGCCCAACACCGTGGTATAATGAACACACTCAGGCTATAAAGAAAGCGTCTTGGAGAATGGAGCGGAACTTTAAGAAAACTAATTTAGAGGTATTTCGTATAGCATGGAAGTACTCGAAAATACAGGAATGTCATAAAAACGTCTAGATCCACCACTTTTTACATCACCAATAGAAGAAAACTATCACAACCCTAGGTTTTTATTTAACAAAAAATAAGTCGTCAGCGACTTCAGATTCTGATTATCAGCATAACAGTGATGAATTTATGAACTACTTCACTAGTAAAATCCAAGATATTAGAGAAAAAGTTATATCAATGCAACCTGAAGTGAAACCCGTGGAACAAACTAACTACAGCACCCCTAAGGAGAAATTGGAATTATTTTCTACAGTAGATCACGATGAACTGTCTAAAATCATTAGATCATCTAAATCAACAACATGCATGCTAGACCCTATACCTACAAAACTACTTAAAGAAATGCTCCCAGAAATTATAGATCCTCTTCTTAGGATTATTAACTCATCTCTGACATTAGGATATGTGCCTAAAGCATTTAAGGTGGCTGTTATAAGGCCCCTTTTCAAAAAACCCAAACTCGACCCTAGAGAACTAGGGAATTACAGGCCTATATAGAATTTACCTTTTATATCTAAAGTTCTGGAAAAAGTAGTTTCAACTCAATTATGCTCCTTCCTCCAAAGGAATGACATTAATGAAGAATTCCAGTCCGGATTTCGAGCATGTCACAGTACAGAGACTGCTTTGATCAGAGTTACAAATTATCTGCTTTTTGCGTCTGACCGTGGCTGTATTTAATTATAGGTGCTGCTAGATCTTAGAGCTGCATTTGACACCATTGACGACAGCATTCTCCTACATAGACTTGAAAATTAAGTGGGCATTAATGGAATAGCATTGAAATGGTTTAAGTCTTATTTATCCGACCGTTTTCAATTTGTAGCAATAAACAATGAGGTGTCCCGCAAATCGCAAGTCCAGTACGGTGTACCACAGGGCTCTGCTCTTTGCATTATACATGCTACCTCTAGGAGATATAATAAAGCGACACGGAATTAGCTGTCACGGTTATGCTGATGATACTCAACTTTATATTTCCTCGAAGCCTCATGAAACCCAGCAGTTCCATCGAATAAAGGAATGCATAGTCAATTTAAAAAACTGGATGAGTAACAATATTTTACTACTGAACTCGGACAAAACAGAAGTGTTACTTACTGGAGCAAAAACCGCCATACGTAACAACCAAGAATACTGCTTAACTATTGACAGATGCTCCAATCCTGTAAAATTGCATTTTCTCATTTTAAGAATATTATCTTATAATATATAACTATGTCATATGCTGTCACTGTCAGATGCAGAGAAATTAATTCATGCATTCATGACATCAAGACTAGATTACTGTAATGCACTTTTAGGTGGTTGCCCTGCAGGCCTATTACAAAAACTCCAACTGGTTCAAAACGCGGCAGTTCGAGTTCTTACGCGTACAAAAAAGTATGACCCCGGATCTGTCAACCTTGCACTGGTTACCTACTAAGCATCGGATTAACTTTAAGATCTTGCTTACAATCTATAAGGCCCTATATGGTTTAGCACCGCAGTATTTGAATGAACTTCTATTGTATTACAGTCCTCTACATGCATTACGCTCTCAGGCGTCCTGTCAGTTGGTTATACCTAGAATTTCAAAAACAAGTGCAGGTTGGAGTTCCTTTTCTTATCTAGCGCCTAAATTTTGGAATATTCTTCCCTGCACTGTCTGGGAGGCAGACACACTCTGTCAGTTTAAATCTAGACTAAAGACGCATCTTTTTAATCATACACTACACTTCCATAATATTAATCCTCAGAGGATCTAGGCTGCATTATTTAAAACAAACTGAACCAGAAACACATCCAACAACAAATTATGTACTTGTTGCATCAAAGAGTACAGAACAGTACTCTACTCTCAGCCAGTCTTGTCTCTTTGTTCCAAGGTTACCACAGGATGCAGTTCATGCCCAGACCTGATGGCAGAGCTGAGAATGGGAAGCGGTGACCTGACAAGAGCTGAGATGATAGAGCTGGATAAAGGACGCGGCGACTTGATATGATTTCACTACAAAATTTCAAATGCTATTAGATTTTTAATGATAATCTTAAATCTATAATTTAACTTATTAGTAAGTTTATTTATTTTTTATTTAGCCTTGTTGTGCAAGCACTGTTCAACTTGTGCAGAGGCAGCAGCTTTTGCCAGAGGGGAACTGGAATCCCCTGGTTGGGCTTGGGTTCTCCTGAGGGTTTTTTTCTCAATTGGAGTTTTGGGTTCCTCACCACCGTTTGCATATTGTTTTGCAGTATTTGCCTGGCCAGGGGGGCTGCTTTAGAATTTAGAAGTTAGACATAATTTATATTGCATATAAGAATTTATAGTCCGTTTAATATTTGACCTGTGGTTCTCTCTCCTTTATCTCAAATGTGTGCTTTCACTGTGCGTGTGTTTGCGTGTGTGCGTCTATGTCAATGTGTGTAAGTATGTATGCATATTGTGTGTGTGGAGCATTTGTATGTCTGTCTTTTTGTTTTCACCTTTTTCTTGTTTTTACAGGTATATGCCTTTATTTGTATTACTTGTATTCAATGTGCCTCATGTACAGCTGCTTTGTAACAATGAAAATTGTAAAAAGCGCTATATAAATAAAGTTGAGTTGAGTTAATCACTTTGTTTATATTAAGTCGGCAAGCAAGATTAAATATTGTGTTTCAATATGGAGATTGGTCCGAAGACCAGTTGGAATTTGATTATTCCACTTTTAACAATTATACTGATTCAAGTACGTATAAAGACAATTATTATGAGGGTATAGTCAGACTATATGCACACTTTATATGTAAACACTTCACTGTGAAATACATTTGGAGAAAAAATGAAATTATGTGCTGAAACTAGACGAGATTTACTGGGGGACTACTAGTTGTGAATATGATATTTAATGCAATAAAAATATTATTTTTATATTATATTATACAATATAGATGCAGAAAATCACACTGTATATATAATGAGCACACGTTAGTGTTTGAAGGCTGTTTTATTTATAAAACCGTGCGCCCACGTGCACCCCACTTCCAGCCCTGGTTATATTTTAAAGACTTATTAAAGTTAAATTCTAAGTAGATTAATGTATAATATTATTAGGAACCTCACATAATTTATTTATCCTTTATACAAAACCACTTTATACTGTAGTATTTTTGAAAAAGCCATAAAAATAAAAAATAAATAAATAATAAGCAATAAAAAAACTAAACTGAATAGTAAAAAAGATGAGCAAGTGATGAAAAATAGATGACTCCAACAACTCACTGGGGTTAAAACATATAACACACTTTCTTATTTATGCTGTTATTATGCTGCTAAACATTATTCGCAAACGCTGGATAAAACCTTGTATAAAATTATAGATGAGCCTACCAAGTTTAAGATCATAGACAACCTCTGCAAGAATAACAAATGACAAGAGTTCCCCAGGTAATACTAATCAAGCGATCTCTAACAAAGCATAGTGACACATAGTACAATTGTTTTTATCCACATAAGATTGCTGCATCATCCCTATAGGATCCAATATTCACGACACAGCACTGCTTTTAAATTTTAGTCAACTTTATGTAAGTTTCCAAGGTCATTTCTTTTAACCACCCGACTACCTGCCAGCTAGATCCCATCACCACCCATCAATTCCAGTCAATTTCTCCATAGGTTGTTCCTGCTCTGACCCACATTGTCAACTTGTCTCTAACCCCTGGTATATTTCCCACAGTCTTTAAAGAGGCCCGTATTACCCTGTGACTGAAGAAACCCACTCTTTTATGGAAGTATTTTAATGACATTAGTCTTTGAAGACTCTGTTGATTTCTCCTTGATTCCTTGAACTCAAAAGTTAAGAATGTTTTTGATGATATTGCTCCTGTGAAAGTCAGTGAGAAGACTAAAAGCACCATGGAGAAAATCAACAGTATAACAGTGCCTGAAAATACAATGCAGAAAGCTGAACGGATATGGCAGAAGAAGAAACTTGAAATTCATTATAGCATCTATCAGTCTGCACACTTTCAATGTGGAACTTGGCACAGCCAGACAGACCTTCTTCTCAAACGTTATAAACAGTAACTTAAAACAACACTTGCACTCTCTTTGCTACTGTTGAGAGACTAACATACCCTCCAATTCAGATTCCCAATGAAATGCTTTGAAACACCAAATGCAATGGTTTGCTTCTTCACTTTCAGAGAAGATCAATAATATCAGAAAGGCGATTAGCACGTCCGCAAGTTATACAGAGGTCAGACAGATTAGACCGCAATGACAAAAATAAGATATGTCTGCTTTTGAAGAAATTGATATCAACATTTTGAAAGAAATAGTACAGCACCTCAAATCATCAACCTGCTATCTTGACACACTCCCCACATCTTTTGTCAAAAGTGTGCTAAACTGTTCAGAGGCAGATCGGTTAGAAGGGGTAAATGCCTCACTTCTTTCAGGGACTTTTCCAAACTCCCTGAAAACTGCAGTTGTTAAGCCCCTCCTGAAAAAGAGCAATCTTGATAACACCATATTGAGCAATTATAAACCGATATGAAATCGTCTTGGTTACGTATGTAACCTCAGTTCCCTGATGGAGGGAACGAGACGTTGTGTCGAGAACGACAGATGGGGTTCGCCCTTGAGAACCAATCAACTCTGATTACTATAGAAAAGGCCAATGAAATTTTGAGAATGAAATTTGCATGCCGGGCTCCGCCCCCGGATATCCGGTATAAAATGAAGCCGGCGCACAGCATTCACTTACCTTTTGTTCTGAAGAGCCTGAGAGCCTCTCACGACTGCAGCAGAATACGATACGTGTTTGTGGCATAAGGGACACAACGTCTCGTTCCCTCCATCAGGGAACTGAGGTTACATACGTAACCAAGACGTTCCCTTTCTGTCGGTCTCTCGACGTTGGGTCGAGAACGACAGATGGGGTTGCCTATGGAAAACGCCACAACGCTGTATCGCGTCACAATCTCTAGCGGAGCGACGGTAACAAGCCTGGGCATGTCAGCTCGATGCTTTCACGAAACTGTAACCTTCCAGTGTGGTGGTCGGGGGGTTCCAGAGCTTTCTTGGAGAAAGATGGGTACAGCCCTTACCGGTAACCTTTCATGGACGAGACCTTAGCTCTCTACTGGAGAGAGGCCGTCCGAATCGGGTTTACACCGGGTAATTGCAACTTCTTTAACTAGGGATGCGCTGCAGAGGCCACCTCTTAACCGTGGGGAGGAATATGGTGGATATAGGTATGGTCTCGTCCTTAGAGGAGAACGCATGGAACGTGCGGACTGGGTAGTTAACCGCGAGGTGGAGGTCCACCTGGGGAAGCTCATGAGTTACCAGGAGTGGGAACCATTCTCACTGCGGTCTTTAACCTCCTCGCTAGAGCGCCCGACTCTCATGCCGGACCGACTCGGTTTGAGGCCCGCCTGGAGCAGGTGTGGTTCGTTCCGGTTACATTGGTGCCGTGACCCGGATTGGGAGTGAGGTTTAGGGGGGTGAATGTGTAACGGAGGCAAGCTAGTGAAGTGCTGTGCAGTAAGTAAACCTCACTCCCCGGCCTCAAGGACGCTCTAGCGACAGACGCTAGAGACTGCGCTCTTTAGCCTTCTCGCTAGAGCGCCCAACTCTCATGCCGGATCGACCCGGTTCGAGGCCCGCCTGGAGCAGGTGTGGTTCGTTCCGGTTACAAATGCATACCTTGACTCTAGCAGTGTTGGGGAGTAGCTAACTACAAGTAGTGACGCTACTAACTTCACTACATTTTTCTGTAGCTTGACGATAGTTAAGTTACTTTTAAAACTGTATAGCTTTTCCGGTAGTTAAATACTTTTACAAGAAAGTAGCGGTGTAGCGTGCCCAAACGCTACTCGCTACATTCCATTGTGACGAGCTTTTAAGCAATAAGCAGTGCAGCGCACTGAGCACATGCGTCGTCATCTTACTTACTACTGAAGATCACAAACAAACATTTTGCATTACTGCCATTTATTGTTCTGTGGAGCATCTCGCACATTATTCAGATCGCGTCTGATGATTACGTGAATGTGCCGAAGTAAAATCGAAAAAATACTTTCTATAATCTGTAGTCTTTCGAAAATTGACCAACTACATAGCTGCATTAACCGTTTTGTTTGCAGGACAAAGGTCTAAAAGGCATTAAAATAATAAATAAAAGTTATAGACAGAGACAGTGCTTTCAGAATATACAGCAATAATAATGCAAACATTCTTTAAAAAAAGAGACACGGATCCTCAAAATTTAAATAAAGCTTTAAAAGCAGCGTTTCTTGAATTTACCGTAAACCACTCAATATCCGCGCATCTGAATCTAAACGGCGGCTGACTTGATCCGCAGTGATTAATTGCCCATGGCCTTATTTGTCCAAGTTAATGTCTGCTGCCAGGTTGAACCACCGTATCACATGTTTTGTGATCTCATCATCAGTGGTGGCATGGGAGACATGGCTCTTTCTCACAGCACCTGTAATACACAAGCATAATTATTATTAAACAAATTCATGAAATCACATAGGAGCTACAAGTTTTTTTTTAAAGAAAACACCACCGTTTTACATATGTCTTACCTCAAGCTAGACAAGTTGATATGTATCCGTCCCATCTCAGTGAGTGAACTTAATCGCTATGAAGTGTTTGGTGGCCTCTTAAATCATCCCTGTTTGGATTTTAATGAATGAATGGAACGAATGGTTCTAAGCTAAACGCTAACATAGTGGCGAGTAAGTGCACCCACTGAGACGGGACAGATATGTATCAACTCTTTTAGGTTGAGGTTAGAGCATAATGGCATATGTAAAAACGGTGGTGTTTTCCTGTAAGGATACACACAACCAATGTTTTAAAACAAAAGTGTGATATCTGACACTTCTCTTTGTCTATGACGAGTCATTCAGGTACTGGGCTACTCAACAGCGGTTGACTGTCTAAAATAGTCTGAATATAAACCCTAGGTGTATTTGATTGATTCAGGATAAGACAAAAACAAACTTCGAAAGAAGGATACATTTTTAACCAAAAAATGTTTGGTGCTTATACTTTTAAACCAGGCAAATTTCATTACATTTACTTACACAGGAGGAACTTCCTAGACTCCATCTGATTATAAGATTTTTTTCCCATTCATGCCCTTCCAGTTGATCCTCCTCCCAACATCATCATGGAACATGTGGGAAAGGATGTTCCATGTGACAAGTTTTGTGTCATGGCCCCCAATAGTTGCCAGGGAGGAAATCTGAAATGTACAAAAATCCTGTCAATTTCTTATAATTAACACTGGTAAAAAATTTTACAAAATAAATGATGTGTTATAAAAAAATATTTAGTCTTAAGACTTCGATGACCAAGTAACATGTTTCCTTTGTGCTACATATTTAATATTGTGTGTGTATAACAGCAAGATATTGACAGTTTTGGGAAAACTAAAACTTATAATATATCTGATAAGATATATCTGGGCCAATTCAACATGTAGAATGTATGGAAGAATGTGTGCCGGTGGTAGGCCAAGAGGATTATTGGAAGTGTAGGGCTGAAGTTGAGTGACCTGGTGACTGTTACACCAGTTTGCTTTGGGGCACCATTGACTTCCATAGTAGGCAAAAAATACTTTGGAATTCAATGGTGCCCCAGAACTTTTCACACTCTTCAAAAAATATTATTTTGTGTTAAACAGAACAAAGAATTTCATACAGGTTTGTAACAACTTGAGGGTGAGTAAAGGATAACAGAATTTTCATTTTTGGGTGAACTATCCCCTTAAAGGTACAGTGTGTAGGAATTTGAAGGATTTATTCACCAAAATGTAATATATAATATTACAGGGGGGTGGCGGAGCTTTAGGTTGCAATTTCCAACTTCGCCAATAGTGGCCTCTGAAACTTACACACAGAACCTTTAAGACAAATGGACGGATCCAATATACAGTACTGTTACACATGTGTTCTTTCTGTAACGCTTAGTGCAAAGGCAGGTATTTTGAGATACATCTGTGTGAATTCGTGCATTTAGGCACAAAGGGAAGATACAAAAAAACTATATATTATTTGCACACTGTCTGACACACGCTGCACACACAAAACTTCTTCATGCTGAAAGACAAACCTGTATGAGGTATAAAATAATGAACATTAGAAAAGCTTATTTTTCAGGCTAAAATCGACAATGCGCATAAGCAGTCGTAAGTGCGAGTGTATATATAGCTTCTAAGCTTCTATATAGCTTGTTTCTTAAACAAGCAGAAATTGGCTCTTTTATGGGACTTGTTCTGCCATATTGTCACAGTTTCTCCCATTCATAGAAATAGTAGTAAATCATCTTTCTATATCTATAGCCTTTGCTTGTCTGCTTATTTAACAACCAGCTTAAGAATGTGCATGTAAACATACCCAGTATTCATTTACATTTAGTCATTTAGCAGACGCTTTTAACCAAAGCGACTTACAAAGAGTTAGTGAGCAACAAGCGTTATGTCATATTCGACAAAATAGCTGGCTAAATAATGTTTATACAGTATAAAATCTTACTTTACCAGTTTGGTTGGAAAAGATGAATTGAGAAGATGAAGATGATGAACTCCAAAACAGACCAGTGGCACTAGAACGAGCTGTAAACTGCAACAGAACACACACACACAGTATATTATAGTTGATATATACTATTAATATGACATGAAATAATTAGTATACCAGAACTAAAGTTTACTAATGCAAGTGGGTTTTTAATTTTTTTTTTATATATAACTATAAAGTAGGTTTTAAACTTTTAATCTTAAATTATTGATATGAATCGTATGAAATTAAATATTATTACATGGGTCATTATCACTATATAAAGTGCCATTTGGTGTCCTCATCAGAAACACTGAGCCATCGTGTAATGAAAGATAGTGGCATTTTGAGGTTTTATTATAAATGTACTAATATTTACACATGTACAACTGCAATAAGAAGATTCTTAAAATGTGTTTTATCATTTTATAACAATTTTCTTTGACTCGATGTATGTGATTTTGGCATGTCCCTCGTACTGCTTAGCTACCTTCAGTGAGTTTAAAAAGCGGATACATTGCACAAAATTAAAATCTTTTTTGAAAGTTCTTATTGTCCTCAGCAATGTTTTTAATAAAACAAATCATTTGGATAATCTATATTCTATTTTCATAGTTATATTCAGCATTTTGCATGCGTCCCTGTAATTGCCATTGTGTCATTTTGGGGTAAACGCCCCTTTAAGAAATAGTCTGATGTACTCAGTGACATCCCCTCCCTCCCATTCTGACTTTCCTCAGTGGAGGTCAAAACATCTTCTGCACATACAGTTAGTATCTGCAATCTGAACTCATATTTTCTTTTTATAGTTTTCATCATAATGTGTTTGTAGTTCAATGTTGTCAGGCTTCACATGTCTTGGTAACATTTTAATTAACAAAAACTTTTCAGTAATTGAAAATATGCTTCTTAAACAGTATACAGTCAGCTTTAACAGTGAACCCCTTTGCTAGCTGCAGCTACACCGTGTGTTCATTAAATACTAACTTTAGCCACAAATGCACATCCGGTCACCAAACCTTCCTTGATATGGTGGACAAGTGCATTAACGTAATGGGCTTGAGCTTTGACCAACATACTTTCTAACAGCCAAAGGTCTACTTAATACAACAGACATGAACTTAAATGGAAAATTTAAGAATAATATTTTGAAAATTGTGAAGTCTCAAAGGCACTCTATAGTGATAATGACCCACATGTATGTAGTGTGTACCGTTATTAGTATTTGACAAAATAGCCTCGATTTTGGTCCAAACCCGGATATAAAAACAAGGCCACACAGTATCTTAATATAATGAATTCATTATCTGAAACAACATTACATGGGGAGGTTGAAAATATATGTCAAAATATGAACAAAAGACTCAAACTATACCAGAAGTTCAGTGGATAAAAACAGGTAACGTTATACGTTAAAGTTAGGCCTATCAATTAATCTCGCCTGCTATTATACGGGAAAGGGGTGGAAATATGGTCTCAGGATTGGATTAAAAATCGATTAAATCACCCCCTCCCAGAAAGATAAAGAAATTCCGTTTAAAAACCTTTTATTCAAAAAGTTATTTACCAAATCAATCTTACTCAACGTGAATGAAAATGCGTTGAAACATTGGCTTACCAAAATCACTTCAGAATGAAAAACATCAAACAGAGAAATCAACGGTAATGTTACTGGCTAACGTAACTGTACAAATAAAGCATATTTAACTATTCTTACCGTGTTCCGTCTTCACCGACCAGCCGACTCCACCGTTTCCACCGTGTGAGGAGATGATAGTGAGTGCGACCGTTTGAAAAGCGCGCGTTCGGTCAGAGAATTCGCTCAGCGTCCGTCGCGTGTCCGCGAGTTGACAGTGCGTTGTGCGGAGGCGGGGCATATTCTGTGCTTATGACTGAACTGATTCTGAAAGAACAGCGGACCAGGTGACTTGAAGGCGGATCCGCCCCGGAGTCTTTTGCTATGTGGGTATGATGACATCGTAACCACTCGCGGCGAACATTCTGACTCAAAAATGTGTTCCAAACCGCGCGGTGCTAAAATGTGTGTCATTCAATATCTTCTCCTGGCCGCCTGGTGGTAGTATGTTTTTCCTGAATACGGCTGTAACTACATAGAGTTCAAGCCCCTGAAGCGTTGGACACTTCGGGATTTAAGCCCTAATGTAATTTCAGGTCACCGCGGCTTTCAGAAAATTTGCGTTGCGTTCAACCGGTCGGTGGGCTTCATCTAAGCTTTGGACACTAATGAAATGTAGGTGGACCTAAATACACAGGTTTTATCTTGTTACTGACGAAATTCCATCGAAATCCATCGAGGAGAAAGTATTTAAATAAATCGCGGAAATTGTGAAGTCACATTTGTGGCGGGTAGATTAGCGAATGTACTGCAGGCGCAGTTCTAAAAAAAACATCGTCTGTATTCAACTCATTCTGACAGTGTTTTTCTAGAAATTATTACTCATGCTTTGAATATGTGTTGTATGAATATGAATGAACAATTAATTTTGATGTGTATTGTTGTTTTCTCTTGTATTCTCAAAATAAATGTTTATGAATATGAATGAACGCTTATTAATTTTATTTGGTTTGAGTGAGGTACCATGGGTCTGATGCCCATTCCAGCTAAAACAGTATATTTTCATGATTTCATTTGAAAGAACTAACAAAATTCTACATTCGTTTCAAATTTCGTGCAAATATCTGATAAAATAAGGAAGTTACAAGCAAAAATGTGTGAATTATAAGCATTTTCGGTCACACGACTTCCATTGGAGTTAATGTTAACTATTTTACTATATTCCTCGGTATTATACATATCATAACTTTCGCAATCCTCAACTGATTTTCACAATTCAGGTATCGTCTGAAAGGGAATTTTCAGCTCTGTCTCGTCATGTGATCCATTTTGAGCTTAGGGGTGTTTGAAAATTTTGTCATCATACCTAGTTAATGTCTCTTAAAGATGCAAATAGTAATGGTTACACGTTTTATGTATTCTGTTCAAAACCAAAAATTAAAAAGCAGTCTGCATCGAAGACTTCAAGCACAAATTTAAGGAAACACATACAGGCGAGTTATTTGGCCCCACATTTTTTGTTTTGTTTTAATAATTCGCATTGTCTACATTTTGCAAACTTGAGATAAATTTGAGGTTAACTAACTTGAGTAATGTGTAGTTTACAAAATAAAACAACACTGAAATCATAACTCTATTGTATTACATTGTTTTCTTAAAATATCTTTCAACAATAATTTGGTTATTCTTAATATACAATGACACTCTGAAATCCAAGTAGTTTCAATGTAGCTAGCTACTTTTTTATAGTAACTTGTATTGTAGCTAACTGCTTTTTCAAATGGGTAGCTAAGCTGTAACTGTTCTGTTCTTAATAACAAAATTATAGCGAAAATGTAAATAAGCATTAAGTTTTCGTTTCAGAAGATAAAAGTGTTTTTCTTTTAGTCAGCATTTCAGTATTCTGTGTTTCAGTAATATGCATTATTTCTTATGCGTTTCTATTTGGGTCATGTCACTTTAAGATCGCGCTGCTCTAAATGTCCTTTTGCAGGATCCTTAGTTGGGAAGTTAACACTCACGCGTTTCGGCAGTTCGTTCGAGTGTGCAAAATTCACGGAGCTTCTATCATTCTGTCTTCTCATTTCTGACGTGGCATCGTCGGTATGTGTATTTTGTTTTGTGGGATTATTCGGGAAGTATTATTAGTTATTTTTGACTATTTTAAGTTGTTAGTGTAATTTGAGGATGGTTTGAATGCACGTCGGCTATGTAGACCTATATGCAAGCGCTCACGTGTTCGCTCACGTGTACTACGTACGAGCTGCACAGTCTAGGTGCTATCATGTCCTTTATGTAGTTCATATGTATTTCTTATTAGTTTTAAAATGAGTACAAACGAAATACAACAGTAATTGTACAAATTTCCTTTATTCACGTGTAATTTGTCATTGTTTTCTTTGTGTGTGTTGCAGTTTCACTATTTTCCTTGTAACTCCATTAAACCTGTGGAATCAAAAATCAGTCTTCAGAGTTTTGGTGTTGGGAAAAAGTTTAGCTGGCTGTCAGGATATTGAGCAGACATATCAAGGACGGCACAGTGAAACGACGTCTATCAAGCAAGTGAGATAAATCAGAGCAAGTAGGAAGCTAGCCGACATGTCGTCGTCACACGCAGCCAGTGGACGATCAACGGACCATACTCTACAGTCATGTGCTACTGGAGCAGCACGCGCCACCGAGCTACAGGCTACAGAGGAGAGTTTGCATGAAAATACAGCAGCACAGGAGAACCCATATAGTGCATCGTTAAGGACACGCTCGCAAGTATGTTGTTCAGTGAGATCCAGTTCATCATCAGCGGGGTCTGCAGCAGTCAGAGCAAGAGCGAGAGCCGAAGCAGCAAAGGCACGCCTATGCTATGCTGAAGAGGAAGCTAATCTGAGGCTACAACAAGCTAAGTTGGAAGCGTCTATAGAAATGCTAAAACATAAAAAAGAGGCTGCAGCAGCCATTGCAGAAGCAGAGGCACTTGAAGCTGCTGCTGATGTAAAGAGCGAGAAACATAGTTGTGACCTGAACAAAGACTGTGTTCCTTTAGAAGCCTCACAACGCACAAGGCAGTATGTGCTTGATCAACTAAAAGAAAGGGATTCAGAACTTAAGTCATGTGATAACGGTGACACACAAGCAAAGACAGCGCCGGTCCTTAACCACAACGTGTCACCTCCACCACTAAAGCCTGAAGCCTGTCCCTTCTATCCACAACAGAACAATACTGCTCAACATCGTCTCATCTCACAGCAGCCTTACATCAGCACATACGAGGACAGCCACAAGCCATTCAACAGGTTGCCTGGAGACGTTCGTCTACCTCACATCAAGTCCAGCGGTGAGCATGCTTCTCTAGTACAAAACTTCAGAACACAAAATCACCACACCCAGCCTCCTCCCGCACACCATGCCATACCGGCAGATTACAATGATGGCAGTTCATACGTAAATGAGGGCGGCTCACACATAAATGACTTTGTCAGGTATCTAGCCCGCCGTGAGCTTGTGGCTACAGGCTTGCTTCAATTCAATGACAAACCCCAAAACTACAGAGCATGGAAGCGTTCTTTTTTGAATGCCATCAGAGGCCTTATCCTGGAACCGAGTGAGGAGATGGATCTTCTGCTAAAGTGGCTCGGGAAGGAGTCGGCAGAGCATATTGAGCAGATAAGAGCAATACACATCAATCGGCCAGAAGCAGGACTGGCCATGGCATGGGAAAGGCTCGAGCAAACATATGGCTCAGCTGAAGCAATAGAAAATGCTCTGTTCAAACGCATTGACAGCTTTCCAAAAATAGTAAACCGAGATGGATCTAACCTGACAAAGCTGGGTGATCTGCTAATGGAACTGCAGGCCGCTAAGGCTGAAGGAGACTTACCAGGCCTGGCTTTCCTGGACACGTCGAGAGGCGTCAATCCAATTGTACAGAAACTCCCGCCTCGTCTCCAGGACAAGTGGGTGATAGCTGGTGCAGCCTACAAGCGTCAAAACCATGTGAGCTATCCTCCCTTTGGCTTCTTTGTTGATTTTGTCAGCGAGCAGGCTCGCATCGCAAATGACCCAAGCTTCAGCCTCATCGGCAACACAGACATGGCCCCCAGGACAGAGAAGACAGCGTGGAAACCCAACAGACAGCGGGAAGTCTCCGTCCACAAGACAGAGGTGTCACCCAGAGCCACAGTTGACACGGGTGAGCCTCCAACAAAATCCGACGAATGCGACAAACTGTGTCTGTTGCATAAAAAGCCACACCCTCTCCGTAAGTGCCGGGCATTCAGAGAGAAGCCCATTGACGAGCGCAAAACACTCCTCAAAGAAAACAATGTGTGCTTTAAATGTCTTTCATCCTCGTCTCACATAGCAAGGAACTGCAAAGTCAATGTCCAGTGTTTTGAATGTAAGAGCGACAGGCACAACACAGCGCTTCACCCTGGAGCTGCACCCTGGCAGCAGAGGGCTGACCCTACTGCTGAGCACGGCGGGGAGGAGGATGAAGCTTCACCGCAGTCTCAGGTCACCAACAAATGCACAAAAGTCTGCGGAGGGGAACTCACAGACCGCTCCTGCTCGAAAATATGCCTCGTCAAAGTGTTCCCAGTCGGCCACAGAGAAAAAGCCGTGAAACTGTATGCGATCATGGACGAGCAGAGCAACAGGTCACTGGTACGCTCACAGTTCTTCGACATGTTCAACGACCAAAGTCCAAGCGCTCCTTACACACTGAGAACATGTGCCGGAGTGAAGCCATCGGCAGGCAGAAGGGCCAGTGGCTATGAAGTGGAGTCTCTGGATGGAGCTGTTCGCATCCCGTTGCCAAGCCTCATAGAATGTAACGATATACCGAACAACAGAGAGGAGATTCCAACCCCCGAAGTAGCTCGTCATCATGCTCATCTAAGGTCAGTGGCACACCTCATCCCAGACATTGATCCGCAAGCCCCCATTATGCTTCTCTTAGGACGAGACATTATCAGAGTGCATAAAGTCCGCAAACAGGTGAATGGCCCTCACAACCTGCCTTACGCACAGAAGTTAGACCTGGGGTGGGTCATTGTTGGAAATGTGTGCCTAGGTAATGTTCACAGGCCACTGACAATTAGCACGTTCCACACAAACACCACAGAGCTGCAACGGCCCACTCTCTTTGCCGCATGCCCCAATGTGTTCCATGTAAAGGAGAGGTTCAGTGACACCCAAGCCACCAGTGAGCCTCCAGCCTATTCTGAGGACCAGCCTATCTGCGAAACCGATCACCTTGGATGCACAGTGTTCAGGCGAACCAAGGATGACAACCAGGTGGCTCCCTCCATTCAAGATACAAAGTTCATGAAGATAATGGATGAGGGACTGCAAAAAGACTCAAATAACAGTTGGGTGGCTCCATTACCCTTCAAGAGCCCACGGCCACGGCTCCCAGACAACAGGCCTCAGGCGCTGAGGCGTCTCATGTCTCTCAAGCGTAACTTTGAGAAAAAGCCTGAGATGAGAGACCACTTTCTCGCCTTCATGAGCAACATGTTTCGGAACGGTCATGCAGAGTTAGCCCCCCCTCTCAGTCCGGATGAAGAAAGGTGGTACTTACCAACGTTCGGGGTGTATCATCTGAAAAAACCTAAGAAAATCCGCGTGGTATTCGATTCCAGTGCCCAATACAACGGCGTGTCACTCAACAACGTGCTGTTAACGGGACCTGACCTGAATAACACACTACTGGGAGTGCTGATTCGGTTCAGAAGAGAGGCCATCGCGTCACAGCCGACATAGAACAGATGTTCTATTGCTTCCGGGTAAGAGAGAAAGACCGTGACTTCTTACGCTTTCTCTGGTTCCAGGACAATGACCTCTCCAAAGCCATCGTGGATTACCGGATGAACGTCCACGTCTTCGGCAACAGCCCTTCACCTGCAGTGGCTATTCACAGTCTACACAAGTCTGTTCAAGGCAACGAGTTCCACGTCGACCCAGATGTGCAGCACTTTGTGTTGCATGACTTCTATGTCGATGATGGGTTGAAGTCCCTGCCCACAGTTCAAGCTGCTATCAGCCTGTTAAAAAGAACACAGGATGTGCTCTCCAAGTCGAATCTGAGACTTCACAAGATTGCAGCGAACAACAAAGAAGTCATGGACGCCTTTCCATCCAGCGACCACGCGAGTGACCTCAAAGATCTTGACCTCGATGCAGACGCGCTGCCATTGCAGCGCAGCCTTGGGCTTGACTGGAATCTCAAAACAGACTGTTTCCTTTTTAATGTCTCCAGTGAGACCAAGCCCTACACACGGCGGGGTGTCTTGTCAACAATCAATAGCCTATACGACCCACTTGGATTCGTTGCGCCCGTCACAATCCAAGGCAAGGCTATCCTGCGAGAGCTCACGGTGGAGAACGGTGACTGGGATGCGCCCTTACCTCCAGCCATGGAAGATGCCTGGATGTCATGGAGAGCCTCTCTGTCTGAGCTTGCTGAGCTTTCCATCCCAAGGCGCTACACGGAAACCTCACCATCAGCAGCGGTAAGAAGAGAACTGTGTGTGTTCTGTGATGCATCAGTCAAAGCTATCGGTGCTGTGTGCTACCTGAAAGTGACAGACAGTAATGGCAACAATCAGGTTGGATTTGTAATGGGAAAAGCCAAGCTGGCTCCCCGCCCTGAACACACAGTGCCAAGACTCGAACTCTGCGCAGCAGTGCTTGCTGTTGAGTTAGAAGACCTGGTCTCAGCAGAACTAGACCTACAGCTTGATGCAGTAACCTACTACTCAGACAGTAAAGTAGTCCTGGGCTATATTTGCAATGAGACCAGGCGCTTTTATGTCTATGTCAGCAACCGAGTGTTACGCATCCGAAGATCCTGCCGTCCAGACCAGTGGCGTTACGTGCCTACAGAAATGAACCCTGCTGATCACGCAACACGTTCCGTCCCTGCTAGTCAGTTGAAACACACCAACTGGTTAAGTGGGCCCAAATTTCTCTCCAAGCCAGAGCCCAGTATTTCTGAGAGCACTTATGACCTTGTTGACCCGAGCTCAGACCCAGATATCCGCCCTTTGGTCTCTGCCTTAAGCACTACAGCCTCAAACCAGCAACTGGATTCACAACGCTTTGCAAAATTCTCTACCTGGAAGTCATTAACTCGTGCATTCACTCGCCTCAATCACATAGCTTGTCATTTCAAGACAGTTCACAGAGAGAACAGAGCATGCCAGGGCTGGCATTACTGCAAAGCTGGATTCACAGTTGAGGAATCAGAGAAAGCGTCAGCTGTAATCATCCAAGCAGTTCAAAAGGAAGTCTACAAACAAGAGATAAAGTGTATTCAAAAACATGAAAGGATGCCAAAAACAAGCCCTCTCAGAAATCTGGACCCGTTCATCGACACAAACGGCCTTCTAAGAGTTGGAGGCCGTCTTCATCATTCAAGTGTCAATCAGAGTGAAAAGACTCCCCTGATTATTCCTGGCCAGCATCACATCGCCACTTTGCTTATCAAACACCACCACGAGCAAGTCCAGCATCAAGGCCGTCACTTTACCGAAGGGGCGGTCCATTCAGCTGGCCTTTGGATAGTTGGAGGGAAGAAAAGAGTAAGCAGCATTATTCACCAATGCATAACATGCAGAAGGCTCAGAGCTCCACTCAGTATGCAGAAAATGGCTAACCTGCCAGCCGATCGTCTTTCAGCAGATCCTCCGTTCTCTAATGTGGGTCTTGACGTGTTCGGCCCATGGAACGTCTCCTCACGCAAAACCAGAGGTGGCTTCGCTCAAAGTAAAAGGTGGGCAGTGATCTTTACGTGCATGAGCATAAGAGCTGTGCACATTGAAGTCATAGAATCCCTCGACACCTCTAGCTTCATCAATGCGCTACGGCGCTTCCTTTCAATACGTGGGCCGGTCAAATACATTCGTTCCGACCGGGGCACAAACTTCATTGGTGCCTGTAAGGAACTGAAGATAGCCTCAAACATTGACAGCACTGCTGTAAAGACTTACCTCTCAGACAAGGGTTGCATCTGGTCCTTTAATCCCCCACATGCATCCCATTGGGGTGGATCATGGGAGAGAATGATAGGGCTGGCTAGGAGGATTCTGGACGCAATGTTCCTCCAGCTGAAAGACAAGCTCACCCATGAAGTGCTGGTGACTTTCATGGCAGAAGTTGCAGCGATTATCAACGCCAGGCCACTTGTTCCAGTGACTATGGACCCTGATGACTCGTTCATACTTACACCAGCTGCTCTTCTCACACAAAAGACAAACGTTGTGCCTGCTCCTGCTGGTGAGTTTGGAGTTGCAGACCTTTACAAGTCCCAGTGGCGGCAGGTTCAGCACCTGTCCAACACCTTCTGGGACCGCTGGAGAAAACAATTCCTCCCAACACTGCAGGCCCGCAAAAAAATGGCAATCCACTCAGTCAAACATTCAGTCGGGAAGCGTTGTTCTCCTTAAGAACATCCAAGCACCTAGGAATGAATGGCCTCTTGGATTGATTACTCAGGCCTTCCCTAGCAAGGATGGGAAAGTACGCCAGGTTGAGGTAAAGATCATCAAACCAGGCGGGTCTAGCCTCTTTCTCAGGCCAGTCAATGAAATTGTTCTCCTCCTACCTCCAGAGGCACAGTAAATAGACTGTTTAGTAAATGGACTGTTTAAGAAAAAAAAAAGGGGGACTGTGCATGGACTGTGGGGGTGACGTGTGTCCATGTCAGACGGGGAGTGTTCTGTTCTTAATAACAAAATTATAGCGAAAATGTAAATAAGCATTAAGTTTTCGTTTCAGAAGATAAAAGTGTTTTTCTTTTAGTCAGCATTTCAGTATTCTGTGTTTCAGTAATATGCATTATTTCTTATGCGTTTCTATTTGGGTCATGTCACTTTAAGATCGCGCTGCTCTAAATGTCCTTTTGCAGGATCCTTAGTTGGGAAGTTAACACTCACGCGTTTCGGCAGTTCGTTCGAGTGTGCAAAATTCACGGAGCTTCTATCATTCTGTCTTCTCATTTCTGACGTGGCATCGTCGGTATGTGTATTTTGTTTTGTGGGATTATTCGGGAAGTATTATTAGTTATTTTTGACTATTTTAAGTTGTTAGTGTAATTTGAGGATGGTTTGAATGCACGTCGGCTATGTAGACCTATATGCAAGCGCTCACGTGTTCGCTCACGTGTACTACGTACGAGCTGCACAGTCTAGGTGCTATCATGTCCTTTATGTAGTTCATATGTATTTCTTATTAGTTTTAAAATGAGTACAAACGAAATACAACAGTAATTGTACAAATTTCCTTTATTCACGTGTAATTTGTCATTGTTTTCTTTGTGTGTGTTGCAGTTTCACTATTTTCCTTGTAACTCCATTAAACCTGTGGAATCAAAAATCAGTCTTCAGAGTTTTGGTGTTGGGAAAAAGTTTAGCTGGCTGTCAGGATATTGAGCAGACATATCAAGGACGGCACAGTAACTTAACTTTTATTGATGAGTAGCTTGTAGGTTATCGAACTATAGTTTCAAAGTAGCTTCCCCAACACTGCACATTGCAGTAGTTTCTTGATAAAAACGTGTGTTGCGACTATTTCTTAAGATATAATTTAACTAGATCAAAAATGTGGCTAAAGCACACAAATAATTATATAATGAGCCGATATGCTTATAATGGAAGCCGTAATATTCAATATAAAATATCCCTAAAAATAACGTTGTGACTGCTAATTCATTTTTATAAAGTGTTTTCCCCGCTTCTTCATGATGCTCATACCTTTCAGACGTTTCTAAGGTTGGTCGATTTGTTGTTAATAGTTGCTCATAATGTTGCATTCGTGAGAGTTTCCCTTATTTATCACGCAACCGTTCTCCGCAATTTACAGAGTGCATTAGTTTTTCCGGTTTTTGTTATACAAAATTACAGCTTTTACAGCGCCAAAAACAAGCATTAATGTTATGCCTGATCATCATTGTCAATCAATATTGACAAAGTCGTTGACCAAATCAGAAAAATGATCTTTTCTTATCCAAAAGCAAACTCCTGCTTTTCAGTTGCTGCACATTAATGAAACTTTACAATAAACTGGGTTCTATGTTTAGATGAAACTACAAAATTAACTTCTTTGAGGCAAATTCAGAATAGTTAATCCAGAAATTATGATTCTGTCATAATTTACTAATTGTCCCACACCTGTGTTAATGTCTTTGTTCTGCTGAACACAAAGGGAGAAATTTTGAATAAGGTTTGTGACATGGCCACGATTGCAGTGGATTTGAGAAAATGAAAACTTGATCTTAAACAATATTCATTTCAAATTTAAAAACTCATTCTGCGACAAGTAAATTTTGATGCCATTGAAGAAAAAGATCATTGGATGAGAACAGTGCCGTCCCGAGCCTCAAGGCTAAGCAGAATTTGATTTGGGGGGCCCACTCCCAGCACGCAGAGTCACCTGATTTAAGATTATTGACACAAATGTCACGCTATAATGTTACATTATAAATGAATACAGTGAGGTTATATATTAATACAAAATAAATAAATAAAAATACTCAATACGATACTTAAATAAAATACTTTACTCTTAAACTTCTGAATACAAAGTGTCACAAAACAAGAAATAAAGAATTTGCAAATGTGCAAATAAAAAATGTAAATGAAATGTGCAATCTTTTCAATAAAACCAAAATAGACAAACATTCATATAATCAAAAATAGAATGTTTAAAAAAAAAGATACTTAAATAATGAAAGCAAACATAAGAAGGGTTTAACAATGACAATTGTACAACAATGACCTCAAAATCGTTCCTTGCTAGCTTTTCTGGAGGCAAAGTCACTGATGACATCATTGTATGGTATTGCTTGGCCAACTTTGTTATTAATACTAATGACTGCAAGTCCATTTAGTCTTAGTATATTTTAACATTCACTTCAACACACATAGCAATGCTAGCGGGCATCCCTATAACTTAGAATGTTAAGTTCCCCTTCGGCTGTTTTCTCCAATTTAAACTGAAATCTATAATCAATACGTGAAATACACCTGGAGTAATGTATATTAATAATGCGAGACATTTCACTGTTGATGGCGGGGATTTAACGTTAGCTCTGGTGTTTGCTTATATAAGATCAGGAGTCATGACTAGCCCGCTACCTTAAGTGACGTGAGCACAATTTGTCACTAATCATGCAAACATACCTTTATCTTGCTCTTTTTTCTCCTCCTCTGTCCTTTTCTTTTTTCTCTTTTCGGCACCAGAGGGATACATCCTTTTTTGTGACATGGCTTGTCATTTATTAATTACAGTGACACGCAATTGCGCGCCGGCGCGAATTGTCAATGCACGCGAAATGTGTCTAAGCGCAATTGCGCATGACTCAACCACTCACAGCAGCAGTTGTCGCCAAATAAGAATTTTCTATCTTGAATTATTCATTTCATTTATTCATTCATTCATATTTATTAATTAATTAATTTATTCATTCATTTATATAACTTGTTTTAAGTTATTTAATTGTAAAAAAAACGATTGGGGGGGCCCCTGGTGGCCAGCTTAGTTCGCTTATGCCTCGGGCCGGCCCTGGATGAGAAGGTTCTTCACTGCGCATCTCATTGAAAAAAAGGGAAACAGGTAAGATTTTTAATCTCATATTTAATAATTATAAATGTTTTCGTTTACTTAAGGAAATCAATTTTTATTAAAGGTCATATCTATAGAATGAACATAAGACAATTATACAGCCGGGCGAAGGACTTATTGAGTCCATTTACGATACCACAATATTTTTCAAGAAATGTATGTCATAATAACTAAACATTTATACTGAATTTTAAAAAAATAAATAATTTAAAATGTATTAAAATTATATATAGCCTAGTCAGATGATAAAAAAGTACACTTACATTATGTACTTATAGTGCTCTCCTTTTGTACACTAATCTTATACTTTTGAGTAATTATACAATTTTTATTAAATGTATTACTACTTGAGATAATCTTAAAAATATAAGTGTACTCAGCCAATCTAAAATCTTGTCTAGGGCACAAACACAGGCTGGACCGGCCCTGTTTTAAGATACCACGAATATGAAATATAAAATTGTATTTAGTAAGCACTTAGTTACTGGTGGTAATTAAATACATTTTAAATATGCCTACAAACATAGTATGTTAAAAGCACATAAATCAATAAACAGGAAGTGTGAACTATAACTTCTCCCGGAGCAGGAAAGCTTCGCTATATCAACTATGGGTGCTTCTCAATTCTTATTTGTGCGTCCTCGCTTCCTTTCCTCGTGTCTTAGCTCCACCTCTTCAGGATGCGAGAGAAGGAAGGAAGGAAAAGACGCAAGGACGGAGGAATCGAAGCAAGTGAAATGATATATTCTCGCTATTTAACGTCACTTTAAAGCGTCGAACACTAATGATGACTCTACACCGCTGGAATAAGCTTGAACATCGGGATTCTTGAACATAAGAAATAATTATTTATATTGTAACCGTTTCAACCTCCACAAAACACCACATTTGTTCTCATTTTTTTACCAGTTATTATGAATGGATTAGTGTTGTTGTGATTTCACATACATTCTGTTTTGTACATGTAAACAATTATGATAATGATTATACTAATAATAATTAATAAACAGGGGCAAGAACACCAGTTTTACTAAAGCAAAATACCAAAAAAAGTTGGCAAAAGTTTGGGTTATTTAACTATTAATTAATGCACAATTCATAGCCTACTTTAAAAAAATGTTATGCTTCTGCAAACATACATGGATAAATTGTTTACAACGCTACTTGTTAGCCTAGTGATTCTTGTTAATTCCATTACATCATCATTGGACTTTAATAAGAGTCAGGTGTGTATTCTGTATATAAATCAATTTGGGTTAAACATTTCCATCTACAATTACGATGAAAACGATAGTAGGTATATCCTGTGCCCTATCATTACACCACATTCTTCACCAAATTGCACAACATGGACAGCGTCGTTCGAGCAGATGGAAAGCACGATTCCGTCATTGTGTCCTACTCCTAGCTAAGGTATTGTTAAAAATACTATGAGCTCATACTGTATGTTTTGGTTTTATTTTTTGAATTCAGATTCACAGCATTCTACGTTCTTCTTAATTACAGGTTAAAATAACAGCTACTCCGATTTATACTGAAATAAATGCCACAGTCCCACTGCTAAAATTATACTTGGATGGTAGGCAGAACCTCAAGGTGGACTTTCGACTCAACCGGGACTCTATGGAAGCATTGATGAGGATGCTGCCACAAGATGAAGCACATGGATGGGGACATCTCATAACCACACTGATAACTGTGTACTGGCTAGCACATGGTCTGTCATACAGTGTGGTGTCCCGGGCCTTTCAGGTGCCGGTATCGTCTGTTTATAGGCTGGTTCACACAGGAACCATAAAGATTGCAGCCTTGCGCCAGCAGGTCATTCAGTTCCCAGATGCACAAGACCTTGATGAGGTTGTCCTTGGTTTTGAAAATTTGGCTAACAGCCCTATCTTCTCCAAGTGTGTGGGTGCTATAGATGGATGTCATGTCCGCATAAAAACCCGCGCTGGACCCACTGGCCAGGACTACATCAATAGAAAACTCTTCCCATCCATTCAGATGCAGGCAGTTTGTGATGGGAAGGGCCGGTTCCTTAATGTTTTTGTGGGATATCCTGGTTCTGTCCACGACATTAGAGTCCTGAGAAACATCAAGATGTATAAAGATGCATTGTATTCTCCACAAGGATACTTCCTTTTGGGGGATGGAGGCTACCCCTGCATCATTCATCCTGTGGCCATTATTACTCCATACCGGGAGCCAGTGCAAGGGAGAGTGCAGGCCCGCTTTAATCACTACCATGCAAAGGCTCGCTCCATAATTGAGCAGGTGTTTGGAATGATGAAAACACGCTGGTGGTCCCTGCTTTTCAAGTCTCTTGAGGTGGACAACACCTTTACCCCAACAGTTATCATGGCGTGTGCAGTTCTGCATAACATTTGTCTGACAACAGGAGATATGAAATAAAATAAATATATTGTCTATTAAACTAGCAGGTAGAAAATTCACACAAAATGAAATTAATACATGCATTCAGTTTGTACCTTATATTTTCTTTTTAAATTGTCCCATTTTTTGGAAATTTGGTTTGGTGTTATAATTCCATCCAAACCAATCCTCTGAAGAACTTTACTACACAATAAAAATCAACAGATTCTTTACTCAAACAAAGACAAAGATAGTGTAACAATATTATGATAAATATAATCTAAAACCTCACTGCGTTAATCAAACAAAGTGAAAACAAAATGTTCTTCCATGCAGTCTGGTGGAACAGAACTCACATCCAGGCTTTTTTGGCACTGTTCCTCTTCCCAGTGAAGTCGGAATCCAGCTCCATCCTCAATTTAATTAACTGTTCAGTCTCCTCATCAGTCCCTGTAAGAAAGAATTTTACACCACAGTGAAGCAGTTCGAAATAATAATGTGTTGCATATTAACCGGCATAAACAAATATACAGTGTTATCAACACATTAAAACAAATTAACTACAGGCCTAAATCAAGATCATTCTCTATTCCCTATTTATCACATTTAATAGCAATAAGCCAGTAAAATCAAGAAACATAATAAAAATCATTAAAACTGTGCTGAAAAGTACACTTTATACATCGAAATTAAAGGCACCGTCAAAAAAAGAACACACATTTACAATAACTTTATGCTTAATACTCACATTTATGTGTGTTTGAATGTTCTGCCATGGTTAGCACTTGGAGCAGATGTGAAGTGGGAGGAGAATTTATACGTGCGACACGTTTAGGCAATAAACAACTTCCGCATAGGATACACCTGTGTATCCTCGCTCATGACTCCTCAGGAAGCCTCCTCCCTCCTCGATCCTCGACTCCTCCCGGTGCAATTAGAGAATTGGGATGTCCTTCAATATGGCTGAGCTCGATCGGTTTCCGGGTCATAGGATGGAGGATAGAGGAGCGAGGAGACGAGGATGGATATTGAGAAGCACCCCATGACTACTAGATATAGCGGAACTGTTACTATAGCAACGATTTCAATTTAAGAGTTTGTCTCTGAGGAGGCTTAAAAACAGTAGTACTAAAGCAGAATTTTTAGAATACAACTATAAATTTAGTTTGCGGAAAAAGAGAAATTTAAGTATATTTTGAAAGTGTCCTTTTTAGCAAAGAGCCACACACACCACTATAGTTAGCCTAGGCTTACGGAGCCGCACTGCAAATTTTTTCTAATCTATGTACTTTTTTTGTCATAAGGTAGTATAACGCAATGCATGTTTCCATAGATACACATTAAAAATGTCATATATAAAAAATATTTTAAAATAGTACTTCTTGGCTGCTTGCGCGTGCCAAACCCGCGAAACCTGGAATATAATCTGTGGTCTGTGACCGTCACGCGCAGTGCACCCGACTCACTTCTGAGTGGACCACACTACAGCCGTTTTTCTGAGGTAAAAGCTTTTTACTTAACCGTTTTATTTAAACTCAACCTAAGCATAAGCTTACAACAAAAGAAAATTACATATTATGAAAAAAGTAATAATAATCATAGTAATAATCATCGAATAAGGACACAGACAGTCTGAGGGGACAGTTTCTTTCACGCTTTCACACAACAGTTGACGGACCGTCTTTTCCGTTAAATGTAATGCATTAACTGCTCACACGTGGTTTCCTGTCTTTTATGTGCTGTTTACATCTGAACCGTATAATGTTAAAGGCCGCTGTCGTATAATGTAAAATACCTTTTCCGGATCCAATGTTATTGTACGGAAGGCGCCGTAAATCTATATTCCTAAACTGTGAATCGAGGCATTTCATTTAGGCTATATGCGAACTGAACCATCTTTACAACAAATTAATTATTCCTTTTGAGTAACAAACTGAGAACAAATGTTTTTCTTTGTCATTGCAGATGCAGTCAAAATGTGAAACAGCAAGGCTACCGATCACATCATAGTCAAAGCCATGGGAGACGACACATGCCCCTGGGCAATCTGGGGGTAGCGGGCACCGTGCAAACTAAAGTGTTCTTATTACATTTTGTTATTCAAATGTTTCGATCATTTGTATGTTATGTAATTGATAAATGTTTCTTAGTACTTTTAATCAATTGTCTTATTTTGAGATATATAATATAATATCGAATGCAAAAAAATGATTTTATGCTTAAAATGATGTTAAATTCAAGTCTGGAAAAAAACAAAACTTTTTATAGACGTCTTTCAACAACCCGAAAAAGACGTCTTCTCAAAGATCGGAAAAAGACGTTGTTTCACCTTTCACTTTTTAACCACATTTCGACGTTGTTTGGACGTCTGGCACTGAAGTCTTCGACATCTTTTCGACGACTTCGCTGGGTGGGGTCTCTCATTGTCTGTAGCAAAAGTACCAACGTCATCACCCCGAATTAAAATCCTCAATATCAAACATGTCTGATATGATCGGGACGGCTAAGTTTTCTCGCGGAGCAGATCGGGAGATGTAAAATTTTATCTCTGAACGCCTCACAGTACTTGATAATCTGGGCCGAACCTCGGGCACGATCAAGGTTCTGGGCCCGATTTTTTCAAAGATTCTCGGGAGGGGAAATTGGGGTAAAATCTGGCCGAGAATCCTCTATTCTGAGCCAGGCTTTACTTTTAGGGTTGATTTTAAAGTTCTGTTACTCGTTTATAAATCACCAAACGGCCTAGGACCTAGATACATCGCAGATGACTCACTAAATAGAAACCTAAAACAGGATCAAGTCAGTAACCAAGGGTTCACTCAGTTTCCAGAAGAGATGTGCCAAAAAATTATCAACATTTAAATGCTTATGACCAGATAACTAAAATTAGTATAGCTACACCTTTTTAATAAAGTGTAGGCTATACAGATATGCGGAAGAGACCGGATTATGAATGCAAAAAGCACAAAATGGCACAATAAGAAGTTAAGGATGTCCCACCATATATCTCACACAAAAGTAACATTGAAGGATAAACAACGAGTTAGAAATAGTGGTCTTTATTGTTGCAGTATTTCAGTTTTCTCATCATTTTATTCATATGCTTTTATTATTTGCGTCGAGACCTCAGATCATTATAAAGGGATCAAATCAAGAGGGGAACAGGTGCAACAGAAGAGATAGGTTTTAGGTAGTTTTTTTGAATATTGTGACAGATGTGGTTGACCCGACTGAGTTAGGAAGAATTTTACACCAGGAAGGAGAATGAGCAGGAAAGCGATTTACTGCCCTTGTGAGAAAGCAATACAAGACGCCGCTGGTTTTCTGAACGCAGGGTTCTTTATGGCGTGTAGGAGGGTGTGAAAGTATGCCGGTGCAGATCCAGTGAGAAGGGTCTGGCTGCAGACCAGATGCACTCTCAGCCCAGATGCACTGTCAGCGGCGCATGCGCACTCCGACACTGGCAGTCTCAGCCGCGCATGCGCACTCCAACAAACGCACTGTCAGACACGTGTGTGAATGAAATGCACCTACAGGCCAATTGTAAGTATATTTATTCAATATTAAATTTATCTATTTATTTATTCTCATACAACATTAAGTCGAAGTGACAGTGTTGTTTTAACTACATTCAATTCAAACAAGATTAAGTCGAAGTAAAAGTGTTATTATGAATTATTTGACAAATGTAATCGAAAACGTTCTTTAACATTATCAGACGAATGTTGTAAGTATATTGATTTCATTCATACAGTATTAGATAGATATAAAAGTATTGTTTTAAGATATAAGACAATGTTTTCGAAAACTAACTTAATCCTTATAATCAATAGTACCAGATATATCGCATCTATGATTCTTGGGTAATGATACCTGTTCTTCGTACAGTAATTTATTGAAGAACTAACGTTATCTAAATTAATTTTGTAGCGTTGCTTGACAACTCACAGGAAAGTTTGTAGGTGACCTGCACTTTATAGTTATTTTTTAGACAATGTGTTTCTCAAAATTATTTAATATGACGTTGAAATCTATCAAATATAGGGATGTAACGATTCACTCAGCTCACGATGCGATTTATTCAAGATTTATTTTTACAAAATGAACAACTTCCCTTGTATTATTACTTAAATTTCTTTTATGTTAAATTTTTTCACAATGACACATATAACCTGTCCTGCTCTTTATATATATCTATATAATAAATCTGTTTCATTAAACCATTGATTAACAAGCACCTGTTTATTGTAGAATGAGACATTTGTGTATTTATGTGTGTTTGTTTATAATTTTAGGCCAGAAGAATACGTGTACAAGAAAAGGTTTTATTTAGTAATGTATTTTCATTATCATTGTATTCATTTAGGCATTTGGCAGACACTTTTATCCAAAGCGACGTACATTGCTTATCCTATACATTTTACATAGGTATTTGCAATCCCCTGGGATCGAACCCACAAAAAATTATTAGTGTAGATGTTCATTAATGTATTTCAGCTATAATTATAATATATACCAGGCCTTGTCCCGAACCACCAGTATTCACGGTACTCTTAAAAAGCAGTAACCTTCACATTTTATTAATAGAACCTTACAGTTCACCTCGTGAAATACGTAAGAGCGTGCATGTGACGAGTGCGCTTGCGCGGCTGAGAGTGCATGTGACGAGTGCGCATGTGCGGCTGAGAGTGCATGTGACGAGTGCGCATGTGCGGCTGAGAGTGCATGTGACGAGTGCGCATGCGCGGCTGAGAGTGCATGTGTCTGACAGTGCATCTCGTCTGCAGCCAGATGCTATTGGATCCAGTGGTAGTCCTGTAGGCAAGCATTAGTGTCTTGAGTCTGATACGGGCTTCAACCGGTAGCCAGTGGAGAGTGATAAAGGGATTTCACATTAGCCCTTTTGGGCTGTTGGAAGACGAGGTGTGCTGATGCGTTCTGAACCAGCTGGAGTGGTTTAAAAGCCTTTGCAGGAAAACCAGCAAGGAGAGCATTGCAGTAGTCCAACCTTGAGATTGCCAGGGCCTGGACAGCGGAGAGAAGTGCATGAGATTCCTAGAGATGACAGGGTTGCTAGCAGTATCTGATGATTGACAGTGTCAAACGCTGCAGAAAGGTCTTGCAGAATCAGGACCGAGGATTTAGATACCGCCTTGGCTAGCTGCAGTGCTTCTGTGACTGATAGCCAGAGGTGGGGGACTCGAGTCACATGACTTGACTCGAGTCACAATTTTCAGGACTTGCGACTTGCTTGATTGAAGTAAGAAAATGACTTGACTTGACTTGACTTTGACTTGAGAGCAAGTGACTTGAGACTTGACTTGACTTTAAATGGAAGACTCGACAATGACTTGAACTTTGTAAAGTAATGAAATTAGCTAAAATAATTATTGTGACTCAGCAGCACTACAGCGCCTGTGCCTTTAACGCTGCTCAACTCAAACCGCGTCAAACAAGGAAACGGCCAATTACTGACGAGCAGTTACGATAGAGAGGAAACTGCTCTCGCGCCTGGCGGCTTGAAACAGTTGTGGCCGTTACAATGGCAGACAACAGTCGAGCTCCTCAGATCGTCACGTTTGGCTACAAGGACTTTGCAACTGGCAAATCTTTTTTTATTTTCACGGTCCAGTTCAGAGTATGCAACGCAAGGATTTCTGACAAACACAACGTCGAATTTCATCCGACATTACTAGAACCACGACGCAAGGTAAGAAAGTAATTTCTTTATAGTCAGTGTAATAAAACGATCACTAATGTAATGAATTAATCGTTTCTGTTTGTCATAATTTTGCCTTGGTTGTTTTTTTATTATTAGAAATGTGATCATCGATCATAACTGATAGGCCTACATCTCATCTCATGAGTAGATGAATTGGGGAATCCGTATCCCAGATTATTATGTTCTTAAAACATTAAAATCATCTTAAAATACAGAAGGGATTCTCTGTATTACATGTGGGCTAATGTCTATATTAAACGAGCGCCTGTTCAAGTGTTTGTGTGGACTGCGTGTGGAAGCTGAATAGCAGCTCGCTTATATACTGCATGACCGGCTGACATGGACGCGCCGGTGAGATCACTTGCACTTAAAAAACTCTTTAAAAATGTTTCGGTCATACTGACGAGAATAATTTCATAGTTTGAATCTGTTAACTGTTTGCATTTTTTTATACTCAAAATAACAACAAAACGTTTTGTGCTGTAAAATAATGAAACCAGTTCAAATAGAAAACAAATATTCTCAGATTATATATTACGTATGAAACTGCATATTGCGCGTCCACCACAGAGATGACGATTAAGCATCATAACTTCATCACTGGGCAATATTAACATACATTTAATTTATATTCTACCGAAATGAAAAAGATCCGTTCATTTTGATAAACAAGATTCAATATCGAAGGCAATAAAATGATCCGGGATTCCCATAACTAGATGCAAATTCCCTATAGGCCTATTTGTGCACTTTAATGGACAGCACAAGTATTACAGCATCATATACTTAAAACATACAATAGTCAAGTTTTCAGTCATAATTCTTAGTTTATAAGCTGCATAGTCTGTATAAATGCTTAAGTCTTAAGTCATTCTGTCTGATACGAGTATTTCCATTTCTGTGTAGATGTTTCAAATAAATTGAATTAGATTGTATTATACATTTCAGACTGGATTTCTGTTGTGTAAGCAACACTTTTATTTTCAGATATTAATGTTGCACATATATGCATATAATTCATATATATGTCACGGTTCTGCCTATCCTTTTTGGCTTATTCTTGGTCTTGGGGCAGAACCAGTGCAGAATTCCCTGTTTCATGTGGGGAGAGACAATTTTGGAACTTTTGGCCTTCCATACTCTCCCCGAGTCTCGTCTGTGTTTCCCGCCCTTTCCGTGTCATTAGCTTCCCCTTAGTGTTTGATCTGTTTCACCTGTTCCCATCAATTATCCTTTGTCTGTTCTCCCTATAAGAATCCTCTTGTTTCATTGTCTTGTGCGGTTCATTGCACTGTTGTACGTGAATGCTGTTCGTTATACCTAGTCCTCGTCCGAGTTTACAAAGTAAGTGTCAGTTTAGTGTTTATTCCAAGTGTTTGTTTGTAGCTTAGTTAGTCAGTGTCTTTGTTTATTATTATTATTGGTCCTGTTCTGTTTTCCCCATAGTGGGTTTTGTTTTGTCTGTTTTGTAGTTTTCTGTTTAATAAATCCCTGTTTATCCCCGCTATCCCTGTGTCTGCCTACACTTGGGTTCTCCTGCTTTGTCTCCCTGAGACACTCCTGACAATATAGCAATGTGAATAAGATACATAATGTATGTATATAAATTCATCTTTTCAGTGCAAAAATAAACATGAATCTTAAAAATGAACCACTGTTTATTTAAGCACTGCGACTTGACTTGACTTGACACTTATCAGGACTCGACTTGACTTGACTTGACACTTATCAGGACTCGACTTGACTTGCTTGGGGTGAACCCTTGACTTGACTTGCTTGATTTGTCTAAACTGTGACTCGAGACTTGACTCGAGACTTGATGGTTAAGACTTGAGACTTGCTTGGACTTGACCATATGTGACTTGTTCCCATCTCTGCTGATAGCAGACTGATAGTCTGGTAACTTCAGTGTGTACCAAGTTCTTAGGTGCTGAGAATTGTATGTCACATGTGGCAATAGAAAAAAATAAAAAAAACGCAGTTCACTTGTGTTAATACAGACGGGTACAGTTTCATCAGTTGTTCTTTCTCTCTTTGAAATGTTCATTATGATAAATGTTACACACGCCCTATTTGAGAGGGATTACAGACTATCATTGAAAATGAATGATGTCGGATTGTCATTTTATGGAAACTGCCATGTGTGTATGCCTCTTAGGTCAATTCCTTGGCAGAGTAAATGCATATCCATAACACTGTCTGAACAAATCTTGTTTATTATTATTTCAAGAAATGTTATCATATGCGTGCGTTTACCTGTTTATATGACTAGCATTCTGTGGCAGTGAAATAAAGTCAACTTTGTTGTTGCGAGCGTGTCTTTGGAGAAAATTTGCCATATTGGTCCACATACTCACGTATACATGGGATTGACTTTTAGTTAGCTACAACTTGAAATCTGTGTGTAGGAAAGAAAGAATTCATAGTATTTATTAACAATCCATTTGTTATTCTTTTGGTATTTGTCTAAATTCTGAATTTCAAGTCGCCTGGATTTTGTTATACCTGGCTGATGTGTTCCGACATGCAGAGTTTTCTTCTGCAAATCTGATCCCTTCATAATTGAATACATTTCTGATAAACATTCACAATGCATGTAGGAATACACAACACACCTGTGAAATGTACTGCAGCTGTATTAAAATGCTCAAACAGATGACCAAAGACACGAAATAGACTTCTAAAAAGGTGTTTGGAGGTTATTCAAAAATAACTAATTGATTACTGACAGACGCAGGGCAGTGATACAGACAACTGGTCAAATATCTGACTGACTTTCATTGGTAGAGTTATAACTGCACAGTTTAAATTAAAAATAAGTTTTGGAATTTTTAAAGTGGCTTTTTAATAACAAAATTTATGGAGGGCAAGTCAGTTTTAGCACACACATTAAATCATGACTTCAATATTTATTCCATGTATATGTCCTTTTCATAAGATACTTTGAGCTTTTATGGTGTACTATTTCTGTGCATGAAAAAAAATTATCTTTGTAATTGTTCATCCAATAACTCTGATTAAAAAACACTTTACGACAATATTATGAAGCCTGCATTCATAAGGCATAACATGTCCATTGTTAATATTAAAATGCAAGCATAATGCAAAGTAAATAGCATTATTATAATATATAATAATACATTTTGTACCTACCTATAACCAAGACGAGCAGATAAACAAAAGGATATTTTAATCCACAGGATAATACGGGAAATACCCGACACCAAAAACATTTACAATACTGGACCAGGAACTGAACTTAGGGGAGAACTTAAATAGAACAGATAACAAGGACTACACAGGTGATGGGGATGAACTAGAAGATAATGGGGTGCAGGTGCAAAAGTCAATGTGAACAAAAACACAGGTGAGGGAGCGTAGCAAAAATGTAGTCCATGGGAAAAAACGTGGAACACAGGCAGGGAACACACAGGAGTGTTACACTACCTTTCTAAATATGGTGATTTTTAATGACCTTCACATAGTATAGATGTCCATAAATCCCTGGCAAGAATCTTCGACCCTCTGGATGAGAGCTACCGATGGGGCCTACGCCAAAGAACTTTATCATATAATATTTTGCTCACATTTTCTGGACAGTTGGTAAGTAAATGTCACTGTTATGTCATCTTGCCTCCTTTCTGATATTAATTAACTCTCAAAATCTTGACATTAAATTATATCTTATAACATCATACGAGTTATCTTTTAATGCGTATTGTAATGTGAAATGCAAATTCTCCAAATGGCTTTGAAGTGTGATAACACAATATATATTTATTGGCTTTAAGTAAAGTAACAAAGGGTACTTTTAAACTCTCATGAAATTGTATATAGTTGTTATAAGATATTAAACCTAAGGTAAAATCTAAGTTGTAGAAAGTCATTGAAAGGGTTCCCAAAAGCCTTTGGCTCAATGATTTGGCTCAAATCACAAAAGTGATTTATGTGAACTGTTTTGTTAGCTATGTGAACTGTTTTGTTAGCTATCTGTGAAACCTGTTTATGTAATGCAGTTAATAGGGAGGCCATTCACACTACCATGCCAATACGATCGGGTTTCACGCATGCTGAGCTCTCGAGCAAGTCTATCACCACACAGTCTGTTTTGCAAGGCTGTTGGGAAAGCATTTTTAAACCTCTTTTTAAAGATTTCTCCTGACAGTCTCAATCCAGCCTTTCAACAGGCTGATCTAATAACAGGAAGCAATATTCTCTCTCTTCAGGCTGTATAAAAGTCGTTCAGGCCCACTAAATGTCACAAGTTCAATAAAAAAATTTTTTGATACAAGTTCCTACCAGTCATTGAACCGCTTTAATGTCATTAATTGTTTTTCGACCAGATATTAAAGTTTATTCAAGATTAATATGAACCCATTTTATAGATTTTTTTTCATTTTCAACTAAAAACGTCTAGCAACATTTTTTATAAATGTGAAACACGTGCTGCTCTTACTTTTAATTATACTTTTCCATAAGATTTTTTCCATAACATTGTCTGAGCTCCATGAACACCATAAAAGGTTAGCATACCTTTTTACAACTATGGTATTACTAGGGACTGAATTCTTTTGAATTAAATGTTAAAGTTAGAGTTTTTCTAGATCAGTCTGGAAATGAAAGTAAACGCTTGTGAGTAATTTAGATTATTTTTGCCCAAAATATATTTGAGTTTCAGTTGTTTGTCTATACAGTGGAGGTTAATGGGGTCCAATGTTGTTTGGTTACCAACAGTCTTTAAAATATCTTCAAACGGGTTTGGAATGACACAAGTGCGAACAAAAATATCCCGTAGATTCATTTAATTAGAGTTTTACAGTAATAACATATGGTAATACATAATAACATGGTTCTTTTCCATGTAAAAACAGTTAAAGGTTTTTAAAATAACCATTTCTTTTACAAAAACTTTTTCAAAAATCTTTTTCTACAACAAAGAACCCTTAGTGCAATGGAAAGTTGTGGATGTTAAGGGTTCTTTATGGGACCGTACTGTCCAACATAGAACCTTGTGCAAACCTCAAACTTCACTTTTGTAAGGCATAGTTCATGTCAGGAACTACCTGCTTAAACTCTATTTAAAAAGCCTTTCATCTTGTGTAACAGTAGAAATAAACACATTGAATGACTTGCTGGTTGTTCCGCCCATTTCGACAGACTCTAGCATCACAGAACAGCTTGCGCAGTCCCTCAACACATCCACAGATCTTTCAGCTCAAGACACATGGATAAATGTCATCAATCTAGTAAAAAGTGTCAGTCGGGGTGAACTTTTTTCATCTGTAATCAGATTCATGAACTTTGAAGGTGAGTGTGTACATAGTTTAGGTTATTAATGAGTTGAATGTAAAGCAAATTTGAAACGGGCAGAGATAAACCTGCCAGTTCCGGGGAGACAGTGACATTTTGTTTTGTACTAGATTATTTACACACATCATGTTAAACACTGCAAAATATATTATTTTGATACCTCATCGCTGTGATATGTACTGCTTTCTTCAGCGTAAAACCAATAAGGAGTTACATTTTACTTTGACATTTTTTTATAGTATTATTGACAGTGGGGCATTACTCTTTGTGAATATCCATTCCATTCCATTCTCTACCGCTTATCCGAACTACCTCGGGTCACGGGGAGCCTGCGCCTATCTCAGGAATCATCGGGCATCAAGGCAGGATACACCCTGGATGGAGTGTGTGAATATCCAATACATCATAATTTCTATTTATAATAACGAAATAATTGAAATAGTTGGCTTTTCTTGCTTATTTAACACTACATTGTTAAAATAGACGAATACAAAACACACAATTGTTTTTTGATTCGCAGTGTTATTCCCTTACATTTATTAATACATACCTCGTAACAAGTCACTTTTATTTCTTTTTACAATTTTAAGTATTCACTACAATGTGCTGCCTATGTGTGATATACCACCACCAATTCTCTTTTCTTATTTTTAAACAAGTTTATTTAAAGACTAATTCAAAAGCTTTTCTTACATCTTTGCACAGGAAATTTCTGACCTTATCATTATTCAGGCTAGTCTCCAAGACTTTAATTTCAGTCTCGTAACTCTTGGATTTTATGTAACAAAACAGAATAAGAACATATTCTCATACCAATAACACAATAGTTTCTATACAGTAACCCTGAATGCTTTCACATTAAAAAAAATATTTTTGATGCTTGTTGAATTAACTTAACTTGCTTAAGTTAAAGCAACACAACTTTAGGAACTTGTTCACAACATGATTTTTTAATGTTTAGTCATATAACGGAATCCATTCATGTTGGGACAACATAAAGGAGTTTTGTTGTGTCAACATAATTTTATAATTGGGCAGAGGACTTTTTCCCAGCATGCTTTGCATATAACTGCATTTTGAGGGTTATTTTATTAAATAAGTGTTATTTTATGCATTTTTCAGTAAAAATAAACACTTGTTAGTGTGTAATGTTTATTTATTTTTAAAGTTTTTAAGCGTTTGTTAGATGTTTGAGTTGTGTGGTTACCACTGTTAAGAAAAGGGTAGCCTTTGGTTAGCTTGTGTTCTCTTGAGTTCAATTGGCTCAATATCTGCTTATTGAAGTTAAATGAATTAATGTCTAATTACTGTTACAAATATATAATATAAAAAATGTTGAGCATATTTATTTCAGTGTAGGTAAGACACAAATAATTTAATCAAGACAACTAAAAACATTTAGTTCATACAATCGTTTCAAACAAATTAGATTTTTTTTTGTTGGAAAAATGTAATTCAATTTCGTGGAAAAGTTTTCCTTAATTTAATTAAGTTCGTTCAACAACTTTTTTTGAATGCGCCTCCAGAGGCATAGTAACAATTTCAGTTAAAATGTGAGTGCTGTTGGACTACGTTTTATGTCAATCCACAACACTTGAAAAGATGTGTTGTTCTGTAAAGTTGTTGTACTTCACTATGAGGCTCTGAAGGACAAGTGTATAGTTCATGGAACTGCACTGTTACATGTACCATGAGGTGCATTGTTAAATCAATGGAACACAAAAAAAGTCTACTTGCCGTGGATATAATGATTTGGAGAAGATATTGTGAAAAATAGGATGCGACCTTAAGCAAAATTTTGTCTGTAACCATTTAAGAAGGTGTCTTATTTAAAAGGTATGAATTATATTGTACATGTCATTTGTAGACAAGATCTGCTTTCATTCCACTGACATTACATTTAGGGGTGGGGCTTCATTCTTGCTTTTTCTAATAATCATACATCTTGTACTATTAACAATTTCAAATTCATACGAAACCACCACTTCATAAAATAGTTGCGTTTTCCAGTGAGTTCGGGTTATGTTAGTGAAATAGTAGTAAAGGGCCGGGTTTAGGGAGGGCTAGTGGGAAATTTCCCCCCTCAGATTTTTCTTGGGCCCCTCCAAAAATCTCCAGATGACAATTACAATGATAAAAAAATAAATACAAATAATAATAATGTAAAGTGTCTATATATAATAACATGTTCATTTAATAACAGAAAAATGAAAGAAAAAATAATAATGTAATAAACGATTAAAAAAATATATGATTGCCCCCCAGTCGAGCAAGCCTGGTACCTGGCCTGAAAATAGTAGGACAGTACAATCCACTATGCACCTATCACTCACTGCCTGATTCTCAATTATGGCATCTACCTTGAATAAGGACCATACCAGGATTATGTTAGGAGAATGGTAACTCCAGATATCTTCTTTTCCTTCTCTCAGGTAAAGAAGCGAAATGGCACACCCTCGACCTCTCCTGTTCGGTCTAAATACATTGGCTGTGGTAATATCTCTGGTGTATAGTGGTGATTTTACCAGAAAGAATGAAGACTGCCATTTGCAGCAAATGAAGATCCCAACGATCCAGGACCAGATCACAATGAGGCTTCAAAGCCCAGAATTCATTGCCGATGATTTCAGTAAGCCAAGAGTGATGTGTGGGATCGAGTGCCAAAGAAACCTACCAAAACTAAGGCCTTTGGAGCTGGAACGATTGCTGTCATACGAAACAATCTACGAGAATGGAACGCGCACCTTCACCAAAATCAAACTGAATGGGGTCACCGATTTAAAAAACACATCTGTTGTCTGCAAGCCGGGACATCTCAAACGCAGGAAACATCAGGTGTATGGCATAGATGGGCGATTTGTGATCACAGATAACATTTTAGCACCAACTACCCGTTTTCTGCCTCTGTGAAGCGCTCCCCCGGCTGCTCTGGAATCCTGGTGTCCCCAAGACACGTTTTGACCGCAGCTCAGTGTTCACGACGGACAAGGCTATCTAAAAGGAAGCAGGAGACTCCAAGTGGGTATCATGAAGCTTCGCTCCAAACGTAAGAGAGGGCGACAGCAAGGGAACAGGAGGAGAGGACTGAAGATAAAAGATAGTCAAGTGAAAAATACGGAAAAAGATGCAGCCACTGAAGGACAAGTAGTTAAAAAAGACAAGGAACACCGGAGAAAGAACTGTATCACAGGTAATTCTGATTCAGATCAGTCCAAATTACTAGAGACAGATTCCAGGCATCCAACGTGTCGGTGGATGCGTGTCAAACAAACACAAGTGCCAACTGGCTGGATGAACAGAGAGGGAAATGAAGTCTCACCTGACTATGATTACCCTTACTGGAGCTGAAAAGACCCCAGAAGATGAGATACATGGAATTAGGCATCGTTCCTGTAGTTAAAGACATCCCAGCTGGAAGAATTCACTTCTCTGGGTTTGATAACAATCAGTCGGGGAACGTGGTCTACCGTTTCTGTTCGGTCTTAGAGGAATCCAATGATCTACTGTACCAGTACTGTGATGCTCAAAAGGGATCTAGTGGAGCTGGAGTGCATGTACGGCTCCAAGAGCCCGACGTTAAACGTGGAAGAAAAACAAAGTGGAGGAGAAAAGTTATTGGTGTGTTTTCTGGACACCAGTGGGTGAATGTAAATGGTACACATCAAGACTTTAATGTGGCAGTCAGGATTACATCTGCAAAATATGCCCAGATTTGCAACTGGATACATGGAGATGCCAGTCACTGTAAATTGGTGTAATTATATTTATAACATGCAACGCGTCAACAGGTCATCAGAAACTGGTGCTGTTTGGGGCCAAAAATGTGACATTGCACTTACAAAGCATCTTTTGTATAATTTTTTGCAAGGAAAGTGACGCTGTAGTATTTATTAGTTTCAAATGGCTAAATGAGATTGTTGGCATGTTTATGTTCAAATCTCCAGCAAAGTTGGCAGAAATTCAATTAACTACGGAAATGAAGCAAAATAGCTGGACTTATACAAAATCGTACTTCGCTAAGAAACATTGAACCCAAAAATAAAAGTTTAGTCAACATTTTCTCAAACCCTTTCATTGCAAATCAGACCTCCTGTTTCCGATATAGAATAAGTAGTGACTTTTACTTCTGCTATAAGCACTGAATGCGTCGTGTTGCTAAAAACCTTAACATGATCTCTTTCATGAGAAAAAAATATTCCTTTGACTGTGGGAGTGAACAATATACTATGCAAGTACAAAAAAAGGATCTTATACTCAATAAAAGGTGAAGCCAAAAAGTGAACACATATCAACAGATTCTGCTTTATTATGGTTGAAATGGAGAAAATCAAACATGTTACTATATTAGCAAAAAGTAAACAAAGTGCACGGTCTACACTAAGAGCCCATCAGTTGGATTCAGACATAAATACAAAGCTGAACAAAATGACTCCAGATTCAATGCAAATGGATTTTATCCTTCCAGCGAGCCTGATTGGATGGCGTCCTGGTAGGAGGGCCCGCCTTCTTTCTGATCAGGGAAGAGCTTGATAAGGTCATCGATTCGAAGGATGGTGATCGCTGCCTCGGTGGCGAACTTCAGACTTTTCGTTTTAACCATTGTTGGTTCATACACACCCGCCTGTTTGTTATCTCGTGGCTTTCCATTGACCAGGTCCAAGCCGATCCTAGGGAAGACATAAACACGTCTTAAATGTCTTTGACCCACAGTGCTTCCAGTTCATGATCAGAACTAATCCTTTTCAACTATAAAACACCCCCCATTCAAAATAACTAAATTCATATAAACCACCACCATATATTACTTTCACAGTAAAAAAATGTGCTATTGCATATTTTCATCAGTCTGAACTCATATTTCTATGATTTTCAAGGGTGTAACACACTTACCATTTGAGGTTCTTGCGTTCAGGGTTGACTTGAGCCTCATTGTGGAAGGCTCGGAGTTTGGCCACCAGGTCGGTGGAGTCTTGTGCAGCATTCACTGCCAGAGTTTTAGGAATGACGAGCATAGAGCGAGCAAACTCAGCAATAGCCAGCTGCTCACGGGAGCCCTGCAGCCAAAACACACAAAAGAAAATAGCTAGATGCATGCTCAATTTCACTAGACAACCAATGGAAACTGTACTCAAACTGTAACATTAAAGCAGCTGATATATTTGGATATTAAAATAGTTTCTGCTGCAGTGGACATATACAAAGAGATATCAGATATGTTTGTTCTGAGCAGAATGGATGCAGCTGTCAGCAGAGCTGTTTATCTGCTCCGTCATCTCTCAAAACTATTGCTGTCTCCCACGCGTATAACTGTACATGCCATCAATGGGCATGTCAGCAATTTTAATGGGAGGAGATTTAAAAGTAAAAAGTTAAATGATCTGACACTTAAACTTGACTATTCATATGAAGGTATACACTTTCACAACGTTTATGTTTCAATCAGGTTTATAGATAAAAAACACCCTCTGGTGGATCTCTAGCACCAATACACCGCATGGAAACACTGCATATAAGAGTAATGCAAAGTGACTGATTCAATGCAACTTTTCTGTTAACATCATGAAATTTACAAATCAAAGTATCATCCACAAGTCTGAAAAGTTCAGCCAAAAAGACAAATTTACATGGAATAAAACACAGTGCATAACGCCATTAAAACAATAAAAAGCTTTTCTTTTCCGCAGATTAAATGAAGAAAAAATTATGCAACAATATTTTCATCAGTACAAGGAATTATTGCACATTTTCAAAAGGCCCCATTACATTTGAGGTAAATTTTTATGGGTTGAACTCTATATATGCATTTCCTTACACAGATGCCATAATAATATTTATTCTGCTGATCATTTATCTTAAGTACAAAATTCATCTCCGTTGTTTAAACAAAAGTCAACGTACTTCTGCACACAACAGAAGAGACTTGACAAGAACGAGAAGCCTTACTTTTTTTAATTTTTCAGGAAGAGGGTGCCAAATTTGTAAATAAAAGTTTAATGTATAATAAGTTATTCTAATATTAGTTTACAACATACATGCAATTAATATATGGTAATAAATTAATTAGTTCAATGCCATATTATCAACATTTATATCTATGGAGCCAATGATAAATTACTACTTCAGCTATTGTATTCTTTATAGATTGAGTCACATAATTTTGCTCTTAAAACGCACCAGATTGCAGCATTAACCTTTAAAATATACACATTTTTCTTACGAGGGAGCATGCCACCAGCCCCCCTAGAGGAAACTGGTATGAGCACCCATAGTCTCTCTAAATTCTCTGGGAAACACGGCACTGGTATGTACATAAGAATTATTTAGTACAAGTTCAGTTTTACTCATAAATATACAAATAAACCAAATCCTCACCATGCTGGTGGCATAGTTCTCCAGATAAATTGACAGTGCTGCCTCTACAGCGCCACCTCCTGGTACCACAGATTTAGACTCCAGAACCCTCTTCACAACACACAGAGCATCATGCAGAGAACGCTCCATTTCATCACACATGAAATCGTTTGCCCCACGCAAGACGATAGAGGCAGATGTACGAGCTTTTGTGCTGCAAGACAGAAACGTCAGATATTTTGTTATGTTATAAAAAAAATGTTTGAAGTTTTTATATTACTATGCCTCTACAAGAATATTTTTAGTTAGCATTGACAAAAAGTCTCAAAAGTATTGATCTTAGAAATATAAGAATGATAATCTCACTTCTTGACAAGGATGAGTTCATCATCACACACTCTCTCCTGCAGGACCTCCTCTGCCTGACCCAACATGGCTGCCTCAAACGTCTCCTCTCCCTCCAGGTTAGACAGAGATGAGCAAACAGTTGCTGTAGGGTGACAAACGCAAAATCTCATTTTAAACCTAAATGCTACATTACTTCCGTGTTCACAGCAAAAGGCTAAACTCTTTTGTATGACAAATGAATATGCCTACATGCATTGAATCAATTCAATCCCAGACTCAAAAGGCTGAATCTTCTTATTAACAGACTCAAATAGCATCAAAATTATTATTTGGCTACAACTAAGCTAAATGCAGACAGAAACGAATGCAGCCAGCATACCTCCGGTTGCTTTGGCGATGCGTTTGAGATCCTTCTTCAGCACTCTTCTTACTGCCATGGCTCCAGCATCCACAAAATACTTCAGACACATATCATCAATGCCGCCTGTTGAGAGGACAACATTCGCACCGGACGCCAGAATTTTCTGAATGCGCTCTTTAGTGATGTCTGATTCCCTAAAGTGACAAACACAAGAGACAAGAAGAAAATGAGAATAATCTGGGTGATACAAACCACAGCATAAATGTGTCAACCGGCCACAGTAATTCCACTACTGAAATAATGTTACATACTTTAGAAATGAACGGTACTTTATTATGGAAATTATCATAAAGCACTGACTAGATGACTAAATTAGGGATGCAACAAAACATTAATTATTTGCCGAAGCCAAAAAAAATATGAAACACTTGGCCAAATACCAAACATGTTTTTTTTACATTTCTTCTTTATTTAGCCATAAACTAAATGGTAAAAATGTGCTTTTTATAATTTGTATTGCTTTTCAATAAAATACAACATAACTTAAATGCCTGTTAAAGTATAGTTTTGTATAAATGTAAGATTAATTTTCACTATCAATAACGTCTACCGAGAAATTAGTATTGTAGTTTTCAAATACGTGATTAGTTATTGCAAGGATGCTCTCGGTTTATAATTCAAATAGACTTCTGCTACACTGCCTATGTTTCTCTGGGCTGCCATGCACGAAGTCATGGCGTTTGCCTGAAAATTATAACCAAATGAGGGGTTTTATTACTTAAAGTGCTTTTGTCTACTTTTTCTTGTAAACAAACAGCTAGCACGATGTGATGACGTCGCAACTATGCTAATTGGTTTGTGTCGTCACCAGCTCCATAAGTCTGTCGAAATCCTATGGGAAACACTGACAAGTCGGTCGAGCACCGAAAATGCCATTTTTCGGCCAAAACATTCGGTGCAATCCTAGACTAAATCACATAAATTATGTGTACTGTGATGTCATTAGGGTTGGGTTACCAAGGTTTTTACATCACAATGTACAGCTCAAAGGTAAAACAAGACGCACATGAGCATCCGTGTATAACTGTGGCTTTGAGCAGAAATTACTTTATCCCACGCGTATAACTACACACACCACTGATGGTGTGGCAGCAATGAAAATGGGAAAAATCAAAGCATTCTTTACGTTCTTAAGAGTCTGATCTTACCTCTGTCTGATCTGATCGAGCTTCTCTGGATCATTGATGACAACCTGAACGCCAAGCTTCATCTTGGTCTTCTGCAGGCTAAAGTCCAGGCAGGCTATCTTGGCACCGGACACACGCTTCACCATTCCTGAATATATGAGATTTTTGCTCTCAACACAATGATGATGAAAAACAATGGGTGCAAAAAAGGCTGGCAAGCAAACGGACAAACCTTGTGATCCGACGGTGCAGTTGAGTGCATATCCATTGACGAGGAAACTCTCTTTCTGACTACGTCCGTGAGCCTTCAACACATTCACAGAGTTGATGGGATAGCGTGCAACACCTTTACCATCAACAAACTTAACAGCCAGGGCAGCATCCACCACGATGTCGGCAAAAAAATCAGCATCACTGAGAAAACGTCAAGGACCAATATGCTCCTTTTGGATAATTATTCATATCTTATTCAACTTCAAACTTGTTCAGGATTTGTAAATACTAGGGGTGTAACATTACGCGTATTCATACCAAAGCGTCACAATTCCAAATGAAGTCATCATGCCTAGGCCCTCCTCCCTTCGAAGGGCAGAGCCCTTGGAGTTTAGATTTTGGAGTGAAGAGGGCATTTACATGCCATCATTTAGACGTTTGGTATACAGTTGCCAAAGAAAGCGAAGTTATTTCCTCATTATCTTTTCTATATATTTATATTAGGGCTGGGAATTTAACGCGTTAATTTGATTAATTAATTACATGAAAAAATAACGCGTTAATACTAAATGGATTGCAATGGACTGGTGCTGTGGAAGACAAGGGGCTTATGGATGCATTTCGAATTGCTTTCTCCGACACAACCTACACACTACCGTTAAGATGTATGGTACTTTCGAGAATAAATCAGCTGTATGACACAGAAATAAAAAAAAGGGACAATTTAGACAATTAAACATGTGGCCTTAACAGGAGATCACTGGACGTCAATCAGTAATAATAACTATCTAGGTGTTACTGCGCACATGATTGATTGTGACTGGAAACTTAAGTCCTTCGCGTTAACTGTGCTGAAGACAGTCACAGGGCACTATTCTGATGTATGTGCCGAACAGTTTGTAACAGTGGCCGGTGACTTGGGCATCCGAGAAAATGTGACCACCGTCGGAACCGACCGCGCATGCAACATGGTCACAAAAAAGCTTCCGTATAATCACATGCCATGCGCTGCCCATATATTGCATGTTATATCCGCTGTAACCTAATTCATAGGTTTGTGTTCAGTCAGTGATAAAAAATGTCAAGACCTTTGTAGCTGGAGTTATAGGCTTGTATTCAATAATAAATGGTAAAAAATCTGCTTCTTGGAATGTCTGTATGCATGTATGATTAATTAATCGCCATACCATGTAATTAGATTAAAAATGTTAATCGTTAGCACGTTCACATTTGTGTTTATTTATTATATAGCATAGTCGAAAACCTTTTAAAATATAAAATGTATGTTTATTTGCAAATCCTTAAATTATCCCATTACAACTGCCGACATACACAATGCTTCATTCTCACATGAACATGCCAGCTGAAGAAAATGTGGAAAATACATTGCTTCCTTTGCAAAGTGCATTCCAAACGTCTACATAATGGTACGCAAATACCCGGTCACTTCAAAGTCTAAATTCAAAGGGCTTTCCCCTTCACAGGGATTAGGGCATAAGAATGATTACTATATTTGCGATGTTGCCTGTGACGGTTCGGTACGAAAAAAAACTATAAGTCTCTATGGGTTTAGAGCAGTGTTTGGTGAAAATAGTTACAAGGTAATTTGTTAAAGTAATTTAATTATTTTTTCATGAAAAAGTAAAGTAATGGAATCATTTTATTTTCCTGTAATTTAATTAGATACTTATGATGTATTTGAACTAAACACGATAAGATATTCAATAGTCGGACTGAGATCAAAATTATAAATAAATTAAAATGTATCCTTCTCACATATATACTTAGTTCAGTTAATAAGAATAATTTACGCAGTTTTCTATCATTTATTTAAATAAGCCGTTTCGTGTTTATCCTTTAATCAATTCTTATCAAGGTTGATAAAGAATATATAAAGTAATTAGTAATGGAGAGGAATAATTTGTATCGTAATCTAATTACACCATTTAATATGAAATTATTGACTAGTAATTCATTTCTTTTTAAAAAAAAGTGATGGTATAACATAACAGTTGTCAAGTGACCGGATCATGTTTGCAAAACCCGGGCTGGTCACCGTGTTAATTGGTCTTTCGCCAGGTGAAATGTTATCGCATCCGTGATCTCTTTATGCCGCTTGGAACCCTTCGCATATGGTGTAACACTGGCAAACGCATCCGAAATAGTTTTTTGCTTTGGACGGCAATCAGATCTGGCTTTGCACTCGTCATACAGAGCTCTGTGGTGCAGACTTAAATGATCAAACAAATTAGTTGCGATTCCGCGTGTTGTGGCAACTACTGCACGGCACTCCCGACAAAATAACTGTTTTTGGTCAACATCATCCTTTCTGTAGCCAAAATATTTCCAAATAATTGACGATGCGCATCTTTTTGCAACCAAGTCGTCCATTTCGGTGCTTTTCTCCCGTTCCTCGCTCATTTCGCCATGCGCACACATGCAGAGGCTGCGTGTCAAGAACGTGAAGCAACAACATGTGCTTTGTAAAAAAAAAAAGCACCAATAAATCAGAATTCATTACTTTATATCAGGCAAATATAGACCATTTCTAAAAAAAAAAAAAAATTTCCCTGCATCGCACCTTGTGCGATGTGACTATTGCGCATGCGTACATTGCGATATCGATGCTAAAACGATATATCGTGCAGCTCTAGTGGTAATGCCATCAATATTTTTTTTTTACTTTTTTGTAAGCATTTATAAAATACTAATAATATTGTAGCTGTACAAATTAGGGATGAGTCACGAATTTCGAATATTTGATTAGTTTGATTATTTAATTATAGAATTTCGACTAGTGTGTGCGATCTTAAAAAAAAAAATTGCCGTGTTTTCACGCGTAACGCGTTCATGTAACCAAAGGTTGGCTCTGCCAATAACGACGCACCTAAAACCAAAAGGCTAAAGGCTGTCAGTCAAGAGACAATAGAGGAAAACATTTTCTCACAAGATTTGTTAACGAAGTTACGCACACTGTAGACCCGCGTGGCATAACGGAAGCGGTAAATTGAGACTATGTCAAAAATGAGTTCGTGTGGGGGTCCTTTAATAAAATGAATGAGAATAAATGTTCGACAAGATCGACGTACTGTTAATAAGTGCCGTCGTTCGGTTGTTAATATGTTAATGTTTCAGCACATTATTTTAGCTTGATGTAAGATTGCCTATTCCATAATACAAAAGCAGTGTGCCGTCATACTGATTTAACGCGTAAATGTTCTCTCTCTCTCTCTCTCCCTCTCCCTCTCTCCGTTTCTTTGTGTGTAATACTGTAAATGCATCCATGTGGGGGAGGGGTGCGAATTTAGAATTTTCGAATAGTTCTCATCGATCTTCGAATATTATTTTTGCTTTAAATGCCCATCCCTAGTACAAATGATTTAGTAATTGTTGGTTTCAAGAAATAAATAACCCAAAAATATTTCCATGTTCATGCATCTGGGATTGCAATAGTGTGGGTAATTTATGACAGAAACTACATTTTTACCGAAAATGGCTTCACCGGTCTAGCAATTCTACAAGGTGTGAAAAAGACAATACATAAGCAATCTGCAACGTGTGTACCAAGCAAATTCCACGTCGCGGGAAGCACCCAAAACATTTTAACACCTCCACACTCAAACATTTGAAGGTTAGTCACATAAAGAAGCAAGTAGTTTTCAAAGTTAGCTAGCGCTAAGAGAGAGAGGGAAAGTTTAGCAGCTCAAGCACCATTCAGCTGCAGAGCTCGCATTAACAGAAACATGAAATATATAAATGAAATTCTAAAAAGATAGTATAGCGCAACTGCTACTTGCCAACATTTAATTGTCAATTCATGAGAATTTCTCTCCTCTTAATTTGAATACATGATATACATTGTTGTTAAATATAGTTTAATAAATAATGCTACTGAGAAAGCTTCAAATAGCTGCAATTGGTGATCGGACGATACAGCTTTCAGTGATCAAGGATCGGCCCCAAAAATCCTGATCTGAGCACCCCTAATTATGTCAACACAAAATTCAAACACAACACAAAGGATACACTCCAATGATCTTGGAAGACATGGACGTCTTTGCAGCGTTGATGAGACACTCTCTGCCCAGGTCATCAGTGCTGATGGTCAGATTCTCATTGATGTATCTCACCGCCTCCCTATCAACCACAGACAGTCAGTTTTTCATTCAAAACACCTTTATAAAACATACCTGGACACACAGGAAAGTGACTCCTACTTGCAGGCCAGTCTGTATCCACTGATGATGGAGGTGGGGTGAATCTTCTGTCTTACCAGCTCATCTGCACTCTTCAGGAGCTCAGCAGCGATGATAACCTACATAAACACATATGTCAGTGTGCAGGGTTTCTACGGTTTAATCTCCAATTCAACTTAAAGTATGAATATGTGTACTGTCAGACTTGTGGTTTTTGCAGGGGAGGACCTGCAAATCCCGCAGTTTTTGACAGAAAGCTTCTATATCCTGTTAGCATAGCCACACACACGGATGAAAGCCAGATGGGTGGTACTATAACAGGAAACATGCAATGTTATTCCTAAAAGCTTGTGTTTTTAACGATACCATTAACCTTTATGTAACTGAATGCAGATGAAAATATGATGGGACAAGGAAAGCCTGTGTTTACTTGGCCTGCAAAAATCTGAAAACTTGGCAAAATGGGGTGACGGCATAAGGCTTCCTTCTTACTGAAGTGAACCAGCAGCTTTTGAGCTTTAACCACCACACCACCCCTTAAGTTTTTTCTTGACAAGAGTAAATCCGTTACGAAGACAACGCATCACAGCAAACACAAAGCTTCTATAACAAACATTTACTCACTAGCTCATGTTGATAAATAACATCATGCAGCAACCGATCAAACATCTTACCACTGATGTTGTGCCATCTCCAACTTCCCTATCCTGCAGCTCTGCCAGTTCACAGAGGACCTTCGCTGCCGGGTGCTCCACCTCCAGGAGCTTCAGGATGGTGGCACCGTCATTGGTGATGGTCACATCCTTACAAAAAAAACACATCAGAAAACAGTATTATAACCAAGAGAGTAGAGAATTTTCATTTTTAGAATGAACTATTCGTTAAAAGGCCATGACGTAACATTGGCACTTACTCCTATGTCATCCACCAGCATCTTGTCGAGTCCTACGGGCCCTAGAGAGCTCTTCACGATGTTTGCGATGGACGATGCGGCCATGACTGTAAATGAACCACAGGAATACATAAATACCTAAAGCTTTTGTGCCGAGTAGGCGCGTGCATTGTTTATTGACACTCCAATTACAAACAGTAATAACGTGCATTGTATATTGTCTACACCATATAATTCGTATACTGTGTGTAAAATATTACAGCGCTAACTTTACATTCAGTTCGCAAGTCTAAATTTAACTGCGCCGAGCCGCACGTGCTACGCGAGACGCCGGCCGCAGCTCTTCCGCTACAGTATAGCCGCGCCCGACCAGTTTCTTGTTCCTCTCGCTTTGTTTTCGTTTGCGAGTGTAACCGAATTCGGACTTACCGTTTTGAGTCCGAACGGACTCGCCGGTCGTTCTCTGGCCGAGCACGTTTAGCGGACCCTCCATCATCGACATGTTGCACGGTGGAGAAGAATGGATGAAGCGGCGCGCAGTGTATTATGGGTGAGGGAGGGGCTGCGTGTAGAAAGTTCCAGATCAGTCTTGATAACAAACCGTTATTTCGCACTCGACACATATCACGGCTGTAAGGAGAAGACTTCATGCATTTTGGATGTATCTAAATGTATTTAAAATCAAAACATATAACTCCAGAGACAATTAGATGATGAAAAACTACAACCCATTTCGGCTGTCGTAATTTATTCGATGGTTTTCTGGCAGACGCTTGTTAAGATTGAGCGGCATCTGGTGGCGAGGTGCGTGACCTGGAAAAATGAAATGCACAACATTTCCTAAATGTGGAGTGTATACATATGTTTATTGTTATTTCAAAATAAATTGAAGAAACGTATAGAATAAGTTTATTTTAGGACTAGATAAATCACGAAAAATGCAACTTTGATATTAATGTTAACAATGCCTTCATACATGATTGTTATTATGTTGCTTTTTAACAATGCACATTATTAAAAGCGCTATAAATATTGTCAGGGGTTAACAATGATGTAGGGTGACTTATTTTTCCAACCATAATAACAGCAAACTTATTAAAATCATAAAATAACACAAACGAAACTATGTTGTGATTAAGAAATATCTAAAATCATTGCAATATTTTAGCTTATATGTAGCCAATACTATACCTTTAGACTTTTATTTAGTTTTAAGGCATACTCAAACTTTGTATGAGTTATATATTCAAATTATAGCTTTGTTAAGTAATTGGTAAAGAATTTTGTGCTAATTCATTTGTATAGCACTTTTCTGACAATATTTTAGGTTTGCTATAAAACATTCAAAAATGTTTTTATTAAAAAAACTTCCATAAATATTTGAATGAACTTTTTTATCAACAATCTATAAAAAGAGACAATACAAATATATAACTATTATATCTAATTGTAATGATTATTACTATGATTATAATGGAAATAATAAATAATAATGCTAATAGAATTATATATGAAAAATGTAAGGCAATAAGGCACTGTAAGGCAATGTAAATGTCATTTTAAGTGAAGGTTTATTTGTTGCCTAAAACACATATTCAAACGATTACAACTAAGGCAGTTATAAAAAAGCCAAAAATCAATTTAAATTCACCAGAACAGGTCAATGGGAATATTCATGAAAATGTACATCTTTACAAACAATAATTTCATTTAAAAAAAGGGGAAAGTGCACAAGAAACAATTCAAATGAAGGATAAAAATCCCTATCAGTTAAACAGAAAACTAAATTTACTGAAACAAATACATAAACATACTTCATTCATAGATCCATGTTTTAATTCCATTTATGTACACTGTTATTCAGAAGGTCAAGTCAGATAAATTATCTTAAAATTTTACATTTTGTTAAGGTTAAAGGTTATTGAGCAGTGCTCATACAAAGAAAAAAAACGGAGAAATGCAATATTCACAGCACTTTTAAAAACCAACTTTTAAAAATCATACCAGCTTGAAATCCAATTTAAACATTTAATAAATATGCTTTCATCAAAGTGAAACAGACATTTTAACATAACAGAAGTCTCCGAAAGTAAATAAATAAAGAACAAAATAAACTACACTGCTGAGATCGCTAATGAAAATCTTGGCCATGATAGACAGTGTAAGCCAACCAGTGTTTTATTTGTAGGTGGAGGGAGGGCAGAGACAACCAATGCTGAATATTTTAAACAAAAAAATGTAATCCAAATGTGCATTAAATTACAGAACGCTTTTAACACCTCACTCTCTCATTCCCCAACATAGTCCCATGAACAAATTATCCTAAAATGAAGACACTATAAATTACATTTTACTGTTTTTATGGCTAATTACATTTCCTAGTGGTGGTTCTGTCAAGTGCAAATCAAACAAAAATCAAACCACTATAATCATTTTTACTCATATTATGCTAGGTGTATTAGTTTGTGACTATAATTTTAGCATTAACTTGATTTTTCAGCAAACATTGCATCCCAGTCTGATATATTTACATATATCTAATGTACATTATAGTAAAATATACAGGCATATGGATTCTATGCAGTCTTGGCCTCAAGCAAACATGGCATGCAGATATTACAATATACACACTGAATTGTCACTGGCTGATGTTAGCATAGTTTCTTGTACATGCAACCACCTGCAAAACCTTATTTACTAATGGCATAATTTTATACAGTAAGAATTAAATTTTGGCATTATTTATTTTCATATGAAGGTTTTCTCTTAGCATACATAAAAATGATGCCAAATTTTTACCAATCACGTGCTCCTTATATGGCGTATCCTAGTTTGATGTGATATGTATATACATGATCTTCTAGAGAATATCCAGTAGTTTATGAGAATATTGTCTGATATAAGAATTATGCCTACGGTTCAACCTTTTGTCCTAATTTAAAACAATCTTGAAAACATTAAAGTTGTGCTTTTTTATGTTATGGGTCTATACATAAAAGAAAAGAGAGGTAAAATAACTAAAAGATCTATAACTGCTACTGTGTGCAACCGAATTCAAGTGTGAACATGAGCAGAAGAATGCTGAATCCATCATTTACATGCAATGTTGTTTTTGTTGTTGATTTTTTGTCTCATTGAAGTACATTACAATTAAAATGATGTATACAGTATATGATCTGTGTTGCATATTCGCGTAACATGTTCCATGTGGAAATTTACATTTGCCATGTCTTATTTTAATGGCATGTTGTCTCTCCTTCCTGCTTTTTTATGCAAAACTGCTAGAGCTGAGACACTGGAACTTTTCTCTCATAGACTGGACAATTTTGGGCTGATTTACACCCTGACTGCAGTCGGCATCATTCCACTGGTATCCCTCCAGTGTCTTCTCAGGGCTATTTGAAATCTCCTGTCCATTCCTCAGGGTTTGCATGATCTGAGGTTGACTGCCGTAGTCAACAGCAGTTCCAGGCAAACTGTGCAGCTGTGCCGGTATGGGCATCTCTTGTTTTAGTTCTTCGGCCTCGTCTTCTGAACGTATCTCGACGTAGTCGTCATCGTCATCTCCGTTGTCTTTAAAGTTGGCCAGATAATTCTCAGTGGCACTTTGCGCATTCAGTGGTGCCTGTCTATTCAGCACCAGTACTTGCTGTGAGTCCCGCAGAGTGATATCACAGGGCATCGAGAGGTTAGAGGTTACCTGGCCGGGGTATTCTGGAAGGCTGTGTTGTCGAGGCATCTGTGTCCTTGATTCACTTCCATGCACCTCACACATTTGATCGCACAGCCCCCTGCCAGTCTCTTTTCGAGTCTCGTCTATCAGTGAAGATGAGGACTGGCAGCGATTGTAGGAGGAAACTTTACTGATACGTGGTCCTATTGAAGAGTAAATGTGATCACAGTCATCTTTACATGGTGTCGTCACGCAGGCACTCCAACGCTGATTGAGCGGCATGATTGGAGTGGGTGGAAGTTTCTTCAAGGCAGGGGTTGAGCATGCAGGGGTTAGTCCTTTTGGTGAGACTGAAGTGCTCGCCGGTGTTTCTGCTGGCCGGCGGAAACCAGCAAGTTCCCCATTACTGTACGTACAGTTCAACCAGTCAGATTCTTGTGTTAAGCTCTCAGATAAGGAAGGGGAGTAGGTGGTGTTGTGGAAAAGTGGATGGGGGCCTGCAATGCTGATAGATGACTTTAGTAGTGGAGGAGTGGTGGGAGATCCCTTGAAACCCACCTGGTCATACAACTGAGAGTACTCGGCTATTCTTGCACCTGCACAAAATAAAGAAAGAAGCCACAAATGAATTATAAAGCAAATGACTCACATAAACTAATAACTCTTATCTTACACTTTTCTGGTGATTCACCCAATCAACGGCTTACTTTTGGATAGAAGAAAAATTGTACCCTTTATTGTTCATGTCTATGTATTGCACTTTCCAAAACTAGGAAACAATGACCTTAACCATGCAAACATCTCTTACCAATAGCAGAACCGCCTTGTTTCTTCTCCTCCATAATGGCTGCCAGGTCTTTCTGTTTGCTTATCCTAAGGCGAGCACAACTGGGTTCATGGTCCATGCTCTTCATCTTCAGTAATTGGTTAGCCTTTTTGATCTTATGGCTGTACTGCCTAGCCATGAGGAACACTCTGTTCTTGCCCTTTTCCCCTAGGTCAAGAACTTGGTCACAAGCTTCTCCACCCAGCAGCAGACTTGGGTCCAAACTGTGAAACAGGACCTGAAGCTCTGGTTCCTTCTGTGAAGGAATGTCCTCATCATCCATACGGAAGCTTCCACTGCTTAACCTTGCAAGTTTTTTACGGATGCTCTTTACAGTGCCAGGCTGCGGCTCAGGGGTGGAGGGCAGAGGAAATGAAGGAGCTGTAGTAGGAGAACATGCTTCATCATTCTCCTCCAATATCTTTTCTGAAAGGATATCTGGAATGTTGATGAAGGGAATATGGAAAGACGGAGGATGGTTTGAGGGGTTGGGCGTCTCAGGTGGAGCACTAGCTGAAAGAGGGGTTTGTAAGGGGATTTTGCACGGAGAGTCGTTTGACTTTTGCAGGGGAATGGCATTCTTGCTTGGTGTTTCTTGTGCTTTGTTTTGGGAATCATTAGGTCTTTGTTGTAACCTGGTTGCTTTCCTTGTGGAGGTGTGTTTGTTTCTTGTAGAGTCTTTGTGTGGGAAATCACGTGCTTTTTGCAGAGACTTGGGGTCTGTTCCACTAACAGGGAATGCTGCGGGAAGTTTGTCTGGTTTCTTTTCATTGTTCCGGATGTAATTTTCTAAATCATTCCATATCTCGTCCACTTGCTCCAACATGTGATCAGGTGTTGAAAGTTGAGAATTTTCTTTATCAGAATATGGAGCAGAGGGACTTTGAGACTGATCACATATTGTGTTGTTTCTGGGATGGAGGCTTTCCTCAGAAACAAAGCCTCCTAAAATTTGGCTGGCCATGAGATCTATCTCAAATGTCTGCAGCCTTTTCGGTTCCCCCTGATCCATATCAGCTGAAAGGACTGGCCGTTCCTGGAAGACGATGGTGTCATATACGTTCTCTTCATCTTCAACGATTTGAAGCTCACACGTCTCAAACGGCTCCCCTTCCTGACCACCAGACATATTGCTCTCACATGAACTCTCATTTTCCGTTGGAGTGATTATAACTTGTGGCGCTATCCTTGGTTTGACCTCTGCTACTTCAGGAAGGGCCTGGTTAATATGGTCTTTGCGAATCAGCCCCATGGCTTGAAGCTCCTCGTAACTAATGTTGTCATAAACATTCTCGATATCATCAATCGTTAACTGCTCGGCAGATGAAGATCCTGATATTTCATTGCTTGAAGACTCAGTCTGTTGATTGATTTCTTCCTCTTGTAATGCATGCTTCATAGGGCTTTGTCGCTCACTTTGTTTTTCTCCGACACTACTGGCCCTGCGAAGTACCTTGCCTCTGCTTGCAGGGAGGTCCAGCTGGGATGACTGAGTCTGCTCTACGTGCCAGCTACATGGTCTTTCTGGATGGTCAGCAGCTTCGTGATCACTCTCTGCATCATGACTGCTTATATCAGTCTCTGTTGGCAGGAACATCTGGTAGATGTCCTCGTCATCTTCGATTTGGACAGTTTTTTGGCGAGTGGGAAACATAGCCCTTCGGATTCGATGGTCTGTCCATATGTTGCGAACAGACTGTTCTATGCTTGTTACCAGCATGTGAGAGATATGTTCAACTGCCTCTGTTTCAGGAGGACCAGTCACCCGTAGAATAGGGGCGTGGGCAGCCTCATTTTGCAAGGACTCTTTGGCGGTCTGAAAAAATGAACAAAAATCATTTTTACCATAAAAAGGTGTCATGAGATTATCCCCACACAAAAATAATGTATTCATATCAAACTGTTCACTTGAAATATCCTATTGAAACATTAAAGGGATAGTTCACCCAAAAGTGAAAATTCTGTCATTATTTCATCACCCTGTTTCAAACCTGTATGACATACTGCAGAACACAAAAGAAGATAAGAGTGTTGGTAACCGAGCAACGGCGGTAGCCCTTTACTTGCATTTGTTTTGTGTACATGGGAACCATTGTCAGGGTACCAACATTCTTAAAAATATCTTCTTTTGTGTACATGTTTAAAATGACAAGAGGGTAAATATTGACAAAATGTTGGGGTAAACTATCACTTTAAATCATGTTACTCATAATGTACAATTAAAAGCGGTATTCCAAGAGCATTTATAAATAAATACAAACGGAAAACTTAAGCCTGTATGTTTCTATTCCAACAATTTTCAATTTCCAACATTCTTTGCCAGTTATCCTCAAGGTGGCTGATACTCTGAATACGTGCTTCTCACCTTGAGATCAGCATGTGTGAGGTTGTGGTTTCTCCACTGGTCAATGCTGTCCACTGATACCTGCTGGTTCAGCCTTTTCCGGCTGCCCTTCCCTGGCACTCGCAGTTTACCTCCTGATCCCTGGTTGTACAAAAGTCACTTCTTAGGACATTGACGATAATTTGAGCTGTATGCAGTATAAATTGCAGTGTTTTAAAGGCAATGAAAAAGTCTCCTACAGCAGTATGGAGTCAATGTTTTATACAATGGTGAAATTAAAAAAATATTTTAAACTGACCTGCTTATAAATTAAGCGGCAACAGATAGGAAGTGTCAAATCACACTAACCAGACCGGTGTCATCCTCATCATCAGCATCCTGTGGATGCGGTCCTTCGTCTACATCGCTGTGATCACCAGGTTCCAGAGATTCTTGAGATTCGCTCACAAGACTACGTGATCGGCCGATAGAACCCAAATGAGCCACAGGTGACAGCAACGTGACTCCTAAACTAGAACGCTGCGGGAAACAAATTCATGTTTACGACATGCTAAAAAATGTGGTGTTTTATTTATTTCAGACTGATGCAATCAATTCATGCAGTAGTTTGATGTTTCTTACCTTCTGTTTATCTGGGCTGGATACTACAGCAAAAAAAAGACAATAAAAATTTAAATGATTAACATTACTTACAGGCATCATTTTTTCTACTGAATCAGTTTTAAAACCAATTATACTTACTGATGTGTTTCGAGTTTTTCAGTAATTTAGATAAGGGCTCTGAAGAGAGAGATAATATGAGTCCGAGAAACAAAATAATCAATAAAATTGTTGTTTGTAATGTATGTAATGTAATGTCCACCTGTCTTTCTCCGTGTTCTCCGGGGAGAGGGACCCTCTTTAGTGTTTATTCTCTTGTCACCCTCGGAGTTGTAGTTAAAACCTGGATGGTCTGAAAAAAGTTGAATATAGCATCTGAAATTTAGTTCCTTTAAACATACAGCACTTTATAATATAGTTAAATGTGTTTTTTAGTTTGATACTCACTTGCAGTATCCATCTCCAGAATGGCCTGCTTAGCCTGTGGAAATATAGAGAATACAGTCATATTTCTGTTAAAAATGAATGAATAAATAAAAAAATAATGATTAAAAATGTAATAGATCTTTGATATATTCATATGTTTATTGTGTTTTTTTCTATATTTTCTCTCCCAGCAAAATTACTACAAAAATCCTCTGGATGGCGCTGTCCCCTCACTTCTCTGAACAGAAACTTTTGTCTCACCTTCAATGTTCTACATACTGGGCGAGATGAACTTTATCACGACACAGTTAAGTTAGAACGGCCATAATAGAGATCAAATTCTACACAAGTATAGATAGGACAATGTAGGGCAGGCTATGTGTGTGTGTTTCTGTAATCAATTTAACCTTGGCTGGTATTTTTGCAGGATGGTTTTCGAGGATCAGCCGTTTTAGATGCAGGACCCACGTTTTCTTGTCCTGATGAGACTTTGCCTAAAGATAGATTACAGATGTATCATCACAATCAGATGAGTTATCGTGACATCTCTATAAAACCCAGTGTGACCAGTTCATCCAGTAATCACACAACATCAATGATGTCAAAACAAACAACTTCATCTACTACATGGACGTCAGCACCGACAGAGACTAACAAAATGTTGTGATGGACTGTAACAGCAGTGCTGCCAAAAATTTGTTACTCAAGATAACTGTCACCTTGTAGACAACATACACAAAATGTCAATAGATAAAATATAGGTGAAGACAAACCAATATTGTCCCAATAAAGAGGATAAAAAATACAGCAAGTGTGTCACAAATCTCATTAAAAATTATCATATTACACACCAATCTTAAAGGAGGCATGAATTAAAATCACAATTTTAACCCGAGCATTTGTTATATGAGAGGAAATCGTATTCACGCCAAATTCATGTAAGTGTTAGAACTGAAAACGCCCTTGTTACTGAGATTACATCTGTTATTGACACCAGGCCCAGCGAACCGCAGGTTCTGGAATTCACCTATCTATGACGACATTGATAGGTTGAACATCGCCTCCACAGAAAAATATCAAAGACTACTTCTTTAGTCAGGCCCACTGGTTTGCGCATGAAAATTCTGATGTAACACAGGTGGCACAGAACCAGATAGTGCGAGCAAGCAATAAACAAACATGCCGTTAAAGATAGCTAAATATTGTGCCACCCCTGGTTGTGGAAGAATACAGTCGCTGCATAACCTTCCTTCGGATTCCAACATTAGTAATGTGTGCTTAAAGTTTATTTATAAAGACGTTCCAGCTCATGTTGGATAAACATGTAGCCTTTGTTCGTTTCATTTCTCTGAGGATTCCTTTGTGAACAAAACAGAGATCGACACTGGATTTGTGGAATGACTAAAATTAAAGAGCAACGCTGTGCCATCAATATTGGATCAGATAGGAATGGTGCAGCAATCTTATGTGAGTAAAACATTTTTGTACTATGTGTCACTATTGCTTTGTTAGAATTCGCTTGATATTCCCTGAGCACAATTCGCACGAGATTAGTATTACCTGGGGACCTCCAGTCATTTGTAATACTTGGAGAGGTTGTCTGTGATCTTAAGCTCGTGGGAATCTGTATCTCTGTGATTTGGCGGACTTATATATCATTTTTGAAGGTTTATTCTACAGTTTGTGGAATACAGCTGTTTTGAAATGTTTTGGTATTATTTCGGGTGCTGGGTGATATCCATAAGTTACCGGGAGTCTCCTGTTTGGTTTTTTATCATGGAAACTCTCGTAACACTTGAGACCCGCGATCGTGGTGATCTTTCGTCCGGTTCGTGAGCACGGGTCTCAAATGCTGACAGGTACGGTTATATATCATTAAACACCATACAACTATAGGCTGTACAAACTATACGCAAAGCCTTGCCATCCCATCCGGGAAATAAGTCAGTAAATTTGAGTAAAATCATCCCTGGCGAATGCGTCACAGAAATACTGATATGAAGAGGTAATTTATAAATCACAGGAGGTCTCCAGATAATACTAATGCCGTGCGAAAACTGTGAATGGTGCTAATGTGTAACCTAACGTTACGTCTCGAACCAAATTCACAGAAGGCTCCAACTACGCTTACTACGCAAACTGCTATCCAATCAAAGCGGTCGGCGTTTACTTATAAAGTCCTCAATGCGGCACCCCCATTAAAACCGAGCGTTTGCAGAGCTGGCCTCAAAACCAGTGTAGAAAATAGCGTGTTACTTCTTGATTTTGATGTTTTTTAATGTAAAAATCACGCAAACGTCATAAATAGACCTCATACAACAGAATAAAACAATAAACAAGGCCAGTTCATGAGACCTTCAATCAATTTAAATAAAAAAAAAAATGTTTAAATCAGAATGTGTCACCATGCAAGTTTTAATAAAGAACCTACAAATGTTGCAACTGGCCATTCAGAATCAAGCATTACAATGAGTCGTGTAATAATGGGGTATAACCATTTCATCGGACCCCTGCCTGGACTGCAGTTCAGTTCCAGTCGGTGTTTGCTTATCGGTCTGGCTTGTGTCTAGTAATATAACTATTTATATAAATAGTTTTATATTAATTTATGTCATTATTTTATTGTAGGCTAATTATATTACATTGTACATTCATTTTATTAAATAAATTATTTGTTGAATTGTTCATCCAGTTTTAAAGTACCCGTCTGGTATATTGACTTCTAGCTGTTGAGCTTGGTATTGTAGTTTAAATTCAAAATATTGGAAAGGCAAGATAGCCAAGCAACGGTTCTTCTCGGTTTCTTTTGCATGTTATCATAAATAATCTATAGGCACTTTATTGTTTGCGGAAGTGTGTTTAAAAATAATAGCTCAATGTACTCTTTTACAATTACAATTAATCTCTATATTTGATTGTTATATTGTCCAATACAATCTTAACTAACTCCACCTTCAATCCTTCACTTTTTTGCTGTTGTTGTTATTTAGATTTTGGCCTGAAGTATGACCAAGACATTTTGACAGTTTCAGAGATTCACCCAAGCATGTTTTAACCCCAAGAGGTTATGACATTTGACTTAACATGTATTAGCTACAGAGATAACAATATCAGCTGATTTATGGGTGTTTTGTAAGTCCATGGCACACGCTTCATAATTTTCATGACTGCTCACAGGTCAGATGAAACAGCACAGGCTTTAGGCGAGACTCGCACAAACACTCACACACACCTATGCATGCATGCTGAAGCCTGTAGGTAGAGGGGCGGCTGCTATTACTGGAGGAAAGTTCAAGGCGATTGGACATCTGTCAGAAGCCAGGCCTTAGGCTGGACATTCCACCGCGTGTTAAACGCAAACCACTGATCTTAGGTTACATGTTGTTTGTGTGTGAATATTTGTGCTTACCTGCACAGTGTGTTGAAGTTTAGGGTTCTTGTAGTGGAACACACTGAAGCTTAGAGGTTCTTTAGGAATGACCTCGACCAACATTAGATTACAGCACTGCAAAACATGTCAATGGGAAAGAGAAATTGAAGAAGATAGAATTTTTTTCATCTACCCTGCTGAAATGCCCAGCAAAAGCTTGGTATCTTTGAGTCCACCCTTACATACATCAGCCTGTTTTACATTGTATTGTTTGTTTCTGAATAACATATTTGCTCTAGTTTGAAACTGCAGTATCAGCTGACAGGGCCAAGTTTATCCTGCTCTCCCACACTGGCTAAGCTGCTAGAATCAAAATAACAGTCACCGAGTCCAAACTTTACGGTTTCAGCTTGACCACCTGGTATGAGCTGGATTTTCCATCACGGAAAACCGATAAGCATCTGGATATAGTCTTACCAGTATGTGGGCTTTATAGGTGTAAGTCTCTTCTCTTTTCTTGGTGATCAAGAGAAGTTTGTCAAACAGGAACAGCGTCCTCTCATTTTTGGCTCTCTGGAAACGGAACGTTCCCTCATGAACCAGTTCACCATAGCCAATGAGATCTGGCCCCTTCCAGTTGGTCAACAAACTCTGAATCTCCTGAAAGAGTGAAAGCGAGGACGGAAGAAAGAAAGTCTTTTTACCTAAGCTGACATGCATTTTTGTTTGATAGGCCTCAACAGAATGTTCTATGGTCCTAAAAACCGGAGGAGGGAGCTTGGTGACGTGGCTGTATGTTACCTTTAGGGTTGATTGTCAAGACGTGATCTAATTTTATTTTTTACAGTAAATAGCATGAATGTATGTAGATGTGTTAGTTACCTGCAGTCTCACTGCATGCTCATGTTTTCTCTTCATGTCATTTATGTGCCAGGCCACCCTCTGCATGGTGTCAATCGCCTCCTGGATCACATCGTACATCTCTGAATCCTTATCCAAATGAGTTGCGATCTCCTATAAGACACAACACTCGAAATATTACAGACGAGTCCGACAAGTTCAGTAAAAATAGAGCAGCATGACAAATTTACTTCATACAAGTAAAAACAATAAAACTGGATGTTATTTACATTCCGCCATATTTTACATTTAATATTTCACATTAAGTTGTTTCTTGCCAAGCATTGGTATTGTTTATTACTTTGGGTAAATGGCTTAACCACACAAAACCAACACTATTGAAGTCAATCTACCATCTAGTCAAATGGAAATGATCTACTAGTCAGTACAGACTAAATACTAATTTTTGTAGGAGAAGTGTGTTTGTGAACGTACATGTAGAAGTAGATGGTACTTTAGGATTCTCTGGACAGGTTTAAGCAGGTATGAGCCGAGAGGAAGGGAGTGTTTAAGACTTTCTTGACGCTCTCGGAGAAACTTTGCCACCGTTTTGTTCCGCATGCATTCTGTTAAGACAGCAACAGACCTGTAGATGCAAATGAACATGTTATCGATATACCAGCATTTCTTTTATATGCATTCTGGTATAAGAGACTCCTGCAGAGGCACACATACAAGCAGAATTTGTCTCAACACAAAAAATACATAAACATAGAAAGTTTACACATACTGGAATAGCAACCAGTTATTATGCTTTACATATATAAATAAAGGGAAACACTTTAGTATGGGGGGGCAATTCGCATTATTGTTAGTTGTTATTATCATGCCTATTATTGGCATATATAGTTTATTAGAAATTATAAACCACATATTCTGTACGACCATACTCTATAGAGTACATGGTACCATAGCAGTATAAGGTGCAAATTAGTAATCAAAGGTACAAATTTGTCTTTGAAAGGTACATTCTTTCAGTGTACTGAAATGCACCCATGTGAAAGGGTACAATGGGTGTACCTTTGAGGGTACCCCAGTGACAAGACATTGTACCCCTAAAGGTACACATTTTTTCTGACAGTGTACATCCCTAATCCTACTCACCTTAACAACCTATCTAGCTATTAATAAGCAACAGTTTACTGGGGGAAAAGTTGTAGGTAGTGGTTGGTTAATAGCGAGAATTGCCTCCTATACTGACGTGTGACCAAATAAAGTAAAAGCATTCAATTCAGGTAGCATCTGCATACAAATGATGCTAGTCCTTTCTCAGAAGTAGTTTTACTTTTCTAAGCCATTTATTTCAATGATGTGCAATTGGATGACCTCTCTACCACAAATGTAGCTCCTCACATTAATTATGAAACGTTTCATTATTTTTGACAATCAGAAAGTACATCTCTGTCAAAATGGCGAAAACCATTTCTCATTTATTTTCTATAATGTGAAAAATAACAAACTTTAAAGCACCCTTGGAATCACTCACGGTTGAGAATGTCAGGTCAAGCCCTTTGGTTAAAACACAGCTTTTACAGTTTATTGGATTCGGTGCACCGCCTCTAAGAACACTGGCACAGATGTACTGTATGTGCGTGTGCAAGCGTTCACATTCCAGCGTCCTGCACACAGACTTCACATTGTCCCAACGGGAAATATGACCCGGGTATCACCGAGATATACAGACATCGCCTTGAGGACTATTACTGTATGTGTGTGTGTGGGAGCGTGCCATATGACCTTGGTTAGGGTCAACAGCTGTGTGAGGGTGTGGAGAGAGGGTCGGGGAGGCCCGGACAAAAATCTTTTCATGTACACACGCACCATGCGGAATTTAATGACACGACTACTAAACCACATCACATCACATTTGTCCTCCTATTAAAAGTTGCCATTGTGATAGCACGTGCTGCTGTGTTTGAGGCCTGTGCTTAATAAAAGGAAAAGATTGAAAATGTCAGATTTAATATGCAAAACAGATTTCCTTTCACATTTTTTGAGTTTAAGGTGCACTAAACATTTTTATTTATATCATTTTATTTTATTTTCATGCCAGTCTCTCATAGACACATTTTTGGTATTGGCATAAAGTCTGGTCCACTTGTCTGTCTGAAAGATACCTACAGTGTATGAAGTATTACACAAAAACAAAAATAGAAAGTGCTGGTATCATGATGTCCTGTGATGGTTAATGTCTGACTGAAAATTATGTGTCTGGAATGGTCATACTATTTATTTTTATATCATGTCAGCTTGTCACTGCTTTAAAGCTAAGATACACTTCAAGACTTGCTCAGATTTTGCCCAGATTTTCGCTCTGAACTTGTTGCAGAAAGTCTGTGCCAGTCTGCAGATTTGATCAGTTAATTGATCAATAAAGTTTGCAAGTGTATGATGTATAGTTTAAAAAAAATCTGTAGTGTAAAAGAAGAGTATTGTAGTGTATTCTAGCCATTGGGTTCACAACCTTAAGTAAAACAAATATTCATAGAATCTATAAATTAATAATACAAAGGGACAGATTGAATATGTCGAAAGAGGGAATAAGAGGGTAAGAGAGAGAGGGACAAACAGGAGGGCAGGGGGTTTCCCTCGGGAGGAAATGTATAGGAACAGACTCCAAGACTCCAGTGGAGTTACACACATGCTCACACAATGTATAATATAAGCACACACTCTCAGAAGTCTCACATTCCACACACACACACGCACACACACACATACAAACACACACACACACACACACACACACACATACACACACAGTCTATAAGACAGATGGTGATACACAACAAACCAGGGGAAGTTATGTTAAAAACACCAAACCGCAGAAAGTATAACTTACCTTGGATAATTTGTGCAGTACTGTGTGTATATATGGAAGTCTTCACTCTGAAAAACACAATTTGGAGATTTGTGTTAGTTAGAAACACTAAAGTGTACTTTATTTTAAAAATGCTTACTTATTTTGCAGACATCACTGTACCCATATGTACAAAAATTGTACAAACCTTAATCATCGATCTAAAGAGATGCACTAATGTTGGGAGCTATTGTTGTAGAGTTTAATATTGTGTTACTAATGGCTGGAATACACTACAAGACTTTTAAAATCTGAACTTGACATCATACACTTTCAGGCTTTTTGAAAGTTTCAAATAGAATCACACTAACTGATAAGATCTGCAGTCTGGCACAGACTTTTGCAACAAGCACAGACTGAAAATCTTGGCAAAATCTTAGAAAAAACCTTGTAGTCTATTTTAGGCTTAACTGTTAAAATCTGCAGACTGACACAGAGTATCTGCAACAAGTGCAGACTGAAAATCTGGGCAAAATCTAAGCAAAAGTCTTGTAGTGTATTTTTGCCCGAGTCCAGTGCCAACTTTGACGGCCGTTTGAATCCTGCTTTGGACCAGGGTAAGCTGAACCAGTTAAACCTGTGCAAAAGTTACCACCATGCTGGGGTGATGTGGTTGGTTCGAATAGTGATTGCTAAGTGATCATTTTAACAGTGCAAGCCATTTAAACTAGCTAATTTATCATTCATCGGGTGGAAAGAAAGGCTTTCAAAGTGATCCCAAGGGCTATTGTTCCTCTGTATCTTTATTGTTAAAGTGGTGTGGATGCTGCTGTTCTGCTTCATAGATGCAGTTATCGTCCTAAATGCAACCTAGCATTAAAATAATAGTTTACCCTCTTGTCATTTCAAACCTGTATGACTTTCTTTCTTTTGCAAAACACAAAAGATGATATTTTAAAGAAATTGGTTACCGAACAGCAATGGACCCACTTCTATTGTATGGACACAAAACCAATGCAAGTGAATGGGTGCCAGTTAACAACATCAAAATATACTATTTTGCGGAATAAAGACAATCATACAGGTTTGAAATAACAAGAGTAAATGATGACAGAATTTTCATATTTGGATGAACTATCAACCTAAGTGATCGTTAATAATGATCATATTTGTCTAAAACAAATATTGAGTATTTTATGCCCTCGTTTAGAAGCCAGGCAAACTTTCTCCTATAGGTCATAGCATGATGATGCATTATTAGGGAAGGGGCGTAACTGTACGCACACACCCACGCAAAGAGAGAGAGAGAGAGAGAGAGTTAGAGTGGTTGCAGTAAGGGTAATAATAGTGTACTGATGTTATGTTTACAGTAATTGTAGATGTGAACATGCTCTGATTAAATCTTTCTGCTTTGCTCCTTCATCTACCATCTCTTTAGCTCTTATTCCGCCTTTATGAACATCAAAGCTGTTGGAAAAGTACAGAGCGCCCGATATCAAAGAGCCATTTATCCTCTTCCTCTAACATCTCCTCTCTTGACCGCCCCCGCCAGCTTACACACATATGCCCTCAGAGCCTTTCTTACCAACACACGTACAGTAACAGTACACAAATATACACAATATTTTACTATTGAATGTGTCCTTGTATAGCTATCATCACAGCTATCAGATATCCCAGCTTCACACTAAGCGGTTCTTCTTGTCTGATTCACATCGTTTCCACATCCATTCCACATCTTGTGTATCTTATGTATACTTCATAACAGTCTAAAATAGCACGCTATTTTAAAGTAATAGAGGAGAAAAGATTCTTTCTGTCACACAAACCTCCTAGACTATGGAGAAAGCAATACCTATTCCCAAATCTTAATCTTACTTATCACTGTACTAAACCAATATGAAAAGATTGAGGTGAAATAGATTTTTTTTGTTACTTTATTTTCCATTATGGGTGCTGCACAGTCATTTACATACCAGCCAGATTAATAGATCTTAACTAAAAAGCAAGGATGTTTTATTTTGAATTTTGTAACTATGCATAGGCCAATCAGCATCCGGAACTGAAGGTACAGTATCTGTTTTTAAGTGCCAGTTGGGATGTGCAGTATGAACTAAAGAGCCGCACACAGCAGGTGGAGGCTAGTTAAAGCTCTCAGAGAAATACACAGAGTCAGCGTTTGTCCTTGAGACTGAGAAAAAGAGAGAGACAGCGTTTTGCACAGAAGCTTCGATAGGAATCAAATGTAACAAAAGCCCACACTCTTACTGGAATCCTGAAGCTCCTTTGTGTTATCAAAACCGCTGAACTGGCTGACTAATACCTTGACACAGTACATACGCATGTTTGGGTTTACAAGCTAAATGGGGACTTTCCATAAATAATCCTAACAATCACACAAACCTTTCTGCATTTTTACATTTTAAATAAACAACATTTAGTTTTATTTACAAGCTGTTTTTCTATTCACGGTCATTTTTTTATTATCTTAGTTAGGACATTTGGTCCTCATACTGTTGGGTTAACATGGACCACACGCATACACATTCAGCCAAACGTGATTTTAGTTTATGTATACGTGAAGATAAACCATTTCCTTTTATTCTAGTTTAATAAAGGTAATTGTAACCAAAATTAAATAAACAGTTCATTTTAAGGATTCATTTAAATTATTTGACATTGTTCTAAGTATGCCTTTTAAAACTTAAAATGGCTCTAAATATGGACCGAGGTGTTGTTAGAGACTAAGCCTGCCCCAGCCTCTAAAACATGACTTTTCCCCCTTTAAATTTGTGAAAAGTCATTTTGTCTGATTTGTTTAACGTTTGAGGAGAATTTTTATCCAACTTGAAAAAGTTACTCTAACCTTAAACTGTGCACTTAAATATCTATTATACATTATACATAACTGTATCACTTTCAAAAACGTACACTTTGAAAACCAGTTTAAAAAGTTAGCATTTTCAGGCCCCCAAAATGATGGTCAAGTAAATGAAAAAATGGTTGTAAACGCCCCCTAAGTGTGACAGTATTGAAAATGTGTGTGTGTGTGGAATGAGAGGATAGAAACAGTGGGTTTCAGAGTGTTGAAGGAATGCAGCAAAAGCAGTAAGGAATGTAAAGTTGGAGAAACCACCACTTTAAGATGTCTGTCTGTTAATCATAGCATCTCTCTCGCTTTCCCACACGCGCCCTTTCTCTCTCTCTCTCTCTCTCTCTCTCTCTCTCTCTCTCTCTCTCTCTCTCTCTGCTATTTTTCCATACAGAAGTAAAACCACACATTTCCTCACAAATGTAAGTAACACACACAGCAGACATCTAAATGCATGTTTGTGCTTGGGGCTTTGCTGGGTGTGTGTGCGCGTGTATGTTTTGGCTCTAAGTGAGTTCTTGTAAGCCACAGTCATTTGCAATGTGCAAATTACAGTAGCAGCCCCCAACTAACACCAAAACACTAACTCCAACAAAACAAAACAAAACAAAAAAACACACAACAAAATACACTGAAGTAAATATTCCAGTTTGTGTTAATTAGAGCTATAAAACATGCTGTCAAGTACATATTATTATGCTATAGTCAATAGAAACACTTCAGGTAGGAAACTAATTAAAACATGCATTAAACTGATTAGAATAGTTCAGAAAATTACTTTTACAGTTAGAGTTGCATATACATATTATGGAGCATATGATACACTATGAAGATAATTGTATGGATAATTTTCAATTAATTTTATAGATAGTAGATAGTATTTTATAGATAGTACTGCTATTGTATACATCTTACCTATACATAAAACAAAGAAGAGTATTATATGCATTTCATATTTTTCTTGGTTTCTATGTTTTTTTTTTTTTTTGACGTGTCTACTGACTGTACTATGTTTTTACTGCAAACTTACTTTTCAACAATGCAAAATTGTAAAAAAGAGCTATAGAAATACATTTTAATTAACCACAAAATACACAAATGTTACTGTGCATGTGTGCTTTTGTAGTCCAAACTTTACTTCCGCTACACATCCGCAAAGAATAGACTCCCTGGAGATTATTTCTGATTACAAGCAAATAAATTACATTAAAATAAAGCCAAATTACTTAGCTAGCAATTTAAAAGTATGTCTCGCCAATATGTTTTTAGGTTACTAAGCTAAACTTGAATGCATTTACTGTACAGAGACCATTAAACCGATGTTTGTATAAAAAAAGTATAAACAATATATTTCAATATATTTTTTCATTTAATACAATTTTTATACAAAAAATGATATCAATTAATATTAAGATAAATAAAATAAAATAAAAATAGTTATAGTTATAAATAAATACCGACCTGTAGTTAACTTCGGGCCAGGCATGTGCATCCAATTAACCCGTCAATACAACTTCTATATATCATTACTTTTTGCCTGAAATCTTTTTGTCCACTATCTCTTAGAAGTTATTTGCATATCCACCTTGGTACTATTTGGTACTAATAAAGTTCTTGAATATTTAAGAGCAAATTTTTGGAACCTTTCCTGTTCCATAGAGAAGAAGAAAGTCTTATGGGTTTGCAGTTTTCATTGTTTTATTTTGAAGTTGAGAATTAAAGTGTCTTGAAAGAAAGAGTTACCTTTGCTACGAAACACTTGGCAATAGCAACTGGGTCGGCATTACATTTCTCCAGGGCGTGAAGCAGATCACTGCAAAACAAACACGCATTACATGATATTGATAATATTACTCATATCCGAGAGTGGGTTGAGCTGTTCTGAAACTATTCACATTCTTTTCCAGCATGAGTGGTATTGTATATTGTATTTGTTTTAAGAAAAAGGTACACTTCCATGAATTGAACAGTGTGTGTGGAAACTTCTGCCTTATGGCTGTGTGGGGGCTAAAACACAGTCAGAAATGAGAATTTGGTGTGACTGTACTTCCGCTTGTGTGTGGAGTGATGGTCAAAAAGGCCACATAGGCTCTTGCGAGTTTAATACATTTCTAGAATTTTAATTTATTTGCTTTTATGTTCTGTGTCACAAACATGATACGCAAACCCAATCCTTATTTTAAAGAAACTAGATTATTTCTCAAAGTTATTCTTTTCTAAAGTGGTGTTTTTGTAATTAAAGCAAACATCACTGAAATGTAAACCTGTTAAAACGGTAGATGTCACGGATATTTCCAAACAAAGAATTCCGTTCCTCATCCCCGAGCAGCAGAAGAGACTGGTTACTGATGCACTCCAGGTAATCCTATAGAGGGAAAGAAATGGATGAATGGATAAATAATGTCATCAGCAGTCATGCGAGATGGGCAACGTGCCTGGCATCATACAACAGGGAGGAAGTTCCGCCCCGTGACTGATTTATCATCTTAATGGTGAATATATGATTTGCTATATTTGGGCAGAAGGAATGCCTAAATGCTATTTAAATCAGTTCAGTGTCTGCCACCAAGCACAAAACTGACTTGAACATTTATACAATATTCAGATATTTTTGTGAAGTACTTGTGATACAGTAGCTCAAAAAATTATTTGGATACTTATGCGATCCCCGATAATTCATGTAATTGCAATGAAATCAAAATGTCACAACAAATAAAGCAAATAGTATTCCAAAGATATAACACACATGCATATAAACAAAGCATTTCAGTACAAAAAGTACTGTTTCAGTAAAGTTTTTGGACAGTTGCTTGAAGTTAGAGGAATATCTTTGGCTAGTGTTTGATGAAGTTAAGTGATTAAAGAAGACTTATTGGTTAGGGAGACAAAGACGCTGTGGAGTACTTAGCCCCCATTGGAATATTGTTCACACATAAATGCATACAAGTATGTCAGAATCTGAACTCATACTATAACTTCTCCCCTGCGCCGCCCTACATTTGAATGTCTCGTTCTCTGGATGACAGACAAGATAAGTGAGTCTCTGATTTAATCTTTACCTGAACACCCTCAGGCAGGGTAAAATAACCATTCTGTGTCAGTCCCAAAACACACCCTGCATCAACACCCACATACACATAGATGCAAAAGCGGCGCAACTGTTATTTTAAAAAATGAATAAGTGATGTTATTACCGTGGGAGGAAAAGATGCACTTAAAAACAGGAACTGTCCCACTGGGATGAAGAATCAAAATTTCCCTTTGAGTCTTACACTTACATTTTTTTTATTTTGTCTCAAGTGCTACATACATGCATATTAACCTTTGTGGTTGCAGAGAACCAAATCCAAGGCCCAGAGAGAACTTTTTTACATTTAGAGGGCAATTTTGCTGAATGGTGTGAAATTGAAATCAAAAAAGGCTAAACAGAAGATTACAGTCTTATTGGTAAAACGCATTTAACCACATTGCAAAAAAAGACTGAAAATGTACTGGTAATTGTCTGCCATTTCATTATCAATTAAAGGGATAGTTCACCCAAAATTGACAATTCTGTCATGAATTACTCACTCTTTAGTTGTTCCAAACCTGAATACATTTCTAACTACGTCATATGCTATCATGGGTTCTCCTGAATGTTTTTTTTCTCCATTGGAGTTTTGGGTTCCTCGCCACCGTTTGCATACTGTTTTGCACTGTTTGCCTGGCCCGGGGGCTGCTTTATTTATTTATTTGTTATAAAGCTTTACTTTGTTAAGTTTTCCTGTAGCTCAATGGTAAGAGCATTGTGTTAACAACACAAGGTTGTGGGTTCGATCCCGTGGGATGTAAGTCGCCCTGGGTAAAAGCGTCTGATAAATGTAAACGTAGTAATATTACATATAGGAATTTATAGTCTGTTTAATATTTGACCTGTGTTTCTTTCTCCCTTATCTCAAATGTGTGCTTTAAATGTTTTGCCACAGCAAGCAGGATAACATTTTCTTCCGCAGAAAACAAAATAAGATATTTAAAAGAATGTTGTTAACAGCCCCCATTCACTTGCATTTGTTACAATAGAAGTAAATAGGTGGCTGTGCTGTTCTGTTACCAACATTTTTCAAAATATCTTCTCTTGTGTTCTGCAGAAGAAAGAAAGTTATACAGGTTTGAATTGTCAAGAGGGCGTGTAAATACCGACAGAATTTTCATTTTGAAGATGATATTATTATAACGGAAGGTTCCTTCATATGAATATAGCTATTATAGTGCACCACTGGCTTTAATTATTAATAAAAAAATCCTGCAAGGGATTGTCTAGGTCATTATGAATGATAGGCATTCAAATTCTTTGGAAATCTGTGGAGGTTTCCTTATGGAGAGTGTTTCCTTAACAAAAAGCCATTTCTTTCAACGTCGTTTTCCTAGCCTACTTTCCACTCCTTCATCTGCTGTCTCCATCCATCCTGCCGGTCTTCCTTTTTTCCCATTCTCCCCCAAGCCATCTATCATCCTCTGTGTGCTGGGGGGCCAGTGCATGTGTGTGTAGAAGAGGAAAGGGGGTTGTGAGCCTCGGTCCTCTTATTAAGAGTGAGACAGAGCGAGAAAATCTCAGCAAGGGTGAGAGGAAGAGTTTGGCATTTATCTCCTCTCTCTCTAGATCAAATAACAGTCATGTGCCGGTTACATTTGACAGCTATATAAATCATATACAGGAACACACACATCCCTCTCAATAGCCTTAATACTTTGTGTCGCATGATTTGTGGGTGGTAGTAGCATGATGGTCAAGGACTTGGGTTGTAAGATTTTCAGTTTTGGCCCTGAGAATGAATTACTTACTACTCTGTGGTACTTTGGGTTATCCTCTTAAAGGCATAGTTCACACAAAATGTAAATTTGGTTGTCCTTAACTCGACTAATAGATTTAATATAAATTCTTCGTCATGGCTTATTTCACTAACATTATGAACCATAAGCTGTTTACCAGCTACGAAGTGTGTTTAGGCCTAATTTCAGTTGGATTTAATGGTGTATCATTGGTTCCTATCGATCAGATAACTTCCCAACACAGAGCCAAACATATTACAAGTGAAGATCCATAAGTACAGACTTTTATGGTTTCCAATTAAAACGACTACAATTGTCATTATAACCATCTATCTATTAAAATTTCTGGGATGGTTTCTATTATTTTAGGGTACCATCAAGTTCCCTAAAACTAATTTGGCAACCTAACTAACATCTGCAAGGCCATTTAATAGTTTTTTTTTAATAAATCTCACTTATACTTTAAAAGAGCTTAAACTTTATTTAATATGTAACTGCACTATATTTGATGACTAAGTGCTATTGGTTCGTCCATGTCTGGTAATCAGTCACTATACGGTAACATTCTTCTGAAACATTTTTGATTTTCTTTTGTATATTTCATCCCATGGCAGATGTCTTGCAATGACATAAAGGTAAGAATTTTTATTTTTGTGTGGACTTATCCTTCAGACCTGGCTTGCAGCTAATTTCCATAAGGCAATAAATCAAATGCTATACATTCTTGAAAAAGGTGCTTCACGATGCCATAGAAGAATGTTTGGGCTGATTTGTTCCATATAGAACCTTCTAACATCTGAAGAAGTAATAAAGTGATGATATTTATAAGAACCTATAAGTAAATGGTTCTTTGGGGAAGTCTTGTATGGCATCACTGTGAAGAACATTTTGTAGCAACCCTTTTGTAGTAGAGTTCAGAAGAACATTGCGAATTGTTGCTCCATGCTTCCTATTCATCTCACCTGGACTATACTGCAAAGGTCCTGGACGTAGGTTTTTTCCGTGTCAAGAATTTCCTGCACAACTCGGTCCACATACTGGACTTTACGGCCTTCCGGTGACTGAACATCTGCATCCCCCTGAATGACCGGTGTAGGTGTCTGTCTTCCTGTCTCCTCCTCCTCTAGCTGACGGGCCGGCACCAGCTCAAGTCGGATTGCCCCAGAATCTCGATCGCGCTCAGGGGTGGAGCCTAATACCGGCCTTCCCCCCAGGGAGCAGTGGCTGTCCCGGGAGGAGGTGGATGAAGATGTGGAACCGTAGCTGACAGGTCGGTCATTGTTGTGTGTGGAGTCCATGCTGCGTGAGGAGCAATACCTCAGGGCAGAGTTTCTGATGGGGCAGCACACCTGGCTTAAGACCGCCCCTCCGACAGGGACCTCCGGTAATGGCGGTAAAACATCAGGAGAGAATAGATAATCTTCTGAAAGAGACAAAGGTGGATAAAGAGTAGTACACACTGGCTAGTCAACACAAGTTGAAGCTTTTCTTTTGTGCCTAGCAACACCCTTAAGCCATGACTTATTCATTATAAAGCACAGCCATTCGTGCGTTTTTGCTTACATATTAATAACCAAAGAAACCAAATTTATTGATGTTTTTAAGAGAAAAATCTGTCATAAATCTAAGCTTGTAGCTTTGTTAAAGCACTTACAGAGCATTAATGATTGTGAAAAAAATGTGTTACGCCAGCCCTTTTCCGGTGTCCTTGTGTATATTGTTATCCTATATATGCTGTGAAAGTAACTGGGTATATTCGCTTTAGGTCATCATGACAATGAAGTTCGAATGTAACTTTACACGGAGATGGTCAGACAAGAACTTATCATACATAGAAAACGCATTTAACATTAAAGGGGTCATATGGCGCGAATATTTGGTGTGTTATAAGTTGCCCATGCATGTATTAGATATGCAAAATTGCTAAAATTAAAGTGTCGGAACAAAAGATGCATTCTATCTCAAAGCGAACCCAGACCTCGTGTAACCACACCCCCACACATCTACGTCAGTTCATGGTAGCATTTGACTAAGACCGCCCCAATGTAGACGCAAGTAAGATGGGCGTACTTGTAAATCTCATTGTATCGTCACCGCCGCAGCCATGTCATGGAGACGCTGTATGTTTTATTGCGAAAAGAATCTTTGTTTGTGATGCCAAAAGATTATGGGATTCCTTTTGTGCCAATAAATACGAACGCGAAATAAGAAAAACCAAACAAAAATAAACAACACGAAAGAAGAAATACACTTTGAAAACGAAAACAATGAACTCCAATTGCAAACTTTTAACATACTTTCAAACAAACTTCATTCTTCATCAAATTTTTTCTAAATATCCTTTTCGAAAATCATTGTTTCTGAATACATTGCCCGAGATTTCGTTTGCGCTTCATTATTTTTCGTTTACACTGCAAAAAGTTACGTTCGGACTTCTGGCACAAACCTCTCGCGTGGGCGGGAGTTAACAGTGCTTTACTCTCATTGGCTAGTCAGATTTTGATCGACAGGTCCGTGACCTGGAAGTTGAAGAAGTCTCAGTGGCATCGCGCAACTTTAGAAAGCGATCTGGAGGTGGACGGTGAAGTTACTTGTCATTAGTTACCTTTGTTATTAAACGGTTTTTTTTGCTACAGTTTGGATTGAAATGTACGGAGCCCGGCTAGTCTTTTTGCATAACCTTACATTTTTAGAAACATCTACTATTCATTTGCATTCTTAACAAGTAGTGCTGTTATTTTCCCCAAATGCGGTCAATTATGTAAATGGATAAAAGGAATCAGTGTTTAAATACATTGTACAGAATACTGTCTAGTAACTCTGTCTTTCTCTCTCTCTCTGTTTACCCTCATGTGTTAAAACTGTTGAGTGCAGATTGTTTATTCCTTATCATATGGTATGGATTGATTTGATTTAATTCAATATTACTTTGACTTGAGTCTACCTTATAAAGAGATCCTTTATATTTTAAGTGTCAAACACAGGATAACTATTAGTCTAAAGACACTAAAAAAAATCCTGAGAAGAAATGGACTATTTGGATTTATTGACAACACAAAAACAGCACAATTAGGGATATCCAGCGATACGTGGAGATGCTGACCCACTTGCTGGAAAGAGGAGCTTCATCTGTGGCAAAAGCAGTCTCCAAATTTAGGGATATATGACAGAAGTCATTCATCTGATGTTTTATATGTCCCAAAATAATCTGAAACGTTTTCTGTATAACAGGAATACAGACCCTCATGTCATTTAATTTCTGTTGAACAAAAAATATATATTTTGAGAAATGTGTGGTGTCCATTATATTAAAGGCTACTATTACAACTAAAACTAATAATAATCATATTAATAATTCTAATTATTATTATTATTATACAATAAGGGCAATGTATTCTGGTTATCAACATTCTTCAAAATATATTTTGTGTTCTGCAGAGGAGGTCACATAAGTTTGAAACGATCTACATGTTTTTATTTTATTTTAGGACCAACATAATTTCACTTCGATTCATGCTGTCCTTCGTTAGGGATATTTTCATGTTAATCATATTGTCTGGCACAAAAGTATTTTTATGCTTTAATAAGATTTCCTGTGCCTCAGTGGTAAGAACATGGCGATTGGTTCGATCCAGTATATTGCACAAAGTCAGAAACATATGTATAATATAATGCAATGTTCGTCGCTTTCAAAGCATCAAAAATACTTAAATTATGTAAATGTTCCGTTTGAATTCTCTTATGTATCGAGACAAAAACATGATCTTTCTGTATGTTTCCTCACTGGTAACCTGCTCCCTTGCGAAGCTTATAGTTTTTTGTAATAAAGGTAATCACCTGTGTTTGGGTATTGATTATCGGCAAACCCATGGATTGTACTACGGTAACCATGTTCTAAACAGTAGTGAAATAAGGGCTGTATACTTCATGCAACATTTTAATTAAATCCATGATTCTACTTTTTATCGAGAATAAATGTAAATGTTTTACGACATAACCTGGTACATTGCTCGTATTTTACTGGGTTTTACCTTCTCCCCTCGAAAAGCTGACAGTCACGTCATCCAACTCATTTATAAGAAAATTCTCAATTTTGTAAAATATTGGTAAACACACAATGTTGCGTGTTCTGTTCCTTGCTTTAGGCGCCAGGTTTCCAAAATGAGGGAGGGGCCACAAATCCGTGGGTACAGATTATGAATTTGTGGGTACAGATTTCAAAAACGGAGGGGACGGATTGTATACTCGTGGGTACAGTTTATCAATCCGAGAGCACATATTTGCAAACTGTGGGAACCGTTTAAAAATCTGTGCGTACGGATTTTTAAACCTTGGAAACGAATTACAAAACTGTGGCCACGGATTAGCAGGTCTTGTTTTTTTTTCTCCGACGTGTGACAGGCCGGGGTCCGTACATTTCAGTCCAAACTGTAGCAAAAAAAAACGTTTAATAACAAAGGTAACTAATGACAAGTAACTTCACCGTCCACCTCCAGATCGCTTTCTAAAGTTGCGCGATGCCACTGAGACTTCTTCAACTTCCAGGTCACGGACCTGTCGATCAAAATCTGACTAGCCAATGAGAGTAAAGCACTGTTAACTCCCGCCCACGCGAGAGGTTTGTGCCAGAAGTTCGAACGTAAGTTTTTGCAGTGTAAACGAAAAATAATGAAGCGCAAACGAAATCTCGGGCAATGTATTCAGAAACAATGATTTTCGAAAAGGATATTTAGAAAAAATTTGATGATGAATGAAGTTTGTTTGAAAGTATGTTAAAAGTTTGCAATTGGAGTTCATTGTTTTCGTTTTCAAAGTGTATTTCTTCTTTCGTGTTGTTTATTTTTGTTTGGTTTTTCTTATTTCGCGTTCGTATTTATTGGCACAAAAGGAATCCCATAAAAGATGAGACTAAACTACACTAAAAAAGAACAGTTACATTTTATTTACAACACTGTTCCAGAAAAGTACAATCAGAATGTTCAAGTTTGTGCAGTATGGAAGCCCGTTTCCGCCAGGGTTGGGATTTTTTTATTTTTAATTAGTAGATCATAATAATGATTTAGTATCTCATAATAATGAGATACTAAGTCGAAATTCCGACTTAGTAAGTCATAATAATGAGACACTAAATCGAAATTTCGACTTAGTAAATTTATAATAATGAGATACTAAGTCGAAATTTCGACTTAGTATCTCATTATTATGAGATACTAAGTAATTATTATGACTTACTAAGTCGAAATTTCGACTTAGTATCTAGTCATTATTATGATTTACTAATTCTAAAAAAATCCCAACCCTGGCGGAAACGGGCTTCCATAGTGCAGCACATTTCACAAATGATTACTTCACGAACGTGGGAGAGAGATTTAGACCGACTATGCGCTAAAGCTTTGGATAAAAAGTGGGGCCATTTCAACAATTACAACTTCACTGGAACTTCTGATTCGCAGCCTGTAAGTATATTTTCATTGTTAAAGACTTTGTTACGGACTAACGCAGGTTGAGTTTGTCATGCAACGTGAAAAAAAGACAACATGAGTCCTAATAATTAGTAATAATGTTCCAAATAGAGGCGACAAATGTCGTGTTTATAATGTCATTTAATTTAGTATTTATTTTGGGTTTATTGTCTTTGTTGAGTCGCGACGAGACGTGGCATAAAACTGGTTGATCAAGAAGGTTAATAGCGCTTACGTTATTTATTGTTACCATTCCCTGCTGTAATGCTAGCTTGTTTCTATCTCACACAAACTCTGTAAGATGTTTATGATTGTTTGTTTACAGTGTTTATAACGTCGTATATAAAAGGTAAAACAGTTAGCTATAGTTTTTAACTATTTAATATAATATTTTTTTATAAAACCTTACCAATCCTTTACATCCTGCTCAAGTCGAGCTGGCAAAATTGATATATTGACTTGATCATCTTAATTTTCCGTATCAGATTCGGGGTCGAATTGATATAAGGAAGTCACGATGACATTTTTTCACTGCTCTGTCAGTACAATTGCTTGGGAACATGATGTGGTAAGCGGTAAGAGTGGTTTCCCTTACACTCTTGCAGTATTCGACCAATAACTGTGGACTGGCAAAAAAAAATAATAATATGGACTGGCTAACTGGCCAATCATAGCACACCTCGCTTTTCAGAGCGATGAGCTTTGTAAAAAATCAGCGCGTTTCAGAGATGCGGGGCAAAGAGGAGATACAAACATGCACGGTGTGTGGACAATACAGCATTTTTTAACCTTAAATCGTGTATTCATGTCACATTACATCTAAAACAAACCATAATATTCATATTAGCTGTGTTATATGACCCCTTTATACATGTTTTTGTTTGTTTGTGAAAATTGAGGGACCAAATTATTTTATGTGGGAATATGCCACAAATGCTGTTGATCGAGCTAAACCAGCATTTAACTTGAAACATTTGTTTTTGAAAGGACATTGGAAACATTTTGAACCTGCAAAACAATTACAGCTCACCCCACTGCAATCATGGATTTGGACATCTCGAGGGGGAGATGAAAAAACACACAAAAACATCCGGAGAAACTGCACAGAAATCTATTCCATTCCTATGTGTGGTAATAAATACATAAACTCATTCACAACAATTTCTGGTTTGTCTTTAAGACAATAATGCTTATGTGTGCGCTCTATTTTTATCTTTCTCTAAGTTCTTGGAGAAAAGCTCAGCTTTAACATATTTTATCCTGCACTGTCTGTCCTTGACCTAAATCTAAAATCTAACATAAAACAACACTAACATAAACAACAGCCGTTAATTAAAGGGATAGCTCACTCAAAAATAAAAATTATGTCATCATTTATGATTTACATCATTTAGCAATTTTCAGTTCTGTGACATAATCCACTACAATAGTAGGAACATTTTTTTGTATATTTTGTTGTTCTGTTGAACACAAAGTGAGATATTTTGAAGAATTTAGGGACACAAATAGTTCTGGGGCACCTTTGACTACCATTTAATTTTTTCTACAATGGCAGTCAATGATGTGAAAGAATTGAAAATTGCTAACATTTTTCCAAATATCTTTCTCTGTGTTCATCAGAACAAACATTTAAACAGGTATGAGATGACATGAGGGTAAACAAATGATGACCAAATTAGCATTTTTTATCAATTTAAGTTTGCCTGTGCACAACATGCCACTAGAAATGTGTGGTCGTGGTTGCTGGGGTTGTTTTCAATGGTGTTTAGTGCATTGCTGTGGTTATAAATGTAAAGTGGAGATAAATCATACAAATACACAAGAATGCGACTGTATTAAATGAAAAATAATTAGCTACGACATAAAATAGCTACAAATTCCCGAGATATTACGTTGGCTCGCCAACAGAATAGAATAGAACTACCTCAAAGTGCACAGGTAATGATGGACAGAAGCGATCACTAGTGATCTGCAATAGAAACTCTGTTTTAAACAGGCCATCATTTGATAATCAACACATCACTCCAACTGAATTATAAATTGAACACACACATTCATGCACATGCACACACACACACACACACACACACACACACGCATACAGATGCACAGAGTTTCCTTTCATTTCACTCGGAGAGTAAAATATCTCCATTACATGTTAATCTGCTCATTATAGGCTCTCTATTTCAGTGCTGGCCTTTTAACTCTCTCTCTCTCTCTCTCTCTCTCTCTCTGTGTTTGTGAACACGTGTGTGGCTTTTGACTCACACAGTCTATTTTCACTGACACAACAGTGTAAGACCATCCATTTAGACGCACCCTCTCCACACACACACTTGCACAGGTGTGCACACACAATAAGCTCACTGTATCATGGCAATTTTCCCCCTCCATTGACACGATGGCTCGGTTACCTAGGTAAAAAATAATGGGATAAGGGATAATATACATATGGGACAAAGGGAAGTTTTAGATTACAGTTAGATTAAATTTGCACCAGTGAAGACACTATAATGCAACAAGTAATTGCATTTGGAAAACAAAACCTCAGAGAAAGATTCCAGGGAATTGAAAGAATTTCCTTCTGTCCCGCAGTCTGCCAAATATCTTTTACTCAGTTGCCAGTTGTAAGTAATAACCATTATTACTCATTTAAGATGAGACGTTTATATCATCCATGGCTCCAGAGAAAAGCCACTTGATTGGCTCATGCCTGTCTGAGGTTACCTGTGACTGGCTCTTTCCTGTGCATGCCGGACTAACACACTGACCGCTTTTCACTTAACTAACAAGGCTAAGACTCTTACCACCTACAATGGCAATGTCACAAACAAACACTTGACATTTGATCTCTGTGAAAATCTTAAGCAAACCAAAATAGAAATGATGTGCCAGCATCACAACCAGCATGTGTTTGAAATGATTCGATTGATGGATATCCAATGGAAACAGTAGTGTGATTGTCTCAGGCCAGTACATTGTAAGGTGATCTCCTTCTCCAAGCATGAATTTCTCACTGGGACCTGGCAGACTTTTACTGGGGGTTATGACATAGAAGTGTTGTGGTAAAAACAGACATAATAAGAAAGAATTCAGATAAGGAAATAAAAATACAGACAAGCTGAACTTTTCCACAAACAAATGTTAATGGGCATCAAAACATGATTAGGAGCTTTGAAGATGTGCAAATTTTGAACCGGGTTGTGAGTCAAAGGAGAGATATAAACACATTCACAAAATGCAGAGACTGTGCCAACATCCTCACAGAATGCCTCTCTTTTAGGTTCTTTAAATGAGTCATATGACACGGCCAAAAACGAATATTATAGTTTGTTTTAGTTTTAATGCAATGTGTATACACGATTTAAGGTTACCATTTAACCATTGCGTAGTGATTGGTTGAAAACTGCAAGTGTGTGACGGAAATGCAACGCATCTTACCATATTTGGAACATCACGTTCATGTAGAAAAATATTTAGTTATTTTTGCTATACTATAAATTTCTAGCATGTTTTAGTTTATTAATTTTCAGTAGTATAAAAGATGCATTAATACTGTACCACACAGTTCTAGGGGCACTAACAAACCATTAAATTTACAACCTCAGTCTCTATTCTCTTTAATTATGGTATATAAAAGAATAGGTAATTCACTATCTTTGTTTCACAAAGGGAAAAAAATTATCTAGGTTGCATGTGGAAACAATGAGAAAAAAGTCATTTTTAAGTAAACGATACTTAAAATAAACTATATTTCAAGTAGTTTGATGTTACAACTGTTCACAAACTCTGGCCTTCTTAAAATGAATACCACACAAAGCCAAAACACGCTATAGGTACAGTATATTGTCATGATTCCGCCTCACCTAGTCTGGTATATCTTGGTCTAGAGGTGTAATCATACAGGATCCTTTGTTTTATGTGGGAGAGAGACTATTTTGGCACATGTTTGTCGCCATACTCTCTCTCTGGTCTTGTCATTGTTCCTGCCCTCCTGTTTCCTAGTTGTGCTAATTAGTTTATCTCCTGCACCTGTCCCCTCTTGATTGGTTCCCTTTATATTGACCTCTTGTCTTGTGCTGGATCGTTGTGCTGGATCGTTGTGTTTGTCTCGTGTGTGCCATGTGGGTGAGTTCTTGTCCCCTGGAGGTTTTTAGTCTAGTTTAATGTCAAGTGTTGTTATGAGTCTAGTCTAGTTAGTCCATGTTCCTGTTGTCATGTTTTGTTATGTTACCCCCTCGTGGGTGTTTGTTTTGTATTTTATTGTTTATTAAAGTCTTGTTAATCCCTAACCTCCCTGTCTGCACCTGGGTCCTCTGTCTCTCACCTCACCCACCCTGTGGGTTCATGACATATATTAGGCAATGTATGGGTAAGACAATAATCACAAAGCAGACATTTTATAAAAAGTATTCATTTAGAAATCACAACAATTCAAAGAGATCTTAGGACAAATATTTTAACTTCAGTGTCCATGAGCCACCTGGGGTTCAGTGACTGTCAAGGGCTTGACAGTGTTAATTTCATTTCGGCAACTATACCACGTGACAATCTCTACTTTCTTAGCGTCTTACAAAAAAACGTACTGTAGCAGCAAAAATAACACTATGGGGCTTTTACTAAAGTAGCAGGTATGGTCCATCCGTCTACGCGGCCCGCCTCCATGACGTAATTTTCGTCATCAGGAGATTCCGCGGTCGTCTGCACACCCCGTCCGTGTGCAGCCCATTTTTCTGAGACTGTGTGGACGTGACAAGTACAACAGTGCATGCATGAGAAAAGTGCAAGCACAGAAAGTGTGCAGTGTGCCGTTGCCATAGAATGATACAAAACCAACACGCTGAAACCAAGAACAGCAATCTAAGCAGCATTTCCTTCTCCATATGGTTTGGTTGTTGTTCTTGTTGTCTTGCTGTTTGCTTGAATTGTTTGCAATGGCGAATGACTTCCTCTATCATTTTATTAACAGTGGGTCTGTGAATGACGCGACTCAGCGCTGCCCTCTGACGGTCTGGTACAGCACATATACGCATTTGTACCGCACATGTGTCGAACTCGGACATCCGCTCTTAATCCATGATAAGTATGCACAAGAAGCTGTGCGGACAAACATAGTATGAACTCACATACTGAAACTTGTGCTTGTGTTCATTTGTACAGTGAACACTATTTGTATAGTGTTGAACACTTCCCTGTTCCAGAGAAACTGCAAAGATCACATGACTGGAACTACATTTGTTTGTTCATGATCCCACAAGCATTGTGTCACACTCCCAGCGTCAGTGACACACCCTGTTAAAAAAACAGCTGAGTTTGACTCCGACCGATGACCATGTGTGTACAAACTCGTACATGCATATGTACATACGTGCATATGCAGACATACAAACAAACACCAAAAAAACAGCATCAAACAGAGCATACACCAGCTTAGTCCAATATGGAAATAAATGCTGGTCTTTTCAACAGGGAAGACATTTGCATAAGATCATGTTCACTTTGATCTTTGCAACCAAACCCATTAGAGCGCTAATCTTTCAGTTTATTTAGCAAAAAATTCTGTGTGTTTCACCATCTTAAATTACAGTTAAATCTGATACCCAGTTTTTCTGCTGTTGTTAAATTTACTCTTTGAACTCCAAAAGTATAGTTTGATATGGAAATATAATAACACTTATTTCTAACACCCTGAAACCAGTTTTTGTTATATCTCTGCGACAAAATGTAGTGATAAGTTATGTTTTATCTATGTTATAAATTGGACTCATATTGTTGCTTACATTGTCCACCAACCCTCTTTCCCAATATGAGCCGTACTTGGCATAGGTCCCACTCAATGTAACTATATAGGATTTTATTTCCTGTTTAATTGACCACCAGGCAAAAATCAAATTTTCACCCATAAAGTATTTGTTCACTAACTCTCCTCAACGTAACAATGGCCCACATCACGTCATTATAGGTATGACTCATGTCTGTGGTACAAATACTGTGAAATTAGTTACACACTTACCATATTCTTGAGGTTTGTATCGTCATGTCATGTATGAAAGTACTTCCCACTCTTCTCTTTAAACCACAATACTGCTGTGTGACACACACGCTCACATCCATTCTTCACAGTGAATTATCTTAGAATAGGGTAAGAGTGTTGGGCTGGGGTTTATAAGGAAGATTAAGCCAATGTCTTCCCCCCTCTGAGTGCTACTGCTGAGCGACTCAAACATGACATAATTCAGAGCAGACTGAAAGACAAAGACCTCTCTCACCCTCTTGCACACACACTGCTTTTTACCGTCTGTTAAAAAAACACAATCCATCAGACAGCATCAAACAGTTTCCCCCCAGCAGCTCAAATGAATGGTGCACGTTTTACAGTTACACACACAAACTCACTCTTTCAGAGGGTTGAAGGAGTTCAGTCCGGGTGTCCTTTGACCACAGAGCTTTTACAGTTTACAATATGGAGATTTTTAGGAAAGCCTTAAACTGTGGTCTGAAGTCATATGTGTGTATATACTGTATATTTAGCTGGATGTCAATAAAAGTTTTAAATACAAACTCACAGTCATTCCTCAAAGTGTTTCCTGAGGCCTATGTGTAACGGTTAAACCTAAACATAGTCGAAACACATTAGAGGTCAACCAGTGTGGGTTTTTTATTGGACAGACTTTAGATTTTCTGAAAAAAGAGAGAGATGCAGAAGTCAGTCACAACAGGGTGTTCTAGGTGTTGCTCTGCAGATGATAACGTGGTTAGACCAGTGTGTAGTTTTATGACAGAAATGCAATATAATATACTATGCATTTATATGTATAATATATATATGTATATATAATGTGTTTAGAGGTCTATAAAGACCTTACATAATGAAGTGTTTTTTTTATTTTAATTTTTTTTATTAGGTACAGTACTTATCAATCAACAGTACCGTACTTTAAATAAATCAGAGTTAGCCGGTGGGCTTATTTTCATCTGTTGCCCTTTGCCAGATTTTTCAGTGTATCCTAGAGTTAAAATAAAACTCAGTTATCATAAAAAAAGAACAAAAATAATGAATAATGATAATTTACAATTTATACTAAAAACATTCAGATAAAACACACAGAGGGGAAACTAAAACTCAATTAACAATAACAGTAATGCTTGAATTCAGCACATATGATTACATGTTTGGTTTACTTTTTACCATATTTTAAATTTCCGTTTGAATGTTAAACTATTTGAGCATGCTCTTATTTCAATTGGCAAAGTGTTCCAGTAATGAATAGCTTTAAATTGAAAAAAATGATTGTGACCAAACTTAGTGTGTCTCCTTTGTATAACACAATCACCTCTAATAGTCGCTCATGTTATTCTACCACTAATATCCTTTTGTCGAATACATTGGCACAATGGGGGAGGTGCATACCCATTTAAGATCTTAAAATTCAGTCAGACATCAGCAAAATGCTTAAAATTATTAAAACGTAACAAATTCTATTTTTGTACTATGTTACAGTAGTGGTAGCTAACAGACTTCTGATCAAGTATTTTAAGCGACCGTTAATAAAGAGATTCAATGGGTTTTGAAACTGCTGCACTTGATTGTGACCAACTAGTAAAACATTATGTAAAATGAGAAAAAATAATTGTCAGATTAGGTTTTATACTGTATGCCTAAAGTTAGCCAAGTTAAATTTCATAGCATTGCCCACCTTTTGGCTTGTTTTTGAAATGTCATTTGAAAATCTAAAATGATCGCAAGATATTTAAAATCAGACGCAACCTTGAGCTTAACACCATTAATGCATACATCAGGGTAGTGGGACACAGGTTTTTTGAGAAAAATACATACGGACATTCCTAGTTGTGTTCAGATGTAAACAGGAGACCTTCAACCAATCAGAGACATTAACCGATTCTTCAGTTAACTTACTTGCAGCTTGCTGTTTGCTATTTGCATGCACATATAGATCCATATCATCAGCATTCATTTTGGATATTTTTCAGACGGGCAAACTAAAGGCAAATCATTAATATACATACTAAACAAAATAGGACCCAAAATTTATCCTTGAGGGACTCCTGTTTTATGATTAAGATAATCTGATTTACCATTACAGACATGTACTTGTTGCTTCCTATTCGTTATATTTGAATTAAACCATTCAATGGCTTCACTAGAGAAGTAAATAAAAGTATAACTTTGAGTGAAGTACCTTATGATTTACTTTATCAAAGGTCTTCTTTAGGTGTAGAAAAAATGCTCCAATTACTCTACGATCATCTATCTCAGATTTAAAGTTTTCAATAAAATAACAAATAGCTGTTTCGATTGAATGAATGGAATGAAAGCCAAATTGCATTGGATGCCAAGGCATTTTCATGTTATCCAAAGGTAAATCAGTAGTTTTTCTACCCAGGTCTTTAGTTTTCTACAAATTATTGATCACCACCCTTTAATACTGGAGTAATAATATCTAAATTCTAAGGATCAGGGAAAATATTTTGCTTGATAATGAGATTATTCAGATGTAAAGTAACCTTATTTGATTGTAAAAGTGTTGTATCCATGCCGTATATGTCCTTTGCTTTTGAAACACACAGAAAACATTTGCTATCTTTTCCTGATCCTGAATTTTAACTCCACAATTTTAAGTTCCATGTCCTTTGTTCTTTGCTGGGTTTTGTTTCCAATTAGCTGTTAAGATTTTTCCAGATTACTTTCCCATTTCCCTATTCATCTTTAATTGATATGATAAAAAATCAGCTTTCGCCTTTCTCAAATTTCTTACTTCTTTATTTCTTAAGGATGTAAAAATATACTTACTGAAATATATACACTTTGTGACCAGTTTTAACTGCTCTCTTCAGAGCTAAATCTCGCTCTTTCATTTGTTGCCAGAGAGCATCAATAAGGCATGGTAAAACATTTCTATGTTTATGTTTATTATTAACTTAGTAAAGGAGAATTTACTTTTATTAATAGTTGAATAAACAAATAGCTACGGTTCAGAATATTGTCATTGTGCAAGAGGTTAGACAAATCAATTTGCCACATGGCATTTTGAAAGTTATTCATTTCATTTTTAGGAATTCTGTGGCAATTAGATTTTTGCTTTTACTTTTCTTGTGAGTTTCCTAACAAATAGTGTATTATGATCAGATATAACTTTTAAATTTGTTAATGAATTTGTAATTCATTCCGGTCTATTTGTAAACATCGAATCAATTTGTGTCTGAAATGAGCTAGTCACTCTTGTTGGCGCTTTCACTAACTTTGTGAAATCTAATTTGCTTACTACCTCCTTTAATTTTATCCTATCTGATTTGTTATCCCAATTTATATAAAACTTATCAAATACTAATAGTTCTTTATTTTGGTGACATTCCTGAAGAAGTTTATAAAAATCTTCGTAAAAACTGTTGATGGTGGTCTTTATAAACAAACAATATAAAAAAAACATTTCTGAAGATAAATAAGACTTTAAGACCAACATATTCCAATTCAGAACTATGTGACCACTCAATTTGATGGCATTTAATGGACACTTAGACATAAATTAAAAGTCCTTCTCCTTTACCTTTATTTCTGTCCATCCTAAACATAGTATAACCAGAAATTTCTAGTGCAGCAATGGGAGAAGATTCAGAATGGTCAGGTTTCAAAAACATAGAGGAAGCCCAGATTTGACCCAGTCAATAGATGTTCCAGTTGATTGCTTGAGAGACGACACTGCGTAAATGTATGTGCCCTCCTAAGCGCCCCCCTTTTATTACGTTTGAATAGGTTGTTTCTATCTAAATAGAGTGCGGGTCCCCTTGCATGGAATGTCGTTGCCATGTCGCCATGTTGTTTCTACAGTTGATGTGTTTTTATGTATGTATGTAGCACAGACTATGTGAAATGACTTAAAGAAGTTTGATACTTGAGGTTTTTCAAATTCCTAACCCTAAGAAAACACCACGGACAAAGACAAAACCACACAAACACATATTCCCACCCAGCAGGCACAAAGATAAATACACACATGGAAATAATCTGTGCAGTGTGAGTTATAATCGGTGGTCTGTCTGATATATATCTGCAGACTTTGTGTAGCTTACGCACAGTAAGCAGTTTCTAACCCCACACACTGCAAAGTGATCATGCATAATAATTCACAAAAAGAATCTAGTAAATGTCTAACTAGGCCTACACAATTATTATGAAACATTGCAGTTTATATTATAATCATGATTATTAATGTCAAAGAAAATAAATAAAATTTAAAGGTTGTGAAGGGAGACTTTGGATGCAAAGAAGAATTTAATGTAGTGCAGTAATCATGGAAACTTTAATTGGAAACTCAATATTTGTTTCCATTAGTATCACAGACGTAGGTCAAATATTTAAACACAGGTGTAAAAGACTACTGGCCTGCAATAGTCTCTCAGTTTTCGTATATCAGATATGTATACAATTTTTGTGTTTGTAAAGTGTGCAATCGCTATTATTGACATATTAATCTAGTGTGAAGTGTACATAAAGATCAAACTGGAAGTAGTGTTACAACACACATGTCCACCTGCAGAGAATGTGAGCTCTTGAGGTTTGTGTATTCTTTCCTCAGGGTTGGGCAGTGAACTATGCTCTGCTGAGAAAAATATTCTTGGACTGTTTTTATGTCATTATTCACAGCTAATCTCCTTTTGCTAAAGCTCAAGCCTCATGTGTGTTTATTTTTCATTTAAACATGGCGCCCCTGCATGCATTACAAAAAAAGGTGCCTAAAAGGTTCTTCACAACGTTACCATTGAAGAACCATTTTTGGTTCCACAAAGGACCATTTAGCCAAAGGTTTTTTGAAAAAACATCTCTTTCTTACTTTCATACTTTTTATAATTCAGATGTTAAAGGTTCTTTATGGAACCAAAAGGTTCTTCAATGGCATCAAAAAACCCTTTGAAGCACCTTTTTTGAGTATATGAAAGTTTCACTGGGATCGCAGACTTAATATTTCCTTCGTTCTTCATACAAAGCTACTATATGAACTAATTCATAGTGCAACTCTGTTGGGTCTTGAAAATATAAAATGAATTCACTTTTATATTTATACAGTTGTGCTTTTGGCTGCAAGTTTAAAAATATTTTTTTCTTTTGTTTGAAAGACTTCTCATTTGATAGTCCAGTCTTTGTGTTTGTGTTTGGTTTTCATATGACATTTTATTTTAAGTTTAATTTATAGGAATATTTTATCATATATGAATTGTATTTAATTACATTAAAACTCCTCAACAGTTAATGATTGTTCGCGTAGGTCCACCAGAAGTTAAGTTTGGGCCCCTTAACATTTGTTTACGTTGTTGTCGCCCAAACCATGTGTGGAAAACTGTATGTTTAATGGTGCTTTCAATGCAAAAGACTCATTGTCATCTAAGGTATGAAAGAACACGTCACAATGCAAATTACTGCCCACATTTGATTCATTAATGGTTTTTTGTTTACATGCATTCTATGCCTGCGGATCATACATGCTTTTAACAAATGACCTTTTACTGCAGTTCTTTATTCTACTGTTCTTTATCCCCAAAATTACACAGAAATGTCATTACAAATAAAGACTGCTGTTCAAACTTACGTAAACACGAATACTTTATACCGATGATATGTCACTTTTGCTTTAAGGGAACTCTGATCACTGAAAATGCACACATACAAAATCAAACAACGCTCTCACAGTATTGATATCTCCATGACGATGTGTTTTTTTGTGAAGACCAGCGTGTCCATAACCAATGGGATTAATTCTCTCAGCCCTGGCTGCACGAGAACGGCGCACAGGCTTGCGGGAGCACAAGCTCTATTCTGGTCCCAGGAAACATGTTGGAACTTCACTACAGCTTCAGCAGAGTTGGAATGTCTGTAATGGATTCATAACGGGCCGAAAATATTCCCAAAACAACTCCAAGCCTCTGCTCTACTCCACTACAGAAGTTCCTGAGAAAAAAACTTGTTGTTTTCTTATCTTACAATTAAACCTATAATGACTCCGAGTAATCACATCTCTATAAAAAGCACTTCCTTGCTGCCCATTTCCTGCAATCAGACGAGCCCATTATCACTCATTTTTAGTCATCAGATCAACCCAAATGATTCCACAGTGTTCTGGTTGTTTTAGTGTAAGAAGTTGATTTCTGCAAAAGTTGGGATTTCTGAGAAAATATAATAAGTGGTTCTTGCTGGTGCATAAATCACTGCAACAATTCAAGGGTGTAGTGGGCGGTTGCTAAGATGTTTTTTTTTTTTTTCGCAATTCACTATGGGGTTGATACTTTGTCATGGTCGGATGATAGCTGCTTTTGGTCATTCAAGTCAACAGAGTCCACCCCCAACTCTGGTCTTCAAAAATGGCTTCACTTTAATGTGTCTCACAAACTACAAAAGCTACTCTGACAGCAGTCCAAGGAAAAACCTAAATATCAATTTATCAACCGCCAAGCTTCCATACGGGACAAAGACCTATGCACACATTCTCTTGATGGATGGTTGATCAAAGATCAGAGTTTCTCTAATGATGTATGCAGTCATCTGCACAGCGGTGCTCTCTGTTATCTGAACTACATTTACCCTGTCTGAGGCTTTGACTCTTGTCTCTGTGAGTGGGTGTTTTTTATTCCCAGACCACAGTGGTATTGCACACATACTTTATGACGCATGTATAATAGGTATGTATGTTTAAAGACACTGCTGTAATTACATATTCATAACAAGCATTTACAGACAGGGTTGTAAAAAGTTTCATAAGAATCCTAAACACCAAGGGTAGGATATGACATTGAATGGAGACAAGGATACACACAAACACTGGTGCATGCCACACAGGGGTAAAGGTCTGTATGTGACCCACTGCCCCAGTGCTGCCCACCGATTGGATTTCAGTGAGACGGATTTGGTTCAAAGAAACCCAAACCTGACCTTTACATATGTCACATATCTTCGAACACATATGGGAAACAAATTTTATTTGTAAAAAGTATTCTCAAAAATGCTAGTTCTCAGCAGAGGTAGATACTGTTCATAAAGATTTGGGTGTGTTCCTTTTAAAGGTTTGCAACTAGCGAACTTGTAATTGTTTTCTCCAAATACGTTCTGACCGGTTTTGTACTTAATTTTCTATCCCGTCCTTAACACACACTTAAAGGTCTCAGTCTTGCTATCTGTCTCCAGCTGGGTTGTGTCCTGGGGGGGTGTAGCTTTAGGGACAGATGTCCTGAGGGGGTGCTGGTATTGTCTAAAGCAGACTCTGAACTGTTATTATCCCCAAAACCCTCAACCCATGGGGGACTAATTTAGGTCAGGGGTGGGGGAGCGACAGTTCAAAATAAGACAGTATGATAGAAAATTATCTAAAGATGCTCTTATTACAAAAGACATATATAGAAACGAAAACAAAAATATAAAGACAATATAACCCAGAACGTAAAAAAAAATTGAAAACTATTTTATTAACTGTTTTGACCTTTGTCAGATTCAACTGGTCAAGCTTATAACCATACTATAGCTAAATAAACCAAAACACACGTCTACGACAAACCTTTCAGTCAGTTAATGGGTTGTATATGACAGCATCTTCTGTTAGACACACTTTGATTAAAAGCTTGCCAAAATAAAGAAAACCAAATAAACACTCATTCACAACTTGCCAAAACACAAGCAGTTGATTTAGTTAAACAGAGAGCTCCCTAACAGCACAGCTGAGGCGCTTTAAACACACCAGTCCGGACATCCAAATCTTCCCACAAACACACACACACATTCTCACATGCAAAGTAAATTTTGAAATAGTTTCCAAAAGCTACTCTGACATTATAAGTCATAAAGATACATTTTTTGAGTCTGCACATACAAACATTACCAGTTTGTCCAGAGAAATAAAATGCACACACTGAAATAACAACAAAGCACTTCTGAAGAATTGTGTTAGAACGTTTAGTAAGCATATTTTCTTACCTGTAGGCATTTCAGTTACATCCAGATTTGATCACATATCCACTTAGTATTCCAGACAAGTGCCCCACATACACAAACACAGACAAAACACAGTTTCCTCTAATCCTTCAATTCAATTTACATTCTCACCGAGACTCCCGGGACAGATAGGTCTGCGTGAGGGTGATAGTAAGAATATCTGCACAGCACACACACACACATACACACATTCAGTAAATCCTCGGGTCACACACACATAACTGCTGAGCTTCAGTAAAACAGTCCGTTCGACCTCCTTGTCACTCACTAACTGAGCAGTCCTGGATTTCTCCCTCTCAGTTTCCCAAATCTCCCTTCCTGTGGCTCCTCCCTCTCTGACTGCAACAAATGACAAGCTCTACTTCCACAGAACTTTTTCTTATCGTCTCTCTAACCTCCTGCCAACCCTTTATATGCATTTTTTGTTCATTTTCTTTATGGTGCCATGTTGATTTCTTTAAAGCATTTCTACACATTTAAATGATGATTTGAAGTATAGTAGCCAGGTAAGAGAGAGAGAGAGAGAGAGAGAGAGAGAGAGAGAGAGAAAGAGAGAGAGAGAAGAAAGCATATTGTGATTATCTCATGTTAGTCAGCAGGTTCACAGTGAGTGACCCTCTCATACACACACACATTCTATGAGAAAGAAGCAGGGGGTTCAGGTCTAATCAATAGCTTAGAGCAGCCTGATAAAGACTACACCCCCCATTCCCAAACAAGACCTGCCCAACCCGCCTTCAACAACAATGCACCACCGTTACTTCATCAAACACTTTTAGTTATAGAATTTTTCAGTATCTTAATGAGCCTGATTAAATCTCACATTGCTCATTGCACATTAGCACTAAAGATGAAAGTCGTTTGATTTCATTTAGAATTTTAGTTCAGTTGTTTTAGTAGGTAACTAACTAATTACCTACAAAACAAAAGAATGAACCCACAAACAGATTAAATGATGAACAAACAAAGGATCCCACTTATGAATAAACAAACAATAAAAATTAACTAACATATTATCAAATACATGAATTAGCTAGTTAATTAACTAGCTTATTCACTAACGAGTAAGGAGAACAAACAAACAAGCAAGAACATGGAAGAACAAACTACAGCATAATCAGCTCATAAAAATCTGTGTAGTGAATTAATAAACTAACCAGCTTCGGAATTAAAAAAATTAAACAAACGAACAAACAAGCGCGTTAAACAACCAGACCAATTAAGCTAGTAACAAACTAACAAACAAAAAAACTACAGTTTAAAAACAATTCATTAAGAAAATAAACCAACAAACATGCATTTGTTGTCACCCACTGAGAACATCTACGCAAAGATTGAGTAACATTCACTGTGGTTATTAATATAGTATGTGTGAAATAAGTAGTTCTTTTATATTTGGCCTGAGCTGAAGAGAGACATACTCAGGAAGAAACAGAATAGGTTCAAGCTGGTACAAGTGTTTCACCTGAATGACTTCAGCACCAAAAACACACTCGCACTTCAAACACATTTAACATAATAAGATGAGCAAGTCTGAAAGTAATAAGACATTTTAATGAGCACTGGTGGAACCCACAGTGGCCATGCAGTTTCTCAATTCTCAATCGACAAGGCTATTCATAACCAATGACCCAAATTAAAGCACCTCTCGGCTCTAGCATGCAGCCCATCTCTCTGTCTCTCTCTCTCTCTCTCTCTCTCTTTCTTTCAAGCACACACACAACACTCATGAAAAACCTCACAGAAACACTTCACAATTTTACACCGACAATAATCCAGATTTGTCACATTGTCAAACATATATGTAAATAAATGTGTGTGTGTGTGTGTGAGACTTTAATCCATCAATAACTGACAACTGGCTCTTATAGTTTATGTTAGAATGCCGCACACACACAAATGCAGGGCCATTCACAGTTTCACAGTTGAAAGCTGAAGTCTAATCCCTCATCACTCAAACTAACTCAACAGAAACCCGGCTTTAACAGGAAGAGGATAAGATTTCACACAACAAATGCTCCCTTTTTACCTTACCAATTTGCTTGCTATGACATGAGGACATAGCCATGAATTGTATTGTCTTTACGTAAAGATATAAGAATGACTTTAGACGGTATACCGTGGCATATTGGTGTGGTGGTTTGCAAGCCTTAATTCTCAAAATATCTTCTTTTGGGTTTAACAGATTTTGAACATTTATATGAAAATTAGAATATGCTTATTTCGATGCACATTATTTACTTTGATATATGTGTGGTCAACAATACTGGTCAGAACTAATGCCAATGTTCAACTTTGTAAAATGTATGTCTTCACACACAATATCAGTGCATTACGCAGAACAGCTTTCACAGCTGATATTAAAGTCATGGAAGCTGTTATTTGACCGTTGGTTATCTTAGAATGTGTGTAGCTGCATTATTATTACCAGCTGTATGACTGTGATGAAAGTGAAAGTAGTTTTGCATGCAGCTCAATCAAATGTTTAGAATCTCTGTTAACCAAACACTACTCCAGCAGCTCTTCCTCTTCTTTAAGAAAGGCCTCGCCCCTTTTTTTGCATGTATTATTTATGCTCTAACAGCAACATTACACACTTACTAAAGGTTGAAAAATGTGATCGCGGGGATTAGGAACTTTAAAATGTTGTATGTGTATTAATTAAGCTCAACTTTGGGAAGAATTTTAGGTACACGTTTTATGTGAAGAATCACTTGTTACCTTATTACTAAGTGAAATTAACTAAATCTGTTGGGATTTTGAAAACAAAATTTATACTCCTAACTCATATAGTGAGTATAGGAAAGAAAACCACAGCGCGCGCACACACACACACACACACACACACACACACACACAATTGGGGTGGGGGGACTGTGGGTTGCAAGGAAGACAGCTGTTGTTATGACAACAGCTCAGTGGCTGGCCTGGCAGTGGGGATATGAGAAGCGGGACGGGCCACACAAAAGAGCATCATTAATAAACCACTTGGTCACTCACTCTCAAACGGATAGAGAAAGAGAGAGAGAGCAAGGGTAAACACCACAGTAGCTGCTCATGGGCAGACTAACCATCACTCTCACAATTGAGCTAAATACTTGTTTTTGTAGTTTGCAAACATGATTATATCCTCAACTACATTTACATCACGATCCAAATGAGCTGATATATGATGTCAGATTAATCTGTGTGTCGCATGTGCCTTTGTGTGTGTTTTGTTGATACATGGTTTGTTATTCCAGCTGTGCAGATCAATCCAGTAAATGGATTTACCCAAAGTAAATCTGTAGGGTAAAGTCAAGGTCTCGATAAACTTTTAGCAAAGTTCTTTTTTGTTTTTGCTATTGGACAAAATGAAAAGATCTAAAAGGCTGAACAGGGGTATACTGTTATTGACATTTCAAATGACATTTTCGGGAAGCTTAAAGTTTTTGACTGTAAATCAGAGTTTTCTTTTCAAAGATTACTTAAATCTGCATCAATGTCTAAAGTGCGGGATTAAAAGTCATAATATCAAATTCTACCGTGGTAATTTACCAAAATTGTGAGGTGCATATGCATCACACCTCATTTTGTTCCTTCTCTGTATGTTCCTTAAAAATATCTATCTTTATTTGGTTTTCTGAAAACTGACTTTGCATGGTATCAGCTTTATTTGCAACAGTTGCTGATGTAGTCATCAGCACATGTCCAATATGTCATGTAGCCTATATATATATATATCTCTTTCAAATACACATACATTTTGTTTTGTTTGTTTCTTTTGACTTAGTTTGCTAAAAGGCCATGGCTTTCTAATTCTTATTGGAAATTTTGAGACGGGCCTTTCAATACTAAACTGTAAGAGGAGGCTGAGGATCAGAAAGACATTTTTAAGGAATACAGTCAGTATGAAAAACAAGTCCAATTTTTTAAAAACCTGTCAGCCTGGGAATCTAACTTGCAACCTTAAAGTTTTTAATCTTGCTGTTTTATCATTCCAACTGTTGGAAATTGTAAGGTGTGTATATTTATCCAGTGATATTTGGAGATGTTTTTATAAACCTAATTCAAAGTATATACAGTATTTTATATAAAATTAACAATAACAGCTTTACATTTTATTTAATTTTTAAAGGTTAAATAATAAAGGTAATAATAAAATTAGTTGTGAATGCTGAATTGCGATGGGTGAGATTGGAAATGTAATTGTAATATTAATGTAAATCTATAATATATTTAAGGTAATCTGTGCTTCACGCCCACTTGACGCTCATCAAAAACGCACACATGCCCAGATAAGCTTAGTAACATATTCTTAAATTAACTTACCCTGGAACATAACCTGCTTCGGAGCAAGTTATCTTCAGAGGGTAAGTTGCTTTGGTTAATAACATACCCTGAAAGTTATCTCCGTTTTTGGAACCGAAAGTTGGGGTTATCAGCTTACTAAACCTTAAACTTACCCAGTGCAATGCTGGGTGTGGAGTTTAGATTGAGTTTTCAACTATTCCGTAAGTGTGCATTCTCTCACAACAAACAGCTACAGTGAGAGAACAGCAGTTTCAAAAAATCTTAGCAGATGTGTTAATTTGTTTAATATAGACCAATAGAAACCAATGGAAGCTAGAGTAAACGTTCCGGAAAAGTGTGCTGTTTAGAACTACTTGTTTTTTTACTTAAAGCTAACTTTGTTTTGGCCAGATTTTGTATGAAATGTCATTACACTAGTTCATTCTTCAATTTCACTTCAAATATCTGGAACTTATGAGTGTTTTTTTAATGGGGGAGCAATCATGGCTGGGTAACGAAATACATTTAACTTGGTTATGTATTTAAAATACAAAATTTGAGTAACTGTAGTTCAAATTATTCAAATTTTAGTAACATCCAAAAAGCCTTTTCGATTACCAAAGTGATTACTTGAAATTTTAATGTCATATATTTCATTTAAATATTAATATGAACTGCAACTGGCAATTCATGTAAACAGCAATCGGTGATTATCTGACTCTGACTATCTGCGCAACCATCTTAAACTACAGTTATGGTCATAAATTTCATACCCTGTCGAATATGCAGAATTTGAATTATTTATACAAAATACCAGTCATCTAGTTTCATAAAAATTGCATGTTAACTTTATTTATTACTGTCCTGAATAAGCTATTTCACAAAACAGAAGATCACATATACTCCACAGACTGACTGAATTTATACAAATTGCCACATTAAAAGATATATATATATATATATATATCCTTTATTTTCTGTTGTTACTTGAATCATTAATGACTTGTTTAATGTTTTGTGATAGTTGTTTGTGAGTTTCTTTTTAAGTAATTTTTAGGTAATTGCAACTTTTGTATCACAGTGCTTACTTTTTCCTCAGAATTGTTTGTTTATGACTTCTTTTCTTAGAATTGTGAGACATACAGTCACAATTGTGTACCATAATGTCCAATGAGGGAAAAATGTAAAAGTAATGTTGTTGTAAAATAATATGCAGATGAAAGCCAATTCCTCTTTTTGGTAATCCCTTTGATTTGTATTAGTAGTATTGTAAAGTATTTAGATGAAGTTACAAAATTTGTGTAATCTAACGAAATACGATTACTTTGTGAAGCATGTATTTTTTAATCTGCAGTAAAATACATTTTAGAAGTAATCTTCCCAGCCCTGATAGTGACCTGTGTAATTCTGATTATTTTATAATTTGAACGTCTGCAAGTATAAAAATTAATGATGATTTGTGTGTATGTTTTTGTTTGATGTAAATGTCGCCTGACCCCAATACCCCAAACATAATGTGAAAAAGCCCCACAACACAGACATGCACACAAAAACGCACATACACTTACAAACTTTTGTTTCAGAATGGACACTTTTCATTAAATACAATCCAGTGGTATTGTACCAGCACTGCCAGTTTAATCATTTTTTAGGAGTGGAGCTACTATGAATGTTGTAAAACATCATGTAATTGACTATATGTTAATTATATAAATAATTTGTGTTTGTCGTAAGTAATGGACTTCTTAGCTGACGTGTGTCATAGCTATACACTGGACATATGAATACTTTAATAAATTAAATATTTTTTTCTAAAAATAAGAAAATATATTATTTTATATAAAACAATATAAATGTATGGTATGTCCTGTCTAGCTAGGTCTCTCTCTCTCTCTGTGCATAGGGGGGATGTAGGAAGTGCGGTTTGGACTCAGATCATCATGCTGAGTGAGCGGTCAACAGGAGGTGGAAATGGCCTTCCTCTGACGAACATAGAAAGCAACATAGAAATACGTGTGCGTGTGTTTCAGCTTTGCCTACATTCTGGAGACCAAATGTCCTGACAAGGAAACAAGAAATCAACTACGATGTTAAAAGCAACCTCTTAAACCAATGAAAAACTATCTTGGAAGTGGAAGTCATCGATTTTGAAAGAGCTAAGAAAAACCTGTATTTTAAACATTAGCAATAATTTTTTATTTTAACAAATGTAAACAAAGCTGAAATCAGGTTCAAACACGCAGCACATTTGCACACTCATATAATAACTTCATTATGTTTCCAATGATTTACCTGTTCAACATTAAAACAAAAACTGAGATGAAAATATAAACAAAATGCTACATACACTAAAAATGTCCACATTTGTCCAGCTCGCACCAGAAAATTCATAATAAACACACACTATTTAAACATTCTTAAAACATGTAAATATATTAGCACGTGTCAGAAAATGTATAGTGAATACGTTTTGTCTATTGGCACATTATTTGAGTTTTTAGTGTAAACCTAACTAAAACAGAGCATTGACACGCAGGCATAAAACACACAAACATTGATATTTAACATAACACAGTTTGTTTGGGATCCTAACCAATACAACAATTTGTATTATGAATGCATACGTTGCATTCATCTGAAGAAGCTTTGTTACACAGTCTTTAATTAATAACGCACATTGACTCACCTTCAAGCAGTTTTTCTACTGTGTCCTGACCTCTGAATTGATTGACACAGTATTATTGGCAGTAAAATCCTTTGTAAGTGTAATTCCATGACCATGGATTTTGTCTTCTGCACCACCTTATACACAGCTTGAGATTGAGTCTCAAAGTCAGGCTGAGCGCTCCACAGCGTCCACACCTCTATGAGATCAGAGAGTGAGAGAGAGATCAGAGTGAGAGAGAGAGACAGAGTCTGATGATCTTTCTGCTGATGTACCATCACATCACAAGACACACACACACACACAGACAGACTGACACATGATGTAAAGCCAGTAACTGGATCAGATAATGCTGCAGGCATCACACATTAAAGATATTAATGGAAAAACAAAGAGAGTTTGAAAGAAATAAAGTGAGTTGGATAGAAAGGAAGGGGTTAAGAAAAAGAGAGAACAGCCAAGGGTGAACCATTATCCTCTCTCTCTACACACACTGTTCAATTGGGTCACTTTAAAAGAGGTTACACGCACAGAAATAGGTCTGAAAATGGTCTGCAAATATTGAGATATTTAAACTTCTGGTGAGATCTAATGTTTTAAATTCACACACATAGCGTAATAGGAGGAATAAGAGACGTCTGGTTGACCTTTACTCAAAAGAAGTCGACACCTTCATTACCTCATACACACACATCACCAGAGGAAATCGGTGCAATTGTGAGGTGCAAAACATTGTCTTTGTGTATAACCGGGGTATTGTTTCAATAACTACTGATCACTTGAGGAAAGTCCCTACAGGAGTCATGAACACTTCCTCTGATTACAATATTTAATAACAATTATAAGAATTTGTTACATTTATAAAGCGCTTTACTGGGTACTCAAAGCACTTTACATGGAAGGGGGAATCTCCTCAAGCTCCACCAATGTGCAGCATCCATCTGGATGATGCAACGGAAGCCATATTGTGCCAGAACGCCCACACCACACCAGCTTATTGGTGGAGAGGAGACAGTTGCGAAGCCAATTAGTACATATGGGGATGAAGAGAAGGCCATGATGTATAGAGGCGAATGGGCAAATTTGTCAAGGATGCCGAGCTTACACCCCTACTCTTATTCGAAGGATTTTTAATGACCACAGAGGGTCAGTACCTCGGTTTAACGTCTCATCCGAAGGACGTTGCTTATTGACAATAGTGTCCCATCACACTTCAGTTTTTGTTATCTTATGTATACAGTACATACACAGACACACGCTTCTTATACAAATGCATGACATATGATCCAATGCAACATAAATTAACTGGACTTGTATGTGTTGCAAGCACTTTAACACACCAATTTAGGGCACACGGGTCAACATCGTTGTTTGTGTTATTTAGGTCATTATGTTGTGACGTCACTTTTCTTATTGTGATAGTAGTAGTTAACATTTACATTCATGCATTTTGCAGATACTTTTATCCAAAGTGATTTACATTTCATTATTCTATACATTTGTATGTGCAATCCCCTTGGATTGAACACACAACCTTGCATTGTTGACGCAATGCTCTTAACACTGAGCTATTGACTATTACCTTATAAGGCAAAATATGAAATCAAATCAAAGTCTCTGTTCTCAAACAGAATCCTTACAGTACTTTCTTTCTCGGATGACACTAAACTCAAAGCAACGCCTTCTGGGATTGCATATCTGCAGATGAACTCCAAATCAAAATGCACCAAATTAGGTATACAATCAAGACAATGCGATATACAACTCATATCAGAAGTGTTTCAATGAGAAACCCACACATTTCAGTATACATGCCAGGTGACCATTAGCAACAACACGTTAGCAACAGGAAACTCCCTACTTCCTGCTCCGGATGTTTGGAGATTAGAAGGCAAACAGGAAATTACATCATCAAGTGGCAACCTGAGTCAAATGCAGTATTTCATGAATATTATGACTATCTATAGTAACTACACAATATGACTCTGAAAGTAAATAATATAGCATAAACACAGAACTACACTGTGGTTATGAACACACACTTAAAATAATCTTGTGGGGGAGCCTGTATTGGGATCCCATGTTTAGTATTAAAACTGAAAACCACAGTCTCTTAAATACATGCAAAATCCAACTGATGCCAAACATTTCTGTGTGTGACCATCTAGTCTGTGTTTTTTAAATTTGTTGAAAATGTTTGTGTCTCCACTTTGTTTTTAGAGACCCTCAACGTCCCAACAACGTACACAAATACATTACTGTGTATTTATTACTGAGTATTTATTCTACATTATGAACATGAATATACAAATACTGGGCACTTTATAAATTCCCCAGTCAACTAATTTGTTGGCTTTCAGTAAGAAGACATCAGCCTTAAAAGAATAGTTCACCCAAAAATAAATAAAATCCTTCAGTGTATACTCACCCTAGTGTCTTTCCAGCCCTGTATAAGTTACTTCTTAAAACCTATCTCTTCTGTGAATACTTGACAGACAAAATAAAACTATACCTCTCTCTTTCTCTTAACAGATAGTGGTCTAGCTTTTGTTGAAACTTGTAACTTTGTATTAGCACCTAATGTATTATTGCGCCTGTTTGACATATCGCTTATTGCTCCCTGAACTCTTTTTATTTTGCTTTGGACAAAAGCATCTGCTAAATGACTAAATGTAAATTTGACTAAAAGTTTCTTTAGAGACTGTTGTGCATGTGAATCACAATAGATCAGAAGTTTCTGAAAAACTAAAACCATTATGCCTGGCACCAATAAGAATTCAATGGTCACAAGTTGCCAAGGTGGCTTTTTTTATAACATTCTCATGCACGTTCGCTGACATGATTGACTGCTTAGGTAAATCAGTAGGTGTACTGATGTTCCAAATAAGGTGCTCTGTGAGTGTGTCGTTGCATTCCAAATGGGATATATCCCAATTCTCCGGAGTGAAAACAATCATGGCCGCCACATTGAAGGGTCGTTCCAAACTGAAGTGCTTATAACTGGCCACTTTAAAGGGCCCTTCGGAATGAAGAATTTCGAAGGGTACAACTGATGGACATTTCGCGCCTCCGTGATTATTTGCACAGATTCTTTGCGTGGCAACGGCGCCTCCTTGGGCATGGTATGATGACGCAGAAGGGCACTTTAGAGCCCTTCGAAATGGAACACAGGGTGTGTGTGGTGTTCAGGGCTTGGATCCGTAAAATACAATATTCTGTAAGTGAACCAGGAGAATAGAGCATGATACACACAAGTCTCTCCCTGTACCAACACATCTGAAACGAGAAAAGTGAAAGAGAGAGAAACACATTCAATCATTGTGCTTGATTTTTTTGCTTTCATTGTTGGCTGGACGACCAAAACCATTAAACAGGAGAGAACATGTCTGAGTAATGAAGGGTTATCTGTGTGGAAACACTGCTTTGAGATATGTACACAGACACATGCACAAAATGCATTAACAGGGCCCAGATGTTTGCTAAGCTGTAAGGATGAATATGTCAGAATTTTAAAAATGTCCTACCACCGCAAACCCATTTCAATCAAAATCAAGACTTTTCAGAGTTTCTTCTCAAACATTCTTGCCCAGCCTACAGAAAACACCAGTCTTGTCAAATCTATTATATATTTCATCATTTGATGGTGTTTGGGTTAATAACCTCCGCGTTATTACAATGGCTTTTTCTTGAGAAGTAAGAATATATGTAAGGAATAATTAACGATGGGCCATGAATTCTTTGAAAATAATACTCACCCCTAGGTGGTAATGCGATCTTTATTTGTTTTTTTGTCGTATTCAACGCCGCGGTCATAGAAGAAAAGCATAAGGAGAAAAAAACATGACACAGAGATTTCTGTGCCAGCTTTGGTTCTCGAAGTGGCATAGAAAGCTTGATGCTTTGTATTAAAAGCCCTGTTTAACTCTTTCATAGATGCACAGATTACATTATGAAACAAATTTAAACTGTTGTAAATTATCTTTAATCGTTTCATGTCGATTGCCGTTACTGTTCATAGCATCTATACAGTCCTGTAAAGCGCTGTTGCCACAATGGAATTTAGACAGTCATTTTGTCTGTTAGATCTTTATTCAGTGGTAGACAGAAGGCTATAGTATAACTTTAATCAGTTAAACTCGGAACTGTAATTCGGTCGACAGATCTGGAACTTCTTCATGAGTGTGTGTTTAAACTAATGCACACCCGTAGAACACTGTCAGCCAATCAGAATGAAGCAATCAACAACCCTGTGGTATAAGTATAACAATATACCCAACATGTGATAAATATAAATGTAAAGTGGCTGATAGCTTTTATGAAGCCAAATCTTTAGGGTGTGTCACTTCAGAATAAATAATCCTAACATTTTCAGTAGCCTTGGTCTCTCCCATACTATAGCATACTAGTTTCATTTTCATGTGTCACAGTATATAAAAGTTATCATACCATTGAAGGCTTCAGCCCTACTGTAACCCTGCAGAAGACGGTACTGTACAGGTTTGGATAATGGATGGATTTAATAGTGTTTATATATAAAATAATTTTTATGATGACCTTTGCTTTTTTTGTGTTTTCAGTTCAAGTATTTGTCCACATGTGATGGAGACATGCAGTCTCTTTTTGACAACAGGTTGAGGAATAACTGATATCCGAGTCTGTGTCCTGCGTAGTGCAGATCAAATTGGTTAAAGGTTGCAGGCAGATCTACTGTAATACTGCATGCTGTGGAGACATGCAGCGAGAGCGCGTGTATGTGTGTGTGCAAACCCAGATGGTGAACCTGTGAGTCATCTTTATGTTTTTGCACATAAAATAGCCTTGTTAATCTTATTCCGATTTCAAATGTTTTGAATTTGTTCAACCGAGAAACTCGGTTGACGTACTATATTAACATTACGGTGTTAATCAAATGATAGTGTTATAATTTGATAAAATTATGTTCATTCTTGTGAGCTGTGACAAGACGGGGGTGGCTCTAACTCTGAGCAATAAAATGCCCCCCTGTGTTGGGAATTCAGAAAAAACAAATTGGTATAGGCACTTTCAATTGACATACATTGTTATTGATAGCTCTCTCTTCCAATATTAGTTATCAGCGCCAAACCAGGTTGCTGGAAACATACCACAGGAGAGACCATCAGACGACCGTTGCTAACCAAGTTTCTGACTCGAATTTCCTCTCACTGACAATTGACAGCTGTGTGACATGAGCTTAATACACAAAAGACACCATTGCTAGATAGATTTGCATTTTTAGTGGGAAGTGTCGGTACATGTTAAAGCAAAAGAACAGTGTTAACATTTTAGGTAAGGGTTATTAGGTGTCTCTTTGCAGAGTAGGAGATCAGAAGTATGCAAATCCGTAGAGTAAGAGTGCAGAAGAAGCATTCACACCGGCCAGCCTTTTCATGATGTGCATGTGGATTGCATCAAACATGTCACGATTGAGTGACCATAAAAATAATCTTCAACACCTGGTTTAAATAATTTTATTTTACATATCTGTTAAGCGCTTTCATCCAAAGCGACTTACATTGCATGATACTATACATTTGTATTTTGAATATGTGTAATCCATGGGATCAAATCCATGACCTTGGCATTGCTAGCACCATGCTCTAACCACTGAGCTACAGGAAAACTTCTACTCTACAGTGTGTGTCTTATCCTTCAATTCTAATTCTGAATATGTAAATTTAGAACAAGAAATAAAATGTATCTCCATTTCCTTTTCTCCTTATTTAGCGCTGAGTGGATCCATCAATAAGTTTCTGTTGCAAGTTGTTGGCAGGTGTATTTTCAATTTGAACTGACAGAGCTCAGAGTAAAATTTTCTTTACAAACAGCTAGAAAAAATTGTGGTCATATTCTTCATACAAAACTATTTTATAACTTCCTTAGCCTTGAAAGACTCCTAAATACAAAACCATGTGGGTTCAAAATAACATTAGGGCGAGTATTTTTGGGAGACCTACTTTTCATATCATTAATATATAAACATTTTCTTGTTAAAAATCAACAAAAGCAAGTGCTTTTCAATGTATTTACAATGTTTCAAATCAAGTTTAGCTGTCAGTTGAGATTCAAAGGAACTGATATTTGACTGCATTTGACTTCAACTTATATAACAAATGTAAAGTAAGCTGCAGTTTTATGCTTCAAACCGAGATGGTGATAAAGAGGCAGACATCTCAAGTTTTTTAATTAACAAGCACACATTTCATACTTTTACTTAGTTTTGTGACTGGTTTTGGCAATAATAAAAGCAAATTTACCTTCTTGTGCTTTTATTCAATAAAGTTTATTTTATTGGCTGTGTTAGGTCGGGGGTGGTGGTGGGGAGGTTATTGAGTTTTTTTGCACTGGGTCCCAAAAGTTCCTAGTCAACCTACTAAAGCAAATAATACAATGACATTAATGCTGTCATATTAGACTTTTAGAGCATTTGGAGAGACTGTTTTTATTGCTCATCTTAGTATCATGTTTGCAAATCTTAAGCACCTTAAATACTTTACGGTGAAAATTTGCAGAAGTCCAATACTTCAATACTACACCTGTCCATAATGCGATGCCTGAAACAGATTTAAGGTTTCTTTTCCACATTAATCCAGTGTCACTTCTCATGTATTACTGTTACAGCTGGTTAGGACAAAAATGTCTTAAAGGAGTAGTTCGCTTTTCACTCTGGTATTGACTTCGATAGTCATTTTTATTTCTTCTATGGAAAGTCAATGGGGGCAAATTTTGAAGTTAACCGCTCCTTTAACATGGAAACCATTCTTATAAGAATTCTTATGTGATTTACGGAAAGTTAAAATACTACATTTTCATGTTGGGGTGAAACGCTCCCCCATAACTGAACCCAAACTTGCCAGTATTATTAGTTTCTTGGATCTAATTCGATTTTGCGAGGACTTTAGCTTTCAAAAGGTCACAATGACATCCATGTGGCACCCTGAGGCTGAACTAAACACAGTCACACCCAAGAGAGAGAAAGAATGGTGAATATCTTTTATAGGGTCTCAGTAACACACCTGCCTTTGAAACTAAATCTCAACCAGAAAACTGCTCTAACACTCACCCTCACCCTCTCACTCACACACACACACACAATATCAGACTGACATATACTGGTCTATCTGTCTGTCTCTCTTTTTCACAAATCCATCCGTCTGATCATCAGATATGCTGCTGGTATCATCTTTCCGCTCAAGTGTGTCACTAATATAGGACAGCTGAACATTAAGCGACTAAATACAGCCTTTACAACCCTATTCCTCGACTTTTACAGCCCTCCCAGCCTTGCACCACAGCTCCCCAAGGTGCTGTCACAGAATAAAGAAACTAGGACGAAGGACAGAGAGAAAGAGAGAGATAGTCCTAGAACCTGAGAATAGGTGCTCTCCTTTTAAATTAAATAAAGTGAAGTGTAATTGATTCGGCCTTCAACTCTAAACTCAACACTCAACACTCAACACCCAATAAACCTCTTCAGCTGTGTATGGCTCTCAGCCTGAACCGTTCTCTTCACCAGGCCTGTTATTATGCTGAAGGTCACTGACGGATGATCTCAACGTCAGACTAAACACCCACAGGCCGCCCAGTGATTTTAAAAGGCCGTTCCATAGTTCACACAAAATTGGGAAGAACAATGTCAGTCTGTCAAGTTCTTTTCTGATTGGCTGGCTTTCTGCACTCGGGTTGCTACATTCAATGAGTCATACAACTTTTTGAAGAGACTTATGCACTAGTATTTTAACCAATTGTTGCTTGGTTTAGTATTTTGTGGCAAGGCCTTTCGTTGTACTCACCCTTAAAGGCCCTCTAAACTGAAGGTGGACATTTGTCCTAGACCCATTTTATGAGGTGGAATTTTTTTTTTAATTCGTACGATGTGAATTGTACAAAAACAAACAATTATTATAAAAAAGCAATACTGAAGCCCCTCCCCTAACCCTAAACCTTATGTCACTTGCACTGAAGCGGATCGCCCTGGATCGTGCAAATGAAATTCATACGAATTTGCACCTTTTAAATTTTCTGTAAAATTGTTTTAACTCAGTATTCTCAAGCTTTCCTGAGTGACATGCAATTTTACATTAGAAAAATAGTGGGTGTGGCTTGACTTCCCACTGCAAAATGTATTAAAGGAGTAGTTAACTTCAAAATTTGTCCCCATTGACTTTCCATAGTAAGAATAAAAATAGTAGATTAAAGTAGTGTATACCCTCAAAATTTTCTTAAAAATAAATGTGACTTTCTTCCTGAATTCGCCTGCTGCCCTATCAAGTATTTGTTGGAGTTTCCCTCTCTCTCGTTTCCCTTTCTTTCGGCTTTGATAGTCATTTCCTGTATGTTGTAAGAGGTCATCGTTTCAGAAGCCGCGAGCATTGTGTTTTATCAGATGTTATCAGCACCTGATAGCATTATTCTCTGTGTGTGGCCACTAACAGTGAGAGATTTATTTCTGGGTTTCCTATCTGAGCTGTATTTAAATATGGATTAAACCACGTCTGCCAACATATTGATCTTCACACGCACCTTTATATAAACACACAGGCCAAGTTTTATTGCATTTAATCTTTAAGTTCCATCATATGCCAAACACCTGTTGAAAAGAAGCGAGAGAAGAGAGAGAAAAGGCCATATGGTTGCATTAAAATGTCTTTAGAGGTTCAAATGCCTTCTCATGCTTGTGCTTTGCAACTGCACACATACACACACACGCACGCACTCACACACTAGGCTATTTTAACACCGTTTCCTTTTATTTATCCATTGCATTGTTTAGTGCACATCTGCTGCAGTCACAGAATACAATGGACGGGCCACACACATACACACACACACACGCACGCACACACACACACATGAAAGAAGTCTGTCAAACACAAGTCTTGTAGACATAGACTGACTGACAAAAGCTGACTGAAAAGTCTGTTTTTTAAGACTAAACCAGATGTTAGACATAAACTGTTCCAAAACCTTGCGGGATACCTATCTAAAATGGCATACATCCAATGTTTCTCCAAAAGACTACTAAGGCCACATGTCCCTCACATGCACTACCTCGCTCCAACCAGTTCGGCAAATTAACTAAAAAGTTTGTTATTATCAACTTATAATTAATTACTTTTATAAAAACATTCTTTGAGAGGCATTTATATAGCGCTTTACTGTGTATTGCTGTACACCCAAAACACTTTACAATCATATAAGGAGGGTCTCTCGTCAACCAACAGCAATAGCGTCTCTGCATTCTTGTGTTTTTTAAAGCAACATTAAGGAACATTTGCTCACGGGTTCCCCCATGGGGTTAATAAGCGTAATTGTCTGTTACTAGTGTTGTAAATACTGTTGCTATATAAGCTTACCCTTGGGCAGTGCAATACACAGTGAATTTCTTTACTAAACTGATGGAAAAGGCAAATGCAGAAACATAGTTTGGAAACTCTTCCGGAGGCAGGGGATGGGCCGGGCTGTGTGCCCTTACCCGAAAACAGAACTTTCAGAGTGTGGTTGTAGCCTCTATGAGGCTGCTCAGGTAGCAGCGGTAGTAGAATTCCTCAGTTGTTCTACCACCAAATATTTTTTGGAGACTTAGCTGAGTGGTAAGAGCACTGCGTTAACAACGCAAGGTTGTGGGTTCAATCCCAGGGGATTGCACATACCTATGTATAAATGTATAGGATATTGCAATGTAAGTTGCTTTGGATAAAAAGCGTCTGCCAAATGCATAAATGTAAAAAAACACACAGCGTCGCTTTAAAGTGTGTTGTTATCTTAGCAAAATGCTTATGTAAAACTCTGTGATGTCGGAAATCACGGCCTATGTAGAGTGTTGTGAGGCAGTCACTTTGTGTTATCGTTCAGTTAGAAGGCAGCTGCATACAAGAACGCAGACGGCAACAGTAATCTATAATTAAAAGTGTTAAATAGGTGGGCAATGGGTGTTAAAAGGGTGCAAGTATTGGAGTGTCAACAAGATACTGGTATATTGTGACACCCCATATTTAAATGTCTTTATTAATTGGTCAAATGACCTTGTAAAAAGTGGTAATATTTACAATCAAGTGCTCAATCAAAAATGCACAATAAAGCCTAATCATCCTGATGGGGTTTATTATGTAGTTGCCTATACACACTATCCCTTTAATAATAAAGTAAGATACAAAAATATTTTAATATTCAAAAAGGCAACTTCAAACAGACAGGGCAATGAACTCTATTTTATGGTCTCTGCCAGGACGTCAGGACAAACCCCAATGCATGTGTAGTAAGACACCCTGTCTTGAACTTTAACACAAGGATTAAAACGGACACATGCACGCACACACACACATGTTCAGGCCTCTGTCGGTGTTAAGGTGGCTTGAGGAAAGAATTGACAGCTTAAGCTCTTAAAAGCTTCCTCAAGACATATACACACGTAGATACACATCAATAAACACACATACATTCTGGAAATATGGTCAACCCCAATAGGCCCTCATTTCCTGAAGCTGAAAGGTCTTAAAATGGCTGACTGAACTGTAAATAAGATCAGTATCATTCTCATTCTGTCTTACACAGACACGCATATGAGAAACATTTGGAGTGAAAAGGAGTCATTAAGTGGGGCTATCGAGCATTCCTAAACACAAAGCCATGAAAACCACACACTCACAAACACACACAGTCCGATTATTGAAGGCTGGTGCTGAAGGAGGTTTTACCATTTTGGTTCAAGGACATTCCTTCCTCCCTCAGACCGGAAATAGTCATTTGTCATTGATTCATATTAAAAGTGTTTACTTCCCTTCACTATCTGAAGAAGTTTTTTTCTCATTCTAAAAGGAGTAGTGCACTTCAAAATTTGCCACCATTGACTTTCCATACATTTTTATTCCTACCATGGAAAGTCAATGGGGACAAATCTTGAAGTGAACTAGGCCTACTCCTTTAAGGACATGCAGAGGGAATTAAGATACTGAAATTTGTTGCAGATAATCATCTGGGAAATATGGGTAAAAAAACTGATAAAACCATGAAACTGCACATAATCTCAGCTAGTTGTATGCCAATCCAAAAACAAACACTCTCAGCTCCCATCTTACTGGAGGCTTATATTTGTATACAGTACTTTGGTATTTATTGTGAAATGTTATTATTTGGAGTCTTCTCATTCCCAGGTCTATCAAAACACATATAGGCTCAAATCTCAGAGATTACTAGGAGAACTGAAAGTACACTCTAAAATAAATTCATGATCAAAATAAAGGTGCTTGAAAGGTTCTTCACAGCGAAGCCATAGAAGAACCATTTTTAGTCCGCAACAAACCATTGAGTCAAAGGTTGTTTAAAGAACCATCTCTTTATTACTTTTTATAAACTGAATAACACGTTCTCGCCACAAAGAACCTTTTGTGAAACAGAAGGGTTCTTCAGATGTTAAAAGTTCTTTATGGAACCAAAATGTTCTTCTGTGGCATCAAAGAACCTTTTATTGCACCCATTATTAAAGGGGTCAAAATCAACGGGGACAGGTGCAGGGTATGAACTTATCCCCTTCACAACTGCTGCCTGCATCTGGGTTCTACTTCCACTCGTGTTGTGACAGAATATGCACAGAAGGCCTCTTTTTAAAAAAACACCAAGTAACTGTAACTAAATCACTAAATAACTACATCAGATTACAAGTCATTTGCAAACTGTAAAACGTTAAACTGTTGGTAACTAAACTTTAAAACTAACCTTTATTTGGGAGATCACAGCCTGGCATATGTGAATTTTTGATCTGTTAACTGGTTGCATATGTAAGATTTATTTCATGACTTGGCCAGAGAAAAGCTGTTGCTTTCAAACATTGTTTACTAAATCCACAGAATCAGTGTAATGGTGAAGGGATAGATCAAATAGGCCAATTGATGGATTATTTGTGAAGAAATTTCATGCTCCCATGTAAAAGTATTTTGTAGTCTAGGGCTAGTTCAGGCAAATTGATTCCGAAATGGAGTCATTATTTCCTCCGTTTATTCATCATGTTGGATAAGACTTAACATTTCTCCAGTCACGGTAGTGATTGTCGGTTTATAATCAAGCACTCAACAATCCCCAACCATGTTGGTGCATGGGAAAGCACACAACGAACACACAAGTGAAGCTGCATATTGAACTGAGTAAAGCTCATTAATAAAGAGTCACAGGTGTTCTCACTTAGAACAAAGTCAGCCAATCACGATGTGACAGAGTTTTCTACAGCCGCTCCCAAATATGTTGGACATATTTGAATCCAAATCACTGTACTTTCGTATGAGTATCATCTTTCAATCCAGATAGAACAATAAAACGAAACCAAATGTTTCCCATCCCTAAAGATTTAAGCATCTCTCACTCTCCCATCCGAACTTGGTAGGACTTTACTGACCGTCCCTACAGTCCATAGTCCACGACAAAGCTGAGGGTCGCCAATCATAACCACTGTAGAGGGACCAATAGGATAACCATCAAGTTTCCATTTGTGTCGAATATGAAGACTGGGAAGGTATAAAACTTCAATAAAACTAGCCCAGAAATGATCTGCAAGGACTTGACTGTGTCTCCATTTCCTACGGGTAAGTAACTCTGAGTCGGCATATATCACTTGTGGGAGGGATGCATCTCTCCGCCCCATTAGCAAGATATTTTGAGTGATGAAATCAACATCAAACTCCCGAGGCAGCTGACAGGTACCGACAGGCCAAGCGGACTGCAGCCCGGGTGGTTGGGGAGGCAAAAACTCGGGCCTGGGAGGAGTTCGGTGAGGCCATGGAGAAAGACTATCGGTCAGCCTCGAAGAGATTCTGGCAAACCGTCCGGCGCCTCAGGAGGGGGAAACAGTGCCCTACCAACGCTGTTTACAGTGGAGGGGGGCAGCTGTTGACCTCGACCGGGGATATCATCGGGCGGTGGAAGGAATACTTCAAGGATCTCCTCAATCCCGCCGTCACGTCTTCCACTGAGGAAGCAGAGGCAGAGGGCTCGGAGGCGGACTCGCCCATCACCCGGGCTGAAGTCACCGAGGCAGTCAAGAAACTCCTCGGTGGCAAGGCACCGGGGGTGGATGAGATCCGCCCTGAGTACCTCAAGTCTCTGGATGTTGTGGGGCTGTCTTGGATGACACGCCTCTGCAGCATCGCGTGGCGGTCGGGGACAGTGCCCTTGGACTGGCAGACCGGGGTGGTGGTCCCTCTTTTTAAGAAGGGGGACCGGAGGGTGTGCTCCAACTATCGGGGGATCACACTTCTCAGCCTCCCCGGGAAAGTCTATGCCAGGGTACTGGAGAGGAGAATCCGGCCGATAGTAGAACCTCGGATTCAGGAGGAACAGTGTGGTTTCCGTCCCGGTCGTGGAACACTGGACCAGCTCTATACCCTCTCCAGGGTGCTGGAGGGTTCATGGGAGTTTGCCCAACCAATCCACATGTGTTTTGTGGATTTGGAGAAGGCATTCGACTGTGTCCCTCGCGGCATCTTGTGGAGGGTGCTCCGGGAGTATGGGATTCGGGACCCTTTGCTAAGGGCCATCCGGTCCCTGTACGACCGGAGTAGGAGCTTGGTTCGCATTGCCGGCAGTAAGTCAGACTTGTTCCCGGTGCATGTTGGACTCCGGCAGGGCTGCCCTTTGTCGCCGGTTCTGTTCATAATTTTTATGGACAGAATTTCTAGGCGCAGCCAGGGGCCGGAGGGCGTCGGGTTTGGGGACCACACGATTTCATCTCTGCTCTTTGCGGATGATGTCATCGTGCTGGCCCCATCAGACCAGGACCTCCAGCATGCACTGGGACGGTTTGCAGCCGAGTGTGAAGCGGCTGGGATGAGAATCAGCACCTCCAAATCTGAGGCCATGGTTCTCAGTCGGAAAAGGGTGGCTTGCTCACTTCAGGTAGGTGGAGAGTTCCTGCCCCAAGTGGAGGAGTTCAAGTATCTGGGGGTCTTGTTCACGAGTGAGGGAAGGATGGAACGGGAGATTGACAGACGGATCAGGGCAGCTTCTGTAGCAATGCAGTCGCTGTACCGGTCTGTCGTGGTGAAGAAGGAGCTGAGCCGCAAGGCGAAGCTCTCGATTTACCGGTCAATCTACGTTCCTACTCTCACCTATGGTCATGAGCTGTGGGTCATGACCGAAAGGACGAGATCGCGGATACAGGCGGCCGAAATGAGCTTTCTCCGCAGGGTGGCCGGGCGATCCCTTAGAGATAGGGTGAGAAGCTCGGTCACTCGGGAGGAGCTCAGAGTAGATCCGCTGCTCCTCCACATCGAGAGGGGGCAGCTGAGGTGGCTCGGGCATCTTTTCCGGATGCCCCCTGGACGCCTTCCCGGGAAGGTGTTCCGGGCATGTCCCACCGGGAGAAGACCCCGGGGAAGACCTAGGACACGCTGGAGGGACTATGTCTCCCGGCTGGCCTGGGAACGCCTCGGTGTCCCCCCGGAAGAGCTGGAGGAAGTGTCTAGGGAGAGGGAAGTCTGGGCAGCCCTGCTTAGACTGCTGCCCCCGCGACCCGGCCCCGGATAAGCGGAAGAAGATGGATGGATGGATGGATGGATGGAAATCAACATCCGAGACGTCTGAATACAAGTAACCAAGAGGTTTGGAGTTCAACATTTCCCCATTTTCAACGAGCACTATATACAAAACAACCCCTTAAACCACTTGTGCTCCCAAAATGACTCGTAATGCTGTCTAAACAGACCGTATCTCTCTCTCCCGGGTACCTCCAAAATGGTGGGAGCATGGTGGATTAAATGAAAACTTATTTGTTGTTGAGCAAGAGTCTCCTGGAATGAAAGACTTAGCTGAGAAAATGGTTTCCGGAGTTCTCGATCTCCTCATCGAAAATTAGTCCCTCGATCAGACAATAATTCGTAGTGACGACCTCTACGGGCAACGAATCTTCGAAGGGCCAGAAGGAAGCTATCAGTGTCCTTGCCAGATAGTAACTCCAAATGAGTACATCGTGTCGTCTGACACTTAAATATAATAACCCATCTTTTCTCATGTCTGCGACCTACTTTGACACTAAAAGGCCCAAAACAATCCATACATGTGGACCAGAAGGGTGGTTTATACAACAGAATCTGGAATCTGGTAGATCAGCCATTCTGGGAACTGAAGTACAACTGAATACTAGTGTAATACTAGTGTATTTTACTATCGTTACCTATCACTGTCGTTGCCGAATTATCTATAACTTTATATTCTAAACATATTAATTGAAACGTAACGCCGTTAGCATATTTGCGTGTTAGCTTGCCTTCTGTTTACTGTGGAATATCATCTCCCCCTATTTGTCTTGTGTGCTAACTGTTTCTCTTTTTAAGCGTATATACTAAGACTCATCAAGCAACCTTGGTAAGTTAGGATTGCACTTCATACCCGGTGAGTCATGGCTTCTATTCCTATTGTTGTTACTTGCACCTCATGTCATATGTTTAGCTTAGCCTTTTCTGTCAGCGGCGAGGGTTTTACATGTGATAAATGCAGGGAAGTAGTTAGGCTGACGGAGAAGATCTTAGAATTAGAGTCTCGCATCCAATCTTTATTTGAGGATAGTAAGAGTGTAGGGACTGTAGAAAACATTTTGGATGCGAGCAATCTTAGCGCACACGGCTCGGTTCTGGTTGAAAATCCCCTGCAGCTGGGAAACTTTGTGACGGTGAGACGGCATAGTCGCAGGACAAAACATCACCCAACCGTTCCGATTAAAGTCTCGAACAGGTTTGCCCCGCTCAGTGACACGCCGACTGAGAAACCTGCTGAAAGTGCCCTAGTGATCGGTGATTCTATTGTCCGGAACGTTAACATAGAGACACCAGCCACCATAGTCACATGTTTACCGGGAGCCAGAGCGCCTGACATCAAGTCAAATCTAAATGTGCTGGCTAAGGCTAATTGTAAATTCAGTAAGATTGTTATTCACGTCGGCACAAATGATGTTAGACTCCGTCAATCGGAGATCACTAAAGATAATATTAAAGAGGTGTGTGAGCTCGCAAAAACGATGTCAGACACTGTAATATTCTCTGGCCCCCTCACTGCTTACCATGGTGATAAGATTTATAGCAGATTATCATCACTAAATGGCTGGTTGTCTGAGTGGTGCCTGCAGAATAATAGATTTTATAAATAACTGGAAGAGTTTTGAGGGCAGACCTGACCTGTTGAAACGAGATGGTCTCCATCCCTCCTGGGATGGGGTTTCCCTCCTCTCTAGAAATTTGGCACACAGTCTTAATAATGCTAAAGGCTGACAACCTAGGGCCCAGGTCAGGAAGGAGACAGAATGGCTTAACCAACTGTCTGCTTGCCGTCTCACGTTACAAAATACACAGAATATACAACATGTAATAACCCCTTCTTACAAACAACATAAAATAGAGACTGTGTCTGTCCCCCGAATTAGCAAACATAATATATTGCATAAACCTCTTGAAAGTAATTTAATAAACGTTAAACAAATCAAACATGAACAAAATACAAGAAATCAACTTTTACGACTCGGATTGCTTAATATTAGATCTCTCTCAAATAAAGCACTTTTTGTTAATGATATGATAACCGATCATAAAATAGACCTGCTCTGTTTGACAGAAACATGGCTAAAGCCAGATGATTATATTACTCTAAATGAATCCGTTCCCCAAGATTATTACTATAAACACGAGCCTCGTCTAAAAGGTAGAGGGGGAGGTGTCGCTGCACTTTACAATAATACTTTTATCATCTCTCAGAAGTCTAATTTTAAATACAATTCCTTTGAAGTCATGGTACTTCACGTATCAACACCTAATACTAAGGATAATTTTTTTTAAACTTATTCTAGCTATTGTATATAGGCCTCCAGGGCACCACACAGATTTTATTAAAGATTTTGGTGGGTTCTTATCCGAACTAGTACTGGCCGCAGATAGAGTCCTTGTCGTTGGTGACTTTAACATCCATGTAGACAATGATACAGATGCCTCGGGCATGGCTTTCAAAGACACTCTTAACTCCATGGGTGTTAGTCAACATGTGTCAGGACCCTATCACCTTAGTAATCATACTTTAGATTTAATACTATCTTATGGTATAAATGTGGACGATGTTAAAATCGTTCAGCAGAGTGAAGACATTTCGGATCATTATCTGATATTATGTTTGCTTCACTGGCCTACGGCTGCAAATCAAACTCCTTGTTATAAATATGGTAGAACGATTACTTCAACTACCAAAGATGCGTTTCTCAATAATCTGCCTGACTTGTCTAAAATATCTAGCATGAGTAAAAACGTTGACGATTTTGACATTACTATTGAAAATTTTAACACTACCTTCTCGGAAATATTAAACATAGTTGCTCCTCTGAGTTTAAAGAAAATTAAAAATGGCAGCCCAACACCGTGGTATAATGAACATACTCAGACTCTAAAGAAAGCGTCCCGGAAAATGGAGCGCAACTTTAAGAAAACTAATTTAGAGGTATTTCGTATAGCATGGAAGGATAGTACTCGAAAATACAGGGATGCCATAAAAATGTCTAGATCCGCCTACTTTTCATCACTAATAGAGGAAAACCATCACAACCCTAGGTTTTTATTTAACACCGTGGCTAAATTAACAAAAAATAAGTCGTCAGCGACGTCAGATTCTGATTATCAGCATAACAGTGATGAATTTATGAACTACTTCACTAGTAAAATCCAAGATATAAGAGAAAAAATTATAACAATGCAACCAGAAGTGAAACCCGCTGAACAAACTAACTACAGCACCCCTAAGGAGAAATTGCAATTATGTTCTACTGTAGATCACAATGAACTGTCTAAAATCATTAGATCATCTAAATCAACAACATGCATGCTAGACCCTATACCTACAAAACTACTGAAAGAAATGCTCCCAGAAATTATAGATCCTCTTCTTAGTATTATTAACTCATCTCTGACACTAGGACATGTGCCTAAAGCATTTAAGGTGGCTGTTATAAGGCCCCTTGTCAAAAAACCCAAACTCGACCCTAAAGAACTAGGGAATTAAAGGCCTATATCGAATTTACCTTTTATATCTAAAATTCTGGAAAAAGTAGTTTCAACTCAATTATGCTCCTTCCTCCAAAGGAATGACATTAATGAAGAATTCCAGTCTGGATTTCGAGCATGTCACAGTACAGAGACTGCTTTGATTAGAGTTACAAATGATCTGCTTTTAGCGTCTGACAGTGGCTGTATTTCATTATTGGTGCTGCTAGACCTTAGTGCTCCATTTGACACCATTGACCATACCATACTTCTACATAGACTCGAAAATTAAGTCGGCATTAACGGAATAGCATTGAAATGGTTCAAGTCTTATTTATCCGACCGTTTTCAATTTGTAGCAATAAACAATGAGATGTCCCGCAAATCGCAAGTCCAGTACGGTGTACCACAGGGTTCAGTCTTGGGGCCTCTGCTCTTCGCATTATACATGCTACCTCTAGGAGATATAATAAAGCGACACGGAATTAGCTTTCACTGTTATGCTGATGATACTCAACTTTATATTTCCTCGAAGCCTCACGAAACCCAGCAGTTCGATCGAATAAAGGATTGCATAGTTGACTTAAAAAACTGGATGAGTAACAATTTTTTACTACTAAACTCGGACAAAACAGAAGTGTTACTTACGGGACCGAAAACCGCTATACGTAACAACCAAGAATACTGCTTAACGATTGACGGATGCTCCATAAAATCCTCGTCGTCAGCTAAGAATGTTGGCGTTGTATTCGATAGTACTCTGTCATTTGAAAGCCATGTCGCCAACACCTGTAAAATTGCATTTTTCCATTTTAAGAATATATCTAAACTACGTCATATGCTGTCGATGGCAGATGCAGAGAAATTAATTCATGCATTCATGACATCAAGACTAGATTACTGTAATGCACTTCTAGGTGGTTGCCCTGCAGGCCTATTACAAAAACTACAACTGGTTCAAAACGCGGCAGCTCGAGTTCTTACACGTACTAAAAAGTATGAGCATATAACCCCGGTTCTTTCAACCTTGGATTGGTTACCTATAAAACATCGCATTAACTTTAAGATCTTGCTTATTACCTATAAAGCCCTGCATGGTCTAGCGCCGCAGTATTTAAATGAACTTCTATTGTATTACAGACCTCCACGTGCATTACGCTCTCAGGAGTCCTGTCAGTTGGTAATACCTAGAATTTCAAAATCAAGTGCAGGTGGTAGATCCTTTTCTTATCTAGCGCCTAAACTGTGGAATATTCTTCCCTGCAATGTCCGGGAGGCAGACACACTCTGTCAGTTTAAGTCTAGACTAAAGACGCATCTTTTTAATCTTGCATACACTACACTTCCATAATATTAATCCTCAGAGGATTTAGGCTGCATTATTTAGATCAACCGGAACCAGGAACACATCCAACAACAAATGATGTACTTGTTGCATCAAAGAGTGCAGAACAGTACTCTACTCTCAGCCAGTCTTGTCTCTTTGTTCCAAGGTTACCGCAGGAGGCAGTTCATGCCCAGACCTGATGGCAGAGCTGAGAATGGGAAGCGGTGACCTGACAAGAGCTAAGAGGATAGAGCTGGATAAAGGACGTGGCAACTTTGATTTTCCTACAACATTTCAAATGCTATTAGATTGTTAATGATAATCTTAAATCTACCATTTACCTTATTAAGCTTATTTTTTTATTTTTATTTTTATTTAGCCTTGTTGTGCAAGCACTTTTGTGCTTGTGCAGAGGCAGCAGCTTTTGCCAGAGGGGAACTGGAATCCCCCGGTCGGGCCTGGGTTCCCCTGAGGTTTTTTTTCACGATTAGAGTTTTGGGTTCCTCGCCACCGTTTGCATATTGTTTTGCACTATCTGCCTGGAAGGGGGGGCTGCTTTAGAATTCAGAAATTAGAAATAATTAATATATAAGAATTTATAGTCCGTTTAATATTTGACCTGTGGTTCTCTCTCTCCTTTATCTCAAATGTGTCCTTTCACTGTCCTTTTGTGCGAGTGTGTTTGTGTGTGAGTGTGTTTGTGTGTGTGCGTCTATGTCAATGTGTGTAAGTATGTATGCATATTGTGTGTGTGGAGCATTTGTATGTCTGTCTTTTGTTGTTTTCCACCTTTTTCTTGTTTTTACAGGTATATGCCTTTAGTTGTTTTACTTGTAATCTATTGTGTCTCATGTACAGCTGCTTTGTAACAATGAAAATTGTAAAAAGCGCTATATAAATAAAGTTGAGTTGAGTTGAAGTCATACCCTTCCAATTCTCACACTCAATACATGATCTCTGAATTTTCTTTACAAGCTGTCCCCCTCTCAAAATCCAGTATTTCCTGCGAAGCTGAGCGAACACTCTTTGTGGACCAGGATGACATAAGGTTGAATCAAAGATTAGCAACCAGGAGTTTGGTAACATGATTCTTGAGGTCTAGTACAACTGGATACAGCTTCAAAATCCAAATTCTTACTTTTACGGAGTCTTCCACCCACTCTTATTAACTCCGTAACTGGATCATACTTGGGAGCTAAAGTAGCCAAGTAACTATGAGTGATAACGTCATGGCCATCTTTAAGTAATTTATATTCTTCAGGAAAATCGTCCATCTGAGCTTGACGTAGAAGATATAATCGTGCCCTGGATTTGGGCAGGTTTAGAGTTCTCTCTGAAGTCTGAAGAAAAGTTTTCAACTGTTGCTGATATCAGTTCTGACTATTCAAACTGGACACATCAAACTCTTGAGATTTTGCTGTCGCTTGGTTCAATCCACAAAACGATTTTCTCAGCTCGGTTCCAACCTCATTAACACCAACAACTGGTAACTTTGGCCATTGCTGATGGGGAGAGTTTAGAAAGGCTTGTCCTTGAAACCAGGAACTAGAAGATAAGAATTCAACAAGTTTCTTGCTGCGGGTGATGTCATCTGCTGGATTATTGGAAGTATCAAGATATCTCCACTGCTCTGGTGTAGTATAATCGCGAATTTCTGTTATACGATTGGCCACAAAGGTTTTGTACCTGCAGGATTCTGCCTGGATCCAGGTTAATACGGTTGTGGAATCAGACTAAAGTGTCACTTTCCCAATGGTCAAGGTAAATTCCTTCTGCAACAGATTAGCTAACTGTGCTCCAGTTTCCGCTGCACACAGCTCTAAAGAGAGAATGGAGATTGTCCTTTTTGGTGCTACTCTTATACAAACATCACCAATTCCATTTGGTAGACGCAGATAGGCAGCAGAGCCGTATGCTTTCTTACATTTACATTTACATTTAGACATTTAGCAGATGCTTTTATCCAAAGCGACTTACAAAGAGTTTAGGAGCAATAAGCGATATGTCATACAGGAGCCATAATACATTAAGTGCCAATACAAAGTTACTGGTTTCAACCAAAGCTAGATCACCTGTTGAGATAAAGGGTTAGTGTTTTTTTTTTCTTAGATGCATCACAAAATATGACCTGTGACCTGTGACCTGTTTTTGTCAGATATGGTGACCCATATCCGAAATTTATCTCTGCTTTTAACCCATCCAGAGAGTAGTGAACACACGCACAGCAAGTGGTGAACACACATACACCCAGAGCAGTGGGCAGCTATCGCTGCAGCGCCCGGGGAGCAAGTAGGGGTTAGGTGCCTTGCTCAAGGACACCTCAATCGTTACCCGCTGGACCTGAGGATCGAACCGGCAACCTTCTGGTCACGAGTCCAACCCTCTAACCATTAGGCCACGACTGCCCCCAACAGTGAAGCCCTTCCCATGCTTTCCAAGCTGCCTTGACTTTATCTGGAATATCTGGGACATCCCACCCTCCAGTAGGTTTCATCCATAACTATTGCAATAAGACTTTTGCCCGGGTTGTATATGGAATGATAAAACCCCAAAGGATCATACTGTTGAGCAAGTATCCAATACAGTACTATTGAGGTCAGGACATCATATTCTGCTAGATGGTGCTTGTAACTCAAAGAATCTACTACACAATGCCATCGAAGTCCGAGGATACTTTCACATGGATCCATACAGTCGTGACTTAACCACAGGTCAGTATCCACTCAACGTGCATGTGCGTGTAAGTGATCATTCACAGATACATGGCCCACCGTCGAATCTCAAAGCCTCTTTTGTTTATGGAAGAACGTAGTTTCACAAGCTGTTCCTTTGCTTCGTGAGGGGATTGAAAACTTTGACAGCAATTGTCCACATAAAAGGAACACAATACAGAAGACTTAACATCTTGACACACAACAGGAAGGGTCTGAACACATTTTCTGATGGCAAATGTAGCACAACAAGGGCTACTAGTAGCACCAAAGGGCAAAAATTTCCATTCATAGACATCTGCTGTGTCATCTCTTCTCACATTTCGCCATAAAAAACGTAGCAGAGGGGAGTCATAAGGAAGAAGACGAACCTGATGAAACATGGATTAAATAGCTCCAGATATAACTTGATGTTCTCTAAACTGAAGCAAAACTCCAATCAAAGAAGCCCCCAATACTGGTCCGGCATCAGGTAGGCATTCAGATTATTACCTTGATATTGATAAGAACAGTTAAAGACCACACTATATTTGCCATTATGTTCCACAAGATGGTTGGGAATTACCAAGATTCTTTACCGAGTGCAATCTCATTGTTCTCTAATTTCCTAAAATATCCAGCTTCAATAAGTTTCTGAATCTCTCGTTCATAAATAGCAGCCAGGTCAAGATTCTTAACAAGCAGTCTCTTCATTCAACGCATGGCCGGCATTACAGATTCTGGTGGTAATTTAAGAGTGGGTGCATTCTTAACTCTGAGTAATGGAGTCACAAATCTCTTAATTGCAGTGATTTCTTCTCTTGGATAGCTAAATTCTGACACTCTGCCTTCTCTTCGAGCCAAACAGAAAAATCCACTAAGTTTATAAGGCTGGTCTGGTCTTGTGGTTTTAGCATACCTTGCATAACTAGCAACATGTTGTGCTGGAAGCTTCCCAACATGTGATGAACATGTGATGCACATGCTAACTCCTTTTCTCCTTCTTCATGACACCATGATTGAAGCATAGACACACGAGCTTGAACTCGTACTGCAAATTCTCCAAATCCCACAGGATCCCTGAACGTACGGCTGGTAAATTCTGAATAGCTGCTATCTGCCATAATACCAACTGTTGGGGTTGACCATATCTCTTCTGAAGAGCCTTTAATGCAGCAGTATAAGGCTGACGATGATGGGCATAGGCTAAGGCCAAATGTCTGGCAGAATCTTACTTTAAAATATCCAAAGAATGTGATATTTGTATTGCTCAGTGTAAAGAAGGTTCTTTGTAAGGAAAGAAGGAGATGAGGTCGGATTGGCTGAATTAGGCTTTTATTCAGCTCTTCAATCAAAACAAAAAGTAAAAGTAAATACAATGTAAGTTATGGCCTCCTGGCACATAAATAATTCACGTCCCGAAGTTTGTCTCTCTCTCGACCGTGTCTCCTGCTCGTCCATTCGTGTGTGTCCCTCGAACGTCTTTTGTTGGCTTTTATACTCTTCTCGCCAATCACTGGAATTACAGACAGGTGTTTACAATTTGTCTCTGACCTACTTACCTCCCGTCGATTTCCTCTCTCTCTCTCTCTAGATCCCGCTAGGCCACGCCCCCCTTGCCACATACCCCCACCGCCCGACTCAGGCCGGGGCCCCATCCGGCCTGCAGCTTCCCCCCCCCCTCCTGGAGAGGAAGTCAGCCACCACCATCTGGGTCCCCGGTCTGTGGACCACCCGGAATTTGAAGGGTTGTAATGCCAGGTACCAACGGGTGATCCGCGCGTTGGTATCTTTCATGCGGTGGAGCCATTGGAGGGGTGCGTGGTCCGAACAGAGGGTGAACTCTCGTCCCAGGAGGTAATAGCGGAGGGTAAGGACGGCCCACCGGATCGCCAAGCACTCCTTCTCAATGGTGCTGTACATCGTCTCTCTTCTCGAGAGTTTACGACTGATATACAGCACCGGCCGCTCCGCCCCCTCCACCTCCTGAGACAGGACTGCTCCTAGCCCCCTGTCCGATGCGTCTGTCTGTACAAGAAAAGGGAGAGAGAAATCAGGAGAGTGTAATAACGGGCCACCACACAGAACCGCCTTAACCTGGGTGAAAGCCCGCTGGCACAGCTCCGACCATTGGACGGGATCTGGTGCTTCCTTTTTAGTGAGGTCCGTCAGGGGGCTGGTGAGGGTTGAATAGTCCGGAACAAACCTTCTGTAATAACCTGCCAGCCCCAGGAATTGCCTCACCTCCTTTTTGGTCTTGGGACTCGGAGAGGTTGCAATTGCTGCTGTTTTATCAATTTGGGGACGCACCTGTCCGTGACCCAAGTGGAAGCCCAGATACCTAACCTCCACTCGCCCAATTGCACACTTCTTCGGGTTAGCCGTGAGCCCCGCTCCTCTCAGCGAACCCAACACCGCACCCAGGTGCCGCATATGTCGCTGCCAGTCATTACTATAAATGACAATGTCATCCAGATAAGCAGCGGCATATGCGGCATGTGGACGTAGGATACGGTCCATGAGACGCTGAAAGGTAGCAGGGGCCCCGAATAAGCCGAACGGAAGTGTGACAAATTGGTGTAATCCGAACGGCGTCGTGAAAGCTGTTTTTTCCTTGGATAAAGGAGATAAGGGGATCTGCCAGTATCCCTTTGTCAAATCCAATGTCGAATAAAAGCGAGCCGTACCTAGCCGATCAAGCAGTTCGTCAATCCGCGGCATTGGATATGCATCGAACTTCGACACAGCATTCACCTTGCGATAGTCCACACAGAACCGGACCGAGCCGTCGGTTTTGGGAACCAAAACTATTGGGCTGGCCCAGTCACTGTTGGACTCCTCTATTACCCCCATATCCAGCATGGCCTCTAATTCTTCCTGAACTACCTTTTTCTTGTGTTCAGGTAAACGATACGGTCGGCCACGTACAACCACCCCCGGTGTGGTCTCAATATGGTGTTCTATGAGTGTAGTGAGGCCAGGCAGAGACGAGAACACATCGGCAAAACGAGCCTGCAACCTGGCGACGTCAGAGGTCTGGGACGGCGAAAGATGATCCCCCCCGGGGGCAGAGTGTTCGATTGGGTTTTCCTTCCCACCTCTGGTCCGAGATCATCCTCCCTCCCCACCACTGTCGCCAGCATCACCGTGTCCGCCTCACTCCATTTTTTAAGGAGGTTGAGGTGATATAATTGATGTGTGTCGCCTCTGTCTGATCTCACAACCTCATAATTGAGATCCCCCACTCGTCGTGTAACCACAAAGGGTCCTTGCCACTTGGCGAGTAATTTTGAGCTGGACGTTGGGAGTAATACAAGAACTTTCTCTCCCGGTGTAAATTGACGTAATCTGGTACCCTTATTATATTGCCGGCTTTGTCTGTCCTGGGCCTGTAACAAATTCTCCATAGAGAGCCGCCCCAAGGTGTGGAGTTTTGTTCTCAGGTCCATTACATACTGGATTTCGTTTTTACTAGCGGTAGGTCCGTCCTCCCAAGTTTCTCTTAGTACATCCAGCACCCCACGGGGCTGACGTCCATAGAGCAACTCGAAAGGGGAAAACCCTGTGGAGGCTTGGGGGACCTCGCGCACAGCAAATAACAAGGGTTCCAGCCATTTATCCCAATTTTTAGGCGTCCTCGTGAACGAACTTTCGGATCATGGTTTTTAAAGTGCGGTTAAAACGTTCGACCAGTCCGTCCGTTTGTGGGTGATAGACGCTGGTCCGAATCGTTTTCACCCCCAACAACCCGTATAGTTCGCGGATTGTCCGTGACATGAACGTCGTGCCTTGATCCGTGAGAATCTCTTTCGGGATTCCCACGCGGGAGATCAATGAGAACAGTGCGTCCGCCACGCTTTTAGCGGAAATATTACGGAGCGCCACTGCCTCGGGGTATCGGTTGCATAGTCCACAATGACCAATGCAAATCGGTGCCCTCGTGCAGAACGCTCTAATGGCCCGACCAGGTCCATACCAATTCGTTCGAAGGGGACCTGGATTAAGGGAAGCGGGCACAATGGTGCTTTTGGAGTGGCCGGTGGGTTTACCAACTGACATTCACGACATGCGGCACACCATCTGCGCACATTCTCGTGGATGCCCGGCCAAAAGAAACGGGCCATTAAGCGATTCAGTGTCGCGGTATGCCCTAAGTGCCCTGCCATCGGATTAGCATGAGCCGCCTGAAAAAGCATTTCCCGGCGGCTCTTTGGAATGACCAATTGTGTTGTATTCTTCTTTGACTGAGTGTCTTGGGCCACTCGATACAACCTGTCTTTTATTATGGCAAAATATGGATAGGTAAGCGGCTGTGTCGGTTGGAGAGAGTGCCCGTCAATCATGCGGACCTGCTCAAACGCATTTTTGAGTGATTCATCTCGCGACTGATCCAGGGGAAAATCATCGCAGGATGAGAGAATTCGTCTCTCAATCGTGCTTCGTTCCCCTGAATCTGTCGTTGAGGGTCCCGGCTCTGCCTCTCCAAACTGCGCAACCGCTCCCATCCACCCATGTTTATCCCCAGAGACATCCGCACATAAATACCCTAATCCATCCATCCATTTTCTACCGCTTATCCGAACTACCTCGGGTCACGGGGAGCCTGCGCCTATCTCAGGAGTCATCGGGCATCAAGGCAGGATACACCCTGGATGGAGTGCCAACCCATCGCAGGGCACACACACTCACACACTCAAACCCTACGGACAATTTTTCCAGAGATGCCAATCAACCTACCATGCATGTCTTTGGACAAGGGGGAGGAAACCGGAGTACCCGGAGGAAACCCCCGAGGCACGGGGAGAACATGCAAACTCCACACACACAGGTCAGAAGCGGGAATCGAACCCCCAACCCTGGAGGTGTGAGGCGAATGTGCTAACCACTAAGCCACCGTGCCCCCCTAAATACCCTAATAACACACTAAAATCCGGCCAATTCGTCCCCAAAATTAGCGGATGTCGGAGGTGTGAGTTAACAGCTACCTCAACTGTATGCTTTTTTCCCCTAAATTTAATTACCAGGGCGACTAAGGGATAACTCACCACCTCCCCGTGCACACACCTTACCTTAACCTCGCGGCCCGTATCCAATGCCGTAGTTTGAATCACGCCTGGGTGGATCGAGGTTTGGTTGCAGCCTGAATCCACCAAGGCCTGATAAGTACCCCCCTCAATACTCACAGGTATTTGGTACCACCCAGCCCGATCGGGGGCAGTCCGCGGGGCGTCGGGGATCCGGATCATCGCTCCAATCTCCATAACCGGGCATGACCGGATGAAATGATCCGGGTCCCCGCACCGCCAACAGACCGGCCCAGGCCGACCCACTGCTCCGGTGGTCGGAAGTAGGCCAGGGGATTGGCGAGAAGAGGAGGGTGTAGACAACCGGGAGAGCTCTCTCCCGCCGGTCATTCCCCCACGCTGGAGGTTTGCCCTGATGTCAGGCAAGAATCGGGGCGACGGGCTGCCTCGATCCTGGGCAGCTGTCTGCGGTACCAGACGGAACCTGGGAGAGGAAACAGAAAGGGAAGGGGGAAGAACCGATACCTTGGATCCTCCGACCCCACAGCACGACGCCATGTGATCCTCCGCCAACTGGATGGCCTGGGTCAGCGATGTCGGCCGGTGACAGTAGACCCACTGGGCAGTTCCTGCGGGCAGTCTTCCCACAAACTGTTCCAGCGTCACCTTCTCCACCGTATTGTCGACATCACTGTCCTCATCGACTAGCCATTTGCGGCAGGCGTCCCGGAGCTGTTGGGCAAACACGAAGGGGTGACCACCGTCCCCAAACTCCAGCGACCGGAAACGCAATCGCTGCTGCTCCGGGGTTAGTCCGACCCGCTGGAGGACTGCCTTTCGAAGGTCCGCATAATCCAGGAGATTCTGGACTGGTAGCTGTTGAGCCGCGAGTTGGGCCTCTCCCGACAACAATGGAATAAGTCGGGCCGCCCAACTGGCACGGGGCCAGCCAGATACCTCCGCGGACCTTTCAAAAAGGTCCAAAAAAGCCTCCGGGTCGTCTTGGGGCCCCATTTTATGGAGCAGCACGGGAGTCTGAGGGCCGGTAGCCGCTGGTATCTCCCCTCGAGCAAGCCAGCCCCGGAACAACTCGCGGTCATCCGTCTGCGCCTGGAAGAGCCTCTGAAACCGTTTCTCCTGCTCTCCCTGTAGCGACAGCAGAGCCTGACGTTGCTCTTGGTGGAGACCCGCGAGTGCCTGTATCACTTCCGCAAATGGCGAGGTTGGCGGGTTCTGCATAGCGGCGGCTTTCTCCTTCAATACCGGGTTTCGGCACCAGTGTAAAGAAGGTTCTTTGTAAGGAAAGAAGGAGATGAGGTCGGATTGGCTGAATTAGGCTTTTATTCAGCTCTTCAATCAAAACAAAAAGTAAAAGTAAATAATATGTAAGTTATGGCCTCCTGGCACATAAATAATTCACGTCCCGAAGTTTGTCTCTCTCTCGACCGTGTCTCCTGCTCGTCCATTCGTGTGTGTCCCTCGAACGTCTTTTGTTGGCTTTTATACTCTTCTCGCCAATCACTGGAATTACAGACAGGTGTTTACAATTTGTCTCTGACCTACTTACCTCCCGTCGATTTCCTCTCTCTCTCTCTCTAGATCCCGCTAGGCCACGCCCCCCTTGCCACACTCAGTTTCATCAGGAGATAACAGATTCCTTAAAGCCATATTAAGCATAGAAAATTCCTGGGGATCATCAAATATGGAAATTAAAGTCTTTTCATATGGACTGACCTGTGATGCTGGGATGTTGGAATCATAGTGTTTGGCACATTCACCGCTGAAGGATAAGACCTTTGCTGATTTGATACAGTTGTTCCATCAGAAGAAACTGCAGGTATTTGATTTACCAGCAGGTATTTGAAGACTCTACCTGTCTTTTCGGCCAGACAATCCGACTGTCTCTGCACGCATCTCAGTTTGCCTAGCCAACATCTCGCTCTGAATGATTGGCCATCCCCTGTAGCTGAACTTTACAAAAACAGAACTGCTCGTAATCTCGCCCAACACAAAGACTCATCACAACCTCTCCATTCAACTGGGCTCATCAACCATCACATCTTCCAGAAAGGGAAGAAACCTGGGAATGGTGGTCGATAAAAAGTTTAACTGCGCAGATTCAGCTGTTTGCTGAGAGAGCGTGGTTTGAGACAGAGCTCCGTCAAACTTTTTCTAAATATATCAATTATTCCTGTTATTTATCAATATTTATGTTCTAAATTGATAACTCACAGAGGGTTAAACCTATCCTTAAGTGTATCCCATACCAAATATCGTCATATAACGCACAGATAAATTTGTTTCGTACGACCATTCGCTATTAGCACTCAGGCTGTTAGCATTCCCAGCCTTTAGTCTGAATATTGCCTTTACTGCTTAACCCACTGTTCTCATTATGACACCACTTATGGCTAATGATTCAGATATGTGTTTAACGTTACCTTTGAGTACAGATGATGAATCTTTCTTCGCACTTCAGTCAGAACTGGAAGTATTGGAGAAGCAGATCCACGATCTACTCGAGAGGCAAACACGTCTGCGAGAACGTAAAACGGCGATGGAAACATCCCGGGCTGACGCTCGCAAAGCTGCGGTAAGTGTTCGACGTGATTGTAATACTCCTATCACTTCTACTCCATGTGTTTCTATGCACAGATCCCTGGCTTCTAGATCACGACGAGCCGAAACGAATTTCACCCCTGCGCCAGCACACACACGGCGGAAGGCGAAATCCAGGACCGGAGCGATGACCTCCCCCCCACCGCCGCCACCGGTCTTCGAGATCCCTACCAGTAACCGCTTTGCCGCCCTCTGCAAGACGAAATCCAACGCTGCTGTCATCGGAGACTCAATCGTCCGGAACGTACGCGCCTCCTTCAATGAAGGTAAGGTTCGCACTCACTGTTTTCCTGGCGCCCGTGTTCTCGATGTCTCTGCGCAGGTAACTGCGATTCTGAAGGATGATGCAAGAGTGGGAGCCGTAGTTCTGCACGCGGGGGTGAATGACGTGAGAATGCGGCAGTCGGAGATCCTGAAGAGGGACTTAAGGAGTCTGGTCGATACTGTTCGCAACGCATCGCCCACGGCGAGGATCATCGTATCAGGGCCGCTTCCTACTTACCGACGAGGGAACGAAAAGTTCAGTAGACTATTTACACTTAATAATTGGTTAATGTCATGGTGTATTGAACAGAAGCTGCTCTTTGTAAATAATTTTGATCTGTTCTGGGAGCGACCAAGGCTCTTCCGCCCCGACGGGCTGCACCCCAGCAGCATTGGAGCGGAAATTCTGTCTGACAACATCTCAAAGACGCTACGCACCATTTGACTAGTAAGTACAAATTTTAACCATAGTCTGTGTTCTTCTCACCCAACTGTTAAGAATGTTACTGCTTTCAAATGCATAGAGACTGTGTCTGTCCCCCGAATAATACAACCAAATAATAATTTATTTAAAAGTCAGAGAAAAAATCTTATCATGATTAAACCAAAAGACAATATATTTAATGAGCAAAACCAACGGCTAAAGTTTGGGCTACTTAATATTAGATCACTAAATCCAAAGGCAGTTATTGTAAATGAAATGATCACAGACAACAGTTTTGATATACTTTGCCTTACTGAAACCTGGCTTAAGCCAAACGATTACTTCGGTCTAAATGAGTCTACTCCACCAAGCTACAGTTATATTCATGAGCCACGTCCGGTTGGTCGAGGTGGTGGTGTCGCAACAATCTTTAGAGACTTTCTTACCGTTACTCGGAGAACAATGCATACATTTAAATCATTTGAAATGCTTGCGTTGAACATAACAGTTCCAAACAAAAGTAAAAAATCATTGGTCTCTCTTACATTGGTTACTGTGTATAGACCTCCTGGGCCTTACACTAATTTTCTGATAGAGTTTGCAGACTTCTTATCGGATCTATTGGTTAACGTCGATAAAGTACTGATTGTTGGAGATTTTAATATCCACGTAGATAGTGCTATCGATCCATTAGCTGCGGCGTTTAAAGAACTACTAGACTCTTGTGGTGTAACACAATACATCAATAGACCTACTCATCGCCTTAATCATACCCTAGACTTGATTATATCTCACGGAGCCGATCTAACCAATATCGATATTATACCTCAAAGCGACGATGTTTCCGATCACCATCTTATAACATGTACACTTCGCACTGCAGAAATCAGTTGTATATCTCGTTATCGACAGGGTAGAACAATCACCTCAACTACTAAAGATAGTTTCGTAAAGAACTTGCCAGATCTGACTCCTCTAATAACCTTTCCAACTAATATAGAATCGCTCGATGACATGACCAGCAACATGGGCACTATTTTCTCTAATGCATTAGAAGCGGTCGCACCTATGAAGTCAAAAAGGATTAATGAAAAGATCATAGCACCATGGTATAATAACACCACTCGAGCCCTAAAAAGAGAAACGCGTAAACTGGAGCGAAAATGGAAACAAACCCAATTAGAGGTCTTTAAAATTGCATGGAAAGAGAGTGCAAGCTGTTACAAAAAGGCACTAAAAGCAGCAAAAGCCGAGCACTTCCGTAACCTCATAGAAAATAACAAAAACAATCCAAGGTTTTTATTTAGTATAATTGCTAAACTAACAAACAAACAGACTCCACCTGACCTGGGTATTTCGCCGCACCTTGGTAGCAATGAATTCATGAAGTTTTTTACCGATAAAATCGAAACAATACGAGACAACATAGCTAAAACCAAACCTCCAAGTGTGTTGGAAGAATTAGTTTCAACCGTCACCCAAAAAGAAAAGCTAGAGTGTTTTTCTCCTATAAATCAGGAAGAATTAATTAAAGTTATTGCAACATCCAAACCGACGACATGCTTATTAGACCCCATTCCGACTACTTTATTAAAAGAGTTACTACCTGCTGTAATTGAGCCCATTTGTAACATCATCAACTCGTCAATTAATCTAGGACATGTCCCAGGACCCTTTAAGCTGGCTGTAATTAAGCCTCTTATCAAAAAACCAAACTTAAACCCCAATGAACTTGGAAGCTATAGACCGATTTCAAATCTCCCGTACTTGTCTAAAATACTAGAAAAAGTAGTGTCAACTCAACTGTGTACTTTCCTACAAAATAATGACATGCACGAAAAGTTTCAGTCTGGCTTTAGACCGCATCACAGCACTGAAACTGCGCTCGTTAGAATTACAAATGACCTCCTTATTGCTTCAGATAAAGGTAACATCTCACTCTTAGTCCTGCTTGACCTTAGTGCTGCTTTCGATACTGTAGACCATAAAATACTACTAGATCGTTTACACAATTATATCGGTATTCAGGGACAGGCACTGCAATGGTTCAGATCTTACTTAACAGACAGATATCAATACGTCCATTTAAAGGGGAAATCGTCAAATCTTACGCAAGTAAATTATGGATTACCTCAGGGATCGGTTTTAGGACCCCTGCTTTTCTCCATATACATGCTGCCCCTCGGCAACATTATTAGAAAACATGGAATTAGCTTCCACTCTTATGCAGATGATACTCAGCTATATATCTCATCAAGACCAAATGATTCATTTAAGCTATCCAAACTGGCAGAGTGCATCAAGGACATAAAACATTGGATGACTAGTAATTTCCTCCTTTTAAACTCTAGCAAAACAGAAATATTACTTATAGCACCAAAATCAAGTAAACAGAATATCTCCGATTACAGCCTGCAAATTGAAGGCTGCACTGTTACTCCAACAAATATTGTTAAAGACCTTGGCGTTATATTAGACGGCAACCTGTCATTTAAAAATCACATCTCAAATATCACAAAAACAGCCTTCTTCCACCTTAGAAATGTTGCCAAATTACGAAATAGTTTATGTGTTGCAGACGCAGAAAAGCTTATTCATGCATTTGTGACCTCACGGCTTGACTATTGTAATGCTCGACTTAGTGTTTGTCCTGTATCATCGATAAACAAACTATAGTTACTTCAGAATGCTGCTGCCAGAGTTCTTCTCGAAAATACGATCACATAACCCCAGTTTTATCATTGCTTCACTGGCTACCCATTAAGTATCGTATTGATTTTAAAATTCTTTTAATTACTTACAAAGCCCTGAACGGTTTAGCACCTACTTACTTAACCGAGCTTTTATCACGTTACAACCCATCACGCTCCCTAAGATCTCAAAACTTAGGACTTTTGACAACACCTAGAATAACAAAATCCACCAAAGGGGGACGAGCTTTCTCATACGTAGCACCTAAACTCTGGAATAGCCTTCCTGATACTATTCAAGGGTCAGACACACTCTCCCAATTTAAATCTAGATTAAAGACACATCTTTTCAGCCAAGCTTTCACTTAATGCATAGTTAATGAACAGCAGCTACGCTAATTATCCTCTTTATTCTCTTTCCGCCTCTGCCTCGGTATGCCCATCCCGAGGTAGGAAGAAGTTCCACCATGTCCAGACGACCGACAGATGCCCATCCCCAATTTGAGATCACGCCAGCTACAGCTGCAGACTGACTGACCATCCCAGCTCCATCTAAGGCAATTCCACCACCAGCCAAGAGAAATATGACCATCGGACCATCCCAGCTCAGACCACTACATCCCCAACCAATAGCCAAGACGGACTATTTGTCTTATTAATGCTGAAGTTACAATATTTGGTATTAAATGCTAAACTTAAATCACATGTCACCAGTTTGAGTGCAGCTATGACACATCAGAGGGGATCTGGCCCTCCCGGCTGAGCCTGGTTTCTCCCGAGGTTTTTTTCTCCATTAATTAATCATTGGAGTTTGGGTTCCTCGCCACAGCAGGGCAGTGTTAGCCTGCTCACCGGGAGACTGCATTCATTCATTTATTTAGAAATTAGATATTATTTATTAGAATGATCTTACTCGTTGTATGAATACCATGCACTGTGCTGTGTTTTAACTTTTCTGTTTTTCCTGTTTGCCCCTGTAAAGCTGCTTTGAAACAATACACATTGTGAAAAGCGCTTTATAAATAAACTTGAATTGAATTGAATAGATCAAGTTGCCAGCACCGCCCGATCCTGTAGATTCATCCTCTACAACAGCGGTTCTCAATCCTGGTCTTCGCGCCCCCCCGCTCTGCATATTTTGTATGCTTCTCCTACCGATTCGGAGGTTTGTTCAATACGCCTGCAAGAGCCCTGCGAAGTCATCACTAGATATTCTGCCATAATTCCAGTTCGAAATGGGCATAATGTTGCGCAAATCTCAAGATTATGGTTAAATAACCCTTCAATCTTCCGTAGTAGGTTTTGTCTGTGTGAAGACACTGCAGGCAGTAGTGTTGCGCAAATTCATGTTCTTAAATTAACGTCAGCCGATTTCCTGTGTGCAGGGATTAGAGAGCAACGAACACAGTTCAGGGAACACGTCAATCGGAACGCGGTTCATTCGTTGAGCTTTCTTCTAATGAGCTAGAGATTTAAATCAGGTGTGTTAAACAAGAGAGATACAAAAAACATGCAGAGCGGGGTGGGGGGGGGGGCGCGAGGACCAGGGTTTAGAACCGCTGCTCTACAATATTAGGTAAATTAGAACCTTCCTATCAGAGCATGCGACGCAAGTCCTAGATGCGGCTCTTGTCCTGTCCAGACTGGACTACTGCAATGCGCTACTGGGTGGACTTCCAGCTTGCACAACCAAACCTCTATAGATGATCCAGAATGCAGCCACAAGAGTTATCTTTAATGAACCGAAGAGAGCACACGTCACTCCTCTATTCATTAAGCTACATTGGCTCCCTATAGTCGCTCGCATCAAATTCAAGACTCTGATCCTGGTCTACAAGACCACCACTGGTTCGGTACCCCCTTTTCTTCACTCGCTAATGCAGTGCCTATGTACATACAGACATACATATGTACCCGCCAGATCGCTACGCTCTGCAAATGAACGATGTCTTGTGGTGCCATCCCAAATAGGTAAAAAATCTCTCTCACGTACCTTCTCCGGATCGGTTCCACCTATGTGGAATGGTCCGCCCTCTGCTACAAGATCTGCAGATTCTGTAGCCATCTTTAGGAATCGTCTGAAAACACATCTCTTCCGTCAACACCTGATTGATCAGTTCTGACTTTTATTTCTTCTCTACTCTTTATAAAAAAATAAAACAAAAATAAAATAAAAATTTAATTTACCTCTGTATACTGTGTTAGGTTATAAGAGACCAGTCTTCTTTTTTGATTGCACTTCTGCATTTTGTTGTCCTTATGCTGTCCCAATTGCTTCCATTACTTACACCACCTGTAGGTCGCTTCGGATAAAAGCGTATGCTAAATGACTAAATGTAAATCTAATGTAAATGTACCACTCTCTGCTGCTGCTGGGATGCGGAAACTGCTGCAATAATCTGAGAGGCCAAAGCATTTTGATTGGAATAATTAGCTTGCTGTTCTAAAGATGTCTGATACAAGTGACTAGGATAAAGAGCATTAGGATACCTAGCTGGGAGATCTTGAGGAGGCATTGTTGCTCTTTTAAGAACACAGCTAAAGGGGGCATGTTGGTCATGCGTTGGATATAAAACTGGATAGGGAAAATCAGGTAGGTATGGGGGCCTTAACAGTCCTCCAGTAGGAAAAAGGGGGGCCAACTTGGAGGCACCCATGGAAATCCAGGCGTACTAAATGCATTTCCCTGCATGTGTATCGGGTAGAATGTGACTTTGATCTCTTCCAACTTGAGAACTTGATTCTATTGGATGACTAACTGAAGATTCCCATATATGGCTATTACATTGCTGTGATAAACCTTCACTCACTGTAATGAGATGCACAGAAGATCCAAGGTTTTCTGGAAAGGAAACTGAGGGCCCATTCTGTGGACATGTAACAGAAGGCTGTATATGCTGCATCTCAAATGGCTCATTAATAAGGGGAACTGATGAAATAGGCAATAAAGAATCAGATGTTACATCCTGAGAGTGCGGCAGAGTATTATGTCTGGTAATTTATGGTGTAAAAGGTACCTTTCCGTGCTGGTTTTGATTTTGTATACACTCATTCAACTCATGCGCATTAGAATTTCCATCATCTTGTTGTTTGGATTAAATTAGAGTAGAAACAGGGAATGATTGATTAGAACTACATTCAGAACCAGTAGAAATTGGAGATTTTCTCTGCCTTTGCAAATCTTTCATCATTTCTCCCACACCCAACAACAGTCCCTTAATTTCCTGAAGCTCTACAGGCAAAGACCTCACATCAGTCTGAGTGGCAGTAATAGATGCTCCTTGTGATACAAGGAGTCTAGGGCTAGTTCAGGCAAATTGATTCCGAAATGGCAGAGATGGGAACAAGTCACATATGGTCAAGTCCAAGTAGGCCTGTCGCGATTTTCGATAAATCGATTAATCGCACGATAAAAAAAATGACCTCGATAATTTTTCCGGCCGCGATAATTTCATTTGCATACTTGTTTGATATCCGCGACTGAATGACAACTCTCGTTTCCTTAGCATAGGAGAAGTGAACCCTCTTGTCAGTTGCATTGACTTTGTGCGGGGAGGCGGCGCTTGTCAGTCACATGGACTTTGTGTGGGAAGGCGGGAGTGTTTGAGGCGACTGCAGAGAAGAGCGAAAAGACGAGACCAGTGTTGCCAGGTACGCGGTTTTCCCGCACAATTGGGCTATTTTGAGAATGCAATTGCGGGAAAAATTATGGAGCCGCGGGTTGCGGATTTCATAATGTTCCGCGGCCGCCAAAATGTTTATTTATATTCCAAGGATAAATGTTAATTGATGAGTTTCTTAATGTATATTCACACTCCGAATGAATACCTGGCAACTCAAGGACCGGCCGGTTCTCAAAAGTGTGGAGAACGAGTCTGACAGACAGGCTACAGTACAGGGAGGGACGCGGGAGCTCATCTCAACCAAAGAGGAGAAATTAGCGGTGGTATCAGACACAGTACATCCGAATTATGTTTTAATCAATATTTCGTCAGGTGAATGTCTCGTTGCACAATGAAAGAAATCACTCATGAGTGTACAACACTTGATTCTCCCGGCCGCCAAATATCACGTTTGATCCGCGCTATACGTAGTTTACAACAACTAAAACATTGACGTGCTTGTACACATTTTACTTTATGCAATAAATGTATCCATGTGTATTTCTTAAGCAAGTTTCTGCATTTCTTACGAAGAGAAAACATGTTTCTCGTCCATTTACGTGCACGTGGGATATTTTTAAAGGGCACATGCACCTAAAACACAATCATCCGTTGCAGTTTTCCCAGATAAGAAAAAAAAAGCTACAACAGACTTCGTCTTCCCGACAGTGCACCATAACTGGGGCATTTAGTCGACAAACAAAGTACAAACAGGACAGTGCAAAATGGTGTGCACTCACCGACAGAATAGTTCGCTTGATTGCTAAAGAGATGCTGCCCTTTAGTATCGTTATGACATTATCATTATTCTAGATGAAAATGGTCTCAGATCAACAATATTATCGTTTATCGCGATAATTTCTTGGACAATTTATCGTCCAGCAAAATTTGTTATCGTGACAGGCCTAAGTCCAAGCAAGTCTCAAGTCTTAACCATCAAGTCTCGAGTCAAGTCTCGAGTCACAGTTTAGACAAATCAAGCAAGTCAAGTCAAGTCAAGGGTTCACCCCAAGCAAGTCAAGTCGAGTCCTGATAAGTGTCAAGTCAAGTCAAGTCAAGTCGCAGTGCTAAAATAAACAGTGGATAATTTTTTAGATTCATGTTTATTTTTGCAATGAAAAGATGAATTTATATACATACATTATGTATCTTATTCACATTGCTATATATGAATTATATGCATATATGTGCAACATTAATATCTGAAAATAAAAGTGTTGCTTACACAACAGAAATCCAGTCTGAAATGTATAATACAATCTAATTCAATTTATTTGAAACATCTACACAGAAATGGAAATACTCGTATCAGACAGAATGACTTAAGACTTAAGCATTTATACAGACTATGCAGCTTATAAACTAAGAATTATGACTGAAAACTTGACTATTGTATGTTTTAAGTATATGATGCTGTAATACTTGTGCTGTCCATTAAAGTGCACAAATATTCCTATAGGGAATTTGCATCTAGTTATGGGAATCCCGGATCATTTTATTGCCTTCGATATTGAATCTTGTTTATCAAAATGAACGGATCTTTTTCATTTCGGTAGAATATAAATTAAATGTATGTTAATATTGCCAAGTGATGAAGTTATGATGCTTAATCGTCATCTCTGTGGTGGACGCGCAATATGCAGTTTCATACGTAATATATAATCTGAGAATATTTGTTTTCTATTTGAACTGGTTTCATTATTTTGCAGCACAAAACGTTTTGTTGTTATTGTGAGTATAAAAAAATGCAAACAGTTAACAGATTCAAACTATGAAATTATTCTCGTCAGTATGACCGAAACATTTTTAAAGAGTTTTTTAAGTGCAAGTGATCTCACCGGCGCGTCCATGTCAGCCGGTCTTGCAGTATATAAGCGAGCTGCTATTCAGCTTCCACACGCGCGCATTTAATATAGACATTAGCCCACATGTAATACAGAGAATCCCTTCTGTATTTTAAGATGATTTTAATGTTTTAAGAACATAATAATCTGGGATGCGGATTCCCCAATTCATCTACTCATGAGATGAGATGTAGGCCTATCAGTGATGATCGATGATCACATTTCTAATAATAAAAAACAACCAAGGCAAAATTATGACAAACAGAAACGATTAATTCATTACATTAGTGATCGTTTTATTACACTGACTATAAAGAAATTACTTTCTTACCTTGCGTCGTGGTTCTAGTAATGTCGGATGAAATTCGACGTTGTGTTTGTCAGAAATCCTTGCGTTGCATACTCTGAACTGGACCGTGAAAATAAAAAAAGATTTGCCAGTTGCAAAGTCCTTGTAGCCAAACGTGACTATCTGAGGAGCTCGACTGTTGTCCGCCATTGTAACGGCCACAACTGTTTCAAGCCGCCAGGCGCGAGAGCAGTTTCCTCTCTATCGTAACTGCTCGTCAGTAATTGGCCGTTTCCTTGTTTGACGCGGTTTGAGTTGAGCAGCGTTAAAGGCACAGGCGCTGTAGTGCTGCTGAGTCACAATAATTATTTTAGCTAATTTCATTACTTTACAAAGTTCAAGTCATTGTCGAGTCTTCCATTTAAAGTCAAGTCAAGTCTCAAGTCACTTGCTCTCAAGTCAAAGTCAAGTCAAGTCATTTTCTTACTTCAATCAAGCAAGTCGCAAGTCCTGAAAATTGTGACTCGAGTCAGATTCGAGTCAAGTCATGTGACTCGAGTCCCCCACCTCTGCGAAATGGTGATTCCATTAAATCCCATTTAGTAATTATTTCCGCATTTCCTCAGTTTATTCATCATGTTGGATAAGACTTAACATTTCTCCAGTCACGATAGTGATTGTCAGTTTATAATCAAGCACTCAACCATCGCAAACCATGTTGGTGCATGGGAGAGCACACAAGGAACACAAAAGTGAAGCTGCACAGTGAACTGAGTAAAGTTCATTAATAAAGAGTCACAGGATTTCTCACTTAGAACCAAGTCAGCCAATCACGATGTGACAGAGTTTTCTACAGTATGGTATTTGTTTTTTTAAAGGAGTGACCCAAGCTCCACAATTTTAAACCAAGCCTTGTTATATTAGACGGAATCATATTCACGCGAACATCATGTAAGTGCTAGAACTGAAAACGCCCTTGTTACTGAGATTACATCTGTAATTGACACCAGCCCCAGCGAACGGCAGGTTCTGGAATGCACCTATCTATGACGACATTGATAGGTTGAACACTGGCTCCTTAGCAAAACTTCAGCGACTACTTTGCTAGCCCCTGGTTCGCGTATGACAATTCTGAAGTGGCACGGAACTAGATGGAATGAGCAAAAAATATAGAATACAGTCGCTGCATAACCTTCCTCCGGATTCCAACATTAGCAATGCGGGGTAAAATGTATTTTTAAAGACATTCCAGCTCATGTTGGAAAAACATGGAGCGTTTGTTCGTTTAATTTCACCTAGGATTCCTTTATGTACAAGGCAGAGATCGACACTGCATTTCGCGTGTGACTAAAATTTAAAAGCAGTACTGTGTCGTCAATGTTGATCCGATATGAATGGTGCAGCAATCTTATGTGATTAAAACATTTTTGTGATATGCGTCACTATTGCTTTGCACTGTATTAGTTTGGGTGCTGGGTGAAATCCATAAATTACCGGTAGTCTCCCATTTGTTAATTTATCATTCAATTCAATTCAAGTTTATTTATATAGCGCATTTCACATTGTGTATTGTTTCAAAGCAGCTTTACAGGGGCAAACAGGAAAAACAGAAAAGATAAAACAGCACAGTGCATGGTATTTATACAACGAGTAAGATCATTCTAATAAATAATATCTAATTTCTAAATAAATAAATAAATGAATGAATGCAGTCTCCCGGTGAGCAGGCCAACACTGCCCTGCTGTGGCGAGGAACCCAAACTCCAATGATTGATTAATGGAGAAAAAAACCTCGGGAGTAACCAGGCTCAACCGGGAGGGCCAGATCCCCTCTGACGTGTCATAGCTGCACTCAGACTGCTGACATGTGGTTTTGGTTTAGCATTTAATACCAAATATTGTAACTTTAGCATTAATAAGACAAATAGTCCGTCTTTGCTCTTGGTTGGGGATGTAGTGGTCTGAGCTGGGATGGTCCGATGGTCATATTTCTCATATATCATCAAAACTCTCGTAGCATTTGAGACATTTGATATCACTGATCACGGGTCTCAAATGCAGACAGGCAAGGTCATATATCATTAAACGCAATACATATATAGGCTATACAAACTATACGCCAAGCCTTGCCATCACATCCAGGAAACAAGTTGGTAAATTTGAGTAAAATCATGCTGTGCGATTGCGTCACTTGAAATACTAATGTGGGGAGGTCATTTATAAATCTGTCTGACCATATTCACAGAAGGCTCCAACTACGTATTTACAACTTTGGGACACTTCTCATGCAACTGGGCCATCTGGTCACCCTACTGTGACATCAAACTGAAGAAACATCAGAAGTTGACAGTGCATGCATGCATGGCTGCACATTTTCCTGACCTGAACCATTGGCCCTGAACTTTGACCATTAAGCTTGTGATGTCACATCCCAGTCTTTTACCAATGCAGACATCAGACCGTGGGTCACCCACAGAGGTCATCTTATCTATGTGACCTCTGTGCACATATCAGTGAACACGGTTTTTGTCCAAATCTGATCCCTCACCTTACCAAACAGCATGAGATACAGATAAGGGACAGCAAGATAGAGAATAAACTGCAGTGAAAACAATAAATAATGGCTAAACATTACTTAAACATCAACATCAACCACAAAAACTAAATTTTAAGTCCATACTTAGCTCTTGATAAACCATTGTTGATATGTAAAAATCAGTGAACTTCATCCAAACATTCTCACTGTGAAAACAAACAACTTAAAATTACAATAAACATTTGTACAGTATAAAAATAATTCTGTCCGTGGAAAGTTTACAAAAAAACATGGAGATTTAGTGTGTGCATGTGTGTGTGCGTGCGTGCGAGTGTAGGAAACTCAGATTAATGAGGTATTGACAGACAACAGCCTTGATTGGTGGACAGCTGGTTTTCCATGTATTTCCTGTTACTGCTTTTATCATACACACACTCCCGCACACACACACGCACATCCTTTTTTTAAATAGTTTCTATGGTACATGCCCACATTTAGCTCAAGTCTCTGTACCACAGTATCCGTCATTGAGTGCATTACCAAAACACACAAAGGTACAGACTACCTGTCTCATTTGGGAAACTTTCTGTGCAAATTGTTTACAAAAACATTTATGTAAATTAAATATGAGATCTCATGTCCGAAAATGTCTTAGGCGCCTTAATATATATACAGAAGCTTTACACCCTCACCCCTTATCTTGTAGAAAGTCAGATAAGTGATGTTTTTCTTAAGATTGGCCTGATTTTGATGATAACATCTCATTTTTATGTCTCTCTCTGCCCTACAAGGGTCATTTGACCTAGCTAAAAATAACATTATTTTGTGTGTTTGGGGTAATATGTGTTTAAGGTTAAAATCACATGCTGTACATTAATGTTGCTCCTCTCTGCGGTTCTCCGGATTTTTACAAAACTCGTCATTCTGAAAAGCTCGGTGTGCTTTGATTGTCCAAATACCTTAAGCATGTGGTGGAAATGTTACGTCCCTTACCGTTTTCAGAACATCGGCTTCCAAAGCATTTATATTGACAGTTGATAATGTCACTGTATGAGTTTGATTCTTAAAGCCTATTCAATTCAAACCCACCATTGTGCTAAAAACCTAATCAACCATTGCTCCCAGGGAACATTCGCATTAATAACTGTACTGTGAGTCAGATGAAAGTTTAAAGAGCACACACTAATAAACAACTGGACTCAACATTTTGGTTATATGTACCACATTTATGATGAAAACCAGATGTGAATAAAGACTAGGTCTGTAAACAAAATCTTAATAAATATCACAGGAAGACACGTGCACCCTGTTGGCACTAAAATATGTCTGTGGCTGCCAACACAGCAGACTTCCCTTAATGTCCTGTAAAGAGGAAGAGTCATTCAGCATCTTCCTCTCAGCATCTGTACTGCAAAGACAACAACATGGATATTCCTTTCATTTAACCCACTCAAATAACACACTGCACACATCTTTTCCACAGATACTCAAAATGTATTATCAAGACAATCTATGGGAAATATATATTTTTTTTTTAAACAAAATTAATTTTTTCATTACCATCGATAAAGATCATTTCATTAAAAACCGCAATGAATAGACATGTTAGTTGAGTTTATTGAGTGGTTTCTTTACTCTTGTGGACATGTGACCCTTCTACCATTTAAATCCTAAATTAATTAAAAAGAAAAAAAATACTGGTAAAATAGATAAAGTAACGGGGGAAACAAGATCAAGATAAATCAGCACTGTGTTGCTTGAGGACCAGGGAAGAAACAAAAGACGAAGGCTCCTTTCTCTCCATAACTCTCTTCTTCTTGTCATTGTGAAGTGTGACCTCTCTGTTGGTTGTTTGAGAGGGACAGGTGAAAGGTCATGACACGGTTGCAAAGCTCTGCATGGAGCTCTGAGGGTGTGGAAGAAGGTCAAATGTGAACCTGCAGGGCAAAGTACATTGCTCACACACTTTCACATACAACGGTCAGGAATACACAAGAATAAACCAATCAGCATAGGAGAAAGCCCATGTGAGAGCCAATCAAAGCGTCACAGAATTGCTGCCCACAGATCACAGACAGAGAGATTCCCAGGCAGGGGAACGGTTTTGGCTAAAATGGATACAGCCACCTCCGCTGGGCATGCACACTTCAATACTGCATCATTTTTGTCATACAGACAACAGTTATTTACTTTTTTTATTATTGTAATCAGTGTTGGGTAAGTTACTCTGAAAAAGTAATTTGTTACTAGTTACAAATTACATATTCAGTAGAGTAATTAGATTACAGTAGAAATTACTCTCTCCGAAAAGTATTTCATTACTTATAACTAATTACTTTCTATATCATATATCAACCTTAATTAGTGAAGTGATTCAAGATTAGACACACAACTGCTCTTAATTCATTCAAATAAATAATATAAAACAACATAGAGTACTCTTATTAACTGACTATAGCATTGCAAATGTGAGAAAGATACATTAATGCCTGCATTTGAAAGATAAACTTTGAATCTTGCCAATCTAATCTTGAGTGCCTATTCAGTAGTATTGCATAAGTTGTATCTTCGAAGAAAATTTAGTTTGGTCAAATCAAGTAGGTCGTGCTCGTTGGTTGGCACATGGGCGGGCTCTTTCGCCTTACCGTGTATTTCCGGGAGAGTTGCCCAATAAAAGGAATAGGATTTATCCAGACTTTAAAAAAACTTTCCGGAACAAGTTGGAGTAACAAGTTGAACATGTTAATTGGGGGGGTTATTATTCTTTGATGTATATTAAGTATCTAAGTGTATGGTTTGAAAAGGATACAAAAAATCTAATCAACAAGAAAAAGCCTTTACAACCTTGTAATAAATCTTTATTGAATGTCGATGCTGTTTTTATATATGATTTGTTGATCAATTGTTACTGTTGTTTTAAAATCTTTGAAAAAATTTAAAGCCACACTGTGTCGTCACATTAGATTTTAGTGCAAGGGCAATAAAATATAAAGATCACAAATAAATAAATAAAGCATTTACTATAAAGAAACACAGTACAGTAGGGTTTAAAGACGTTTTTTTGGATGATCTAATGGGTTTTTTTTAGAACGTGATCATGCAATGCAACATTAATACATAAATTTTTTTTAAACTTAATATTGTTTAAAATGTGTACACTTTATTCATGAGTAACACACTGATAATCCATATGTTCATCATTGTGTTATACTGTTGTCAATGCGAGCAGCATCTCATCAGATGCTGTGGGCTTTGCCTTCATTTGGGCTTTTCATGCTCCCGCTGCGGTGGGATGCCACTAATGAACAAGCCGTCTTTAAAAGTCCTTGAAAAGCTGCTATTGAGCGAGGATGGGAAGCAGCCAAGCTGTGTGGGCAGACTGCAGGACTACAGTCTGATAAATGAGAAGGGAATTCCGCGTTTTGGTTTCTAAATAACTTTCAGATCTTAGAAGTTTTTTTAAGATGCTCATGGGAATTTTCAGAGTTGCCTTACGGTGATAGGCATGTTTATGGTATTACTTTACTACAATATTAATAATACTTTCTGCAATGATTATAAATAGATGTTTACCTTTCCTGAAAATTATGTGTTGCCCATTCAAAACTTCTCTATTCTTATTTGAATATAAGTGTATTCTGGGTGGTTACTAAGTCTACCAAGATAAAAAGGAAAATAATTTTGGTCAGACACTATACAATAAAGTGCTATTTGTTAACAATTAGTTAATGCATTAGCTAGCATGAACTAATAATGAACAATACATTTATTAATATTAATTCATGTTAATTTCAGCATATTCTTATACTTTGTTAAAACCAAACGTTGTCACTCTTAAGTAAGTGATAATGTACAGGCAGCCGGTTGTTACTTCAGAAATTAGCCCTGAAAGTGTGATCAGGGCCACACCGAAGAGGCTTATTTCGCGATGACAGCTGGCTACTCGTACACTATCCTGATAATTACACGTTTACTTGCCACATGAAAAAAACTGGACATGAAATGTGAATTATTATTATTTATTATTCACATATTTTAAGCTCTTTTTTAACGAATGCCGACCTTCCACGAGGAAAAGCTGTTTACTTTCGGTTTTAAGGTAAGAAACGACGTTCAAATATCACAAACAGGCAATTTGGTTTAATCAATTGTAAATATAATGTCATATATGTCATTAAAAGACATATTTATATTTAATTTGTCAATAATTAATAATACTGAACAAAATAAATTGTTCACTGTTAGCTAATATTAGCTAATCTATTTACTAATGATAACTAATAGCACTTTATTGTAAAGTGTTACCTAAATCGTAATTGAAAAAAGTATGAACAATAACAATAATGATTGCTTTTTTATTCATAACGGTTGGTTTCATGATTAAAGCCACCTTTCCACTGTCGGACAAAACGGTTCTAGGAACAGTAAGGTTACAGTTCTATGTCGACTTGAGCCTGATTCTTATCGCCACAACTTTACAAACCATTCTAGGTTCGGCCTGGAATTGTGCTGGTGGAAAGCATGTAGTGATGTTTTTTTTTCCTCCATTTAGTTATCATTGGAGTTTGAGTTCCTCGCCACAGGGCAGTGTTGGCTTGCTCACAGGGAGACTGCTTTTATTAGATGTTATTAACTAGAATGTGCTTGCTGGCTCTATAAACACCATGCACTGTGCTGTGTTTTACCTTTTCTTTGTTTTTCAGTTTTCCTTATTGTCTCCTGTAAAACTGCTTTGGAAGAATGCACATTGAGAAAAGCACTATATAAAAAAAATTGAATTGAATTGAATTGATGTTGACGCTCAGAATTGGTTCGTCTGTTGCCTGGCTACCCAATTCTGACTGTAGTTGGCCAAGTGCATATTTGGAGAGAAGTAAATAAATGCCTTTTTATTTTACTTTTTCGATCATGGGTCGTGTTCTTTCTGAGATTTAGCAAAGTAGAAATGGAGTCCTAAAACAAAAATATCTGATTGTCCTCCATAACACGGTAAGTATCCCATATCGTCCTCAAACTTGCATTATCAACACAACACTGATGCATTTGTATTAAATTCCAAGGAGCTCTGTTATCAGCCTCACAGTGGAATATTAACTTTGTCTGTACTGGCTGGGCCGGATCGGCACAGAATGGTACGGTCAAGTAATGAGAAGGGTTTGGCCCGAAGGTGGTTATCATGGTTCTGTGTCCTGAGACAATCTAGCACACATTCTGATCACTATGTAGGTCACGGCAAGTCATTGAAATGTCATCTGGTGGGTTCATATCTAATTATTCCTCTTCAGAAGACAATACGGATACTGAGAAAGAGGAAAAATGGAGAGCGAGGGGGAGATAGAGATAGGACAGTAGGAGAGGGTAAATGGTTTCTAATGTCAAAATACTTTCAAATGGTTGTGTACAAGGAATCCAATTCTTATTGTGTCTGACTAAGAAAAAAATTACACTTTATACTGTAAACTGTATCATAAAAGTTGTGCCATAAAACACAATCGCCATAGTTTATCAAAGACTGGCAATTCTTTATGATTGGCAAGTGTGTTTAACCTGAACTTGCAAGAAAATCCAGGAGCATGAAAAAGTAACAAGATAAAATCTCTGTGCATGACAAAGACATGGAGTCTGCCTCTTGTGTGTGTTGCATTTATGAAGGAACATTAATCTGATATCAACCCCACCACCTACTGAACAATAATAGAGTTTATTGTGACAATGCACACCACTGATCTGAGGTCAGTCATGTAGACCAATGACTGATCAGCCCACTGGGATTGGTCTTTATTCTCAGACTTTCCCCAGAATCTCCACTTACTGCCACTGAGAGTGATGTCATCCACAGTGAGGAGCAGTGAAGGGTGTGCATGTTAGCAAACTCATAGAGATAAAACTAAAGCCACACCCCAAATGAGTTCACGTAGAAACTCTGATTCTCAGCTATGTTTATTAACATTACAACTTTGCTATTATGTTATAAAAACAGACGCAATTGAGCACAGCATTTTGAAGAAAATGTATTGTTTTGTATATTCTTATAGTAACCATTGATAATTTTGATGTTTTGTCAACACTGAGACATTTTGAAGAAGCTTCAGATGAAATGTAAAATTGCTTAGCTTGATATCACATGAATTTGATTTTTTTTAGAAGGTATCTAATGAATGAATTGGTGTTAAGGCATCTTTAACAATAGAAATGTATTTTTCATTTGAGAGAGACCATTGAGCTCTTATTAAAGATCACTGTTTGCAATTCATCTTTGATACTGCGCAACCAAGAGAACAAAACAAAACTTTAGATCAGAACTCTGTGCCAAGCCAACTGACTTTTATCCAGGAATGTAGAAATTTGGGAGAGATTTGAAAAGTGAAATATTTTTAATGGCTCTAAACATATACTCCCTCTGTCTGCAATTGGCCCGACAGGGACACTATCAGATTTTAACAATAATGTGATTATCGTGGTATGTATGACGTTAAATAAAGAAATGATGCCATCAGACAAACCCATCTTTTGTTTATATTGTAATTTCCCCATGGGTAAAATCAATGTGATGTTTACTTCTTGAACCAAACTGATGTGATTGATCTATTTGACATTTCTAATGGTGCAGAAAGACACACACTGCAGTTTTTCCGTCATAGATTTCTGAGAAGTTATATTATACCTGGGATATGTAGAAATATAAAAAATGGCTTGGACAGGGCTTGAGAGGACCCTTCCCCTTTGTTATGAAGATCACTATGCCTGTGCATTTATCGTTCAGAATATTTTTTTGTGGCTCAATGATGATGATTTCTTGTTTGTGGGATAAACACTTCTTCATCTGTTTGTGTGTGTATTTGTGGTGATGCTCAAAACCTCGCCAGTTGGCTTGCTATCATTTAAGCCTCACTAAAATGTAATATCATTGTTTTTGCATGCTTGCTAGCTTTAGGAAAATGTCTATCAAAAAATGTGAAAAGGTTAAAGGTATTTGGAATTATTTTACTGTGTCAAGTTTTATTTTTGGTTAGGATTTTATTCTTAGCCAGTGGCCATAATTGTAGTGTGTAATGGGAGTCAGGGGAATCAGTGTTAAGCACAGACTAAATATTTAAGCATGTAAAAATCCTTTTCTCAAATATTTATAGTGGGTATGAGGTTTTAACTAACACCAGATGTATAAGAGAGGAATGCTTGCATATCAGGAAATGTAAGTTTATATGGATTAATAAGAGCATCATGCAGAAGTAAAGTTTTACATTGTAAAGTGTTTAAATGAAGCCACTGAAACAGGGAGGGAGACACTTAAATTACGTTCAGTGCCTATCCTGGACGTCTGGGGGCCCTATGCAAACCTTTGTGAGGGGTCCTTGTCATAGTAGTTAAAATTAGATAAAAATAACTGTAAACTATAAGAAATAAAAATAATACATCAATTAACACATTTAAATGAATTAAAACTGAAAACAAAAAACATTAAACTGACAGTAAGAACAATAAAGTATAAAATCATATTCACGTTTTGATTCACATGTAAATAATCCTTCACCTAAAGTAACACTTGGCTCTGGAACAATCTAGCTGTCAAAAAAACTTTAACACACTAATGCGCAGTGTTGACAAACCAACTGTATGCCAGTGGACATATACTGAATTTGTAAATCTGTCCTTGCATTTGTCAAAACTAAATAATACTTTGAAATAGTACAAAAGAGCATGCCTTCTTGTTCTTTTGCTTCGCGTTGTTATAAAAAGTTATAAAAATAGCGTCTCTGTTTACATTATAGAGTTCGTGAGGCGCTTGCATCTTAAAGTGTGACATATGCGGCAAACAGCCAATCACACGGAACACGGAAAGCATCATAAGTGTGATTGACTTCTCGCGAGTATCAGGGCAATTCACTTTTCTGTTGAAGATGACGAGATCATTATGAATTTTTTTTATGAATTGAAACACATTTACAAGGCAGGAATAAACACGACTGCAGTGAAAGTTTGAGAGGGCAGCTACTGACTATATCAATACAGAATCAAGAATTAATTTACAGAATTTAAATAGGTTTACAATAATATCTAAAGATAATATCTATACTTCATTACTTTAAAATGCTTTATATATTGAAGTTTGTTTTATACGAATATGGTTATATTAATGTAAATGCTTAGTTTAATATTAATTATCAAATCAAATAATAATCATATGAACGTTTCCCAAATCATAATGAAAAAATTTACAATACAAATAAACAGTTAGCAGCATAAGGTTATCCCTCTAACATCTTATCACTTTAAAGTTTTTTTAATTTGGAGCAAGAGATACGAGGTTGGTGGCTTCACTGCATCAGAAATAAGTCACTTTCTCACATCTGATTGGACCAGTTTTGGTAAAGCCTAAGTTACCATGGCGACGAAATGCTCTCAAAACCAATCCACCTTATTGAGCCCGAAAACTCGGAGAATGCTCAAACTAAACGCGAACTTACCTGGGTAAAAACCGAAACCGGCTTCGTGATACAGGCCACAAATTGTCTGCTGGTAGATAGCATAACAACACAACAATATTAGCAGAAGTGTGAAGTCTCGTAATCTATGAGATAACAGAAATCAACATTTCAACTATTAATTTCAATGAATTAATTTCACAATTCAAAGTTTAACTCAGTCAAATATAAATATATCAAGATTATTTTTTCAAAGAATGTTCTTTACATTCTTAAGTAAGAATGTAAAAGTAAGATGATTTTAAAAATAAATCACAAAGAAATTACTTTAGTTGGGTTTTCACAGGGCTGCACATTTTATTATGTTGAAGGTCCAGTGGTATTTTTTGAGTGTGTATTGACAGAATTACAATAGAAAATGCATAAATGAAATAATTAAGTCTTCAGTGTTGTAGAAAGACCTGATGAAGCATTATTCACCTTGTTGTTTCTACAGTAGCCCTAAACGGACAAACTGCTCAACAGAACGCATTTCATAAATCCATAATCTCCTTCCGCAAAGCAGCGAAAACATGACAACATCTTAGTTCTGTGCAGCCACAGTAGTGCTTCGAGTGAGCCATTGGTTGCAATTCGCAACCTCATTGCTAGATGCCGCTAAACTCTCCATATTGCTCCTTTAAATTAGATGTTTAATGAGCCCAAATGAAAATTTTACATGATAAACATTTACTAGACCTTTCAGAAAGTGACATTAGAAAACAACACACAATAATGTACTGTCAGCTGGAAATATACACATATTTTCCACTTGATAAATGTTTAATATGGATCTTAACAATCATTACAAATTAAAAGCATTTTATTATACAACTGAACACACGCACAGACACACACACACAAATCTCTACAATCTTTATCAATTTCATCGTGGGATTTTGTGTATGCAGACACTCCTCAGATGATAATAAGAAGCAACACACACACACACACACAGGAAATGGAGGAAATGCCACAGAGGGTGTGTAATGCCATCTCTGTTCTCTTTTTATACACTGCCTGTTTATTGATAAGGGTGGGTATAGGGGGTGCTGTATAAGTAGAATGGAAGTAAAGTTACATCTTTAAACATTTGTCATACACCAAATATAATATGGTAACATTTCCATTATAAGACTATAAACTGAGAAAAGAATTATATCAGAAACAACATACGTTTCTCAGTTTAGTAAGTATTCCCACTATAGATAACGTTTTAGTATGTGTGAAAGATTAAACAAAGGCTAATTTCTGCTTTTAAACACTTCACAATGTCTTGCCCCCTAGCATTCCTTTAGTGCATTACTATAGGTATGCTTTTGTTTCTTGTACAAACTGAGGGAGAAGTCCAAATTATTTTCTGTGGTAACCGGCAGCACGTCACACATGCTGTTGGTGGAGTTGGACTTCTAGATGCTAAAGCATTCCTTTAAGATCTTGTCTGAAACAGGCTTGGATTGTTTTGAAAGCAAAAGACAGTGACCCATGAAAATTAAAGGTTGAAACGGCCCCCATAATTCATAAACTACAAAAGCTTTTTTAGCTCTTAATTGCGTTTCACGTGTTAATTCACAAACGCTGCCAAGTCACAAACAACAATAAACACTGACATCACGGTTCAGTTATCGCAACGTCTCTGACATCACTCTCATTTTCTGTCTATTTTGTACTGCAGGGCATTGAGTAGAGGCACTTTTCTGCACACAAAACCACTGTTTGATCGCACCTTTTGTTATACAAACTGTAAAAAAGTCTAAACGGAGCCTACACATTATGTTAATCCCTTATTTGGGGGAGTCTTGAGAAAGTGTAGAGACTGTCATTAACCTGTCATAGACCCTGAAGTACATCACTCAGACGAAGGGTTTGGAAATGTGTGCTGTCTAACAGTTGATGACCATTATAGACTTATGAGGATCCGTTTGGTTATTTAGTAGAGTCTTTGAAGTTTAAACAAAGAAGGTACATACACACCTGAGGCCAGGTTAACAGTGTGAGTGTGTGTTTTTGTATATGCAGCTGTAAAAAGAAAATGTTTTAAAATCTGTTTGATCTTTAGGCAATGCTCTCTTAATCAGATGAGAGCCTCAATACTAATCCAGCCATATCACCTAATCCACATTCTCAAACCATCTCCAGTCTGTGACATAAACCTTAAACATGTTACCTATCCTTTTAGACAGAAACGGCACACCCACAGACAGCTCAATGCGACCCATAATACACAAAAAAGTATATCCAATCTGATTATTAAAGCTGCAAGCAGAGATGATTGGGCCCTCGCACAAGTGCAACCGCAAACCCTGAGCCACCACTGCTGCCAGTTTTGTTAATATAGACATATTTAAAACGTCTTTCAGGGCATGACTCTTATCAAACATGTTAATTTTGGGGCAGACTGGACAATGTGTCTCAATCATTAAGCATGCATACGCACAAATTTGTGTGTGAAACCGACATTTGAGCGTTTTCAGAAAGAAATCTTGATTCACTTAAACTTTCGTATTAAATTACATTCTAATTAGAAGAAAAAGATAGGAACATGCCTTCCTATCTTTCTAAGATGCCTTGTGAATGGCTTTCAAAGACACTCTTAACTCCATGGGCGTTAGTCAACATGTGTCAGGACCCACTCACCTTCGTAATCATACTTTAGATTTAATGCCATCTTATGGTATAAATGTGGACGATGTTAAAATCGTTCAGCAGAGTGAAGACATTTCGGATCATTATCTGATATTATGTTTGCTTCACTGGCCTACGGCTGCAAATCAAACTCCTTGTTACAAATATGGTAGAACGATTACTTCAACTACCAAAGATGCGTTTCTCGACAATCTGCCTGAATTGTCTCAAATATCTAGCATGAGTAAAAACAATGACGATCTTGACATTACTATTGAAAATTTTAACTCTACCTTCTCGGAAACATTAGACACAGTTGCTCCTCTGCGTTTAAAAAAGATAAAAAATGGCAGCCCAACACCGTGGTATAATGAACACACTCAGGCTATAAAGAAAGCGTCCCGTAAAATGGAGCGGAACTTTGAGAAAACTAATTTAGAGGTATTTCGTATAGTATGAAAGGATAGTTTTCGAAAATACAGGAATGCCATAAAAACGTCTAGATCCGCCACTTTTTACATCACCAATAGAAGAAAACTATCACAACCCTAGGTTTTTATTTAACACCGTGGCTAAATTAACAAAAAATAAGTCGTCAGCGACTTCAGACTGTGATTATCAGCATAACAGTGATGAATTTATGAACTACTTCACTAGTAAAATCCAAGATATTAGAAAAAAATTATAACAATGCAACCAGAAGTGAAACCCGCTGAACAAACTAACTACAGCACCCCTAAGGAGAAATTGGAATTATTTTCTACAGTAGATCACAATGAACTCTCTAAAATCATTAGATCATCCAAATCAACATCATGCATGCTAGATCCTATACCTACAAAACTACTGAAAGAAATGCTTAGAAGATCCTCTTCTTAGTATTATTAACTCATCTCTGACATTAGGACATGTGCCTAAAGCATTTAAGGTGGCTGTTATAAGGCCCCTTGTCAAAAAACCCAAACTTGACCCAAGAGAACTAGGGAATTACAGGCCTATATCGAATTTACCTTTTATATCTAAAGTTCTTGAAAAAGTAGTTTCATCTCAGTTATGCTCCTTCCTCCAAAGGAATGACATCAATGAAGAATTCCAGTCTGGATTTCGAGCATGTCACAGTACAGAGACTGCTTTGATCAGAGTTACAAATGATCTGCTTTTCGCGTCTGACCATGGCTGTGTTTCATTATTGGTGCTGCTAGACTTTAGTGCTGCATTTGACACCATTGACCACAGCATACTCCTACACAGACTCGAAAAGTATGTCGGCATTAATGGAATAGCATTGAAAGGGTTTAAGTCTTATTTATCTGACCATTTTCAATTTGTAGCAATAAACAATGATGTGTCCCGCAAATCGCAAGTCCAGTCCGATGTACCACAGGGCTCAGTCTTAGGGCCTCTGCTCTTCGCATTATATATGCTACCTCTAGGACAGTGGTTCTCAACTCTGGCACGCGAGATCGATTTTCCTGCAGAGTTTATCCCCAACTCTGATATAAAACACCTGAACAAGCTAATCAGCGTCTTTACAATAGATGCGTTCAACCTAATGTTGGGCTGCGCAGATTGTTTGGCATATCGCATTAAAGTACCGCGAGAGCGATTCAAATGCGTACCGCGCAATCTGCACTTGAATCTCTTCTGCACTTGATTAGCCTCTTCAGGTGTTTTATCAGAGTTGGTGCTAAACTTGGCAGGAAAGTGGATCTCGCGGGCCAGAGTTGAGAACCACTGCTCTAGGAGATATAATAAAGCGACACGGAATTAGCTTTCACTGTTATTCTGATGATACTCAACTGTATATTTCCTCGAAGCCTCATGAAACCCAACAGTTCCATCAAATAATGAAATGCATAGTTGATTTAAAAAACTGGATGAGTACATTTTTTTTACTACTGAACTCGCACAAAACAGAAGTGTTACTTACTGGACCAAAAACCGCCATACGTAACAACCAAGAATACTGCTTAACTATTGACGGATGCTCCATAAAATCCTCGTCATCAGCTAAGAATCTTGGTGTTGTATTCGATAGTAATCTGTCATTTGAGAGCTATGTCGCCAACACCTGTAAAATTGCATTTTTCCATTTTAAGAATATATCTAAACTACGTCATAAGCTGTCCCTGTCAGATGCAAAGAAATTTATTCATGCATTTATGAATATTACTGTAATGCACTTTTAGGGGGTTGCCCTGCAGGCCTATTACAAAAACTGCAACTGGTTCAAAACGCGGCAGCTCGCGTTCTTACACGTACTAAAAAGTATGAGCATATAACCCCGGTTCTGTCAACCTTGCACTGGTTACCTATAAAGCATCGCATTAACTTTAAGATCTTGCTTATTTCCTATAAAGCCCTACATGGTCTAGCGCCGCAGTATTTGAATGAACTTCTATTGTATCACAATCCTCCACGTGCATTATGCTCTCAGGCGTCCTGTCAATTAGTAATACCTAGAATTTCAAAATCAAGTGCAGGTGGTAGATCCTTTTCATATCTAGCGCCTAAACTTTGGAATATTCTTCCCTGCACTGTCCGGGAGGCAGACACACTCTGTCAGTTTAAATCTAGACTAAAGACGCATCTTTTTAATCTTGCATACACTACACTTCCATAATATTAATCCTCAGAGGATTTAGGCTGCATTATTTAGATCAACCGGAACCAGGAACACATCCAACAACAAAGGATGTACTTGTTGCATCAAAGAGTGCAGAACAGTACTCTACTCCCAGCCAGTCTTGTCTTTTTGAAATGAGTGAAAATGAAAATTGTAAAAAGCGCTATATAAATAAAGTTGAGTTGAGTTTTTGTTCCAAGGTTACCGCAGGATGCAGTTCATGCCCAGACCTGATGGCAGAGCTGAGAATGGGAAGCGATGACCTGACAAGAGCTGAGATGATAGAGCTGGATAAAGGACGCGGCAACTTGACACGATTTCTCTACAACAGTTCAAATGCTATTAGATTGTTAATGATAATCTTAAATCTATAATTTAACTTATTAGTAAGTTTATTTATTTTTTATTTAGCCTTGTTGTGCAAGCACTGTTGAGCTTGTGCAGAGGCAGCAGCTTTTGCCAGAGGGGAACTGGAATCCCCTGGTTGGGCCTGGGTTCTCCTCAGTTTTTTTTTCTCGATTGGAGTTTTGGGTTCCTCACCACCATTTGCATATTGTTTTGCAGTATTTGCCTGGCTGGGGGGCTGCTTTAGAATTTAGAAGTTAAACATAATTAATATTGCATATAAGAATTTATAGTCCGTTTAATATTTGACCTGTGGTTCTCTCTCCCTTATCCAAAATGTGTGCTTTCACTGTGCGTGTGTGCGAGTGTGTTTGCGTCTATGTCAATGTGTGTAACTATGTATGCATATTGTGTGTGTGGAGCATTTGTATGTCTGTCTTTTGTTGTTTTCACCTTTTTCTTGTTTCTACAGGTATATGCCTTTAGTTGTTTTTCTTGTATTCAATGTGTCTCATGTACAGCTGCTTTGTAACAATGAAAATTGTAAAAAGCGCTTTATAAATAAAGTTTAGTTGAGTTGAGAAGAACAGTTGAAAGCACTCGCAACAGCTGAAAGTACTCACATGCAAAAATCACCAGTTTCTATCTATGTAAAAGGTATGTTTCATCTTAGGATAATAGTTATATACTTTAAATTATATAAAAACACACACACACACACACACATATATTTAATTATGCTTAGATGTATATTTCATTTTTTTATTATTTCATCATATACAGTGAGAGAGAAACAATTTCATTGTTTTCACTTTGTATTTCCAAACCTTTTCAGGAAATGGAAAAACAATGAAATGTGTTGTCAACGTTGACATACGTTATAAACTGAACAATGATGTTTCCCTATCTGTCGGTCTCTCGACGTTGTGTCGAACCAACAGATGGGGTTTGACTTGAGAACATATCATCTTCTGACTAGATTTGAAAAGGCCAATGAAATTGGTGAATGAATTTTTTATGCAGGACTCCTCCCCGGATATACGGGTACAAAAGGGAGACGACGTGCTGCATTCATTCACCTTTTGTTCTTCGGAGCCTTCGATCTGATGATCTCTATAGTGATCTATGCTGATCTTCTGAATCTGCTGGAATTTAAGGACGTGGTGCAGCGGACTGTTCCTTCCTGCAGCGACTTCCCCTGGGCGTCTTGGCAGTTCCAGAGGTGTTCGAGGTTTTCTAAAAGAGCTAAATTTCTCCAGCACAGGATGTCCCGCTATTATCGTGGGTGCAATAAACTCATTGAGGAAGGGAACGGACGCGATGTTTGCCTCAAGAGCTTGGGTGTCTGGCATGCTGAGGCAGCCTTCGTGGATACGTCCTGCCTGCACTGCGGTGTTCTTTCGGAACCCAGCAACCACCTCGTCTCCTTCCCGTTCCGTGACAGCAGTGGCTACGGCCCTCCTGTGCGCTATGACGAGCAGAGAGGGTGATATGGGGATTACTGTGAGCATTAATCCATCAGCACAGGCTTGCGGGCCGCTCTCACCCCATTTCGCTCGTCTGACCGTTGCCCAAGAGAAGGTCCCATCCCGTCTTGTTCCTCAGCCGCGTATTCTGAAACAGTGGGTGATGATGATGAGAAGTCCCTTGCCGTATTGGAGGGTGACTTACTGGCATCCTGAACCTTTTCGATTCTTTTGAGCTCCCTCCCTCGGGGGGTCGGGCCTGTGAAAATGTCTGCCGTCCTTTCCCGGACCGCCGTGAGCATTAGGCTGCAGTGCACCGCCCTTCCCTAACGCTGGCAGCTGGATCCGTGGTACCTCGCGTCTGATCGCAGCTCCTCGATGGTGGGGCAGCTAGGGGCTATGTCGATGTGCCCCAGTTGGAGCGTGGTGTTGAGGTACATCTGTGCCCGCAGATGACGGCCACCTGGAGAGGTCGACCTAGACTCCCGTCCAAGGCGTTTACGTTTTTGGCATCCCAGCTCACACTGCTTCGGGCCAAATTGCCTCCTCTCTCCACGCCATGGCAATCCTGCAGTTACATCAGGCCAAGGTGTGAAAGAGCTCCACGACGGTAAGACCGACCCAGGGCTTATGCAGGAACTCCACACTGACCACTGACCAAGGTGACCGCGCGGGCCCTGGTTCGGACGATGTCCACACTTGTAGGCCAGGATAAAAACAAATGCTCGCCTTGCCCTGTTCTCGGTTGAGCGCTCTTGGCTTCATGTTATACTTAATTACGTTGAAAACTTGCACGTTCAATTTGTAAACACTGACTTGGTACTTCCGCATACGTCAGGCGTGAGCTTTTCAAGGTAATTACGTATTTTGTGAAGTCATGAACGTGCATCGCAGAACAGAGCAATGCGAGCAGTTCTGCTTATAAAGCATATCATTTTTTATACCAATCGTTTCACTAGATAATACCCTTATTCATCATCTGGTATTGTTTAAAGCCCTTTGAAGTTGCACTGTAACTGTCATTTTGATCAACCAATTGGAGTACATTGAAGTCCACTATATGGAGAAAAATCCTGGAATGTTTTCATCAAACAACTTTTTTTCAACTAAAGGAACAAATACATAAACATCTTGGATGTCAGGGTGTCATGGTTCCACTACCATGTCATGTTTTATTCCTGTCTCAAGTGGAATCATGGCATAACCTATGGTTTTGTGTGAGATTGAATAGTTCTTTCTCGTGTCTCGTCATTGTTCCCTACATCTCGTTCCTCGTCAGCCTCTCCTTAGTGCTAATCCCCAGCACCTGTTGCTCGTTATGATCCTCTGTTGTTTCCCCTATAAAGAGTCCTCACGTTTCTTTGTCTCGTTGCCCGTGCATTGTTCCAGTCTTGTACCAGTGATGTACCAGTGTTGTACCAGTGTTGTACCAGTGTTGTACCAGTGTTGTACCAGTGTTGTACCAGTGTTGTACCAGTGTTCCAGTGTTCCAGTGTTCCAGTGTTCCAGTGTTCCAGTGTTCCAGTGTTCCAGTGTTCCAGTGTTCCAGTTTCTATGTTACTGTTCAGTGTTCTTGCCTTGTTCCCGTTTTCTAGTAAGTCTTAGTTTAGTGTTTGTTCCAAGTGTTTGTTTTATAGCTTAGTTAGTCAGTGTTTTCTGTTAAAGGTATCCTGTCCTGTTTTCCCCCTCGTGGGTTTTTGTTTTGCTGTTTGTTTTAGTCTTGTTCATTGTTTATTTGTTAAAATAAATATCTTTGTTTACCATCAATACCGTCTGTGTCTGCCTGCACTTGGGTTCCCACGTCATGTCTCTATGTGAGATTCATGACACAGGGGGGATGAGTAAATTATCATGAAAATTTATTTTGAAAGTGAACTACTCCTTTAAGTCTTGTAGTTCTGACAGCAAACTGCAACATCTAATGTTATTTTATACATTAAATCATTAAATGAGTCATTGAATATATATCAAAAAGATCAGAGACCTATTAAGTAATATTGTATTCTTCTCCATTTTTTAGTTTTTGTCTGGTTTTAGTTGACTAAATAGGTTAAGCTTTTAAACTTAAATAAAGTTAAATTGTAAACATTGTAAAAACTATTCAAATGAACCGCTTTCTGGATATCTGGGGTCTCATGTACAAAGACTTTGACATTGAATTCATACTAAAACATTGCGTATGGACAAAGCTGTAAATGTACATTCTCACATTAATTTCATTGTTAGTACATCCGACCGTGAGCGTGAAAGCTGGTGTACGCAACGTTTTTGTGTATGCAGAGTTGATACATGAGGCCCCTGGTGTTTCGATAGAGAGAGATAAGTTTAGGACTGTTATTTTTACGGCAAACCTACAGTATATTGTTTGCCTATACCATTATATAGAGCGGTTGGACCCAGAAGTGGTGGTGCATGATGTCAGGATTAACAAGTGGATTTTAAGCTCTCAGCCTACATGCTGGCATTACAAGTTCTCCTATTTCTATAAATTACGACATGGCGTGACCTCACTCATGACCTTATCTTATGATCATTGCAATATTATCTGATGCGCTGTTATCAGCTTTATTCTGCTGCACTAACTGTCTACAGTAAATAAATATTCTTTTCACTTCTGTAACAAGTGCCTTTTGCTGTCCATCCTTAATATTCTTTTCTGGTTACCAACCAATTACATTCAATGCTTATTTTTTATAAAACTGGTCCCCAGCGTCATAGCATTTATAATTAAGTAAAAAGAAAATGTTGTGGGGTGCAAAAAAATCAAATGTACAAGAAATAACACTGCACATTGTAAATTATTGTATTATCCATGAATCGTTAAAAATGTACATTTAAATTTGTAAGGCAACACTGACACAATGCAGATGAGTTGGTGAGGGTGTTTGATCAACTGAGCAGGTTCTGAGCAGGACAGTGTATGACTTAAAAGCTTAGTGGATGCACCTGCATACCCTGAACATAACGGCACTATGCCACTGGTTAGAAACATAAATATGTTTGAGAGCAACTGCTTAAAAAGGGACATTTGCTGCTGTGTCATTTTCTTTGGCATCAGAGGGTAAGAAAGACTTGTCCCTGAATGATGACATCACCCCATTCAACAGCAAGGAGGACTGAAACTGGGACTGAATCTGTTCCTATCATATATCAGGGATTCCTCTAAATTCCTGTCTGATCTCACTCCACTTTTCTTTCCTTTCAGTTTATGTTCTGTTTTTCTCATTAGCGGATGGGGATTTCTTTCATTCTTTTTATACATTGGGAGTTTCTGATACAGGTCTGCTATCTCCATTAGTGCAGCTCCTGTCTGGCACACAGCCATTCACTTACTGTAAGTCACAGAGCTTTCAACATTTCAACTTTCTCTCTGGCAACACAGACACATCCACACAACTCATTTGGTCTCAAACTTCAGAGGTTACAAAGCCAAGGCTGTACATTCAATTCTTGCTATGGTCTATATGTTTAATTGTTCCCTTGACCCTTCAAAAAAATCCATTGTACTACCATTTTTATAATCATTTGGTACTTTTATGTTCTTTTCACATTCTTACAAATTCACAGTAGTTACAGTATACATTGCATAATATATCATTACAAATACAAAACAAATGTATATACAATTTCTACATTTGAGAACATAAGTTCCATCTCTCTCATTTTCTGTTCTGTGCATCCTCAGGTTTAGTGCAGGTAATCTCTTTTATATCTGGTATCAGTTACGTGTGGCCCTAGGCAACTAATGAGAAATGTGATCACATTCGACTTTGGTCTGTAGAATATTTCTCTTCTGTTTATGCCGGCTCGGAGTAAAATTGTGAATGACATTTTATAATATTTGACTTCAAAATGACCTTTCATTATCTCACACAACTCTATTTGTGAGGACATCTCATACACCTCCATTGTTTTCATACCAGGCAAATGATATTTTTTGTGTTAACCCTCCACACACGCCTAACCTTCACAAAACACTGCTTACACTGGTTCATTTAAAGCACAATATGATTTGGAAATGTCATAAATGTTTTTGCTTTGAGCAAACTTTGTCTCTACAGTACTTAGCACCCACAAGTAGGCTATCGCTAAATCTTTACTCCCACCGACATTTTGGTTACGATCATAGACAACATTCCAAAAGCGATGCTATTATTTTATTACATTTTATTACTATTATGCTAATTTAATTTAAAGGGCAGTTCAAACAAAAATGATCATGTGTCTGTGTGTCCATACAGAGGAAGTCAATGGAGCCCCAAGGTTTTGGGGGTACAAACGCTTTTCAAAATATCTTCTTTTGGGCTCTGCAAAAGAAAGAAAATAATGTTTGAAATGACATAAGTAAATAATGATTTTAAAATTTTGTCGCCAAACTAGAGCCAGGTACCTACGCATTTTATTACACTTCATCTTTTTACTCACTTGACTTATGCATCATTATTTTTCTCTGCTCAGCAGTGTGTGTGTGTGTGTTTGTGTGTGCGCAGCAGCATCCCCTGGTTATAGATCTAGATCTTTTTAAACTGGGCGAGTGTGTCACACACTCAGGGACTGACTGTCCTGTGGCCCGGCCCAGTTTAGACCCAATCTGCCGACCTGCAGCGCTAAAGTTAGCACTGTAATTAGCACACAGGCTAATTAGCCCAGAGACATGAAACTTCAGATATCATGCACATCAGATATCATCACACATGCATGCTCACACACCACCTGTTTCCTCATGTTCACAGCACAGATCATCTAAAACATGCAAAACATCGCTAGACTCCTGAAAAGCTATCTTATGTTTGAAGGAAAAAACAATAACTTACATTAATAACTTTAAAACATTTCTATACATAAAAACATTATACGTCAATGCATCAGCTATAGGAGAAAATATAGTACAAAATTCCAATTCAGTATGTTTATAACAAGGTCTATCATTAAACTCTGGTTCTCTGGGCCTATAGAACCAAAAATGTGTGTTAATCAGATTCTGACAACCCACTTATTTAGAGACAACCGATTAACAAACAAGTATCCATAAAAACCCATGTCAGACAGTCCGGAGTCCCTTAACTTGTCTGTATTGACCTCTCTAATTTGCAATTTTCCACTATTAGTTGTTTGAGTATAACTCTTCATTTGTGGTATCACTCGCTCTCTCGTTGTGGAAACCAAAACGTCCAAGTTCCCACATGCCCTGTTAAGAATGTCACTCAGTCGAAACATTTCTAAGAGGAAAACGAATTAATCGTAAATGTGTGCGATGGCAATCACGACCACAAGCCAAAGAATGCAGGGTGAAAAGCCTCAAACAATAAGCTTTTTGTTGATCAGCAGTAACTCAGATGCAATCAGCTTTCATTCACACATGTAACTGAACTCTTTGTAAGTGCACATACACACCGAGACAAGAGGTATCTCTCAGTATCAGAGTATCAAGTGATTGAATGAAAACATTTCTCTTTGCATCATTGTAAGTTATAAAGAACACAATTCAGGCATCAAGTATCAGAGCACTCTCAAACATGCACAAACTCATGCTTCATGCTCATGTCAGAGTAGTAGAAGTAAGTCAAGTAATGTTTATCCTATGGCGTAATATCAGATCCATGAATAAATGTGTCTGCTAAATGAGTTTTTTTAAACGGGGGTCCATAATTGTTTAATTTCTAAATGTTCATATGCTTTTTGCAACATTTAGAATTTCCAGAATTTATTACACATTTATTTTTCTAGTGCGTTTGACTCACTGCGGTTCCTTTTTTCACACTCAAAGTGAAAGTTGCTACATTACAAACTTTGAATTGAAAATGTCTCTTCAGGGTTTTATACATCAAATAAGTGTGGACAAACATTTGGAAACAATATGTTGTTTTGAGAATATTACATTGGGTTAATTAATTAATAGCTTTCCTGTGGCCCAATGTCATGGGTTTGATCCCAGGGGATTGCACATACTTTCAAATGTATAGTACAATGCAATCTGAGTCACTTTGGATAAAAACGTCTCCCAAATACATAAATGTTAAATGCATCTTTACACAATAAAACATTATAGATGGATATGTTTTTTAGAAAGGGGGTCGCTCACAAAAGGTCTGTCTTATTTGGGAGGTTTGAAAACCCCTGTGCTAAATGCATATATTTAAATGTAACTTTCTATGAAAACAGTTCAAACTGGTTTGGTCATTCTTGCGCCAGCCAAGATAAAGGTAAAGATGACAAAAACTGTAAAAAAATCTCTTTATTGAAGAGATGAGGTTCATATTTTAAATCTATTTATAGTTCTGCATGCCAATGCCAAGGACCAATTAAATAAATCTCTACAACAGAAGATTCAAATTAGTCTCAGTTTGCAAACCTATTTTTAATTTACCCTATGGTTCATTATTAGTTTTATATGATGTCTTTATTTTATTCAAACTGGAAAATCAATAATAAACAAATTGTAAATAAAATATTTAGTTTAACCTCCTGTCACTGAGTACTAAGTTTCAGTCCTACTTGCCATGTTATTATGGAAAGTGCATGGGCAAGGGTTCTGTGCCAGCCTACTTGTAGCTTTTATACTGGATATAGATTTACAATCACATGGAAAGGATACAATAAAGTTCAGAACGTTTCTAGACACAAAACCGAAAAAAGGAAAAAAATAAAAAAACAGAAAAATGTGTAATTGTAATGAAAGCTCTTGCCTTTCCACACATGGTGCTGGTCCCAAATAGATGTTGCAAGAACAGATGGAGCTTCATAAATCACGGCACAAAGACGAGTGTTGTGGCCTGTAAAGAGAGCAGTGATCTGGGGAGGAGCGGACAGGTGCCCTGGCCTGCTCTACAAAACACCCAGGAGGCAACAGACCTCTAGAATAAAATGCAGATCACACTGACTGCGTTGCGCTGATGCTTTTTGCCACCACTGAGTTTAGATCTATGAGATGAATGAATTTATTGCAAAATTGTATGGTAGCGTGAGTCCATGCTACATGTTTGAAAAAGTATCCTGCATAATGTTATAAGTATCATGATCTTAATTCCAATGGTAAACTTGCAAAAACCTTTTACAAGATGCAACAGTATTCTGCACATTACAATTAACATTCCAACATAGTCTCACTTTGTGACATTGTCACAAATTGTAATCCAATAATTCGTGTTTACTGACACGAATTTCCACCTTTTATCATGTCAGTCAGCACGACTTTCAAGCTAATGTATTTTAATATGCAATATCTTTCATATGTATAAATATATAACAACACAATCAGATGGGAATTCATAGATATTTTTCAAGGTGGCTCATTCGTGTGAATTCCTATTTCCTACGATCTCATATGTTTTGTTATGATTTGACTTCTCCCCTGTGACGTTAGCTTAGGTCTAGGAGCGGGGTTAGGGGAACCATTTATCATTTTTGGACCATTTGAAACTCGCATTTTTAGATAAATTTGTCTTTGCGGCTGAGATTTTAGGGTTTGGGGTGAAGTAAGGTGTTGGTTAGCCAAATCCTTAAATATGTATGACTTCTTTTGATATAAGGTTATAAATGTATATACACATGCAGTCTGTGTATTGCAAGTCGTGCTGAGTGACACGAAAAAAAAAGGTTATGCTCACTGACACGAAAAAAATGCCCTTGTTTTCAGTGCATTAATAGCCCAAGCTTTAAACTCGGTGTAATTTTCAGTCATCCTATCCTTTGATCAGATCTGAACTAAATGAGCTCTCTCCATTAGCCAGAGGGACTTTCCAAACCCGGCACAACCGATCCACTATGCTGCATGTTCTTTATCGCTCATCATGTTTGCTGTGGTGTAGAGTCCAGTCATGTCCTGCATGACCTGAGTGTAGCACTCACAGTCATTCGGCTCTTCAGGGCAAGTTTGTTCCTCCTCGAACCCAGATTTAGAGTCTGAGTTTTAGGCTAGGCTCACACAATGCTGGCTTTCACTATTTAACTTCACGCATGGCCGCAAGATCTCAAGGACGCCTTGCACAGGATAATCTACAACCTCACACACATCCACACTCATAGAAAGACATTTACTAACATCCATGCCAACACAGCACCATTACATGAATTACCAACTGCTCTGCTGCACATACAGGAAAGAGTCTGTAGCTCACTGCTGCCTACATTTGGTGGCTATAACTGAATGATTAAACTGCCAGTCTTAAATCTAAGATATTATTTAAATGTGTCATTTTTAATAGGGATAAGTAATGAAAACATATTTTTACCTAGGCCGGATTGCAACCACCATGAAATCCTTCACCGAGCAACATACAAAAACACTTTTTGCACAGGGCTCTGTTTGCACCACCACACATTTACTTCAAAAATATTTGTATAAATCTTAATGGAATGCAAAACGAACATAAGAAATGTTGTCTTTATGACTACTAACTGTATGTGCATGTAACAGGATAAGGGGTGTCTGTATCTTCGGCATGCTTCGTTGTGAATCTTCTGATGAAATAAGGTCATTCTGATGAAAGTGTTATGAATAGTTTCTGAAAACCGTCAAAACAGTGGCGGGGGTGTGTGTATTTGCAATACTTGTCCTAGATTAAGATCCAACCACACCCCAGTTCCACCTGAAACTCTTTTACACACTGACAGACGATGACAGACTGAAAATCACAAAACTCCCTATTAAAAGCCCAGCAGATTTCAGTAGAATTTGAATACCCATCACCACCCAGAGTTTTAAAAAATAATGACTTTTGTAAAACAGGTTACCCAAACATTTCTCCATCTTCCACTGGTTCGCCAAAGAGATAATTCAAGCTCATCCTTACATTAATTTTATTATGTATACATAAGTGAATTACAAGTATATTTTAGGGACAGTTTATTTAGTGAGCATATTTATTTTCATAGTCAACTTGTTTAATAATACTACTATGCCTAAATTAGCCACTTTTTAGTCTTTAAAAGTAAAGTGTACTTCTTCATTTACTTTAAGTTATAAACTTTTAAGATGTACGCTTTGAGTTTACAACTATGTTTTTCATTTGTCTTGCAACCATACAAGTAAACTTAAAGGTATAATGTTGACTATAATTACTGTATAGCACTTTTTTTGTTTATTAGAGTTCTAAAGGACTGATATGAAAGTTAGCTACTATTTTATACTTTATACTTTACAATTCATGTATTATTTTCACACTTCAAGTATATATTTCTATTTACAGTTAATGTTTATTATCCTAAAAGTCCCATTTCAAGTAGTACTTAAGTAGATTGAAAATAAATCCAAGTTATCCCTGTCTACAAAGAAACCAGGTTCAGTTCTCTAAGTGCTATTCAACACATTCAATAAATTTGGGCATTTAAGTCTGTAAGACAGTGTCAAATTATGTGAAAATTATTTAATAGGCTACTGAATTAAAAGTAAACACGACTATAAGCCAAGTATACATAGACATTTAATAATGCTTTAATTACATCAATCAAAAGAAGTACAAGTCAGGAACAAACAGACTTCTGCCAGTTTAAGTCAAGTGCACTTAAAGTGATATTTCACCCAAAAATGAAAATTCTGCCATCATTTACTCACCCTCATATCATTTCAAACCTGTATGACTGTTCATCCTTCCACAGAACACTAACAAAGATATTTTGAAGAATGTTGTTAACTGCCTGTTCGATTACCAACTTTCTTCAAAATATATTTTGTGTTCTGCTGAAGAAGGAAAGTGATACAGGGTTGAAACGACAAGGGTGAGTAAATATTGACATTATTTTGGGGCGAGCTATCCCTTTAAATACAAAGTAGATGGAGGTATTTGTAGTTTTAAAGAAGCATACAAATAGCACACTTGAATAAACCTTTTTTTTAAAGGCAGGGCAAAGCTGTACTTAAACAAAAGGTATTCATATTATCACAGATAAGACTTACATTGACTCATTTGGCAGATGCTTTTATCCAAAGCGACTTACATTGCATTGTCCCATACATTTGTTTCTAAATATGTGCAATCCCCTGGGATCAAACCCACAACCTTGGCATTGTAAATGCCATGCTCTTACCACTAAGCCAGAGGAAATTTTGCAGCTATCGACGAGTTTAGCACTCTCTGGTTTTTTTAACATATTTGGCAATGTTTGATCTCTACACATAATTCTCTTGTACAGTCACAACAGAAATTGCCCAAAGGAAAAGTCCACAGATTCCATCTGGACCTGCATATGACTATTTGGTTATGAAGTACACTCAGGTCAACACAGAAACACTTCACCCAGGGGCTGTTTTTAACCACGATTTCAATCTCCTCTCTCTGACACTGATGTCTAGACTCATTGTGTACCCCATTTGTACATTCCCCAATGAAATAACATAGTCACCATTAAAAATACACTCATTTGTTTACAAACACACATGAAAGAGAACAGGACTGCTGTTGTTACATATTGCGGTCCTTTCTTCAGAAATAATGACAGCAACACAACTGTGCCAAGCAATGGCTTGGGGGCGAAGCCCTCATATAACTGAGCTACCAAAGTCATTGGTTTGATCCCCAGGGAATTGAATACTTTAAATCCATAAATGTAACAACAAAACCTGAGAGAGCTGCCACAAAACAGTATGATTACTTTTTGACCTCTCAACTAGGTCACTTTTTTCTGAAAACCAACCCTTCTTTATATTCCTCTGGACTCGTTTGTCTGGTTTGTTTCTAAATAAGAAGACAATTCTATGCTGTGCTGCAGATGTCTGAACATCTTTGAAGTCTGCTGTCTATATAAGGCCTGATCTAAAACAGCTGTGATCAGATTGGTCAGATCATAGCAGACATCAACTGCAAACAAGGCCTTCAAAATTTCAGATTCGATCCACATGATAAAGAGGAGCCATCTAGTGCGGAGTACTTGCATTACACTAGTTCACAATATAATGCTAATACAACTTTCACCAGTATAATTGTATATTGCTCATAGGTAAGCTTAAAGATTTGAGTAATGCTCTTAAGATATTTTGCCAATAAAAGCTGCCTCAACAGGAAAACAACTGCTTGGCAGCATCATATAAGCCAAACTCAACCAAACTTGCTCCCCACAGTGGTGCTTGAGCAGATACCAGCATTCTTCAGAAAATCTTCATTTAGTTTTAATTTTGTGATTTTTTTTAGGAAATGTAATTCTGAAATACGTAATAAAATCTGCATTATATACCACAATACATGGATATATTGTGTGAACTTTTAAATTGTATGTATTCAAATTAATATACTTCAGTTAAATAGCATATACTTCAATACTAACAATCTAACATATATTTCAGTTAAGTTTCAGCAATGTACATTGCATAGAGAAGAACAATTAAGCAATAATAGCATGTATTTCCATATCATAGACATTCTATTTTATCTTTTCATATATTCATTTTATTTTTAAAATATATAGTTTTTTATGTATGTAAAGCTGCTTTGAAACAGTGAACATTGTGAAAAGCACTATATAAATACAATGTAATTGAATAATTATTGCATGTATATATTTGGTGATTGACATTCTTCCCAAATATCCTCTTTTGTGTTGTAGCAGAACAAAGAAATGTGACAGAATTTTCATTTTTGGGTGAACTGTCCCTTTAAGGATGTTTGACCGTTCCACTAGACCAAGGTCAAAGCACAGCTGTCTAAAATCAACATATTGATATCAACAATGAAATAACACCTGCAAGACCCAACAAGTCCAACACAATACCCAAAGCAAACAGAGTTTACAGCTTCTGACAGATCTGAGAGATTTGTTCCTACCTGTCTGAGCCAGACAAACACATCAGTAAGACAGAGTGATAACATCTCAGTCTCTGTTGTGTGTTCAAGTCTCTAAGGACTGAGAATAAGTACTGTAATTCACATGCAAAACACTTCTTCAACAGTATTTTATTCTCTAGCAATATTATTGTGGAAAACAGTTTGGTTTTAGCTTAAACAATAACAGGTTTTAATTTATCTGAATGTATGGATATCCCATAGAATTTCACAAAGCTACATTTACAAACATCAGTCATATTTCATTTTTTTGCTCTCCATTAAGCACAATAAAAAAAATAGAACAAAATATCTAAAATTTATACAATCACAGAAAACAGAATTTATCTAAAAAACAGTACCACAAAAGTATTTTTTAATAAAACATTAAAAACATAATACATTAAATTTACATAAAAAAGGCTCAAACATTTTGAATTCATACATTTTGATCTAGTGTGCACAGACCAGAGAGGCGATGTACACCCAAACAGCCAGCACATTACTGGGGTACGGATGAACATAGACCGCCAGGGCAAACTCTGCATTTGGGGCTTCCACCTTATGGACCCCTGTACTGTGAACGGCTTCAATGATTGGCCGAATCTCTGAGAAAGGCAGATGCAGTGGAAACCCAGATATCTGAAATGGAAAAAACAGATGATGTAAAGATGAATGTCAGGTTGTTGACATAGCATAATTGAAATTTCTATTTGGAGCACTTACCCTGTATTCTCCCAGAAGGCTTTGTAGCTCAAGACGATGTTCCTCAGCCACTTCCCGTCCTCCGCTCAGCTCCAGTTTAGGCAAAAACTGCCGCAATGTAGAGATGCAATACCGGTTCCAGCGTGTGGGGTGACGCGGACGCCATTCCATGATTTTCTCCCTCAAAATCTTCTCTATTCTGCAATACCTCAGCCAAGATATGAATGTTTGTGAAGATCAATGAAAGCAGAGGCATATAAATCTTTATGTGACCTACTGTAAAGCACAAACATATCATAATATCCTATCATATCAGACAGATTAATGACTAACCTGTCCTGTAACTCGACAGCAGCTGCCCTGTCTGTCCGTCTGTACACCAGAGACTCTGGCTGAAATCACAACATTCAAATTGGTTCTAATTCTACAATAAAAGAGCTGTAATTGGTTTGAGTAGTTCTCACCTGCACACTGGAGAGGCCGGGATCAGGGAATGCTCGTGAGAAAAAAGGTTTCCAGAGTTTTGGCCTAGAGACGTCAAAACTCATTCTTACTGGTGCAGCATACGGCTGGATATTAAACCAAACCTGAGAGAGAGAAATAAATATACAACATCACATTATCGTACAAAAAAGGACTTTGTTCAGTCATGGAACTCAAGAGGCGCAGAGTGTTTTTGTGTTTACGAACATTATCTGTGTTGATGAGGCAGCCAATGGTCTGTAGGGGGCAGAATATGTCATATTGTCCATAGTGTTGACCAGTACTGGGATTCCAGATTAGATAGCGGCTCTGTTCATACGTCAACACGTACGCTGTAGGGCCCTAAACAACAGACACAAAACAAAGCACATATAAAACAACACACATACAAACACTAACTTCTTACATTTCTCTCAAAGTGATGCATCAAAAGGAAAGATTAAAGCAGCTTTGCTTGTTTAAACACTGGTCACTCACCTCAGGAATGGCTGTGCCAATTGTAAGCCACGCCTTCATCCCCATAAACAGGAAGTAGTTGCAGAGTAATACAGCATGCTCCTCCTCATCTCCAGCCAGCAGCCTCAGAAATTGCTGAAAACACCAAAAACTAAATATGAATCCAAATACAATCTTAAAAGGCCGGGAGAAAAGAATGGGTACTTACATCGCATGTGCTCCACAAATCACAGACTCCTGCGAAAGACACGCTATCTGGAAGAGAGGGGATGAGTGACACATATCGCGCAACCAACTCCTGAGGAGAGAGAGAGATGAGCAGAATAACAACAAACAATAAAAGATAATGTGGATTTATTATTATTTATTATGTGGATTTATTATTTCTCTTTTTCAGAAAGGCAACATTTTACAACTGACAAATGTTGTAAAACAAAAATTCCTTAAAAAAAAAAAAATCATACTTTTATCAAATTCTTACGTGAAATTAAATTTCATAAAATCACTTAAAATTATTAATAATGTAAAAATAGTATGTATTTCTTTTTTTCGTGTTTATGGCTTCTTTTTTACTTTGTTTGAATGGGTTTGTAAAATTTTATAAAATAACAATGTCTTGTCCACACTAAACGCAAAATATTTTGATATACATATAGGAGACCTTACGTTTAATACAAAGCTATGTGCACCAGGATTTTAAACCATCGAGATTTTACTGTGGGTGGGGGTACATGCAGGGGTTGAAGCTTTTTTTTGTGGGGTTGCGAGAGTAGACACATACGCAGGGTTATTTGTCAAACAAAAAAGAGCATTATTTAAACATTATTTCTTTTGAAACTAACTAGTTACATGCTCTTTTTGAGCTTCTCAGATAGACGTTTTTTAAACTTTGATGGTATGTGTATGGATCACAGAATGGCGCGAAAGAAGTGGGGTCATAATTATAACCCACAAACCCAGTTTTATGCTTTCAGTGAGCGGAAAAAAGTTTTTCTTTAGAAAAACTGAAATAAATAAATGTAGAAATGTATAAATCAATGTAGAAATAAATGTAGAAATACAGACATAAATGTAGAAATGCAGAAATAAATGTAGTTTTACAAAAAATGGTGCAAAGTTCATATTATTAACAAATGTATTTATTTATTTACACATTTATATATTTATTGATTCATTTATTTAATTATTTATACATTTATGCATGGATTTATATATTTATTTATGAATGTATTATTTATTTAATTATTTATTCCTGCATTTATGCATGGATTTATTTATTTATGCATGGATGTATTTATTTATGCATTTATCCGTGTATTAATAAATTTATTTATGTATTTATACTTAAGTCATTTCTCGTCCTCCATACAAGTCACATCCACAGCAGATAGTAATGAGATCAGAGTTGGTCAAAGCAGGTTAGCATAAATGAGCCCTCAAAAAAGTCACTATTGTATTGACATCCGATTTCTTTCTCAACTTTTATATTACTTCAGACAAAAACTACCATGTTTATGACTTAACTTTGTGAGATAGGGGCAATAAGTTCCGAAATAGTTTGAAAACGATTAAGACACTTTGGAAATCGATCCTTGATTTCTCAAACGCAGTTAGCGCGCGCACATGAGTGTAAGCAGTGATCGGATTAGATGATTTGCCGAAATAACACAAAGTTATCGATCTTTATGTCGGTCTCCAATTTGTGTATGTTATATTTGTAATGGACTTAAAAGTTGCTCCCGCTTAGGCATTTTAAACTTACTCTCGATCCTGCCGACGGTTCGCTTGCTAACGTACTCTCCAACGTGATGTTTCCACTCCGGCAACCAAGGCCGCCCCATTTGAATTCTGATTGGCTAGTAATGTTGACTGGTTGAGAATGATCGCAGTGTTCCTTTCCTACCGTAGGTAGGCGAATTTATGAACTCGAACTGATATCAAAAAGCTTTTTAAATGTAATATATTTTTTAAAGAAAATCTGCAGTCATCGCCCCAAGACAGAGATCCGGCACGGTGCCGGAAAAATTTAAGCCGTGTACATGACAATTATAGAAACAAACTACAGACAAATAAAATGGTCACTTCTGACTTTCTGAGGTGACTTCGACAGAAACTCTTATGTCATGTCATGCTCCACCTGTACTAAATTCTCACTGGTCCAAAACCCCTCCATTATTCTACTTTTAGCGTGAACTATTGCTCGATAGATCACGCTTTGTTGAGATACATTCCTTGGGTATTTCCTTTTTATTAAAACTATGAAATTTGGTTTAGGTTGGTTTGAATGGAAGCACTCTCGGTTACATGAATTGTTGTATACTGGGAATTTTGTGACATCACATTAAAAATGAAGCATGTGGATGTACCATGGTATCCTGAGGGCTGTTTGGAAAAGCATCCAGCAGCCCCTGCGGGGGGTTCAGGGGTCGAATGAATCGCGTGACGAATACGGTTTTGCCGTTCATGTCGATGACGGTGGTAAGACAGGGTCGGTCAGAGAAACAGTGACTAGCCTCTTTCTCAAAGACCTCACATGCCGTCAGCAAGCGCTCCATCTCCTGACTGTCAAACTTACAGAGACAGTCAGAGGTTAAAGGTCATTCAACAAATCATTTGCATTGAGCTGTAGATAATAAGATAGAGAATAAGTTTTTATTTGTAGTAGCCATAAAAATTTAAAGTAAAGTTCCAGGTTCAATACAAATTGAGCTGTGTGAAGATCACATGCTGTTGATTATTAAACAAAATTACATCAGTTTGCAAAAATTCTATGCCAATGATCTATGATCTTATGTTTTCTTTAAATTATTATTTTTTCTATTGAGACAAATACTGGGATTGATAATTCGCTGCCGTCCTTCTAAAACTTTTTTAGGTTTCTAAAACCTAAAATATCTCCATATTTTGTCAATTCTGTGCTTAAAATCATTATTATTTGTCCCCCAATATTTGTTTCACTGGGTTTGGGAGATATAGTACCAACTATCAAAAAGTGCATGGCAACTTTAAGAACACAGTATTTAATTTTTTCAGTATTTTATTTCATTTTCTGAAAAAGAGCGAATTTGGACAACGGAAATTAGAAGGACAGCGACAAATAATTACTTCTACTGATCTCTATTCAACCTGGAACGTGACATTAACATCCGCTGCCATTCTATTACCTTTACTTCCTTCATCTATTACAAGCAGTCCAAATAAGGATATGAAAGAAATAGCATTTGAACAAAATCCACAAAATTAAAAAAAAAAATATGCAAAATCTAGCTAAATATTTTATAAAACATGATTTGGCTCATGTACCTTCTCTCTGATGGTTTCTCCAGGCACCAGCTGGGGTTCAATGGTGATGAAGAGGCTGAGGAAGGTTCCTTCACTCAGACTGCGAATAGCATCATAACCACCATCATTGCCCAAACTCCTCTCCTTACTGTATCCAAGCAGAACTGGAGGTGTGGACACCTTAAATGTTCCATCAATCTAAACATACAACATTATAACCAATCAGATTTATTTCCATCATTGACCAGACAATAAGGTTTAATCATCCAATCAGTTGTATAGAGCACAAATTTGCTTTTGATTAACAATTTGAGGATTAGTTGCTTTAAAAAAAATAGACAAAAATCCTATGTGAAGGTTTGTGTGAAAACTAAAGCAAAGTCACTTGCCCGAGATTGCAGGTAGATGGTGCTAAAGGGAATCTTGATAGAACCAAGCCAGTGTCTCTCAATCCGAGTGTGAATAGTGTTTCCTCTCTCTCTCTCATCCTGAAAACAGAAACATACATTACTTTGCTTTCAAACTGAATTGCTATAAATTAACAGTGTGGAGAGTTAAGAAGATTAACATCTATATGTTCCTCACCTCCACTACATCATAGAGAATTTCATCGAAGAGGTTGATGAAGACCTCGTCTTTGAACGACTGCAGACTGGTGGAGCAGTAGTCTCCATTTGGAGCACTGAGATGAAAGTTTAACATTGTAAACATCGTAAAAAACAATACAGAATAAAAAAATCCAATTAATGAAGCATCCAATTAAATTCATTTAAAGACAGACATTTGATGGGTAAGTAGACTGTACTGAAAGTGTACAAACTGTAAAACAGAACAAGATGCCCAAAACAGCAGAGTAATGCTGATCGCAGATACATCTCAGGCAAATCGGACAGAAATCTTTTTAAACAGCAAAGTGGAAACCTCAAATTACAGCCAACTCTGGATTAGCCCTGACCCCATGTAATGCGTTTATTTTTAGGGGTAGAGACCCATAGGGTCATAGACCCCTCTTGGATCCGTTAGTTTTCTTCTTTTTCATAATCTTCTTCCGCCATTGCGTCTTATCAGCCCATAGAACCGCATACCATAGATCAGTGGTTCTCAAACTTCTCAGATCAAGTACCACCTTTAATAAATTAGTTATTCCAAGTACAACCTAATGATCGCCATCGAAATTCATATGAATAAACCCCTAAAATTAATAGTAGAGCTGTGAATCTTTATCTTTACACCTCGTCCTCCAATTCTAATGTATTATTAATAATACAAACACGTTTTATTAACTAGCGGTTTTCAAATTTAAGAACATGATTTTCAAGTTAGTCGGCAGTAATAGTGGACACAAAACACTTTCTGCAGGGCACACAAGTCGGGGCTCTGTAAATGACTTTTATGGGGAATTTATTAACTTTGTGGGGACTTGCAGAAAGATTACACTTATATTAAAGACAAACAATGTGGAAAAATATTTAACACAGAAGATAAAGAAATATAAGTTTACTTAAACATCAAGAAAACAGCTGTGTAAAACAAACAGAAACTTACACTTTGCTGCAGCGGCTTATCAATGCGCTCGTCAAAACTAAATCAAAACGTGTGCTTCATTGATTTCACCTTGATTACATGCAGACGCGTGTTCAATCAGCGCTTTACAATTATATTGCGCATAGGCTGAGATGTATTCCGTATTTATCGATCATGTATTAAACATTTGAAATTGTATTTAAAACACGTAAGGTAAATATTTTTTTTAGTTTTAAATATTCTATCGTGTCACGTACCATCAGTGTCTCTTCAAGTACCACTAGGGTAACGTCCACCACAGTTTGAGAACCACTGCCATAGAGCATGCATAAGAGTCATATGGCTGTATCTTCACAATACTTCTTGACATAATACTTTGAACACAACATCAGTAAAACATGGTTCACCTCATATTAATTTGACGAAAGCTATAGGGATTTATGTTGGATTTCTAGTGCTTTCAGAAATTATTTTACATTTGATTTACATTTGATCAGACATGAACATGTATTTCCTCTTGTGCCTTTCTAGGGCTTGACCCTGTCATTTCTGCTTACAGCTATATTTTCTTTGTGTTTATTTGGAGGGGTTAGACATGATAACTGGTTTTCTGAGATGATCTACACTGACCTAAATGGCAACACTATCTCTTCATTCCAGCAGGGGTTTGGACCCTCAGCAGTAGACGTCTGGAGAACTGAACGCTGGAAAGACACCTCCACAAAAGGCCTGATCAGAGGCTACACAACACAAACATACACACGGCTCACAATCATTTCAGCTGTTTTAGATGACATTTTTACATTCGCTTTTTTTTACTTTTCATTTGCTACTGCCTCTTGTCATTATTATTATTGACTTTTCTTCTGTATTTCACTGTACTAAGGTGTGTTACCTGTCCGAGGGGCCAATCACTGCCCTGTACAGGTGTCTGGGATGACACAGGTGCTGTAAATTGCTCTGTGAAGGGTCGTGCTGACCTTGCAGACACTGGGGGTTTACTGACAACACAAAGAAAAAAATGGAGAGCAGTACTGAAAATTGGTTAAGTATAAGTTTAGACCGGCTCAATCAATCTAAACAATAACCTGTGGTGACAGCCTAAGCCTTAGGGTAAGAAATGAATGTCTAGATGTGTTGGAACCTGGTGTAAGGTCTGCGGATGGGGATGTCGTATCCTCTGATGATGTTCACCAGGAGTTTGATGTCTCCATCTGAAAGGTTCTGAGCGGTCACCTTTTTCCTCTCCTTTCTGAGAGGCTTCAGGGGCCGCTTGGGTTCAGCCAGTTTAAACAGGTTCAAGCCCAAAACCCTAAAAAAAGATTGGGATGAGAGTCAAGTGTGAATGTACCCACAATGCATTGGAGTATCGGTCAGGGATATTTTGTGAATTGACATTGAGAGAGGACTGCTTTAGCTATATCAACAATTAATTTGCCAAATTTCTGTCAATGTCTAACTAGAACAAACAACACAAACGCACACTGACAAAAACGTATAAATAAATACTAAATAATAAACACGTTACTTTGTCGTAAACATTTAATTTCCGTTGTTCAATTTGTTATTTAACTTTTGTGTATTAGTTTGGGTTTCTTAAAGGGACAGTTCACCCAAACATAACTAAAGAACGATGCTATCCAAACAACACTGGCTTCCACTGAATGAACACAAAACCATCGAATCATCCCAAAATATCTTCTTTTGTGTTCCACAGAAGAAAGATTAATTTACAGGTTTTTTAAAAACCCTTTAAGGGAAAAAATATTTTTTTTTAATTGTAATTGAACTTTTCAAATAATTAAAATCTGCCTCAGGGATTAACATGACCGTAAATAATTTGTAATAAATAACTATGAAAACTTTAGAAAATATTAGCTGTATAAGTCTTTTCAAATTTCTGCCATTTATGTTAAATATTAATTTTCAATAACTCAATTTTAAAAATGACATGTTAAAGCAGCAACCTGTGACTTTTGCGTCTATATTTCCATCTATGTTTTGAAAGATAAAATGACATACAATTCCAGCAAAAAAGGTAAGGTTTTTAATATAGATTGTTAATGTACTTGTTCAATAACTGATTTTTGTTTGTTTTACCGAAAAACATATTGCGGCTTTATCTTAGTAAATTTCTTACAATGAACAGTGTGTACACATAATGAAATTACTGTTGCTTTAAACATACAATATGACACACTTACTCACCTTATAACATATCAACACACATGCACGCACACACACACACACACACACACACACACACACACACAGTCTAACATATTAACTCTACAAAAATTGACACATCACGAACACACAGATAAGAGGGCAGATACACAAGGAAAATAAAGGTTTACGCAGGACTTAAAGGGAAAAAAAAGTACTGAAAACATACCCAGAACCTGCACCACTGAATATACAAACATAAGAGAAACAAAAGAGAAATAAAAGACGAGAACTGTCAAGGTCAATTCCATGTTAAAGTCAACCATAATGCTGGAAAAATAAAGATGTTAAGGGTTTCACCATATTGATAGCTCAGTCATCAATATTTGGTGGTTTAAATGTGAGGTCTCTCTTAAAGTTTTTAAAGCATTTTTTTAAAGCATGATTTTCTATAGTTTCTTTAAGGTTGTGCCGCTTTCAGAATTGTCACATCCATAACCAGTCCATATTCCTCATAAATGGTCATATGAAAATATAATAACTATTTGTTTGGTATTATTGCATCTGGTTTGTGCATTTTATTTCACAGAAATCCTTCAAAGTATGTTGTCTTTCAAAAACGGAAGCCCTTTTCTGTCACATCCATAACACGTTGCTCTACTCATAAGTAGGCATTTGGGAGAGTCAGGTGAGGAATTTAAGATGATTAAAAGCTTCAGTATGACTTTTGTATTAAAAGACTGCAGAAGTATATGAGATGATTTAGGAAGAGAGCTGTTTACCCGATACTGGGAACCTCATCTTCTGAAACCACATCAGACAGGATAAAATGATGCTTCGCAATAAGGAATCGATTAATGACGGACTCTCGCACCTAAGACAGAGATTGAGGATGAAAGAGTTCATTATGAAAGATCACTTCACAAAGAACTCAGCTGAAGACAAGATGAGAGAAGAAATAATTTGTGTCACTCACTCTCTGAAGATATCTGGCAACGAGAGCTCGATGTGCATCAATGTGATCCCTTGTATCAATGATCTCTCCTTCCTTTATCCTCCTCTCATAATCCTGCAACACAAATACTGGTTTTCTAACTGACTATTAAAATGATGTGAGAAGGTTGTTTGTTCACACAAAAACTATAAAAATAATAATGGGAAGGAAAATACTGTTGGAATCACTTTCAGAGCGTTTTTTACAGCTTAAGAAGGGCTTAAAAGTTCCTACTCTTAAAATTTACCTTAAAGTCCCCGTGAACCGGAAGTTGCAATCGTTTTTACTTCCGTATTCTGACACATTTCCGAGCAGAAAAATAAATTCAAAGGAGAAATTTGTGGCTGAGGCTTGCGTTTTTCACTTCAAATTAATTGGATGTGTAAAAACAGCTGCTGCATTGATTTTGAAATGAAACTGGCAGCAGTCTGACAGTTGAAGTGGAGGAGTTAACGGATGCTCCTGCGAAGCTGTCTAAATTATATCACTTGAGATGGATAATCATTTCAGGGCGGAAGTGCATTTTCAGATTTTAACTCAAGATTATGAGGGAACATGAATATTAAAAAGAGAATGACCCTCATTGATAAGCTATTTACTATAAACGCTGAAATATTTCATGAAAAATAAGCAGTGTCATTTTTTTTTCACTGGGACTTTAACAAGCTTTTTCATAACCTATCGCAAATTTAAAAAAAAAAGGCTAAGCACAGACGATGAATGCTCATCTTGTAGTCTTGTGACTACAAATACTCTCATAATTATGCAACTTCAAGAAAACAGAATCTCTGAAAAAAAAGGGGACCACAAGATCCCGGGAGCCACAGATTTTGTGGCATTTTATGAAATATAGTAATTTATCAAAGATTGTATGCAATCAAACATAAAAAATTAGACCACCAACCAAAAGAATTGATGTTCCAGCATTGTATAACTGAATATGTGTTTGGTTTAGTAAAAATGTTCAGATTATCAGTCTTTATTTGGGGGACCAGAAAGCGATGCACACAACAAACACAACAACAAAACAATGTTTGAGAACCACTGGTCTATTCTAATAAATTTGGCAACCATGTCTGTTTTCTTCACTTTTTCTATCTGCATGATTGTCATTCTCTCTGATTAATGTTCTTGTATTCGGCCAAATAAATCAAATGAACTCAATTCCCCTCTGTGAGTTAGATCACAGAAATATTAACATGTTTGAGATATGAACAGGGCTGGAAAAAGGGGAACGCCGGGATGGAGTTTTAAGAGGACACTCCAAAAATGAGTCTAAACGTAGAGAATTTTCTGTTTTTATTCACACAACAGCCTCCAATGGTATGCAAATTTCTTTCATTATTAATTAATTTATATACATTGATTTTCTGCATCTTATGTTTTAGAATCCAAAATACCCCCCCGACTAGAGTCCTCTTAGTGAATCCCGGCCCTTTCCAGCACTGGAAATAAGTTAAAAAGTATTGTGAACTTCATTAGTTCAGGTATCATTTTTCTGTAAATCGCTTTAGGTGATCTCACCTGGAACACTTTCTCAGAAATCTCACGCTCCACGGAGGGAACGCATTTAAAGTGCCTGAACTCGGGCACTTCCTGACTCCTCAGCATCAGCAGACGGAAGCGACGGGAACGCTGGAGCTCCTCATCCGACAGGAAATTAAACTCTTCATGCAGCTGCTCCAGACGGAAATACTCAGGAACCGCCATCTCCCCGCCACTCACCATCTTAAAAGTCAGAACTAGAGTTACACCAGAAGAGAGGTCAAGTACAAAGTACAGAGCATTTTGGAAAAGGTACCGAGAGTAGCTGCATAATGGAGGCGTTGTTGGGGTCATTGGGGTCAAGGCGAGACTCGGACGCCCACTTTCCCAATTTCTTCATGTCGTTCAAACTAGATGCCCCAATACATGCGATAGCGTCCATATGCATGAGACCACTAATGGAGGGAGAGAAATGTTAAATCATTTACATTTATTTCATTTCAATTTATTTGCATTTCTCATGGATGAAGTGAGGAATCTCTGCATGGCTCTCTGACCTGTACATGCCCCCTACAGGATGATTGGACGGGGGAGCGAGAGGGACGTCGTTCATGTCAACGGCCCAAGAAACGCAGCAGGAGAGCTTCCCTGAGGTCAGCAGGGTTTGCATGTTAGTGCCGTCAGCTTCGAAAGAAAATGGCACACCTACCCAGGACAAGATCAGATTTGGCCAAAATGAGTCTGAGAATGCTGAACAAATTTGATGTGATGTGGTGATTAGATGTTTGTGCACATGTATGCGTTTACCACTTCCAACACCCTCATGGTTAAACGTGACTCTCTGGTTGCTGCTAAACTCCATCTCCTCAGATGGTGCGCTGCCGGTCAAGACGGAAGATTCTGGAAATGGGACACACACCTCGGCCAGCTGGGTGGAAGATGAGCCGACATGCTCGAATATCTAGAGGGGGGAAAAAAAAGTGACGTTTATAGTTACACACATTTAACTTGCAGTTAAGTGTAAATAAAACTCATACCTGCAGTTTGATGCTCTCTGGCCAGTTTACTATCTTTAAGTTAAAGATTTGACCAAAGTGAACCCTAAAATCCATGTTGAGTGTTCGGCTGTCTGTTCTGGAAACTTCTTTATCATTGTAGAGGACTTTGATGAAGAGGGCACGCTTGACCACGTCCTCTCTACGAGCAAACTCGGCTCTACAAAAACAACGAAAAACTGGAGCGTTACTTTGCCTTATTACACGGTTCATTTGAATGCGTGATTCTGATAGGCCAGTCGCAACATTCCAGAGTTGTTATTTTCAAATAACAACCGCTCAAAACAAATAATACCCTGTTACCCAGATGCTGCAAATCATTTTGAGAGGGGCATTACATGACATTATATTCACAAATGATTGAAACAATTTGCCTGTTTGTGACTTATGAATGTCGTTTCTTTCCAAAACTAAATGGCTTTTCCTTGCAGAACGTCAGCATTCTGTAAAAATTAGCAAATAAAATATTTCATATACATTTTATGTCAAATTTTTTCTCATGTGGCAAGTAGCCGTGTATTAAGCGGGATAATGTACAAGCAGCCGGTTGTTATTTCAAAATAAGCCACTTCAATGTGATACAAGACCCTCTGCGATCGCAGAAATAAGCCCCGACAGTGTGGAGAAAAAACTGGACATGAAATGTGAATTTGACATTTTCATTAGCTCATTTTTACCGAATACAGATCTTCTGCGAGGAAAATACGTTTATTTTCTCTACATTTTTTATGTAAGAAACGATGCTCAAATTTCACAAACATGCAATTTTGTTTAATCATTTGTAATTATAATGTCATAAAATGGTATGAATAAGTATTTTCCCCTTTCCGGACTTATTTTTACCATATGTGTCATGCTTAAATGATTCAGATCATCAAAAAATATATTTTACTCAAATAAAACCAGAGTAAATACAAAAAGCATGGTAAATAATGGTTTTATTTATTAAGGGGAAAAACAATCCAAACATTTCTGACCCTGTGTGAAAAAGTAATTGCCCCCCTTGGTAAATCCAGATATAGCTGTGATGAATTGAATAACTGAGTTGGGGGGTTACTCCATACTCAAGCCTAATTACTGCCAGACCTGTTGAATCAAGAAATCACTTAAGTAGAACCTGTCTGAAGTAGTCTACAAGATCTCAAGTAGCAACACATCATGCCACGATCTAAAGAAATTCAAGAACAGATGAGAAACACAGTAATTTAAATGTATCAGTCTAGAAAGGGTTATAAAGCCATTTTTTAAGGCTTTGGGACTCCACATAAAACCATGAGAACCCTTATCTTCAAATGGAGAAGGCATGGAACAGCGGTAAACCATCCCAGGAGTGGCCCGACTACCAAAATTACTCCAAGAGCACAACGATGACACGTCCAGGAGTACATAAAAGATCCCAGAACAACATTGAAAGAACTGCAGGCCTCCCTTGCTTCAGTTAAGGTCAGTGTTCATGATTCTACAATAACAAAGAGACTGTGCAAAAAAGGAATCCATGGGTAAGTTCCAAGGCGAAAGCCACTGCTGACCAAAAATAACACACAACGGCTCATCTCACATTTGCTAAAAAACATCTTGATGATCCCCAAAACATTTGGGCCAATATTCTGTGAACTGATGAGTCAAAGGTTGAACTTTTTGGAAGGTGTGCGCCTGTTACATCTGCCGATAAACTAACACGGTATTCATTAAAAGAACATCATACCGACAGTCAAACATGGTGGAGGTAGTGTGATGGTCTCGGGCTGCTTTGCAGCTTCAGGACCTGGGGGACTGGCCATAGTTGATGGAACCATGAATGTGGCCTAGTCAAAGTATGGACTTAAATCCAATTGAAATGCTGTAGCATGACCTTCAAAAGGTAATTCATGCTCAAAGATCCTCCAATGTGGCTGAATTAAAACAATTCTGCAAAGAAGAGTGGGCCAAAATTCTCCACAGCGATGTGAAAGACTCATTGCGAGCTTTCCCAAATGCTTGATTGCAGTTGTTGCCGCAAAGGGTGGCACAACTAGTTATTAGGTATAGTGGGCAATTGCATTTTCACATAGGATCAGAAATGTTTGGATTGTTATTTCCCTTAAAAAATAACATATTAATTTAAAAACTGCATTTTGTATTTACTCTGGCTTTCTTTGTGTAATATAAAAAATAGTTTGACGATCTGGATCATTTAAGCATGACAAATATGCAAAAAAAACATGAAGGGGCAAAGACTTTCTCACACCATTGCATATGTTCTTAAAAACATATTTATATTTAATTTGTCAAAATAACCTGTCAAAATGATTTGCTGCATCTGGGTTACCGTCTATTATTAGTTTTGAGCTGTTGTTATCTGAGAATAACAAACCGGCAACTGTTGCGACTTGCCAATCAGAATCAAGCATTCCAGCCAGCCAGTCACTTAATAATGTGTGCATGTACTAAAGCACTATTTTGTCTCCCGCGGGGCGATACTACTGGGCTACACTAATAGCTCAAACTACATTCTGAGGTAGCAGCTGGTTGTTAGCCATTAGCGCATAGCGTGCTAGCTACATAGCAGCTAACGTTAGCTACATAATACATTTCCGAAGTCACCGAAAACACAGCGTGTGGACATGATTGTGTTTAGTAGCCAACAAAAATAATTTTCTGTAGTTATATATTTGGAAACACACTCACGACCAGGAGTTGAGCTTTGCTTAACTTACACTTAACTATGGGAATAGTGCCTAGCATAGTAACTATAGATACCAATAACATTGGTCTACGTGCATGAACTTAAAAATCAGCAACTTTTGACCAGAAAACATTTATTGTGGTTTGGTAGTCATCGTTTACAAGCAAAACACTAAATTTGTGACAAGGCAAGATCATACTACGTAAGCTATTGAGACCCGGCAACATTACATTATCTCTAGTTACCTTACATTAATAAATTGTGAACCAGTAACGTTAGTGCTCCAATAGACAACCTGAGCCCAGTCTGATAACTAAGCTCAAAAGTACAGGACATTAAGAACAAAAATTACACATAAGACTTTCAAATCCAGTAGCAGGAAGGCTAGGTCTAGGTCCATTTTGCAACCCGTTGCCTCTTGCAGCTCACACCACCGAGTGTAAATCCGTCAGATATTGATTCGTGTTCAGGCTCGTGTCCGATCACGATCTCTCTTTTGCATTTTGTTTTTTTTGCTGGCTCTACCATTGTCATGGTTTAGAGATTTGCGTCAAACTAGATTGTTCCGTCTTATTGTTGGATAACTTCAAACTTCACAAAAACAACCAGTTTCTTCTGTTCTACATGATCCTTATTTAGTCCCCAATGTGAAGGTACTAGCTATGTTTTTGAGTCTGTGTGTTGTGTTTTTTATTTACCGTGGACACTGTTCTTTGGGGGTGATGGGCAATGACACCGTGAGTTCTGGGATCAGAACCGGTTCTCCGGGTTTCCTGCGAATCCTGGAGGCTTTCTCCCGTACCTGTTCTTCAACATCGGTCATGTCCGGTTTCTCTGGAGGGTCGTGCTTCTCGGGCTCCTCCCCCAGCTCTTCCTCACTCTCTTCATCCTCATCTGCATCCTCCTGCTGCTGTCGTTTCTTTTTCTGTTTTTTCTTGAAGGCTTTCTGAAAAAAAAAAACATTTACTACTACTGAAAAAAGTATAACAGGTTAAAGCTGAATAAATTTGAAACATATTCAGAGTTTACTACAGTAAATGCTTTATTGCTGAGTATTATTTACAGAACGGCAACTCTTAGCACCGTAATCTCTGTCAGTGTAAATACAGCATGTGCTGTAAGATAACACTGATCTAGAAACAGCCATCTCAGACAGTGTTTATATCTGGTGTACCTGTTTTCTCCTCCAGGATTTCCAATCCTCGTGTCGTCTCCTGTACTCGCTCATCTTCCTCTGATAGTCTTCCTCAGCTTCCGCCCGCAGTTCTGAAATTTCCATCGCAATCTCATTGTCGAACTCCAGCTCGTCATGATCCGTGTCAACCATCTCCCTGTCAAGTTAAACAGGAGGATGTAATATACTCACGAAATGAAACACACACACACATAGACATGCATACACCAGCAGCCCTACCTTCTGATAAAGAGTTTGTAAGGTGTGTTGGTAAATCTCTGGAAGTCTCTGAGGGTTTTGAGCTCCTTCCACACTCTGATGATGTTTTTGAGGAGAGCTCTGTCCTTCTCTTGCTCCACATCACGCAGATGGCGAGTGTGTCTGTATGTGGTGAATTAACGGTCACATTAAATGAAAATAAAACTCAAAGCCTTTAAAAAGGCAGTAGCATATATTTAGAGCAAAACTACTATTTTGGTGCTCTTTGTCTTCCGTAGAACACAAAAGAAGATATTTTGAAGAATGTGGTTAACTCTACCCCATTCACCCGAATTGGTTATGATTTCGGTTGATATAAAACAAATGAAACATAGGCCTAAATATTATTACAAACACTTCAACTAAACGAACATAACAAATATTTCCGTAGTAATATAAAATAAGTTTCTGAGGCACTAAAATGATTGACTGAAAACACTTTTAAACAAATTTATCTAGCAATATATAAAAAAATTGACAAAATCGTGTAACAAAAAGAAAAAAAAAAGAAATTAAAGATCATTCAAAGTAATAATGCAACTACTATCAAATAAAAACTAAAATAACACCAACATAACTTTTAAAATACTCTGCTTACACCTTAATAGAATATTATTCATCAGTATTATGTGTTTTATTAGTGTCTTTGTGACGGCCCCTGCTTCATCGTTGCTTTAAGTAGCTGATTGTTCCTGGATGGGTTTATTGAGGACACCTGCTGCTGATTTCCGGTCATGTCTTTAAATAGGGCAATTTGCCATTGACCGGGAGCGCGGCCCTTTTGGACTTGGTTTTCTTTGTTTTGCTTGATTTGACTTCGGTTACGTTATACATTTAACATAGCGTCATTACACTTCCATTCATTACACTTCACTTCATACCACTGACTCCTGATTATTTCATGCGCACTTGTTTTTTCTTATGTATAGTTTCATTTGGTTAATAAATTTCATACATTATGTGCACTTTCTTGTGTCCCCGTTTTTGTTGCGTCCTTTTCGAGCCATAGGGCGTAACAGTCTTGTGTTCATTTATTGTGTATAGTGTTTATAATGTGTATTGTTATTTTTACACTGCTTATGCTGTTGGTGATGTGACAATGAACTGCTTTACCTCACTTCCTGTTTGTACTCGGCTATCCTGTGCTGGGTCACCTGACTCAGAGCCTCTTCCCTGTGCAGCTCCAGCATGTTACGAATAGTGTTCCTCAAGCCATTCAGCTAAAGATATAACACACGCACATTCAGAATGAGTCTCAGAAAGCTAAGAACAGGAAGACTGGTTTTGACATCAATTGTTACCTTATCTGTCAGAAGATGTGTGAGCTTCTTTTGCTTTCCGGTCAGGTGTTGATCGTACAGCTGGGCGAGACGGGCTCCCAGCACATGCTCACGGCTGAAAAGAGGGTGATGGGAGAAAATAAGACCAGATATATCCACGTCCAGCTGGTAGTCCGCTTGGGGATCACCCATTGCAATGTAGCGATTCACATGCTTAGACTTCAAAGCCTGGAAGAGAGTAGATAAAAATGTAATTTAAATTGACATTTAATATTATATTGTACAGTATTTACTATTATCATATGATTTACTATTTCTTGTATTTACTAGTTATAAACTTTGCAATCTTTCCAACTCTGTTACCAAAAATATTATACATAATATTACTGAAACAAAATGGTACGTAACAGAACATAACACATAACAGGACGGTAGATTTAGCTGGCAAGGGGCTAGCACTCACTTACTTAAATTATTGACAATTTTTCTTGCAATAATGGTTCAGTTAAGGAATGCAGTCAACACTGGTACTGTACTGCTGATTGTGTATCAGAACTCGTTTTCTCACTGGTTATTGGCCAAACGCTCCTGAAGTCGACCCGATGTTCCTCATTTTCTTTTTACTTCCTCTCTTTTATCACAATCGGTAATAACCCGAAAAGCAACATCAATCAGTTCCATTCATCTCTGAGGGCTAGAATAATCTCACAGTGTTTTCTTTAGCTTATTTGATTAATGGGTTTATTTGAAAGCAGCAGTTACGTCTTAAGTCTGTCTTACTGAATTTAACACACATGGCTGCATGGATGCGGTTTTGTTTTCAGTTATGCGTGACACGCCCCTGTTCTCTGCTTAGCCTGTGACATCACCACACATCTGGAAGAGATCTCTGTTCTCACACCTCTCATCAGCTACATATTGCCTGGCAAAAGACTGTGAGCAGGACATGGCCACGGAGCATTTGTCCATATTACAGGATTGCATTTTAGAACTGGTCAGTGTGGAGTGGACGTCCTGGTACATTTAACGACATGAAAATTGAGAATTACAGGGTTCCCACAGCTTCTGACACTTCCATGTGCTCTTATAACTTTACCAGGCACTTGTCATGAATGCATAAGAACTTTTTAAAACAACAAAAACAGGCAAAATAAGAACATGTTTAATCACTTCGATATTCAAGAGCCGGGCAATAAAAAGTTTCATGAGAAGGTTTAGGGCCAGACTAGCTGTGGACACAGCTGCTTTGGCGACTGACATTTGTGCATATGTTTTTGTAGGGGTATCCTCTTCAGATGCAAACTTAATGGGTGAAGAGTATTAAATGAATCACTTAACGCGATTTCCTACGGTTTGCGCTCGTCATTGTACTGCTATTTGCGGCATTATTTAACTGTTGCTTGGGCATTATGTTGTTGTTAAGCTCCGTTCAGAACGCAAGCGCCTGTGTCGCCAGTCTCTTGCAATGAGGTCGTCAGAAGGCGTTCCTAGCTTTGGTTGTTCTAGAAACATTTATAAACAAACTTTGCAGTAACAGACGAGGGACGCCTGACATGAGCTTTACTCCTGCTGTACTCCTATTGGTAGTCGATCTTCATTTGCATGAAGTTGAGAAATACTTGTGTCGCCAATGGTCACTGTCTGAACTGGGCTTTGGGCTTCTTGATGTGTTTTCTACAGTATTAAGTGGTTGTTTAGACCAAAAGTACTCCAGTCTCCATGATTTTCTGGTCTCTCGTGTGACCCTCAATCAAAGTCATGTATGTCTAAGGGATTCACTTTTTAACATTTGGGTAACTGTGATATTCAGCCGGGTCTGACAAAATAACATCCTCACCTTTCTGTAAACAGTCTGCAGAGCTGGATCCAGCTCACCCTCCAGGTGGCAGAGAGGTGGTCTGGAGGAAGACTCTTTGATTGGGTCAGGCAGAGCCATAATACGGCCATCATCTCCAAACCACTTCATGCCCTACAGCAGACATCACAATATTTATATTTAGAAGAGGGTTAGCTCAGTGGTTAGCAACGCCCACGATCCCAGGGACTGCAAATACTTAGAAACCAATGTATAGTATAATGCAATGTAAGTCGCCAAATGCATAAATGTAAATTTATACAAAAATATGGGACATTGTCATCAGCTTGCATTCCCAAATCTGCCATGGACACAAGTTTATGTTATGTCTGGACTCTGGTTTATGCAAAGTCTGGTTTATTTCCAAAACAGCCCTTATATCAGTGGAAGTGATAGTAATGGTATTATTACCTCAGCCTGCTTCAGGATGCGGTTCTCCAGAATGTTCTGATTGGTCAGGGACACAGATGGCCTCTCCCCCACATATAGCCCCTCCTCCTCCAGGTAGCGAGGACGCACATTCTCAGGCAATTTACCAGACGCAGGAACTGTAACACAAAAATGCATTATACAAGTCATTTCCTGTCTTTTAGGAAAGTCTTTAGGGTCTAAGGACTGGCTGGCTGTACCTGTCCTCATGCTAGGTACAAAAACAGTCTCTCGCTCCCTCTGCAGCTGCCTGCTGTACCCCAAATACTCCGCCCTCCTGACTTCCAAGAAATCATGTTCTGATTGGTCGATGACAAACAAGTCCTCCTCCACGTCGCTGACCAGTGGAGCATCTTCATCCTAAAAAATTTGGCAATGCTTGATGACTGATGTTGCATTTCTGTAATTAATATTATATTTCTCGTTTATTAGTGTTGATATTGCAAACTCAATGTTCTGGTTGTCTTTGGTTTGTTTTTAGGCAGACCCAAAGAATACAAACAGCAATCACCCTGGTTTCCAGCTGCTCTCCTTCATACTCTCTCTCTGTTTCACCCTCTTCCTTCTCCTCCTCCTCCTCCTCCTCATCTTCTTCTTTTTCGTTCTCAGATTCAGCCTCTCCTTCCTCCCCTGCATTTCTTCTTCTGGATTGTCTTTGCTTACGGCTTTCACCCTGAGGCTCCGGATCAAAGTTGAAGGTGAAGAAGTTGTACGCCTCTTCAGCAGTTGGTAAACCGTCCTCAGCCTGCTTAGTTTAAAAAAAACAGAACAAAATCTCAAAACGTGTCCTAAAAAATGCACTGTGCTGGAAAATGGAAGCACATTTTTGTTCAACTCTATGAACCCGGTGGCGTGTCCAAAATTACGTCATAATTGTTTTCCCTTGATGTTTCATGTATTTCTATAACTCTTAAAAAATAATATGTGTTATCAATTGAAAGCTTACAGTCTCTAGTTTCTGGAGAAGTGCACCATTGTGGCATTTATTGTACATAAAATAACGTATTAAGGCTGAAATTCATCAAATCCCCATGTTGTAGCCCCTCAAAAATCATGCATGTTTATGATCATGAACAATTTTCGTAACGTTTAAGTATGTCTAACAGATTTAGGTTATATATCAAATGAAAGCTCTTATTCTACAGAATATAGATCTTCAGTTGGATTTATTGATATTTTACCATAGATGGAATGCACGTCGAATGAATTATGATGTTTGAAATTGATATTTGTAAACAAACAACACATCCATCAAATATCTAAGCTAATAACTGCATCCCGCCATCACACTTGGCCATAAATGCTACATAATCATTCTCGTTAGGTTGTTTTCAACAAAATAAGTCCATTCCTACCTCTTTTTCTGTTTTAAAAGTTAAATATCCACTTCCAAAGTCTCCGGTCAACGTAGTTGCTATATAATTAGGATAGTTACGATATCTGAACCTCTGTCTATTGTGGCGAGGCGCCCATTAGCTCATCAGCGTTGCCAGGGTAACAAGCGCAATCAACCCCACACACCTGCAGCTCGTTCCCGGGCCATATAAAGGCGGGAGAGAGGAACGAGTGAGGGGGCATACGACTATGCAAGTTTTAACACATGTCTATTGACTGTCACTCTGTTTTGAACAGGCTCGAGCGCAGGACGACTGGCAGAGGAACCGACACGAACCTTGTCACTGGGCACACACAGGATTGCTCACGAAACCCCTGAGGCTGTGTTTCTTTTGCACTTATTCCCCCCTGCACTTGTTGCATTATCCTGAGTTTGTTTCGTGATTCACCCGTCACACTATCCACATGAGATACATATTAAACGGGAACCTCTGACTCTGACCTCTATTTAGACCCCTCATTTGTCCAAATAGGCTGAGAGAAGGCAATGCGCAACAGGGGAGGCGGACCAAAACACCACAAGCAAACTCAACACCAAGTTTCACTTGTTACATGCACTTTCAGATGTGTTACATGCAAGTTTGAGAGGTTTACTGTGAAATTGAACAAAAATATATATTTTTTAAACCACTGTATATAGTTATGGTGTCTGTTTAAAATTGGGTATGCCAAATTCAGGTGGAAATTATGAAATATCGACACTTGAGTTGCTTTAGAATAAGAATTTAATTTTTTTATGAAAAAAATATTTTTTCTCTATTTGTTTAGACCTGTTGGAGTCAACAATTTTTTGCAGGGTTCTAGGTTCCTCAGGCTCAGAGTAATACACTTTCAAAAACAGACTTTACTAAAAAGAAAAAAAAAGCACATTACTTTTGTTTTTTCATAGGACTGACAACATATACAATAATGATTATCACTTTCAGCAGTGTTTTATGAGATTTGGAGGGGTTTCCTGGAATATGACACCAAAACTTTGTATTTACACCACTGTAAGTGGATATGGTGTGCATTTAATTTTGGTTATGCCAAATTCAGGCAGAATCCACAAAATGTCCCAGAGAATACGAGATGATGGAAGGGGTACTTTGAGTGTCCTTGTAGAAGAAATGTAGAGCTTTACCCATTTGTCTTGGGCTGCACTTCTGGCTGCGCCACGAAACTTCAACCTGGCTGCAAAAGACGAGTCTTCATCAACCCGCAGATCTTGATCAATCTAAAAGAAGACACAAACTGTTCTGTGATTCCCTGCTATTTGCTGAAATACATACAGCATACTGAAACTACGATAAAGAACATTTGGGGATTTTGTCCAGTTTTAATTTATCTCTGCCGTTGCTTACATCTCTGTCGAATCTAGTGAGGGTTTCTCTGTCTCGCAGACTCTGCAGGCGGCTGACAGGCTCAATAATGGATTCCTGCTCCAGAAGACTAGCAGCTTTAGACTAAAGTGAGGACACAATAGTCAAAATGATCATACTGAAATTAAAAAGTTTGCTACTTTCTCCCTTTGATCCTGCATTATTGAATGAACCTTACCTTGGCTGCCCTAAGCTTCTCAGCCGCACGTTGTCTCATGGAGGTTTCTGATTGGCTGGAGCCTGGTCTTATCACTGGACGAGGAGGAAGATCTAGAGAGAGAATGATTTATGACGTAATCTTATTACAGCTCTCATCGATGCATGATCCTTCCCTAGACGCATTGAGTTAATTTTATTTACTGGAGTGACAACCATGTTCCATATTCAGTTCTACAACTGAATAATGGCTTGTCACTCTCCAATGCAGACTAGGGGCTTCCTGGATGTAGACAGAAGTCTAACATACAATGGTCCTGATTGCAAAACAAGCAGCTAAAAAAGCAAAGGATCTGAGCTGTCAACAGATTACGTTTTTCTTCCTGTAAGGGTGCTTTAACATTCTTGAAAGCGCGAAACAATTAAAATTTAATGGAACTAAATGAATGAAATATTTTCTGCTGTTTGAAGACATCTCTCACCTCTAGGTGACCGCACTGATGAAATATCATCACGCTGTTGACCATCTCCACCCTCCTCCTGCACTGCTGTCTCTTCTTTCTCTTCATCTGGAGGAGACTCCAGCACGTTTTCCTTAAACAGCTGAACACAGAAGCCATGATCACCAAAAAAGTCATCCAAAAAGAATAATTATTCAGTATGCAAATGACACATTCGTTTATATTTTCAATGTTGAAAAAAAATGTATCAGTCTTGAAAATCTTTGCAGTCCTAACCTTCTTTTTTCTCTTCATGTGCTTTGCCTTTAATGAACGTCTGAGTGTCTCGCCAGGATCCTCTTCTTCAACTGCCATCTCCTAATATGACATGTTATGCAATACATTGATCAAATACATGCTCAGATGCACTTCATCCTTTATTCTGCTGACAAGCTTTATGGATGATGATTTCATTTTCCAGCACGATTTGGCACCTACCCACACTGCCAAAGGTACCAAAAGCTTGTTCATTAATCACGGTGGTACTGTGCTTGATTGGCCAGTAAACTCCCCTGACCTGAATAATCAAATTTTCTTAGACACTTAATTTTTTCATTATCTCTAAGCCATGATCATCAAAATCTCAAGAAATAAAGGCTTGACATTTCTCATTCTATGTGTAATGATATAATATATATAATATACGGGTTTCACTTTCTGAAATGAGTGACAAGAAATATTGACCTTTTTCACGATATTCTACTTTTTTTTAGATGTACCTGTACATAAAACAAACACACAAACTAAAGACTAAAGTTAAAATAATCTAGACACAGCAGGTTCTGAAGCACAAAAAAAAGCAGTCAAGGAATACTAGTTCACCCCAAAATGAACATTTCGCCATCATTTATCCACCTCGTGTTGTTTTGACCCTGAATTATTTTCATTTTAAGTCACGTTTCACTGAAATCCTGTGTATTTTATATAAAACTGTGACCGTGAATGCTCTCTTGCAAATGCTGTAACCAATTTACTAAATTTGACTATAATTAGATTATAGATGCAATCCGCTTCTCAAATCAATTTATGGAATAAAACACAGCTTTTTTTAACTTTACGGTCCAAACCACCCTTTACTTTTTAATGTATGGAAAAGAGCAGCACTGACAATCCAATTTTAAACTTTTACGAAAATAAAATTAACCCAGCGTACATACTGAGAATAAATAAATGTGAATGTGAACAAAGAATTGAAATGACACGAGCATGAAAACATGATGACAACCCTTTCATTTTTAATGTAAAATCATAGAAAAAGAGTCACAACCCTGTTGAAAAAAACATATGCTGGTTTGGTATGTTTTGATGCTGGTTTGTGCTGGTAAAAGCTGGTCTTGTGCTGGTTTAAATGGGTCATGTGCTGGTCCATAGTTGGTTTAACCTGGTCAAATCAGCATCAAAACATACCTAACCCAGCATATGCTGTTTTTTTTCAAAAGGGAAAAGCAATATTTAAGGAAAGACTAAAGGGCTCAGCATACTACATTCGAAATCGAAAAACGACCATATGTGACCTGTTTCGAACAAAATCTGGTCCAAACAACAATTAGTTTCACTAGTTCGCCGCAGCAAACCAAACAGAAATCTCTAGGAAAGTTTATGTTGGCCGGTAAACACCCTCGAGCCACCATTGGTCCATGGCAATTAATAGTTGGGTGTGTTATGTAGTGCACCCGGTCTGTGGGAAATAACGCTTCATTTTATTTAGCTGAGGTGATGTCAGATAAGGTCCACATTTGCATACGTCATTTAAACCCCGCCTCCAGAAACAAAGGGGTGTTGGATTGTTCGAAAACAATATACCGTCTCTCAACTTTTTCGAGCTTCATTTTACCACAAAACGCAGAACGGACTATGCAGAGCCCTTAATGCAGCAAGAATTGTTTTAGTATCAGGGTTACATGAAGCTAAAAGAGTGAGTACAGAACCAACCTCCACCGTAGTGTGATCATTCTCCTTAGACAAACCCCAGTCTGACGAAACCAAAGCCTACAGCACATCAGCACATCCTTTATACACAAGCCTTTACAGATGTGAGTGTGCAGAAGTGTAAATTGTTGTGCTTCTGTATCATTATACCACAGTTCACCTTGTATAACAAATATTACTTATATCTAGCAGGGCTGCAATGCAATTTAAATTATGACAAAATATGTTGAAACGTTTTAAATTCTTTCAAGAAAGCACCACTAACACAAGAAAGAAAACAACCATGTTTTCCAACTTTTTGTAGTATTCAAATTATTCAGGTATTGCAAATTTGCATAAAGCAAATTTGTCTTATGAAAGGAATTCCTTATGATTGTAACATACAATACTAACTATTCTACTGTACTGTACTGTACTGTACTATGCTGTATAATACTTCACTGTACAGAATAATGGCAGTGTGTTCATACTTGTTTATCGTCTCTGACTCTTCCAAAAGACTCCTTTAGTGCTCTCCGCTTCTTGTTTATCCTTTCCCGTACATCACTGAACAAACAACATCAACAGAAATCAATCGCATGTTCTATTTCAGCAGTGTTTGATCCTTACAGCAAACGGTCAGATTACCTGGGCGATGACATCTTGGTGGCCATGGATTGTTGCGTTCACTTCGTGTTAAATCAATTATACGGACTCAACACAAACCTCGGCATCGGACTGACAGAGAGAAAGACAGAGTAAAAGAAGCACTAAATCCGTAACGTTATTTCTGCAAGTAAGTTACATTGTAAAAGCAAGTAACATACAGCTGTAATCCTCCAAATTGAGAGACATAAACGTCAAACTGAGCAAATGAGACAAACCGATGAGAAAGCAAATACATCTCCAGGCATCACAACGTATAAAAGGTGCTAATCTTATAGAGAAGCATGCATTAAATCTCAAGATAACTATCTTGAGTTCCATAACAGCAGATTTACCGCCATGATGTTTCCTGCTGCCTGGTAACGGAGATAAATAATGTGCAACCGAACGTGATCACATGCGTTAGGTAACTCCCACCCGGCCTCAGGTCGCCTTTTTATTCGCACACAAGCACGTCAATCACTCCAAATGGGCAGCGCTACAGAACCCGCTCTGTTGTATTATGAAGTGCATATTAAAATACATGATTAGACATGAATGTCTAGAAAATATCTTATAATACAATGCAATGTTGCATTGTTGCACAGAGGCTTTTTAGAAAGAAAAAAACATTGTAGAACAGATGAACTAAGACAAATGGAAGCTTCACACAACAGAATTGGAAGAGCCATATCCGATTTAAGCCACGTTCACACTGGCACCAAAATCAGATTTTTTTGCTCATATGCGACCCAGATCTGACAGTGTGAATAGGACAAACCAGATGGGTCCGTGTACATCAGATACAGGTCTGATGTTTCGCAATTCGCACTCAGTCTGAACGGTCATATCGGAATTCATGCGACTTTTGCGTCATTGTAAATCGATTTGCGTCATTATTCAGCGCTAATATAAAGCTTCACGCGCTATTCTGTTGACAGAAGTGCACTTTGCAGCTCGGTTGCCAAACATTAAGCATCAGATTATAAACATAAACACCGTCTACCGCACGATGCGATGCAACAAATGACTATAGAAGCCGTCATAATAAGACATTTTGCAACTGGATACGGCGCGATGCTTCGTGCAAACCGGGATGCGCACAGCCCGAGAGTGGACTGCTCCGGGAATGCTCTAAAATCGCACTGCGAGAACAATCCACTCAGCACCGCTTAAAATCAACCACACTCGCTGACTTGACCCTTGCTTAATTCCGTATGAAAGCGTGCTGCCTGTTACGTGTTATTGCTGTTTTGCGCATGCGAATCAGTTTTTAACCATCACCAGTTCACACAGGATCTGATATTGGTCACATTCTAAATAGTGTGAACACCCAAACAAAAATCTGATCTGAGCAAAAAAATCGGAATTAGGCTTGCAGTGTGAAGGCTTTAGAGCATTCCATCAGCATGTGTCTCGGTGTCAATCCCAGAACCTATAAACTGGTTACGAAATGCTAATCAGTTGAATTGCAGAAACACATAATTATGTTCCCTGACCCGGAATCGAAACAACTATTAGATCAACAGGGAATTGAGCAATGCCGTTCCTACTAACCTACTCACTCACTATTTTGGAAATAGGGTAAAGAGTAGAGTAAAATGAGATTTTTTTTACTTAAGTGGTCCTCAAGATGAAAAAAAGGCATAAATGCAATAAAAGTTGCACTTATTATAAGTTCAGGATTTTTCCTATGAATCTAAAATATTAGAACACCCCTATGTCACATGGTTTTTAAAAATATGTGTTCTTATAAAAAAAGTGCTCCTGTGGCTCACTTTGCCCCATAGCTGCCACTTTGGGAAAAACTAGCAAGATTACAAATTCAGGCTACTATTTAGCCAAATTATTTGCATGGTTTTATATGTTGGTGAATCAACAAAATGCATCATAAATATTTTTAGACTCGGATACATTTCATTTGATGTACCAGCCATTACAGCTGATTTGCAAAAAGGTTACTTTTTAAAGTCAATTTATGCTGTCCAATTCTCCCATGTGCTTCACATTTTCACATTCTGGCAGAAATAACAGGTGATTCCAAAATGTATTGTCAAATGACAACAAAAGTGTTCAGTCGCTGAGATATAGTGGGTGGATTAATTTACCCACTGGCTCATTTTACCCCACTCTCCCTTACTCACTAGTTAGTGTATGAACACATATTTAAACATACGCTTAATCTTATTTAAAGGAGCCATTCTTTTGCTGTTTTTGAGGCTTTTATTGTGTTCTTTGGGTGTTAAACAATGGATGGTCATGTTTCTAATTTCAAAAAAAAATTCTATTTTTTACATATTTCAAGTCTATTGTTCACCGCTGTACCTCTTCTCACAAAATGACTAGATTTCTTCCGGTCTATATAAAGTCCATCCTTGTTGGTAAAGCTGAACATGTCTGTCGTGATTGGTTCACCACTTTGAGTGTGTGTGTGAAGATGTCCCACCCATACCAAATCAGCGAGTTTCAGCTTCTCAGAGTGTTGTGATTGGTTGGTGCCCCTCTCAGTGCACGTGTATTCATAAACGTTGGCTTTTAGCAATAAACAGTAACAAAGGCGTCAACTTCACTTTATCAGTTAAAAGCATGCGGATCTATCAAATTGTGATGGAGGTCTGCTAGTGCATGTGCAAACGTTAATCTTTGTTAGAGATCGCAATTTTGTTTTCCTACTATGGCGAGGGAAATGACGAGACCGGTTATATTAATTAACACTAATAACAGAAGTGTTAGTTTTGCCTTTTTATATTGCACTTGAGTTGGATATTTAAACAAGCAGATTGACCAGGAGCAGGACTTCAAAGGACGTTTCATAGAAGTGTTTAAGAGGTATGCGCACACACACAATATTAATGTATTACACAGAACAGCATTCACAGCCGATATTAAAGTCATGGAAGCTGTTATTTGACCGTTGGTTATCTTAGAATGTGTGTAGCTGAATTCTTTTTACTTATTATTGTAGGACTGTGATGAGGTGAAAGTTGTTTAGCGCGTAGCTCAGTCAAATGTTTACAATCTCTGATAACCAATCACTACTCCAGCGGCTCTACCTCTTCTCTAAGCCCAACATTAAGTTGAACAAGTCTGTTCCTGAAGTCACTGATTAGCCTATTCAGGTGTTTTATCAGAGTTGGGGCTAAACTCGGTAGGAAAGTGGATCTCGTGGGCCAGAGTTGAGAACCACTGCACTAGATGGTTAAGTGCATAGTGCATATACTGTAAGTGCATAGTGTATAGTATGTCATTTGGGACACAACTTGATAAATCGCAAACATTGTCCGTTTCTCAATATATGTTCTTCAGCGGTCATTTGTCCTCGCGTTCTCACTCTACGTCATCAATAACCGTCAAAATCCAGTTCCAATACTCAAGAACACAAGAAAGGAGAATGCATGAATGTACCCAGATATGTTCTTGATATCAAGGATGCATTGAATCAACAAAATAAATAAACCATTTCATGGTAATTCAAGGTCACTTTATTTTCTCATCATGGAAAATAACTGCTATTATTTTGTCACAAGGCATTTTTATAAAAGTGACTTAAAGATCCGTATTTAACTAAGTCATAGTCCTGGCTTCAGCTATGAAACCAGGCCAATGTGTCTGCTATTGACTATTTGTAGTCCTCCGCCAGTGTGTCCAGATAGTTTGTATCAGCATAAATCAAAAATCCAGAGAACAGGCTATCAGCCCAACCAGGGTCAGCAAACAAACCATTCTGGTCTCTGTAGAAGATCTCCAGCCAAACCTCATCCTCTGGGTTCAGAAACATCACTATCGACCCAGACGCCACATCATGGTTTCCAGTGTTAGCATCAAAGGTCTTGATCTGGTACTGTCCATTCTGGACCAGCCCGATGGCCAAGTGCTTGTTGGCCAGAGTGATGTCATAAGAAAAGTAATAGATTCCTGGGTAAGCGCAAATGAATTTTCCTGTTTCTGGGTTGTAGTGTCCACCCTCATTAAAGAGAACTTTGTTAAATTTGATTGGAGCTTGTTCAGTGGGATAGCTACTGGTGATGCCTACAGAGAAGGCGGATTTAGGAACCAAACTTCCACATTTGCAGATGCCTGGTGCTCCTGGAGGGCCACGCTGACCCTTGTCACCTTTTTCTCCAAGACATCCTAGAAAACCAGGAGGCCCTAGATCTCCAGGATCACCACCAGGACCACGTTTCCCAGTAAGACCTCTTTCTCCACGTTCTCCAAGCTTTCCTGTCAGACCAACTCGACCTTTGATTCCTAAAATAAACAAATGGCACTTGATGGAAATTGATTGATTTATTTTATTGAGTAATATACAAAATTCTGCAATTGGTCAAGTTTAGGCCTACCTGGGTGTCCTTTTTCTCCCTTCTCTCCTTTCCGTCCATCCCTCCCATCTCTTCCTGGGATTCCGACCTGGCCATCCTCGCCTCGTGGACCTGGGGGGCCAGGTTTTCCTGGTGAGCCTGGCAACCCTGGAATGCTGCAGATGAATTGAGATGGGGCTCCTTTGGATCTGGCCTCCAGCATTTGACCAATAATACACTGAGAGAGACAGATCACCCCTACAAAAGCCCACATCTTTGACCTAATTACAAAAAGAGTAAACTATGACTTTATGAAGCTAATTTATATCATTATTTATCTAGGTTTTTGAGAATGCAAAAGCTGTGGTCTAGACTGGACTTTTTATCCTGACCACACACATAACTTATAGCATTCAAAATGAAGAGAAAAGGAAAGAAGGTGTTATTGTGTCAGACCTGTAAGTTTTTTTTTCTCAGTTTTATGTGACAGGATCATGACAGCCCTGCGTCTTGAATCAGATTTAAATACTGACTTTTAGTTCTTGTATTAGGCGTTGTTCTTGGTGTCTGAAATCATGCTCTCGGTCTTGTCTTTTGGTTTATTTTGAGCACATATCCTTTGATTTCTCTTGGTAACGTGCTCTTCTTTTTTGTCAAATTGGAGCAAGTATTCGGATTTCTACCACTTCTAGCGTGGCAGTGACTGGATTCTGACCTCCTATTCTCTATGTGTTATGTCCTTGTTTCATGTTTAAAATTTTGTCAAAGCATAGAACTGCAGTACCTGGATCATTGAGAGAAAAGCCATAAACTCCCCCACTCCCTTTTGTCCTGGTTTCTTGATACCATCATAAAAAGACCACAGTCAAACCTAGCTCAAGGAGTTCCTGGATTTAGGTTGGTGCTCTTATTGAAAGTGTTGATAACTCTTTTGTTACTCTGTGGATATTTACGACCCCTAAGCTGTAAAGAAGAGGTGAAAAGTCTCTCTGTGTTGTCTCACCTAGAACTTAACATCTGAGTGAACTTCACATAGGAACTTATGTAATTAAACTGTCATTTTCTCTAAATATATCTAAATATCTAGGTTATATGTTGGCGCTCTTGCCATTTAAAATGATCTGTTACTGTTAAATAGGCAAGTTTAATTCAGGCTTTGTTTGTATTCTTACATCCGAATTAATCATAACTTGATGCAATTCAACCTAGCATATTTGATATATAAATGTTTGTGTTTACAATTCCTCATTGTTTATATATATTGTGTGACCATAGAACACTCCATACTTATTATGTTATAATTTGGACTGGTATTTTGTAAAGTTGCTAGGAGCTCATAAAGATGCAAATTAGCTGTTGAGTGGACAAAGAACCTCTTCCCTGCTTAACTTTGATTGGTCGATTCAAACTCAGGTGGTTTCTTATTAAGTTAAACATTGAGCCTGCTTTGGAAATGTTAAGCTTGGCCTTTTGCGCTATACCGGCCCTCATCAGAAACTAGTTTGTCGCGTCTCTTCGGAGAGAAGAGGGGGAAAAGAAGGAACAATAGACTTCTGCTGCCTCGCACATCTTGGTGACCCACTAAGCTGGTCACGAGGTCCGGAACTTTTCAGTAGAACTGCATTCTGAAACCTCAAGAACATTTCCATCTCTCCTGCACATACGGATATTGGTCCAGCACAGAGCTCACAAGTATCCGATTCTATACATAGAATAGCTGCGTTAAGTATGTACCTATTTGTTAAAGATGATTTTTATTGGTGTTCAGAAATGCATTATTTGCCATGCTCTCTCTCTCACTCACTTTATCTCTCTCTCTGGCGTGTTTGTGTTTCATGTAATTGTTTGTGTTTATGCGATCGCAATTATGTTTACCATGTAGAGTAGAGTTTAATAAACAGCCATATATTCCTTTTTGATGGGTTTTCTGTGCTCACGCTCATTGGTCCCTTTAACTGTGTTTGATTTACGCTACATTTGCTCTAAATTCTGTTTGGTAAAGTCACGTTACTTATGGCCATGAGATAACATAAGTGTATAATATCATTGATGCATTCGCTGGACGAATACATTTAAATATTGTTATACTTTATATTGCTAATCAGAGACTGTAAAATATGTATATTTAATAAGGATTATTATACGTATAACTAATTTCATGGATGTGATCTTGATAGATCTGGTGGAGAACATATTTGGTGAGCTAAGCTCATCATTATTTTAACATGCAGCTAAAACCGCTACAGAACTCTAGTATTTGGTTAGTGACTGTTCTAGTCATGGGCCTTTTTCACATTGTCAGTATTGAAATTTATGCTCTGGGTGCTTCTCAAAACTCAAACAGAGGTTTCCTCATTTCTTTTTTTCCCATTCTTCAGCCTGTGACCCGGAAACTGTTAGAGGTCAGCTATCTTGTAGGACATCTCAATTCTTTAAAGAGTAAGTAGTATTAGATCATGAGAATAACACGCAAATGAGACGTGAACGAGTACCGCCGCATATCTACGTCACTAGACATAGTCCCCGCCTACATTTTGCTGGGACTGCTGCGAAAACTTCACTCTCCTCCTCCAAAACACTGTCGCTTGTTTGTGATGCATGTGGCGTTTAAAACCTGTGTTCTACAGTGTGAAACTAAGTGCGTCTTATTTAAACTACCAAAGTAAGAACTTCTGAGGAAACAATTGTTACAATTCATTTTCAAATGTCACCAAAGGAGTATAACCACAGGGTTTTACTGTGCGTGTGTCATTTCACCGAAGATTGTTTCCGAACAATCTTGGCTCGTTCACTGCAGGGTATGTTAAAAGACTATCCTTGATAGAGGGGAAAATGCCAACCTTATTCGGACCTGTAAGCTCCACCGAATCACTGCAAGTCTTGGCTTGAAAGAGAGAAACAGGGAGAAAGAAGCTGGAGTGCATTGTGAGTCTCTCACTCCCTTTTATAAAACACAGCACAGCTTCTCAGCACATATTTTCACAGAGTCAACTACTTCAATTCATAGCGATGACATATTGCAATGTATCGCTGCCAGGTATTCCAGCAAGATGACAAAATGTTTGTCCTAATGAACTTGCAAGGACATGCAGTTGAGAAAAATGTGCGTTCATACACATACAAATATCCACAGATCAATTGTGTTGTATTGCAAAGTTGTATGGCATGCAGCAGAAGTAACTTAGACCTCTCTTTGACTGATGCTCCAACAATGAGGTGAATGCAAGGCTCTAGTCCAGCTCATTCCACAGTTTCAATATCATTAAACTCCCTGAACTATCTGTGAGTGACACTAAAATTATTGCTAGATTGCAAAAGAAATGGACAGTCATGAACATTGTACAATTATATTCTGAGAAGAATTGTACCAGAAAAGTAGATGTAGGCTATTGAAACTGTGAAATATAAGACTTTCTGACTTCATTTGAATTGTGGGCTATAAAATGTTGTTTGATTTTGAAATGCAAAAGGTAAAGTTAAACTGTTTAGATGGATTTGTGTCTATGGCCATGCTGTCAGATGTGTGGTTAACTGCCGTGACAGCAGACAGAACATAACATGTTCAATTTCACGCTCTGAGACTACAACCAAACATCTGCGATGAGAAAGAATTTGAAGAGTGAAATGATATAAATTATCCTCCCTTGAGAGACAAACACTGTTACTATAACAACAGATGAAGAGTTCTGTTCATCTCAGCAGATGGTGGGGATGTGATGTGTAGTACCGCTGTGAAACATTTGGCACATACAGTACTTGTATTTAAGAGTATTTACCAAATTTTAATGCCATAAACCAACCAGCTTTGGTGATCTTACGTTCATTATTTTTGACATTAGGTCAAATCTGAAGAGTGAAAAAAAGCTAATAGTCTGCTAACCAAATGCTATTTGAAAATACATTCAAATGGAAGTTTGTTATCGGGCCATTAAAGTGATTTAAGAGGCCAAGTGATATATACTGTATCAATCATAAACATTTTAATTATTTTAAGTAGAAAATTCTTATTGAATTTATTCAAATGGAAATACAATTTTAACATAGAATCAGAACAAAAATAGTGAGTTGTGCCGAATAAGTCATATACTGTAAATTGTATTTTGGTCAACTTTTACATGGAAGCGAAAATACATTTAAAAACATATGTCGATATAAATAGACAAGGACCACTAATCAAAGAGATATATTTTGGTTTCAAAATTACTCTTACTTTTAACTGAATCAAAATTATATGATTTGTCAATTATATGTAAAACATCGGAAGGAGTCACAAACTCTCTCCATGTACGTAACAGATGTAGCATCAATAGCGGTCAAGTTTTCAACACAATGAGAAACACAGTGATCCTGGGAAAATTACATTACAACTTGAACAAATGTACTGTGAACAAATATATATATCTCTCATGTTTCAACAGTACAGTTCAACATTTTCTAGCACAGCAGATTAAAACCAGACATACTCCCCAAAGCTTTTCAATCTCACAATCAATGAAAGTTAAAGGGAAAATACAAAAATTGTAACTTGCCAGTGGTCTGATTTGTATTGTCACCTTGACTTATTTTGGCAATGAAATCCTGTATCCTCAGATCATAGAACTTCATCTCTCACTCATGATTCCAAAGGCTTTTGTTGTTCCTTGCATGTATAAACTCTCCCACTTCTGTGACATGTTCTCGATTATCTTCTGTTCTCATGCTCATATGTTTCTCTCCTGCTCCTCCTTAGTCATAATTTTTTCTGAATGCTTCTGTTTTTCTCTTTATAAGATCTCTACATTGATCTCTCTGTATCCATGCTATGAAAGAATTTAAACACCCACTTTAGGGACACACCTCTCAAGTTCTTAAAATTTTCCCAAAGCAATTACACACTACATACACAACACATTTTACTGTGCAACAACATTTTTCTCACATTTTAAAGTGACGGATGACCCTAAACTAAATGTTCTGTTACTGTATACATTTTTGGGATATGACCCTTATGAGAACCAGTGGCAACGACGTCAAACCTGACATTACCACTCAAAATGCTATTTTGTAACAAGACATAAGCGAATCATATGGTTTCGGAGCTTCACAGCGCACAATTATTTACATATGTCTTTTAGTTCATCAGCAGTACTTGCAGAAAAGCTGCAAACGCTCTCGACATCCCAAAAATATGAAATTTTGATATATTACTTTTTACCTCTCAGTTGTTGGCATTCAGGATCTTTTACAATTGACTGTACATTGACAAAGTTATTTTTAGAATTGCATACAATTATCACAGGTCTGTGCAAGAAAGTGAATGTATTTAAATACATGCTTTGAAAATTGTAAAATTGCATTGCACCTAAACTAGAAAGAAAGATTGATGTTTGATATAGAACTCAGAAATTGCTCCCCCTCCTGGCTGATGGAGTTTCCAGTGAGGTCCAGCTCATTCAGCGTGGACTGAGGTGAACTCAGAACTGTGGCCAAGTATTCACAGCTTTGGTCAGTGAGCAGACAGTTGGATAATCTGAAAAAAGTGAATAAAATTGCCACAAACATTGCGTTTTTTTTTAAATGAATAAGGTCATACTATAGTTAATTTAAAAATGATTCTAATTGAAAGAATGAATGTTGCCAGGAAAGTCAATGTGTGTTCAATGATCTGTATGCGCAAGAACTTTCCGGTTAATAATTGTGGAAATGTACAATAATTGGAGTCAAAACTTAGTTTTTAATTGCCTTTCAAAAAAAATGATTTTGTAAATGTGTTTGGTTCACAATCATTAAATCTTACTTTAATATCTTCAGTGCACAGTTGGCCTCAAGTAGTCCCTGACATATCCTCCAGACACCTTCGTCTGTTAGCTCGTTGTTGCTCAAGATCAGCTCGTTCAGCCTTATGTTATTGCACAGAGCTGTACTGATGAAGCCACACATTTTCTCAGTGAGATCACAAGAGTGTAAGCTGTAGGAATAAAAATAATAAATTAAAAAATAACTATTTGTTGATTTATAGATACCATTCATTCATAACCATTTGCTCAACTTCTCCTTTTAATTTAGCAAAACACTAACCACAGTTTTTCAAGAGCACAACTCTTTTCCCTGAGGACTGAACACAGCTGTCCTATTCCAGAGGATCCGGGTCTGTTTAAGCTTAGATCCAGCTCCTTCAGACTGAAGGGGTTTAATCTCATACCTGAAGCCAGAGATGAGAAACCCTTATCGTTCAGTCTGCAGTGTGACAGCCTGCAAAGATAACAGTTTGAATATGTGTGTTATTTTAAACAATCCAGTCAGAGTATGGTCATTATATATAATCCATGTGGGAGCCCAGTTTGTTTTCCAGTTTTGGAAAGAGCTCTGTCGACAGGTCAGGCTCTCCATTTCTCTATCCTCAGGTTAACACCCTCAGACCATTTGGCAATGTGAGCGGGCCATCCATCACAGTATTTAAATATAAAATGATTTGTTTATGGTCAACGGAAGAAACAAAATCATATACTGTATATCTGGGATGGCATGAGAGTAAGACGATTTTATTTATATTTTTTGGGTGGACTATTCCTTTTTTGTTTTCACCATGAAAAAGTTAAGGGATTCCTTAATTATTATAATATTTTTATTTTCAGTTTTTTTACACAGATGGCTGTCAGAGATGCAATTCAAATGAGCAGAAAAATGAGACCTAACCTTAATTTCTCAAGTTTACAGAGAGGATTCTTCAGTGAGTTCACAAGCTTCTTCACTCCTATATCCCGCAGGTTATTATCAGATAAATCTAGAGCTCGGAGACGAGACTCCTCAAGACGAAGTTCACAACTTTCTGATGTCATGTTACATTCCTCTAATCTGAAATAAAGAAAAATTCTTGGTAAGCATTGTGAACAATAAAAAGTATTATTATTATAACTATATTAATACCTAAGTTAAGCTCTATCCAGGGAACATCATAACACTATTTAAAAATATATATTTAAATCATATTAGCCTATGTATTTATTTGTCTTGGTCTTAGTAACTTTTATTGTCTCCCTTAGGGGCAATTTGTTCTGCAGCATGGAGTCAACACACACCGGATACAAAAACAAATACACACACCAAATACAAAAACAAATACACAGTAAATTCACATGGAATAATAATAAAAAAAGCTTATGGCACAAGGTACAAATGAGAATTTGAATCTGTTGGTCTGATTCTTGGCTACATGAACTCTACAAATATCTAGAAGGAAGGGTCTGAAATGCATTATGGAGAGTAGGAGAGCTGTCTAATATAATGTTATTCGCTTTCTTAAGCACATGCCCATTGTACAAGTCTGACAGCCCCATCATTTTCACACCCACTACTTTACTACAATTGTTTTCGACTTTAACCAATGCGTTCTTTTGCTTAACCTTCAAGGCAGCATAACATCAAATTAAAACTCGATTCAATATGTGCTTTATAAAAAACAGTCATCAATGTCCTATCGATATTAAATTTTGCTAGCTTTCGAAGTCAATAAAGCCTCTATTGGCTAATTCTCTCCAAAATTGATTTTCTTTCTCTATTATTGTGCCCAGTCATTTATTACTTTCAACCAACTCAATTCGAGGATTATCTATAACTGTGCAAGACAGTCTGATTACAAAGAAAATTGATACACATATCCTTAATTCTCTCAGCATTCAAAAGTAGCCCGGCATCTTGACACCATCCTGCAAAATAATCAATAATAGGCCTGTGGTCCTCTTCCTATCCAACTAACAAACTTACTGTAACTGTATCATCAGCGAACTTCAACATGACCACCAGATGAACAGTCTAAACATTTCCCTATGTCAACTATTAGGCTTTATTGTAATATACAACAGTGTCTGCATTATAAAATGTTGCATGCTGTTTGTTGTATTTTCTCATGGGTAACATAGAAATGATTTTGTACATTTAACTTCACATAAACACAAAGAATATATAACAAGAACATGTTACAAACAAAAAGAGCAAATGTCTTGGTACCAGAATTTGGAGCCCACTGCATGGTAGCTTAAAGTGGAAAAACTGCAGTTATTTGGAAAATAAAAAGTGCATACTACAAATAAAATATTTGTTATCACAGTCAAAGTCAGTGCACACCTACCTCAACTCTTCAAGGTTACAATTTGGGTTTGCCAGCAAACCAGGAAACACCTTAACTCCTAAATCCCAGAGTTTATTATGACTCAGGTCCAGTCTTTTAAGGTTGCAGGGTTTTGAACTCAAAGCAGACTCAATGAAAGCACAGGCCTCCTTTGTGACCCCACATTTTTGAATCCTGTAATTGACATTGAGAAGCTCTTGATAAATGTAAACCAAGTAAAGAATATATTCAGGGGCTGGCAACACCTTTCACTATGACTTGTGGTTTGAACTATTTGAAAAGCCAGTTCTGCCCTGTTCTATGCCACACTACACAGGAAAATGAACATGCCTATGCTATTCATTCAGATGGCAAAGCTAATTGGTCTGTGGTTTAGTAAGAGGAAACCAACAGTTTTAGCAAGTTTTGAGCTATGAATTTAATTAAAAACTAAAGACAGAAGGAGAAGGAATTACCACCAGATTTCAACACATACAGACCTAAAAGTCTCCAATCTACAGTCAGGCAGCAAACCAAGAATCTTGGTTACTGCTTCATTTCCAATTTCATTGTGGCTCAGGTCCAGCTCTTTAAGGTGTGATGGGTTTGACTTAATAGCAGATACAAGGTCTAAGCAGCTGTTTCTTCTGAGTCCACAAAACTCCAGCCTAGAACAACAACATTGAGAAAAACAACCATTTACCAATTATATTATGATATGATCAAATGTATGCTAGTCTACAATATTGTACATTACTTCAGTATCTCCAGTTTGCAGCATGGATTCTGCAGTCCAGAGCAAAGATATTTAACACCTTTGTCTTGAAGGTCATTGAAACTAATGTCCAGTTCTCTCAGAATATTGGGATTTGATTCGAGAATTGAAGCCAGTGCTAAACAGCCTGTCTTTGTCAGGTTGCAGTCAGTCAATCTAGGAATTGGAACAAACAAGTAAAACCTAAAATTCCTTAAAAAAGGACCATTGATGTTCAATGTAAAGAAGATTTAGTGGTACTTACATGGCAGTCCGACTGGCCTGGATCACAGGTTGAAGCTTTGAAAGACAAGTATCTGATTTGAAAAACTTCCTCAAGTCAAAAATCTCCAGTCCCTCATCACTAGTAAGCAACACAAACACCAAAGCCGACCACTGTGCGTGTGAAAGTTCCTCAGAAGAAAGTCTTCCGGATTGAAGGTATGTTTGGATTTCCTTGACAAGAGAATGGTCATTCAATTCGTTGAGACAGTGGAAAAGATTGATGGACCTCTCTGGGCTAAGACCAGGCCCCAGCTTTTCCTTTATGAATCTGACAGTGTTTTCATTGTTGTGTGTGCTGTTTCCAATTTGAATTGAAAGATGAGGAAACAAAGTCTCACTGCGCCCCTGTGAAAGGCCGAGGAGGAATCGGAGGAATAGGTCAAAATGGCCATTCATTGACTCTAAAGCCTGATTTATAGCACTCTTGTGTAGGTCAAACAGAGTCGAGGACACACAAAGCTCTCCTAGATCTGTGTTTTGGGATGTCAGCTGGATTTCATCACCTATGGGGTTTTGAGTTGTAAACCAGTAAAGGTGGACAAATAAAGCTGCAAGATACTCTTGGAAACTCAGATGCACAAAGCAAAAGACTTTCCGTTGGTATAATCCAAATTCCTCTCGGAAAATCTGGGTGCACAGTCCTGAGTATAGTGACGCATCTTTGACATCAATGCCACACTCTCGCAGGTCTTCTTCATAGAAGATCACATGACCTTTCCTCAGCTGCTGGAAGGCCAGCTTTCCAAGCAAAAGAATGTTCTTTCTGCTCAAGCACGGGTCAGACTGATGTCCATCCCTGTACTTTTCGTTCATCTGTAGTGTCTGGAAAATCAGGAAGTGTGTATACATTTCAGTTAGAGACTTAGGGATTTGGTGACTCTCTGCTTCCCTCAACATTCTCCCTAGAACAGTTGCTGAAATCCAGCAGAAGACTGGGATGTGACACATGATGTACAGACTCCTGGATGATTTCATGTGTGTGATGATTCGACTGGCCAGACTTTGGTCATTTATTTTCTTCATGAAATACTCATCCTTCTGAGGGTCATTAAAGCCACGGACCTCTGTCACTTGATCGATGAACTCAGAAGGAATCTGATTGGCTGCTGCTGGTCGAGAGGTGATCCAGATCAAAGCAGAAGGAAGCAGTTTGCCCTGGATAAGATTGGTCAGCAGTACATCCACCGAGGCTACCACGGTGTTCTGTGTGCATCTTCTGTTGTTCCCAAAATCAAGAGGTAGCCGACACTCATCCAGCCCATCAAAGATGAAAATGACATTGTAGTTTTCAAGATTTGAAAGTTTTATTCCGTTGATTTCTTTGAAGAAGAAATGAAGAAGCTGCTCCAATGTGTACTGTGTTTTGCTAATCAGATTCAGCTCTCTTAATGGCAGTGGAAATATGAAGTGAACGTCCCGATTTGCTTTTCCTTCAGCCCAGTCCAGGATGAACTTCTGCACAGAGACAGTTTTTCCAATTCCAGCGACTCCTTTTGTCAGCACACTTCTGATGGGTTTGTCTTGTCCAGGTAAGGCTTTGAAAATGTCATTGCATTTGATTTGTGTTTCCTGTGTCTCAGGTCTCCTACGTACTGTCTCGATCTGTCTCACTTCATGTTCATTATTCACCTCTCCACTCCCTCCCTCTGTGATGTACAGCTCTGTGTAGATCTTATTCAGAAGGGTTGGATTTCCTTGCTTAGCAATTCCTTCAAATACACATTGGCTCCTGCTCTTCAAACTGGACTTAAGCTTTTGCTGATATGCAGAAATTTGAACTGCAAATATAGACAGTTTGTTATACACCGAGTACAGGTCTTTGCACATTCAGCTCAAAATTTTCGTATGCGTTTATTTGTAGTCATCATTCTAAAAATGTGTAACGCACAGACACCTTGCACACTGAGTCCGATGCGTATGAATTAATCTGTTGTGAGAAAAATCACAACACAATACAGCCTTACGCTGCTTTTGCTCTGCCTCACTCCTTTCATCCCTTGATTCTCTCCATTGACATTACCTCGCTAGGCTGTCCTCACTCTCTGCCTGCATTTTCTTGCATACCTGTCAACACTCCTGTTTTGGCTTGGACTCTCCGGTTTTTCACACCCATCTGCCACTATCCATTCGGTTTTGTTATTTCTCCCGTATTTCAGTTTCTCCAGTAAATGCAATCGTGAAGGGGCTGAAAGAGACCGCAAACATCCCCGGTAACCCCGAAACCCCTTGGGTCTCTCAGATTTTGTTAACGTTATCCAAATGTTGAGGTATGGTCTTCTTGTGTTTGGCACCGTGGCTAGAAAATCAGTACATACAATAAACTCCTCTCAAAATGCTTCCTACGGATGCGAAAAAACTGAAAATCGAACCCGGTCCATATTTTTTATGACGGACGAAAACATTGTAGACAGTGTGAAAATGTTATTGACACAACCCGAGGTCGTATTTATATTTTAACGTGCAAAGATTTCAGACACAAATTTCGGACTCCATGTGCAATGACCTTCAAGCTACCTTCTATTTTTTATTTACAGAAATACTAACATTGAAGTAGCTTGTCGACAAGGCTGTGCTCTTTCATGCTCTTCAGAATGTGTATTGTGATCTTGACCGCAGATTCTTTGGCTTCGATAGCATTCTCCTCATCCTCTGGTTGACTCTCCACATACTCTGTGTGATCTGGATATATTATCGTGCAGATTTTTCTGAGCTCCTCCCTCACAAAAGTGAGGACTTTCTTTTCAAGTTGCTGCGAAATAAAAAGTAATTTATTTATGTTATAATTTAGAATTTGATGATATTAAGATTTGATCATAATATTTTATATTTAACATTTATATAAACACAATGTAAGAATTTAAAATAACTCAATTGCACTTAGCTAACCCTCAATACAGCAGGAACGGACGTGTGCTGTTTTGGCACAGAATGACTGAAAACAAAATAAAACAGAACTAAATTTCAACAAATAAATGATGAAAAATAATCTTTATAGCTTTTTATAATTATCTCTCACCTTTGCTTAGTGGAAGAAGCAGCCGTTTGGAAATTAGTTGGTGAATCTATTGACCATTTGCTCTGAACAGACACACAGCTGTAAGCAGAAGATCCCAGCTTCTCTTCCTGTAAACTTTATAAACAACAGTTCATCATGAACAGTTAAAAACCAGGTAATAAATTAGCAATGAGAGGGTTATTGTCATTTACTCTCAATAGTCTTAACACCAGTATCCACAACATTAAGTTCCATTTCTACATAAAATTAGGCCACGTTTACACAATGAAAAACTTTTTCTGTTTTTCTTTTGCGTTTTGAAAAGTTTCACGTACACACGACAACATTATCAAAACAATCCGCGTTTACACAGATCCACAAAAATAGAGTCCCTGACAATTGATTGATGGTTTATTTGAAGGCAGACTTCCCACCATCTACGCGTCCTCCCGGGTCTGATCCAAAAGCATGTTAAAAACCCTTTGTCGCCGTAAATGAGTGTTAAGATTTTGCTGTAGACAAATAATTTGTCTCCACTGGTGTTATAGCACTGGCGTAGTAAATCTACACTTTGCTGGAGAAGCGTTAACAAACTATTGAGCAGCCAAAGAAAACGTCTTGGTTACGTATGTAACCACAGTTCCCTGATGGAGGGAACGAGACGTTGTGTCAAGAATGACAGATGGGGTTCGCCTTTGAGAACCAATCAACTCTGACTACTATAGAAAAGGCCAATGAAATTTGGCGAATGAAATTTGCCTGCCGGTCTCCTCCCCCGGATGTCCGGTATAAAAGGAAGCCGGCGTGCAGCATTCATTTAACCTCTTGTTCTGAAGAGCCTGAGAGCCTCTCACGACTGCAGCAGCATACAATACGTGTTAGTGGCATAAGGGACACAACGTCTTGTTCCCTCCATCAGGGAACTGAGGTTACAGACGTAACCAAGACGTTCCCTTTCTGTCGGTCTCTCGACGTTAGGTCGAGAACGACAGATGGGGTTGCCTATGGAAAACGCCACAACACTGTATCGCGTCACAATCTCAGTAAAGCGACGGTAACAAGCCTGGGCGTGTCAGCTCGAAGCTTTCGTGAAACTGTATCCTTCCAGTGTGGTGGTCGGGGGGTCCCAGAGCTTTCTTGGAGAAAGATGGGTACAGCCCTGACCGGTAGCCTTTCACGGACGGGGCCTTAGCTCTCTACTGTTGAGAGGCCGTCCGGCTCGGGTTTACACCGGGTAAGCGCAACTTCCTTAATTAGGGATGCGCTGCTGAGGCCACCTCCTACCCGTGGGGAGGAATATGGTGGATATAGGTATGGTCTCGTCCTTGGAGGAGAACGCATGGAACGTGCGGACTGAGTAGTTAACCGCGAGGTGGAGGTCCACCTGGGGAAGCTCATGGGTTACCAGGAGTGGGAACCATTCTCATGAGGATACATCAGACGGAACAGCTCACGGAGGGGGTGTTACAGACGTCCGGTAGCACTAGGTCCGGTTAGAGCTATCTGTGATAGTTCATATGGTATCCCGGCCTAAGGGGAAAGGCTGCTCTGCCCAGCCAGCCCCCAGGGTGTGCTTGTTTAGTGATGGATGGAATACCTGTTCTTAACCAGTATTCGGGTAAGAAGGGAGGTTGGTGATATACCTGTTCTTAGCCATATGTGCTTTTGAGCTCTGCGTGTGGTCCGGGTAGAGGTGCAATGCATGTGCTGGACACAACACGAATCTTGCCCAGGAAGGGAGTAGTGGGAACTTTTTTGGCACGCATTCGGGACTGGGTCTCAAGATAATGTGAGAGTTTCCAGGGCCGAATTCAAGGCAATCCGGGGACACGGAGGATGCTCAGAGGTCCCCTACCCTCTTGAAGGAAGCGAGCGCTATCAGGAGGGCCGTCTTACTCGGGTGAGGAAGATCGGAACCTCCGAGGGGCTCTTGGGGAGCCCAGAGGCCCCCCAGGACCACTTTAGGGTCCCAAGAGGCTATGGAGCGGAGATGAGGCGGATTCCGCCCTCTCGCGCCCCTTAGGAACTTGGTGACCAGGTCGTGTCATCCTAGAAACTTTCCATCAACTGAGTCGTGATGAGTGGCAATAGCGACTACATACACATTCAGTGTGGAGGGGAGATGTTAGTCTCCAGTCTCGTAAGACGGACAAAACATTCCTGATCGAGCACCTTAGTGGATCTTTCTCATTGAGAGAGACAACAGGACGAGAAGAGGCGCCGTCTAGAGGCGTGTAACCGCCTAGTAGATGGGGCCCTAGCCTGGGTGATGGTCTCTGCCATACAGGGGGAGTAGCCAACTCAGTATCTTCTCGTCCAGTCTAGAGACCAGACATGGGTGTTCCAGAGGTCTGATCTGGGATGCCAAAACGTGTCCTTTCCCTGAGAGAACAGGTCCTCTGTCAGGGGAATGGTTAAGGGGGAGTCGCTGTCCAGAGCATCAAGTCTGAAGCCAAGTGCGGTTAGACCAGTGCGGTGTAACCCATAACACTTGGTGCTCCTCTTCCCTGACCTTGCACAGTGCCTGTGCAAGGGGGCTCCTGGGGGGAAGGTGTGCTTCCGCCCGTCCCGCGGTCAGCTGTGCGCAAGGATATCCGCGCCGAGGGCTCTGCCTCGGACAGGGAATACCAAAGCGGCAAATGGTGGTGTTGCGGGGGCGAACAGGTTTACCTGGGCCTGACCGAACAGCATCCAAATGACCTGGACTGCGCGGGGTAGAGTCGCCACTCTCCACGAGGCGTAAACTTATGAGAGAGCGCGTCGGCTGTCCAGTTCAGTTTGCCCGGGTGTGTGGCCCACAGGGAACGGGTCCCCTGTTGACTCTACCAGAGGAGGCGTCAAGCAAGTTGTGTTAGCTGCTGTGAGCGAACGCCACCCTGACGATCTGATGTACGCTACAGCTATAGTGCTGTCCTCAGACCAGCACGTGCTTGTCCCGCACGAGAGGCCGCAGCCTGCTCAGTGCAAGTAGCACAGCCCACAACTCTTGGCAATTGATATGCCAGCACAGGCGGGGGTTCGTCCAACGCCCCGCCTGCGTGCCCGTTACACACTGCACCGCACCCCTGCAGGGAGGCGTCCGTCGTCACCACGACTTGCTTCGTAACCTGCTCAGAGGGACCTTAGTCCGTCAAAAACTCATGGAAGACCAGGGGTTATGGTGCATCGGAAGCAGGGCGTCATAACCATGCGCCTGCTGCCGGTGTGCCACGCTCTCCTCGGAACTCCTGATAGATGTCAGGACGCACCTCTGCGTGAGCATCTTGAACGGCAGCTTGTGAAGGTGCTTTGTTCAAGGTACGCAGACCTATGGCGCAACCCACCGTCTTGGGAACGATGAAGTGCGGGTTGTAACCCACTGAACATCTTGGTTTTGAGGGACGAACTCGATGCCTGTTTTGCCAGAAGGGTAGTGACATCTACCCGAAGTATGTGCCTCTGACAGAGGGAGAGATGATGCCCCGAAACATGGGAGAGTCTCTGGCAAACTGGATCGAGTAACCAAGACGGACCGTACTCATTAGCCACCGAGACAGTGTGGGCAGCTCTCGAGCTCCCAGGGACTGTGACTGGGGGACCAAGGGGACGGTCTGCTTCACCATTCCCACGGAGGGTGGTTCGATGGCTGACAGAGCTAACCATGTCGCGGGGGGAACCCCGGAGGGGCCCCGGAGGGAAGGTTGGCTCTGCTTACTTACCTGCCTGGCGGGACAGAGTGGTAGCAGCTGTCGTGTGTACGACCCTACGCCTCGCCAGGGCGTGAGGTCAGGTTTGCCTGGCACAGTCCAGTGGAGTGTGTGATCGGCTGCAAGTACACCCTGGGAGAACGGAAAAACTCTGCGAGTAAGTTAGCGCCAGGCCCTGAAAAGGCAGGAGTCGTCCCATACCGACCGATCAGAGCCGTGGCTGTGAAGGTTTGGGCCCGATGTTGTTCTCCCTGGGGTCTTCCCGTCAGTGTCCCTTCCCGAGAGAAGGTTGCTGACAGGGTGGAGGTTTCCCCTTCGACCTCTCCTACCGGGGTGCCGCCTGTGGGGGCACAGGAACCGGAGCCGATGTCGAAGGGGTCCTGGGTTGCAGGGAAGCAGACGTCACGCGGGATCTCGAAGGCCTCTAGGCGGCCGAGTCGCGGGGTGAAAAAAATGTGTCTAATTGCCACTGTCTGCTTCATCGTCAAAAACTGCTGAGCGCAGTCCTCGATGGTGTTACCAACAACCCACCCTGCGAGATGGGTGCATCAAGAAAGCGGACTTCCTTGGTGTCACTCTTCTGCACAAGGTATAGCCGGGGATGTCTCTCCTGGACCACTACCGTGGACTTCGTCCGACCCAGGGCCCGTGCCGCCGCCTTGGTCGCCCGTAGAGCACTGTTAAGGGCGGGACTGAGATCCTACATTATACCCGGGTCGGGTATAATGTATAATGTCGGGCTCTCTCAACGCCTTGGCCTGGCGGACCTGCAGGATGGCCATGGCGTAGAGAGAGGAGGCAGCCTGGCCCACGGCATCGCAAGGCTTTCGACACCAGTGATGACGAAGTGTTACGCGCTTTGGGCGGTAGGCGTGGCCGATTCCCCCCAGGTGGTAGCCGTCCGCGGCACAGGTGCACCGCGGGCGGAAGTTCCACCCGGGGGATCTCGACGTAGTCCTTGGCTGCCCCACCATCGAGGGAAGTAAGGGAGCCGGAGCTGGTTTCACTGAAACGATCCATGAGTGGAGCGTTCCAAGTTTTACACAGCTCCTCATGCACCTCCGGGTAAAACATGGCACCCGGGGTGGGCACCCGACCTCAGGAACCACGTATCCCTGGGTTAGCACGGATGACATCACTTCTGCTTCCTCCTGAACTCGACCGCTGGGGGTGGAGCTCGGATTCGTCAGAGTCGGATGTCAGTCTCCCTCCGATGCTGCGAGCAACATCTCATCTACGTCACACATCGTTTCCGAGTGTGTGCGTGAGGATCCGGACGGTATGCCACCGTCGGTTGGGGAATGTTTAGAAGAGCGAATCGGGGTGCGATTGGCCCATGAGCACTTGGCTGGCGGGTTTATGTTCGCAGAGTTCCCCATATCACTAACGCTGCTAACGTGGGTGGTCATCGGGGCCGTAGCCACAGATGTCACAGCCCAGGAAGCAGACAAAATGGTGGCTGGTTCCCGTAGGAAGACAGCCACCCGTGACCGCAACTTTTGAATGACAATCTGCCCGCAGTCCGGGCAGATGTGTCAACGAACGCTGCTTCAGCGTGCTGGACGCCCAGACACCTAATGCAGCGATCGTATCCATCCCCCTCCTCAATGAGGGTGCCGACCCAATAGAACAGCGGGACATGCCGCGCTGGAGAATGCTCAGTCAGTCCTGAAAATGACTTTTAGAAAAAATCTCTAACACCTCTGGAACTGCCGAGATGCCCAGGGGAAGGTCGCTGCAGGTAGGGACGATCCGCTGCTCTACGTCGTAGATCCAGCAATGTAGAAGAAGAAGAATTCATTGAATTCATTCTGTTCATAGTCATGAGCGAAGGCTCTGAAGAACAAAAGGTAAATGAATGCTTCTTTTATACCGGACATCCGGGGGCGGAGACCGGCATGCAAATTTAATTCGCAAAAATTTCATTGGCCTTTTCTATAGTAGTCAGAGTTGATTGGTTCTCAACGGCGAACCCTATCTGTCGTTCTCGACACAACGTCGAGAGAACGACAGAAAGGGAACCCATGTTATCTGCCATTGTTGTATGTGTTTCTTCTTCTTCGTTGTATTTGGGTGTACACCTGCATACCACACCCCCACAAATAATACGCATGCGCACAATGTCGTTTTCTCATTCTTGCGTACTTCGGGTTTACAGGGAAACGAGAACGCCGTGGTTTCAAAACCTGTTTTCAAAAGTTTGCGTTATTAGTCCCCTAAAAAGCCGTTTCCGTGTGAACGGACAGCCAAATCGCATAAATTGTTTTGCGCTTTCACTTGAAAACATTTTGTCTCGTGTAAAGGGCCCCTAATATTACTTTGTCATGAATTACTCTAGGAAATGTAGATAAGTTAAGTGAAATGATCAAGAAAAACAGACTTGGTGACACTTTACTCTTTAAATATGTATAAATGTATATTACCCTTGATCTTCCTTTTGGAATTTGATTGGAGGAATCATTGACGCATCACTCTTCATGGAAATACAGCTGGAGAACACTGAAGAGCCAGCTCTCTCCTGCTGATCAACCTCAACACTTAAAAACACAAACTAATTATTTATGGCAAGCGGTGATTCAATATTATATCTTCTAAAGAACACTTCAACCAGTCAGACATTCATATAGACCACCTTCCAAGATGTAAACGCTGGTCCAGACGCACTTCCGGTGTCAGTTTAATTTATTAAACATGTATATTTTTGATCTTACATTTATAAAATATTAAAGATAGTTGCTTAAAATGTTGATTTGGTTATAAATGTTCTGTTGGTTGTATTTTGTTATAATGTTTCAAACTAAATTTCTTCTGGACCAGCATTAGACCAGTATTGTTACAAAGTGGTTTGGTGTCTTACAATTCTGCTTTCAAAACGAATTATCAACTCAATATAAGAATAACATGGATTTTATCTAAGAAGAATAGGCTATGTAGTGTTTGTAAAATCAATAAACAAAATACCTCTCTGCTTCATGGGGTGTTTTAGCTTCTGCAGGTGAGGAGTCTTTATGGCTAGATGATACATCATATTTGGTCTCACTAGAGTCACACATGGCGGTCTACTCTAAATCATCAGCAAAATCTGTCATAAAAAGACAAAAGATCCCAAAATAACTCCTAAAATACTTGAAAACTTGTTAAGCTGTACTTACCTGAACATGGTGATCCCTACTGTATGGTTTGTTTTGTTCCCTGTCTGTGTGTAAATCTGCTATTATGTTTGTCTAATAATGGGCCCCATAGAAACGCACTGTATATCGGACGCTGATCTCTATATAGGCTGTATGACTGGATTATACATAGAGAACTATAAGCGTGATGTAGGCTTTTTCAAGGTAAAACACTATTCACTATAGAAATTCCCGCGATTTCCAGGTCGCTGGGACTGCCACCATCAACCTGTTTTCCACCGGCCAAAATAATGCGATGTTTAAGGTTTGTCGAGTAAATTACATTTGTTTGATGAGGCAGAAGATCCGAATGTAAAATCAGATCGAGGCAAAAGCATTAGATATAACGTTATTTGGTTTAGGTTACATGTATATTTACCTTCAATGTCTTGTCAGAGCTGTGATAATGGCCGTTGTGGTTTCGGTTTCTGTTTTGTTCAATTCTGGGCTGGACTAACATAACCTGAACAACCATGGAAGTTGCGTTTGGATTTATCACTTGTATAAAATTGTATAATAAGTCGCTTTATGTTTGGTGTTTGTGGCTCACATAAACGTTAACTTTTTTTGAGCTTCAATTTTAACATGCCGCCCACAATAATAACAATGAAAATTCAATATTGTGGATTTATGCTTTTATTATAGGAAAAATCTGTACGTTGTATTCCTGCAGGGGGCGCTTAAAGGCTCAGAAAGCAGAATTCTATGAAGCTGCACATTCAGATCTCATGTTTTCAATGTTAAACGTGTACTAAATATCTGAACTCAAATGATTGATACCTAACATACAACCAACCCAGAATAAATATAATGATTAATAACGGCAATTAAAAATAATGTAAATGGAGAAAAAGAACAGATGAAGTTACAAAATATTACAAATAGGCGACTGATAGCGAATAAAAAAAAGATAAGTAGAATAAGATAAGTATAATGTACACCCATCATAATTGATTAAAAAGGCCATGAAGCCCCCTCTCTTTCTCCAAAATTCTACCACCATAAATTCGATTAAATATGAAATATGAAAAAGTTTTTGAAGTTAACATACATACATAAATAATGTTAAACATATTTTTTAGCATAGGCATTCCCATGTAATATTGGTCACCTTCCCTAACCCATTAATGCCCAAAGAGGTTTAGGCATATTAATCGCCACGATAAATCCAGATGTCTCAGTTTGTCTAAATGGTTAAACAACAGATAAAGAAACTCGACATACATTAATCAAAAAGAATACCAAAATTCAGTGAGACGTGGCTCGTGTCTGAACAGAATGGGTCTTTATTCAGGAAACGAAAGAAAAAGATTGTAATCAACACCCCATTTAAATACAAAATAAAGAACAACATGATATTCAGTTTGCATATCAAAGAGCCATTCAGTAATAATTACAGTCTGAACACTTCATAAATCACTTGTGTGAATCTCTACACAAACTTGATTTAGAAACTAGAACATTACCAATATTACAAAGATTTTAGCTTTAAAAATAATTCAAATTGTGAAATAATATTTTTAGCAGTTAGCATCATAAAATTATATATTCATATCTTTCCACATAAAAATACAAAATAATATTAATGACATATAATATGAAAAATTATCCCAAATATTTTGCTACCATTAGTGTAAAATAAAAACAAAAAAAACAAAAAAGAAATAGAAATATGCATGAAAAGTTTCTCCTTTTGTTAGCAAAACACTATCCAAAATAACTACAATCATTTACATCAGTACAAAGATATCTGGATTTAAAAATAGTTGCAATGAAAAAAAGGGGTTTAATCTTTTCTGACAGTAAAAAATGACACTGTGAATCAGAAATTTGCAAAATATGCAATGAAAAAAATAAATCTGCATTAAAAAGGTATACACTGCAAATCTCACTTTTTTATACAAACATTAGAAACAGTATTGCACGTCACAACACAGATTCGAGGTTAGTAAGCCTTTCAAAATGTGTTAAATTCAAGTTTCTGAGTATCAGTGAGGGGAGGGCTGATACCCCTCCATCTAACCGGGGAGAGTCTCAAGTGTTTCCCATGAACATAGAACCCTCAATGTTTCATTGCTTCAAATAAAATACATTACCAACTTAAATAGTAACCAAATCCATGTGTGCTAGGCAATAATACATAAATAGATTCATATACACATAACTGCACGGATGTTTCGGGAAACAAAGGGTTTTACGTCTTCCAGCGTGACGCCGCGTGTGAACGTAACCATAAATACGTGGGCAAATAAAGAGAGCGTTGGAGATCTACGGATTTAGAAAAATACAATTTAAATCAAATAGTTATCTGTCTACAAAAATAGTCAAATAAATATGATTTTTTAAATAACGACAACGAAAATACACACATACGCACGTACGAAGCATCAGTGTTGAACACAAAAAACAGAACAGAGTACTTGTCACAAACAGCTTGCAAACAAAGAAAGACAGGTGTTGTTGACAGCGTGGCGGCCATTTTGTTTAGAACAAGGCTATCACGTGACACTTTTCCCATGTGATGGAACAACGATTCACATATTTCACATGTTGACGTGTTTAAAATTCCTCCAAAACCCCTTTGCTACTTATTCAGAGTACACAGTTTAAAATAGAATCTGGGTCCAGCGTCTTACATGAGACATCAAATAAGTTACTATGTAAAAATAAAGATATTTAAATTATCCAATAGACTTAAAACAGGTGATTATTATTCAAGAATTAAAATAGTATACAAAAAAATGTGATACAAAATAAGAAACAATTATGCACTTGAGACAAAACCAGGAGGAACTGGTTTTCCCATTGGAGAAAAGAGAGTAGAGAGACATTGAAAAGGTAGTGCATCACATGTCCTACAAAGTGATTTGAGATTCCAAAGTCTGGGAAAAGGCGACACGTCAACAAATAAATATCTTACTTAAAAATACACATACGTAATAAATAAAACATACAATCTCAGCTCACTGTTGACACTTGAAAGTTTAATCACACATACGAACTAGCAGACAGTACGATAGGGCACTGAATTCTTCACCAAACCCAAGAACACAAGGATATACAGAGCGCAAAAAAGAACAAGAGAGATAGAGACAGCAGATAGACGGATAGAAAGAGCAATACAGTACCAAACAGCTCGTTTTAGGACCAGCGACCATTGCTTCTGTAGAGATTGTCCATAAGACTGCTCAAACACAGAGAATCACCTGATTACTCAAAAAACCAAAATGATCTCAATATGAACAATACGCAACAAAAATATCCTACGAAGACCTGTCAACGGAGTTCCTCTCTTTTCTCCTTTCTCCCTTCACGTCTGAATTTACTGATCATTTGTTGTCCAGATAATACGTAATCTACACGGACGATGAACGCAATTACGATTCCTTCTGCGCAAATGTATATGTCTACACGACCTAGATCAGACATACTACTGACAACGAGAGCGCAGATGGGTTCCTATCCTGCGACGGGTCACGTCACTTAAGTTGACTATCATAAATAAGAGGGGTGGGTAGGGGGCTTCAGGGATGTTTAGCGGTAAATGTTGAGAGGGTTCTTGCGATCCTCTAGATCCAAGACCTTAAATCGAACTGAAACCTCAATTCGTAACTAGACTCACACGGCACAAAGACGAGACACAAAAACCACAGGACAGCACACCGTCTCTTGACTACTTATCAGGTTACAAAATGGCAGAACTCACTACTCTAAAAACTAATGTCACTCCTCTCATAATAAGTTTGTAAAGGATTCATCACAACAACGCATGCAGAGGTTTGTTACAGATAATTTTACATTTTTTATACCATCTTTCGTTATTATTGATTATCTTATATCTAAGAGTCTGACCTTTTCGCCTCATGCTACATTAAATTCCTCTGTTTGTCGTTAATATGCATCGTGTTTAGTTTGATCAGTTTTTTTTCCTTCGTATATGTGCTGGTAACCTTTACACTGCATGCAGATGATGTACAGCCACAAACATGCATGTAGGTTTTCACATTCTGTGTTTCCATGGTAACAGGTCGGCCATGCTTTTGTGAGAGGAACACACTGCATTTCTGTTCATGACATCATCATTGACATCACAAGGGCATTACATAGAACACCTACGCTATCTACTCATGTATATCCTATATAGCAGCAAAGCTTCTTCTATAGCTTGTGATTAAATTGCAAGAGTAGAGCAATAACAAGCCAGATTAATATTCTGAGGTATTATCTTTTTTTGCCAGTAAAAAATGGAAAGTCTCTGTAACTATTAGCGAATCATTCCTATTCCTGCTAACAGCACGTGGGAACATTGGGGAAGGGGAAATAGAATTGTTTTAGTTTTATCCCGCGGCAGAAACGTCTCTTTTTCAGGCCGCGCATTTTGCTACCTTTGGTTCGAAATCCAGGGCAGGCATCAGAATCGACATCATCAAGGGTTTCCAGAGACAATTGCGCACTTTGCCCACCAGGAGGGGATTTAGCAGCAGACGAACACAGATTGACCAAACGAATGAACGAAACAAACAGGCTGCCCCCCAAGCGAAAACATTCTCGTTTCTACTTTTTAAATCTCACATATAAAAATAATCTGAAAAACTACAAAAAAATCAATCTCTTTTTCGTAATCTCCTCTTTAAAAAACATGAAAGTACCACAAAAACTCTGTTCCGAGCCTGAGATGTGCAGCAAGGGGGAGAAAGAAGTGGTTTGGTGAAATAAACTGAGGCTTGTAGTGTTTCTGGCTGCTACAAAAGATAAAGATATATTTGTATATTTAAAGTCATATATATTCTCTATATACTGTATATGGTTACGTTCTCTATACTGACAGCTTGAATTCGGAGGTCAAACAAAGCATCTTTTTTCCCCGCTGCAGACGTGTGGTTTCGGCTTCGTCTCACATGCTACCGCTCTCCCAGAATTTCCATCTTTAGTTCCAGCGGAAGTGGATCTGGCGGGGACGGTCAGCTCCTTCTTTCACGAGTGGCTTGTGGAACTCCCGGCCAGCACGGGAGTGGATGTTTGCCCAGCAGAACTCGCAGTAATACTGCAGACAGGTGACGTTGGCGCAAAAGAACGGAGCGAACTTCCCTCCGCATCGCGCTCCCTGACACTCGTCGCACAGCTGGTCATCCAAGACGTACGGCTTCACCTCCACCTGTGTGGCGAATATGAAATTAAAAAAAAGTATTCCTTTTACATTCCTTTTGTAACGGTTTTGTTTTTCTTAAGTGCAGTTATGGTCAAAACAAATTTGGAAAGTAAATTTCACAACATAACCAATGAGCTCGGTCTGGTTACCCGTTTGTCAATGTCGCCATGTTGCAGCTGGACGAATCGAGCACTGATGGCGGCGATGTAGCTCTGCTGATTGGAGAAGGCCACACGCCCCGCTCCCTTCGGGTACTTCAGCTCCGGATCGGTGTCAATACCCGCATAACAAACTCCACCATACAAGCGGTCCATTATCATTGCCAGCTCCACTTGAGAGAGCGAGACACAACAACACAAATGAAAGTCTGTTTCCACAAATACAAAATAGACGTTTTGTGTATTGGCATCTCTTTATGATGCTGTCCGGTTATCAGTTCAAAGTACCTGCTCTAAGTGGGCGTGGCACTCCTCCCACAAAGATGGTCTTGCGAGGGTCCAGTGGCTGAGAGCCGTCCATCACGAAATCACTGTCACTTAGGTTCCATGGACGAATTTGGACCTAAAACATCGCACACAGATCAACTATGTAAACTAAGAGTGTTCATAACAAAAACAGAAGCACAGAGTACTTCGTTTTGCCTCTTTCACATCAGAATGGTCTATGATAATGTGTATATAAATGCTTGTGTCTGAACTCACAGGCTTGTCTTTAATAGTGGGGCTGGAAACACACAGGTAGAGCTTTCCGTCCTCCTCCAGACAGGCTTCGATCAGGGCCTGCACAGAGCTCTCCTCTTGGAACAGGAGGAAGGCGTAACCTAGACAACACAGCCAATCAGCACGAGCATAGAAGGCAGTAACTAGGACAACCAAAAGATTTTCGCAACATATGGTGCTTACTAGATATAGTAAAAGATAAAATGATGTATTAGAAAAAAACAATAACTGTGTATTTTGTCATTTGATAATAATATATAATTAAATATTATTTATTTTATTTATTTATATTTTTTACACTATTAGTGTATGTAGATGCCACAGAGAGACCATGTGTTTTAACATGCACATATTCATGAATTACCTTTAGGAGGAAAGTAAGACTTGCTCTCTGCTTTGTGTGGCCAATCAACAACCAGGTGACCAAAGCGCCGGAAACTGCTTGTGATTTCATCTGCACAAAATGTAAGAAAGTTAAAGAAATTTCATACAGCACACATATCCACACCCAGCAACCAGCATATTTTACTTGTAATATGTGTCTGAAAAGCATGCAGAAGTTTATAATTCTGTTCAGATTATATTTCCGAGCAAGTGCAACATTAAAATTTGTTGATTAAACAAACTCTCTGTTAAATCAGATACTAGTAACACATTAGCTGTGCCCCAATTAAGAGGCTGCATCCTCAGAAGGCTCCTTGCCAAGGCTGAATGGGCCCAATTTTAACGATATAAGAACATGGTCTAAAGTGGAAGTACACTCAGGGTGTGTCTGAATCCACTTTAACTAGTTTAAGAACGGGAAAGAACGCCAGGCGCATGGTCTAAAAGGGTCGTCCCTATTCTATTAATGAGTCATGGGTGTGTTTTGGGCAAAGTGTGCAGTAACCCAATCAGAGTCTCATCTCCCATTCCCTTTAAGAAGCAGTTGCTCTTGCACCATGGCGGATTTGCTATTTACATGGCGGAATTTGCAAGACCAAAGACTGGGCGCTTCTCCAGAGAGGAAAAGCGTCTGCTCGTGCGTGAGGTTAAAGCGCACGAGCAGACCATCTACAGGACAAGTCAGATTTTTTGTCTCTATGTACACAATCATCATCTTTTACATTGTAATCGATTTATTAGAGCAGGATTTACTCGTCTATAGTAGCATATTACTAACACGCTCTTCAAATAACATAAAAAACAGGTTTCAGTCGGTCAATAGCGCAGCTTATTTCAGTTGCCTCAAATAGCAATGCGCAAACAATGCGCCTGAACACACCTCGTTTTCAGACCAGCACGCCCATGGGCGCTCAAATGGACTCAAATGCATTTGCTATTTAAATAACTTGGTGCAGGACGTGAAAATGAAAACTGCGTTGAGCTGAAACTATCGAAAGACACTTGCGTCACGCCTGGCGCCACATTGCGACAACTATTTGATAGAGCCTAATGTGTCACAGCAGCACGACTGAAGGGTACACGGCCTGTAACGGCTGGATATTTTTCTAAATAAACATTTTAATCTTTTGTTTAATTAAGTTCAACTATGAAATCTACAGAAAGGATCCCTGTCAGTGTTTTGATATTATATATAACATTGTATTCTGTATATATAAGGTTGGTTAATTTGGTGTTGGGTAGTTAAATATACACTATTGCGTCATATAAACTTCTGGCTCCATTTTAAAAACTCAGACATGTCTCTGCTGTGACACAGAAGCAAGAGGTGATGCAACTAGTAGGCTAGACCGTCTCATTTCATTTCGCTTTGGAGGCTACATCCCTCACCTCTAAAGTTCATGTTCTTCGAAGGATCCAGCCTTTGAATTGGGATGCAGCTATTATTTTAGTGGATATCCTGTATCATAGCAACCAAATCGTCTCAGCTGAAGAAACACTGTCAAACACTCCCAGCAACTTAAAAATGCTTCAGTGGATAAAGGTTAAATATCCATTTTTGTAACATTGTATTAAGTTTAAACTAGATCTGCACTGACTGACACAAAATCAACATTCCTCGATAGCGGCAGCCTATTTGTTGCTCAGTAAAGGTTTTAAAGTTCTCAGAGATGTAATTGAATAACGTACAGCAGAAAGATTTCATTGGCACCAAGGAAACAAACCGTAAATGTGTTTAAAAGTGATTACCCATCTCATAGTCAAACTGCTCATTAAAAACATACTGAGTAACAAGATCACAATTCAAGATTTACACTATACAAGATGCTAAACTCAAGCTTTTTCAAAATTTTTCTAACTAACCTTCGTCGATGTCAGGCGGTAGACCACCCACAAACACTTTGCGGGAGAACCTCTCGATGCGTTCCCCATTCTGATGGGGGTAACAGTGAGGAGACCCAAGAACACCCTGATTGCCATGGCCGTCGTCAAGTAAACCATCGTCAATGGGGAAGAGGGAGGAGCGTCCTGTTAAAAGATAAATGACAGGTGAGAACACATCCTTAGACATACATAAACACAAAAGCACCATTTACACTCATATTAGCATCCATTTTGGGTAATCTGATCAGAAGTATCCAGTCGAAACAGATTGTCATTGACCCCTGTTTACATGAACCTCAAATGCATCTCATTTCGATCAAATGCTTATTCACCTTTTCTTAATGTATTACCTTTTTTATTTTGTGATAACAGTATATGTTAGTAGACCGTAATTCTGAGGTTGAATCTCAATTGGTTGATTTTAACGCTGCCCACTTGTGATGAGACCACCTGAGACGCTGTGTGATGCATGTCAGAGTGTAGAGGACTGGAACACTGAACCAATTTCAAAAATCACATCTGCTCTCACATTATACCAGACGTCATTCTTAAAATAACAACCTTATAAAATGGTGTCGCTAATGGACAAGAAAGACAGAAGTGTCACACAGATTTTGAGTCTACAAAATGTAGAATACACACACAAACAATGTAGGCCTACACATACACAGAATACTGCCATTCCAACACAGCATGAACAAAGAATGTAGATTTTACCTCGTCGTCTCCCATAGCTCCTGGCTGCATGTGAACAAAAACAATGCAGAAAACTATGAAACAACAAACGGAACATTTTACTTTCGTTATTGAGTGATTTCTAATCTCTTTCTCTCTCACACACAAGCACACAAACTGTGCATTTAGTCAGTCATTTTTGTGAGCTTAATGGGAATGCTGGTTTTAAATGGTTTTGGTTTGACTGCTTGAAGTCAACATGACACACTTTTCCCAACTCATGTCACTTCCAAAATATTCTCATGTACCACCAATATTCAGTGAGTTAAAAAACTAGTAAACTTGTTTGTCAGCAAGACCACACTAATTGACAAACTTAACCAGGAAGACTATCTTGATAAAATACTGTATCATCACAAGAAAAATGACCTTGGTTGACTACATCACCAACAAAGACTTGCTGGAAAAGATCATTGCTATTACAGCTTGCATGACGTATCAAAATATTTGGAAAAGGGCATATCGCAACATAAAGGTTTGCCAATGACATTGTCAAATTGGTTTTTAAGTTCTAAAATGATTAAACATGGCTGTTCACTGATGATTTCTTTTAAAGTGATTTCTTTTTATTCAATACAAGTGTTACTGAAAATATGGCACAAATGCGAAATTCACCATCCTCTCTAGTTTCAGAGACCATAAACTAAAGTGGGTAAAGTGAATCCAAGCCCAGTGAGAATTTGCTCACGCTTGCTAAAAATGGAAAACTGGTAAATGCTGTGTCTGGATAAGGCAAGCTAATTAGTCGAGCCAGGATTGCTCAAACCAGATGAGTGTCAAATGTAAAATTGTGCAGCATTTCGAAATGCTAAAATTGCATTGTGAACTTCATCCTCTTTAACTCAAACGTTGTCCTTGTCATGGGTGTTGATATAGCAATATAGGCCAATATAGTCCTACTGTTGTACTAAAATACCTTGACACTGATATTCATCACGCAGTTATAACAAATATTAACCTTAGCCAAGAGAAAGGATGTCACTTAAAGAATCTGCTTCAATTTTATCAAAGCTGTAAGTCTTTGCTCTATTGTGGACCTATGCCCTTTATCTGAGACTATCTGTATCTCATAATTCTCTTGACTGGGCAGATTAACTGATTTCATTAAGTCCATTTTCCCCAACATTTCTGATTTCCCAGTTGTATATTGTTAATGGGCATGGTCTCTGGTGGATTTTAGTGTGTTACTGACAAGATGGAAACAGAAAAGCTAACTGTTATAATTACCATTGAACATGAGCAGGCCGTCAGCGCCGGGGTGGGGACATCCCACACGGCCTGAACATGAGACAGAGAGAGAGATAGAGAGAGTGAGTGAAATTGATGACACAACAAATCATTGAATGTCAAACCTACCGACTTTAAAGCCACGTTTACTGTATGTCTGTCTCTTCAACGCATTTTCACCTTAAAGCTCTCAAACTCTCAAATCACATGACAATGAAGAAACATTAAAAAATTTACTTGCAAAATAATGTCTTTGCAAAATGATTGCAATATCATGTTGCTAAATTGTAGATCACCAGCAAAAATGTTCGGAATATGTTGCAAATATTCGACACATGCCTCATCTCTAATGGGAAAATTTGCAGCTATGAGGACAAAAGTAGCTGTGCCGTGAAACACACAGTTTAAGGTCTGACACACGTGAGCACATTTGGTTCAAACTAGGGCAGCACGATAAATCAAATTTTAATTGTGATAACGATTTATGCTTCCCACAACTAATTGAGCATAATCGTTGTAATATTAAGGTTTTAAAAGCAAGCACAAAACTCCCAAAAAGGTCAGAAAATCATCACAAAGCTTATATTTTTTAAACTGCCAGTTCACGAGAAATACCAAAACATTTTTTCATTGCATTTCTACTATTTAAATACTTTTTGGCAAAACCCACAGACAAACATACATGTACATTTTTGTGGTGGAGTGTTTAGATGATTGATTGCGTGCTTTGAAATACAGTTCAATGGCAGCAGATTATAACTTATTCATTGCCTGTAAAGTATAGGCCTGATGATCATGCTGAAGTGAAATTCAAAACAAAAGTTCAGAACTGACAAAATAATCGTGTTTATTAACCGCGATTAAAATGTTGATCAGAATAATCCTGATTATTATTTTACCCATGATCGTGCGCCCTAGTTCAAACCACTGGCTTTTGTGTAGATTTTGTTTAGGTACAAAATATACAACCAACACCAATCAATACAAATTTGATAACATCAGCCAATAACCTATATGTTATTCATCCCTAGCTTATGCAAACTGTGACTGCATCAAAAACACAATCAATACACATTTATATCAATCAAAGCAGTCTCAGATATATAAAGACATTTACATTTAAATTGAACCGCAGTCCACATCATCAAGTTCTTTGCATCGGATGGGTGTGTACCTTACTTAACAGATACACAGACAAACACATGCAGTCTCTCACGCACACACACACACACCATCTGTTGTTCAATGAAGAAACAGATGCATCAAGAGACACAATTGTACACAGCCTTCACAAGCTCCGGTGGGTCCTTCCTGCGGTGAAGCAACTTGCTTTTCATCTGTTTTCCGATCCCGTACAATAACACCACAAGACAACCCAATATTGTGTGTGTAGCTCTCTGGTATCCGTGCCAAATGTTGAATATTTCAACATATTTTTGCTCATGTCAGCACATTCACTGATGCTGGCTGCCACAACTGCTCTTAACGACCCATTAACCCAGCAATCCTCTGCTTAGCAGGTTTCTGAGAAGGGGTTCGCACCCCTCCCGCGATCTTTTCGATTACGAGCATTATGGCACGATACTAAAGCTAAGTGTGTCTACTGTTCCCGTGGCTTAGCCACAGTTTAAACTCAAAAGGCCCATTCACAACAAAATCAATACCTAGTGATGCACCAAAATCAAAATTGTAAGTCGAAACCAAGAAATATAGTTGTTGTATAATTGTATAAATATTGAACTTTAAATTTCATTAATTTAATGAACATCAATTGACAAACTACAAACAAGTATACAAGTTTAATCGAAAGTAACGCATCACAATTGGACAGAAAATATTTAAAAACAATACTAAATACTGTATGTTATTCCTCATTCAGTTATCTGTGATTCACTTTAAGTTGATTTTATGACCACTAGTTTTGAGATTTTCTTTAGAATTATTGATATTATGTTATTCTCCACATAGCAAGGTCCTTGTTTTTATTCAAAATCATGTGTTTATTAAATTATGTGAAAAAACGCTTCTTTGTGTATTCCTCAAACAAGATATGTAAATGTTCCCTACCAGAACAACTCAAAACAACTGAACTGAAGTGACCGTTAAATCATGCACAACTAAGTGTAAAATGTATTAACAAAATCCAATTTAATTTCACATTGACTAAAAAAGGGGTCGGTGGAAGCCGCAGGGACGTCCCTCGCTTATTCTGTTCTTTCCTTTGGCTGTCACACACAGAGTGTCAAAGTGTGTCCTGTACTAAATATAGTCTGTACCCACACCCATCGCTCTCTCTCTCTTTCTCACTGCAGTTAGTGCCGCCCCATGTGTCTGGTCCATCTGCTCCAGCAGGCTGATCGAGAAGCTCGAGTGAGAGAGCGCAGTGCCACACCCAGCACTCACACTTGCATCTCTGTCCTGCTGTGACACCACGAAAGGCCTCTCGGCTGGGACTTTACCAAAATAAAGATCAGCCGGAACGTTCTTTGGGTCCATCTACAATTATGCAGGCCGTGCGTTACAGTGATTTTACCGGGATTGAGAGGTGCTGTTATACCCGCAATGTGAAACATTTGCAATGACTTAACTATATTGCTCAGATATTGAATGAGAAAAAAACATTGGCCAGGACTAAATGTCCATCCAACATCTGGCTGAAGTGCAGTAAAATGCACTAATGAAACATGGATAGTAAAACTACATAAAAAAATATACTAATGTCGTGTGGCATTTTGGCCAGGATCAATAGTGCAGAGACCTGTGTTAAATTCCAATAAAGATATAAATATTAACAAGATGCGCCACTGCCATTGAAATGTACGGGGAGGAACGCAACGCTCAATATGGCCGCCTGCATGCATAGTTAGCAACATGAAAAATTATGTTTTTAAGCGCAATTTGATCAAAGGAAACAAACGTTATAGTACAGTTTAAGTCATTTTTAAATGTTATTTTTAGATATGTCGTTTAATTGAGATTTTAGCCAGCGATTGCAGAAAAATCTTTATTCCCATTCACATATTTTTTGAATTATGTAATAACTACCCGGAGGCACATTGAAAAGATGGCCGCCGAGTGGCACAACTTCCCTAAACAGCCTTTGATTCCCATGATTTAGACCTTTGCCTATCCAACTCCCCTGTCTCTAGCGTACACTTTCCTCTCTACTATCCGGTCCCGTTAAATCATAAAAAGCATATTGTTTATAATAATATTATTTGTTACAGAATCTAACTGAACAAAATGTATAAAAGATGGGTACTTTTGTATTATTGTGTAATGTGAATTACTTTAAGGCAGTCACAGGTGTGCATATATTTGCTGACATATCTACCAAGGTTTTAGCTCTAAAACTGTTTTATATGCTCTTTTTGATACTTTGAAATATGAAGCCCAAACAAACATCGGCCGCACACACAAAAAACCCAAATCGCAATCTCTGCTTTATAAGGAATGTCACGATATCCAAATTATATCTATCAATGTTCATGCAGTAAAGGATTTAAAAGCCTTTTAATCCAGTTACCATGACAACAGTGCTTCGAGCAGGAAACGGGTCTTACCCTTCAAAGGATCCTGCTCCGCCCTCATGATGTCAATCAGTGAACTCTCCAACGAATGCATGTTCAGACTGTCGTACATCCTGGAGCGATCCTAAGAAAGAAAGAAAGAAAGACACACTTATAATATGTGCATTACAGAAGAACACTATTTACTCAAATAGACACTGCGGCCATCTTCATTCTAGAGGGAAAAAGTGTACAAATGTAGTCAGTAGTGGACTGACACCCTTGAACATGGTGAATTGCATTCTTTCCAAACTGGCCACTCTGAGCAAGAATAGAGTCTGTTAGTGTTGGTCGCAAATGAACCAGGTCACCCCTGAATCTCTGGAAAGCTGTGGAAGACCCTCTGGAATGTTGTTTGGAGAACTATGGTGTGTAGAATTAACCAGGCAGGAATGTACATGCAGGACATATTTGAATGCGTCGCATGTTTTCAGTCGGGTTGGTGAGAATATCCCTTTTTTCTCCGGTGTACATTAAAGCAGCATCTAATCTCCTGTCATAACACCTGCCTAACAACATTCCGTGGATATCTGTGTCATTACCACAATGAGCCCAAGAAGGAATGTGAAGATAAACACAGCCATCCGCCAACCCTACGAGACCTGTGTGTGAACATCATAGGAAACACATGCCCGGTGCACAGCTGACACAAACATGGTGCACATACAATGGTTCTGTAGTCCATCGCTGACCTGCTAGTGTATGCCTGCAGTTCTTTCCACAGTTTTCTTAAAAAGAAATTATCAAATCAAACCAAATTAAGGATAGAAACCCAAAAATAATAATAATAGTTATTTTAAGTTATTTCATTATTTATTAATGTGGTTCAAAACCTGTATATGACTGTTTCTATAATAATTGTATACTACCAACAAAATGATATTGAATATTTTGTACATTTTCTGATCATTTGTAGCGCTGTAAGCTGTTTATTGCGAATAGCAGGTATTGCAGCATGTAAGTCTATGCCTAAAAACTTAAATACTAGGAAAGCTCCGATACCATTTTTTAAAGAGTACGAGTACCAAAAAAAATTTCTGATACCGTCTGTTACCGATGCCTGTAGATGTATTTTTTTGGTGAGGTGGCAATTTTCCAAGCACAATACACTGAAACTAATAACTCTGCCTCAAAACAAATTATAAAAAAGACACTTTTGTGTGCTTGTCACAAACTTTCAAAGCAGACATTTCAGTCAGTTCTGTCAGGTGAGTACGAGAGCTCGGTATCGGGCCCGATGCATCCCTGTAAAATACAAATATAAAAAATATCTATATAAATAACAAAATATTTGTTAATTAAAGAACATCTGAAATCAAACCTGAGTGTTCATCTTCTTGTGAAATTTGAAATTTCTTCTGAAACTTGATTTCAGCATCTTTAATCACAATCTGTTAAGACTTTTCCTTACTTTTGGTGTGCTAGCTTAACATATTTACATCCAGTCATGTCCCTAGACTGTTCATAGACAATTTTCCTCACACAGAAAAACAAAAAGTTTAAAGCTATTTCCTGCTGTGTTCAACTTCGATGTAATTTAATATACTCACAATGGTCACAATGGTGAGTGCATACTGTACACATCCACACACACACAGATTTGTTGTTATATTATGATGAGGATATTCCATTTACTTCAATTATATTTATACTATTTTTATTCATGAGTTGACACCATTGGCTGCTCCTAAAACACTGGATGTTTTAGGTTTTACTTTCCTTGTGATGTCAATACAGCAAAACCTCATACACATTAAGCAATAGCACTAGGTTTCGTTGTAGGTGAATGAGCTACCAGTTACAAACTACCCATTAACTATCCATAATAATAAAATAATATTTTTTAAAAATAATTTGTATGGGAACATAATTAAGGACTATGTAATGGTTCCGCATTCACTGGCAAGCATGTTTATACACAATATTGACCAAAAAACACAGGATGCAGGAGCTCAGCGCGTCACACACAAGTGCCTTCGATTAGACATGTCACAGCCATCTGCCTCCCACAGGTAAAGCAGGTTTTAAAGCCAAAGCTTATATCATTCCGGTGCTGTTTACAGTACACAGTCCTATTCAGAGGCCCTGTACTAAAGCTTACAGACGCAGCTAGGCTGGGAATGTAGCGACCCTAAATATAGCTTTAGCAACATCACCAAAAATAGAGTCTGAGAAGCAGCTCAGTTCCGAGTGAGGAACATGAGGCATGAAGACTCGTTCATGAGTCCTCTGTCATTCTTCCACCATTGTTAGGCTAGCAGTTTGCTAGGTAACGATTTGATATCTGCTAGTAATGTTTATAGTGGAATTTAACACGTTATAGTCTGCTCGGCGATCATTCCTTTCTATGGCTTTTCTGTTCTCATATTTAGGAGCGATCTATCATTCACTCATTAAAATGGTTTCAAAACTAATTCCAATGTAGCATTTGTATAATGCTAGCTGTATAAATATTGTCCGTCAACACACAAAATGATAACAAATAACAAGTATAATGGCTGACCAGTAAGTGAATGTGCACAGATAAACTAAGAAAAGTTAGTTGGAAAGTACAGGGCTCTAGAGTGCGACTAATTTGGTCGCACATGCGACCTTATTTTTCAATGGTGCGACTTAAAATTATCAGAGGTCGCACCGGTGCGACCAGCCGTTCGAGGGGAAAAAAAGTCTCCGCAATTCTGAAAGTCTTCCTGTGATTCAATAACAGACACACATTAGACCCATATCGTGGTCTAAACCAATCAATGATAGTGAAGGGCGGACCCCCCCTCTGATTGGCTGTGGTCCAGATATTCCTGCACGTGTGTGTACCAGAGGTCGCGTTAACTGAAAATTCTCTGTCATTGACGGATTTTTTAACCGTGACGGAAAAACTTGAAGGCCGTCCGTCATTTTGTCGGATTACAATGAGGTCAATTTGTAAATCCCCGTTTCCCTTCAGCGTTATATGCTCGCGAAGCGACCTGCGTGTTTTCACCCGTCTTTGTTACTGACTAGACATATGTTATGCGATCTGGGAAAACCCGTCGGATGTCGCACTGACTCCGCTGAGTTAACAGAGCTCCCGGTTTGCAGCACCAGGAGTTGTAGTGATAATGGCAGAGCTCTCGTTCTTTAAGTGTGCACTGCAACATTTTCATTACTTACATTTTATTCAAACGGTTTTGTACAGTATTTTTATAGACTTCAACACAAGGCTTTTTTAAAATAAATTGTTAATAGAGTAAGTCTCTCACCACTGGAAAGTGACTTTTACTTGTGATACTGGACTGTTGTGCTTTTAATTTCATCACTGAACTTTAAACACGATTTAATTCCGTTCCTAAAAATCACAGCGCTTCAGTCGACATCAGCCATAACTTTTGTTACATACATAAGATATGAGCAAAATAAAAAGTATTTTGCAAAGGGCTTGAATATGGTATCAAAAACTGTAACGGTTTATTGGGCATTCAGTTGTATTACAATATAACAAGTTCCGAGACGCCAGTACAGCGTGATGACGTCACGAACATACAAATGACCTCCTAACGCCACCTTGAACCATAGTGACGGGTAATAATAGATTATGACGGATTTTTTACGAGCATATCAGTCAAAATGAAAAACTCTAGCGCAACCTCTGGTGTGTACGTTTGAAAATGCGTGTGCTGCAGTGAGACAGAGAGGTGAGGAGACTAATGCTGTTAGTTAAACAGAGTGGATGTAGCAGGGGATAATGAGAGATGATGAAAAGAACAATTCACAACTTTTTCGTGAATAATGTTAAATTAATGCCTAATCCGTCCGAAAATCATAAGCAATGCTCTGACACGGAGCCTTCAAGCCCTGGTCCATTTATCTTGAGATCTTTTAAGTTTAAATTTCACTTCACTGAAGCACTTTAAGCACAAACACTTTTTCAGTAAATTACCTTTCTTGTAAATTTGTGCTTCAAATAAAGAACTTAATGTTGAACAGTTTGTAAGATAAACATTTACAAGTAAATTTTGCCTATATGGACATTAAACAAAAGTGAACTGGTAAAAGCAGGTTAATGTTAAATGCGATGCGGTCAAAAATTTGGATGCACCTAACTTTTGTGCTGGTGCACCCAAGAAAAAAAGTAAGGCGCACCAGTGCAACCAGTGCAAAAAGTTAGTCTAGAGCCCTGAAGTAACTCAAACGCTTTCTGATACACACGAAAACATTATCTATGTTTACTAAATAAATGAAGCCAAATGATAGGATCCCTTTCTTTGTTATCTCTCACCTTTAACTTTTGGTGACCGTGAAAACATGCTACCCTCATATTATCTGACCAACTACACTGTACCTGAAAATTACGGCCCCCTGTTGAAAAAAACAGCATATGCTGGGATGGGTATGTTTTGATGCTGGTCTTTGCTGGTTTAAGCTGATCAAGTGCTGGTTCCTCACCAGTTTCAACCAGCTCAGGACCCGCTTAAACCAGCACATGACCATCTTAAACCACCACATGAGCAGCTTAAACCAGCACAAATCAGTAAACCAGCATCAAAACATACCTAACCCAGCATATGCTGTTTTTTTCAACAGGGCATTACTTATGAAAAAGTCATTTCCAAGGTTCATACGTTTTATGGTTGCCACATATTTGAATGTCTCTATTTCTCTGTTTCTTATTTACTTTTCTCACATTCAGTATTATTTCATTCAACATCCTTTCGGTTTTCTCTCGTCAAAACATGACGCATTACATCTGCGGTAGACGCACACAAACACAGAGAAGAAATGAGAGGACAGGAGGAGAGGCAAGTGGAATGTGAGGAATTCCAAACAGCACCCTGTTTATGGAAATGAAACAATACCATAGATACTAGTTAAGTCAAGCCTGTTTCCTGACAAAGGAGAAAGTGATGAAGGCCAGGCCAAACTCGTCTCAATTGGCCGTGATGTGGCCAAGATGATCTGTTTCGAAATGAAATACGAATTTGTGTAGAATCATCCTTTACATGCTTCATATCAAAAGATTGGTGTGCAAACGATTACCCACGTTTCAAAATACAACTCGCACCTCAAAACATCTAACTAAACAAGCTCTAATCTATCAATCTTACACTGCCTGCTAAAACATGTCCAAAATAAAAAGCTATTATTATTATTTATAAAATATAAAATCATAAACACAAGAAGGGCATTTTATTTATGCTTATTACACGGCTAATTTGAATGTTTGATTCTTATTGGCCAATCGCGACATTCCAACCACTCAAAACTAATAACTCCCTATAACCCGGATGCTGCAAATCATTTTGAAAAGGGCAGTTTAGTATTAAAAAAACAATAATTCTAGATATGTATTTTGATAACATATACAGTATGACATTATATTTAATGATTAAACCAATTTGCCTGTTTGAACGTCATTTCTTACTCTGAAAGCGAAACTAAACGGCATTCGGTAAAAATAAGCTAATAAAATATTATATCGCGAAATAACAACCGGCTGCCTGTACATTATTATCCCTAACATGTATAATGAGATTCCACACTTGGGTAAATATAGTTGTTGGCACACCTCACTTAAAACTACCCCCCCGAAACCAGAATGGATACACCCCTCCCCTCCTGCAAGTGCTGTAATGAGTAAATGAATTCTAACAGACAGGGTGTATCCAGATACAGTGAAGTGATTCATGTGTGAATGCCCGGCTGTTTCATCTCATCTACAAAACAATGGGGCAACTTTGCAAAACCTGTGCCACACTCTCGCTGTCTCTACCTTTAGCTTTATAATACAGAATTAATTAATCTTCACTTTTAAACGTACTGTTTTTTCACTGTTTTTTTCTCAAAATATTTTTTATGAATTACGTTGGGCTGGGAAATATATTAAGGGCTACTGAAAGATTATAGTTTTGGTAGGGATCTTAAAAGATCACAATACTTTGTGGGCTTTACGAAAACGCAAAATAAACGCAATATTGACATTAGTTATTTTTGTCATTTTGATGTAGGAATTTTAGTAATTTTCCACATTTTGAGACTTTTACTGTCCGGAATTAGTCTATAAGAAAACGCCCGATAATGAAGGTAGAGGACAGGTCCCATCAGGATGCAACCAGCAAAACCCATGGTGACCTCACTGTGACTAATCATTGTCTTCAGATCCTGAGGAAGGGTTTGGATCAGGTTTTGGAACAGTGTGCGCAACACATTTGTTTTAAACACAATTTAATTAGGGGTGGGAGAAAAAAACGATTCACATATGAATAACGATTCAATATGCAAGTGATTTGAATCGATTCACAAGTATCAAAAAAAGTTTAAAACGTGTTTTAACATTATTGAATACAATATATACAATTAACGCAAGTCAACTGCAAGAGCGGTGAAGCACTCAGACCTTTTACAGAGTGCACACCTCTGTTGAGCATACAGGAGCAGTAGAGAAAGAGAGAAAATCAAGTACATTCAGCCCTGTAGGTTTAAACTGCAAGATGAACAATATATATTTTTTAGGATGGTCTTCCTCTGCATCTGCCCTGTGCAGTGAGTGAGCCGCAGGGAGAAACAGCCCATTCAATTTACAATACCGCAGCTGACTTGTCCGTTAGTGCAAAATAGAATTTCTCAAAACCTGTCACTGTTTAGACTTAAGAACATACATCTTTAAATATGCACAGTTCCCCTGTCGGTCTCTCGACGTTGTGTCGAGAACGATAGATGGGACACAGCGTCTTGTTCCCTCCATCAGGGAACTGAGGTTACAGACGTAACCAAGACGGTTCTTATATATACTTTTAAATTTCTAATTGAATCTCCAAATTAATGTAGAAACAACAGATTTCTTTAATAACATAATTTTTTGAATGAAATCCAACATTCTGATATTAGTACTGTAACTGATGATTTTTTCTTTATTTGAACATTAATTATAGCCGTTCAACATTGAAGTACAGTATAATCCAGTACCTAAGAGCGGAGATGGCGTATTTTTGTAGGCTAACCCGGAAATAAGCCATGGGCTGGTTCCCTCGACCGAGAGCCTATGCATTTTCCCAAAAGACGTTTGGAAGATCGCAAAAAATAAGCTCTTTGATTAACGAAGGTCATGATGTTTACACGTTTTGTCTATCAAGATAATGTTTACAAATTAACACAACATTTAGTACTTTTGAAGCCGAAATACAATCGGCAGAAGCAGACAGCTAACACAATGTTATAAACAGACTACACCTAAGGTCGCTCTATATCAACGTAACCACCACCAAGGGTCCGACAACTCTTACAAACTTTAACGCTAGACAAAGGAAGACAAAAAAACGGATGCTGCATTAATTGCTTTAAACATTTTAGCGGAGAAAAATGAATCACACGTTAACAGCCTTAATTACAATACAGTATGTGACAGTTCTAATTGTAGAAGCCAAAGTACCAACACTAGTCTGACTCTGAGTGCAAACGTGACGCAATGACATCTTCAATCTTAAAAATTCTCATTAGTACATCAAGAATCAATTCTTAATCAAATCGTGACCCTAAGAATCGATTCTTAATCGAATCGTGAGGGACCAAACGATTCCCATCCATACGATTTATATACAGTATATTTGAACATAGCCTTGATGCCCGATGACTCCTGAGATAGGCGCAGGCTCCCCGTGACCCGAGGTAGTTCGGATAAGCGGTAGAAAATGGATGGATGGATATTTGAACATAATTCGAATTGGCATCGCTACTTGAATGTCATTTCATTACTGGTTGCAATGGCGTAGTTGGTGGTACCTTGTAGTGTGATTGGTTTACATTTAGTTGCGTTTGGCAGACTCTTATATCCGAACACCTTTCAGTGCAATGAGTGCAATACATTATATCCCTTTGCGCAATACCTGGGATCAAACCTATGACCCCATTGTAAGTATCATGCTTACCAGATGATTCCATCCATTAAATTTCATTCAGATGATTACTCAATAATCTAAAACGCTACCACACACACATACCTGCATGGGTAGCAGCGTGTTGCTGTTGTTGTCGGTACGGAACATATTTTCTTCGATCCAGGACTTGGGCCCTAGGGAACCAGCGGAGCGGGGAAATTTAGGAGGAGCAATGACATTGCTGGAGAAAGGTTTCTTCATAGGAGAGATCTGGTTGACTCCGCCGGGAACACCAATGCCACCCCCACGCCGATGGTCTCTGCCCCAGGACATCCCACCAGAGTTCCAGCCGCTTCCGTGATGGGTGCCCCAAGGGGACGGCTTCATCATGGGCTAGAGGTACAAGGAAAAGGTGTGGTCAGACCTGAAACATACTTGAGTGCGAACATTTTTAGCTTCGTAAGCTTGATTTTCGCACATTGTTGCAATGCAATTGAAGATGACATTAACTACAGGTTAGACACTGGTAAATAAAACTTAATTTTAACATAAAATTATAATTATTAGAAATTAAGAAAGCTAAACCCTAGGAGAAAGCTCTTAAAGCAAACAACAAAACATTAAAACATAGGATATATGAATATAAGCCACATGTTGGCATCTTAACTAATAGGATTAAACAAAAGATATATAAACATAGCTCTATACATGTAGAACATTTTTTATGGCAATAGAACAATTTATCTTTGTTTTATCTAACACCCCATGTTAATCTTGGACATGATATTTTGCCAATACAACCTATGACACAACTAATGTGTGTTGGAATTTGAGTATGAGTGACTGCCATAATCACCCGTATGTGAGTTACTTTGAGTGTGGCCAGACTTGGCCCTATTGTACGAGTAAGAAGATTTAAAGCTTTGTATCTAATACTGCACATCCCATGAGTGCTAACAGCAACCACACAAACTTTCAGTGTACTCTCCCACAAAAAAATGCACTCTTTTACTGCATACAATGATGATGTGATTAATAATGTATTGTGTTGCGTCATTGCATTATGCGCACTCTCCCCAAATAAAGAACCACTCCTATGTCGTTGATGTGTAACTGGGTAATGGCTCGACTCGAGCGTGCAGGTGTGGGTGCAAGATTGTGTGCTCATACAATCTGGTTGAGTGTTTACGGGATCGTGAGAGATAATTACAGTTGATGGCGTCTAGACACTGGGAAAGATGATGCTGAGTGTTATCAGCATTGCAGCAAGCTGAAAACCACATACTGGTGTAGAAATGAGACAAACAGAAATGCCTCAAACGGTAGAGATTATGCTTTATACACAATAACTTGTTTGTTGTTTATTTCTAAAGATCAATAAAGTAAAGGGATAGGTCACTCAAAGCTAAAATTATTTTGTCATTTACTCATCCTCATGTCATTTCGAAACTATTTGACTCATTTGACTCTCTATTTTGTCGACTGATGGTAATCGACCAACATTTGCTCCCATTGAATTCCGGAGTATGAACAAAAAATACGGAAACATTTCTCAAAATGTCTTCTTTTGTGTTTCACAGAGGAAATAATGGATTTGAACGACAATAATGAAAGATGTTTTATTTTGGGGTCAACTGTCCACTATGTTTGAGTGAACTATATTACTATATTATCACAATTAAAAAAATAAAAAAACATATGGTGAATTACTACAGAACTAATTGTTCCCTCAATTAACATAAATATCCGCGATCATCCACGCCTACTGCATACGCAGATTTGGTTTGTCCTGAATAGAGGGTGTCTCAAGATTTGCTATAATATCTGGCTAAAAGACATGTAGTCTTAACAGCTGTTACACCAGCACGACTTCAGTATGAATGTCACTGGTATATAAGGCCACTCCTATAATCATGTGATCATTTCCCCCTCCTCCTTTATCCCACCCCCCACTTGACGTGACACACAGTACTGGCAATAAGGCCTTAAATACATAGTATCCAAAGATAATATATCTGCCACAAGATAATGTCAAACACATAACCTGGTTCTGTATACTAATCATCTATCTTTTTTTCACGATCTGAATGATAAGAAATTATTTTAAATTATTAAAATTATAAAGATAAGACATTCTTCTGAATTATTTATATCGATAATATGTGTTTTTTATCTTTTTGTTTTAACCATTTTAAGAATCAGCTAACAAGAGCCATTTTCAATGACAATTGTTTACACCGGATATGCCTGTATGTTCGTTTTAGTTTGCTGTTATATACATGTATGCATATTATACAAATATAAAAAACATTTTGTTTGCCGCGATGCTGTAGATTCAAGGCAGAGAGAGTCCTCAAAACCCAGCAGAAAGTTTCAGACTCTTGTGTTTTGAAATATAAAGATATAGTAGCTCTCGCCGCAACACCCACCATGGCATTTTGTGAAATGCCTTTGCTTATTTAGAAGGTTTAAAAGCAAATTACAGTAATAACAGCTTTTTTCGAACAATACTGCAGTTAGCAAGCTGATGACATCTTTAAGCTCTCTCAACAGGAGATTTCACTGAATGCCCCAGAGGTCAAGATATCTCTGGAATGTCACGTGAAGTCTTTCAACAACAACATAACAGCTTGTGCACGTGTCCACTTTGAGGGAAAAAACGACTTTAAAACATTTTTATACTTTATCTTCAGCAGTATGCAAATATTTCCTAAAGTGTGTAGCATACCCATTATGTGCAGTACACTGCCAGAGCTCAATTTACAGAATACAGTATCCCAGGATGCAATGGGCTTGAATTGACCTTCAATTAACAGCATGACTAACAGACAAAAGTCTGAAATAGAGATTTGTTTGGCTTATTATTTTTATATAGAAATTTGACACACATATGATTGCATCCTGTTTTCTCTGTTATTGGTTTTTTATATCTGGTAAGCGGTACGTACACTGAGTGCTATGCAGTAAGCTAGTACTTAATTCCGAACAGACGCAATGTGTGTATGTTCATTTTAGGTATTTAAACAGTTGCATGTTTAAAACAAGACTACAAGGCGTTCATTTTCTAGCCTGGATCGTGGTGACGCACTCTCAGACAGACGGCCAGGCCGCATTTGTATTCTGGGAACACAGACGTCACAATGGTTCCATTGAGCGCTGCAACAGTGCAGCGGTGCGTTATGACGCAACAGCAGAATTTCAAGGCCTCGGTTACGTCACAATGATAGTTCAACGGCCAATTTCATTCTCCGTTATAGCAGCGTTTATTACATAGTTATCCTATGGTACATACATAGTATGAGTAAAAAATGAATCAGCGACGGTGTGCTCACCTGGTGGTGGTTGTAATTGTTCCGCTGCTGCAGAAAGGCGCCCTGCTGCGGCGGCATCTGCGGGCTGACCGGGGACCGGCGGCTCTGCGGCTGCTGAGGGGGGACGTTGAAGGGGCTGCCGAAACCCTGCACTGGGCACGGGTTGGCCGACATGTGCGAAAAGCTCTGAAAGAAGCCGGAGGGGATGCCGGGGTAAAAGTTGTCGGGTTCGGTGTTGGGTATCGGGTTAATTGCGTTGGCAGAATTGGAGACGGGCGGAGGGGGGGAGCTCGTCTGAACGGACCACGGCGTTCCGAAACCGGGCAGGGTGGGGGATGCCGAGCCGCCCACTGGGTTCTGCATCTCCTGATGGGGGAGGTTCGGAAAAGCGGCTCCGAGCATGTTATTGCCACCGGTGCCGTTAGCGTTGTTGATGTGGTGGGCGCTGGGGGACTCCATCTGAATCTTCACCTTGGACGATGGCGCATCGGTGTCCGGGCCCGTGGAGGAGTAGGGCTGCGGCGGCAGGTGGGGTGGGGGAGGCTCAGCCTGCTGACTTAAATGCTGATGTATTTTCCGGTCGTGCTGAAGGTCACCGACCGTCTGTGCGTGACCTACAGCGGGGTAATGGCTCAGGTCGTTGTCGCCGGTGCTGCTCTTGTCGCCGTTGGTCTCGCCGGACTGAGAGGCTGTCAGTCCCGCAGGCACATCCTGCATGTTGCGCTGATGTGACGGGAAAAGAGGGGACGCCAGAGGCGAGCTGTTGCTGGGGCACACCGGAGAGGAGCTGGAATAGGGTGCGAACGCGCCTCCTCCGAACAGTGAAGTGCCGTTTGTGATGTTCGCTGTCTGTAACAAACCGAACCCGTAATCACCCATTTATTTGCGCCAGCTTTCCTATTCCCAGGCCTCGTCAAGAACAATAAGAGAATCCTAGAACTTCGTATAGACTGAATGGAGCGAGAGAGGAGGAGCTTTCGGTCGAGTCGGTCACCTTTTTCATCCAATGCGAATGTTATATTTAATTGTCTGCGGCTTTTTTAGCCGTTCCAGCCTTTCGTCCGACCGACCGCGCATCCCCCTCCTCGCGTTACCGGCTGATCAGCTCCTGCGGCAGAGGATTAAAACTCCAGCACGCGCGTCACCCTCGCGTCATAACGCCGGCCACGCCTCCTCAGCGTACTGTAGAGCCGCAGTGATCCGCAATGTCGGCGTCAGTCATTCATTATTCAGGAGGTGCAGCAGCAGAGCAGACCGGTCCAGCCTGAATGCTGAGCTCAGAGGCTCTCGGTCGGAAATATACAAGCTGTTTGGTCAACTGCTCATTTTGGTGTCTTCGCCGTTCTATTCATCTTTAGCCGTTATCATTTTTAGCTTGGAGCCGGAAGTGCCGTTTGACGCAATAAGTGCATTCAGACAATTGCTACAAACATATACAATTGAAACCATCAACTGTTACAGTGAAACTCACTATAGAATTAATTTATGTTGAGTGTTTTGAACCTTTTTAGGGGTGTTTTATAGATAACATCCCACCAATAGAACCCAACCCATCAGGCATACCCACAGAAACCATTATAGATTTGGTGTCTCATCACAATAAACATTGTACTGTTTGCTTTTAGTACAACTATGGTAATACAAGTGATAATTAATCTGCCAACATGTCAAAACCACATTATTACGTAACGGAAGGGTTTCTATTGTTATTCAACAAGAATGGCAGGCATTAACAGTGGTGACTAATCAAATTTTGGATTATTAATCATTTGGCAATATATCACATATTATGTGTTTATGATATAATGTACACTTTAGTTTACTCTATATTGCATGGCATAGTAGGCCTAAATGATGTAGTACAATATATTCTCTACTAACAAATTCATGTTGTAAGACATGATGTCATGGTATTAATATGGTTCTCGGATCACCATGTTATTGATAACAGTAATAATTTATTACCATGGTCTGTGTTAAAGTTTTTCCATCTAAAGTTTTTCCATCTTTTCAAAGGTAAAGTTCTACAGTATATGGATTGTAGTCCAGTGAACACTGTAATGTAAATAAGTGAATTTGTAAAAAGTGCAGCCTCAAAATACGCAGTGACGCTGGATGCTAAAAATATCTCATTAAAATGCTACAGGGTGTCAAGGAGACTCATTCCCCATGCATGCTTAAACAGCATCCTCATGCTTCTAATGAGGGGACATTATACTGTCTCTCTAGTCTTTGTCCACCTTTGAAAGCATCTGATCCCTTTTGACAGCTGGTCATGTTTGTACCTCCCGCGTCAAATGTGGCATTTGTTTTAACCACTTACTCCTGAGCCCCTCTCACTCACTGCTTGGGTCTCCTCAAACCTGATCAATAGTGAAAGCTTTTACAGGATGGGTATGGGGGGAAGGCGATCTTTCTATGCATGATTACTAAGCATGATTAATTGTGGTCCTACTGCCATCACTCTAAGCACACAGGCCTTATTTTCCAATTAAAAAATTTTATATGCTGTATATACAAATTGATTCAATCACACCAAAGCAACCTTGAGGAGAGATTAATCATATATTCATTGATCTAAGCCAATCAGACCTTTAACTCCATGCAGTGACAGTTGTGACAGATACAATTGAACTTCACACTTCACGGTTGATCAAAGTCGACTCACATATCCCATTTGCATCATAAATTCCTAAGTTTTTCACACATACAGAATGCTACAAAATACACACCATCCAGCGATTTACCAAGGGACTCCTGTCACATTCAGATGCTTTTATCCAAAGCAATTAGCATTGCTTCATCCTATACATTTTGTTTCTAAGTATCCGCAATAACCAGGGATTGAACCCACGACATTGGCGTTGTTAACACCATGCTCTTACCACTGAGCTACAGGAAAGTGAAACATCAAATGAGATGTCAATTTTTCTATCTAATCCTAAAACAAATGAATGAATCCTTGCATGATTGTCTTTGGAGCCAGTAATGTGGTGGTCGGTGGTGTTTGGTTGCAGATAAATTATGGAATAACAAGAACTAGCAGCTGATCCTTCCTGTTGTTCCAATACATAATTGTTTTTTAAAATTGTTTTTTAAAATTAAATGCAAATACTGTTCAGACCAAATCTCTTTTCTAGCTAGTACATTAGACCTGTCTCAGGTCCCTCCTTCAATGTAAATCCATGCGTTTCATCATTCACTTGTCAAAAGATTATTACAGTCACTTCGGAAGGAAATAGCACATCTCTCACCATACCCAATGTACAAATGGTTTCACACCAAAGCTTAAAAATTTAGCGTCAGTGGTTTGTATGGCTAAACATAAAAGAGGCGAGTATGTGAATGCAGATGCATCTCGCTGGGCAAGCAAAATTTAACACATCGTATGTGTTTCAACAATTGAATTCTAATCATAAAATACATTTTAAAATAATCAAAATCTAAAAAAATAACAAAAATTCAAGCAATGCCTGCACCACTAGAAATTAAAATACTTTTAGGGTGCATAAGAAAAAGGAAATGTGGAAATCTCTATGGACACAGCGAAGATAAATTGGATTAAAACATTTCACCAGCTGATAAGTGCAGAGATGACTGTGTATTTATTCCTCTGAGGCCTGACAAACACACATCTTGGTCATCACTTGTATTCTCTTGAAATCCCCTTTTTCACATCCCCTTCCTCCATGCTCCTCTTCAGCTGTTGAACCCATAAACAGAGACTCCTCCTCTCTCTCTTCTTGTTGCCCAGATGGGGCAGTTCTACCAGTTTAAGGGCAGGTGTGGTAGCCCTGGCCAGTGCTGAGCAATCATTGGCTGTGATTAGAGTGTGTGATTTCTGGGTGGGGATCAGTGTTTGTGTGTCTGCGGTGGCGGGGGGTGGATGGTGGTTATAATAGGGCAAGCTGCCAGCTGCTGTCCCCTTCTCAATGTATAGGCTCCTTAAACAGAATGGGGGTTGCATATGTCTGACTGTGTGTGTTTCTTAGTGGGTCAGCTGCCACAAAACTGAATATGACACCTCAATGTGATGATGAGCACAAACTGTATCTTTGTTTTTCAATCTGCCTTGCTGTCTACTTATTTCATAGCAGCTGACTTAAGCATCCAAACGCAAATGGAAATAAGAGGTGACTAATTTCCATGTCCACATGGAAGCATCACCATGTATCACACAAATAGAGCTTTGTGCGCGAGAGAATCACAATTTGCTTTAGATTTTAGCCTGTGGTTAGTTGTTAGCATGTTGCTAAGTAAAGGCCTGTTCTATAAAGCACAAAAAAATACATATCACCCACAAACATCAGGTAAAATATTGACCTTTAATCAAATACAATTTTGTGTATGAATGCATTTTGTATTGAATAAAAATTAAGTCCATTCCACCATGCGCCATCTTGAATGAACTTTCATTACTTTGGCAAAGTGCATTATGGGATATTGTCTACAGTGAAAAGCTATGATGCTTAGCAAAATGCTATCTAAAGAGCTTCTCTCTATATTTAGAATGGTGAACTTGCTTACCAGTCTATTTTCAGATTTCTGTGAAGTCCCTATGAGTCACTCCACGCAAATAAACATCCGAAGACTAGAATACATAGATTATGTAGAAAGAACTAATATAAAAGCATTCTTTTTAGATATGTGTCTAGGTTTTTTGCAGACTGGCACATTTTGGAGCACATTTTGGTGTTTCAAAAGCACCAGTACATATCTAATCTCATTAGCAATGTGATTTAAAGGCTCAACTGTGCAGCTGTATCTGATTCAATGAGAGGAATCACTGTTTGACAAAGCTTTGAAATGAAATGTCAAAGAGAAAGAAATGTTGGGCTATTTTTCTAAATAGAAATGTCAGAAAGCAATGATCTTTATGTCCTGTAAATTTAGCAAGCCCACAAATTATAGAATCCTTAATCTACACCGTAAGACGAAATTCATTTTTAATAAGATTTAAATTAGACCTGTTTGCTACGACAATTATCCCAATTACTTATGCTTATTATCTATGATTACAATGTTTAAGCATTTGAACAATTCCCTAACACTACATTTATGCATTTGCAAGTCAGTCTCCATACAGACACTGAAGGTTATGACAACAACAATGTGGAATTGCTGACATATTTCACAAGTTACAGCACACAAAGATCATAGGATGTCTGTATCACCTTTGTATATTTGTATTTGACTTTTCTATGAAATGCTTTGTTTGATCACATTTTATTTTGTTGTGAACAACATTTGCGTCTCAATGGATCCATCCTTGGCTAAACAGAGCTAATGAATGAATGAATGAATGAAGAGTCATAGAGTGGTTGTTCTCTTTTTGTTATGTTCCCAATTATAAAGACGGAGAGAAAAATGAATGCTTATAATGAGACAGACAGCAGCTGCTAAACGTTTAAAATGTACATTGGGCTCTCAGATAAGCAGGCCAGAAGACAATATCCACAGTTTGTGTGGGGTCTGTTTTATTCCTTAAATGTATATTTTCGTGTTCTTAACTCTCTCAAATTTAAGGAACAATGTAGCAGAAATGTCTGTTAACATCAACAAGCATCATACTGAGCTGGGGTGTGGTTGTAGAGGGGTGGAACCGCCACTATTGATCACTGAATAAGTTAAATTTACTAATCACAAACGTACAGAAGTTATGGTAAGAATGACCTTTATGATGGATAGATGCACTTTATTGAGGTTTTCCGACCTCATTCAATGGCATAACATATTTAGGAAGAGCCAGGGCATTTTAGCGAAATTTCAACCAAAATAAAAATTATGTCATCATTTACTCACCCTGTTCCAAACCTGTTTGCGTTTCATGTTCTGATAAACCCAAAGGAATAAATTAGGAAGAATTTCAGTAATCAAACAGATCTCATCCTACATTTACTGCAATAGCAGGGAAAATAAATACTATGGGTGTCAGTGGGTGATGAGATCTGTTTGGTTACTGGCATTCTTCCAAATATCTTACTTTGTGTTTAGCAGAATAAATAAATGTATTCAGATTTGGAAGAACTTGAGGGCGAGTAACTGATGACAGAATTTTCCGTTTTTCAGTTTTGAACACAACATAGATAATGATCGGCTGAAGAAAGGAGGTTATACATCTGGGGTGGCATAAGGGCGAGTAAATTTCGGAATGATTTTAGTTTTCCACTGAACTGTTTTTTGAAGGAAGTAAAATGGGTTGTGAACAGCGTTTCATCTGGGCTCTAATGACACCTTAGTGTTTGCGGTGCTCTGTTTGTTTGTGGGAGTGTGTGAATTCACTTTGAGGTGTGTCTGTATTAGTTAGGGTGAGTGTATGGGTGTGTGTTGTGGTAGTGTAGGATAAGGTTTGGTCTGGTCTGTTGTGATTATTGTGACTTATTTTGAAACCTTTTGATGAAGAAATCTCTTATGAACATTGTGAGACACATACTTACATATACACATCTGGAGGAGGGGGATGCCAGACGCAATCCGACTTGATCTGCCTATTTTGTCATTATTTACACACCTCCATGTTCTTTCAAACTTGTATGATCTTTATTATTCAGTAACACAAACAGGTTAAGGTAAATGTATCAAATCTCATGTATGATTCAGTTTGGTTAAAATATTTTTGAGTGGTCATGGAATACACGAGATGCTCCTCACACAAAGTTTTGTATTGGAGTCAGAAGCCTTACAGTTGTTTGTTACACAAGGTTTGTGCTGATCCAGCAATTGACAACAAGTAATGGTTGGTAAGTGTTTAGTCAAATTTGCACATGCCAACAGGTTTGTCTCACCTAATATTCCACCATCATCATCATATTATCATAATCATGAGTATTATTATTTCAGAATGCAAGAAATTATAAAGTGTTTTTCTTCTCTCACGGGACAACATGTGTTGATTTTGTTGAGTCAGAAATGCTGTAGAAGAGTTTTGTCCTGTATGGTTCTGATGTTTGTTGAACACATTCAACTGCCGCTTAGACTAGTATACAAGTTAAAGATCTCCTTTTTTAGTCGGTCATAACCTTTCAGTTATATTAAAAGGTAGACTGGTCTAATATGAAACCCAACCGTAAGACTGATCAGCCCTAGTTGGTCAGACTAGTTTCTATGTTTACAGTATGCAAACAGATGCTGTTGATACAACACACATGTAAACCATTATCTAACTAACACAACAAACGCCCACAATTATTTGCTTCAAAGAGAACATTTAAAGGACTGGTTGATGTAAAAATATAAATGAAATATTATTAACTGACTCACTTTTCCTTCCATATGACTATTTTGCATTGAACAAAACAAAGCAGTTGTAGTGAAGTAGGCGGGACGAGATCATGAGTCGAGGCCGGTGAGTGAGTTATAATGAGCGTCAGCTGTACGCGCACCGGTCTCGTATCACAGAGGAGATCGGGAGCATAAGAGGACGAGCAACCGGACCGTCAAGGAGAGAGGATCAGGCCTGGCTTTTAGTTGTGGTTTGTGTTATTCGCCAGCAGTCGTCCGTGTGGGGCTGCCGGCTGTCTATCTCCTGTTTGTTAATTTATTAAATGTTTGCCGGTTCCTGTCTCCTTCCTTCCTTTTATTGAACCGTTTTACAGCAGTTGAGCAAAGTAAACTTTTTCCCACATTATGAAAGTAAATGGCTGTTGAGGCTGTCATGTTATAAAATGACAAATTGTTATTTGTAATAGTTATATGTTATAAAGTTATATGATGGTGTTAGATTACAGGCTTGATGCGCACGTGGCTGTCTGTGTGTCTGTCCGTGTGTGTCTATGTCGATGAGTGTAAGTATGTGTGCGTATTATGTGTGTCGAGCCTTTGTATGTGGATATGTCTGTCTTTTGTGTTTTCACATTTTTCTTGTTTTAACAGGTATAACTTTAGTTGTTTTGCTTATAGTCAATATGTCTCATGTACAGCTGCTTTGTAACAATGTGCATTGTAAAAAGCGCTATATAAGTAAAGTAAAGTTGAGTTGATCATACCTAATAAGTTCTCACATATCTAGATCTAGACCAACTAACAGAGCATTAGGTAAAATTTTCCTTATAAAAATTTTTACTATATCTTTTTCTCACCGAAGTCAATAATACGACTTAAGTATTGAGTCATTAAGTTTGAAAAATACAGTAATTCATGACACATTTGGATTAATTTTATGCTTCTTTTTGTCCTTTAAGGAGCTTGAAAGCTCTATTAAGGGGATATTTCACCAAGGAATGAATTCACTCATTTACTCACCCCAAAATGAAATTCTCTCGTCCTTTACTCACCCTCAGATTGTTCCAAACCTGTATGGATTTCTGTTGTTCTGCTGAACACACAGGAAGATATCTGGAAGGTAACTGGAAGATTGTCAAATCCCACCCCCCATTGATTCCCACAATATCCATTTTCCCTATGCCAGTAAATGGTGGGTGAGATCTGACATTCTTCCAAATGTCTTCCTGTGTGTTCAGTAAATCAAAAGAAATGTATACAGGGTTGAAACAATCTAAGAGTGGGTAAATGATGACAGAATTTAAATTTTTGACCCTTTAATCGTGTGTCTAATAGGTGCCTGCACTACACAAGTCCAGCAAACCAGATGTGGCATTTATAGTCAAAACCTGAAATCTATATATTTAGGGAATGCTCTTCAGCCAATATTTAAAACATCATTAAAAATGTTATTAATTCCCTGATAAAGTCCAGACCGGAGAATAAAATCATTCTATAGATGTTTTCTTTTTAAGATGAGGGAAATATGCGTTCTGGACGTGACAAAAAATTATGTTTTGGGGAGACATACCTTGTAGGAATTCTGTGAATTAAAATACACAAACCAGAAGCAATAATGCCCAACAAATAGATGAGATGAATGAAGGAATTGCTCTTTATGTAGAACATCAAATGTTTATTTTACTTTAATTTTCGTGTGTTAATTTATGTGGAATAAACATGGGTACACCAAATATTGACATTTTAGATATCAGTAAAAATGTTTGGCAAAAATTATATTTATTGGTTGACATTTGCATAGAAGTGCTCAATATCTTAGTGTTCCAGAAGATTATATGGGTTTTGAATAACATGAGAGAGACTTAATGATGGGAACTGTCATTTTTAGTCGCCGTATCCATTTCAAATCTTGTTTAAGGATAATTGAATGGATTTGAATGGTTTCAACGAACCCCCAATGATTTCTTATCAAGGGAGTGAACAGATACTGGGAGGGACACAGGTCACATCCCCCTAAACAAACACCACGCACAAAGACAAAAGCTGGGAGTCTGTGTTTTTCATATGACACACAATTACCCTTTCACCTTTTTTCCATATACAATACAACATATACAAACTCCAATATCACACAAATATCACTACAAGAAATTCAACGGTGATGTACAGTTCTGTTTTAGTGTGTGTTCGCTAAATGCACCTTTGCTGTTTCTGTGTGTGACCTCAGGGCTCCAGCTGGAGGTCAGAGGTCAATAATGACAGGTGTCTAAAGCTCCAGATGCATTCTGTGAGGTGGGCAGGTGCAGTCACTATGGGTAATGGCTTTATTAAATAAAAACAGATAAACAATGTAAACAAAACCATTCTCCCTGGTCTCTAAGATGTTTAAAAGATGAGAGAAAAACAGATAAATTGTCCTTTTAAGTAGATAAATAACATTCTCTAAAAAGTTAAAGTTAGCAAAAGACTGTTTTTTATGGATTCAATTATTTTATTCTGTTTTCAATTCTCTCTTGCATCCTGTTAGAGGAAACTCGCCATAGCGTACCCTTCAGAACCGTTGTAATCTATTTGCAAAGATGTGCTTATGGTGTGAAGTTTCATAATTTATTAACCTCAGAAGCCAACATGAAGGAGATAAATGTAATATCAATTCAAAATGTATTTTTGTAAAGATTGTGTTATCACTGTACTGACCATCTCTGATTAACTAGGAAACTGTCACCTGCTTCTCAATAATGTATTGGGTAACTCAAGCTTCAAACAGTGAATTATGCATTTACACACAAACAGACATGGGCAACACAAGCATTATAAATGTAACGTAAAAACGCTCAGAAATGTATTTGTTGTTGTTGTTACATTGTTATATACTGAGCCAATTAAATTTTATTTATATATAGCGCTTTCATTATAGAAAGGTAGCTTTGGATACATCATAATAGAAAAGGGAAAAAAAAAAGACAGTATGGTATTGAGATACATGCCATTTTTGCATTTTTTTTTATCTTAAAGGATCATTATGGTGTATTTAGAGGGATCTTTGGACAGAAATGCAATATAATAAACAAAACTATTTGTTTTGTCAAGCGGAGGGTCTTGTATCTGTCGTGGTTCTGCCTCACTTTGTCATATATTTCTTGGTCTTGGGGCAGAACCAGGACATGATCCCTTGTTTCCTGTTGAGAGAGAGGTTTTGGGCCTTTTTGGTCACCTGCTCTCTCTCTGAGTCTCGTCTGTGTTTCCCTCCCTTTCGTCTCGTTACTGATTGTTTATTAGTTTATACCCTGCACCTGTCCCTCATGTTTCTTTGTCCTGTGTTCGGTCATTGTACATGTTTTCCAGTGTATGTATGCTGTATGCTGTACGCTGTTCCTTGCATTATTATGTTGCTCAAGCCTGGTCCTTGTTTTCTTTTTTGCAACGTGTATCGTGAGTTTTTGTTACCTTGTCTATTCGTGTCTTGCCTGTCCTCGACGTTGTGTCGACCCGTTTTGATCTAGTTTTTGTTTTGCATGTTTTTGTGTGTTAATAAATATCTGTTAACCCCTTCACCACTGCATCGTTTTGTGACAGTATCACACTGAAGGGGCTTATTTCGCGATAACAGCCGGCTGCCTGTACATTATCCCGCTTATTACACAGCTACTTGCCACGTGAGAAAAAGACTGGAACTGAAATTTGAATTTGAAATATTTTATCAGCAAATTTTTACCGAATGCAGACCTTCCACTTTCGGTTTTAAGGTAAGAAGCGACTTTCAAATGTCACGAACAGGCAATTTGGGTTAATCATTTCTAAATATAATGTATAATTATTTCAAGATATATTTATATTAAATTTGTCAAAAAAAGTATCAAAATTACCGTTTGTTATTAGTTTTGAGCGGTTGTTATCTGGGAATAAGGAACCTGCAAATGTTGCGAATGGCCAATCAGAATCAAGCCTTCCAATGAGCCGGGTAAGAAAATATGTTAACGTGCATGTATGTTGCTAAACACAAGTTGTTTTTGGATTAAACAAAATCAGCAGTCTCTGAGTGAGTAAGACAGTGGTAACGGTGGCAAAAAACTCCACTATGAAGAAAAATCCTTGGGAGAGGCCAGACTCAGCCGGGAAAGACAGTTCCCCTCTGGCATATTAAAATAGCACTGCTGCAACTACAGATAGACAGTGAAAAGAACTAGTGTGGATACCATTTTTTTAAAAAGTGTGCGTGTTTCTGGGAAACGATGTAGTGTCATGACCAAACGTCCAAACATATACCAGTAATTTTTGACCTGGCGGGCACATGTTTTGGCCCCCAAAAAGAAAACAGATCATAAATCAAGCAAAATTATGTTTTTTGTTATATGAAAAAATCCAGAAAGATTTGTGATGATTAAGTTTTAGGGTTAGGGAATAAAATATAGACCTTATTCAGTATAAAAATCATAACTTCTATATGGAGAATCCTCATAAATCACACTCACACACAATCATTTTGAATTTTTTTGTCAAGAGGCTTTTATAACTAATCTCTTAAGTGTCTTTGTAATTTCGAATTTTAAATTTTAAATGCTGTATTAATGATCTATTAGCCTACAGTCTCATTCAACAAATTACAAACACATGGTGCTAAGATTATAAGCTTTTTCAATAAGACATAAAATAGCAATGTTGAACTATTAAAAATTAGGTGTTTTTATGTACTTTATTTAAAATATATGTGCACCATTTTTGCCACATGGTTTAAAAATACTATTTAAGGAGATCTTTGAAATAATTTATGACTGATTTGATGTCAGTCATTGAATGATTCTTCGGAGAAGCACACATCTTACTGCAATTCTGATGTGTGTCTTTTTCATTGAGGTAAGAAATACCATGGATTGAACAGGATCTATCCTTACCAAAGCAAACACGTATCACCTACATGGAAACTTCACAAACGATTATTCACAACTAGACAACATTATCAATACTAAATACATCTTAAATCTCTTTTTACATCTTATTAGCATCTAGATAAAAAGTGCTTATTATTTAAAAATAGCATGAATATTCAAACTTTTTAGGTAATTTGCACAACTTAAAAATTTCCATTCACTTTATGCATACACTAGATCTTTTTGTAATTTATATTTTTGTGTTTCATGAACAAAATATTTTAAGTTAAGCTAAATGTTATAAATGTGTCAAATATGTTTATTTTAGGTAGAAGGTACTGGTTGTTGAGACAAGGCATCACTTTTTAGAGTTACTACAATTATTTCCAATTATTGAGGGTTACATATATATTAAAGCTATAAATAAGTGTTATGTCTCCATCTATTGGTGAATGTACAATCCGCACATTTTGAACATTCCTCTCCACGTTCTACTTGAAGTGGCATTGACCACAGTCTGCAGTAATTTACTGGTTTAAAGGTTTATGTAAACATACCCGATTTTTTGTTTTATTTTTTATTTAATTTTCATGTAACTTTAATTACAAAAAATGAAAACATGCTGGAAGAAAATCTATTACTACTACTTCACCTACTACTACTACTGCACTTTCTAGACTACTTTGAAGAATACGGTATTTTCTATAAGCTTTCACAGCGTCGCACCTTGGGTACGCCCTCTTTAAGATTTCAGGCTGCGTTTCCGGACACACGTCGTGCTATGACTTCTGCGGTTTCCTTCTCTGCAAAATTTACAGGATGAGATACGTGAGACAGCTTATGGAGAGGTAATTATAACACAAAAAAATATTATTCTAATAATGTGTACGTCACCATAATGCAATAATATTAAATTACAAACCTTAACACAGTTGTTATTTATCACAGTTGCTACTCAGAGAGGCTTTTTAGAATAGAGACGCGAATGGCCAAAAGTGATGTTCAACTTAATAAAACATTTAAGACATTTAATAAGACATTTTCGCTTTCAATTATTATTTTAAATTAATACGCTATACATATGTATCAACATTTTAAATGTCAATAATGGATAATTTATTAAAAGAGTTTAGTTCAGCATTGGTCGATTCAAAATCAAGTTGAATCAGGTGAGGTGAATATGAGACAAGCTGATTAGGTCCAGAAAGATGGCGAAATACCGTGTGAAAAAACACTAGAGGGCGACAAATCCTCTCATAATTCACGCACACTTTTCTTGTGTCAGCTTAAAGGGATCATATGCAGGGTTCGAATTGAGGGGAGGCTGGGGCGTTCTCGGAAAACCCATAAGCCTTAAGGGACCCCTCATAAGGTCTAAGATAATGATTTTGGGGGTCCCTGGTTATCCATTTAAACTAGACTACTAAAAAGATCAAATTATTTTTCTCAATAAATTTTCTAAAACAAATCACAGTTGTCCGTTATTTGTCCAAATTTAATAAGACGCAAATTAAAATGTCATTTTTATATGAAAAATCCATGCATACTCAAGCGCACCACACAGTGTTTGATGAAGACATGTACAGAGATGTTGCACTGAGAAAATGGCGTGTGCTGATCCTCTGATATCGTTTTTCTTAAACTATAATTTTGACATGCAAGTCTCAACGTGTCAAACAGATGCGACGCGTTACTAAGCAACTAATGGGACATACGGGTGGTGCAAAAATAAGATATCATATTAACACGAGGTTGCGTATAGATATATGGGGGCGGTCTTGGTCAAAACATCCCACGAACTGTCTTAGATTTGTGGGGATGTGTTTACACGAGGTGTTACGCTTTTAGATATAATGCATCATTTGTTACGACACTTTAATTTTAGCAATTTCAGGTGTCTTATACATGCACGGGCAATTTATAATACACTAAAGGAACAGAAAAACATGTATTCGTGCTGCATAACCCCTTTAAAGAAAACCTAAACACAATCATATTGCCAATGCCAGCATGTCTCTACAGACCTGCCAGGCAGTGTTTAAGTAGTAGGATTATATTAGCATAGTATAATAAACCTCTTGAATAAAAAAAAGGCCAAACCTGATCTGGAATCTTTATGTCTCGTAACCATCACAGACCTGTTTTTAATGCATGTTACGTGTGTGTGAGATGTGAATGGTTATTAATGTATTATAAGAGAAAATTATGTTAAAACTTTATTTTGATTTATGAATATATGATATGCTTAACCAGGTGTAGTGGTTTTTAGGAAGAGTAAAACTTTAAATGAATAGACCATTCCAAAGGACGCTGTTATGGCTAGAAGGGATACAGCTACCTCAACTAGGCATGCGCACTACAATACCATATACATTTAATCACGATGACAACATTTGGTTTCTAGTTTTTTATTTTTGTAAGGTTATAGGTTTAGGGTTGGGGTAGGTGTAGGCGTTAGCTAATTCCATTTATTGTTCTTTTATGGCGAGATTTCGCATCACCTCCGGCCGTAGCTGTAACCCTTCTAGCTAAAACGGACACACGCGCCCCAGACCCCCAGTTAACTTCCAGTTTGTGTTTGGCTAGTGTGCAATTATAAAACTTAATAAAAAAAATGATGTTAATATTAATTTATATAATTATTTACGGTATAATAATTGTTTTAAATAAAAGATTTGTTGAATTTCGTTGTATTTTCATTTTTTTAAATAAAAACATTGTGGAATGGGTCCTGTAGTTTTGAAACAAAGTTAAACAAACCGTATGGTACATTGACATCTAGGGGTTGACCGTGGTATCGCAGTCTATGTTCAAAACATTGGAGAGACAAGTTTAGCCAAGTAACGGTTCTTCTCTGTTTCTTTTGATTGTTATCAGAAATAATCTACAGGCACTCTATTGTTTATGAATGTGTACCAGAAGTTCAGTTGGGGGGGGCATGCACAGTACCATTTGTTTATGTTGTTAAGATATGAAACCGTCTAGTGTAAAACCACTTGAGAATTATAGTCCAAGCACACTCTTAAACTTTTGCTCAAAATGAAGAAAAGGATTTTGTGCTTTTTCTGGTTGTTACATGTTACAGGGGGCTTGTCTATAATTTGAATTGATAAACGTCACATTTAGTTATACACCTGTGTGAATTTGAGGGCCAGATCACATCACTTGAATAAAACTTCAACTGAGTGTTTTGTTAGTTTTAACCCAAAGCTCTGCTCATCAGTATTTCCATGGAAACTATGGCTGTTTGTTTATCATTTGTAAACTGTGTCATTGACCACATGTAAAAGATGTTTACTCTTTCCTACAGATGTGTGTATTCAGCCGACGGTCAGTTGATTGTAGTGTGTTACCCCACTTCACACACATCTGTTGAAGAGAGCTTTTTCTCTCAAACTCATTATAAGCCAATCAGATTTCTTTTCCTCACACACGAAACACAAATTACTGTAAAACAGACCGAGAGTCATACTGATGTGCCTGTGCTATGACAGACACACAGTCACTTTATCAATAATGTGTTGCATGCATATGTGTGTTTTCTGTTAATGAGACACAGAGAGCTTCAATCATGTCCCTGAAGAGATCAGCCATCACAGACATGCAACTGTCTGATTGGATAATAAGATCAAACTCTGCTTTTATTGGATAATGAGATGAAGTAAGACACTAGCATGACATCTGGATCCAATTGAGGCTTCCACTTTCATTCCCGCTGTGCCTCTCATGTTCATGTTTTCTTGCTCATTTTCTTTCTTTCCTCTCCAGAGAGTCTGCATGGTGTTTGGAAAATGCAGCTTATTTTAGAAACAGTTCATTTATATCAACAAAGAACAAAGCGTGTTTGTGTGTTTGTGTCTGTGCAAATATTGCTCTGCTTGTGTGTAAGTTGTACGTTTAGTCACACACAGACACATGTGAATAAAGAAAAACAATATCAAGACGAACTGTAGATTGTTGCGCTTCTCCATGCATGCAAAACGCACCACCACAATATCAGAGTGTTGTGGTTGATTACAATTGTGTTGCTATGGTTGCTAGGGTGTTCTGTCAATATCAGGGTGTTGCTATGCCATTCATACAATGTTCTGGGTGGATGTTCACTCGATAATAAAAATCAGTCATCATTTATGCACCCGAAAGTTGTTTATGCTGTCAAAAGAAGGGATTTAAAACTGTACCTTTTTCATTGCTGGGGTGGTACCCTAAGTTTACAGGTATACAAAAATAATATAATGTTGTAACTTTTGGAATACATTATTGTATTCTAAGGATCTATTGTGTACATTTAAAGGTATAGTTAAATGTTTTGTACTCTTTATATTTAACTGGTACACAATAGGTCCTAAAGGTACACAATGGGTACAAGATTTTATGTTTTATACCCCTAAAGGTACAAAAAGGAAGCTTTAAGGGTACCACCGTAGCGACAGAAAGGGTACAATCTCGGTGGATGACAGTGTATTTCTTCTGTGGAACACAAAAAAGACATAACGAGAAATGTCTCAGTGGTTGTGTCCATGAAATGAAAGTCAATGGGGACAATGTTGTTTGTTACCAACATTCATAAGAAAATATTATTTTGCGTTGTACAGAAGAAAGACAGTCATACAGGTTTGGAATGATATGATGGTGAATAAATTATAAAAATCTTTGTGTGAAATTTGTTTAAGTGCACTGCTATGCAATTGTCAGGATATTCTGGGTGATTTGCTAAGACATTTCTGAAAAAATGCGTTTTATTTCCAAAGCAATTGTGGATTTTGTTTGCCCATACACAACTTGCACATTTTTGCAGGCATAATATTCTCCACTTTTTAAAAAAGAGAAAAGCAACCAAAGCAAATGTTTCCACAACATTTTGGAATAAAAAACACTCCTAACATAAATTAAAAAATGCAGATACTAGTTATCTGGCTTAACTGTAGGTAGCCACTATTTATATATCAAAGTTGAGTTCCTGAGCTTTCAAATGGCATATTAGATCATTTGATTAAAAAAAGCAAAATACAGCCAATATGTCACTGTGGTGACCCACTTGTCTTTATATTTACTGAATATTTGTCGTACCTGCAGAAACACTATAATTTAAACGTTGTGGTAGTGCTATAATAATTGTCGCAGGAATGAGGTAAGCAGGAGTGTTTATACTGTATGATACTCATGCTTTGTGATTGGTCTGATTAAATAAACATGCTCCTCCGTTGTTCAGATACCTTTATCTTGAACTTATCATTCTTTTCCGTAGTGAAGATGGTTTACAAAGGTAAGAACCTCAATGCGGGTGGTAAGTAAAAAGCCACGGAGACTGAGGTCAAAGGTCATGCATTGTATCTGTGTGTCGGATAGAACAGGAAAAGGAAACAGTAAACATCCCTGAACTGTTTACAGAAGGGCTTGTTGCCATGGTGAAAGTGTCTATGAGGTTAATGATTAGTGTGTTTAAATGTATGCGTGTGAGGACGTCTCATTCAAGCCTGACATTCCTCCGAGTTGAAGAAAAGGACTTTGTGATAACACTTTCTCTATGTGTGTGTGACAGAGATGCAACACTCTCTTCAACATGTCTCTGCATTTCGTCTTCTTCACCATCACTGTTATCAATGTTTTTTCTTCTACATGCACGTGTCTTCGAACAGCGCAATAATATCTACATGAAAAGCCCTTAATCAAACAGAGGAGAAGAACAGATATCAGAAGATCCTCTGACATGAAAGACTAAGAGTCTGCTCAGATTAATTTGGTTTAATGTTTGTCAGCTGATAACATAAACACACGCCCTAACATGGAGATGAATGGAGTAAAGGTTAAGCCTTGAGTTTAGCCCTGGACAAGCACTTCTGGCATCAGAAAATCTAGATTTTCCACTATTTAATTGTGATACATATAAACATACTTTGAAGTCAGAAAATACTTTTATTTTGAAATTACTTGACGTTTTTTTCATCAAATATCGAACAAAGTTGATTGAACTCTTCAAATTAAAATAACGCGAGACACACTAAGAGCAACAACACCACTAGAGGGTGATATTGCACTTATACAAACAACATTTTGTAAGATATCATGTGAAGCAGAGCTACCAGACTCGTTTAAAGGCAAATATTAGCTATACCTTCTAAAGACAATCCTAACAGACTTAATTTCGTCCAAATGTGCCACCATTACCAAAATAACCAAGCTTAGTGTATTCACTCAATGATAAGCCCCTGATCTAACATTGTGTGAGGGACATTAAAAGACAGCTTTCAATGTTCTCATGGCACCTGAATGAAGCCGCCAGACCCTCATTTAGTCATAAATGACCATTAATCACTGACAGCATTTGTTCAAGCTGCTGTTATCTTTCATAAATATTTACTTCCCCCGGTTCAAACCTCCCCTTCACACCACCAAATGTGGGCCATAGAAACAGCGGTGAAGGGAATGGCCCGCTGTAAACAGAACAACAAAAGAAAACAAACCATCCCTGTGCATCTCAAACAAAGACCAGAATTGCGTGTGTGTTGGTGATCACAAGCCGTTCGAGTATGCAAATAAAGCAAGTACAAAAAGAGGGCTGGGAAGACAAGACAAATGCACTAGGACTTGGGCAAAAGTTTGCAGGAGTTGCGTGACTGCCTGCGGGATGAGATGTCCTCACATTAAATGACCGTCTGAGTGGAGATCACATCAGCACTGACTCAATCAGCCATACAAGTTTTGGATATAATTTAAAATACATCGAAAGCTTCCTTTGGCTCATTCAAAACCAATGCTTATGAATTGGTTATTTGTTTTATCTTTTAACAGTCCTGAAGGTCATGAACCCTACTGGATGAACTAAAATGGTAAACTAAACTGAGAAATTTCATTTTGGCATATGATTATTTAACAATGCTTTATCTCACTATGGTAAATTCCTAATTTAGATTTAAATTTTATTTTTTTAACATGCTTTAGTATTTTTAATTAGGGATGTCATCCCAAAATGCTTCCCATGAAGATAGCTTGCCTGGGTTTGAGAAAGTGAAAATGTTTGCATTTATGCATTGCTTTTGTCTATTCAACATAGCTTTTAGGACTTATTTGGATAAATAACATAACTTACTTTACTTTGATAGAAGAACTAGCAGTAAATACAGAACAACGAGATATTTTGTGAGACTAGCATATTCAAAATCACACAATCAGCATCTCGTCATTGATATAACTGCAGATTATAAAGACTTTGAACATTTAGAAAATAATGTCTAATATAGGCTAGCCCTACTCTGTTTTAAAACTGTGTATTTTGATACGTTTCCTTTTTTATGAAAGCATTGGTTGTTATTGTCACATGTGGAAAGCACTTTGGGGTCCTGTGGTTGTATTAGAATGTGCTTTACAAATAAAACAAACAAACAATTATGCACATATGCCCATATATTTATGTTCAGATTTATAATTATATAATCAGTCATTAAAGCTGCTTGAATGTTGACTTGTGTGTTTTTTCTCTCAGATGAGTGGGCTGGTCTTCAGAGAGAGTGTTAGAGACACTCCACGCACACAGAGAGTTCACAGCAGTCTGACTCTCACTCACTCACTCACTCACTCTCGGTCTCTATAGAGGAGAACAGCAGGACAAAATCTTAGGATACCCACTAAGACTAGAGTCTTTAACTTTTGGAAGCGAAAGAAGCCAAACCCGAATGAAGGATTGTAGCGGCAACTGAAAGGACCAACTTCATCATACTTTCTCCAGCTGCGTTTCCATATCATAGCCTATAGTTTGAGCGTGTATGCAATTTCAATTTTACGCAGCTGGAAGACAAGAAAAAATACATAGAACAGCAAATAACAAAATTTCAAGACACTTTGTCTCTGGAGGGATTTTACACTGAAAAACAAGGTAAGGAAATTTCACATCAAACACATTTCTTGATTCCTTTTTGAATATTTATAAATACATTTTCTTAAGTAAGAAAAAAAAATGAAGCGTTTAAAATGCTTCATGTCCCAAGACGCACTTCCACTAATTTCAGATACTACTAACATATACCTGCTTTCGCATTTCCGAAATGCTTTAATGCCTCATAAAAGAGTTTTTAAAACGCTGCATTCATGGGGAAAAATCAGCGGGACTCTACGAATAGAGAGAGACACTTTGAAGCTCTTGCCAGAACATGAGGGATGGGCTTTTTGCGGTTTACAAACTCCTGGAAGTTACAGCTTTCAAACACCTTTGCATCAAGCCTGAGCTCGCGGGCTTCTCAGAAGAAGTGCATGGTGCACTTTAGGAGGTTTTTGGATGGAAGTGTCGGCATTGGAAAGCTGGATATTGTGCCGGTGACGCGCGTTCCCATGCGCTCCGATCCGTCAGACACAATTCATCAAAATCGTCCTCGCCCCTTTTATTCAGTCTTTTAAAGTGTTAATTGTTGCTGCCTTCACTCACGCAGAAAAAAGAGAAAAACACATTCTTTTTTTCTCTTTAAATTTCTGTTTAGCAGAAACTTTTCCAAACATACGCGCGTAAACGCACCTGCAAGATGCGCGATTTTGGCACACTACACTGCCGCAAATGACATTTAGCTTATACCGAAATATTTAGTTGGCTTATTGACAAAAACCTGAACCTTATTAGATTAAATGGAATATAAATAACGGACAATAAACAATATGTTAATTAAAGTTCCTTCCTATAGCAAAGGTCTGAACATATACAGGAACATTGTTTCAAGAGACATTTTTATAGCAAAGAAATAAGCCTGACACAATCAGAATTTATGTTGTATTTCTTATTTGTGGTCCCTGAGTTTCACATGTTGTAACTGGTGACAATTTCATAATTTGTGATAACATTTCAGCTATTTTTAGTTTAGGCAAATAGCTCTTAAAATAGCTAAAATTAAAATAGCAAAAGAAATTCCATGTATCGTCTCTATTAATAGTTGAAAAAATGCATGCATTATTATTTTACCAGAATCAGAGAAATCTAAAATTGATGCAGTTTAACACACTGCTTGAGCTTTCAAAGTGATGAGAGTTTGCTCCCATTTGCATCCTTTTCATTTTGAATTGAATAGTAAATGTGTGGAATGTTTAATCTCTCCTCCATTGTGAGGATTAGTCTGGTATCACACACAAACAACAAACTATGAAGTAGATTGCAGGCTACCTGATGTGCCTCCCGGTGAGAGTGATATTTTTCTCTGGGCTGGGAGACGTAATGAAAGGCAGTCTCGGAATAAGGGAATTTGAATAACTGTATTTAGTGGCGAGGCCAAGCTGCTCTGCCTCCCATCCTCTCTCAGAAAGAATAAAACGGGAACAAAAGTCCAAGAACGGGAAGGTCTGTGTTGCATAGCGTATCTAAACCCTTATTTGCATATGAAAACTCTGGCAGCGAAAGAATTCCGCCACTGTGGCAATAGCCATTTGTGTGTCCGATGGAGTGACAGTCCGATGTGGAGATACAGTCGTCCTCACGCTCGTCTTTGTTGGGTCTGAGGTGACTGTGTGGCAGGTCCTGTTGAGTATAACCAGGGATTTAATTGCAGATTTTTGAACTTTTTGTGACCCCCTGTTACTTACTTACTTATTCCCAAAGCTTTTTAATTGTCTTGTGCAGTGCGTCCCGTCGAAGAGACGTGCACACAAGACTATGTTTTCTCCTCACGCTGACGCTTCGAAGGTAGATGACACAAAAACAGCAGTGTTTGCACCATCACTCTTGATATACTCACATGGGTGGGGTGAGGGGGACAAATTGTCCCTTCAGTCTGTGATTATCTTTGAGATCTCTCATTCTTCTTACAAAGACGGCAATGAAGTGAACATCAGTCAGAGCTAACCGCCCCCCCCCCCCCCTCTTTGTCAATGGAGTGTTTGTGTGGCTTGTGCAGAAAGTTGTCCCTGCTGCCTATCAACATTCCCGGACGTAGTACTAATTGGGAGACCTCTGATAAGTACGCCTTTGAGGACACTTATGGTCTAGTGATACATCTCATCTTTGACACTAGAGCGAGTAGATGTGAAATAAATCAAGATCTTTTTTATCAGTGATATTTGCTTGTGTGTGCATATGCTGTTCTCCATTTTTGCCAAGGTAAGCCAAGGAGTAGACAGGCAAGTGTCCACTGGGGAGTAGACTGGAACTCAGGCCTGAAAGTTGTTCTTTATCAATTAGTCAGTATACAATTTAGCTTCCCAAGTCCAGAACGCCTCTGGTTTGGGACAAGAGCACAGCCAAAGTGCACGTCAAGTACCTAAGCTTTCTAATGCGTTCTCATGGAAAATAGCTTTGAGACGTGTCAACAGCACATCTTCGGAGAATGGCGCCACATCAGCTTGGCTTATTAGACCCTCTCCCTAAATAACTCTCTCTAACGAAATCCAATATTATCCCTATGCCCTTTTGTTGTTGTGGTCCCCCTTCTTTAGTCCGTCGCCTGGCTTTCTAAATGTATGTGCATGACAGGGCCATGATGAGCTCAAAAATCCACAGTCTATTACTCTTTAGAGTCTTCGGCAGGCACTGACAGGACCTGATGGGCGAGAGGCTTTCTGGAAGCAGGGGAGAAAGTCATCATGACACCCACATGCAGGTTACCGTGGTAATGATGGCTCTCCGCTGTTTGTGGGCCGGAACGCTGCGGTTTGATTGACGGGTGGTAGCTGCTCTTCTGAAATGTGTTCAGTGTTTTCACCCTGTCAGTGATGTTGCTCTTTATGCAGCATACAGTTCATGTGCTACTAATCTGTGTGTTTCTCTACAATACTGTGACTGTGCCTGTTACCTCACCACTTTCTATGGAATACACCAGTTTATTGATCATTGGATTGACTGGATCGTTGGTTGTTTCTGCTCATAACTATTCATCAGTCAGTCAAACTTTGATGTTGTTTAATGATCCAGTAAGATCAATGGCTATTGTATCTGATTGGAATAAATACATTAAGTCAACAACATTCATCTCTCGAGGGATAAAGTTAAGGGAATCGCGACAATTCATTCCAAAGTGGAATGCAGGCGAACATTGTTGCTTTTTAAACACCTGTCAAAAGATTGCAATAATCCATTTGTGTTGCAGAATTATCTCTAAAGGATCACAAATGATAATCGAGGAGGTTAAAATAGGTGAAGGACTTAAACTCTAAACTGTGAAAAAACACTTCAGAGTTCAAATTTGCTGCCATTTAACTTGCATGTGAGGTGATTAGGAGCGTTTACCGATGGTAATTCAAACAAAACAGCTTGTTGCTTTCAAAGGGTTTAAGCTGTTTAACATTATAACTTAACTCTGCAACTTTCCCACAACACACTCTCTCCCGTAACCACTTCAAGATATAGTTCGTGACACGTATATGGTTCATAAGTAAGCCACGACCTGAACGAACTTGTTTCGAAAAGACGAATGAAAAATGAAAAAGCCAAAAAACAAAGTTAGCACGATTGCGGCCGATTCTGCCTTCAAATTATCCGTTCCCCAAATTACGATCAGACATTCTTCCCAGCTCTAATTAAACATTAGCTTTTATTTGTTCCAGATGGGGCTTTGTTTTGAAGTTTTATTTTAGAAAGAGAGCCCTTTCTGTTTTGGGAAACACGTTTGTATGTGTCCTCTATTTCTATTCTTCCTTATATATTCTGCTCAGGATGTTCATAATGTCACACATGTTGTGTCCTTCTTATCCCAGGCATCTACACATTTTCTTAATTTGCTTTTCAGTCAGTTCAAAGGCCTTCGCTTAACACAGAATGGTTATTTTCTGGATGACTGCACCACATTTGTAAATGTTAAATCAGTGATGTTGACTAGCAGTTAATCTGGCGTATTGGTCTTTATTGAACCAAACTCAATTTTAAGGCTATTTCACACTTGGCTCAGTTTCTTGAGTCAAATTACAATTTGACCCCCCAAACAAAAAAGTTTCTGATGTCACACAGACTTGGGTCTTCACACAAAAGTTCTAGTGTCAATAAAATCATAAAGAAACCACTTAAAATAATAGTTTGGCCGATAATTAAAATAAATACTCACCCTCACACCAGTCTGCATCCTTATGACTTTCTTCAGAACGCAAAAACATATATTTTTCAGAGCACCAGTAACTGAACAACATTGAGCCCCATTGACATCCATTGTATGGACACAACACCACAGAGACATATTTGTTTGTGTTTAACTAAAAGGTGATGTATGAGGAGACTAATAGCCTTTGCCCTTTCATCAGACATAGGAACATATATACTGGCCAGCTAACAACATGTCTGGTGATACTTTTAAGATTGAGAATTTCGGCTCTGTGTCAGAGCGTCCTATTACACAATCTAAACTCTGGAGGGCAAAAAGCATTACTCTCTTTCTCTGGGAGACAGACAAGAGGAAATGTAATGCATGATAAAAGCACTGCTTTGTGTGCAAATGCAGTTAAGTAGATTGTGCGAGTGGCCCAAGTGAAAAGCCCAAGTCTAAAGGAGGGAGGAGAGTGTGTAACTTTAAAAGAATGAGAAGAGGAGAGCACGTGAAAGAAAAAAACAATGGATGAAAGTGGGGGAAAGAAAAAGAGAGCTGGGTCTGAGAGCGAGGGAAGGAGGTGAAGAAAAGAGCGAATAACGGCTAAAGTAGGAGGAGGGATGAGTGGAGAGGTCAGTAAAAGGACAGACTCTCACTTGCCGTTAATGACAGTCAGTATTGCTCTAATCTGCCATCATTAGCCTGATTATATCAGAGGGGATTGAGCTTTACCCTCAGCTCCAATCAATGGGACTGAATCAATAGGAAGATGAGATCATGTGATCTCTTCACAGCCAAATCCAACACAGAGAAGCCAAGTTCAGGATATTGAGGATAACAGTAATGATAACTATAAAATGTGAGTCTTCCTAAATTTAATAGAATAGCAACAACTATAATAATAAAGATTCCTGAATGTTGATTGGCTTTTGCTGATGTCATCTTTTATATCCAGGATGCTTTGAAAATTTTACAGACTCATATGAAAGTATGAATAAAAAAGACGACAGTTCTCTCAACAGTGACAGCTTCGGCCAACTGTTTTCGTGTATCCAAAAGCATTTTTTTATTTGCGTTTGTTTGTAAAATGTAACTGAAATGTATGGTCATCTTCATCCATCTTTGTAATTGTAACACTGCACTACATGAGCATTTTCTGCTGTTGTGGACACTAATGTATATGTCTTTGGAACTTTGAAAATGATTCTGTGCATTGAAATCAAATAAAATCTTGACCTAAAAATTATGGGGAAAAACCTAAATAAAGAAAAAATTGAAAAGTTGCCTCAGAAATACACCGTAATAAGAATAAAGCACTAAAATGATAATAAAATCTAAGACTATGAACTAAAACTAAAATTATAATTAATTTATGTTATATAGCAACATAAAAAATAAACAAATCAATTATAAAAATTACAGAAGTGAACACCGAAATTGCTAAAACCTTAACTAAAATTAACATAAAAACTAAAAATCTAAAAATAAAAGCTAATTTTAAATATCAATAAAACTATAATAACTCTGTTAACTTTAACAATCACAACACAGTTGGATTGATATCAGTGGGATCACTGATATGATGAATGAAAAAACACTGACTGGCAAATAAAATCCACCTGAATCTTAAAAAGCCTATTCATTTAAAATGTGTAAATATGAATAATAGCTAAAAACTCTTAATATGAATGGCCTAAGTTCAGCTCAGCCAACTTCAGCAAATTCTAACACATCCAAACTCATGTTATCCAGTCAATCCAGCCCACTATGGTTTAACATCTCACTTAAAATAATATATTTGCTGTTGTACAGGTATCTACATCTGTTCCTGTTTCCAAATTTGATTTATTGCAGCGAACTGTAAAAAAGCCTTTATTCTTTGCAGGAATAAACAGTTTACAACCACCCGACCCAAACATGCCATTGTGATCTTGATTGTTTGTAATTAAATGTAAAGATGAGAGCAAAAAACGTCCAGATATAGGAGATCATTTCGGGAGATGTTCTGTGAACAGTAAACAAGCGTTTAACGCCATACAGACATATTTTTTTACTGTCAGTTTGGACAGCTTTTCAAGCGTGATTAGAGTGCATGTATACCGCCAACTCGGCACATGTGTGCATATGTGAGTGTGTGTGTGTATTTATCTGTGACTGGATGTTCTCATGAGTAGTGTTGAGGTTGTTTGTGTGCTGTATGAACTGCAACACGTCTTCTACCCCAGCTGTGCATCCCCTTGAGTTACTACAAAACATCAGAACATTAAAGGTGGCCAGTGTATGGATTGATTTCAATGCTTTTACTCAGATCTGCATTCATTGGTTTATTTGTTGTCTTGTAATCCCTGTTGAAGAAAAAGCATATGCTGGTTGGGTAGGTTTTGAAGCATGGTAGCTGGTCTGTGCTGGTTTAAGATGGACCTAAACCATCTCAGGACCAGCTTAAAGCAGCACATGACCATTTTAGGACCAGCTTATGACCAGTTTAAAGCAGCACATGACTATCTTAAACCAGCAAATAAATATCTTAAACCAGCGCAAACCAGCTACCATGCTTAAAAACCTACCTAACCTGCTGGTTTTAACAAAAGGGTTAGTGCTGAAAATAATCATTTGTAATGTTTTCATACTTGATCATGTAAACAACTTTCTCCGTGACTTGAAGTTTCTGAAAATTTTAAACTGTCATATGACTCCTTTTAGGATGACCCATAGGATATATATGTTTTGACTTATGGACTATTTATTCTATATCAGTGTCTCTTTTCTCCGCAGGATGAGGCGGGTGTTTAGATGTTATGGCTTGGTGTTGCTGTTCTTGGGGGTGATGGGACAGAAACTACCCACCCGCGATGAAGGTCTCTTTCAGATGCAGATCAGAGATAAATCTACTTTCCACGACTCCTCTGTCATGCCCGATGGAGCTGAGATCAGTGGATACCTGTTTAGGGACGCACCAAAAAGGTAAAGTCATACAAGACATCGCACTCAATTAAATTGACACACACACACACACACACACACCTACACACACACACACACACACACATACACACAAACGAATTTCCTGTTTAAACATTATTCGAAATGGAGCGGGGTGTTTTATTGTCAAGCACATCCATCATTATTGTGTGTGAATAGGAAATATTGAATCTATTATGACCATTGGGCATCACATGAGAGTAGGACATGGATTATGAATGAGTTGCTGGGAAATCAGCGAGTGTGTGTGTTTGATGAAGGAGTTTTCTGAGTAGCAGGTGCATTCTGATAGAAGGACACTCAGCGTGTTTACTGCGTCAATCACTCTACCACACACAAGGTCTTAAGAAAAGCCTATGGGTTATTCTTACTAAGGATCCTAGAGGAATTAATGGTAACATACATACCACAGATGTTCACATGCTGAGCTCTTTCCGTTTAAAAAAATGTTGGAGTAATAATTTATCTCCCCATTACTCCTTTGATGTCCTTGCCAATAATTCCATCCATGTCGTGTCCTGCTAATGAACTGCAGTGTGCTAACAGAGCTGATTACACGGACACCTAGTGTACATTAATCATAATCATTTAGCAGAACATAGTTGTGTCTGTTCAGAGAGGATCTCAACAGCAGGTCATCTATTTTTGCAATATACAGTATAGTGTATGCACAGAAAACATGCCTGACCTGTGACATTTGTCAAAATATGAAGAAGATTCCAGAGCATAGTGCATTGGGACACTGTATCCCACAGTGCAATGCCATTGCCATTGATTTTTGTATGACAAACGAACTATAATAATACAAGCCAATACTTTGAAAACTTATTTTGTTAGTTGGATGTATTATAAACTAGATAAAAATTCTAAATCTTTTTTATTTCCTTCGGATCAAGTGTATGCCATGTTCTACTCGTACATAATAATCATGTAAAGATCCTCATAAGTCATGCAAAATCAATAACTGACTAATGTTTGAAATGTTTATTGCTCCATTTTTGCAGTATTTACTTTTTTATTAAAGCTGCGATGTGTGACTATTTTGGTAAAAATGGAAATGACCAAGAAAAAAGTCAGGTATTGAGCCTTGCCTTACCCAAATTCAAAAATGTGTAAGCTTATAGTCTCGATTTTTAAGCTTAACTTAATTTGCAATTTTATGTTTCAAACAGAGGTGGTGACATAAAGAGCAAAAGTTACATATTGCAGCTTTAAATATAATAGGCCAGCCGGGAGCTTTAAATATAATTAGGCTTGTATTGCATTGCAAACATACAATAGCTATAATATAGAGTAGGTTTTAAAAAAAAGATGTCTCCCATGTGTAACACATTGCCACACATATGCTAATCCAGTTACAACATGGTGCTAAAAAAAACAATAATAAAGTTGCATAGACAGCAAAGTGAACATTTACAGCGTTGTGTTTAGGGGATACGGTCGGCTTATTTAGTAACAGTCCCTGTAAGGTCAGCTAGTTCTAATTTCAGTACATTGTGTCTTGGGACAAGTTTTAATATATCTCACATACTTTTCAAAGGCGAAACATGGCTGTAGTAATACAAGCAAAATTAGCAACACCATTATACATTATAACCTCACTAATACAGCAGTCTTATGTAACACCAATCCCTTGTGCCGAAATTATACTTTAAAATTATATCTTTGTTTTGCTTTGTATAATGTAACGTTTTACATACAGTAAGATCTCGTGTAATTCAGTGGTAGAAAAAGTGTATCCAAAAAAGAACAAAAAATGATAACAGATGGTTAGTTTTCACACAGACATCAAAAGCTATTTAATCGAAGTGAACAGCACATCTGGTACACAACATACAATGAGTCACATTCAATTTCCTGCAGAATTTCTGCTGTTTTTAGCTGTTGTGTACACTCCGGTGTGCGTGCTAACTGTGTCTCTAATTCTCATTCTTGCAGGTACTATTTTGTAGTGGAAGAAGACAACACTCCCCTCTTGGTGACTGTGACACCTTGTGATGCTCCGCTCGAGTGGAGATTGACATTGCAGGAACTCCCTGAGGACCGCAGCGGAGAAGGATCAGGTATCCGAATTAAATCTCCCGATCAATGTTGCAACTCTGCAGTAATTTAAGACCTGTTTTCCATGTCCACCGTCAAACTATTATTAGAGAAACTGCTGTGAGATCTGTGGAACAAGAGATCATCTCCCATAGCTATTCAATACAGTTTAAGGATTAAAGCAGACACTGGTATCTCCTTCCATTTATCTCCAAAGGATTAAAGATGATTTGTAGGAATCATTTTGATCATTAAAGATTAGATTAGATTAAAATGTAAAATAAACCCTAAAGGATTTGAATAAACTTTAAATAAGAGTTACTGTACTGGCAATGATAATGTAGAAAAATCTTTGGAAAATATGTAGCCTCTATTTTAAAATGAGAAGTTGTTGAATAATGCAAATACATAATTTTGGCCAAATTGTTTACCACTGTATCTTTCATTGTGACAGAAATCCCAGAATGCACTTTAATAAGCTTGGTGACAGATAGATGTTTAACAATCGATAAAACATATCATAACAATAGTTCAAATGTATTATATCTTTCTTTTACTCTATTCTACAATTTATGAGCGTTGTGTATTTTAATGTATAAAAGGAAGCTGCAGTAGACAGCAAAGCAGCCCAATAGATTTCAAAAGGACCCTTGAAGTTTTCCTCGAGTAGTTCAACAGATTTAACAAAAAAAGCCTAAATGAATGACCTACAGATGGCTGCTTGGAAAGTTTTATGCAAAATTAGCTCCAGATTAATCTGAAAACCAGGAAAAATAAGCCCCGGCTGCAAGTAAATATGTGTTTGCTGTGAAGTACTGTGGAGCGTGTCCAGCGTGGGTCAGTGTTTTCCAGTATGGTCAATAATTAGCTCTGTTTGCGTCACTCTGTGTTTTTATAGCATTTGTTAGTTTGTGCCCAATGCGACTTCACCTGGTGCGCTGATGGTGGGCGCCTGATGCCTGCAGGCCTAAGAGCTCCAGAATGGGAAGGAAAAATAAAAAAACATTGAAATGTATTGTCTCAAATTCAAAAGAAAGAAAGATGTTTCAAATAAATTGAGACCTGAAAGATTAACAGCAAAAAGCTATATGATATTCCTCTTTATCAAGCTAATTTCCATTAAAGGTTTTCATCTACCCTCTCCTGACATTTAACTTTTTCCCATCCAGACAGTATCCAAAAAACAAATCAATAACATACCTCAAAACACTCTTATGTTTCACGTCAGACATGTGGGCTAGTGTAGCGGTTTCACTCTAAGTGCGTCTGTCCCCGCAAAACTGAATGTATAGCGCCAAACGTAAGAACAGAGAGAAACTGTTGTGTCAGAAGAGTCCATGCTGAACATGTCCATGTGTGAGACAACAAGCTTCTCTGATCATCTCTGACTCGCTGTGTCATAATGACTTGCAGGCACTGGGTTTCCCTCTTCCTCCTTGCTTATGGCTTGGTACGGCTGTATTGACTGATGAAATGCAGAAACCACCATCATTCATGCCAACAGTAATGCTCTGTTGGGTTTTACCCAAAGAGTAATGATTTTTTATAGCATACCAGACGAGGTGATCGCCACGCTTCGGCTAGCGGCAATGACTTGGCTGTGACTGTGAGGTGTTAAAAGATTAATTTATCATTGTTATATGTTCACAATGCATTTCTTTTAGGGGTGCAACTGAAATTTAATACTTAGAAGAGACTCCTAAACAACTCCCAAAAAGAAACTGTGGAAGTTTTTTTTGTTATTGTTGTCCTTAGTATAGTACTGCGGTGACTGTAAACACAAACTGTAGATACTGTACAAATCTTTCCCATGTTTGCTGGATAGCAGCTGGTCACTGAGTCCAACACGTGTTCATTTAGCTCTTTGGTTGGCAAACATAATATTATGTTTTCTGGCCCTGCTGAATTGAGAAGGCTTGGAAAGGTTTAAGGAGACAGCGATGCCACAAGGGATCTCTGTGTAGCTTAAGGTTCTCGGAGAAAGCAAAGTGAAAGTCACCCTCTTATGTGCAGAGGTATTTGGATATAAAACTCAGACAACATGGTCCGCAGGGTAAGTTAGCTCAGAATGACCCCGTCAGGATCAACACATTAAGCGATGCTCTTTCTGTTAAGATGGAAATTGCTTCTTATTTGTCCACTGGTGCTATTGGGGTGTGGGGAGGAAGTAATGGAACGTTAGCTAGATGAGAGGTTTTGGAGTGAGGAGGGTATGCATCATTATGTATTTAAATGTCTGACTTATACATCCTTTTTTGGACAGTTTATGTTGCTTGTGTTTGTGTTTGGTTTAAACAACTCCTCCTACATCATTGTACCCCAACAGCAGACCTTGTTTTTATGCTTGTGGTTTGTTCTGTGGTTCTGATCTTCTTATGTTCAGAGCCTGTCTTCCAGGGTCTAATTTTGTGACTCTTTGTGTGCCTCAGGTGAGCCAGAGCCATTGGAGCAGCAAAAACTGCAGGTCACAACCAGTGAAAGTACCGAACTCTTCACCTACAAAGGAAATGATGTTGAGTCATTCATCTCCACAAGCTCCTCTTCCGGCTTGTACCAGCTGGAAATCCTCTCAACTGAAAAGGATAGCAACTTTAAAATGTATGGTACTACAACCCCAGAGTCCGACCAGCCCTACCCGGAACTACCTTACGACCCCAGGGTTGATGTTACAGCGCTGGGTCGTACGACCGTCACACTAGCGTGGAAGCCTACTCCTACTGGCTCTATAATGGGTCAGCCGATCCAGTACTGTGTGGTGATCAACAAGGAGCACAACTTCAAAAGCTTATGTGCAGCAGAGGCCAAGATGAACTTGGATGATGGCTTCATGATCGCTCCAAAACCCGGGAGGGATTTCAGCCCCTTTGACTTTGCTCATTTTGGTTTCGTCCCATCTGAGAATGATTTCAGTAAGGATCGTTCCCTCACCACTAACAGAGCTTTGAACAGCAAACTGAGTCGCACATATATCCCCAAGCCCAAAGTTTCAGACATACAGAAAATCTGCATAGGCAACAAGAATATTTTTACAGTGTCAGACCTCAAGCCAGACACACAGTACTACTTTGATGTGTTTGCTGTCAACACAGGCACCAACATGAGCACTGCGTACGTGGGCACTTTTGCCCGCACTAAGGAAGAAGCCAAGCAGAAGACCCTGGAGCTCAAGGATGGAAAAGTCACAGACGTCTTCATTAAGAGAAAGGGGAGCAAATTCCTCCGTTTTGCTCCGGTCTCTTCTCACCAGCGCGTGACACTCTTTGTGCACGCCTGTCTGGATGCAGTACAGGTTCAGGTACGCCGTGATGGGAAGCTTGTTCTCTCACAGAATGTGGAGGGCGTTCGTCAGTTCCAACTACGCGGTAAGCCCAAAGCCAAGTATCTGATCCGTCTGCGGGGGTCCCGCAAGGGTGCTTCCACTTTGAAAGTGTTGGCCAGTACTCGTGCAGGAGGCAAGCAGCCCTTCCCAGCTTTACCCGAGGATACCCGCATCAAGGCTTTCGATAAGTTGCGTACCTGTTCTTCTGTCACTGTGGCTTGGCTTGGCACGCAGGAGCGCAACAAATACTGTGTGTACCGACGCGAAGTAGACGAAAGTTATGGCGAAGAGCAAAGACGCCGGGAGCAGAACCAGTGTGCTGGAACCGAGAATCGCAGCAAGTCTGAAAAGGTACTTTGCAAGTACTTCCACAGTGCCAACCTGCAGAAGGCCGTTACCACGGAGACCATAACAGGTCTTGAGGCGGGAAAGAGCTACCTCCTGGATGTTTATGTGGTGGGACACAGCGGCCACTCAGTCAAGTATCAGAGCAAATTGGTGAAAACAAGGAAGTACTGTTAAAAAACAGAGACTCAGAAGTACAGACTCTGCACAGAAGTAAATATATTATATATATAATGAGAAAAAATAAGTTTATTTAACTCGAAGTGATATTCTACTAAGGAGAGTTTTGCAGACTGACTTTTTGCGCTAACGCTAATGGCGCATGTCTCGCAGTTACTGAACTGCCTGTAGAGTGAGATATCAACCTCTGTATTTATGTTTACATTACCGAGTCGAGTCTGGCGCTCTCAGCCCACCTTAGGCACCTGAAGGTTCTTCTCAGGGGGTGCCATCGCTGTTGCTATTTAAAGAGTCCTTGTCCTGCATCCTCAGTGCCATGGAAATAGGAGTTTGGAGCAGTTCTTTTTGGCCACTGCATGCACCATTTGTCTGCCTGTCTATGTTTTCCCTGTTTGTCTGTTTTTGTTCTTATGGCAGCCATTGCGGAGGAAGCGCCAGGACTCTTTCTTTTCCCTCTCCCTACTTGTACTCAAAACATGGTTTAGAAGATTTAAATTATTTCATACTTCTTAATGTTTTATTTTTTTAACTGTTATTTTTGTTATTGACAATAATTATTAGTGATACAAAAGTGTGTTAAATCTATATGAACGTAGACGTTGTTGAAGCGTTTCCCCACTGTCGGTTCGTGTGTGTATAACTTCACAGTTTGTAAATCTGGTGTGTGTAAATGTGTTTCATCATCTATGTGTCACATGTACAGATTTTCTCTGCCAATATTCATGTACATAAACACTAAATATAGACATCTGTAATCTCAGTGGTTCTGTGTTTCTCTGCCAGGAATATAAGGATTATACAGGACCGTATGTGTGTTATGAGCTAACTGCCCCATGTTGGTCACAGGTGAAGCAATGTAATGCTTTGTTCAAAGTTTAACCATTTTCAACTCAGACCATGTCACAGATCATTTGAATGATAACTAGAGAATTTGCAAGAAAAAAATCGTAATTGATGGAAGACAGTCGGATCCAGCATGTGTTTGTATAAATGAAGTAGGATGATAAAATGTCAGAAATTGCTTTATTACTATGATTGAGCTGATACCATTTGTGTTGAAAGTCCCACCCAAAACAAAAAATATTGCACATAGGTTGCTCTTTCATAACGCAGGAGATTTGATGGAGTTGTCAGTAGTATTTCAATATAAATATCGACTTAGTTTCAGATGTTTTCACTAATACTGCTTAAGACTCGAGATATAACAATAGAAACAAACAAGACATTAAAATACATGAGGAAAATGTCGCCGTAAAATGCACATATTTGTATATGAATATAATCCGGATTTGGGTAAATTTGGTGAGAAATGTTGGAGTTCATATTAAAATCTTCATTTGTTTTGACTTTTGATTGCAGTATTGGCAATTTTGATCTTAGTCAAAATGTTTCCATTTAATGTCATTGATGTATAGGAGAAATAATAGAGACACTGTAGATGTCTGTGGTTATTTTCTTATGTGAATATAATCTCTCGTGTCTAAGGCATTATAAAAAAGTTGCTCATGGTGATCAACCCTAATCTTTACTTTATAGAGACATATTATAGACTTTTGCATTAATTCCAGGCAAATGATATTCACATATGTCACATACCCCTACACATAATGCTAAATCTAACCCTCTCACAAACATGTTTACATTATTAGACTAAAAGGAAAACAAAATTTAGCTGATTCTTTGGCATTTTATATTGTGGACTACCAAATGTCCTTGAAATTTAATGTCACGTTTCACAATATTTTGCTTTAAAACATTCTATCACAAACTATCTTTAAAGAATAGTTCACCCCAAAATCTTGTCATCATTTACTTACCCTCATGCAATCCATTTGTTAATGACTTTCCTCAGTAAACACAAAGTTATATTAAATAATATTCTTTCCATCCAAAAGTAGGCCTAATTAATAAGACTGAAGTCTAGTGGATAAATAAATATGTTCTGAAGTTAAATGATAAGTTTGTGTAAGACAAAAACATATTTAGAACTCTTTAAACTATTTAAACTACTTTTTAAACACAACCATCTTGCTGTTAGTGTGTGTCCTGAGAGCTCAACTCCTTATTCCAACCACCTGTCCATCACTACAGACATGGCAGAACCACACCTGGCTTACACAAGCTTCATTGTCACTACCGCCCTGCAATAATGCGGAAGAGCATTGCGGGAACAGTGTGGGAAACGGTTTGGAAATGCCACGGATGGCCCTGTACAGAGAGGCTAATGAGACCGGTCAGCAGGGACTCCATGTGTGTGCAAAGCTCATATAAAGAGGGTCAGTTAGAGAGTGCATATGTTTTTAATAAAAGCCAAATTCCCCTGAAACCAAATCAATCACCAGAAGAGACGACCAGCATGTTTAGATGTTTTTCTTTTGTCTTTTCTTCTCAAGCCGCTTGCCTTGCTGTCTATAGCCAGCTACTTTCCATTGCCACAAAAATAGAAATAATTTATTTGATTTTTCTTAAGCACACCACATAGACAGAACACCTCACATGAAGCACACAGGCTAAGAGATTCACAATTGATTCCTAAACAGATTGATATTAGCATGTTGCTAAGCTAATGATGAGATGTTTGGAGACCAGAAAAATTTAGGTGTCTAGGTATAATCAGGTCAACAGTTTAACAAACTTATTCGGTGAATTTACTCTTTTTAAAAAATTACCCTAATGTGAAAGCAGATGTGTTGCTTTGTGAATTGTGCTGCAATACATTTTAAAACACATTTTGCTATCTCATGCAAAATAGGTGGTTTGGTTGTTTTTTAATAAGCATACATTTTGTTAGATTTATATTATACAAATTAATAATAAGCCATCTTGTAAAATAGTTATGAATTCTTGTGAGATCAGAGGTCACATACAGTATGCTTCTGCTTAAATACCATTAAAAGAGCACACACAAATATTAATTATTGATTATTTATTGATCAAATATTGATCCTTCATAATTCAACAGATTTTTTATACTTTTCACAATAGATTAAACTATAAGCGACTATAAAACATATTTTTCAAGTTAAAAGTTTATTCGTCACACACAAAACCATACATTGTACAACATGCAGGGAAATGCTTTTTCGCCTGTCCGAATAAGAGTAAAAAGAGATAGGAAATGAAGTAAGGTTAAACTATATATAAACTATGTATATCAATTTAGTAAATATTTTCATAGATAGTATTTTAGACTGTTTAGTACTTTAGTACTAAAGAGCATTTTGGATTTGTCTTAGTTATGGAGGACCCAGTGCCTTATTAGGTCAAAACAAGGTTTCTTACAAGGCAACATACTGCTGATATCTATTCGGAGGAGGTTTTACTCGATTATTTGCATCCTTTACACACATACACTGAGTCCGTGAACCTCAGCGTATCCTTTATTCTAAAATTCATATGAACCACAGTTGCTGTTCGAAGCCAATACACACTCAGAGTAAGATGATAACCACACTATCAAAACAGGTCTTCTTCCTGTGAAAGCAATTCACATGTGTGTCGTAAAAGAGAAAAATTCTCAAATACACAAAATAAACGTCTCATACTGGGTGGCTCTTCACTGGAGACTATAAAAGGACGGAGATGTGTTTGTTAGTAAGAAGTAGGCTATAGAGATACAGCCAGAGAAAATGGAGGAAATAAATAAATAGAGAGAGATAGAGGCCACATCTCAGATTGATGGGTTTCTGCTTTTAGCTGTGAACTTTGTTCTGCTCCTTTCTGATGTTTGCCGTGTGCGTGTATGTGTCTGTGTGTGTGTTCAAGTATACGCATGACTTGTATCCTTGGCCTTAGAACTCAGTGGCACTTTTGAAGATAGTTTTTGAAGAAAGACTGTGAGGTATCTTAGATCTCAAACACATATACACACTTGCCATCCACAGATAAATTCGGTTTATGACACTTGTGTGTGATCCTGTTTGTAGGAGTAAAAAAAATTGTAAAACTTTTAAAAGATCTCCTGACCAACCACAGTTTTGGCAGTTACTCTGAGGGCAGACCATCTTTACAGTATCCAAAGATCACAACACTCTCCAACCTCACAGCGGTGTGGTCTGATGTGGTAAATATAGCTTTTTCTCATTCACACACACAAATGGAGATAGAGTTCAGGGGAATGATGGTATGGTGGATTTCTTCAACGTCAAGATGTGTGTAAATCTTAAAAAATCCTCAAAAGAAGATCAAGGTTCGTCATGCAACCCAGTCTCAAGAGAATTTGTGACATTGAGTGCGTTTACATGCACAAAATAAACAGATATCTGTCAACAACCAGCTTACAAAATAAACCTGATTTCATGTTTTATATGCATATTAATAAACCGGCTACGCAATTATAAAGAATAATTGAAAAAATATATAATTTTAAGAATTTAAGCAAAATGCTTTTGCCTCTTGAGTAATGTAAATACAAATGAAAAAAATTGTAACAGAGAATACACCCTCATAAGGGGTGGTCTGGTGTCTCTGTTGTCCTTCATCAGATGTCTGTTAATAGTGGCAGTAATTTTCTCACGCTTTATCTTCACTGTAATCTCTCTGTCTCCCTGGACTATTTCTCTACCCACCCTCCTTATTCTCTCTTCCTATCAACGCTTCCCATCATGGTGGCCCTCAGGAACCGGAGGGGGTTTGACAAAGTAAAACAACTGTGTATAGTATTATCAACAGTGTTGGATGGGCCAGAAACAGCATTCAGTGAGTTTGCATCATGGCGATATCAGGTTGGAGGAGATCTCGCAGTATCAAGAATTGTGGTAGTTGGCAGTAGTGTGGACTGCCAGTAAGAGGTTTGTCTTCATTAAAAATATTTGAGACCCTGAGGAGTGACAGAAAAAGAGAGAACAGAATTTCATTTTCTCAATCCTCAATGGTAAGCATTAGGATCAACCTCTGTCTGCATCTGGGTTCTAGAGTCAGATTGGATGCTGACAATAGTGTCATTTGGTTATGATGAATTGCTTTGGATCCTCTGAAAAATGAAAACAATGACGTTATTTATTCATCCTTATGTCATTCCATGCCAAATAAAAGTGCTTAAAAGGTTCTTCACAGCGATAGCATAAACAATCACTTTTGGTTCCACAAAGAAACATTCAGTTAAAGATTCATTATAGAACCGTCTGTTTATTACTTAACCAACTTTTCTTTGCCACAAAGAACCATTTGTGAAACAAAAAGGTTTTTCAGATCTTAAAGGTTTTTCATGGATCCATTTAGACAAAAAAGGTTCTTCTATGGCACTGTGAAGCACCTTCATTTTAAAGAGTAAAATATTTTTTTTTTATATGTCTTCATCCTTGGTTTTGTGTCATTGTCCGGGCTGTGAAAAAACGTAAGTCTATTTTTAAAATGACGCAAGTCTTTCCATCCTCCTGTTTCAATAGGATATGTGTCTTCACACATTTGATTTGGCTCATCAAAGAATTTCTTTGTGTCTTTTAATTCAGTCCTTTATATTCAAATGTGTGTGTGTGTGTTTCTCTGTGCAGGATTTGTGTGTGTGGCCAGCATTAGTCTGTGATCAATGACTCTTCAGCTTAGAGAGTAAAAGTTGATGCTCAAGTGTGTGTAGGGTCAGGTCAAGGGTCACTGAGTCCTAATCGTCGTAACCTTCCATCCACAGAGTCGTCATTGCGAGCGCGTCGACAACAGGGGTCAGTGGGGTCCCAAAGGTCACCAGGGGTCAGGGGACTGAGAAGACAGGGCCACACAAAGATCACTCTCCTCATCTTCTGTCACTAATACACATTAACATTCGGTAGCCTCTTAAAGACTCCATGAAATGGTAGGACGAGTGTGTTTCCACCAAAACAGGAAGTAGAGGTGGGGCATGTTGGGGGTTCCATTTCACTTTATCAAATTCACTTTCATACACATGTGGGCAGATGTGAAAAAGACTCAAGCATATGCATTGTGCATTTCCTATGAAGTTCACAGAGGTGACCTGTGAACTATCAAAAGTTTTTTAATAAATATAAGATATACCTATATAAGATCTATATTAAGCTCTTGGTTTAAAAAAGACCACAAAGTCCAATCTGCAAAACAGTAAATATCCTAAAGGACCTCATTTATGTAATAAACATCACATCCCTAATATCCCATATTCATTTAAAAAAATACTGTAATTTAATGTGATAGTTTTTTACCATTTTTATAAAAAAGCCAGGACAGTCAAGCAAATTTAGGATTTGCTACTTGCTATATACTCTTTCTAGGAAGACGGGATGTACAACTTATACTGTATTTCATTCTGTAACTGAACTCAACCATTAAAAGTCCAATATTTCAACTTTGAAATAAAGTACAGACTTTTTATTTTGCCATATTTTGTCAGTGTTTATAATGTGACGTGAATGAATTTAAAATAACCACTTTCTGACATGTGTGACGAGCGGGTCAATACGTGGTCAGCATCGCCATGGCAACGGAGCAATCAAGCTCACATACCTGCTGATCGTCAGCACCTGGTCCCAATCAAGCTCACCCTTTATAAACCCAGGAAGAAGAGGAAAGGGTGAGCTTGTTCTCAGTTGATTCTCTGTTGAAACTAACGTGTGGTTGTATTTTCTTTCAGAGACCAGTAACTGACGATCTGAGGATTTATTCACGGGATACCAAGGAGTTTTGGACACTTTACACCACAAGGCACGAGCACCACCACACAGCTACCACGGAGCACCCTGGAGTTATATTCCCCATTTGTATACTTCACCGTGTGGCACTGTGTTGCGTGCACATTAAAACACCCTCCGGGGCTTAATTTTTGGAATACTTGTGTCTGTGTCTTGTTCAGCCTGTCACAGTGGTGGAGAATGCGGGCGCTTTTGAATGAGACACAGGATATAACAAAATCCAAATTTTTTGTATTCCGTAGGACGTCGTTCTCTCTCTCTCTCTCTTCACACGGAGCTTCCGGATACCGAGCCAAGATGGAGGAAATCATCAGACGGCTCACGGAAATCTCTGCTAATCAACAGAAGTTTACTGAACAGCTCACTCGCCGGCAGGAACTGGTGGAACATCAGTTTACCACAATGCAAGCCACCCCTCCGGGAGTCCCCGCATCAGATGGCCGAATTTCAGCACATCATCTCACCAAACTGACGGAGCTCGACGACATTGACGCCTATCTCCACACGTTTGAGGTGATTGCCACTAGAGAGGCTTGGGACAAGCGGAACTGGGCACGAATGTTAGCCCCCTTCCTGACCGGCGAGGCACAAAGGGCCTATTTTGCTCTCCAATCCCCATACCAGGATGATTATGAGAGGCTGAAGGCGGAAATCCTCGCGCGGATGGGACTATCCCCGGTAGCGGCAGCACAGCATTTCCACCAATGGAAATACGAGGAACAGCTTCCTATTCGAGTGCAGGCGGCCCAGTTAACCAGACTTACCCATCTTTGGCTCCTTACGGAGAATTCTACGGCTGGCCAGGTGGCGGAGAAAGTCGCCATCGACCGACTGCTAAGGGCTTTGCCCCGACGGCTCCGGAATCCAGTGGGTATGAAGAACCCCACGTCTATCCGAGATCTCGTCGAGGCCGTAGAGTTGGCGGACGCCACCTTCGCCCGGGATGGAGGAGAGAGAGCGACCGTTCTACCCCGGAGGGTGAATGCTCCCTGGCGATCACAGGAGGGTACCTCACGACCAGTCAGCAGATCCCCGGTAGCCTCCCCTTTGGATGAACCGATGCCGATGGAACCAACATCACCCATACCGCGGGCTTGGCTGGCAGGATGTATCGTCCATAAGAAGCTTCCCCCAGGTGCCCCAGAAAGGGTTGTAAGACTGGACGGAAAGGCAGTAGTCGCCACTCTCGACTCCGGCAGCTCGATTACCTTGGTCCGAAATGGAGTCCTCTCACCGTGTTCAAAAAGGAGCCCGCTTTTACCAATAAAGTGTGTCCATGGAGACACTCGAGAGGTTCATAGCCGGCGCGTGGAGGTAGCAACAGAGTCTGGATCATGGTATATCGACGTAGGTATAGTTAATGACCTACCTGTACCCCTTCTCTTGGGTCGTGACTGGCCGGGATTCGATGGACTACTGGCCCGGACGGTCCAAACCGAGGAACCGACCACACAGAGTGAGACGACTTACCACGTCGACGCTTAGGGGGGGGGGGGGAGTGACGAGCGGGTCAATACGTGGTCAGCATCGCCATGGCAACGGAGCAATCAAGCTCACATACCTGCTGATCGTCAGCACCTGGTCCCAATCAAGCTCACCCTTTATAAACCCAGGAAGAAGAGGAAAGGGTGAGCTTGTTCTCAGTTGATTCTCTGTTGAAACTAACGTGTGGTTGTATTTTCTTTCAGAGACCAGTAACTGACGATCTGAGGATTTATTCACGGGATACCAAGGAGTTTTGGACACTTTACACCACAAGGCACGAGCACCACCACGGAGCACCCTGGAGTTATATTCCCCATTTGTATACTTCACCGTGTGGCACTGTTGCGTGCACATTAAAACACCCTCCGGGGCTTAATTTTTGGAATACTTGTGTCTGTGTCTTGTTCAGCCTGTCACACATTGTATAGAGAACAATAAACTCATACTACTTTTGAATCCCTTTTTTTTGCAAAAATTGCTGAGGAGAATGGAAAAATATATGACCCAGGCTATAGGCTAAAAAAATTTAAATGAGAAAATTTGCAAACAATTTCATGTTTAGGCTAGCTCCACGCATTTCCAATGAACATGTACTTTGTACAGTTTGAAACAGAAATTTTGGATTTATGAACTTAATAATAAGAATGACGCAGCATACAAGGAATATGTGACAATGGTTGTAAAATGTGTAAACATAACACAACACTGATTAAAGAATATATTTTGGGAAGGTACATCTATCAGAATTGCGTGCACAAATTCGATAACAAAACACCTGTATCCCCCCTCCCAGACATTTTTAGAAGCATGGCCAACATTAAACAATTTATGTCATTGGTGAACGCTGGTATAAAAATGTTATTTTAGAATGTAAAAAAATCTGAAATGATTAAATTGAATGAATTTTGGGTTGTCAGTGTATAATGACATAAATGTTATTACTTATTAATTTGAGTAACACCTCTGACAAAATTGTCATTTTTGGGTTGGACTATTTCTTATTATATAGATTAAATGTTGATACGAGCACTCTGTATACACACGCACACAATTCATGATCGTACAAAGCGTACAAAGCAAGTGCTCAAATTACCCACAGACATGGTGTTTCAGTCTAACGTCCTGGGGCCATTAAAACCCCTTTGTATTGTGTTTGTATGAGTGAATTCTCTCTCATTTAAATGCCTGGAAATCCACTTGCATCCCTTGCCCATCTCATATCCTCAGTCACTGTCTGTGGTAACCTCTCTTTAATCTGGGAGTCCAGGTATTCAAAAAGGACCAGAACAGTGTGTGGAACACGAAGAGAGTGCACATGACACATTTACTTCAGATGATTGTGAATCAACGCTGTTCATTACAACATAAACTAAATAGCTTGGGAAAAGGATTAAAAACTATGTGTGTACATGAAATACAGATCACACAAATAGACCAGAAAATTAAATGCAATCAATGCAAGCATGATATTTGCAGGTACAATGTGGTTCTAAAAGTAACAAATCTGCCAAAAACATGGTTATAAACTTATACTATAATAAACTATGGTTTATTTTCCTGAAGACTCCCGGCTCTCATTAAGAGGGAGCTCATTAACTAGCTTAACTGACTGACTGCTTATTTTATGCATCCGTGTCATTTTAATAGAAGGCGGTGAACAGCTTTCCCGGGAAAGTGAAATATGTTCCTGACAGGCACAAACTTTCCACCAATCAGTTCGCAGAAAGTAACCCCGCCGGTGACGCCCACTTGGATGCGCAGAAACTTTTCACCAATCAGTGCGCAAAAACACGCTCCTTGTACGAGAATCAGCCAATCACACTGCCACATCTCTCGCCTTAAGCGACATTATTATGGAAGATAAGAGCGGACTGAGATTTACACAGGCAGCGATCAGACAATAACAAATCACCCCATGACCCGCAAAAGTAACGCGGTTAACTAAATTTTATATCCAAGAAGGTGTTTTTCTGAAGTAATGAGAATGCTGGGCATGTACGTGCCGGACAGATTCGTGCTGAAGTCCTCCAAAGTTCAGGACGGGATGGGGCTTTACACTGCCAGAGCAGTCAAGAAGGTTCGTGCACGCAAAACAAACTCTCATCGTGAAAGACGAAGTTTGCGTACTACAGTAGAAACGATCGTTTTATCGCCTTTTTAATCTACACTAAGCGGTTTGTGGTGTATAGGTCTGGCTGTACTTGCATTCCTTCGTGTCTGTGCTTACGTGTGCTGCCACGTCCCTCACCAAACAATCACCATGGTAACGTTCGTTTCCGCCAAAAACTGTCCATGGCAACTATCATTTACGTCATAACGCCATAAATATGACTGATATTAAGGAAAACGATAGTAAAGTTGTTCAGGGTGCTGTCATTGAAAATCCCAGAGTCTGAAAGCTCCTATAGTTACAACAGTGGTAACTATAGCGTTTCTGAAAAACAGCAACTTTTTTATAGTTAATCTGCAGAAAATTAACACTTACTTTGTAAAGCCTGTCACACATATTTCACATTTCACCTCAAATTTAGAATATAAATACATTTTTGCTACAGTATTATGTAATATACACTAGAGCCTGTTTTTGGCCAAAAATATTTATTTTCTTTCTCCATTTCTTCATTTCCAGTGAGAGTCCCCCACTGTTTTTGCTTTTCTTATGTTTGTCACCACTGTGAGATTCATACTGAGTCTTAACATCTCTGAATGTGAAGTCTCAAGATGAGCCATGACATCTTTGTTCATCCTACATTTACATTTAGTCAATTAGCAGACGCTTTTGTCCAAAGCAACTTACAAATGAGGTAAAGAATGGAAGCAATGCATCATCCTGGTAGCTGATTACTTTTTCAGTGTTCCTGTAGCTCAGTTGATTGCAAATTGTTTTAGCAAATGCAAAGGTCATGGGTTCATTCCAAGTAAACATACATACGGATAAAGTAAATGTAAGAAATGAATGCATAGTCACTTTGGATTAAAAGTAAAGGTTGTGACATCAAAGTGAAATGTTTTACAGGGCGAGAAGTTTGGTCCATTTGCAGGTGAAAAGCGGATGTTGAGTGACTTGGATGAAAGCATGGATCCTCGACTGATGTGGGAGGTGGGTGACTACTAGACTCAACAATGACTTTACTTTGTGATCGCCAGCACAAGTTTTTTTTTGTATCATTCCTCTTCATGGAAAACTTCAAAGGCATTTCCTTTCTTATAAACTATAGTCTATTTTTACCTGATATATTTAGAATTAGTAATACATATATATATAACATAACATAAAGTTACATATATTTATGTGTTTATTTGTTATGTGTTTATATTTATTCGTTTTTCTGCAAATACAATTATCAAACTTGAAATTTTACCTATTTTAACTTTTTTATAGACAAATTCATTGAATGCACGTGCTGGCCCGAAGTTCATTTTCGGTCTTGGTTATAATATAACAATTTAATTTATATTCATATTTATTCGTATTACAATTGTATTGTATATTAATTGTGTTGAATTAATTTAAAACTATTCATCAGTTTTAGATTCTTTGCTGATGTTAACCGGAAGTTAAGTTTATGTTGTTGCTGTTGATACCATCTATATGTGTAACATGAGTTTGTTTACATTTCTATTATACCGAAAAGACATTTTCACACTTCCTGTAAATGCAAAACTTGGCGAGTTTTGTATTGTGTAGTCTGTCCTGTGTGTTTAAGTGTTTAGTGTTTTAGTGATGTTGCTATGAAGTTCTTATTGGTATACCTCACCAATTCTGTGTAATATTCTGGTCCCTAGATATAATTCCCTTCAGCATAAATCTTTGGGATTTTTTTCCTGTTTTTTCGAGGTTTGGGTGAAGCCTTAGATATCTTGAAAACATTGTTGACCCTGTTGTTTAGAAAGACGCATCACTGCTCATGTCCGGGCAACAGTTAATCAGCCAGATATGCCAGTCGTGCACTTTGACAAATTCACAAGGTACGCCTCCTTGATCATGTCGAATCTAGGGTGCCATCATATATATCTTCCCCTTGAGAAACTCTGGTTTATTTTCAACTGCATTTAAATTTTCATTATAACGGAGATCAGATTGGGTTTAACCACATAAATGATCTGATTTAATGACCTTATGACACTATTCTGTCTGAAGAAGAGAGAACTTAACTTTTAAATTACATGCGTTTGTGTTTAATTAACGAGTGCACCTTATCTGATAATAAAGTGGGAGGGCTGATAAGCGTATTTGCCGTGCTGTCACAGGGAGGGAGCTCCAGTCTCGGTATCACTCCCGAGCTACAGCAACCCGTTTTGGTGGATGTCTCTTTAAATGATAATGAGTTACAGCGCACCCCACCTCCCATCCGTCCGGCGTGTCAACACAACACATGTGTAGTTCCGCAATGGCAATGGTTTAGCTAAATTATGTTTCCTGAACTCCACTGCGAATAGTTTAGTTTTAAATGTCTCAAATCCTTCGTCCGGAGACTAAAAAAATCTGTCACAGCAAACAGTGCATCCTAGTAATGTGCTCAAGTAGTGCGTGTATTCTTGCCTAAAATCCAATGAATGCGCACCTGCAGATCTCAGCAGAATTACGTGGATTTTACTGGTTGACAAGTTATAACATTACATACGCAGCCTGAGAGCATAACTAGAATGCTGTGATAGAATTTTCAGCCTAAGGAAGAATGATTTGAGACGTTTAAAATGAAACTAACCGCAGTGTTCGGCCCTCTTCATTAGCAAACCAAACAGCCTGCCGCAGCTGAACATATTAAGTCACATAATGTATTAACAAACATACAGCTAAACTCCGAGTGCCCAATTGCCAAATAACATATAAATATAGAGTGAGTTTAACACTGGCTTTGAATGTTCTATTTAGTGCCGTGACAGACTTGGCTCCCTTCTCGATCACATGGTAACGTTATCCTCCTATACATATATATGTTACATGTATGCCAATTCAGACTGTTGATAAATATTACTTACATCAGCACCTTTGTCTCGTTCAGTTAGTCTCGATCCCTCTTGAGGAACAACTTTGAAGCTAATCCTGCTTGTATTGTCCCAGGTTGATAAAGCACTCCGGCTTGAAGTGATTTGCGTGAACAAGCAGGTTTTTACTTTCCACTAAAAATTAAATAAATCCACTCCTGTCTCTTCCGAGGGTAGGATTCTGTGCAGCGACTACATTGCATGTTGTCCACAAGCTTTAGCCATGGCGTCACGTACATGACTGTCGCTTGTGAAAACAACAATGGCAGCAGCGCTGTGTATGAAACTTTGTAGATTAAGGAGCGGTAATATTATATAAACCACATCAGGAGCGAAATCTGAACAGATCAATTTCTCACATGCTTGCAAGGAAAGACTTACCAACACAAAGTCACTGGGATCTTGTTTTTCTCGTTTTCTGGGTTGCTAGGACACGATTATAGCACATATGTCTAAAAAACGCCCTTAAACACAGAAAAATTTGACTTTCATGTAGGGATGCACGATAAATTATCGGCAATATCGGTATCGGACGATTTAAGGTCATTTTAGTGTTATCGGTATATAATCGGTATATATCGATAATGACATTTAGGCATAAATGATGAATAATTTTCTCTGGATAAACCACTTCAGCTGCACGCTGCTCACAGTTAAAATACAATACAGCACTGACTTTCTGTCATGATCATTCAGTAACTGTTTTTAGCAAAACATTGTTAATGTAGTTACAGTGTGTAGATATTTATAAATTTGTATTTTATAGGAACAAAAGCAATTTTTGTAAAGCCGATTAATGTCTGAATGCTTTCTTTCTTGACACCAGTTAGACATGTAAGAACACTTTTCTGAGTTGCTCTAGAACAGCGGTTCTCAATCCTGGTCCTCGTGCCCCACCGCTCTGCATATTTTGTGTATCTCTCTTGTTTAACAAACCTGATTTAAATCTCTAGCTCATTAGAAGAGAGCTTAATGAATGAACCGCGTTCCGATTGACGACATGTTCCCTGAATGGTGTTCATTGCTCTCTACTCCCTGCACACAGGTTATCGGCTGACGATAACTTAAGAACATTAATTTGCGCAACACTACTGCTTGCAGCGTCTTCACACAGACAAAACCTACTACGGAAGATTGAAGGGTTATTTAACCGTAATCTTGAGATTTGCGCAACATTATGCCCATTTCGAACTGGAATTATGCCGGAATATATCTAGTGATGTTTACTTCGCAGGGCTCTTACGGACGTATTAAACAAACCTCAGAAGCAGTTGGAGAAGCATACTAAATATGCAGAGCGGGGGGGGGAGCGAGGACAAGGATTGAGAACCGCTGCTCTAGAAGAAGATCAATAACTAGTTTATTAAATAAACATACCAGAAAAGTTAATAGTTAAAGAATCTTTCATTTAGATACTATATATCGGACAATATATCGAGTATCGGCTTCCAGTGTTAAATAATTTTCAGTAATCATTAGGGGCCAGAATTTACATGAAAGGGGTCCTTTAAGGCTTAATATAAGTTTAACGGGTGAGTTATAAAAACATCACCCTTTTCACAGTTGTCATGAAGGGTAAAATTAGCAATATAGACCAAAATCATCACCCGGCTTTAAACGTGTTTTTTTCTGTTGTAAAGTTGGCCATTTCACATGGCCTCAATGAGTTCTGCTCTGTTTTGTTGCCAGCCTCTTGCAGCCAGTTAATGAATTGCAGTTTAAATCACTTACGTGTTGGCTTTACGAGAGAGATTGCCGCTTGGGTTTAAGGCATTGGTCTGGCAGGAGATTCTCAGAACCACATACTAAAGGAATAGTTGTATAGGTTTGTATATGTGTGTGTAATCAAATGTTTGGGGATTTGCAGGTTCGAGGGAGTAAAGGTGATGTGCTGTATATCCTGGATGCCAGTAATCCTCGTCATGCTAACTGGCTTCGCTTCGTCCACCAAGCCCCCTCTCAAGAGCAGAAGAACCTTGCTGCCATTCAGGTAGCATCATAACTGCAGAGATCACTGTACATTGTTTTGATACACATTAAAGGCTCATCGGATAAGCACTTTCAACAATTTGGCATGATTTATTTGGGTCTTCATGAAATGTCATACATATTTAGCTTAAAAACACTCAATGGCTGTGTAAACAAAACTTTTTTTGACTTGTCAAAAACAGCTATGCACACAGGAACCCGTTTTGGTGTATGTCTCTTTAAATGATCATGAGTGACTGCACACCCCACCCCCCTTTAGTCTGGCGTGTCAACACAGCACACGTATAGTGTTGCCATGGAAACTGTTTAGCTAAATTACATTTCCTGAACACCTCCTTAGTTTTAATCGTGTCAAATCATTCATCCTAAAACTGCAAAATTTGTCACATTAAACGGCACATAGTAATGCGCTCACGATGGCGCTCATATGTCTGTGTATACTTTCCTGCAGAACTCAACCGAATTCCGTGAATTTTAGCACTTGTCATTGACAAGTTAGTTATACACACATTACGTTAGGGCATTACTAGGATGTGCTGTTTGCTGTGACAGATTTTCTAGCTGGAGGACGAATGATTTGAGACGTTAAAAACAACTCTAACAGACGTATTTGCCCTGGTTCTACCCATACAGCACTTAATCTCGCCACTCATTAGCAAAACAATAATCATTAGTGACAGCTAGCCACTAGCTAAACATATGAAAGCACATTCCTCCAGTTTCCCGTTTGCAAAAAAACATAAACATAGAGAAAGTTTAACACTGGCTTTATATGTTCTATTTAGTCTGTGACTGAGATCCCCTCGATATCATATGCTAACGTTATCCTCCTATGCAGTCTTGTACATTAACATCAATTCAGACTGTTGGTAAATATTACTAACATCAGCAACTTTGCCTTGTATAGTAGGTCTCGCTCCTTAGTTAAGGAACAACTTTGAAGGCAATCCTGTCCCAGGTTGATAAAGCACTCGGTCAAACAAGCAGGTTTTTACTTATGGTTTCTGAGCGATTAATCCACTCCTCTCTTGTCTCCTCCGAGGCTTAGACTGTAAATAAGGATTTGTGTTTGTCTCTATAGCCAAGAACAGATCATTTAGCATGTTTTTCCGCGAATCTTTGCCATGACTTCAGAACAAGTTCACCGCTGTCATTTGCGAAAACAACAATGGCTGCAGCGCAGTGGGTGGAATGTGCGTATTATGTTATAATAAGAACCCCTTCTGCTGTCATTTTTTTTGAGAAGAGATGTCTGGGAATGAAAATCAAAGCATAAGTAGTAGGTCATGTACATGTGTTTATTTTAGTGGTTTGAAACAAAGCAGTGAGCAGGCTTGAAAATAAACATAACATTATCATCCACTAGTGTAAATTATCGTTATAATGTGAACGGCCTTATTCGTTGAAAAAATTTAAAAATTCCTCGAATTTGAGATTCCAGTAAAGTAGATGCAAAGGGAATGAAAGCAGTGGACATTTTTTATGTCTGTTCTGGTGGTATGGCTGTGTGTTTGCACTGACAAAGATCTAAACACCAAAAAGTGAGGAGAAAAGAGAAGTGTAATGAGGCTTAGATCAAAATAACACACATACACATGCATAAACCTGTTTTTCTCTCACACACTCTACATGCTAGAACAGCATATATTTAGATAAGGGGTCATATGACATGGCTATAACGAATATTATCGTTTATTTTAGATGTAATACAATGTCTATACAAAATTTAAGGTTAAAAAATGCTTATTTTCAACATAACGTGCATGTTTGTGTCCGCCTCTCTGAAATTTAGGTCCATAAACATTTATTAAACCAACAATACTTTTATAAATGCAAAAATAAATGCGTCTTTATATGACTGTACAAAACGGCATGGGGTCGTTTTCACAACAATCTCTAAAAGCCTCTTAAATTTAAAATGTGAACTGTTGTCTCAAAAAGCTACGTGATCAAACAACCTATTGAGACGTTTTTACTTGGAGGACAGGCTGAATCATATGTCCAGTTTATTTAGCTATAAATATGTGGCATATAAATATAAACAGCACAGTAAGTGAAGTTCAAATATGGGAACCCTTGTTAACGTGGAGCTTTATCGCGTGTCTCTGTCATATCGTCGCTGTCATTCTAAAACCTTATGTCAAATTATATTGTATTTTCGGAAATGAAAAAAAAAAACTTTACTTTTAAATGATTGTATACTGCAGGGGTCTTCAACTACTTTTCTTTGAGGGCCAGATCATAATTTCTTCTGTAATTTTTTATTTTGGTTATTTATTGGATTTTGTTCCTTTTATACTGTTTTTGTTGATGTTATTTACATTTAGTCATTTAGCAGACGCTTTTATCCAAAGCGACTTACAGAGAGTGCAGGGAGCAATGAGCGATATGTCATACAGTGCTAATACAAAGTAAGTAGTTTAAAAAAAAGCCAGACCAAAACCTGTTGAGAGAAAGAGAGAGGGTTAGTTTTTTTTACAGGTCATATATTAAAACATGCACACAAATATTGCATTCAGTATTTACCTTATCATGATATTTAATTAAAAGGGATGTTGTCTTTAATATAAAAAAAATTAATATTCCCTAATTTGTGAATAAAATTGCTGTTAATTTACTCACCCCCAGTACTTTCAAGATGTGGGTGTTATTTTTTTTTTTTCTAGAAGATATTTATGAGGATATTGAATTAATGAAAGTCAAATTGAAAAAAGTCAAAAACGCTAAAAAATTAAGCACATGAAATCCCTGCCCCTTGACGTTAAACTGCCTTCTAATAAAGCCAATAAAACGGTGTGTGCAAGAAACTAAGCGCTATTATCGAATCTTCGGGTAAATTCCAATCGCTTCATGTGCCCCACGCACTTATAAGGCAGATCTTTTGAAGTGCAAATTCTGGTGGGAGATGAACAGCTGTTATCGTTAATATAGCTGTTTAAATCATACATAATGAATGCAGTTATAAAAACCGCATAGTTTTTTCTTTATCTATTCTAAGACAACAGTTCACGTGGTGTAGTTGTCTTCCTGCAGTTACTTTCAAGGGCACGAGACTCGTTTTGGCACGTGACCTAGCATGTGTGCAAAGCCTCAAACCGACTGCTTGTGGCTTTGCATTGCCGATTATAACACTGCAGATAACATTACGTTTCTTGGATAGAGCGATCAAATCGCTTTATAAGACGTCAATTGTTATGAGCCGTGGAAATTACGTATTCGTATTGAATGTATCAGCGTTTTGGACTTTCAAAGGCATGGCATCTCAGGATGCACATTTCTAAAAGCTGTTATACTGTGTTGTCAATGTTTTTTATTTGTTAGATATTTGCAAAACCCAGCAACAAACAAAAAGGACAAGAATGTCTGGATGTCTTTGTCACTATGGGTCAACAGATTTACAAATGAAACAATTTGCTTAAACTGTCCTCTCTGGCCTTCACACAGTGGTAAAATTTGTAGAATAGAGAAGTAAATCAAATACATCTACTTAATTTGCAACAAACAGTGCATTCATTTCTCCATTATTTACAGTAAATATCATGTTTAATGTTACACATTCCACCCCCCCATTGCAACCTCTCTAGTGTATTTGTGTGGAAACTTCAATATTATTTATAGTCGCCTTCACACATGCAGCTTCTGCCATACATTTTTTTAGCATGGGTCATGTGTGAACAGAACTCCTTGTCAAAATGATGGTAAATCAGCTTTGACAATTTTACGATTTTTACATGATGTGTGTGAACAAAGCCTTATGAATAACAATTTCAACATGTGGAAAGGTGTAAATAAGTCTTAGAGACACAGAACCCCTACATTTCAATTTAATATAGCTTTTCTGCACCACGTGCTATTGACCTGTATTTGTAATATTGGCTCCTGGCCATACTTTTATGTAAAATCTTTTATCATTTCAAATCCAAATGTAAAATGTTTTATTTGCCTGTGTACAAATTCAGCGCCAGCGGTGATGGAATCAATTGAAAGTGATCTGATTGTCATGGCAGCAAAATCATGAGAGCAGGACCTGTGTTTCATCACACATGACATTTCTCTTATAGTCTCCCTGTAAATAATTATGCGACTGTGATTTTAACATGATGTTCAGCATGACCTTTTAGGAAATGTAGGTCTGATAATGCCATTATACAGGGGTCCAAGTGTTTGACCTTTGACCCTAATCAGGAAGCAGAGCTGATCTTGTGTTTCCTCTCGTGTGAACGTTTGATTGCCCCTCCCAGAGGTTTTTCTGTTCTGTTGTCTGTTCAATGTCAGCCGACACCTGGAGTCTTTGCTTTTCAGCGTCTAATTCAATTTAGTCCCTCTATTAGTCACACAGACACACAACATATTGAATGTGTTAAGTGCTTTTAATAATATAATCATACTCCTGTTGGCCTATGGTTGTGTGTTTTTTTATTTGTAATAAAATATAATAGCCAGTTATAATATTAAATGTTAATATTATAATAGCTAATATTTAGGTGTTAATGGACTGTTTTTCTGCACGGTGAACATCTGAGACCATCCCAGAGACACCAAACTTTATGGGATGGTCCCATGTTTCCCCACTTTACAGGTGCACAGATACACATTTTCCAGATACCTCAAATGACTCTAGAATCAGCAGTTTTACATTTTTACTTATATCTCTGGATTTATAAGGGCTGAAATCACAGTCCTTCAAGGACTACAAAATGCAATGTAATATGGTGACCAGTGGTTTTCTACACAGCAAGGTCAATGTAACCTGTCTAAACAGTTACTGTAGCATACTTTTTTTGCAAATTCATTCATGTGACTGCACTTTCAAATTCATTGCGCCATCCCAATACAAGGACACCCAAATTGCAATAGTCCATAGTTCCTGGTCTGCTATTTTAAATGTTATATTTTTTAAACTTTACATTATAGCTCAGATCTAGAATTTTGAAAAAAAGAGTCTATTAATATCTGCTTTAAATACCGCCTGGAAAGATAACGAGAATTTATAAACAAATCTCGAAAAAAGATTGTTTTGCACTTCAAGAGGTGAGACAAAAGGAAGATTTTCTGCAGGAATAATAAATTCTCCTATATCTCTCCTAGGACGGAGAGAATATTTTTTACCTGGCTGTGGATGACATTGAGATGGATACAGAGCTTCTTATTGGTTACCTGGATAGTGACATGGAGGAGGAAGAGGAGGACAATGAGGAAGATGAGGACATCAAAGATGAAGATGAGAACAATAAAGATAGCAAACACCTCAACACAGAAACAGGTGTGTGTTCTCATATAGTTTTTATTTATCTGTCCTGCTCAATTTTTACATCTATAATTTGCCTGTTTATTTATTGATGTCCTGTCCTTTTAGAATTGAACATGCTTTCTGATACTCATTGAAACAATTGTTAAGTACCGTATGTTTGAAACATGACAATTGAGTGTTTATCTTCTAAATCAGACTGATACAGATAATTTAAACCTACAAGACTTTTTTTGCTAAAAATAAATAAGTACTGTAAAATCAGCCACCAGCCTTTGAAGAACTCATTAAGTCTCTTTGATTGTAGATCTGGTGATTAAGAAGGAAGATTACCCGTGTCTGCTGTGTGAAAGCAGCTTCCCTAGTGAAGATGTGTTAGCTGAACATCTGCAGAGTCTTCATCAGAGAGGAAGTGCAGAGGACAAAGAGTTTAAATGTCGCTCCTGCGGTAAAGAGTTTCCCGTCAAACAGGCCCTGCAGCGCCAGTGAGTACCGTACTGACACACACATCTCTAATAAACAGTCCAGCTGTCTTATAATGCTAATGTACTGTTTGGTTGTAGTGTCCTTCACTGTACAGAGAGCTCAGCTATGACAGGAGACCCTTCAGCAGTTAACCAGTGTGCCCTGTGTCACAGCACTTTCTGTTCTGAGTCCAGGTACAGCACACTTTTATACATACATGGCCTACAATACAAGATAGAGTATCATTTTTTTCTAGGGTTATCTCAATGTAATTGTGTTGTTCGGGTTGAGCTTAGCAAAATTGAAACCAATACAAGTGCTTAATTCAAATATGGCGACAAGACAATCATTTGAAATCTCGTGTCTCGTGACTAGTTGTCGGAAGAAATCAAAGTCAAAGTCAACTTTGTTGTCAATTCTGATAAAAAGTATGTCTAGGGCATACAGAGGATTGGAATTCTGTTTCCCACAAGCCTGTGTTGTAAGACATTAACATGATACAAAATGTACATTATTACATTTACATTTATGCATTTGGCGGACACTTTTATCCAAAGCGACTTACATTGCAGTAACCTATACATTTATACTTGGGTATGTGCAATCCCTGGGATCGAACCCACAACCTTGCATTGTTATTGCAATGCTCTCACCACTGAGCTACATGAATATGATTATTATTATATATATTACATGTCTTGTGAAACATGAAATTTAAAATCATCAATGTGTTGATATATTTGAATGTAGCGCTTGTTTTGGTATATGAATGTTGCTAAATAAGCTCAAAATATGGTTTTCTCACAAACTTTTTAGATTACTTTGGATTTTAACTATTCCTCTAATGGGGCGACTCTACGCTGCCGTTCTATTCTTGTCCAGAAAACAAAAGTGCAGAAAAAATACTCACAGAACATAAAGCATAATTGGGTGTCCTTTAAAATTTGTGCCCTCCAGATTGTTTGCACACTTTCTGAAACCCCTTGGAATGCATGGATGGATATACCATAATAAAGCAATAAGCCCCAAGAAGCATTGGGTTACAGTGCATTTTATAACATGTTAGGTACGACACAAAGCATAATAGAACGGTTATATATATAGGGTATAGCAACACAGACGCACGCAACAACAGTGACAGAGTGATACTTATGATACAAATCGTGTATTTTATAACTCAACCAATCATAATCAAGGACAAGAACTCACCGTTTTAAAAATATTATTTCATGTCGACTCTAATTCAAAGTTGTGTGTGTGTGCAGTTTTGAACAGCATAAAGAGGCGTGTAAAGGAGACGGCAGGTTCATCTGTAAGGCCGATAGCTGTGGGAAACGATTTAAGAGTAAAGACGCCCTGAAGAAACACAAAGGCAACGTCCACACAGGTGAATTACATACATACACACACACACACCCAGCTATAATGAGAGTCAAATTGAGAGACTAATCAGCAGCTTTTTAACATCTTCATTAATCTGTTCATTTCTGATCCGCTCTTCATTTCTCCGTCTGTCAGATAAACGCTAAGAGCTTTCTCAGTCTCCACGCTCATCTTTTCAGCAGACTCTCAGTGCTTGTCTCTCTGCCAGCGGCGCAGACGTCTGCGAATATTAATCAAAGGCCTTTAATCGGCTGATGAAAGCATATATAAGAATGTTTTCAATATTATTGTCATTAACTGTAATTGGACAGTTTGGCAACAAGTGAATGAATCAGTCATATCAGCCAGCAGAAATAATCTGAACCAGTTTGAGTTTAGATGGAGGCTTGCGGATGTGCTTACAACCACATGCATGAGTGTTTAGCGGTTTTGCTATAATAAAAGTCTATCAAAGGGCTCTAGTCATGGCCGACAGGATGTTTTTTTTTTTATAGAGATTTGATAGGCTATATACGTAGATGTACTTTAGAATTCATAAACGGTCTAGATCTCTGCACTATCCCCCGTATTTAATAGTAAAATCGTCCCATCATTTAATTACCTTGATTCCATCCCAGATGTATACAAAAATAATAAATATATTTATTTATTCAGTTGAACACAAATAAAATATTTTTTTATTACAATATTGATGTATCTTCTTCTTCTTATATGGGGTCAAGTTGTCAAAGCTCTTAAGAGTAAATGAGTAAATGACAGAATGTTCATGTTTTAATAAACAAGTGCTTTGAACTTACAGGTTAGTAGCATCAGTGGAGGTAGCAATGTCTTAACCAGATTTGTCAGATACAGCACGTACTTGCAATATGCAATTAGATGAGTGACCTACTTTTTTAAAACACAGATGTTTTCAGAGTCAACGTTTAAAATATAACCGTTTCTAATATAGTATCCATTGTAGCCTTCTGTAGACAAAATAAATAAATAACTTGGAATAGATATCTTTTATAATTTGTTGTGCCGCCTTCAGAGTTTATGCGGAAACGATAATGCTTTTTGAAAAACTTGCACTTTGGGACCTGTTTATAAAAGTCTGCGTTTTCAGTCCCCCAAAACGGCATTTTTTCATGTATATGAACAGCCAAATTGCATGAAAAGTAAGAAATGAAGAGCGAGGAACACGATTGTTCGCCTTTGGTGTGAACACAGCACAAGGGACAGCAGTATTATGATTGTAAAATGGCTTGACGTGTCTTCACTACAAAATTTCAAATGCTATTAGATTACTAATGATAATCTTAAATCTATAATTTACCTTATTAGTAAGTTTATTTATTTTTATTTAGCCTTGTTGTGCAAGCACCTGGTTGGGCCTGGGATCTCCTGAGGTTATATTTCTCGATTGGAGTTTTGGGTTCCTCGCCACCGTTTGTATACTGTTTTGCCCTATTTGCCTGGCCGGGGGGCTGCTTTAGAATTTTAAAGTTTTACTTAATTAATATTGCATATAGGAATTTATTGGCTTAATATTTGACCTGTGTTTCTCTCTCCTTTATCTTAAATGTGTACTTTCACTGTGTGTGGGTGCGTGCCTGTGTGTGTGCGTGCTTGTCTGTGTGTGTGCATGCTTGTTTGTGTATGTACGCGTGCTTGTCGGTGTGTGTGTGTGTGCGCGTCCATGTGTCTGCACATGTGTGTATGTGAGCATTTGTCGGTGTGTCTATATCTTTGTGTGTTAGTACGTGTGCATATTGTGTGTGTGGAGTGTTTTGTATGTGGGTGTGTCTGTCTTCTTTGTTTGCACCTCTTCTTGTTTTTACAGGTATAACTATAATTGTTTAGCTTATAGTCAATATTTCTCATGTACAGCTGCTTTGTAACAATGAAAATTGTAAAAAGCACCATATAAATAAAGTTGAGTTGAGTTAAAAGGCTACATCATCAAACTCTAACTGTAAAAATGTAAAGATATGACCTCCCATATTTAGTTGTCAGCAAGTGGAGCTGCACTGATGCACATGTGATGATATCGTGTGAACTTGACTGGTATGTTGAGATTAACAACCGGAGCTCATTTAAACAGCAAAGTCTTTTAACGGTACAGTTCAGTAACAAAACAGCCAGTTTAATTGTATGGGTCAGAGAAATTTTGACCAACAGTTTAAAGGGAAAAAAACATCAAATGCTGTAAGGATTATAGAAAGTGGCCTCTTTACAGTCTTTAAAAACCTCAGTGTGTGTTGAGGATTCTGGAATTGATCTTTGTTATTGGGCTATCACTTTCCCATTTCCTGCTCTACAGGAAATTGACGTTTCACCCCTGTAAAATAAAGTTGTTTTACTTTTGTGCCGGTGATGTTCTTAATGGAGAGATTAATGTAAGGACTACCTGATGATTATTTAAAACACTGATACAGTGTCTCCATTAGCAACTCCTCAGATACCATCAGATGTGATGTATGATCTGTGTGCGTGTGTGTGTGTGTGTGTGTATGCGTGTAGGGAGCGCCCGCAGGAAGTTGATATGCACCATCTGTAATAAGAAGTGCTCATCCTCACTCAACCTACAGGAGCACCGCAAGGTCAGATCATCCCTCCATAAATCTCTCCTTATCCCCTTTTCAGTCCAACTCTTCATATTTCTTCTCTTTTGCCCATCTTTTTTGTCTTTCATCCTTCTCCCTTTTCATGGCATCTTTCCATCTGTCCTTTCTCTGTCCATCCATCTCTCCTGTCTCGCTGGCGCATGCTCCTTTTCCTCATTTCCATTTTTTGGTTTCCGAATTATTCATACCTCCTATCATTTTCGCCTCATCTCTTGCACTGTTTTTGCTGGAATCATAGACCGCTTTCCCTCTTAGTTTCTCAGTGGTCTTGTATAAAATCCACCTCTCTCCATCTCTCTCAGTAGGAGGTGGGCTTCATGTTGATGTTGTAAGGTTTTCCACTGGTGTGAGTGTGTATAGAAAGGTCGTGTTTTGTTTCACAAGCTCATCCCTACGGCCCTTGTGAAACTTAAGATTCGGAGAGAGCAGACTGCCCAACCTTTAGTGCTGGCGTCAGGGTTTCTCCTGCGAAAAGAACTTAGAAATATCAAACAAACAGCTGCACTCACAAATCTACGAAATCACCACAAAATTCAGAAAGATTTCAGCTTCTCTACACTTTTCCCTATCCATTTTCTTTAGGGAAGATGTGTGGTTGGGGTCTACATTCGTCATTTTCAAAATGTACACCACGTTTGAGATGTTTTAGATGATGGTGTTCAACTTCATCTCCAAACCTCACCGCTATGTCTTGGCAGAGTGTGCACAGAGAGCGACAAACGAAAGTAATTAGATTTTCTGACTGAAGGAGGTAGGTAAAGAACCGCCGGGCAGGTTTAAAGTTCTTACGCTTGGAATGGATCCCATGATTCCACTGCGTGTTTCTGCTGCACCAAAACCAAAATCCCGCTCTGTTTTGGCCTGGAGAATATTATCATCACTAGGTCTGTCTAAAGCTTGAGATGGAACAGACACTTCCTCCTGTCAGCGTTCACTCAACGGCGGTTATCAGTGCAGCCATTCTGAGAGTTGAGACTTTCCAGCTTCATGTGCGTTTGCTGCTCTGCATCGGCCAGTCTCTCACTTGAGAGGGACCCCTCATGTTTCTGTAAAGCTCGTCCTGCAGGTTATGTTGAATCTCCATCTCAATCTGTGTTGTAGGAAATCGTTTTGGTATTGTTCATAAGTGGTTTAGCTACAGCAGGTGTAGAATTGAAATTTACATTTAGACATGGTCTGATAATTCAATAGGAACTCTGAGGTAATGTATGGAATGCTACAATACAAGTTGTTTATCCTTGTGAGGATTATTTAGCTACTTGTACTTGAAATCAGTTTTTTGTAAAAAATAAACTATAATCAATTATTGAGTAAATACATATCATTACCTTACCCTTAAATGGTTAAAATGATGATTTATAATTTGAGATGTATTCATATTATGTTAATGGTTTTTCTGTGGAACGACATGAGATGACATGAGAGTGATTAGGACGAAAGAATGTTTATTTTGGTTGGACTATCCCTTTAAGAGGCCGTTTAGACAAGACCGTTTTCAACTAAAAATGGAAAATGTTTTTAGAGTTTTGTCTATTTGTCTACATGACAACAGAGTTTTGGTAGACTAAAAATGTTAACTTTTGAAAACAACATATTTTTCGGGCCCTAATGTACGCCCTATCGTAAGATTTTTTTTTTTGCTTGTTTCCGCCCATCGCAGTTCTCATTTTCCCATCCTGCACCGATTTGTTTAAATAGCAAATGGATTTGCGGCAATTTGTGTGCCCATGGGCATGCTGGTCTAAAAAAGAGGTGTGTTCAGGCACATTGTTGGCACATTACTATTTTAAGGAACTGAAAATAGACTGCACCATAGACCAACTCAAACCTGATCTAAAGTCAATGGCGCAATATTTTGGTTATTTACAGAGCGCATAAGTTAAAAATGCGCCTCTGGGCGGGTCCACAACGTGCGTTCACTTTGCTTATTACAGAGGGAAGCGCAGCAGGACAAAAATATTTTTTAAAATGAAACAATAAAAGACTAAAATGTAAAAGCTGCTTATAAAACTGCCTACATGCCACCTCGGGAAGCTTTGGTGGATTCCTGTTGGTCCCATAGTTTATCTGCTTGCGCGCTCTAACTTTACACACAAGCAATCAGTTTCTTCGCTTTGAGAAGCATTCAGCTTTCCTGCCAACAAACTCGGCCATGTAAATAGTAATCCGCCAATGCGAGAGTGCAACTGCCTCTTAAAGGGAATGGGAGATGAAACTCTGATTGGTTAATTGCATGCTACACCCAAAAACATCCATTACGCATTAACAGAATCAGGACAACCCTGGGAATGTGATTGATGGTGTTTTGCGTTTGGTATGAACATAGGATAAGTTTAAATAGAATGTGATTTCTTCGTTTCTATCACAATTTCAACGCAACAGGATTTACAGTGCCATTGCTTAAGGAAATGGTTTAATACACCTTCCTTTTGGAAGAAGCTATTTAAAAGCCCCAAGGCTAAAGTTTTTACAGTTTAAAAGTAATGTTTTGATCAAGTTGTGGTGTAGCGTGACAAAGCACTATCGTAAAAGCAGCTTTACAGTTGCATAAACCCACACAGTAAGCAAACGCTCTGTCCAAGAATGTCTTCAAATGTAAAAGTGCTGGGAAAGCAGATTTATTATTCCAGGCCGGACAAAATATAAGAACTTTCGTAAGATAAATTATAGGAAATTCGTAAGAATATTCGTAAGTGCAATTCTCAAACATTTCTTAAAACATTCTGAAATATTTTCTTAAGAATATCTTAATTTTTGTCGTAAGAATAAAATAATATGATTTAACTCGCTTGCTGTATATGTTTATCTTTACAATAAACTTAATGTGTGTAACAAGCACATCGCATTCTTATGTAGCCTATATATATATGAGCATGTGATGTGTTAAACGGCATAAACGATCGCATGTTAGCTAATAGCCTATGTTAGCAAGCGTTACATTTTTTTACTTTATTAAATATAAAAAACTTTTTGTATGTTACTATGACATAAGACTTGTGACCCTCTCCGTTTTGAGTCAATTTGTCCAAGAATAATCTAAAAAGCAGTATAATAATGAAAGCCAAAGTGAGCTAAACCTTATTATTATATCAAAATAAATATTCCTTAATTGGAAGTAAACGTCAAAATGATGATTCTGCCTCAAATTAATACACGTCACATGTGAAACAACCAAATACATGTATTAAACATTTTACCTTCTCGTAATATTAAGCTCATATTTACAACCGCTTTGAGAACATGGCAGTTAAAAACAATTTTTTCTTAAGAATGTTTTGTGAATCCGGCTCGTGTTTCCAAACTGTTGTTAAAACTTAACTTACACGTTTATTTGATTTTTACTTACATTTACAAAATTGGATGCAAAAGCAAACTTGGTTATCTTCGTACCTGTCAATCTTTTTATGATCTCTAATTTTGTAGTGAGGCACTAAGGGTGGAAATCTTAGTTTTTCTTTATAGTTTAATAAAAGCAGTGACTGTGAATACTGTAGAAATCTCAGGTAGTCGTTACATGTGTTTACCAAAAAAAAAAGATTCATCCTAGATGTACTGTATGTGAATTACTTTCTTCAACTAAACACATTATATTAAACATTATCCTGGCTCTTCCTTTATCCTGTGTCATATATGGTACTCACGTGTGGGATAGCCACGTTTAGGCCCAACATTCAATGTACTTAGCTACTTCTTGGGATATGCTTATTGTGCTCCGCTATTACTACATAAAAAGAATAACTGTAGTTTAACAGCTTTAAATTATTAGCACATTGTAGGTTGACAAATTATTATTTAGTAGTGTTTCCCAACGTTGGTTTTACGTAATGCACTGTGACACATATGGAACCTTGGCATCGACATTGGACGAAGTAGTATAAAAACCTGAAAGTTGTATTATTGCAGTAATTTCTACCTCCTAATGCCCTCTGAGAAATCTCACTGAAGTGTTCACACAGACTGTATTAGAACATTTTCAGTCAGACTTCATCACATTTAGCACAGTGGTATTGACCAAAGGAGTTATTCAAAACCTCTCAGAGTTTAATTACATTTCCATCTGTCTGAGTCTCTGTGTGTGTGTGTCGTCCACTGTGAGTGGGGTTAAAGATATTTTCAAGGTCACACACCGAGAGCAGGCTAAAAAACCCACCCAAGAGTTAAACAATCGCCCTCAATGGTCCTATAAAAGACCTCAGATGTGTTCTGGCCATTACGGTCATAAGCGCCAAGCTTTCCGTTCTGTTTCTTATGTCAGTAAGTTTTACTTTGTGGTTGCTAAACGCAGTTTGTGACACTGAAAGTGTGTGGACTTCGAGCCACCGGGTCTGTTAATGTTGTGTATTTTTTCTTTATTTTCAGGTTCATGAGATATTCGACTGTACCGCCTGTGATAAAAAGTTCATCTCTACAAATCAGTTGAAGCGTCACATGATCACACACTCCGGTAAAGCCCTCGAAACCTCACACAACTACATACAAATGCTATTCAAACCCAAAGCGAAAATTTGTGTTTTTATGCATTTTTTATGTGTGTGTAGAAAAACGTCCATACACCTGTGAGATCTGCAACAGAAGTTTCAAGCGACTAGATCAGGCCACAGCTCATAAGATCATCCACAGTGAAGACAAACCGTACAAGTGTAAGCTGTGCTGGAAAGAGTTCGCCCACCGAAACGTCTACAAGAACCATAAAAAGGTAACGGACTCTGATCAGTTTCAGATGGGACTTATTGGGTTCCCGGGAGTCCTGAATCTTTCACTTCTGATGTTTCAGTTTCTAGTCAGGTAGAGTGGTAGATTGAAAGACAGACTGGTTGGATAAACGCAGAAACATAGATTGATCAGACGGGATTTTTTGGTCAAATAAACTGCTGGGATTTTATCTTAAAGGAGATCTTTTGCCCAATCAGCCACTGTGGAGCCTAATCAAAACCTTCAGCTTAACCCTGACCTATAATGACCCCACACGACCCCTGACCTTTACACCCTGCAGATAACATTAAACCCAAAACCTCACACAGCTCCGGACAGAAAGAGAGAGCGTTTGTGAAAGACCTGAGCATAGAGAAGGTTCTGTTCTAAACAAAATATTAAAGACAGTATTAAACGAAACACTTGACTTTCATGTTGTTTTTGTGGTTTCAGATTTACAACGGCCCTTGTAGCTTTATGCTCAAAACAATAAATATTTTACTAACCATCTCTTTTAATGTTTCATTGACAAAAAAACAACAGAAAGGTTTGTAATGATTAGACTGAGTTCTAGGTGGATTATTTCCTGTATATTGTCTTCTTGTGTTTAATTTACAAGTCCTTATTCTATAGAAACAAAATATTTGTTTTTATATATTTTGTCATAATGTAATAACCTTTTCTTCCAAAAATAAAACTGCTCATATTACAAGTTAATGCTTGTTGGATAAATAACAGTAACCAATAATATCATGGTCCACTCCAGGGTTGCCAAATTTGACATTTTCATAAATTGTAGTAGACCTTAATGAGTGTATTGAACTCTAATTCACTCTGCCAAATGTATATTCTAACAATAATAAAACTTAACCGGAAAACAAGTCTGTAAATTGTTTATTCAAATAGTTTAAAAATAGGAGAACCACCTTTCTTAAAGGATTTTCTTCATCAGCTGTAAATCTGGATGTGAGATAATTTTATGTATGTAAATATATGTCAATGATCACTGCTATACAATTATAACAGTGGCTGTAAAATATGTATTTTATGTATGATATTTGATTGGCCATTGGGCAGGTTTTGTTATAAAGACTTGGCAACCCTGGTTCACTCTCAAATCCTATTTTCTTCTTCTTATTTTTTCAGAAATATTGCACAGTAAATAAATTGCAAATGATGTCTGTGACTAATTTATTTAAACTTGATGCATTTGAAACCAACTAATGTCTACATGTCCTCTGACTTGTCTGCCGGTCTATCTCTCTCTAAAGACTCATTCAGAAGAGAGGCCGTTCCAGTGTGAAGAATGTAAGGCCTTGTTTCGCACCCCGTTCTCCTTACAGCGCCACCTCCTGATTCATAACAGTAAGTGTGCTTTATTGTGTCTTCACTAATGTGTTTATATATCGTTGGAGAGTGAATGTGTGCAGACATCAGTTCAAGGCATCCCAATGCTGAAATCAGACACGATTCTCTGAGTCAGACCCCCCTCCCTCTCGAACCCTGGGCTGTAAGTCTGTGGGCCGCAGGGGCTTTATGGAGCCGACTGGTCAGAGCAGGATGAACCGCACTGCTTCTCTGCCCAGTCTAGACCGATCACACTGAGATTATTGAGCTACAGGAATTTCCTGCTGTCCTCCCATGAGACACACATATTCACCATTGAGCTAACACACTTTTTATATATCTGAGAGAGAGAGGGAAAGAGAAAAATGTTGTTTTAGATGGGATACCAAGTGGTGTGTGGGTTTGGTGCGTGTGGTCATTTTATATATACAGTATTTGTGTGTGTGATCACTTACGGCCAACTGTGACATAATCTGATCCATCTGTGTCAATATTTGGTTAGGAATTTTTTTTTTTTTACTATCTTTTAATAAAAACATTATGGTTTCTAAAAGTGACAAATGTTTCACTGGAATAAGTCCTTCGCAAATATTTCTCAAATGACCCCCTGTGTTTTGTAAATGTGTATAAATTATAGTTTGGTGTCCACGTAAATTAGCTCAATCTGTTAAACCTCATTTTGGGGACGTCCAGATGTTCTTGGTGGATGAAAGGGTCTTTTTTGTATTTTAGTCTTTCACAATTGTATTTTTTTGTCTTTTAATCTTTTTTGTTGTTTATTTAAAGCTGCAGTCATAACTTTGGCCTCTGTGCCTATTTGTTTGAAATGTAAAATTGCAGACATTTCCTAAAAAATCTGCATAATTTATAATCATCATTATAAGCTTGTGTCTAAAAGGGGTTAAGTATTAAGTTAACAATTTTTCAAAACTGTTTTTATGTACTTGCCCACTTACTCATTTTTGTATTTTTTTTTAAAAGATATAGATTACAGATTTATCTAATATATATACACACATATATATTTGTGTGTATATATATATATATATATATGTGTACAGTATATGCACATATAGTATGCACGTACATACATATTCATGTAGTATCTCTCAGAAGTGAGTAAATCCCTCACATTTTGTTAAATATTTTATTATATATTTTCATGTGTCAACACTGAAGAAAGTACACTTTGCTACAATGTAAAGTAGTGAGTGTACAGCTTGTGTAACAGTGTAAATTTGCTGTCCCCTCAAAATAACCAAGCCATTAATGTCTAAACGGCTGGAAACAAAAGTGAGTACAGCCCTAAGTGAAAATGTCTAAATTGGGCCCAATAAGCCATTTTCCCTCCCCGGTGTCATGCGATTCATTATTGTTACAAGGTCTCTGGTGTGAATGGGGAGCACTTGTGTTAAGTTTGGTGTTATCGCTCTCATTCACTCATACTGGTCACTGAAAGTTCAACATGGCACCTCGTGGCAAAGAACTCTCTGGGGATCTGAAAAAAATAATTGTTGCTCTACATAAAGATGGCCTTGGCTACAAGAAGATTGTCAAGACTGTGAAACTGAGCTGCAGCACAGGGGCCAAGACCATAGAGCGGTTTAATAGGACAAGTTCTACTCCGAACAGTCCTTGACATGGTCGACCAAAGAGGTTGAGTGCACGTGCTCGGCATCATATCCAGAGGTTGTGTTTGGGAAATAGACGTATGAGTGCTGCCAGCATTGCTGCAGAGGTTGAAGGGGTGGGGGGTCAGGCTGTCAGTGCTCAGAACATACGCCGCACACTGCATCAAATTGGTCTGCATTGCTGACGTCCCAGAAGGAAGCCTCTTCTAAAGATAATGCACAAGAAAGCCTGGAAACAGTTTGCTGAAGACAAGCAGACTAAGGACATGGATTACTGGAGCCAAGGTCTCTAACATCCACCAGCTCCGTGATGTCGTCATGGAGGAGTGGAAGAGTACTCCAGTGGCAACCTGTGAAGCTCTGGTGAACTCCATGCCCAAGAGGGTTACGGCAGTGCTGGAAAAGAATGGTGGCCACACAAAATATTCACACTTTGGGCCCAATTGGACATTTTCACTTAGGGGTGTACTCACTTTTTATGCCAGGGGTTTTGAAATTAATGGCTGTGTGTTGAGTTATTTTGAGGGGACAGCAAATGTACACTGTTAAACAAGCTGTACACTCACTACTTTACATTGTAGAAAAGTGTCCTTTCATTCGGTGTTGTCACATAAGATATAATAAAATATTTACAAAAAGGTGAGGGGTGTACTTACTTCTGTAAAACACTGTATACATATACACATGTTTTTATATTTTACATAGGTTTTTATGGTATCAAAGAGACCTATTGAAAATACTTCGTAGATATAGTATGGAACAAAAATGTTTTGGAGCTTCTGCAATTGGGATAAAAAGGAGATTTACAAGATGGACTAAACTTGGAATGGACAAATGTGACCCTTGACCAAAAAAAAACATTTTTTTTTAAATTACATGTAAGATTTATACTTCCTCTGAAATTTGAATAAATAAGCGTTCTATTGATGTATCGTTTATAAGGATAGGACACTATTTGGTTGACATTAAATCTGGAATCTGAAGGTTGCAAAAAATCAAAATATTGAGAAAATTGTCTTTAATGTTGTCCATCAGAGCAGGTGGTTGCTAAGAAGAAACAGTTTTGTTTTAATGCAGTACGTTGTAATGATGTTGTGGAGAGTAAATTAACGTTTAATTTTAAGCTTTACATCGATACCAAACCCGAGTGGGTAATTCTCAAAAAGCGGGCAGCAGTAAAGTTTGTTATCATTTTTCTGGTTCACGATTTTGCTGCATGGACTCACAAAAATACAGTTTTTATATATTTACTGTAGTAAATTTACAAAATATCTTCATCGAACATTATCTTCACTTAATATCCGAATGATTTTTGTCAGAAAAAAAAATTTTGAATATTTTGACACATACAATGTATTGTTGGCTATTGCTACAAATAATATACCAGTTCGACTAATGACAGGTTTTGTGGTCCAGGGTCACAAATGACAAGTGTTATGGATCGAGTTAGAATTGGTTTAATATATATCAGAGTTAATTTTATGTTTGACAAACAGTATCAGTTTATGGTAAAGTCACATAGATAACTAAATGTCTCTTTATGTCTATCTTAAGTCTTTTATTTGGTCCAGTATCTCTTACGCTTTATCAAAGTTCAATATTTATATTACAGTCACTGTTAACACAGTACTGTTCCAGTAACAGTCCTGCTAAGGCAATTATTTGATATAGATATCAGTTTTGAGATTTCTGGACTAGACTGGACTGGAGTAGAGTTTCAGTTTATCCTTATGAATAGCAGTGGTTCGACCCTGCATTTAAGTTCCACGACAATACGTCATAGTCCTAACTAGACACAACTTAGAGTTCTCTATGAAGTCAACAGAAACTCATAATAAATCACAGCCTATCAGAATATATTAGATGTTTAATATACACCAGTGAAGTTTTTTTTTTGTCTCTCAGTACCATCAGATGGGGTACCTCCATTACCAACTTCCCCAGAATACCCTGTGAAGAAGCATCATACTGCCGCATTACCCATAACCTCATAGATTTCAGAGATTGGCTTTTCAGGGCATTTTGCCTCAGCATTTATTAACCACACAAAACCAACCCACACAACTGGGAATTCTAATTGTGTTTGATGGTTTGACATCATACCCAGTTTCTCACAAGAATACAGCACACGACTTTAATGTGCTTTGACATGTGTCCAAGCGCCAACAGAACCTCAAGAATAAGACTTTTCTGTCATGGAAAAGTTGGAAGATTAGCATCTCATGTGATGAAAAGTCTGGCGTAGTGCAGTGCATGCCCGTTCATTTAAAGACATTGTTCATAGTCCAGGCTTTACAAGCCAGAGCTCAGTCTGTTCTGCTGGCGATTAGATGTGGTGACGTGTTGGGTTCTGTTCAACTATTTAAAGAAGCTTTAAACCAGTGTTCTGGCATGGGCGCTGATTGTTTGTTACAGAAAGCATTGTTTGAGCAGAAAAGCCTTTATGGTGGTTTTCGCAGCGCGTTTTAGAGCCTAAGTTTTCTATTCTTGACATAGTGTATGGTTTTGTGGGATTTCAAGAAGGCTTTGGAAGAAGAACAGATTGTCATCTTCTGAAAGGAATCATGACCTCTTTTGTGCATTGAATGGTTCCACGCTTATTCTACCTGATCTTGTATGATCCCTCTTTTTATCTCTCCTAAAAAAGAGAGCCGACATTTATTTAAAAAAAAAGAGGTAACGGGACATTTTTCAAAGCTGGATGGACTCAGAGGGCCGAAAAGTGGATTTGGGCACAACAAAAGTTTGAGTGGCACACTTGGAAAATAATGACTGTCTGCAATTTTTCTGAAATCTCGTGGAGCCAGAATGCATGGTTTCAATGGGATTCTCAAATTGCGTGGCACTCGCTTGCTTTTTATCTTCTGTTGTCTGTCTAGGTGAGAGAACTTTTAAGTGCGACCAGTGTGACGCCACCTTCAAGCGAAAGGACACACTCAACGTACACATTCAGGTTGTGCATGACGGACACAAGAAGTACAAGTGTGACCTGTGTGAGAAAGCTTTTGTCACACCCTCCGTACTTAAGAGCCACAAGAAGGTGCGTCTAAAATATATATTTTTTTATTTATTGATTTTGTATTGTATTGTTCGTAAAAGCTTAATGTGGTGACTGATAGGCTAAACACGTTTTATTTGCTCTCCACACAAAGTTCAGGGTCAAAGTTAACATTTCACATTTGTGACCCTGGATCACAAAACCAGTCTTAAGTAGCACGGGAACATTTTTAGTAAAAGACAAAAATACATTGTATGGGTCAAAATTATTAACTTCAATGGCCTTTTTCTCAATATTTCGATTATTTTTTTGCACCCTTAGATTCCTTAGTTTAAATGGTTGTATCTCAACCAGATATTGTCATATTGTAACAACTCATACATCAACAGAAAGCTTAATTATTCATCTTTCAGATTATGTAAAAATTTCAATTTCGAAAAATTTACCCATAAGACTGGTTTTGATTGTCCAGGGTCACATTTATGCATTTGGCATTTTTTCATCAGGCTCCTACATCTAATTTGAGCAATGACGAATATTTAAGACCGTGCAGAGTGTGGTAATAAGGGTTTGAAGCCAATTTTTTTGAGTAATGTAAACTAAGTAACGTAATCTCATTTTTGACAGAGCTGGCTTTTATAGGGTTTTGCATCTGAACTCTTCACATTTAGAGATATACTCTAGGCTATGCTTGGTCAGCCGTAACAGCTGTTATGGATATGTTTGATTCAATTCAATTTCTATAGGCCTGTAACTTTTTACAATTTTGCATCAAAAACAATGTAGAAACAAGGAAAATTGTCTGTAGATTTGGACCGTTATTTATAGCACTGTTTATCATGTCAAATGTTAAGCTGTGGTGCTCATGTCACCAGTGAAGATTCAACTCAGACCTGACAAAAATGTCAAAAAAAAATTTAATAGAATACCAACTGTTGCATTTTAAGTGGTAAAGCGTGCTATGTGTACTGGGATAGATATTCTTGTCTCTAGTTAAATTTCTGAATCGTCACAGAAAAATCAAGTCGGATGTATTCCCCACACGTTCCACCACTTTATATTCCATTCATTTTAAATGTATAAACCATTTAATCTGAACAGCAGTGCATGAATACACACATAATCAGTTTTCCGAACTGTTTAAATTCCCAAGACATCATAGTCCAAACATGAGGCACGGCAAAGTCAGATAAACCAGTGTGCAGTTTATTACCACTATAGTTTTTAAAGTAGTGTGTGTGATTCCGGTTAAGATAGCATTTGACATTGTCTGATCTCATTTCAGTCAGGACTGAAATGTGACCCGCTGTTGGCACATGAGTAAAGAACCTTAAACATATTCAATTATTGTTTGACAGCAAGAGGAAGAGAAGCGAGGAGAGGCCAGCTACATATCACATACGCCATCACTGATACCACACTTTAACAGTATGTGTTTCAGTCCACATGAAATCTACATTGACTTTTCTGTTTTTAATAAATGTCGCTGGTCTTAATGAACATGATGCATCAGAACACATTATTCTAAAAAGTGATTTATTGTAAATGATAATAATAATAATAATCTTTTATAAAATGTAACAATTTTGCTGGCACAGAATTTTCATTCGTCATCATAAGGAGTTCTTTAAAGGATTCGACAGGAGTAATTACTGTCTAACTACACTTCATGGGTGAGAGAGAAAGAGAAGGGTACTTCAAGAGAAGAAGGAACAGAGAGAAAGTGATGAAGGTGAGGAAGTGGAGATGGTAGAGGAAAGATAAGAGGCGGGAAAGGAAGTGAAAATGAAAAGGGAGGAAAAAGATAAAGAGAGGGAGTAAATAGCTGGATTTGAGTTTGAGCAACTGCTCCCTCAGCATTGTACGGTACTGGTACCCCTGTTTATAGCAGGTCCCTGGGTATCCATACATGTTCCTTGAACTTCAACAATAACAAAAATCATGCTTGGAGTTTTAGAAAAGGAATCGAAGGTGAGTTTGGTAAACTACAGAGAGATTGATATGTGTACGAATTTTCTACTTGAACGGAAATCGATGCCCAGTATGACTGTGGTTATGGAAGTCCTAAAATGTAGTTACTTTAGTAAAGTTTTGGTGTGTAAGGCCAGGAGCACTGCACGTCTCAGAATCTCAGTTCATATCAACCAGTAAAATTAATTCATTAACATTGGTCCTAATACTTTGTTTTTACTTTGTTTCTCACCCTCATCAGACACATACAGGAGAGAAGGAGAAGATCTGCCCATATTGTGGACAGAAGTTTGCCAGTAATGGAACTCTTAGAGTGCACATCCGCAGTCACACGGGTAAGTACCTCAACAACACCATTCGCACCAATGCATTCTGATCCGATTTCACAACACTTACCATTGTACTATATATGTGACCCTGGACCACAAAACCAGTCACATGGGTAAATTTGTAGCAAAAGCAAATAATACATTGTATGCAGAGGCGTCATGCCCATTCAAACAAAGGGGGGCACGTTGCTCCTCAGATTTTTGAGCAGTCAGTTTTGAATGCAACCTCCAAATGACAAATTAGGCATCTATTAATCTGCTGCACGATTCTATGGGAAGACACTATATCAGTTATGACCTTTACATCATCTTTTGGATATGATCACGTACTGGAGCTTAACATTTATCAATCCGGCGACAGAGGCAACAGTGCGGACAAAAACTATGCTAGTATGCGCCGTCGTTAAGGCAAAGTATTTGTCATCCACTTTCATTTACCAAAAGCAGTTCCGAGATCTGGACTTAAAAGCGCCGCTGCCCAAAACGATCCGTATACGTCACAAACTACTGTGAGAACACACTTTTCCATATGCTTTCAAATGGATCTTGCAATACGTTGGTGTAGTGGTAGAGCAGTCGAACACACCTCTTGCCAGTTGGCATAGGATCGTTTAAAGTGAATAACTTTTCTGTTACAGTTCAATTTCATGGTGCAAAGACTGACAATACTCTTAAAGAAAATATATTTTTATTATCAATAATGTATTAAATCATTTCAAATAGATTTGGAAATACATAGATTGGTATATTAGTTAAAATCATATGCAAAATATTAAATAAAACAATGAATTGACACTTTTCATATATTAAGAAATAGATGCTCTTGAATTATTATATTATGTGTTATATTGCATGACATTTTTTTTGCTTCATAATGGATGGAAATTTTAAATGGATAATAAATCTATATTAAAGGCAGTTTAACAAGTGTAACCATTTTGCTTCATATTCTTTTACTTTTATGGCCTATATTCATTTGTATGCAAACAATGACTCTTTTGCTACTATAGCGCACAATATATTTTTACTCGAAATACACCAGACTGATGCATTAACCTTAAAAATGTACTTTTTTTTTAACTGGGAAGAAGATTCACATATCAACCAGATAGTGCCTTAATTTAAATCTCACAATGATTTGTGTGATGTTTTGAATATGCTTAAGAGATATTCTTTATGATATTGCTTTAACTGTATTTATTTGTACATACAGGACATGTTTCTGTGTTTTGTGCACACTGTGCCCACTTAAAAAAATGGGTGCATGACACCCCTTATTATATTGGTCAAAATTATCGTGAAAATTATAAAAATTATTATTATTTTCCTTTTATGCCAAAAATCACTTGGATACTAAGTGAAGATCATGTTCCATGAAGATTTTTGTAAATTTCCTACCGTCAAAACTTTATTTTTGTTAGTGGAAGCAGCAAAATCGCAAAACAAAATGGCAGGAAACACTACAAACTTCACTTGCTGCTGCCCGCTCTTTGGGAATGACCCACTTAAGTTTGTATCAATCTAAAGATTAGAATTTCTGCTTTTGTGTCCATCTACTCTCAACAACTTCATCACAGTGGTAAACCAATAGAGAGTGTTAAGACAAACCTGTTTCTTAGCGGCCTGCTACAGCGCCTCTTATGGACATCTTCAAAGACGATTTTCTCAATATTTAGATTTTTTTGCACCCTCATATAGCTGTAACTCGGACAAATATTATCCTTACAAACCATTCATAGATGGTAAGGTTATTTATTCAGCTTTCAGATTATGTATACATCTAAATATCGTCAAATTGACCCGTATGACTGGTTTTGTGGTCCAGGGTCACATATAGTGTCCAGAGAGCGCTGCTCCATTACTCATTTTAAAGGGATAGTTTACCTAAAAATCTTAATGTTGTCATTTTAACTCACCCACATGACGTTCTACACATTTCAAGACCTACTATATTTTTGATAACATCCGAGAGCTGCGAGGCCTCCTCATAGACACCATAGTAATTGTCAAGAAAGGTAGAGAAAAGTAGTAAAGACATTACTTTTGAGAATAGTGTATGTGCGCAAAAGAAAGCAAAATAACAACTATAATCAACATATTCTTCTCTTTTACTTGTCTGTCTACAACGTGTGTTCATGAGAGCACTTTGACGCATGCGCACCTGTGTTATGGTATCTTTAAGACATGATGTGCCCTTTTGATAAATAAATAAAACAACACAAGTTGTGTTGTTTTTAACACAACAGTTTGTAGCGTGAAACCTCCAACAGTACATACAGTGTTTCACAGTAGTGAGTTCACTGCTCAAATTTAAAAAATAATTTATTATATCTTTTCATATGATAACACTGAAGAAATGACACTTTGCTACAATGTAAATTAGTGAGTGTACAGCTTGTATAACAGTGTACATTAGCTCAGGCATGGAGTTCACCAGAGCTTCACAGGTTGCCACTGGAGTCCTCTTCCACTCCTCAATGATGACATCACGGATCTGGTGGATGTAAGAGACTTTGCGCTCCTCCACCTTCCGTTTGAGGGTGCCCCACAGATGCTCAATATACATGCTTTGCAAATCTGTCACCTTTACCCTCAGCTTCTTTTGGGGTTATATCATTTTAGAATACTGCCTTGCAGCCCAGTCTCTGAAGGGAGGGGATCATGCTCTGCTTCAGTCTGTCACAGTACATGTTGGCATTCATGGTTCCCTCAATGTAATGTAGTTTCCCAGTGCCGGCATTACTCATGCAGTTTTTTTTCAGATCCTCAGAGAGTTCTCTACCATGAGGTGCCATGTTGAACTTCCAGTGACCAGTATGAGAGAGTGAGAGCGATAACACTGAATTTAACACACCTCCCCATTCACACCTGAGACCTTGTAACACTAAAGAATCACCGGGGTGGGAAAATGGCTTATTGGGCCCAATTTGGACATTTTCACTTTGGGTGTACTTACTTTTGTTGCCAGCCGTTTAGACATTAACGGCTGTGTGTTGGAGGGGACAGCAAATTTACGAGCTGTACAGTCACTACTTTACATTGTAGCAAAGTGTCATTTCTTCAGTGTTTTCACATGAAAAGATAAAATAAAATATTTACAAAAATGTAAGGAGTGTACTCACTTCTGTGAGCTACTGTATACCAGCACATATTGTATGTATCATTCTCTCTCTCTTTGTATATCTCACTTTTGAGAATCTCCCAGAGAGCATGTTCATTAAAGAGCCTTTATAGTGGACATCTCAACATTCCTATGTGCTGCCATAACGACAGCCTGCAACACTCAATACACTTCTCTCACACAATTACAAACAACTCACTTTCTCTGTCTCTTTCTTATCACATCGGTACACACAAATGTTTATATTTCACTTACTAATATTTGTGGCCTCTAGAGTGCCTTCATGATCACAGTTGCACACATTTTGTTGTCACATTAAAGTGATCGCCAGTAGATCAACACAAATATACACTTAGACATAAAAACCAAAAGATGTTGGCTGTGGTAAAAACAAGATGCGTGAGGCTGTTTGTGTGTAATGCGGAAAGGAATGCGGTAGCAGTGGTATGAATGAGGGGCGCACCTCAGTGAATGGGGAGAAAGCGTTTTCTTTGGAGGCATTCAGCGTCGTGACCTCTGACCTTTGCCGTCTGTAAATCTGTCTCCCCTTTCATTCAGCCAGACTGGCATTCACATGTTTTGAAGAGACATATGTTTAAAAACAACGTTTTGTTGAGTGTGTTTGTCTACCTGGTGTCCGTGTGATGGCAGATCAGTAACATGCCCAAAACGCTGGATATATTAACCCTTTCCCTCCAGCCTTTCCGTAAACGTTGCCAGTGCCAGCATATTTGAACCTATTCACAAAACTTTCATGGCCTCCAGAATATTTTTTGTATGCATATGTTAATATCGTTTTTACAAGAATACAAGAAACCGAGCCTCTCCAACAGCAACAAAATTTTGTAGCTTCATCTTTTATCAACACTTTAATCACAACATTTGGAACAAAAACCGAGATTTCTTATTGTAAGTCTGCTTTTATTGTAAATCTGCTTTTTGATCTGTCATTCCATCAGCTCACCTCTGGTGTGGGGTTAAAACTCGGTGCTGAAAATCTTTCGACCTGTTCAAAGTGTTAATCCTGAAGTGTTAACATCGTTTGTTGGTTTAACCTGCTTGAGTAACTTTGATTTAGGCTCTTTAACCAAAGTTAAACCCAACTCCTTAAGCATAGTTTATACCCAATTATGGTCTAAACCTAATCCTAAACCCACCCATAATATTCCAGATCCTCACATGAGCTCAAATTAAGACAAAACTCTCAAAAGCTCCTACGTTTAAAAACATTGCTTTCATTTGTTTTAGTACCTGTCAAACTTGCATTACATGGTACAGAACGTTGAATTGCGTTATTCTGAGTCAGACCCCGACATTTGCCAACCAGACTGGCATAAGCTTTACTGAGCCCAATGTGTTGATGACATCATCCACAGGCGCCACATGGGATTTTGCTTGTTAGACTGTCACTTTCTTTCCTAAACGCCCATCTCACACTGCTGTCACAGAGCTTTTGCAGTTGACAAATAAACCTTGTTCATGATGCCTCGCAAAATTTCCATCGATAATGTCAGAGTTCTTGAGTAGTAAGAAGTATAGAAGGTATAATATATTATTTATATTATTAATAATATTATTGTCTTAGTAAAAATACGATGAGAAAAATGTAATTAATGCTGTCCAATTCATATTTTTTTGTAAAAATTAAACAAATATCACCTCTTTTATGCAGTAAAGCCATTTTAACAGCATCTCATTGCTTATTATTATGTCATTTCCTGAAAATAAAACCCTACAAAAGACAAAACATTCATAAGAATGATGACAGAAGCTGTTAGAAATGGGTAAAAGGATAACGCGTATTAGTTTTAAAAGGCCATCCTTCGTCAAGTTAGGTTGTTGTGACTTTTTTGTGTGGAATTTGGATGGTATTTATGAGGTCCTTAAGTGGTCATTTAACATCAGCACGAAAACTGATCTCAGATCAATCACAAAAAATTATTTCACTCATAAAAATCAGTGCTCGCCATATATATAAATGCTACAAAGAGCAGAACATCAAAGCAGATGGAGACTGGGCTGTTTTAAGAAGGAAGGGGTGTTTTCCAGTAAAAACATTGTCCAAACAGATCCAAGGACGCTGGTGTGAATGGAAGTACTGTCTGCATACATGCGTGTCTGAGTTTGCACACGCTATAGGATCAGCGTGGTGCCATTGGCAGGGGGGCGCAAGGAGGACCTAAAGGAAACACTTACGGAATGCGTAGGGCTGAATGACATCATGTGGGTTGTCAAGGCCTGAGAGAAGCTGCAATTTTGCCCTAGTTTAGCTTCTCATTTACAGACGACTGAATGAGCCATTGTAGACCCCAAATGTGTAAGGTGTGTGGGTCTGTGTGTGTGTGTGTGGAAAGCCTCTGCATTTGGCCTCAGGACAGATCAGACCGAATTAGTCTGGTACCCTCATCAGTAAAAGTAGTTCAGCTATGAGGTCAGCGCACATGCTATTCATGGTTGTACGTGAAAGTGACACAAAACATCGCTCCGTCATTAACTGGAGTAAAGTTCTTCTTGAAATCTTTTCCCGAGTGCTTAGTTTTTCTCAAGATTTTCAGATTTCATCATTTTAATTAGACATCGGTCGGGATGCCCAGCTTGTCATCCAGCAACAGACTAGTCCAGTTGATGTCAATTGGTGTGGTTGACTAGCAAGACTTTTATGAAGCCTACTCCCAAAAAAAGATCTAAAAAGATCACAAAAAATGTGCTTTCTCATAGTCTAGTCTGATTCCAATATGATTGGCTGTCTTAATTCCAGTGCAAAATCGCAGTAGGTCAGACATGACAAATCAAAGTCAAAAGGGTTCCAGTTGATGAAAGAAAAGGTATCACTTCATTTTTCTAAATGAATTATACCCTGAAGACATAAAAATACCATCTCAGGTCCGGAGTGACATATTTATGATGCTCAGATGTGAGGGGCTGACAGTATAAACCGTTAAAGCACAGCTGTAGGAAGCTGTGCACACGTATCTAGTAATGCTGGAGGAAGCTGAAGCACGCGTGTGTGTTTATAGTGATGGGTAATTCTTTGGGATGTTCTCGCTGCAGGAGTCTGTGTCCTCACAGTAGTCAAACAGTGCTCAGTTAGACAAGCGCGCACACACACACACGAACGCACACCATTCTTCCACATCTGGAACGTGAAAGCAGTCCAGTCAAGTAAAATTGTGTGTGTGTGTGTTTAGTGGTGAAATAAACATCTCTACTGGGCTGCACGCTTCCGCATCCCAACAACAGAACATAAGCTTTTCAAGTTTTTTCACTTGTGTAAATTCAGATTCAAGATGTTTTTAGATTATTTTCCCTCTCAGTTACTGTATTTGCTTTAAAGACAAAAATATGCTAAATATTTAAATACTAGTTAAAGGGGTAGAGCCTTCTTCTAAATTAAATAACAATGATGTAATCATTTCCTCACCCTCTTTTTAAACCTGTAGACTTCCTTGTGCAAAACACTAAAGAAGATATTTTGAAGAATGTTGGTAACAAAACCACGGCTCGGTACACATTGACTTGCATTGGTTCCGTGTTAATACAGGAGAAGTGAATGGGTACCACTGCTGTTGGATAACCAACATTCTTCAAAACATCTTATTTTGTGCTGAGCATAAGAAACTTACTCAGGTATGAAATGGCACATGTTTTTGGGTGAACTATCCCTTTAACTTTGTATGTCAACAATTAACAATAATTAATTATTTGTATTCTATTATTAAATGTAGTTGTAGTGGAGTAGGCGGTGCGAGACCGTGGTTTGAGACCGGTGAGTAATTGTTAATGAGCGCCAGCTGTGCGCGCACCGGTCTCGAATCACGTAGGAGATCGGGAGCATATAAGAAAACGAGCGACTGGACCATCGAGGAGAGTGTTTTTGTATTTATTGTTTTGTTCGCCGGCGGTCGGCCGTGAGGGGCCGCCGGCTGTTATTACTTTATTAAATGTTTAAATGTCTTCCGGTTCCCTTCTCCTTCCTTGCTTTTAATGAACTTTATTACAGTAGTATTTACAATTTCACATTGTTGCAAGGCTGGATTAATGTGAAAACATAAAAGAATAGACAGTAGAGACATAAAAAAATTACAGAATGCAACGGTATAGAAATAAAGAAAAAAGGAAGTCCTAGAAAATTGTGTATACTGTAGGTTCTTATGCAGAACTGCATGTACATGTTACCGAATGATGTGCAGACATGGTGCAGACATAAGCCCGTGTGGTGGCATCTGGATTATTTTCTGAGGTCTGTCAGTAATCAACAGGTCAAGTGTGAAGTTATTGGGTGTGTCTGTGACTGATCAAAGTCAAACGCTTATCGGTCAAAACCGATCGATATTATATTACAGCACCACTTCAGTCTGTGCTGGTCCATAACCGGAGGCATGTAGGCCTAGATTTACAGTGTGTGTGCGTATGAATGTGTTAGCCTGCATATGTGTGACCGTTTTGGATGTTGGATAAGGAAAGAGGAAGTCAAGATTTAGTCTATGATGGACAGGCCTAATGTCTTTCATACCAAAGGCCCTGAGCTACAAAGATCTCCACATTAGACCAGCACAATGCCCGGCATGTGACAGGGACAACCATCTGTTCACCAGACACACACACTCACACGAGGAGGGGGTTGCCAAACGGATCGATTAGCAGACGGGGGTGTCTGGGGCCAAAGAGGACCGCCGGGGATCTGGAAAGAGAGCAGAGACTCTCGGGTCACACAAAGACGGTGTCCCGTTACAACACATGCTAAATCAGTTAGCCCCACGACTTCACTCACACACATCAGGGTCTCAGATAGTAATTTCTTGGTGACATAGCTGAATCAAGTTGATATACAAGTAGATATTTGCAATTTTGAGAAAGCGTATCACCAAAAACGTATCACCACAATGGAAGGAAATCGATAAGTGGTTGTCCAAGTGGGAGTCTAAGTGTTCAATGAATGGTATTTTCGTCCACAAAGCATGTATGGAGTGCTCTTACCTAATCTTGACTTGATACATCATAAATGGAATGGATCACAGACAAAACAGCAAAATGCAAGAATTTGTCCCATGTGAATTTTCACTGTGATACATGCACTGTGATATTAGCGGCTAGCTTCAAACTAGAGTTGAATCAAGAGGTTTGCAAGGCTTCATACAAACATCCTTATGGAATGGCATACTTGAAACGTCGCAACATATTGGAGAGTCCGATTGAGAGACGGTGATGCACCAGACTTTGGAACCTGAAGGCAGAACTTCAGCCAGATATGTCAGGAACAGTCCTCCTCGATACCATCTGCTCGTAGGAGCACAAGCTTTTTTGTCTTGAGCTAATCTGTGTTTTACAGACTTGACAGATGCTCAAATCCCTCGATTCAAGACTAAACATCGTCTCGTTAGATCCCTCTTCTAATATCTTCTACAGAGGTTCTTCAGGCAAGAGACGACTCTTTAACCTAACATCTTACTTTGGACCAAACACTGTGAATTACGTTTCCTCAACACGTTGACCTGTAAACCGACTCTCAGATTTTGGTTGAAAGTTTCAAGGATTCCCGCATAAAACATTGACCATCACAAGAAGATGTGACCTGATGTTCTAAGATTGAGGCCTAAACCACATGATACCACAATGTCTTGAGAGCTACAGTAAATGGAAATGTGGGGTTTGATATACAAACGGTATAAACACGCATATTAATATGTTCAGTTCGCGACTGTTTATCATTCAAAGAACAGTAACCTTTCAGTGAAAATATGCAGTCAGATAGAAGAGATTTGGTGGAAAAGGCGGACATTTCTTCAGAAGATATACTGTATAAAGGCACAGTATTTCCCTCAAGAATTCTGTTAGCTTAAAGGGATACTTCACCCAAAAAAGAAATTCTGTCATCCTTTACTCAGCTTTGAGTTGCACCAAATTTGTATAAATATCTTCTTCTGATGAACACAGAGAAAGATATTTGGACGAATGCTGGTAACCAAACAGGAATGCTGGTAACCAAAGGCACTTTTGTCTACCGTTGTCATTTCTCCTACTATGGTAGTCAATGGGGTCCAAGAACTGTTTGGTTACAAGCATTCATCCAAATATCTTTCTCTGTTTTCAATCAAACAAGAATTTATACAGATTTGAAACAACTACAGAGTAAGTAATTCAAGACAGAATTTTCATTTTTGGGTGAACTATCCCTTTAATGGGACTAGGTGTTATAATCTTGATAATTTCAGCACAGTATATTACATTGTACGACTAGATGGAAATACCCCTTGATTATTGTTGTCACTGTCCTGAGAGAAGTTAAGTAGGAAACAAATATGCTGGTAACAGGAAGAGCGAGGAGGCCAAATATGGAGTAAAAAAGAATTATAGAACAAGATGATGTTACTGCGGATAGAGGGAGGTACAAAACTTCACTGGGTTTATCAGGTGGACACCCCATTATTCCTTGGTGCTTTGATGATATATGCCCACTTTACTGGGGCAATTTTGTTGATTATGTTTTCCTCTTTATCGCTGTGGGCAGAACGCAGCGAAACAGCAGTTTTTATGACCTGATAGTGGTCCAGAATCATATGCCGCAACACCCAATAATCAGACACTGTTTTACAATTGCTTTACGTATTGTATTACAAAACATGCTTGTTGTGTTATATAGGAGGAGCACTGCTAATTTATGGAAGTATGAGAAAAGCTTGTCATCGTCGAATCAGCACCGTAATGGATCATTGTAAACGTCTCGGCAGAACGCTCAGTCTTATGTTTAATGAAGATCTCACTTGCGCACTCCCCCTGAAGCTGAGCTAATTAACCTTATTATATAAAGGGCAGTAAAAAAAGTTTTCCGCGCCAATCTCTTCGTTTATCTAATTAAACTGCATAACTTTTTTCAAATCCGACAATTATTCCCTGAAGAAATTGGATTAACAAGAAAGTGAATTACAAAGCGGATTGTTGCGCAATCTGGACGCACACATGCAAACACACAGCAACTGCCATCTATCTTAAGGCAGTATTATTAAGTTATGTTTTGCCATTCACATTTCTCTATGGGGCTGCCCCACTTGCCAGACGCATTACCTATTCTAAAGGGAGTCATTCTCTATCCAGAAAAGCCTTATTTCATTAGCCCAGAAAGGCCTGTAATGAGAATCGAGCTTTCTTTCACGTGCATGGACTTATCTCTGCATCCTGCTGCAGCCATGGCTGGAAAAGGTAGGTCTCAGAGTCATGTGAGCCTAATATTTTCCATCTTTTTCAAAATTGTATATTTCACTTTAACACAGCAAGCCAAAGCAACAGAAACATTGCCAACAAGCAACTTTTAACCATCTTAAAAATAGAAGCGCTTAAACGGTTCTTCACAGCGATCCCATAGAAGATCCATTTTTTGGTTCCACGAAGAACCATTCAATCAAAGGTTCTTTAAATGAACCATCTTACTTTTTTATAATCTGAAGAACCTTGTTTCGCCAACAAATAACCTTCTGTGTAACAGAAAGGTTCTTAATGGAACCAAGAGGTTCTTCTATGGCTTCAAAGAACGTTTTGAAGCACCTTTTTTTATGAGAGAAGCTCTTTTTGGGATAACATCATTGAGAGACTTAAGAATTCATCATAACACAATGCAAGTGGTTGGAACACTGTAAAAATTTCTTCTGTAGCTAGTTTTCTCCAAGGGTGCGTTTGCCGAACAACGACATAACTCACTGCTTAAGCACCATTTTTACTACACAGAAAAATTGGAGGTGTCCGCCTCAGTCAAATTTCGTGCCAACGGAAATTGAAGTTTGCGTGTCTTCACAAAAAACAATGCGGTCATTAAACAGACTGTCATTTTTATCTGCAGTTGCGGCATTACGCCACAATGGAGGCGCTGAAGAGTTCAGTAGAAGAGCTATAATTAGGAGCTATATTAGCTGTGTTTGACAGCTGTTCAGGTGTTTTACGTTAAATTTCTTGAAAAGGTTTCTTATAATAAATATGCTTTATATCATTGTAATGTTTTATTTGTGAAGTTGGCTTCTTGAATCAGTGTTATACTGTACAAAACAAGTTCGCCAGTATGAATGCACATTGCGATTAGAACGACTCGCAAACAAATGACTCCTTTGAACAGATTCGTTTAAATAGAAGCTCATGTAGGATGTGAATGAGCTTTGCTAATTTAGTAAGACTGGTTAATTATGGGCTGAAAAGTTAGTTGAAAAGGATTAAAAGCTTATATAAAATGTAAAACTTTTCTGTTAGGGTCAATACATATATTTAATGTTTTACATATCTTATTAGTTGTCATTTTCAAAAATTATTTGAATTTTAATATGTGTTTTCTTAAGCCAATGCATTGCACCAACCCTGCATAAGACGCAGCATCTTTGGAGGAACTAACTAGCTAGCCACGACTATTCCCTGAAATCTAATAACTTTGTTGGGCATTCGCCGTTAGAACCAAGTTGGTTTAAGAGTATATTTGATGATAACATAGAAGTGGTGCCGTCTACTTATCCATTATCTAGATTATCTATAATAAAATTGTAATTAGTTACAATAATGTGTATAATTAAGAGCATATAGCAGATTGTATCTCAGATTCAGTCTGGTTTTAATTATGGGTATTTTTCAGATAAAACCAATTTAAGTGCTGAATTGAGCTGTATGTGTATGTAACTTCATACGGCAGGACTGCAATGCTCTAATCACAACTAGCCTGCTATCTGAAGTCCAGATCGGTTTTATCTAAAGCAGACCCACGTGTTTGCCTACTGCTTGACTGACAGCATGTCACTCCTCTATTGTGGTGATACCGAGCACTCTCAGATAGCATCTTTACCATTCGGCCCAGCGACGCTTTGATCCGGAGGGGGCGGGGTTTAACTGACCCCACCCACATCAGGTCGCATTGGTTCAAGATTGTAGAGATAGTCACTGTGTATTTGGTTTTACATTTCTGGAGAGGAGGCGTGGGATCCTTAAGGGGCACGGAGTATTGATTTGAAAATCCTGATTTATATTTTATGTTCCTTGTGGACATGTTATTTCAGACTTTTTGCAGACCGAGATCCTAGAGTATATGTACATTTTGTGCCAAAGCGCATATACTGTCGAGCAAAGATTAAAGCTTTCTCTTTTCGCATAAATACGTATCTAATTTTATTGTTAATATGCAGCTGCTTTTGTGAATTCACAGTACATGATCCTTGTCTAAAAAAGTATTTGGCATCAAAAATGTGGAACACATTTTGACAAAAGTTGCCCAGTCTTACAGGGCAGTGTTTATAGCCTCAGATTAACCCAGAGCATATTAACAAATTCATCTCTGTACTTCTGTGCAGGATAGAGTTACAGTAAAAATCGAGCTGTAATGGTCAGGCCAAGTTTTTAATATGATCACTGGCATAATTGTCCTGGAACAGTTTTGTTTTGTGTGGTAATTTCTGCAACATATTGGACCTTTTTATACAAAGGAGATTCGGAGTTGTTTGCCAGGTGACCAATTCCAAACCCAAGTTATGCCAGGCATCACAACTTTCTAGAAGAGGGCAGCAGATGCCAGGCTTTGATCTCAGTGGTGTAGAATGTAAGAAGCATTTGTGATTTCATTATGTGGAAACGGCATTAGAACCTTCATATTCATTTTCCACCTGAACTGTCAGGCAGAGGATCTATGGAGCTCTTACAGAACCAACCACATTTCCACTGACCCAAGGGTCAAATGGCTTTGTTACGACATAGCCTGTCCATTAACGAACATTCTTGTTTAAGGTTTTTTGTATGTTTTTTGATCAGTTGTGCGTAAAAAATAGTGTTCAAAACATAGGGCTGCTCGATTATGACAAAAAACATGATCACGATTATTTTGGCCAATATTGAGATCCTGATTATTTAAAACGATATCTCATTAACTTTAAAAACAACATAGAAAATAAATTATTTTGCTTTTAAACTGTGAATTCCACTGAAAATAAATGTAAAGAAATAGCACAACTGAACCACTGTAAAAACAATGGTTGCGCTGTGGATTTATACCAAAAGAAAAGAAAGGATCCCTGCAAAATGGAATGTGGCACAATAATCGTTTTACCTCGATTATTTTTTTTGGTAATTATTGAAGGCCAAAATTAACAATTTTGATTAATTTCCGATTAATTGCAAAGCCCTATCAAAACATCACCACATAATCTTAGTGATAATTAGTTTGGCAATGTATAGATTGCAGTATAGTCTTTAAGCTATAACAAAATAAATAATTTAAATGTAAATCGAATAAAATGCATTTTAGTTGATGTAAGGGCCATCCTACAGAATTGGTGCAGTAAGATGTAACATGTTAAAATGTTTTTATCTATGCAAATTTTATAATATCAAAGGTACACATTTGTAGTAATTGTGCAGTTAATTCTCATGTAATTTCAGAAAGTTTTGGAATATTCTTCCTCTCCCCAAATATGTCCCATCTGAAACACAATGATATATAATTTAATAAGAAGGATTATATTATCCTATTAAGATTTTGTTTAATCCCTATTTTTTATATACAGCTGGGAAAATAAGTATTTGACACATCAGCATTTTTATCAGTAAGGGGATTTATAGTGGGCTATTGACACAAAATTTCCACCAGATGTAGCCATCAAGCCAAATATTGAATTCATACAAAGAAATCAGAACATTTAAGTATACAAGTTCAGTCATAATAAATAAAGTGAAATGACACAGGGAATAAGTATTGAACACATGAAGGTAACAAGGTGCAAAATGGCATAGAAATCCAGGAGATCACCTGAAATCTGTCAGTATTGAGAGAGAAACCCTGCCCCCTATCAGTACTTATTGATATCAGCTGCTTTAGTCCTAATTGATGGCCTATAAAGGCTTTTCATTACCTAGGAGGCACACAGGAAAGACTTCATGATGGGTTAAAGCAAAGAACTCTCTGTAGATCTTTGTAATCTTATCGTTGAAAAGCATTTTGATGGGAATGGTTATAGGCACATTTCCAGAATGCTCAAGGTTCCTGTGAGCACTGTGGGGGCCATTATCCGGAAATGGAAAGAGCATCAGTTCACCATAAACCGACCACGATCAGGTGCTCTATGAAAGATCCCTGTCCGAGGAGTCCAAAGAATAATCAGGAGAGTTCTCCAAGAACCACTCGGGCAGAAATTCAGGAAGACCTTTACCTGCTGACCTGCTTCAGCAGGTACTGTTGTTTCAAAGAAAACTATAAGCAGTTCACTGAACCGCCATGGCATCCATGCACGCTCACCACGCAAGACTCCATTGCTGAACAAAAAGCATGTTGAGGCTCGGTTAAAGTTTGCGAAAGAGCATTTGGAGAAGCCTGTGGATTATTGGGAGACTATAGTATGGTCAGATGAAAGCAAAATTGAACTTTTTGGCAGTCATTCTACACACCATGTTTGGAGAAGAAATGGCACTGCCCACCACCCCAAGAACACCATACCAACAGCTAAGTTTGGGGGTGGAAGCATCATGGTTTGGGGCTGCTTTTCAGCAAGGGGTACTGGCAGATTTCATATTATTGAAGGCAGGATGAATGGAGAAATGTACTGGGACATTCTGGATAAAAATCTCCTGCCATCTACCAGAAAGCTGAAAATGAAAAGAAGGTGGACATTTCAGCAAGAAAATGATCCCAAACACAAGGACATAATGAAGTGGTTTCAAAGATAGAAAATCAAGCTGCTTGAATGGCCCAGTCAATCATCTGACCTAAATCCCATAGAAAATCTATGGAGAGAACTGAAGATCAAAGTTCATAAATGACGCCCAAGGAACCTTAAAGATTTAAAGACCATTTGTGTGGAAGAATGGGCCAGAATCACTCTTGAGCAATGCAGACGACTGGTCTCTCCATACAAGAGGTGTCTAGAAGCTGTAATCACCAACAAAGGCTTTTCTACAAAGTATTTAATAAAGTGTGTTCAAAACTTATTCCTTGTGTCATTTCACTTTATTTATTATGACTGAACTCTGATTTCTTTGTATGAATTCAATAACTGGCTTGATGGCTACATCTGGTGGGAATTTTGTGTCAATAGCCCATTCAGAAATCCCCTTACTGATAAAAATGATGATGTGTCAAATACTTATTTTCCCCGCTGTATATTTTTAAATGTTTTCACAGGTAAATCAATCACAGTTACAATTTTAACAATATTTCATTTATAATCTATGAGATTTGCTGTATTTTGAATCCATTCTTTCTATATAAAAGGCATAAAATTGATCATACTGATTTCAAAGTTAAAGATTCGTTAGTTTATATATTCATTGAACCAAACACTATCTTAACATCTTAGTTGATCATTAAATATGCTTTATTTTTGACAAAACATTGCATGTTTCGATACTTTCAGTAATGATGGTAATGTTTTGGTAGTGACCACAATATTTAATTTGCACAGCTGAATTAGAGTTTCAAATGTATGTTTATACAAATAACCAACTATGTTGAACATATAGGAGACATCTGACAGTAAATATCTAATAGAAAACCTACAACTCACATACTATTTCACTACTAAAACATACTAAAATACTAATGATTTGCATAAATGTACTGGGTTTTGTTTATTTCCCCAAATAAAGGATAAATTGTTCCTTTTTGTCACTACCGAAACAATGAAACCCAGTGATAGGTTCCGATCATGACTGTTTTGGTAGTGACAATTTATGACTGTAGCTCAAATTTGCTAATCAGAACATGGTTAGCATGCACAGTTCTGAACAGATTTATGGGATAACGGCAAAAAAAATTGCCTTATTGCAGAAAAAAGATGTTCGGTAATGACTTTCCTTAAAGTTACACAAAAAATTTCAGACCTTAATGAACACATTTTCTTCAAAACGATAGGACTGATTTACTCACCAAGAGGGACACAGTAATGATTATTGATCAAAAGTGTGGAGGTGTGGCTCAAATCAGTCTCAGCCAATGGACTGAAACATACACTTTTTCGTGACATGAAAATGCAGGAAACATTTTCATTGTTTAATCATTTAAAAATGTTTTCAAAAACAGCAAAACATTGGCTCCTTCAACATTACTGCATTTTGTTTACCGTCGTGTGTCCATTTACCATATTCTGTCAGCTGTTTTCTAAAAGTCTGATGTTTGATGATATGTGTTTGTGTGTTCAGGTGAACGGCCGTATCAGTGTCCATACTGTGACAAAGCCTTCAGCAAGAACGATGGTCTTAAGATGCATATACGCACACACACACGGGTAAGACCACTCACAGACGCACACATGCATACTCACAAAACTGTCTTTCTTCATATTAATATCCCCATGACATCTGTTTGTTTGTGTGTTATTACGTGAATGTGTGGTTGCTCTTGTCTTGTGTTTATGTTTGTGTGTGTCCAGGTGTGTTTCAATGCTGAAACATGTGACCACATTATGCCACACATTTAACGAAAATGAGTAAAAAGGGGTGACTAACCCAAAATTGGGATAAATTCACTTGTTGCTTGTCCCTAATGTTTGAGAATGACTCAATGTTGGTTATTGAGGCTGTATGGCCCTAACATTTTGCCTTTTGTGTATCATGGAAAAAAGCAAGTCAGATGGGTTTGGAATAAAGCTCCATGAAAGTCCCACGATTGCCGTGTGTGTGTCCATCATTCCCAGAGGTTCGTAATAGTACCACTAGGGCCATTAACTCAGCTGGGAACTTAGGCTCTGGGCCTGCTAAAAGTCACCCACAAACAGACACGTTCACGTGCACAAACTTTCTCCATCGACCATCTAAAGCCTAAAAACTAAAATCAGTGAGAGAAATTAGCAAGTGAGTCCTTTAAGTGCTGCATTCGGTGAAATTTCTTACATCTGTAATCATTTACTAGCCTTCGAAGTTGTTCCAAATCTGTATGAATTTCTTTGTTGTGATGAACACAGGGAAAGATATTCGGACGAATGCTTATAACCAAAACGTTCTAGGACCCCATTGAAAGAAATATATAGTTTTGGAACTAGAGAGTGAGTAATTCATGACGAAATTTCATTTTTGGGTGAACTGTCCTTTTAAGCCTCTATTAATGGACGTTAATCTGCTTGCCATCTTTTTAAGGATGGATGACATGAGTGTTTGTTTTTGACATCATATCCTGAAAGAACCATATCACTTTTGCCATCTTTTCCCCAGATATTTAGAATAGCGGCGTCTCCCAGTTTCATTGCGCAGACCTAGTGGCAACATCAGCGTTAATCCAAGAAAACTTCAGAAAGCAGAACAGATGCAGCACATCATTAGAGCTCGTTGCCAAATATGGACCATGATCCAGTAATACTTAACCATTAAATATGAGCTGTGAACTGACACACAACAGAGAGCAGAACATGGCTATTATGATATCATAATGCAAACTGAATGAAAGACTCCGGTGGTGTAATGAGAACAAACATGAACTGTGCTAATCCATATTATACTATTGAACTGTATTTTTGGGCGAAAAAAATTACATAAAATGTATTGTAGGATGCCCCAATCCTTCTGCTGCACACTCCAAAATCTCAAAGTCTGAATCCTGCTAGATGAAGCAGCGCTACATAAGTATGGCCATTGTGCCTAATATAGTGCATTTGGTCCTAAAGCAACACGTACAAAGTGACAAAGATTAATTCTTTGTGTATTTCCCCACTGAATATTTCACGTGGTTTACATGTGCATAGTGATTTTCTGTAAATCATGTTGTTTAGTTTCATGACCAAATACTGGAACCGAATGAATCAAGGCATTTGACTCAGTCATTGACTTCAAAGAAAAAGACAAGACCCCTAACAACTTTAGCATAAGTCAAGATATTGATTTTCTTAATGCCTATATCTTGGAAATGAAATAATGGATAAAAAATGCATGATTGTGGGACATAAGAAGTGAACGGGTTACAGGATTGTGGGATATTACAGGCAGTGAACAGTTTAATTTATCCCGACTATATAACCAGATGAAGGCACATCGGATTTGTACATGCTTTGATGTCTTCATACCTATTCATACTGCCTGAGAACATTTTTCAGGTTTCATACTACCAGATTTACAGTCATTATGGCATGACTCACAAGGCTGCAAAGAATTATGGGCCATCCACTCTCATCCGTCTGTGCTAATGTGTGTCATAGTCCGTGACTCTTGACCTGTACATATTTTTGTGAGGGTCATGTTGCTGACAGTCCCAGCTGAAGGTTTTTACTGCTGATGGAGGCTTACATCTACATACTGGACATATTATGCTCTATAAACGCCAAGACTCTCATCTTACGCTGTATATTTTTCTCTCTCAAACACGCACACGTGTCAAAGCTGGCCCGGGCCCATGTTCGTTTCTCTGTAAAACACACACTTGAACCTCTGCACCTTGCGTATCTTGTGTGTGTGGAGCCACACCTTGCCCTGCTCCGTTTCCCAGGATCCTCTCTTCCTGTGTCCACCCATTCCTATGACAGCTGGAATTGGAAGTATAAGCATGGTCTTGGCTATCAACGTATGCTTGTTTAACACCCCGCTCAATACACAGACACCCTATCTACCTACAGACCCACTAACATAACACTCCACACATAACGTTTCTGTCAGGACCACCACTGTCAAGGATTTGAACAATAGCAATGTTTAAGGTTGGCGGAATGAAACTGTTCTGGGCAAACTCTCTGCCCGTCCATGCAGCCTTGGATGAACAGAGCAGGAGTGCAGCAATGATTATATCCGCCCACATGGGGACCCAGAACAATTTTCAAAACAGGGATATACATCCTTTGCGTAATAGTGAAATGCAAAATTTGTATACTAAAAGGATCCATACCTCTCAGAATGGAAAATGAATAAAAATTAGGATGCGTTCAGGATGAAATTAAAGGTTACCTGATAGAGCACTTTTGCACCATTGCGCCGAGAACAGTAATCGTTTCATGTCGCACCAACTCACGTGGAAACACAACTGTAACCATTTCAGACTGTGCTTAGAACAGTGGAAAAGGTGTAAGCGCTCATAGATGCAGTCAAATGTTGGTGGATGGTGGTGGGTTTTTTCAGCGTGGCATGATTAAAATGCTATAGAAGAAGGTTACTTAAATAGGACACACGCTGCGTCTGAAATCGCCTACTTCCATACTATATAGTAGGTGAAAATGAGTATGTGTCATGAATAGTATGTCCGAATCCTCGTTATGCAAAGAACAGTAGGCGAAAAATACCCAGATGGTCCACTACTTTCACCGAGATTCGAGTTTGGATCAGATGGACACTTCTCTATCCCATGATAACTAGGGAGCTGAACAACGGTCAAATTTTAAAAATAAATCAAATAAATATAGATTTTTTTTTTAAGGCGGACGTCCGTTTTTAATAAGTGCCAATAAATGAATTTCTCGTGACTAAATTATGTTTCTATCAACGCTCACGTGTAGGTTGTTGTGAATACGTCATAGGTCAAAGAGCATGAGGGTCACATGACCATAAAACATGGAGGACGCAGTATCCCACTCACACTATATAGAACGTACTGTTTTTATGGCCAATAGGTAGGTACTTATTCATGTTCAGTACGTACTGTCACAGTATGCGATTTCGGACGCAGCAACAGTGTAGTAGGTGTTGTTTCACTATTGGTTGACATTGATTAGCTGCACCTGATGACATCAGCTGAGCAAGGTTGACTAACATGCTTGCCAGAACTGATACTATATGCTTGATGTGTGTGTTTTTAAAGTAAATTTGATGACATTGAGCATCGATTGGTATCACTTTCAAAACGTTTTTTCCTGCTGAATGATAAAACATTGACAGTCATCAATATCTATTTGAATTTAAGTGGCTCACATATTTAAAATGTTAAGGTGCAGAGCACAAGCTTGGAATAAGCACGAGCATAAGCAGCCTCAATACTATCTGTTGTCAATGGTGTGGTTGATAAAATACTGTTGTTATCATTATTGTTATTACTGTACTTTTTACAGTTATTGTTTTTGGTGTGAATGACCCTTAATGATATCTCAAAACTATTGCATAGATATAATTATTTACATATTTAACTGTCTTTAAGAGATTGGGTTTTATATATTCTAAATAATTATTTGACAGGTTTTATCGATATTCATTACATTTTCTTTTCTGTATAACAGTGCACACAGTACACATTTTAATTCACCTGTACTGTTAAAGAAACTTGTGAACTGTGTCAAGAAAACATTTCATTCTGTTTTACTTAAATGCGCTGTTTAATTGTTTTCGACCATGCATAGGCCATGCATAATTGTGACAAGCGTTATGTATTTTCAGTCTTTTATAAAAGCAAATGTATGCATATGTTTTCCACATGTAATGTGTTCCAGGTGTGTAACACATGAAGGGCACTTAATTTGTTGTGCATGTGTGTGTTTGTGTAAACATGCTTGTTGCCTGAAGGATTACTCTGACCCCCTCTGAATATTTCAAGTCTTCATTCTTTTCAGAAAAAATAGAATAACTGCCTGCAGTAACATTTTACTACACACACTCTGTCATAACTTTACAATACTATAGTACCTTCAAGTCCTGAGAATTTTTTCGATGTTTATGAAGTCATAAATACAAATGTTTGCCAAGACATCAGGGTTATTCTTATAAACAAACAATTCGACATAAGGCTATGTTCACACTTGACTTCTTTTTTGAAAGCTGCTATTGAAGTTGAAAAAAACATTCTACGTCAAGCACCTTTTTCACAGCTAACCAATGATAAGCGTGTAGTGAGACCTATCCTTTAAAGTTGTGCTACAGTATATACAAGATACCTTAAATCATGGTGCTTAAGTAGATGTGTGCTGTTTTTCTCGTTACAATAGTAACCACAAAATCATGTGACTTAATGACAGGATTGCAGATTCTTGTGTGTGTGTCTATGGATGTTTAACCTATTTTCTCTTATACAGGAAAAGCCGTATAAATGCAGCGAGTGCAACAAGGCCTTCAGTCAGAAACGCGGCTTGGATGAACACATGCGCACACACACCGGAGAGAAGCCTTTCCAGTGCGATGTAAGTTAAAGACGCAGATACACACTAAACCTTCCACTGCTATAATGAATACATAATAATCACACAACCTCTGCTGTCCACCTCTCACACACACACTCACTGCAGGCTCAACCCACTGGAAGAGCAGAGCTGGTGGATTGTGGGTAGTGTGTGACATCGGTGGGTTTAGTCTTAGATCATTGACAGAACGAAAGCCGGTTTTGAGTTTAACCCTGCGGCCTTCGCACGTCCACATAATCAGCACCATGACGCGCATCAGACCACAAACTAAAACACTTTTACTGACGGCACATAAACTAGCGCGCACTCATGCTCTGTGTGTGTTTGTGAGAGGGTGTTACTGTGGCGTCAAAGCCGCAGTGGAAGGACTTCCTGCCAGGCAGACACAAGGATGAAACCACCCTGCACAAACTGACCCATCTCTGACCTTACAGCGTCTTAAACACACACACATTCAGACCCGACCCGCTCCAGGCTACGCCGTTAAAATGTCATGAACGCCTTCTTATCTTCTCAATATCCCTGAAAAAGACATTTGTGACCATCTGTGAATACTGCGTCATGTGTGTTAAAGCTGCGGTCCGTAACGTTTGCCTCTCAATCGAAGTCTGTTTGAAACATACATTTGCAGATTTTTTTTCACAATTTTTCAATTCAACTGAGCTACAGTACAAAAATGCAACAAAAAAGTACACCTTTAGCAGGCAATGCCACTCAATGTCACTCTATATTTGCCATCCTTTAATAAAATAAAAATCTTTGTAAATCTTAATAATTTGATGATAAATTAAATGAGTTTGTAAGGATCTTTGTGTTGAATCTTATCGGTAAGTAAAATATCATCATAGTTTGAATGTCAGTGTTGGAGAGATTCACAGACCCTTTAGCTTAACGGAGAGAAACAGGCAACAAAAACACATATGCAGATTTTCCTCTGTGTCTGAAACACTTTGCCAGCAGTGAACACACTTTGATGGACTCTTGAGGAACCTAAACACACCCGCTCACGCAGAGAAGTCTCTGTGCACACATTTCGCTAAATGAGAAACACTCTCGTGTATTTATTTCAATGGCAAGCTGCAGGCGTGTCGTTCTTTCGATGGTTTTAAAGACCGTAAAAGAACGAAATTGGCTGTTTCCTCTGTTTTTATTCTCTCGGCACTAGACGTGACAAGTCTTTTGAGCCTGAAGTGATTTGGGTTGAAATCTGCTGCTCTGAAGACGATTATTCCAATGGCTTCCATTGATGGCACATGATTCCGGTATTACTTTCATGCGAAGAATTTTGAAACAAACAGCGACGTGCCAGAAACCATTCTCAATCCAAATTTATTTGAAGCGTTGTTATTGACTCGCGTATTTCCCTTTATTTGAAGTGGTTTTTGGGGTCACATCTTTGTTTCACGGCTCCTGTTGGAGTTAAAGGCAAGGAACATTGTGTGACATGCTTGCTAAAGTGTTGTGATGGTCATTTTGAAATAGATTTTTCTCTAAAAGACTTTCACTAGGTCACATGTTATTATGTGAAGTTAAACATCTGTGCAGAAACTGAATAGTCCTATTATACAAACATGCACCACATTTATAGTGCTTTTCGGCATTTTGTACCTTGGCAACGCTCGTATTAGTTTTTAGATAATAGATGAAGCTGCAAGGTTTAAGGCTCATTCACACCAAGGATGATACCTATAACTACAAATATAAAGTTTTATAAATCTTTTTAAAATGAATATTGGACTCTACATCACATCTTTAAAATGTTACCTTTTGTGCTCCATTGAAGGAAGTCATACGGGTATAGAATGACCTAAAGTTTTTATTTGAATAAAAGCCGCAAACAAATATTTGTATACAACATACAGCCATATAACATGTCCAGTTCACAGTGAGGAACTACACTGTAAAAAATGTTCCGTAATTTTTTATTTTTAAAAATTCTGTAAAAAATACAGGAAAAGAACGTAAACAGTCTTGCAGTTTAAAACTTCAGGGCACAAACTTCAAGCTGTGAAGGAACTTAATACATTTTAGTATTTTATATCAACAGCATTTCTTTATATACAATGAAAACTTGCATATGCATAAAAGTGAAAACATAACATTTACTTAATATATTTCTTTGTAATTCTTTATTAAAACATCAAAGTCACTTTTAAACAAAGCAACATGCAACATGACATCAGCATCTCATTGCTGACCTTGAGTTAAACACAGACTCCAACCTTCAGCATAGTGGTGACCCACAAAACATTTAATATCAGAAAAGAAAAGAGAAAATACAAATTCTGTAGTTTTTACGGAAAAATACCGGCAGCTGTGGTTGCCAGCAAACTACCGTAAAATTACGTGAACATCCTGTTTTTATTCATCTAATCAATTCACAGTAGAAAACATGAGCCACACCCAGTATTCATCTTGTAAATACGTCAGAATACTGAAGACGATCATCACTTCTGCTTCACAGGGACTGCAGCATAACAGCCATGACTTGATGCTTTATTGGTGTATTCAAAGTCACCGTTTTTGTGATCAGGGTTTGCTTTAGTTGGCCTCTTTCAGCCGTCATAAATAAGTTTCCAGTTATCTTTGGGCTGCTATGACATTGTTTTATATAAAACATAGTTTTGTAGCAAATGCATCAAATGAAAATGTGTTTAGATATTTTCAAAAGCTTTTTCTGGGATGTTGTTTAATTACTTAATGTTTTTTTTCTTACAAATGTCTCAATGGATTTACATTTAAAATTCACATTTCCTGCAATTGTCAATATAAAAAGTATTTGAACCGTTAAAAAGCTTGCATTTGGTCTTTGACTCATAAATCAAGAATCAGAGTATGAATCTCAACAGTGGTGACTAACAAATGAAAAGCTTACAGCCGCAATGCATGCTGGGAGTCATTGATGAGTTTTGTGCTTTGATGATACCCAGAATGCATTGCGTTTATCTTAAGTGTTTTTTTCTGTTGTCACCATTGTTGAGACAAACTGTTATATTCTTGATGTCTGCGAGAACATTTATCATGTATCAGATTTGCCGTTGAAGATATTCAGTATATTATTTTATCTCATAAAATATCATAGATGTGGACAACAAATAACATTAAAGCACTACTTAAGCTCTCAAACATGTACTTCCTCTCCAATCTAAAGAAGTTAATGCGTTAGCTTTTTCTGAACTTTTTACCCTGCTGTTTCGGTGTCTGTTTCCCCACACAGATATCAAAACTGGGCAAAGACTTCTTCCCATGGAAAGCAAAGGGTCAAGACCACAACTAAAGCAAACACTCATCACCATAATGGTGACTCAACAAAACCATCGACATGTAAACTTGTGTTAATTTTCAATTAGAACTTTTGTAGACGTGCAATAGAAATAAAGTGACAGTGGTGTCTGTAAGTGAAGGTGATAAAAGTGTTTGTGGAGTTGAAAAAAAACTCCTTGTGAAAACTTTGGAATTTCACTGTTCATTTCCCAGAGAATTTGACAATGTTTTCCGTATTTTCTCTGTGAAAACTACAGAATTTCGGCATTTACGGCATTCTTTACAGGGTTTTCCGTAAAAACAATGGAAATTTTTGCTGTCAATTTTACAGTGTTTCTCCTTATTTTTTACGGACACTTTCTGATAACAGGTTTTTTGTGTGAAAACAACAGTATTTTACTGTTAATTTCCTAGGCATTTTTAACAGTGTAATGGGAAGCTTATGAGGCGTTAAATGTTCTTCGTGCTGTTTAAATAAAAAATGACATTCATTTTATAAAGAAAGTGACATCTGCAATGTCTCTCTCCCACACACTGTATCTATTCATGGAGATTAAGAATATTGAGTTTTCCTGGGGAGATATACTTGATTTATCATCCAAAATGGATTTGTGGGCCATTGGTGATGCTTATTTGATAGTGTGTGTAGCGTGGCACTAGGCTGCGGCTCTGACTGCAGGATTTAACCGACTTCGATTTACAGCTCGGTTTGGCTGCAGTTCACTAACACGCTCTTTCCGAGTGTGTGTTTTGTTGGCAGTGTAATTTCCAGTGGTTCTGGCATTGTGTGTGTGTGTGCGCTCAACGAATAGCATATGGCATTGTAATGGTAAGAAGATTTTATGTGGCTCCCTCCCTGGTTTTTGTAGTTATGTTTTGATTAATTTAGTTATTACTTGTTTATATGTCTGTTAAGATGTCTTCAGTATTTGTCTTTACATCCATCCTGCGTTCAGAGTGCACGAGGTCAGAATAACACACAAAATCAAAATCCGTAAACAAGCGCTGCTTTGATAAAATTCTAATAGCAATATAAAACGTAAGCTTTTTATGGGTTATGCAACGCATGCACTTCTGATGGCTACTTGACAGATTTCTTCTTTCCATTTTGAACAGAGGTCACGGCAGCAGAGATAGGGTGTTGCCTGATGATTTACAACTAGGTTTCCAAACCTTTTCTTTCATTTAAGCCAAATCAAAGTCCTGCGCCAATATCAACGCCATTGGTTGAGCCAGATTCTTGAAAGCGCAACAGTACTGCAAGAAGTCAGTTGTCTCTGCACATTGAATAGAAGAAAGTATGCAGTAAATCATGATTCATTATTTGTGTATTAACAGGTGTGTGACCTGTCCTTCAGTCTGAAGAAGATGTTGATCCGACACAAGCTGACCCATAACCCAAACCGACCTATGGCTGAATGTTCACTGTGCCACAAGAAGTTCACGCGGAATGACTACCTCAAAGTCCATATGGAGAACGTACACGGAGAGACAGAGGGATAGACAATCAAAAAAATGTGTCATATACCATACCAAGGATTCACACATAAATATACAAAACACACATTCCATGTTTAAGTATCGTTTATTGAGCAGTTACTGATAGTAAGCTACTGTTTTAGCATCAAATCAGTTTCAACACCAGCATAGAAATGTGCAATTGTACAGAAGGTTATGATGTTTACTATTTCTATATGTACGTTTGTTCTTTTTGTATGTCAGTTTCAATTCAACATTTGTCTCAACTGTTTGGAGATGTTGCGTGACCAAAGAAATATCTTGCCAGTTTTCTGTTTTTTTATGTTTGTTGGTTTTAAATGTTGTTTGCATCTAAGTGCATGATTCCATATTTATCATGTTATATTTGCAGTATTACTTAGGGTTTACATGAGGTTTTGTTTTATAGTCAATTTAACATCTTGCAGCATTAATTTGAAAAGTGCTTTGTTTTTCTTTAGTTGAATGACTGAAGAATTGCTGATATGGCTAATGTGGCCAGTCTGTTTTTTATACATTGCCGTACTCTCTGTTGTTCAAAGGGCTGTCCGTCTTCCCAGATCACAATTTACTGGTAATTATAAACAGTTGGATCTTGCTAAACTGGTGTCAAAGGAATCCAATGTGATTTGATACATGATTGGACATGCTGTCTTGATAGTTGTTCTTGAAGCCGGTTTCTAAAGCAGTGTGACAGTGGTAATAAAAGTATACTCATTATGTTTAAGGTCTACAGCAAAAATGGACAATTTCTGAAATCGATCTCTGATCCATATGCAAGAGGCAGTATTACAATAAAGCTTAGAGTAAATATTTTGTGATTTTTAAGGTCTTTCTTTGGTTTATGGAGTGTCAAACAACTAGTTTACGTACATACACAGTGTAAAAACACTTACATTTTCTAATAATAGGCAGTGACTGACTCTCAAATTTTTCTTTCGGCGATTCATCTGTCTTATCCCCTCCTGTCTGTCAGCCTACTCTGATCTGATTGGTCAGATGGTCAAGTCTGCTGTGATTGGTCTACAGTGTCGCAAATGGAACGTCGGCTGGTATTACACAGAGTGACACAAATCCGACCCGGAACTGAAATCAGAATGACAGACGACTTGTTTGCATGATTCAGAGTAGACTCCTTTTTCCCCGAGCCAATAGCTTTGATATTTTTTCACTTTTGGCATTACAACTTGGCAGACTGATTGCATTCAAACACAGCAACACTACACACTGCATGAAATGTCATTTTAAGGAGTTACTTTTTAAATGACGTCAATAAAAGTATGACGTTGAAGCTCATACAGACATATTGAGCTGAGCTGCTTATTTGGGTAATACAGGTTGAAGTCCGACAAGTGACTGATTCCATTGCTAATCTCTTTCTAAACATTTCCTGTCATTACATACTGTCTTTGTCTAACAAAACTGGTAAAAGACCAAAAATTAAACAAAACAATATATAAATTTAGATTATGACTCATGTAGTCATGTTATTTTGTGGTGTGCACAATAACGCTTATTGATAAAACACAGACTTGTTTTCTGTACACATAAAGTGAGGTGTTCCGTTTAATACAATTTGCACAAGAATTTCAAAACTTGAATGAGACTCAATGTGGTTCACCCAAGAAGAACATGTTCCTAGATCAACATTGATTATTTTGTCATTTTTAACCAAGTACAGCACTAAATCCCAGATGGCCCTTATTGGTTAATGTTGTTCCAGGACATCATACTACAATTAAAATCAAAGAGCTCTTGTTGGGTGGAAAACTAAATAATATGCCTATATTTACTGCACTGTAGAGTTTCCAACCATTTCTCTTCATGCTGAAGTTTACAATAATCTGTTCTGTGATTATTAACTGCTACATAATAGGATTGAAATTTATATGTTCAGCCCTACAATTTAGACCAAATTATTTTCTCAAATGTCCAAATGATTCGATTTGTATTATATTTGTGAAGCAAAAACGTTTGCGTCTGTAACCTCAGTTCCCTGATGGAGGGAACGAGATGTTCTGTCGAGAACAACCAATCAACTCTGACTACTATAGAAAAGGCCAATGAAATTTGGCGAATGAAATTTGCATGCGGTCTCCGCCCCCGGATGTCCGGTATAAAAGGAAGCCGGCGTGCAGCATTTTTTTACCTCTTGTTCTGAAGAGCCTGAGAGCCTCTCACGACTGCAGCGGAATACGATACGTGTTTGTGGCATAAGGGACACAACGTCTCGTTCCCTCCATCAGGGAACTGAGGTTACAGACGTACCCAAGACCTTCTCTTTCTGTCGGTCTCTCGACGTTGTGTCGAGAACGACAGATGGGGTTACCTATGGAAAACGCCACAAAGCTGTATCGCATCACAATCTCTAGTGAAGCGACGGTAACAGGCCTGGGCATGTCAGCTCGAAGCTTTCGCGAAATTGTAACCTTCCATATGGTGGTCGGGGGGTTCCAGAGCTCTCTTGGAGAAAGATGGGTACAGCCCTGACAGGTAACCTTTCATGGACGGAGGCCTTAGCTCTCTACTGGCGAGAGGCCATCCGGCTCGGGTTTACACCGGGTAAGCGCAACTTCCTTAATTAGGGATGCGCTGCAGAGATCACCTCCTACCCGTGGGGAGGAATACGGTGGACATAGGTATGGTCTCGTCCTTGGAGGAGAACGCGTGGAACGTGCGGACTGAGTAGTTAACCGCGAGGTGGAGGTCCACCTGGGGAAGCTCATAGGTTACCAGGAGTGGGAACCATTCTCATGAGGATACATCAGACGGAACAGCCCACGAAGGGGGTGTTACAGACGTCCGGTAGCACTAGGTCCGATTAGAGCTATCTGTGATAGTTCATATGGTATCCCGGCCTATGGGGGAAGGTTGCTCTGCCCAGCCAGCTCCCAGGGTGTGCTTGCTTAGTGATGGATGGAATGCCTGTTCTTAACCAGTGTTTGGGTAAGAAGGAAGGTTGGTGAGATACCTGTTCTTAGCCATATGTTTGGGTAAGAAGAGAGGTAGATAGCACACTGACCCAACCTACTGGAGGGTGGAAAGGTGCTTTCGCAGGCATACGCCCCCCCGGATGCCAGTCCTACATGTCGCCACACAGGAAGTGGGCTGACACCGGGTTTACGCAAAGGTTGTTAACCCTTGTGAAAGTGTTTGGGCGTAGCAGATGTCTGCTAGAGTGGCGCTTCTGGCCAGTGCCCAGGAGGTTTTTATACCCCGTGTGGAGTAAGCCCTCACTGCCAATGGGTGAGGAAGTTCGGAACCTCCCAGGACCACTGTAGGGTCCCAAGAGAGTATGGAGCTTGCCCTTATCTCGGTTCACCTGTAGTCCCAATCGATCTAGGTGCCGGAGCACAAGGTCCCTTTGTGTACATAACAGATCTCGGGAGTGTGCCAAGATAAGCCAGTCGTTGAGATAGTTTAGTACTCACACACCTTCCTCCCCTTCGTGAAGATCGTGGGGTCAAGGACAGACCGAAAGGGAGATCAGGTCGATTGTCAGGAAACCAATCCTGATGGATGTCAGGATGCGCCTCTTCATGAGCATCCTGATTGGCAGCTTGTTAAGGTGCTTTGTTCAGGGTACGCAGACCTATGGGGCGCGACCCGCCGTCTTTCTTGGGAACGATGAAGTGCGGGGTGTGACCCACAGAACATCTTGGTTTTGAGGGACGAACTCGCTGCATGTTTCGCCAGAAGGGTGGTGACCACTACCCGAAGTACGGAGGCGTCCCTGCCTCTGACAGAGGGAGAGAGGATGCCCCGAAACTCGGGAGAGTCTCTGGCAAACTGGATCGAGTAACCAAGACGGACCGTCCTCATTAGCCACCGACAGTTTGGGCAGATCTCGAGCTCCCAGGGACTGTGACAGGGGGACCAAGGGGACGGTCTGCTTCACCATTCGCATAGGGGGTGGTTCGTCGGCTGGGGAGCTAACCATATGTCGTGGGGGGGTCCCCGGAGGGAAGATTGGCCTTTTTGCCTGCCTGGCGGGACAGCTGCACGCACTGTCGGTTTGAGAGGGGTGGCAGCTGTCGTGTGTGTACGACCCTATGCCTCGCCTGGGCGTGAGGTCGGGTTGCCGGGCACAGTCCAGTGGAGTGTGCGATCGGCTGCAAGTACACCCGGGGAGAATGGAAAAACTCTGTGAGTAAGTGGGCGCCAGGCCCTGAAAAGGGTCCGGCTTTGTTGACGAGGCAGGAGCCGTCCCGTACCGACCGATCAGAGCCGTGGCTGTGAAGGTCGGGCCCGATGTTTTTATCTCCCTGGGGTCTTCCCGTCAGTGTCACTTCTTGCGAGAAGCACAGGAACCGGAGCTGATGTCGAAGGGGTCCTGGGCTGCCGGGAAGCAGACGTCACGCGGGATCTCGGAGGCCTCTAGGCGGCTGAGTCGTGGCGCCGTAAAATGTGACTAATTTCCACTGTCTGCTTCTTCACTGTTAAAAACTGCTGAGCGCAGTCCTCAACGGTGTTACCAACAACCCACCCTGCGAGACGGGTGCATCAAGAAATCAGACTTTCTCGGTGTCACTCATCTGCGCAAGGTACAGCCGGGGGTGTCTCTCCTGGACCACTACCATGGACATCGTCCAACCCAGGGCCCATGCCGCCACCTTGGTCGTCCGTAGAGCGCTGTCAGTGGCGGCACGGAGATCCTGCATTATACCCGGGTCGGCCTTACCCTCGTGGAGCTCTCTTAACGCCTTGGCCTGGCGGACATGCAGGATGGCCATGGCGTAGAGAGAGGAGGCAGCCTGTCCCGCGGCAGTGCAAGCCATCGACACCAGTGATGCCGAAGTCCTACAAGCCTTGGAAGGTAGGCGTGGCCGATTCCCCCAGGTGGCAGCCGTCTGCGGGCACAGGTGTACAGCAGCCGCACGTTTCAACCAGGGGATCTCGACGTAGCCTTTGGCTGCCCCACCATCGAGGGAAGTAAGGGAGCCGGAGCTGGTTTGACTGGAGCGGTCCGTGAGTGGAGCGCTCCAAGTTTTACACAGATCCTCATGCACCTCCGGGAAAAAATTGTATGCCCGGTTTAGCATGGCTGACAGCACTTCTGCTTCCTCCTGAGCTCGACCCCCCTGGCGGGGAGCTCGGATTCGTCAGAGTCGGATGCCAGTCTCCCTCTGATGCTGTGAGCGACATCTCATCTACGTCACGCATCGTTTCCGAGTGTGTGCCTGAGGATCCGGACAGTATGCCACCACCGGTTGGGGAACTTTCAGAAGAGCGAATCAGGGTGCGATCGGCCCGTGAGCACTTGGCTGGCGGGTTTACGCTTGCAGAGGTCCCCACATCACTAACGCTGCTAACACTGGCGGGCATCGGGGCCTTAGCAACCAACTTCACGGCCCGGGTAGCAACGAAATGGTGGTTGAAATTGAAATGGAGGGACGATCCGCTGCTCTACGTCGTAGATCCGGCAATGTAGAAGAAGAATTAATTGAATTTGTTTTGTTCGTAGTCATGAGCGAAGGCTCTGAAGAACAAAAGGTAAATGAATGCTGCACGCCGGCTTCCATTTATACTGGACATCCGGGGGTGGAGACCGGCATGCAAATTTTATTCGCCAAATTTCATTGGCCTTTTCTGTAGTAGTCAGAGTTGATTGGTTCTCAAGGGGGAACCCCATCTGTCGTTCTCGACACAACGTCGAGAGACCGACAGAAAGTTAACTGAATTTCCTCATGCAAGTGCTATTCCTACTACCATAAGACCTTCTCAAAGAAGTGGGAGTGAATTCTTGTTGGATTGAAATGTTGAGTTCAATTTTGTATCTTTTAAAACAAATATATAGACATATATTTAAAGACTAAGCATGATTCACAGCTGTGGACTATGTCTTTTCAAATTAGAGCATCTTGCTGGCTCATGTCAAAATAACTTGAGTACATAAAACATGACTTACAAGAGAAGCAATCATGTCATTGGTTAAACGATTATCTTTCCTCCTCCAGACCTTCTTGACAAATCTACATGCCTGTAATCTGTCTCACTTTGGACACTTCTGGACTTAGGGATCTTGGCATTCTGAGACGCGACTGTTATCTCGTCTTGTGTTCTAAAGGTGACATGGGGTTACATGTGAAGCAGGTGACTTGTACTTAAAGGGACAGTTCACCTAAAATCGAAATTTCAAACCCTTTCTTACTTCTGACGTTTTGTTTCTTTTGTGAGGATTTCTTTTGGGTGGAATGAGAGACTGAAAAATATAGTGTTTATCGCTTGCAAAACTCTACAGTGTGTCGACTGCTCTCTCGCACACATTATATATTTCAATATGTCCTGTCTTCAATCACACAAAATGGGTTCATACACACGAGTGATTTACTCAGCCCATCCGCATAGCTGTGAGTGGGTGTGTGTATGAGAAAGTTCATGGTGAAGTTTTAAAGGGTTGTGGGGCTTGTAACTTCCTCGGAATCAGTATCTTTAGGTATGTTTGAGCTCTATCATGTTCCCTCTTTTTATCTCTCCCTGTCTCCAAAATGTTTCCAAAATGCCTAAATTCACGCCCCAACCCAGGATGTATTCTCTTGGGAACAGGAGTTACCGCGGTAACCCCCATGGGCGTGACAGAACATCCCAGATCGTTTTAACCCACGCTGGCGGCCGAACCTGCGGCCAAGACACTTTTCCTTCTTAACACTCTGACACACACCGACCGCAGACGGTAGGAACGTCCTGGATTTTTTTAGTTTATCAGCGGTGATGGAGAACCCCATGACACGCAGTATAACTTTGCGTTCAGTGTATATATGTGTTTCTAATTTTTCTTTTTTATGAGTTCGCTGGTTTCCTGTTCCTCTATGCAGATGTGAGTGTGTATGTTGTGTACACTGGTCTCCACCCTGACTACCGGAGTATCATTAACCTCTCACCGCCCAAACCATCCAATCAGACGGGACCGCTGTCACCACAGTAACAGGTAGTGTGGGATACTTTCCTGAGCCTCGGAATGTAAAGTATGGCCGTCCAACTGGAATCCTAAGGTCTGGAATCTAAGGAAAACTGTGTGTTTAACGTGTTTTTGTATGGAAAAAACAGGGAGCTGTACTAAGAAGGAAAACCCAGGCCCATAACCACATCGAGGAAAAAAAAGGAAAGCCATAAATCAAGAAGAAACACTTGAAATATAAGAGGATAGCTAATTGTGTTGCTTATTCCTAAATTATGGAGCTTCTAGAGGTTGGATGAAAAATAACAAACATTTTTAAGGCTATTGGGGATAGTTCAACCTAATTTTTTTTAATAATTAGTACCCACAAGTAGTTCAAATCCTGTCTCTTTCCTCTGTGGAGCACAAAAGAAGATATTTTGAGAAATGTCTCAATGGTTTTGTGTCCATACGTCAATAGGCACAGTGTTGTTTGGTAACCTGCTTTCTTCCAAATTCTCCTTTTAAGTTCTGCAGTAGAGAGAAAGTCTGAATAATTGAAGAGAATTTTCATTTTTGAGTAATTATGCCTTCATATGATTCCAACCAGCTGCATGATTCAAGTTGTTAATCTTCCATTATAAATTATAGACCTGGTTTCACAGACAAGGCTTCAGACTAGTCGCAGACTAAAATGAATGTTTGAACTGTCGTAACTGAAAATATCTTGCCCTGACATATTTTAAAATAGATCAGTACCGTTGTATTGGGTTAAGATGCACACTAGTAATGTTTATTTTCTAAAGGATCTTCATAAAAGTGACTTAAATATCCTAATTTAACTAATGCATAGTCCTGGTTTAAGAGAAGCCTTGTCTGTGAAACCGGGCCATATAGTTTTGATTCTAAATTATAACTTTATGTTAATTATTCAAAAAATATTTACATCATTTGAATTCTGTTGGATATTAGCATGGTATGCTGCTAACTATTAAAAGGGCCTAGAATTAGGATAATGAATTTTATGAATTGATCACAATGGTGATTACAAGTTTCATATGTTCTGCTGCAATAAATTAATAAACAAAAATAGTTCTCAAACACAGACACCTTCTGTTTATCTTAACACTAAGATTGATATTCAGAAAAATATATTGTTCTTGTCGACACAAAGGCTTGCGTTGATCCAATTTGAGTTCAAGTCTTAAATGAAAAATGTAGCTGACAAATTTAACTGAGCAGACGGATTTTTCCTACATAATACAAGTACATCAACGGAGACACAGAGAACACACAACGCTAGATTTCTTTGTCCAAATCATTTTTGAGACATTTTCTCCACGTCTCTACTTTAGGCCAAAGCAAACATTTGTCCTGACATTTTCATATGGCTCTGTGATTTTAAAGTGCCTCCAAGTCTAGCCAACCATCAGGCAAATTTGTACATTTTTTCTCACTCAGATCCAGTTCCCTTTAGTTTCTTCTCGTAAAGAGGTGGACGCTTGATCTCGTTGTTTTATACAGATATGACAAATTTATTTGAATTTCATCTCTTATGGCTCGGATGGCCAGGCAGAACTTATAAGTCTGTATTCCACACTTCCCCTCAACATTTTGCAGGAGAAAACACTGTGTGTCTGATCACTCTCGTACCCTCATCAGAAGAGCCAGTGAGAGCCAACCCGTCACTCTAAGGATTATTAGTTGTTGCCAGAGAGCCCGACATTCCCTTTCTGAAGGAATTCCACTGCAAAAGAGTGACAATTTAATTCCACTCTTTTGTGCTTGATTCTGAGCATGCAATGCATCTGGATAATATGTGGTGAATTCAGGTTTATCCTAAATCAAAAACACACCCCTCAATGTTTTTCCACAATAAGGGAAGATTGAGAGATTGAGTGGAAAGGTTTATAAGTGAATTTAAGAAAAAAGCAAAAAAACGATAGAAACACATGAATGAGATTAGCAGGGCAGTGTTGGCTTGCTCACCGGGAGACTGCATTTATTTGTTAGTTGATCTTGCTTGTTCTATAAACACCATGCACTGTGCTGTGTTTTACCTTTCTGTGTTTTTCTGATTTCCTTAGTTGCTCCTGTAAAGCTGCTTTGGAACAATGCACATTGTGAAAAGCGCTATATAAATAAATTGAATTGAATTGAAATTTATAAAACGAGTCCTGTGTAGGCAAGAAGGGAGTTACATCAGCCCAAAGTATGGTACATAAACTTCAGATCTGTCAGCGGACACATCACAAACATCACAAAGGATATTAACACTCCACCACAAACCTGTCCGCACTTCACACAAACACATTAATGTATAGCCTTTCAAGCACGTTCTCTCACACAGACGCACACGCTGTGCTGTCCTCACTCTACATGCTAATGCTGACAGAAAAACACAAGGGAATTATGTCAATTTCATTTCACTGAAAGAGCAGAGCAGAAACTCAGTGGTCGTTAATCCAGCTGAACAGTCTTATGATTTTTACAGGAGTTGGGGTTGATAAAACACTGAAAACGATTCCTACAAAAATTGAAAAAACTTTTATTTTTATTTTGTAATGTGTACTTCGTTAAAATACATCCTGTCAGTGACTTCTTAAGAGGAAAAAAACAGATGAAAACTAATTTCCAAAGATGTGCTGCACATCCTAATACCAAATCCTACCATGATCTTCCTATACTATCAGAGCCATTTCTCCTGTTAAAAAGGCATTATTTGGCCAAAAACTATATACTTTTACTGTGTGAGAACTGGTTGTGATAAAGAGCAGGTTTGCCATAATAGGTACTGTAGAGGTGGTTGTCATGGCCAGCCTGGTCCAAACGCACTGCAAAGAATCTATAAGAAGTGATATTTATTTCCATTAAAAGTGATCATCATATGAAATGATAGAATGTTCCCGAGGGCCCTTTAAAAATATTTTCCTCCCTCTCCATTTTTTTTTTTTAATTTGTCTTACTATTCATTTTCTATCCTTTACTCTCACAGAAAGTCTGTTGTTAAAATGGAATGAAACTCCTGTTTTTTTCTTGTTGCTATAATTCTGTGTAACCATTTTTCCCTTGATGGATGGACCCATAGATAATACTCTCCAGTGTATGTGTACATGTGTGTTTCTGAGAACGGGGAAACAGAGTGCTTCTCTGAGACCCCTCAATTAGTCACGCTGAACCTGTTGGACCACACACATGCATTAGGTACACACACACACTCGCTCAACAGAAGCAATGGCCTTGGTGTCAGCGCCTACTTGGTGTTGTATTAATATACAACAGTAGATCTCTCAAACAGGAAGCCACAAGTCATATGTGGCCATCTCATTTGACATGCACACACACTTCTCATTCTTCTCCGTGTGTGCGTGTGTGTTTGTGTGCATAAAATGGTTTGTGTCTATCTCAAGGCCACACCTCTCAAACAAAATGTAACACACACAGTGATGCCTTTTCTTTACCTTTGGTAAACAGCTCACTTTATTACTGGCATCTGTACAAATATACCGTAAGGCAGGTGATCGGAATCCTGCGGAAACATCTCTCAATGCTACTGTTTTCCTGTTGAACATCTGATGATAAAACATTTCAGAAGTTGTCAGGAAACGACAAAAAAGAGAAAATAGCATGTCATATTTTTATTTTCAAACACACTGCTCTGTATAACCTAACATAAACAAAGAACAGACGTTTCCTGTTTGTCAAGACAATCTTCTGTTAGAAATGAAGGTTTGCTCATAACACTGGGCCCTGATGAAATAGTGCATCTCACACACCCTTAAAAGCAAACCTGATAAAACCTCTTTCAAAATCTAAAGCAATCACATCAGTGCTGGTTCGGGCGGGATTTGGGCTCAATCAGAACGTTGGAGTGAAAGAAGCTCAGTTCACTAGATCAAAGATGACAATACGTCTGTAAATCTCATTCTCAGATGAGAGTTTGAGACGTATTTAACTGCTGTGAATGCTGGGAAATCAGAGGAAAGTACCAACGTGTGAATCATTACACATGAATGAAAGAATCTATGTCTGCAGATTTTATTGTTTTCTCTTATCCTTTCTTCTTTTTTGGTTTTATCGCTTTTAGTGCTCAGATAAGAACTTTCATATGCCAGAGTAGTATGTAAGACAAGCTGTTCTATGTGCAGAATATTACTCTAAAGTTACAAAACAGTATGTAAAATAGTGTGTTTTAGGTTCTATTATGAAATGGATAGTTTCCGTCTGTGATTCAGATCAGTCTGTAACTGCTGGCAGTCCAATCAAATAATTGTCAATAAAAAATCATGGTTGTGATTCACACTGGGAATGGCAGGTCATGACCGGTGTCTTGTTTTGTGGGTTATTGTGTGTATTGGTTGTATACTGTAGAAGGTCAATTGGATTTTTCATAGATTTAGAAACTGCTCAAACGATCCACAATACACACTGCATTGTCCATTCAGTACATTCACAAACAGGTAGTATGCCACCCAGAGCGTGCAGCCAGTACATGTGCATTTCAACGTGTGTCTCTGTCTGTATGTGGGCCGCCTGTATATCTTTGTTTCAAACATGGGAATCTCTTCAAACTGTTCATTCATCACACGCTCATCTGCTCTCTGAACTGCTCCATTGAGCCGTGCGGTGTTTAGTGGGATAAGATCTCAACACGCACACACACAAACATTTAAACATACATGCAAAACAAATCCTAAACATTCACAGCTCAATGACAATCATTTTCTCATTTATCTATCACATTGTTAATGTCTGATTATGTGAGCATTATTCAAAGGACATATTATTCAAATGTAAAACTGCACAAACAGTTGCAGTTTTGCTTCATTGACCCAGCATTGAACTTTCTGTTTTAACATAACATACAGTTTTTACTTTTAAATAAATGGTAACACTTACTCGTTGTATTTGCTTTCACAACGCAGTGTACAGGTCAAATATATATATATATATATTTAGTGCTTGGAATGATTTTTTAAATGTATTTTATAGATAAAATCAGCATAAATATCCATCAAAACCTTCATTTTCGATATCAAAAGAAAAATTCTATAACAAAAAGGAAAAATTGTTCTTAATCTGTGTTCTGATGTACAAAGATATTTGGAAAAAAACAGTTCTTGACCACCATTGACTACCATAGTTGCTTTACACTTGTTTTATTTGAACACAAAAGAAGATATTTTGAAGAATGTAGTAAAACAAACCATTCAGGTCAATTTTATGTTAACAAATACAACCTTATTAGAAAGTGTTACTAAATAAATATTTATTTCATTTCCAAATTGAACAAGTAATCTTCCCTGGCTCTCACTGTTATTTATATGTTATTTTCAACACAAACAAAAGTATGTTTCGAATGAAGTTATAAAGGGTCCCTCCTGAGTCAGCTGAAAGTCATAACTTAGATGAAGACAGCAAATGCATTGCTTCACGGTCTTTTTCTCTGGTCTTTTAATCTGCACAGCGAGTCATAAGATATAAACACCAGGGAGAACATTTGTTCAGGATTAGTCTTCTTTAACATGTTTTTTTTTATATATTTTCTCATCTTCAAAGCTTCGGTAGCACCGCATACCCACGATTCCTCTCTCTGGGAGCCCTATGACTGCTAACTGCAATTTATGTTGATGTCATAGCATCTTTTCAAAACAATTGGTAACTTGAGAGTTCTAAAGTGAAGCTCTTGGCTTTCATTCATTCACCTGTTTGGAGAAGAGAATGGGGTTGTTTTGGGTTGTGCTTTGGATGAAAAGGGTTTTGCGTTATGCATATGTGCGAGCTCACACACACTTTAAGGGCTGAACAACCTTTGTTCTATTAGTGAAGCAGGTTGAGTTTCATTAGAAACATGTTGAAAAGTGAAAGGGAATTGACTTCATAAATGAAAACCGATGGAGTCTTGAGTGAGGTTAAGCGGAGAGATGCCCTCTCTGAGTGTGTGTGAGTGTGTGTGTAGTTGTGCTTCTACAGGTCATGCATTTATGATGACCTTAAATAAACCAAAGATACCAAGATAGATACCGGTCAACCACGTCTCTCATAACATTAAAAAAAACTACTTAAAACCCATCTCTTCTGTGAATACTTGACAGAAAATGAGAAAAAAAGGTAAAAAAAACACTAACCCTCTCTCTTTCTCTCAACAGGTATTAGTCTAGCTTTTGTTGAAACTAGTAAACTTGTATTAGCACCTATTGTATTATTGTTGTATGACATATATCCCTCATTGCTCCCTGAACTCTCTGTAAGTTGCTTTGGATAAAAGTGTCTGCTTAATGAATAAATGTAAATGTAGACAATAGCAAAACTCCCACATTTATTGAAAATGCATCCACCCAACAAATCTATTTAACAATTCAAATATTTATCAACATATGCATGAATTTATCCATCCGTCTATCCATATGCACAGTGTTGGGTAAGTTACTCTGAAAAAGTTATTCATTACGAGTCAATTATTACATACTCAATAGTGTTATTAGATTACTGTACAAATTACTCTCTCAAAAAGTACATAATTACTTATAACAAACTAATTTCTGTATATACTATATCAACCTTGATTTGTTAAAGGAGGCATGAATTAAAATCACAATTTTAACCCAAGCTTTTGTTATATGAGAGGAAATCCTATTCACGCAAACATCATGTAAGTGTCAGAATTGAAAACACCCTTGTAACTGAGATTACATCTGTTATTGACACCAGGCTCAGCGAACGCCAGGTTCTGGAATGCACCTATAGGTTGAACACCGCATACACAGAATGAATATCAACAACGACTTCTCTCGCCCCGCCCACTGGTTCGCGCATGACAATTCTGAAGTAACACAAGTGGCGCGGAACCAAATAGAGCGAGCAAGCAGTAAACAAACATGCTGTTAAAGATAGCTAAATATTGGGCCATCGGTGGTTGTGGAAGAATACAGTCGCTGCATAACCTTCCTTTAGATTCCGTTATTAGGAATGCGTGGTTAAAGTTTATATTTAAAGATGTTCCAGCTCATGGAGCGTTTGTTCGTTTGATTTCTCTGATGATTCCTTTGTAAACAAGGCAAAGATGGACACTGGATCTGTGGAATGAATAAAATTAAAAAGCAGTGCTGTGCCGTCAAAATTGGATCCGATAGTAATGGCGCAGCAATCTTATGTGAGTAAAACATTTTTGTACTGTGAGTCACTATTGCTTTGTTAGAGATCGCTTGATATTCCCTGAGCACTATTCACATGAGATTAGTGTTACCTGGGGACCTCCAGTCATTTGTATTAATTGCAGTGGTTATTTGTGATCTTAAGCCTGTGCGAATCGGGATCTCTGTGATTTGGCCGGCTCATATATAATTTTTCAAGGTTTTATCCAACGTTTGCGAAAAAATAGAGGCTGTTTTGAAGTGTTTTGTTTTTATTTCGGGTGCTGGGTGATATCCATAAGTTACGGAGTCTCCTGTTTGTTTATTTATCATGGAAACTGTTGAGACCCGCGATCGCGGTGATCTTTTGTCTGTTTCGCAATCACTGGTCTCAAATGCTGACAGGTACGGTCATATATCATTAAGATCAATACAACTATAGGCTATAAACTATAAGCAAAGCCTTGCCATCACATCTGGGAAATAAGTCAGTAAATTTGAGAAAAATCATCCAGTGCGAATGCATCACATGAAATACTGATGTGTGGAGGTCATTTATAATTCCCAGGAGGTCTCCAGATAATACTAATGCAATGCGAAAACTGTGAATGGTGCTTATGTGTAACCTAACATCATGTCTCGAACCAAATTCACAGAAGGCTCCTGTCGTGATTCTGCCTCATCATGTCATGTCTTTCTTGGTCTTGGGGCAGAATCATAGCAGGAACCCTTGTTTCATGTGGAGAGAAGCTTTTGGCGTTATAGGCCTTTCATACGCTCTCTCCAGGTCTCAACTCTGATCCCGCCCTTTCGTCTCCTTAGTTACATTGTTAAGTGTTTACTGACTCACACCTGTTATTGTTTATTATCCTGTGTTAGTTCCCCTTTAAAAAGTCCTCATGTCTATTGTCCTGTGCCAGTTCGTTTTGTGACATATCTGCCTGTGATGGTTACCAAGAGCCAAGTAAGTCAAGTCCAGTCAGTGTAGCTATTTGTCTAGCTTTGTATTCATCTAGTCTAGTTAGTCTGTGTTCCTGTGATTCCCAACCACACAGAGTACTGGGGTGTGGAAGTTAATATCAGAGCAGAAATCCTAGTTAAGATGGAATAAGTCAGGAATAAATGACCCGGAGAGTGTCAGCCGCTCAGAGAGGAGAGATACCATTAACACTCAGCAGCAGAGAAAATAAACCTGCGGAGAGATTTATTAGCTTGTGAGTTTATGTGTGAGTGCATAAGTAGGGTGTGTGCCTGTCTGTTTTGCTAGGTGCCCTTGTTTGTTTTCTTTGCATTCACCGTTCTGGTTTCTGCATGGCGTGTGCAGTGATACATGTAAGTGTAAGTATGTTTGTGGTGTGAACACATAATTATATGCGAAGTGTAATTGTACCTCACATTAACAATGTTTAGCATGTCCATGCTTGTTCTCTCTCTTAAAGGGATGCTCTTTTCACTTTTTATTGGTGTGTGTGTTTATCGCAGTGCTAGATCTTATAAAAATGTCTGTTTGGATGTCAGTGGCAGCTCATACATGGAATGTGTAATCAGATGGGGAAATCCAGAGCGCTTCTGTACATTCCTGGGCTCATACTGCAGGCCCAGACACCCATTCCCTGTGGAGAAACCTCTCCATTGCCGATGAGGGTATTAGTGCCAGGGTCAACAGGCTGAGTTATCCCAGAACTCTGTACCAGGACCATGTTGATGGGATGGATTTGGCAACGCTTGGTTTGACCTAATTGTGTTTGAAAAGTAAAAAGTGGTGGATACACACTTCCTTCGGAGAAACTCCACCAAACCCAATGAGAGAATCAGCATCTTACTTTCATCATTAGGGTCACAGGTTGAGTTTTCCCACAATTCTCATTCCTCATTGAAGCTCAAGAGGCAGCATGCAACAAATCTGAGGGGGCCAGGCTTTCATGCAATGTTTATCATCTGACCAGGGTCAAAGTGTCATCATACCAGCTCCAAGAGACCAGCCGTGCTCGCCGTTGATTTGCCCCAAAGGCCAGAGGAGAACAAATTTCCCGCTGGGTACAAAGATGCCCTCTCATGAGCATTTGGATAAAACGTCTCGCCTCATGGACGCAAGACATCTGCGGGCCAGATGTCCTGAATGCCTCAATTTCCTTCAAAGAAACAATTAGGGAGAATTATCGCAACATTCAAATGAATTTCGCCCAGAATTAAAATGTTTTGGACCGGGAGATGCAGGGAGCTGTGGCTAGGGAGGTTATAGGGCTACAAGAACAGGTGGTTACAATCTCTGGCCAAAGTCTCAATGGTGTTCAAGAGCCAATGGAGGGGAGAGTGGAGAAAAGAAACCTGCTGTTTGTTCAGGCACTTGTTTGTGTGGACAAGTGCCAATATTCTACACATGCTAACGGCTGACATGGCTTTAATGGGCGTCATTGAATATAATGGTGGCTCATTTTCCTAATACAACTATTAGCCAAACCCCTTGTGCGCATGATGAAGGGACACCAAGCTCTCCAAACAAACATCAACTAATATCAACCACATAAACCAGGGGGTCAAAACTTGGCTAGTTAACACCGTCAATTAGGAGTCCTATCTAAACAATAATACGGCCAAAATATCTTAGTCCAATGATGGCAATTCCGTGTTGAAAATGTTGGCAAGTAGCAGTTGCAAATAATTATTTATATTAAAGGTATACTGTATATCATTATACAGTCACTATTGAGTATGCATTCTATAGTCGGTCAAGTTAGACAAATTTTCACGCATATACAGTATATGAATCCTCCCTGACACATGAAACACTCATCTAAAAAAACAGTTCAGGCTGGAATGTATGGTATGTTTGTGAGAGAAAGGTATTTGGAGACCTTTAGGCCTGAAATAAAAACTCTGTTGGTTATACATGAGAAGCACATTGGACCGTATGGATGTATTGGGCCATCAGTTGTATGTTTGTACGAATCAAGAATAATTGTGTTTGAAAAGTGGGGAGTGGCAGGGATGCTGTCCAGTGAGAGCCTTTGAACACATACACGCCAACATATGTTTTCCACTTGTGGTGTGTTAAAAAGACCAGGTTGGAGAAACATGAATTCTGCCATTCTGAAACGTACATAAAGAGGAAACACTGAAATGGTAAAAGTTATACCATTAGGTTTAGGGTTTGGGTTAGAGGTTATAATTTGCACGCCAACATTAGGTTTTGGTGTTAGATTTAACATTTTAGAGTTTGGGTTATGATACAGGTTAATAGAACAAATTAGCGTTGAATATCAATGCACACAAAATTGGCGTAATACTTGCATGCAAAAATAGGCAAATTATATGCACGCACAATTCAATGTTGGCATACGTATTTCACAATATTACAACAGCGCGTGTTATTTATACTCAATTGATGAGAATGGGCTCTGTAGACTGACACCTACATAAGCATCATCACAGTGTATCAAAATGTGTACACAAACACACACAAATAATGCAAAAATTAAAAACTGGTTCTTAGAAGTGATTGCCAGCGCATAGGTGATAGTGATGTATGAGGTGTGTTCATGAGTAAATGTGTTTTTTCTGTGACCGTGACAACAGTGTGATGGTTGTGTTATCTGCTCTGTTGAACTAAAGACATGTGCTTGAGACTTGACCTGCTCTTGTGAACTTCGGATGAAAGAATCTGGACATTTCATGCTGGACAACCCACATTAATCAAACATGCATGCACACACAGACACACACACACGCACACACACACACACACACACGCATGCACACATGTACACAACATACAGCGCATCCATACATACTTAACCACATGAAACACATGCCACATATCTGTTCCACTGTGTGCCAAAAAGACGAAAAAGACCAGGTTGGAGAAACATGAATTTCCATGTCAATACAGGCTACAGTGTATACAGACTACACTAAATTTCCAGGCTAAAATGTTGAGTACATGCAGATGTACAGATAATCCCTGAAAGACAGTTGCTGAGACTTACTGTTGCATAATGGGAGAAGAAGTGATCCATTGCTGTAATGTTCTCTCACAGATGTCCTATGGACAGGAGTAAAACTAGTCCCTGAACTCTGAAAAACCTGGCTGAACCCACAGAGAGGTTGGGTAGACGGCTAAGCAGGTGGAAACCTAGTCCAGTTCGAAGGTCAGGGTAGCATTTCAGGGCAGGACCTGGTAATCTGTACCATAGAGAACCTCTGACTCTTCAACTTCACATGAAGCTATGAGTCTGTGGTTCCTGACATTTGGTGAAGAAATCAGCCTAATTCACAATTTCAGCTCACATGATAAACATCCGTTATCTGGTCTTTAGACTAAGCTAGTCTTTATTTATGAACTACTTCACTAGTAAAATCCAAGATATAAGAGAAAAAATTATAACAATGCAACCTGAAGTGAAACCCGCTGAACAAACTAACTACAGTACCCCTAAGGAGAAATTGCAATTATTTTCTACTGTAGATCACAATGAACTGTCTAAAATCATTAGATCATCTAAATCAACAACATGCATGCTAGACCCTATACCTACAAAACTACTAAAAGAAATGCTCCCAGAAATTATAGATCCTCTTCTTAGTATTATTAACTCATCTCTGACACTAGGACATGTGCCTTAAGCATTTAAGGTGGCTGTTATAAGGCCCCTTGTCAAAAAACCCAAACTTGACCCTAAAGAACTAGGGAATTACAGGCCTATATCGAATTTACCTTTTATATCTAAAATTCTGGAAAAAGTAGTTTCAACTCAATTATGCTCCTTCCTCCAAAGGAATGACATTAATGAAGAATTCCAGTCTGGATTTCGAGCATGTCACAGTACAGAGACTGCTTTGATTAGAGTTACAAATGATCTGCTCTTAGCGTCTGACCGTGGCTGTATTTCGTTATTGGTGCTGCTAGACCTTAGTGCTGCATTTGACACCATTGACCATAGCATACTTCTACATAGACTCGAAAATTACGTCGGCATTAACGGAATAGCATTGAAATGGTTCAAGTCTTATTTATCCGACCGTTTTCAATTTGTAGCAATAAAGAATGAGGTGTCCCGCAAATCGCAAGTCCAGTACGGTGTACCACAGGGTTCAGTCTTGGGGCCTCTGCTCTTCGCATTATACATGCTACCTCTAGGAGATATAATAAAGCGACACGGAATTAGCTTTCACTGTTATGCTGATGATACTCAACTTTATATTTCCTCGAAGCCTCACGAAACCCAGCAGTTCGATCGAATAAAGGATTGCATAGTTGACTTAAAAAACTGGATGAGTAACAATTTTTTACTATTAAACTCGGACAAAACAGAAGTGTTACTTACGGGACCGAAAACCGCTATACGTAACAACCAAGAATACTGCTTAATGATTGACGGATGCTCCATAAAATCCTCGTTGTCAGCTAAGAATCTTGGCGTTGTATTCAATAGTACTCTGTCATTTGAAAGCCATGTCACCAACACCTGTAAAATTGCATTTTTCCATCTTAAGAATATATCTAAACTACGTCATATGCTGTCGATGTCAGATGCAGAGAAATTAATTCATGCATTCATGACATCAAGACTAGATTACTGTAATGCACTTCTAGGTGGTTGCCCTGCAGGCCTATTACAAAAACTGCAACTGGTTCAAAACGCGGCAGCTCGAGTTCTTACACGTACTAAAAAGTATGAGCATATAACCCCGGTTCTTTCAACCTTGCACTGGTTACCTATAAAACATCGCATTAACTTTAAGATCTTGCTTATTACCTATAAAGCCCTGCATGGTCTAGCGCCGCAGTATTTAAATGAACTTCTATTGTATTACAGACCTCCACGTGCATTACGCTCTCAGGAGTCCTGTCAGTTGGTAATACCTAGAATTTCAAAATCAAGTGCAGGTGGTAGATCCTTTTCTTATCTAGCGCCTAAACTGTGGAATATTCTTCCCTGCAATGTCCGGGAGGCAGACACACTCTGTCAGTTTAAGTCTAGACTAAAGACGCATCTTTTTAATCTTGCATACACTACACTTCCATAATATTAATCCTCAGAGGATTTAGGCTGCATTATTTAGATCAACCGGAACCAGGAACACATCCAACAACAAATGATGTACTTGTTGCATCAAAGAGTGCAGAACAGTACTCTACTCTCAGCCAGTCTTGTCTCTTTGTTCCAAGGTTACCGCAGGCCCAGACCTGATGGCAGAGCTGAGAATGGGAAGCGGTGACCTGACAAGAGCTAAGAGGATAGAGCTGGATAAAGGACGTGGCAACTTTGATTTTCCTACAACATTTCAAATGCTATTAGATTGTTAATGATAATCTTAAATCTACCATTTACCTTATTAAGCTTATTTTTTTATTTTTATTGAGCCTTGTTGTGCAAGCACTGTTGTGCCTGTGCAGAGGCAGCAGCTTTTGCCAGAGGGGAACTGGAATCCCCCGGTCGGGCCTGGGTTCCCCTGAGTTTTTTTTTTCTCGATTAGAGTTTTGGGTTCCTCGCCACCGTTTGCATATTGTTTTGCACTATCTGCCTGGCCGGGGGGGCTGCTTTAGAATTCAGAAATTAGAAATAATTAATATATAAGAATTTATAGTCCGTTTAATATTTGACCTGTGGTTCTCTCTCTCCTTTATCTCAAATGTGTCCTTTCACTGTCCTTTTGTGCGAGTGTGTTTGTGTGTGTGTGTGTGTGTGTGAGTGTGCTTGTGTGTGTGCGTCTATGTCAATGTGTGTAAGTATGTATGCATATTGTGTGTGTGGAGCATTTGTATGTCTGTCTTTTGTTGTTTTCCACCTTTTTCTTGTTTTTACAGGTATATGCCTTTAGTTGTTTTACTTGTAATCTATTGTGTCTCATGTACAGCTGCTTTGTAACAATGAAAATTGTAAAAAGCGCTATATAAATAAAGTTGAGTTGAGTTGAGTTATTGCTTTGGTGGTATTACATAAAAAAAAACATTTTGGAGGTTTAGTTAGCATATGTTGATAAGTGGTCTGGTAATCATAACATCCTGTTACGTAATAGGAGATCATATATATATTTTTTAATTCAATTTAGATGTATTTTTGTTTTAATGCTATTAACATAGTTTCAGTACAAGAGTAAAAGCTTTCTTTGACCATGGCAGCATAAAAACAAACATCACATTTCATTTTGCCATTTCATTATGACAAGTTAAACCAGCTCAGGACCATCTTAAACCAGCACATGACCAGCTACCATGCTTCAAAATCTACCTGTCCATCATATGCTGTTTTTTTCAGCAGGGTGTCCCAACATTTACTGAAAATCCTTTAGATTTCAACCAATCAGATGAAGGCTTCAAAATGAAAGTCTACTTAATGTTTTCAAATTTGTGTGCCTTTTGATCAGATGTTCAGCCAACAATCTGTAGGCATATAGTATATTTATATATATATTTTGTAGTCTGAATTTTCTGTGTAAGTGTAACAACGATATTATAAATGCTGTGAAAATAACTCTTCTCAGGAGGACAATAAAAGTCTGTCTCTCTTTTCTTCATCATATGTTCTTAAATTTCCCCTCATTTTCAATTCCAGGGCCCATTCCTCACACATACACACACATACATGCACGCAAGCACATGTGACTGGCAGCGCTGGGGAGGTGCAGCTGCAGATTGTAAAAATAAACGCAGCATGTTTTAAGAACCAGGAGATTAGCTCTCTTTTATGGACAGCTCTTTCATGTGTGACTCCCTGAGCACTGGTCATGAAAAGAGAGAACAGGTTAGAAACAGGGAAAAAGGGGTGTGGAGTTTTTCGTGGTGAGGCAAGCTGCCGGAATGTGGGGATTTTTTTCAGTTTTACTACTTTTTCATAAGTGTGTTGTTTGATGTGAGAATCGGTGCATGAGGCATGTAGGCAGATGTGAGTGTGTAAATGTGTGTAATCAATAAAAACACTAATACAAGCACTGGGCCTCATTTATGAAATGAGCGTACGTCTGAAACTGGGCGTTCGGTCATTTACATGCAAAACTTTTATCAATATGGATGCGAGCAATTGCTACGATCAAATCTCACGACAGTTCTCAGTCTCAGTGTAAGCAAGTATTGAGATAGGGTGAAAGTCTGTGTACGCTTTACACTTTTAATTATTCCTGAAAAGGAATAATAACAAATAAACAGATTATTTTTTTGGTTTAGTTTAACAAATGTAAAAATAGATTCCTATGCGATTTCTTATTTTCATTACATTAATAAAATATTTTCATTTTACATTTACATTTAGTCATTATCAGACGCTTTTATCCAAAGCGACTTACAAGTGGGGTAGGCAAAGGAAGCAATTGGGACAGCATAAGTACAACAAAAGCATAAGTGCAAAAAAAGAAGACTGGTCTCATATAACCTAACACAGTATACAGAACCATTCATTCATTCATTCTGTATTTTTTTTATTTTTTTAAAGAGTAGAGAAGAAAATAGAGTTAGAACAGATCAGTCAGATGTTGACGGAAGAGATGTGTTTTCAGACGTTTCTTAAAGATGGCTACAGAATCTGCAGATCTTGTAGCAGCGGGTAGATCATTCCACATAGGTGGAACAGATCCGGAGAAGGTGCGCGAGAGAGATTTTTTACCTTTTTGGGATGGCACCACAAGACGCTGTTCGTTGGGATCTGGCGGGTACATATGTCTGCAGTAGCGAGTGAAGATAAGGTGGTGCCGAACCAGTGGTGGTCTTGTAGGCCAGGAGCAGAGTATTGAATTTGATGCGAGCGACTATAGGGAGCCAATGTAGCTTAATGAATAGAGGAGTGAGGTGTGCTCTCTTCGGTTCATTAAAGATAACTCTTGCCGCAGCATTCTGGATCATCTGTAGAGGTTTGGTTGTGCAAGCTGGAAGTCCACCCAGTAGCGCATTGCAGTAGTCCAGTCTGGACAGGACCATAGCCTGTACTAGGACTTGCGTAGCATGCTCTGATAGGAAGGGTCTAATTTTCCTAATATTGTAGAGGATGAGTCTACAGGACTGGGCGGTGCTAGTAATTTGATCTGTGAAGTTGAGCTGATCATCGATCACCACTCCCAGGTTTCTTGCCTTTCTGGAAGATGTGATGGTTGATGAGCCCAGTTGAATGGAGAGGCTGTATCGGCCGGGATTGCAAGCAGTTCTGTTTTTGAAAGGTTAAGCTGCAGGTGATGGTCATTCATCCAGAGCGAGATGTCGGCTAGGCAAGCTGAGATGCGTGCAGAAACAGTCGGATCGTCTGGGCGAAAAGAAAGGTGGAGTTGTGTATCATCCGCATAGCAGTGATAGGAAAAGCCATGTTTCCGAATAAAAGAGCTTAGGGATGACATGTATACAGAGAATAGCAACAGACCAAGCACTGAGCCCTGAGGCACACCTGTGTCGAGATGTTGGGACTCAGACACCTCACCTCTCCAAGAAACTCTAAAGGACCGTCCCGAGAGGTAAGACCTGAACCATTGTAGCACCATTCCAGAGACCCCCATAGTCTTGAGGGTGGACAGGAGGATGTGATGGTTAAAGGAGAATGTGGAGGTTTTCCTTTCTAGCCTAATTACATGATCATTTAACTGTTTGAAATGACAAGGTTAACAGGTGCTTTTGTTTAAAGAAAGCATTTAGGCTACTTCTAAGACAATTTACCACAATTAAAATGCAGTAAAACATTTAAATACCTACAATAATCAATAACTAGCAATAGGTAAGTTTATCTATTTGCAAGGTGATAGCAACTTTGACAAATATGCATTTTAAAGAAAACACGCATTCTTTGATGTTTTTATTTGTGTGATTTGAGATGTTTGATGGGTGGAAGACACGCACTGGGTCACAGCTCAAGGTTGCCTGGTTCCAGGCCAGTTTGTTGGGGCTGAAGACAGCTGGTCCTGCTGTTGAACAGATTTGAAAGAGAAAAAATAATTGAAGCAAACATAAAACTATGTGTGCTTAATTTAAGAAGCCTGAAATGCAAGATTAGCAGCATTAGATTTGAAACCTTTATCCTGCTTAGAAACATGGATCTGTCTTCTCCGCCACAAACCATTTCTTCTTTACCTAAATGAAGAAAACTGTATTAAAACATTTACATATAAACATTATTCTATAATTGCGCCCTAAACTTATCAATAATTCTATCTACGATACATTCGTTTTTACATTAACACATTAATGTAACTTCAACAAAGTTTTTCAAGACTAAAGTCAGATTAATTTAGTTTATAATTGTTTGTAATATTTTTTATAAGAGTGAAACACTAATAATAAAATAAAATATTTGCACTCATATTTACAAAACATAAATATCCAATAAAACAATACAAACCTCAGTCGGAGGACGGTTCACTACACCGACGTAATAAGTGTAAAAGCAAGGCATAATTCTGATCTCTTCATGGTGTAATATGATCATGACATGTTTTAAAATACAAATTTCATTTAGGTGAAGAAAAATTATCAGACTTAAAGCTGGCCACCAAAAAGCATGTTGCAACCCTAAAGCGGCACTACACAGACTGGAGGAGGCCAACCAGATCCCAGCCTTTGTTTGACTGTGACTGAAGAGTGCTCGCTGTGCTCAACAGGTCTGGATCTATTTCAGGCGTAAATGCCAGAGGAGACACCGATGCTCATATTTACAGCAGGAAAAAGGTTTAAAATATAAATTGCTTCTTCTTTCAATGACACAGAGTTTTGCTTGTTTTTGCTAGTGATCTTCAGCGCCCATACACACATCAGCCAGCCATACAAAGCCAGGCAAACTAAAGCGGTGCCACAGAGCGCATTTATTTAACGAATACCACAACCCTCGGTTCTGACAGCTGAGGTCCTGGACAAACAGTTATATGTCAGTCAATTGCTGATATTAATAAATCACTTATAGCAATAAATGAAACGTTGAAAGAGATCAACGAAAACTTGAAGCGAACATCTCACAAATAAAGAAATCATTAAAGCATGCCTGTTGTCTGAAGATGTGTACTTGCCAAACAGTTGCATTTCAGAATCGATAAATGAGGTCTTGTCTCTTTTGTAATGTCCTAAAAGGAGGTTGTTCTGCCCACTACTCTCTTGGTATCGGTTCCTCTGGCTCCACCTGAACATCAAACGGCATCCCGTTAATCTGCGCAATATTGTGCTGAACCCCATAGGCGAGAAAGATCTCGCAGACTTTCTCCGGTGTATACAGAAGAGTTTCCCCCATTGATGAAAGACAGAGCCAGCAGCCCTTAAGCAGAATCTTGCGTTCCCCCAGGCCACCAGGCTACCACGTTAAGAAGAGATAGTCTGGCATCACAAATTATTTGCACGGTTATCAAGTGGAAATTTTTGCGATTGATGAATGCGTAGTCATTCATGGAAGGTGCCTTCAGCCGCACATGGGTACAATCAATGACACCAATCACATTAGGAAACCCAACAATCTCATAAAATTCTTGAAAGGGACTTGATAGCTGCCAACACTGCTGGCATAATTCTGCTTAAGCATGGCTGGGATATGCAATATCTATTCCCTATCTCACGCTGAAAGGTCCCGGTGGCCAAAAAACCCGACGTCAAGAGCACGGTCACAGGCACAGGAACGGCATGTGAATGTTGGGTTTTTCTAAGGTTTAATCTGAGGTTCAAAATCGCGGTACAACTCTATAAGATTTAAAAAGATTTAAATATCCCTGATATGCTCACGGACTAACCATTTTAAACAATAATCTTGAACGAAGACACATAATGTGTTATTCAACATCCAAGATCTTTTGACCAGTCTTATTTCTCCACACTTGTAAATACTGGGTAAGAACTTCCGCTTACCATTCCAACGAGTTATCATGATGTTTTATTAACTAAGTTCGGGAGGAGAAGGAGCAGATAATTGACTCGGCTGGTCCTCTATCAGCAATCACAGCATCCGACCTATCAGTTCAAGAGAGAGTGCCTCTATAAATAGTCAAGATGTCTTCCCTTCACTCTTTCTTCAGTCTCAAGCATCGATAAGTTTCGTTCGATGCTATGTCAATGGATCTTTACAAGTAATAATCATGCTCGAGGACGCACACGAAAAACAGCAGCTTGTTTGATTTAAAACCAAACTCTAAAAGGATTTCATCAACTCAGGAAGGACGTAATATATTCAAGGGATCCTACGGATTTTAAAAGCGCTGCAGCCAAGCAGCAGGCCTGATCCGTTAAGCAACATTTCCACTAACATCTTTCCCTTAAATTCGGGAAGTGATCCCCACTAGTTTACGTTGCGCTGTCACCTCGTTCTTTCCCAGACGCATTTGCTGCCGGTGCGCTAGCTCACTGCTAACGGGACACGAGTGTTCAGACGCCGGCACCAGTAAACATATGCTAGTCAGGCTTGCAAGATCGTCGTATTTCGACCCAATCCAATAACGATACACTAATGCCAACATGTTAAAGGTACAGTTTGTAGAAATCGCCGCTAGAGGGCGCACAATCTTCTTACAAACTGTACCTTTCACTTTTCAGTGGCTGTACAAACATCTTCTGCAAAGAGAAACTATCATCTTGGGTGAAACAATTGATTCTGTCATTTGAGGCAGTCACTCTTATCAACCCCAATTTTCAGGACTCATTTCCGATACCTCACAATGTACGATTTAAAAAAATATTTGTTTACTAGTGTTTGAACCGCCAAACTTGCTATTACGCAAGCAGCTGGGTGAGTACAATCTTTTTACTTTAAAAAACATTTAGCTTTGTCCACTGTCATGCCGTCGCCACTGTTGCACTCAAGAATGGCATAGCACCGGCCAGCACAGGTGCACTTCCTCAGCACCCGTGCTGTTCAGCGAACATCAGTCAAACAACGTAAACTTCCGGAGAATAGTAACATAATCGGCACATCCGAAAGGAATTACTGGCTAACTAAAAGAACATTTTCAGTTTCATCAAGCGGAATATGTTGATACACAGTGTGGCATTCTCATTTACATCTTGCCAAAATTATGCAAGCTGTCGTTACCTTTAAGTTATACTGATGCATGCCTCTGTTGTGCATTAACCGGTTGCTTAAACGCAAGATCTCCATCGTCTCTCGTCTGCCAACCTGAACACAACCTCATCTTAGAATAGTTACCCCAGCGTAACAGCAAGTTTTATTGAGAATGTTTGGGTGACGGTATCATGCTGACTCTCCGTGTCTCCCTGCTTGCGCATAAAGCTTAGCATCATACACACACTGGAATAACTCCATCTCCAAGCACAGGTATCACCTACACAAGATTTTATCACTCTCGATGTAAACTTCCAACGATCGGTTTAACCTTTGCAAACAGACCTTGTGCGTTCACTGAGGTGTCAGTAACATTTATACGCTCACAAACTCGACATTTGAAACTAAACATCATCGCATACCTACCAGTCATATGGGCTCTCGGGCAATCCCTGACCAGAAGCGAATAAGACCCCAGTATCAGATTCCGGTTAAACAAGACGACATTCAACCACAACATGTCCAGATTAAACCCCTGCTCCTGCCCTCACGAGGAAGAGCCTAAGATCGTCAGGTTGCAGCAGCAGCCCACCTCAAACTACCTCAGCAGCGCAAGGAAGCCATCAGCCAGCATGGGTAGCGCCACAGATTCCCAGGAAGTCATGGACCACCCAGTCGAGAGATTCCAGCAGCAATCCAGAGCAAGGCTCCTGCCAACCCTCCCCAACAGTAGCTGACACTGCTAGGCACCCAAGTTACGCTAGCTTGCTACCACCCGGAGCCCCAGCTCATTCATACCCCTTCCCTTCCCCGCCCCAGGCTCTTGGGAGGTCCCGAGACCTTACACAGCATCATTAGAAGCCGCTGCTAGCGCGAGAATGCCTCCGCTAGCTGCTCAAGCGGCTGCCATTCCCTCCCTTCTCTCACTTCCATCAGCGATGCCCATGCCAGCCAACGCACCGGCTATTGAACTGCCTCCCGTCTCAGGAACCATCAGATCACAGATTCTGGCAGAAGTTCAAGCTGCTGGGGCCCAAAGTGGACCCCCACCAACACCAGTACCTCCTTATTCGGAACTGATATTGCCGTAAATCACCCACTGAGAACCTTCCTTAGACTCTTCCCTCAATTCTATCATCCAAGCCGTCACCCCCAGTGAGTTCTCTCTGCTTACCATCACCTCATTCATATCCTTCCTGAATATCAACAAAAACCTTCAAGCCAGCTCAATTAAAGGGCGGAATCCAATTTTTCCACAAACTCATTTTCAACTCAACCTGCCCAGCTATAGCCAGTTCTCAAACCTCCATGCTCATCAAAGGAATCCAAAGAGCTCAAGCCACCCGTCCGGACACAAGACAACCTATACCTTTGGATATATGGACTCCGCAGAGGCTACCACTCCACGCACACTGCCCGCATGCTCAACGCCATGTTCCCTCTGCCCTTTTTTTATTTTTCAGATGCAGTGAAATGACCACCACGTCCAGCTTTAACCCTTCAGTCAACCCCACCATCTCTGATTTAGCAGTGCTTGACGCAGAAACAATCTCCTTCCATATCAATCAAAGTCAGACAGATCAATTCAAAAGAGGCCATTTCATCTACAAATTCAACCTTTAATCATCCATCCAGCCTTTCCAAACCCTCCTTGCCAACCTACATTTCAGAAGATCACAGGCAAAATCCCCATCCAACCCTCTCTTCATAGACGACTCCAGTCGTCCAGCCACACGTTTTTGGTTCCAAAGTCATCTCAAAACCACCTGCTCCAATCTGGTATTTCCGCAGAACATTTCTCAAGCCATTCCATTCGCATCGGCGCAGCTACCACAGCCGCCCAAAAATTTCTCTCCCATCCTCAGATCCAAGCACTTGGCCGCTGGACATCAGAGGCCTCCAAAAGCAACATCCGGTCGAACCACTCCTTCATAAAAAAAGCCCATCGGACCCTAATCTCCTTGATCATCTAGCAACAACCTACCCTCATCATGTTAGCTCCGGCCGAACACCTTCATTCCAGACCTCTCATCTAGAGGCCAGTATCACAGCAGCCAACACCCACACAGTGGCCCGCACCGCCATCTACATTCTGCAGCAGCAGACATCACTCCCTTAGAGGCCAGCATCGCAGCGGGGACCGCCCCACAAGGGCCTGTGCCTCCTATGTTCTCCAGCAGCAGACATCACTCACTTAGAGGCCACCAGACGGGGGGGAGTGCTCTAAGCTCGGAAGAACGAATGAGCTCGGATCCCTCTCCCCGAAAGCATGCCAAATACGCTTACCCTCAAACCTACACCATTATCTGCATTGGTGAACTCGTGAAGTAGTACACGCTACATGGAGGCACTCCGAGGCAATGCAAACTGTGTATTTCTTCTGGGGAACTTTTGACCACCATTGTCAATTCTCCTACTATGGTAGTCAATAGGATCCAACAACTCTTTGGTTTGTAGAATTCATCCTAATATCTTTCTCTGTTTTCAACCAAATACAGGTTTGTAACAACTAGAGAGCGAGTAATTATGCCAGAATTTTCATTTTTGGGTGAACTATACCTTTAAACTAAAATGACTATAATCCTCTGTTAACATGAATGATTCAATACATCTTGTACAGAATGATCAGAATGAATATTTTGGAACCTTTTCAGGAGCAGTAAATTATAAACAGGATTTCAGATCTCAAACTGATTGAGTGTACAATGCATGCATGTCAGACGTCAGTGTGTATATTACTGTTACCCAAAGGGCAGAATTCAGGCCCAAAGTCTAAATGTCATGTGTTTCTATGGGTCTTGAGTGAGGTGGTTCTTGGCTCCGGGAGTGAGTGATTGGGTTGCATTATAAAAGAGTAGTAAGGGACCGAGTGCGCTTATGAGAATCACTGGACTGTGGAAAAGAGCTTGTGCTGTCTATAAATGTACGAAATGGGCAGCTGTAGCTTCCCTAACTTGAGCAGCCGAACAGCTTGTAAAATAACCCAAACTCTCCCATAGAGGATGCAATAACTTGGGTTTCAGCAGTTACAACAAGACAATGGATGTTTTCACGTATGGCCATGCTGACCATTTTTTTCCAGTTCTTCAGGTGTATGAACAGTACAAACATTCAGAAATTGCTTTCTTCATGTAAAGACCCACAGTATATGCAAGTCCACATGTTCCCAATTTTCTCAATTGTGTTCTCACATGTCCACATCCAGTCACTAAAGGTTGTTGACAAAGTCGGCAAGCTCTCATTAAAAATGAATGGTCTCCTGTCACTTTGCGGCTGCAAGTTGATTACAGCATGACCACCCTTATACACTTTTTTTTGTGCACAATAACATTGTTATCTTGACAACATGAAATCGATTTATAGTCACATCTTCTTATTATTGATTATTGGTCACTTTTTGAGATTCCATTTTGAAATAGATTTTGGGTCCAAATGAACAGACAATGTCTGAGAAGCTTACCACGGAACATTTATTATAAAAAGACACCCTATCGTGTTATGAATCCATTATTCAGATCTAGTATGTTCCATCTGTTCTCGGGAACTGATGAAAACAATATGGCATTGAAACATCATCCACTCAGATCACAGAGAAAAATAAACAATGTACCTTTCTGTGCAAACGATGTGTCATGGTAATGCAATGCCAAGTGTAAATCTGACATACTGGATCTATTCCACTGCTTCCTCTAACTACAGTGCATTTTACACAATAATGAATAAAAACACCAGATGCTACAAACCATAACATAAACATTAACCACCGTGAACGTTTGATAAGCGTAAACACCGCTCAGCTTTCGCTTAGCGGAAATTCCTCACAATGACATTCATCTGGTGGTTTGATAAATGTCAGTCCACAATCTGTTGAAGAACAGAGAACTCTATCAAGTTGACATTTTCCAGTGATGTCATTTTTGCTCATTTTCATTTTTTTGAGATGATGTCTTTTGATCATCAGCTGATTAGTACACTCCAACCGCTGGACATACCATGTCTTGCTGCATACAAAATTGAGGTCACTGGGGTTTCCTAACAATCCTGTCAGGGTGGTGATGTGACGATTCACTAAATCTAGGCTAATTGCTGACAAAGTGCCACATCAAATTGTGTGTATCGAGCCCAGAGACTTGACAGGCTTCACTTGCTATTCATTGCAGCGAGATTCGCATCAGCGATAAGCAGTCAGGTAAGACACGTCTCTCTGCTAACCAGCCAATTAAAAACAAACACCTGCACTTAAAAGTGTGCTAGTGAGTGGTATGTGTGTGTGTTAGCAATATGTGGGGCTCTTGGGAGATGGCCAGACAGGTTCTGCAAAACTGCCTTCTATATGTGCCAAACCAGGAGATCTGGAGCACCTGAAGGTAAAATATATTTTTAGTGGTTGAATGTGTTGACAGATTCATCAGTCTGTCCCATAATACATGATGTCATGGCTGTAAATTAGACTTAGTATTCTTCCAAACGATTGAAGGGAAATTTAAACTAAATCGGCTAGTGGACATATTAAATGTATTGGGTTAAGAGTGCCTTGCTTTTGGTGTCAAGTTTATTTATCATGTTTAATTAATCATGTTTTCCTACAAAGTTCACTTCTTCAGTTCTTAGTCCCAGAGGAGCACCTGAACCAGCTAACCAACCTTTTTGGATTAACGTGTAAACTTCTTATGTTATATTACAGCTGGTTGGGTTTCAGCAGTGCTAGAATTTTCCATAGAACATATATACCCAATTTGCATGCTATCCATCCAAAATTGTATTTTTTGTCAAGTATGGCTAGCCACAGGTTTTTAGTCAAACCATGACTAATCACAATATTGCGATGACACTTCATCTCATGTAAACGCAACAATTCAATCTAAATAATGCGATTTAGCTCATAATCGCAGTGAGCATAATCGTAACAAGATATTTTGAGTACGGCGGTTTTAATCGCAATAAGGCACGTTAACACTTTAATTCAGTTATGCGGCCCTGACCAAGGTGCGCATGTGCTTCTGCCATGCATCTTCAGTGCATATTGTTGATAAATATGACTGTAAACATATTACTGCGATTCAGTCCCTACTCTAATAATTGAAAATAATCACATCATTGGTGCGCATGTAAACATAGTCATTTATATTAGCCAGTCAAATTTGATGGTTAGGTTTAGGGCAGGGCTTAGAATGTATTACGCCATTGACCGTTATCCTATATGCTCCTTGAAGTGACCGAGTGAAAAAGCCATTGTTTCCTATGGATGCTGCGTGCGCCAGATGTAACAGAGCTGGCTGAGATTTTAGCAGACATACGTCGTCTCTCCATGTGCATATACCCCATTGTAATAGAACTGCAACTTAATTGAAGATTCTGCATTTAAAGCGTTCCTGTATCTCAGTGGGAAGAGCATGGTGCTAGCAATGTCAAGGTCATGGGTTCGATCCCAGAGATTGCATATATTCAAATACAAATGTATAGTATCATACAATGTTAGTCGCTTTTAAATAAAAGCATCTGCCAAATGCATAAATGTAAATGTAAAACAATCCATCACCCTGAAGTATATCTGAATACTGGCATACTGTGTGTGCTAAAACATTTACCAGTTGTCTCTGTTGAACTTGAACCTCATTAAGGGAATGTGAAGGTTTTAGAAGAGAGCCTGAAAGGCAGCGCTAACAGGGTGTGTTGATTGACGCTAGTGTGTGTTGATGAGTGTCCCTTCAGCGGGAATCTGCCAGTCAAACTCATGTCCATGTCATCTCTGGACTAGAGCTGCTAGCATAAACGTGACAACATAACCTTTCTTTACTCACTGCAGGCACATGAACACGTATGAAAGAACGGTTTAGTCACCGTCATCTTGAAACAGATGGAACTCAAAGGATATCTTTCAGAGATACTCACACTCTGTCACAAGACAATTTTGAAAAGTTCACGGTCTGAATTGAATCTCCCTATAGCTTGCAGCCCAGGAAACGGCCAAATCGAACTGGCATCTCTCTGTCCCATCAAAGTGTGTTGAAAGTTGCGTGTTCAATGTGTGAGGCTTTCTGTGAAGAATTGTAAGTTCTATCGTGTGTCTTTGATGAATTATCAAGGCCCCTCTGAGACTCTTTCTGGTCTCCTTCACAGGGGGTTTCTACCTTCATCAAAGATTTTCTGCTGCCACACGCTGAGACACAAACGATTATGGACATTTACCTGTAACACAGGAAGGGATGCGGGAAAAGCAAAGGAGGTTTTCATGGTAAACACCTTTGAACCGCAGAGAAATGGTGAATGGAAGGACGGCCTACACGCTGCAGGTCTGCAAGAAGCGTGGGGATTGGATTTCCTTCAGGAACCATTTAACGCTCCTGGAATGTTTCACGTCCAACACATGGCCCAAAGTAGGAGTCCTTGGAGAGAACGTTTTTTATTTCATGGGCCATGTGAGAATGTGTGTGTTTTCTGGTGTGTGTTTCCTGGTGCACTTTTACCTGTCTCTTTTCATTTGAGACATTGTCCCAACACTGCTTTAGTAGAGCTGTGATGTGGCTGTTAATCTAGCTATATATCTTTCAGCTTAACGACAAGAAGAATCCAGAAGTTGTTCAGGTAAGGATCTAGTAAATTTATGTGTACTAATGTTTTGATTTTGCTAGCTTTTAGTTAATACATACAGTATGTAAAGAAAATCAGTCTGCAACCTCCTCAAACTTCCAAAGACCCCAATGGACACAGAGCACAAAGGAATAAATTTTACTGAACATTGGTTACAAAACAACAGTGGACCCCATTGTCTTTTTTTGTGTTTCACAGAATAAAGAGACATATACAGGGGGTTTGAATCACATTAGGGTAAATAATGTATGATTTAATTTTTATTTTTGGGTGACCTATGCCTTTAATGGAGTGGTGGATTTAAAAGGACCTGACTGGCTGATTCCCTGACTGGCTAATGTATGGCTTATAATTTAAGTTAGTTTCATTTCATTTCATTAATCTTTTAATTTTTTTTATTTAATTTACCCAAATTTTATTTTAGAAAGCACTATAAGAAAAATGAAATAGCAAGCTGTAGCTGTATTCATATAATTATTGAGATATTATTTTTATATATTTGTCTTAATTTAGTGCTGCGCAGAGTTTAGAGGTTTGATTTCTCAAGACACCTATTTCAGTGATCACTGTCAGGTAGCAGAACATTATGTGTACTATTCATAAAATTGCTTACAGCAGCTTTAAAATGTCCGCAGGTTAACAAAAAAGCCTGGTTCCTCCCTCCACTCACTGGTTAATATTGTACGTTCAGCACTGTGCCGCAGGTGCTGATGATGCAAGAACCGGCAGAACTCCCAAGAGCTTCAGCATCTCAGCCATGATGAAAAACTGTACCACTTCTGTAATAGAAGAGATTAACCTTGGATGCATGCATTCCGCTTGCATGGTCAGGGAAACCTCGAAATGTTGCATATTATTTTGAACTTATTCCTCATTTTCCTTTTGGGAACATCAAGATGAATGTTCATAGCACTGTCTTAGGGTTGCCTGCTGAAAAGACCAGCATGAATTACCACCTTTACTATTTTAGAAACGCCTTCCAGGGTTGACCAGAATGGCTTTGCTCGTGAAGCTTGTTAATGAACAAAGAAGCCTGAGGAATATTGCAAGATGCATGTTGGTAAATGACTGTGGTAAACTATTTTGAATTGTCTGCTGGGGGAAAGCACCTCTGTTCCCAACCAGACTTTTACTTATAGGCAAAAACATAAGAGGGTAACAGGAGGAAGGATGGTGAAATAATTGATATCGAGAAGAAAGATGCCTGCTTTTATCTCCAGGTAATAATGAAATTACATTGGAACAAAGTTTTATCTTAAGTTTAATGACTTTATATAATGTTTTATTAACAACGTTCAGGAGAAGTATGTGCAGATTACTAATCCTGCTGGCTTGCTATGACCAATCTCACCATTCAGATAATCAACCCGTCTGGCTTTCCAAGACCAATCCCACAATCAGATAACTAACCCGGCTGGCTTTTAATAACCAATCTCACCAATAATCTTTTAGCCTGGGAAATAACCCCTACAAATAGACAAGACGCGTTACCCCCATTCTCTCTACATTTTCACAGCATCCCTCCTCTACCTCAACTCCTCACCATCAGCCTATTTTACCCAAGCATTACAGGGGGGAACGATATGAGTGCGGGCACACAAGGGGCTGGCGCTCCGAGTTTGGAGGAACCTCGGAGCCTTCTCCCCAAGAAAGCACACCAAATACGCATAATATTCATCTGTAGTTATTATATGCGAGGCGACCTTGTGAATTGGTATAACATTGTGTTGGTTGCGTTTCCAACTGACATGATAAAAAATGTGTATCTTAAGTGCATTGTAAGTTGCATTGGATAAAAGGGTCTGTCAAATGTGAATGTAACTTCACTCCTCCTAAAAATAACCAATATTCGTATGGATTGTTCATTAAGGGTTAGGGTTAGACATCACATATATTCTGAAACTGAGATACCCTCAGTATGCAGGGTTTGGGTATGTCCAATAAAAACTAATAAGGAACAAGCCTTAAAAACATATACTGGTTGACTCACAATTCTGTTTTTGTTTCATTCAATCAGGGTATGTTCAGGCATTGATTTACCAAATAGGACAGTTCCTTTATTAACATTCAATTCAATTCAAGTTTATTTATAAAGCGCTTTTCACAATGTGCATTGTTCCAAAGCAGCTTTACAGGAGAAAACAGGAAAAACACAGCACAGTGTATGGTGTTTATAGAACAAGCACTATCATTCTAATAAATAATATCTAATTACTGAATAAATATATGCAGTCTCCCAGTGAGCAAGCCAACACTGCCCTGCATCTCTGTTAACCAATCAGATTTTAGAGCTCTGCTTAACACCTTGTCTATATCAGACGCGCCGCAAAACATACTTAAAATTATAATGGGTTCTAATACGTTCTATTGTCTTTTGTCACATCGGGCCGTGCCACGTCCGGCAGAATGTTGCTAGAGGATAAATAAAATCAAGTATGTTGATTCGGCAACAAATCTTATTTTGAAAATCAAAATAAGCGACGGTTTTCGTTTGTTATTCATGTTGTCTAGTATTTTTGCAGATTTGTTAGTGATGTATCAGTCAAGAGCCCTTATATCTCACCATCCTCAATGAGTTATGACTTGCATTGCAACTCAAAGCTAGAAGAACGTTATATTTGCGATCTGTGTCATAAATGAGTGAATGAGCCTTGGCCCTCCCTGCTATCTGCTTCCATATCACCACCCAGCCGGTGCTATATATCAAACTATTTTACAGCTGACTCGAAGGAGATTCTCATTCTTAGTCTTCAACTATTTTGGGTCATGACTAAAGCTGAACGCTGCTGGCTTTAATCAAAGTAAGACGTGATTGTACATTGGCAGCAAAACAATAGTAATGAACTCGCACAAGAATCATCACCCTCCCTGTCGAAATAATGGATTTTACGAAACACACAATGTTGCACAGCTGCCTAAACGTGAAAGACGTTTACGAAATGTTAGATTTTTATTATGAATGGGGCTGTAATGATGTGGTCTCAAAAGACCAAACAACTATGGTTATTCACATGTCCACTGTCAACACATTCCCTTGCATATACAAGATCATTTTACTCGGTGTAGAGAGACAATTACACAAATATGTTCAACTACTGATTAATTTCCTAAAAGCTTGAGTTTATACAGTATGAAGGTTTTTGGATCGAGAGAATATCCGACAAGTCAACATACTTGAAAAAGAGAAATGGTGCTGGGCTTATTTTAAACCTCAAGCATACTTGGGTAATTTATGAACCATGTTTAGGGTTTCAAAGGATTTTTCATAGATTAAGGCACACAGGCTTTCACATTGAGAGGATTATAATTTGATGTGTGTAATTAAAGCCTTAATTTCTCCCAAAGGCATGCTCACACACACTGAGAGAGAAACAGATGTAATTTTTTATTTTAGCTGCTTAAATGTTTGCGCTTGTGACAGTTGTGTTGTGTGATTCCTCTCATCGGTCTATAGCCTCTGCAGGTCTATATTTTTCAGATACGCTACGAGTGATTTTTGTCGTAAATCAATGCCTTATGTCACTTTTAATCTGATGATTAGGTATTAAAACCACCTCAATAGATTTGAAAGGAAAAGTACTTGAGATATTGAATGTGTAAAAGTGACTTGTCACGGGAAACAGGGTTTGTTTGGGCTCTGGAACACACTAGTGGAAAATAGGATGTTTTTAGAAGAAGTGTTTTCACGTAGGAAATACTTTACAAAAAGTGTTTGATCATTGCATATATTACATTAGGTTCATTTCCAGATTTAATTCACTGCCACCATGAACAGTAATTCGATTTCAGATTGCGGCTTTTACTCTATTCAAATAAGTATAGCTTAGGAAGCTCAGTCCTTATCAAAACCTCTAGTGCAGTGTTTCTCAACTAGTGGGTTGCAAGACCGATCTAATCACATCACTGGCACTTCGTGTGTTAGTTGTAACGGATTTACATGAAGGTATGATATTCATATACATCTTTCAAAAACAGTTCATGTTTGAATTGTGTATTCCCCATGGTATCTGTTTTTCCATTTCCCAAAAATGCCATGTTATCTGTATTATTATTACACTTTGTATTATTTTGCATATGTTTATATTACGGTGATGACTCAAACCAATCATTTTATTAAAAAACTAACTTGGGACTGCCTTTAAGTAACTAACTTTAAGGCTGTTTATTCATTGGAATTAGTCATATAAGTCACACATTTTTGTTTCACTAGTTTTTTTAAATAAACTACATTTGATGTCACATATCCCAAAACGTGGGTCACTGCTTGATGATCATGGGAAAATGTAGCCCCCATTGCCAAACCAGTTAAGAACCACTAGTCTAGTGTAAAAGCAAAATCACATTCTCTCTCTCTTTCTCTCTTCTGTTTTTGGAAGGTCGTATATCATTTGAAGGCGGTGGTAAGTCACTGGTTTAAACGATTGTAAATCTTCCTCTCAGCTCTGTCAACCCTACATGTGTGAAACCCATCTCGGTTCTCACAGTAAGGCCGAGGCAGAAACCTTTACTGGTTATAATTTAAACAGATATGTGTTTTTTGTATCTAAAGGCATCTCTCTCTCATCTTTTGTAAGACTTGCAACAATACCATGAAAGTTATTCTCTATAACCGCGTTTTACAGCATACAATGTCTACATACTGTATATGTGTTGTAGCAGGTAAGACACAGCTCGAACATGATTAGAGTGAAAAGCAGCCTGAAGGGGGTTTTATTGACACTTAGCCCAGTGATGATAACAGAAAATAAGGAACAGAATAACTTGTGTGGGCGAATCAAACTCATGGAGGGTCCTCCTAAGTGAATCGTGCCAGTGCCCTGAAGAAGTGTTGAAGGCTGTTTTTTCATGGGACGCCGGGGACAATGGGACCTGCCAATATCCCCTGGTCAGGTTGAGGATGGTGAAAAAACGGGCTTTACCCAGACGTTCCAGTAGCTCGTCCACCCGGGGCATGGGCTATCCGTCAAAGGAGAACACCTCGTTCGGGGTTGGGCGGACCGGTCATACAAGCGGCGTTGGGCGCACTGGGCCTCGCCCAGGTGCCCTCTCAAGAGGGGCATCACCAGGTTGATACGAGTCCTCATCTGCTGCACATGCTCAATGACGCTGCAATAGGGAGCCGGCTCCTGCTCCCAGGCCTTTCAGCGACATCCAGGAGTCTCCTGGGTAGAGTGAAAAGTAGACTGAAGGGGGTTTTATTGACACTTTATTGGCACAGCCCAGTGATGATAACAGAAAAGAAGGAACAGAATAACTGGTGTGGGTGAATCAAACTCGTGCAGGGTCCTCCTAAGTGAATCGTGCTCAGAGCGTGTTATGGCCGAATCTATCAATCCTGGTGAGGCTGCTCTCTGCCTGTCGTCAAGCGCTATATTCTTGATAGAATTAAAACACGAAACAGGTATGGTTAGCTCTCAATGTCCCGTCTGGAGTCGTTGCTCACCATTCTCTCTTTGCCTACTGCTTTTACTCCGTTTTGGAATGAGCTTCATCTGTTGACGACCGGCAGGTGTGCGTGGTGATTGTCTCCATCCCCATGGCGACGCTGATTGAGAGATCGGTGACTCGCCACACTCCCCCCAAGCGTAGTTCTGGTAAGGGGGACAATCCCACTCAAGCTGCCGGGGTCGGCTGGGGTGTAGGGGTGAGCGACCCTGATCGCATGGTCCAACCTGACCATCCTTTGGACATACCGTTCGCATTTCCATGATGCCCCGACCCGATGTACTACCCGGAAATGGAAGTCCTGGAGGGCTAGGAACTCCCTGGTCACCCTGGCATTGGTCTCCTTGGCCCGGGACATCCACTGTAGTGGGGCGTGGTCGGTGACCAGGGAGAAACTCCATCCTAGAAGATAGTAACTCAACTTCAGGTCTGCCCACTTGATGGCCAGGGCCTCTTTCTCTACCATTGCATATCGGGTTTCTGCCGGGGTGAGTTTCCTGCTGATGAAGACTACAGGATGTTACTCCCCATCTGTGGTCTGGGAGTGGACTGCTCCTAGACCGGTGTCGGAGGCGTCGGCCTGTAGAGTAAAGGGGCAGCCGAAGTCAGGGGCATGTAGAACTGGGGACGAGGACAATGCATCCTTCAGTCTCTGGAACACCGCTTCTGCCTCCGGGCACCATCTCGTCTTCTCGGGCTGCCCCTTTTTGGTCTGGTCGGTCAGGGGGCTGGCTATTGAAGAGAAGTTGGGAATAAAACATCTATAGTTTCCCGCTAGCCCCAGGAAGGCACGTACCTGGGTCGTGCTGACAGGTCATGGCGTGTTCCGGACGGCCTCTACCTTCTTCAACTCTGGCTGAATCAATCCGTGGCCGACCCCGAAAACTCAGGCACTGAGCCCTAGGTGTCATTTTTTTGGGTTTGCCGTCAGCCCCTCTCGTCGGAGTTCGAGGAGCACTTCGAAACCGATCCAGGTGATCTTCCCAGCTCCCAGAGTGGACGACTACATCGTCAAGGTAGGCAGCAGTGTAGTCCTGGTGGGGCCGCAAAAGGATGTTCATCATGCGTTGGAAAGCCCATGTAAGCAAAACGAGAGAACCCGGTATTGCCAGTACCCTGAAGGAGTGTTGAAGAGCGTTTTTTCATGGGACGCCGGGGACAATGGGACCTGCCACTATCCCTTGGTCAGGTTGAGGGTGGTGAAAAATCCCAATCACCAATCACCAGTTTCTTGGAGACCTGTGACGCCGTGGACTCCTTGGGTGTTAGCAAGAGGTGAGCGAGGTGGGTGAGATGAGCGGTTTGGAAGAGGATTGGTTCAGAGTCTTTATAAGACCCCTCATTGACTTGCTGTTCTCTCTTTCACCCATTCTCTCTTTGCCTCCTGCTTTTATTCCCATTTGGAATGAGCTTCAGGTGTTGACGACCGGCAGGTGTGCGTGGTGATTGTCTCCATCCCCATGGCGACGCTGATTGAGAGATTGGTGACTCGCCACAGTGTGTGTGTGTATAGATACGAACAGTATGTGTATGTTTTTGATTTTCCTACTTAAGGTTTTAAAATTTTATAAGAATGCACCAATTGAACATGGAAGACTACTGGTATGTACTAAGGATGTTATTAGGAAAATGGATTTATATAGTCAGTAGTTTATATATCCTTACTGTTCTGTTAATGGGAGCTCGTAGATAACAGATCGGCAGAAAGTTGGAACACACCTTGTTTACCAGGAAAATTAACCGATAAATGTCTCCATTGAGTTATTGGTGGAGAATACGGGTATCGCTGGAGAGAAAACACACATGAGATGAAGATTGGGGATGGTAAAATGTGCATGGACGAGATATGTGCATTTACAATATGTGTGTGTATTTTAAATATTGTTGTGATGATGACTAGCAGGTGCTCATGATCAGAACTTTGGTGACGGTGTGCGCTGTGATTGGCCGGGAGGAGAGTCTGGCTGATCAGTGAGAATACCCCCCTCCTATAAGGGCCGAGGACCATGATGTCATGGTGTTCGCCCTCTTCTTCATGGTACTGGACCATCTGGGTGAAATTCGTGGAAGTCAGTCCGTAGTGAGGGGGCAATGATGTTGAATTAACCATGGATGCCCAAGTATAAAATTGATGGTGGAATGCTCGATAACCAGGAGATGGATTTGATGTCTAGTAGTCCTTTGTGAAAACTGATGGGTATCAGAGCTTGTTTAGGTGTTTTATTGTTACCAAATGGATTTTGTAATATGTTTGAGTTTAGCCTTTCCTGAGGCAGGAACAACATAACAGTGAGAAAATGATCCTAGAATTTTCATTCATGGGATTTTTTTTTAAATCTCCCTAATCCCAAATAGAATAAATATGAGAGTAAAGAGCTGCAACTGTTAAGATTCTACTGACATCTGTCTTCTCAGTCAAATCATGATTAATAACTGTCATGATTAATATATATTATATCTCAGAGACATTCAATGTCAATAAATTTGTCAGTGGTAGCCAGTAACTACAGCTGCACTGAACTAGTATTCCAATCAAATGACAACAGAGACATTTCACGTCATCTCACCAGCCAAGACATCTTTGACCAGAACAGCGGGATTTGATTTTAAGGGTAATTTCATCATGGCAATAAACCGACGCAACCGCTCCCAAAAATCATCATTAGCCTCAAAAACTGTCATGACGACATATGATTAATATCTAGCTATGAAAGATTTATTGAAAAGACTGTAACAAATTAGCTCCTTCACTACAGGCATGAAAGGACATTTTCATGAGGTTGCCATGGATGGAAAGTTTCCTAGATGTTAATGAAATCTCTTTTTGATGTTAAACTTTCTGGTATGGGATGGGGCAAATGCTTTATCACATCTTTTGAAAGGCCCCTTATATTTATATATAATATATATAATTCGTAAGAGCACGTTTTTCCAAGAATAAAATACTATTATTCATTGCATACAGTGGGCATGAAATTGATTGTAATTGATAATGCATGTGAGGACTTTACAAGTGTGTGTATGAGGATGTCCAGACCCCTGATAAGAAAGAACAGAGAGACATAAGCAGAAAGGCTTCATTACTCAGACAGATTCTGACAGACTGTAAAGCAGCACCTGAATCCAGTTTAATGGTGGTAATAGCACATGCTCCCCACAGCGAAAATCACTTTATGTCCAATGCACACTTCTAAAATACAGTGTGCTTTTAGTGTTTGTGTGCAGCTGTCACAGGGTCATTTTTGGAATAACAGTATACAGGTTTCTTACTAAAAGAAGAGAAAGCTAAACGCAGAATACTTGATAGGTGACAGAGTTGAACCATCAATCAAACTTCAAAAGAACAGATCTTTATCTGACCCTTCACACTAACTGTAGATTTAAGAATCTTCCATCAAATTAGCAGCAGTGAGGGTAGAATCTGATATACAATGTTTATTTTCTGTGCATTAGCAAACTATAGTGAAATATTCTCTATTATGTAACTTTTCTTATATTTAAATATCACAGTTTAGAGACTCATGGGATATTATCTCTTGTATGATGTTCATGTTTTTGCCAAGGTCTAGTTAACTCATAGAAGTTTACTTTATCTCAACTGTAATCAACATAGTGTATAAGTTGTAATGTTTGTCATTTACCTTTGTTAAGTCATATTTATATAAAAAGGGGAAATTCACTTTTATATTATGAAAAATAAAGTCCATTATATGGTTGATGTCAACATATTTTTTATAAATATAAATGACTGAGGTTGAAATAAACTATTTATTGCATCATGTTTTTGGTAAACATTGGAAACGAGTCCCACAGGCCCATATAATGTACTTTCCACTAGCATCACCACACAGAGTGGTACAATATAGCAGTTTTAATAAATATTTTATTATTGTAAAGTAGATGAAAATGTTTGGCAAAACTGACATCTTAACAAGCAGATCCAAGCACTAATATCAAATATGCCAGGACGTTGACACTCTGCCATGTTGATGATTATCACGAGACATGCGGGAACCAATGAAAAAAATGCAGCCAAATGATTTGTTTGTGTTCAACTGAAGAGAAGAAGCTGTAACAGTAGGCTACGTACATCTTGGATGACATGACAGTATGCAAATTAAAAGAGAATTTCATTTTTGGTTGAACTACCTACATTTTTAGCATTAGGCTATTCTGTCAAACAGATGACCTCAAACAACAGAAATAAACACAATTTGATTCTTAAACTTATTTAGGGACACTGCTGGACAGACATCTTCCGGTTATCATCCCTTGGCGTGAAAAATCATGTGAAACATGTCTGAATGTTCATGAAACTCACATCTGCACTCCAAAACGTTGCTGTTACATGTAACCTGAACACTCCCACACGTTAAATCCACTAACAAGCTCTGATTATTCCTTTAATGTATCCATGAAACGTGATGTCCACTATAAACAGATGTGAACACTTTTGAAACACACATATTGCCGCAGTTATATATTTCCTCTTTGGTTCTTTATACATTTTGAGTTTTAATAAGGCTGTATAAGAAAAGTCTGACTCCACAAAACTGCCTATATGAACACAAAAGCACTTTTATAAAGTCTTCAAATATGCATGGCATAGATATTACATCATTGAGCGAGATCAGACAGATATTAAAATCTCCACAGGGAGACAGTCAGAGGTCAAAACCTCTCGCACACTTCATAAATATAAAATATGAGAATGATCCAAGTGTTGTGTATGTACGCTGTTTTTATATCCCGGTGGGAAACTTAACCTGAATACACACCAACTCATGCGGATAAGTGTCACCGTGAGGACCAAAATTGAGGTCCCTATGGGCAAAACAGCTTATTAATCGTATAGAACAATATTTAAAAAAAAATTCTATAATATTTAGGGTTATGGAGAAAAGTCTGTGTGTGTGTGCGTGTATTTGCACAAATGTTTGTTTTTGGTTTTTAATGATCTTCGTCCTGTAGCTTTAATTTCAAAGGTCATGAAGTGTTTTAAGAAATTTGTAATATCATTATTGGAGAAAAAAGCTTTAACCCTATTACAGTCTAACACTATAGACACCTGTATTTATTTTTTAAGAAGGCTGAGGCTGAATGGGGTGGGTAGCAACATTCTTTCTTGTTTGTTATCTAGCAATGCTTGAAAGTCTTATTTGCTACAGAACCACAGCCTGGTTTGGAAACTTTGTACTTTACATATCCTGCATTTGTATTTATATATTGTTGTATTTTAATGTATGTCCGTACTGTGTTTTTACTATACCGAAAGTTTATGTTTTTGTACAGTGCGACACTGTAGCACTTTGCCCAAGACAAATTTCCCTTTGTGGACCGATAAAGCTTACCCATACCCATATCATGTCTCAAATCACACTGTATGAAAATGGATATAAGGAAAACCATTCTCGTAGTGATAGATTTCTGGGAGTTCCAGTGTTACAACAAATACAAATCCATTTAAAACCATCAAAACCAACACAACTTCTTTAATGGTTTCTAACTTTTTCTTTCAGAAGGGAAACCACTTCAGAAGTTGTTAGGGTTTTAATGGAAATTGTATTGGTTTTAATGGAAACTATAATGCTGTCTACTGCTGTGTGATGGATTCTATTGGTGGGATGTTAAATGTAATAATGCCCAAAACACACTACAAAAAGGAATTTTGTAATGGTTTTACTGGTTAAAGCTATTGGGTTGTAAGGGTATTCTAATGCAAACCTTAAGAACTTCTGAGATGGTTTCTATTGGGTTTCTATGTTTTTTTTCAGCAGGGAAGCTGGATTTGAGATGACACTACTTCTGCACCATAATTTAGGGGCTGTTCCAAAACCAAGTAAACTGTGAGTGTGTCTACAGCACCACTAGGCCATGACTCCAACCTTATATCCATATTTTAATACACAATTATTGTATTCTCTTTACCTTTTCTTGCACGTTTGTGTCTTAGAATCTGCCAAATATGTAAATGTATCTAAGAATCCATGTTCAATAATCACTGGTTAAAGTGCAGTGAAATAAAAAATTACAATGCATATTTTTAATGAAATATTGCAGCGTTTGTTGTAAATAGTTTATCAATGGGGGTTGTAGTGGAGTAGTAGTAAAATCTGAAAATGCACTTCCGTCCTGAAATGACAATCCATCTTAAATGGCGTATGTTAGATGGCTTGGGCGGAGCATCAGTTAACTCCTTCCCTTCAACTGTCAGTCTGCTGCAATTCTATTTCAAAATGCCATGGCTGTTTTTATACATCCAATCAAAGTGCAGAAAAAGAGGGAAGCCACGGGCAAAAAAATTCTCATTTGAAATTCCATTTCACTCGGAAATGCATCAAAATACAGATGTAAAAAGTTCACAGGGACTTGACAAACGCAGTTTGTTTAGGGCTTTTTTGCTTCCATTCAAAGACAGACACAAAAGACAGAGTTCCTCTAGCGTTCTTTAGGTCCGCTGATCTGGAATCTCCATCACGCCTGCTGTGTACATTATCATTATAAGCTGCATTAATACCCACTTGTTTTCCGTGAATTCGATTAGCGCTGTAGCCCGGGCTGAACAGCAGGGGGGAGATTTATATATACGTCAATAAACACACACGACCCCCTGATGCTCAATGTATGCAGCAGTATGTTAAAAATGTTCAAATACAACGATGCTTTTGTATTTGTCAGAGAAAGAGAGAGATGGGCTCATGGAAATGCGTAAGAGGGTGACTATCAACAAATAAAGGGAGAACCATGGTGTGAACCTCCTAAAATGTAATGCCATTAAACGGCATGAACTGGGATTGACATCAGATAAACAAGCATGATTTAGGTACGCTTTAAAGAGTTTGTGTTAATGAAGCAAGGAAATCTGACATTTTGCACATATGTGTTACCTTAGAACAAAACAAAACCCAGCCCCCCCTTCGTTCTGTTGCTATGTCCGACAAGCTTTCGGTATCAGCCATGTATCAGCCATGCATGTTATGTTTGTTCAAAGCTTGCATGCTGTAGTTTTACAGATTAGATGTCTGAGCGCTGGAAATTTTAATTGATTTTGATTGGCTGTCAATGTTTATCGATCATGAGCTGCTAAAAATATGCTCTGAAAGTGATGTGGCTTTTAAACATATAACTTCTGTTCTTGGCGTGAAGGGCTTTTTCGAGTATAAGTGTATAGCAGTGGTCTTCAGCCTCCATCCTGCAGAGCCACTGTCATGAAGAGTTTAGTTTCAACCCTAAATGAACACTTCTGCTTGTGATTTTCAGGTAATTCTAAAGACCTTGATTCGCTTGCTCAGACATGTAATATTAGGGTGTAAGCTCAATTTTGCAGGACAGTGGCCCTGGTCTATAGTAATTACAATTAGTTGAAAATCTATAGTATCATGTGTCCCCTAAATAAGCATTGTGTTTTGTGTCTATGTCTGTGTGTGTATGTGTGAGAGTGTGACAGAAGGATGTGAGGTTTGCATGACAACAAAACACACACAGGCTTATGCATCAAGTAAAGCACGGCTATTCATTATCAATGTGAGCTCAACAAGAGTCTACAGGCCCGTGACCACAGACACACATTCCTGTTCTATCCAGCCCACCTCTGAACAAATGGAAATCTAATCACAATTCACAGCAGAATTGTGAAAAACGATATTGAAGTTTGTAGTTTTATTTTAGGCGCAGATGCCAAAGTAAAGAGCGAGAGTGTTTTGAGACATTTGGTCCAAAAGGGTCACTGCCAGAGAAACAAATGGAGGAATATACTTCACCCAAGGACCAGTCACATGAGTCACAAAAACATGGATGAAGTTGAAGGTCATGGACTGATCTGAGATCAAATTGTTCCAGCTTTGCAATTGTGCGTGTGTGTGTGTTGGTTGCGTGGGTGTGTGTGTGGTTGCAGTCGAGCTACCATCAGAATGAGCATACACACCTATAATCAGCCACTGAGACATTTCACAGATCAGAAAATTTAAACCTGTTATTAAAAAAATCTGTAATGGAGGAATTCCTTAAAATAAGAATAGATTTTTATATTTCCTGAGGAAAATGACACTATGCTCATGTAAAACTCACTGCGCAATTGCAAAAAAAGTGTTGTGGTGTTTTTTGCTCTGCAGGTTTTCTGGTTGTCTAAAGGTTACACTTGTGTTAAAGTGCTGTGGTATTGCTTGGGTGCTAGATTTGGAGTTTATGACTGTTAAACTAGGGCCACATCCACACGAAGCCAGAGCTTACCCTCTCCGATCTTTTTTTTTCTTTTCATCGCGTCGTCCCAAGAACTATCTGCGTTCACACGAAACCACTAAAACCGACTCAAAACGATATAGTGTTTATGCCAAATCAGTATGTGGTGCTGTGATTCTGCCACAGAGATATACTTAAAAGGGAGAAGAAGACATGGAGCATGTGCATAAACTTTGCTGCACTGGGGTGATGACATCGTTTCAGAAATATACGGATCGGCTGTACACACGAAAACGTCTCAGGTTACGACTGTAACCATTGTTCCCTGAGATAGGGAATGAGACACTGTGTCATGGAATGACTCTTTGGGGAACGCCATTAACGTGACTTGTCTGAATCGCGTGTGAAACTAACTTTCGCTTTATAGTCGCGTGATGATGACGTCACTGACGACGTCATGACCACCGTGACTATCGGAAGGCATAAAAAGGAAGCGGAAGCAATGCAAACCAGCTTCTGCAAAAAAATTGAAGCAAATGCTCCAGTCATAAGGAGTATGGCAAAGAGACGCAGTGTCTCGTTCCCTATCTCAGGGAACAATGGTTACAGTCGTAACCTGAGACGTTCCCTTTCGAGGGAACTCAACACTGCGTCATGGAATGACTCTTTGGGGAACGAAATACCCGCTACGCCATACGAGTTGTGGCTGTCTAAGTGTGAAGGTGTTATGCACATCCTAAGACATAAGTACCTGAGAACCAGGTAAGGAAGAAAGATCAAGATTGTAATATCTTATGAATGTGTGCGGGGAAGACCAGCCCGCTGCATCACAAACATCCTGCATAGAAGCACCTGACAGAAGGGCCTGCGAGGAGGGCATACTCCTAGTTGAATGTGCCTTGATTCTCAGAGGTGGTAGTCCACGCACCTCATAAGCCAAGGAAATGGCCTCCACAATCCATCTACTAATGGTGTGCTTAGAGGCCGGCTGACCTCTACTATGAGGTCCAAAACAAACCAACAGTTGGTCCGATTTCCTCCATATGGAAGATCTTCTAACATACTCTCCCAGTGCCCTGACTGGGCATAACAAGTGTAGTCTCTGATCCTCTGCTGACTCATGAGGTGGAGCATGAAAGGCTTGTAAAACTAATGTTCTGGCCACATTGCTTGGCACCTTAGGTACATACCCTGGTCTAGGGTGCAGAATTGCTTTTATATTACCTGGAGAGAACTCCAGACATGGTGGAGAGACTGATAGAGCCTGAAGGTCGCCTACCCTCCTCAGAGAGGTAATAGCGAGTAAAAAGGCTAATTTGAGGGACAAATACTTGTCTGAGCTACACTCAATAGGTTCAAAAGGAGCCTGGGAAGCCCCTTCCAAAACCACAGCAAGGTCCCATGCTGGAACTCTAGCCTGAGGAGGCGGTCTCATCCTCAAGGTACCACGCAAAAACCGGGCAACCAAGGGGTGTCTCCCCAAGGTGCTCCCAGGCAGAGGGTAGTGAAAGGCTGCAATAGCTGCCACATAAACTTTTCACCGTAGAAGGTGCAAGACCTGCCGAAAACCGCTCTTGCAGAAACTCCAGTACTGAAGCCACTGGGCAGTTAACTGGATCTAAATGTCTGTTGTTACACCACAAGGTGAATGACCTCCACTTTAGAGCATAAAGTTTTCTGGTGGATGGAGCTCTAGAATTAAGAATGGTTTCAACAACCTCAGTTGACAGACCTTGATTCAACAAGCCACTCCCTTCAGCGGCCAGGCCCACAACTTCCATAGTTCTGGGCTGGGATGGCATATCGTGCCCCTGGCTTGGGTCAGAAGGTCCTGCCTGAGGGGAATCTCCCATGGCTGGCCTTCTAAGAGCATTAGAAGGTCCGAGAACCAGACTCGTGCAGGCCAATAAGGGGCTATTAACAAGAGTCTGATCCCTTCCTGTCGAACTCTCTCTAGGACCTGCGGGAGCAAAGCGATTGGGGGAAAAGCATACAGACGCCGCCTCAGCCATGTCTGTACCAGGGCGTCCAGTCCCAATGGGGCTGGAGGAAATATGCAAAACCACAGGGGGCAATGAGATGTCTCCTGAGATGCAAAGAGGTCGATTTCGGCCTGACCAAATCTTTCCCAAATCTGTTTCACCACTTCGGGGTGAAGTCTCCATTCTCCTGGCCTCAGTCCTTGTCTCGACAACATGTCTGCTCCCACACTTTGGACTCCAGGAATGTACGTCGCCCTGATAGATAGAAACTTCTCCTGGGACCATAGGAGAACCTGGTGCGCCAGCTTGCAGAGAGGGCGCGACCTCAGGCCCCCTTGATGATTGATATAAGAGACCACGGCTGTATTGTCTGTTCTTATTAGAACATGATGGCCCCTGAGGACTGGGAGGAAGTACTTCAAGCCTCTTATGACAGCTAACATCTCCAGACAATTTATGTGCCAATGGAGATGCTGCTCTGTCCATAGCCCACTGGCTGAGCGACCTTCTACTATGTGAGGGATGCGTCCGTCGTCACTGTCATCCTGTGACATTGAGCTCCCAATTTTCGACCTTGATTTAGAAACTGTGTAATTTTCCATATAGCCAGGGAACGAAGGCATCTGCGCGTAACCCTGATCATACGAAACGGGTTGCCCCTCGGGGAAAACCCTTTGTTCTTTAGCCACCATTGTAAAGGTCTCATATGCAGAAGGCCAAAAGGAATCACGTTGGATGCTGCTGCCATTAGACCTAATATTTTCTGAAAATGCTTGACAGTGTATGCCTGACCCATCTTGATTCTGGATATTGTTGTCAGGATGGACTCGACACGTGCAGGAGACAATTGTGCCTGCATCATGACTGAGTTCCACACTACCCCAAGAAATGTAATGCTCTGCTGAGGAGTTAGATTGCTCTTCTTGGCATTGAGCCTCAGTCCCAAAAGCTTCATATGGTCGAGGACGACATCTCGATGTCGAACCGCCATTTCTTGAGACTGAGCTAGCACTAACCAGTCGTCTATGTAGTTTAATATGCGAATCCCCTGAAGTCTCAGTGGAGCAAGGGCAGAATCCATGCATTTCGTGAAAGTGCGAGGGGAAAGAGCAAGGCCGAATGGAAGAACTCGATATTGGTAGGCTCTGCCTCCGAAAGCAAATCTGAGAAACTTCCGGTGTTGAGGAAGAATGGATATGTGGAAATATGCATCCTTCAGGTCTATTGTGGTGAACCAGTCGCCTTTTCTGATTCCAGCAACAATAACAGGAATCGTAAGCATCTTGAACTTGTATCTCCTCAGAGATTTGTTGAGATATCTCAGATCCAGAATAGGCCTGAGCCCTCCATCCTTTTTCGGAACTATAAAGTACCGACTGTAAAAACCTGTCTGACTCTCGTGAGGGGAAACATATTCTATGGCCCCCTTCATCAAGAGAGACTGTACTTCCTGTTCTAACACCCGAGCCCGATCGGAACTCACTTCGGTGCAAAACACCCCTTTGAACTTTGGAGGGCTGACACCAAACTGAATTCTGTACCCCTTCTCTATGGTGCGGAGAAGCCATGGAGTCAGATTCGGCAACTTTCTCCACTCGTGGAGGAAGTGCACTAAGGGAGTCAGTGTGATGACATCGGCTTCGGGTGCATGCGGATCGATGCCTTGAAGTAATTGACCTGCAGGGGATAGTGGAACTATTAGCATGTTTACAGGGTCTACCATGGGTGGATTCTGTTGACCCCGTACTAGGGAAACTGACGTGCCCCGAAGCGCACTGGGCGGCGGGGTTAACGTAGTGGCCTCCTGAGGCCATCTTGGGGGAACCGGACTTGTCCACCCCCCCAGAATGGGTGCTATTTGAAGCGCTGAGGTACCGTCAGGACCTCTTGGTAGCAGCCTTCCGATTGGAGATAACAACTGTCCACAAATCTGGCTTGACCTGCCTGGAGGACTTCTGGGATTGCTGTCTCGACCCCCAAGCTCTCTGAGGGGGAGTACGAGTAGCAACACTCTGTTTTTGCTGCTGCCTATGTAGGGCACTAGTAGTAGATGGCTGGGGCTGCCTTTGAGCTGCAGGACCCTGAGGGTAAGAACGGCGAGGTAAAAAATTTTGGAAAGCTGCTGCTTGACGCTTTGCCTCCTGAAAACGATCGACCACAGTGTCGACCGCATTCCCAAAGAGACCTTGGTCAGACAATGGTGCATCAAGCAGCACAGACTTGTCCTTCTCCTTAATACCAGACAAATTTAACCATAAATGCCTCTCTGTAGCTACCAGGGCCCCCATGGAGCGCCCAACAGCTTGGGCTGTCTCCTTGGTAGCTCGGAGAGTAAGATCTGCTGCTGCCTTCAGTTCATTAAGCAGGTCTATATCAATAACCTCGCCCTCTTTTATGTCCCCCAGCAGGTCGGCCTGGTATGCCTGTAAAAGACCCATAGTGTGCAGACATGAGCCAGCCCGACCTGCCGCCATATATGCCTTACCCACCAAATTTGACGTAATCCGGCATGGCTTGGTGGGCAATGTCGGGGGTTTCAAAGATGATGCCGCTTCAGGTGAAAGGTAGGTGGCCAAAGACTCTTCCACCTTGGGCATCATGCCATAGCCTTTCTCTCTAGCTCCTATAACTGAGGAGAAACTAGAGGCAGTGGTGGAAATTCTGGAAGAAAATGGCTTTTTCCATGATTTAGATACCTCAGTATGTAAATCTGGAAAGAATGGCAACCCCCGACGTTGAGGTTGTACCCGTTTCTTTAAGTATCTTTCATCTAATTTACTTATAGGTGTAACTTGTTGTTGATCTTGGGGCCAATCAACACTAAGCTTGGCTACTGCCCGGGTAACAACCTCTAATAGCTCCTCATATCCCTGGGAAAGTGGAGTTTCATGATCTTCAGTTTCTACTGCTTGCACACTAACACTCTCTAACTCCTCAGAGCTAGAGCAGTGCATAGAGCTTCCAGATGGGGCGGGAGAAGCCGCCATGCGGGCTCCCAAACCCTTTCCGGAAGCAATGGGATTTGAGGGATGAGAAAGGACCGAAGCCGTCGAACCCCATGACTGCAGACCCCGCACTGCCTCGGCAGAAGCGGGACCTGAACCATGAGGCTTGCGAATACTGCCTGACTCATCAAACAGTGCTAAACGTGAGAGAAGAGATCTTTGCGGTAGCCACAAGCAATGTTCACAGGCAGCTCCCTCAAGAGCTGCCTTAGCATGCTCCATTCCCAAACATTTCACACAAAACTCATGTGAATCCCCATCCGTAATAAAACGGGGGCAGGGAGGAACACATTGCTTAAATGCCTTCTTTGACATACGTTTCATATTGCTAATCTATCTAAGATAACTTAAGATAAACTAGAAACCTTCACACACACAAACAGACGCTTTGCTGAATGGCAGAAGCTGGTTTGCATTGCTTCCGCTTCCTTTTTATGCCTTCCGATAGTCACGGTGGTCATGACGTCGTCAGTGACATCATCATCACGCGACTATAAAGCGAAAGTTAGTTTCACACGCGATTCAGACAAGTCACGCTAATGGCGTTCCCCAAAGAGTCATTCCATGACGCAGTGTTGAGTTCCCTCGAAAGGGAACGTTGCGTTTTCAGATTCATCCACGCTGGGTCTCGGTATAAAAAAATAGCATTTTCAGGCTCTCAAAATGCAGAATTTGTCTGGACGAAATGCTAGTACGATAAAAAATCTTTACGTATACAGCTACACGTGTCTCTGTGCGGATGGCCTCTAACTAAACACAATAAATTTTGAGAGTGTGTTCACAACAGAATTATCATACTTACTATCTTTTAGTTTATTTCACCTGGCCAAAGCATTAAACAATGAATAAACCTCATTACAAGTGTACATTTTTTGTTATGCTGAAATAGTCGAGCCAAAATCTATTGCAGTTATGCCATGTGTTTCATTTTAGACTCCAACCACAGCGTCACAAAGTTACTGTAAAACACACCCACACACTTCTAAGTGGATCAGAAACCTTGAATAACAGACAAGGAGCGGTCATGGACGTTCAATAAATAACTGTTGTTAAATTACTGTGTCGATGACAAGGAGGTAGAATGTACTATCATTGTCTTACACACACACACACACACACAAACAGAGTGAGTTACGGTGGTCCCTGAGCTCTGTGATCTCTGCATCTCAAGTGTCGTGCAGTAGTGGATGTCTGGTTGTGGAGGAATCCGAGGAATCGTTTGTATCTCTCCTGAACTCCCATGAATCACAAGGAGCAGGAGGGTCGATCTGAGGTCACGGCCCTCCGGCTTACAGGAAAGATACATTTTATGGGCACATTCTGGAGTCACCTGTGGAGACGTCAGTGAGGACTCGTGGGAGATGAAGTTTATGAGCTGTTGCTGATCCTGCTAGTTACACTTTTAGGACACTGAAAACATGCAAGCAGGTTGTCATATCTGATTCTTGCTGGAGATAATGTTTTGCTACTGTCCCTAATCCAGCCAATAGTTAGCAGTCTGTCATCCTGTAATGAATGAATTCCAATCTCTGGTCTAATTTAAGAGAGATTGGCCATCGTTTGCACTCCCTTTCTCCCTTTATATTGCACTGTGTCTAAAGAGTCGGATGAAAGCAAACCTCCAGCAGATGCAATGAGGGATTGCGGGAAACGTAACGCCCAACCCAGGGACCATCCACCAGGGTGTGAGAGATATATCTGTAATTACAATAAAATAGCCCACTATAGGTTTCTTTAGTGGAAACAGGCCATTCTGCGCACATGAGGAACAAATTTGACAGATGTTTTTACACAAAGTGACATACTGTGCATTCAAGTAATACATTTTATCAGTATGGGTCCTCCTTTGGGAATCAAACCTATGACCCTGCATTTTCTACTGGGACTGACGGAGTTCTTCACTGCCAATGTTGAGAAGCCTAAAGGCCCCCAGATATGATTTTAAGCAAGGTCATTATGTGTATACTTCCCCGAATAAACATATTTACATGTCAGTTAGTCAGTTTTCTACTTTTTATGTACGAACCATAAGAAACTGAAATACTCTGGCTCTTTTATAAAAGGGTGGTCTTGCGTAAATATATTGCGATATTTTTTATTTTTACGATTTTTATTATTGGCATAAAGTCTGGTACACGTATTGGCTTTTATTGGACGAGGTCCATCCATTTAAGCAGAAAGAGCCATGTAAAATGTCCAAAAATAGTTTTACATCACATTCAAAGTCGAACCAAGGAATATACAGCCCGCTTTTTTTGTAAGTGTCTGAAACTTTAGAAAACTGTAAAAAAATATTTAAAAGGAATTTTTCTGTCTGCTCGAGTGACAGAAATATATCGTGATAAAATCGCTTTTTCCTGTAAATTATAGGATATAAGGATGTATAATAAATAGTTTCCCTGTTATTCTTGTAGATTTGCTGTCTTTTTCTGTAATGTTATGGTTCTCACCGTATTTCCAAAACAGAAAAAAATCTGAAGGAGCCATTGTTTGTAAATAAACCATCCCAAATGCTTCCCTTTTTACATTTTTTTAATCAATATCTCCACTGTAGCATAAATTCATCCCATGCTTAATATTTAAACATTTAAGTTATCAAGCACTGTTGTTGTAATCAATGAAATGTTTATAAATCAGAAAGGTAATCACATCTAGGAATGGCTGATTTTTTACACACAACAGACTGATGATAATACAATTGTCTTTTACTCCATGATTTTTATGAGAAACATTTCAGAATATAAAAATATCTGAAGATATTCTTGAGATCTTTCCTACAAGTGGAAAGAGAAAACTTAAATAAACTGTCTATTTGTTCTCCATTTTATATTAGTAATTGAGATATTAAAGATGTAAATTATGATTATTGTATATGGGTCATTGTAACAACCCTGGAATTTATAATATTAATTTACAGTAGTTTTCAGTCTTGTAGAAGTCAGGCTACATGTGATTTCAACCAGCTCTTGCCTTTTATGAGTTCTGTGTGCATCAAACGGTATGCCAGAGACCAAAAGAAGAAGTGTAGTGAATCGGGCTGGGAGGTCAGTAGTCCCTCTGCGTTCAGAGAGTGTGCACAGGTGAAGTGCTGAAACATAGGAATCTTGCACCTTGAATAACAAACTACTTCAGTGCACTGACCTAATGAGACAATCCACCCCCCCATCGCCTCACATTCCTTCTTACAAACTAAATCCATATTTCTGCCGTCCCTGAGAAATGAGCCAGTCTCTGAACTCAAAAAAGATCCCAATTTTGAGGAAATCAGATGCTGTATGATTAGCTTTTGGAAGATGACAGCAGAAGAACGAATGCTATTTGTTTGAGGTTTTCTAAATGACAGTCAGATATTGAGTTTCTATTATATTACTCCTGGTCGAAGGCCCTAATTTCCATATACTTTGTGTAAATAATTCCATATTGCTCTGTGTGTGGAGACGAGGCCATGGCCTGGGCTCAGGGTTCACTTCATGAAGCTCTTCTAATAACTTCCTTCCATGCAGAAATGACCTCAGGTTGGGGCTCAATTCTTAACCCAATCCCACATTTTCTCGCTGTATCTTTTCCCTCTCTTAAACTCTTTCCCTCTATTGTGTTTATGTCTTTCTTGACATGGTACCCTGTAGCTTCCTGTAGTCAGATCATTTCTTCTGCTTTAGTTTGCGGTCAGGCATAAAAAGGGTCACATCTAAACATCTAAAATAAACAGTTCTTTCCCCCTCCCTTCTGCAGTTTATAAATCCATCAGGGAAGTATTTGGGAAACCGGGTGTGGGTTTTATGGAGGATACTTTTCTTGTGCTCTCCCCATATTTAACCTCAGCCCCTCTTCCTCTTTCAACTCATGGAAACAGTGCTTGTTGAACAGTACAGTATAGGCAAAGACATATGTGTGTATATGTTTTTTACATTTCGTGGTATGAATTAACCAATGCAAAGCATTAATCATTAACTCGTCTGTGGTGTTTTTTTTCCAGTAGTCCACGTGACTCTAGTGGTATATTCCAAATTGTTGTTTAATCAAATTTAATAATTGATCAACTCATGTTTACAGAGGCTGAATGAAATATGGAGAAATATGAACCATGTCGATAACCAATGTCATGATGTAATTGCATAGTAAGGTTTGATCTTATTGACGTTGATTTGACCGTGTTTTCATGATCCCTCTATATTTAAAAAGAAATATTAAACTTTTTTTAAATGGAAATTATAGCTGTGTTCCCTTACTCTAAAGGTTTCCATCCTGTTTGATAGCACTACATAACTCAGTATTATAATAATGTAATTTCAAAATATAGTATAGTTTCAACATATAGTACAGTGTAGATTGTGCCTCTCTCTTTCTCTCTGTATTTAATTTGACAGAGCTGACTGTTATTGTGGGGGTAGAAGTGAGCAGTAGGGGAGAAGGGAGAGGAAGGCAGAGGGTTAGATGGATAAACCGAGCATTAATCCTACAGGCGAATCAGGTAAGAAGACAAGGTCAGATTAATGTGATGCGGAGAGGGCCAGCTCATGCTGGAAGTAGGTCTCATGCCAAGCTCTCTCATGCAGCTGTAGACTGCCATCTCCTCTCTCCAGCATCCATCCATCCAACACTGCACTCCATCTCTCTCTGCCTGGATGCTTCATATGTGAAGTCTGTAAACTCATGCGAAGAAATGTTTGAAACACCACAAATTTAGTATATTCTGTGCTGGGTTTGTGTCCTATTTCTAATTTGCAGACTAAGTTTCAACAGTGTTGGGTAGATTTGGATTGGACCATCTCTTATTTTTCGTTATTCGTGGTGGACTGTCCAAGTACATTGTTTTATGACATAGGCATGTACTGTACAACTGCTATCAGAATACCTACTTTAAACAGAGTAGTAAAAAAAGCTTGTCTTTGCTCTTAATTGAAATATGTTTTTTCATGTGAAGAAGCAGGTGGCACCTATTTAACATTTTAGATGGAAAGGAGGAAATGAATGAATAAAGTAAGTTTACATGCTAAAGTGCACATTATAATCCAATAATTAGAAAATATGATATAGCAATATTTTGGTCCACACTTTGAAGGCCCTGTTTTAAATTCCCATTGCGCATGACTTAAGTCACTTCCACTTTAGCTAGTTTAACGACAGGAAAACCGGTCGGTACGGCGTATGGTCTTTAAGGGTTGCCCTATTTACTTAATGAGTAATGATTCAGAGTCTCATCTCCCATTCCCTTTAAAGCCAGTTGCGCTTGTGCCATGGCGAATTCGCTATTTACTTGACGGAATTTCCAAGTGGAAAAACTGAATGCTCCTCTAGCGAGGAAACAGATCTGCTTGTGCGCAAGGTTAAATCGTGCGAGCAGACCCTCTACAGGACAAGACAGATTTTTTTCTTTATCGACTCAATCATATTCTTTCAGATTTGTAATCCTTTATTTTTAATATGTGGCATGTTTGTGTGCTGATGTGCATCCACTGTGTGTAATAAGAAGTTTGTATTTGCGTTCTGTAGGCACATGTTACTAACATGATTGACTTTAGACCAGGTTTCGTTGGTTATTGTTGCAGTCTATTTCAGTTGCCTCAAAATAGCAACGAGCTTACAATGCGCCTGAACACACCACAATTTCAGATCAGCATGCCCATATAGACGCATATGGATGCAAATGCATTTGCTATTTAAACAATGGCGCATGACGTGAAAATGAAAACTGCTTTGGGTTAAAACTAGCAAAAAGAGACTTGTGACGTGCCTGGCGTCACATTGTGCCTGGTGTATGATAGGGCCCTATGTCTAGCTGCTAGTTCAGTTAATCCGACACACTAAAAAGACACAACTGCAATCTTGATTTCATGGGCTTTTAAAAGCTTTCATATCAGAGAGTAATAGCATTGTTATGGACCGTGCTGCAGTAACGTCTTGTCTATAAAGACATTCACTCATGAGACAGTAAGTAAGGGCCATCACGTTAATGAGTTCTGAGCTGCCTCACAAAGAAAAGGGTTAGAAACCTCATACATGAGGTCAATTCCCTTTTAATACCCTTCAGATATTCCTCGACCCGGCAGAGAGCGAGATGATAAAGTTTTTAGGATTGGGACTAGCAAGAGAGAGAGAGAGAGAGAGAGAGAGAGAGAGAGAGAGAGAGAAAAAGAAAAAAGGAAAGAGGGGGATTATGGGATCAAGCAGAAGAAGGACTAATCCAGTCTGTTATTAGCAATGATAGTGCTATAAGTGACAACACATGCAAAGTTCTGCAAGTTCTCAAAGTACAGAGCAACTACCGCAAGACTTAAACATCCGGAAAGACTGCGGGACGTCCAATCAGAGTTCTCCTGCTCGATGAGGATTAGACCTACAGCGATGGAGTGCTGATCCTGTGGTTGCACTCACTTGTCTTCGTTCTTCTGGTAAAGAGATCAAGTTAGCAGGCCACTAATCAGTGATGTGTGCAAGACCATGGTGTTGCAGCAATGGGCTGTTTATCCCAGGCCGTTTCTCCTTTAGCGTGTTACTGCAGCTCCTGTTTCGGTTTGATGATCAGCTCGATTATCGTCAGGAACTCGAGAAGCTAATTTTATGATAAGTGGGGTGAATCCCTGCCTCAGGGAAAAGAGCTAATTTTCCACTTCCAAGTGACCCACAAAAACATGGATAAGTCACTTGAAGTGGACTAGAAGCCGTTGGAAAAGATCCACAGGCTGCTAAAAGAGGGAACTGACATTGACATAGGATGTATTAAAAGAAATGGAATCATAAGGTATGCAACTCTGATTCCTTTTAATGATTCTGCGTCCTTAACTATTCTTTTATTTTGAAAATGCAACTATTACCACATCAAAATGCATTCCAATAACTCGTCTATACTATTTAAAATAATAATAATAAAGAAATCTCATTTAATTAATTTATTTTTATAAATGCTATTAATTAATTAACATTTTATAATGTTTCTTACTGTAGACTGTGAAGCAACTACTTAATATACTATTTTTAAGTAAGAAATTATGAAAGTATTTCTGCAAGAGAGATTAATTGAGTGTTCATTGTGACTGACTCATAAGTGTTTTTGATTCAATAAAATGTACCATCTTATGAGGATCCTTGGTTCAGCAGGTCCATAGCCATAGACTTAAAGTCTGAATTTGTTCCAGGGTCCTGTCATATCTGTCATGTTGTAAATTTACTTGCGGTCTTTGAAGCACATTCATTTCAGAATCGTAATAGAATGACATGTGTTTTAGCTGATACACTGAGAGAAAAGACACCAGTGCAAAGATTCCCTTTCCATGCTGACGAGTAATTGTTTTCTACGTCAGTACCAAATGCATGCGTCACATGCTTTTCTGGACACAAGATGGATACAGACGCGGAAGGGAGGAAATTTACATTTACATTTAGTCATTTAGCAGACGCTGTTATCCAAAGCTACCTACAGAGAGTTCAGGGAGCAATAAAGCCTACTATACCTGTTGAGAGATACCTGTTTTTTTTCTCATTTGTCTGTCAAGTATTCACAGAAGAGATGGGTTAAAGTCATTTTTTAATGTTGTGAGTGATGGGGTTGACAGGTAGGAGTTGTGAAGGAGAATGAGCGGTAACGTGATTCAAGATGCCACTTGTTTGCTGAACGCAGGGTTCTTGATGGGGGGTAGGAGCGTAGGAGGGTGTGAAAGTATGCCGGTGCAGATACAATGATAGTCCTGTAGGCAAGCATTAGTGACTTAAATCCGAAAGGCTTCAACCGGTAGCCAGTGGAGAGAGATGAAAAGGGGTGTCACATGAGCCCTTTTGGGCTGTTGGAAGGCGAGGCGTGCTGCTGAATTCTGAACCAGCTGGAGTGGTTTGATATCCTTTGCAGGAAGACCAGCAAGGAGAGCATTGTAGTAGTCCAACCTTGAAAATACCAAGGCCTGGACAAGGAGTTGTGCCACATGCTCAGTGAGATAGGGTCTTAACTTTCTAAGGTTAAATAAGGCATATCGGCATGACCGATCATTGAAGGACAGCTGTTCATCAAATATGAGGTTCCTGGCTGTTTTGGAAGGAAGGATTGTTGTATTGCCATGTTGGAGGTTGAGATCGTGTTGCACCGTGGGAAGTGCCGGAAATACGAGTAGTTCTGCCTTTTGTTGAATTAAGACACTATTTTTGTTTAATTGCACACGAAAAGTGTACCGTCATGTCATAAAATGAAGGTTGAACCAATGGAGTCACATGGACTATTTTAAGGAATAACTTTCTGTACTCCTGTATGTTATGTTGCTGTCTAGGGGAGTCGGAAAGCTCTCGGACCCCTCAAAACTTAATTTTTGTTCCCAGGGTGAATGGAGGTCTTAAGGTTGTGGTGAGTAATTCATGACAGAGTTTTTAGTCTTTGGCACTAGACCCTTTAAGATTTCTGACTTTTCACGCTTTCTCCTCTACTTAGGTTCTGCATTTCTTCTTTGTTGACAGGCTATCCTTGTTTTTCGATAGATCTCCACAATTTTCTTTATTTCTGGGAAAGTCGCCCATCGTTTTCCCCAACCAAGCGCTGGCCCCACATAAGTGAGCATGTTAAATTCCTTCAAAGCGATGAAGTGTGTGAAACAAGACGAGAAGCCCTCTGAAGATGACAATGATAAGCCATGTCCCAAAACCCCCTCCAAACCCACACTCACTCGGGTCATCGCCCCTCCACAACTTTCTGCTTATGTAAATGATCCTTACCTGCTGATCTAAGATCAGTTTATCTGATATAACCCTGCTGTAAAAGACCAAGCATGAAGACTGCTTTTTACTTGTGTGTGCTGAATTGGTGCTGGCCTAGATGGAGGATACTCATCCTGTTCACCAACAAAACTTCATTGTCCAGTCATACCTATTTACCTGGTACTAATACAAATGTACCTAATGCTGTTGAAATGCATAGTTTACTTTTTTGACATAGATCTTGCCCTACACTGGTCATTTATTGTGATCAGGTGCTGTTTAAGTTACTTTGTCATTCTAAAGTTTAATAACTAAATTCAAGCCTACATTCGCATCCAGATAAGATTTTTCTGATTTCTAAAATATAAATTCCAAGTGCACTTATAAAGAATCATGTGACTGGATAGACAAATAGCTTTAAGGTGGTAAGCAGGCCTTTCGGCTTTGTTTGGACTGAAAGCTTTGAAGTTTTTAGCAAGGAAAAAGTGAGCTACAGTTTAGTTCAAACTGTCACTTGAATTAGCCTAGCAGGTCTCAAAATGGCTCTGGTCTTAATTAAGAGATGGAAAGGTTTCATCATGCCTTGCTTGGAGTGTTAGCAAACTCTAACTCAAAGCAAATCCTAACACGAAGAACACTAATCCAACCTAGTCAAATTTAAAGCAGTAGCCCAAGAATTAACTTTATACATTTGTTGTCATGAAAATCATAAAAAGTGCTATTATGCACTTTTACATATTAAAATTTAGCTTTTACATAGATATTTTTGGCAGACGTTTTGGATAAGCGATTTACAGTGCATCCAATCAGGCATTTAATTAGTAGACTATGTGAAATACTAATTCTGTGAAATCTCCTACTGCCTGTAGAGGCATTAATTTAGTACACTCTTTTGGGTCATATTTGAGGGAAGAGAGAATTTATTTATTTGGTCAAATGACTTGGAGGATATACTGGTTTAGCTGGTCTTCCAGGCTGGCCAAACTGTTTAGGCTCATCAGATTGAATAGTTTTAGGAAGAATTAGGCACTTTTCATATTTCAAGCAGATGGTTTTCAAAATTGGTACATACTGTGATCCAAATAAGTGCATATTTAAAAACACCTCAGCTCTCACACACAATCCATTCTGTGCGATGCTAAAGATGAACCAGCAACTAGAGTCCCTCTTCAGCCTACACAAGCAACAACATGCTAAGGGGTTTTGCCGAGCCTAGAGCCTAATTTTTTTTTATTGGCCTTGTTTAACAACAGGGGAAGTGGTTTAACTCCACCCTTTGTCACCCACAAACCCCCAAATTCAGCCGTGCCAGACGTGGGATTTCCCAGAGTTCATTAGGAGCTGTATCAATCTTCTGCCTGCCCCTGGGGACATGAGTTTAGTTATTCCATTCAGAGTAAGACCCTTTTGAGACATGGCTCGTGTCTTAGCATGCCATGCTTCCCTTCTTCCTGCACGCAACTTCACCACACACTCTCTTGCCAAACGTCACATTAGTATCAGGAATGCCACCAGCACAATTTCCTCTTATTGAATTTTTTTCCAACAGGCCGCCCTTCCCTAACAACTACAAATTCAATATATAAAACATCAACAGAGCATAGAGCCTCATAAGGGCTCTAGATGTTTGAGAAAAGGCTGTTCCTATCAAAACTTGACCAGACCAAACTCACATGACAACTTCAAACACTGGGGCATGAATCCTACGATACAAAGGAGTGTAGACACAATTAATTACTCCCATACCCGCAGTTATAAAACCAAACAGTGTCTGATAATACTAGTTTTATGTGAAGGAATACTCTTCAAGAAACTGTTTTTTTTTAGTTAGCCAGAAACTGTCTGTAAATCTCAAAGAACAAGACAGATGTTACGCACAGAAGGGATACTTCAGTTTTTAAATGTTTGACTCATTGAGAGAAAGAGATGTAATCAAAAGAGCCAAGGCTCTTGGAAGCTTCAAATTCTGAGGATCTCAGCAAAACATCTGGATAAAACAGGTGCTTTCAATTGAAGGTCTGTGTGACAGTGTGTGGTGTGTTTGTGTGGATTTGGTGAGTGCAGATTTTTGTTTTTTATCTAGGGTTCACAGGTTGTGTCAGCCTAGCTAACATTGAGCGTTGTGAGATTTGGTTGGATAGTCTTTCTGTTTTTGAGTCATTTAAACTGGAAAAACTGAGAATGTTTTCCCTTTTTAATTATTTTTTAATTCATTCTATTTTCCTCTTTTTGTTCTCCTGAAAAAGAGGGCACCCTTAAAGGTAACCCATCATTCCCATTTCAGAATTCACCTCTTTTTCTCAAAGAAAACATTCCCTGTGGGAAAACCATAGTCAGTGTGAATCTGTGTCTTGTGTTACAAGATGGAATGCAACATGTTTCTTGGTAAGAATAGGGTGGAAAAACATTTTCCTGATGGAAATAGAAAAAAGTTTGAATTACTTGAAATAAGAGTCTCAAAAACCACATGCATTCCAAATGAAAATAAACGTATCCTTTGAGATGGCAGTAAAACCAGAAGCTACATGCTACACACAAAAAACTCTTTGCTTCAAATCCCATAACATAAGACAAGCATTCCCCTAAAACAAGCATTAACTACCCGGTAAATAATTGTGCTGTTTGACAGTCAGAGTATTGAAAAGTTACAGAGATTGTAAAGTGAAAGCTATCAGAAATTTCTGAGGTCATTATTATGAGCTTGTCAGGTTCAAGTCCTTTGTTGTAACAAAGAATTTGGAACCGCAAAAGACGCTGGGTTCATATTCTTCTCTGCTTCTTTGGGAAATGTCATGAGTCACAAGTCTGAATGTTTCTTTGGAAAATGTCACAAGTCTGAATGTATAAGATAAAGTTGTCTATGGATTCAAACTAAAATAGTGTCATGTCTGTTGTCAAGCACAGTTTATACAGCCATTGCGATTCTGCAGTTTCTGTGATTTGTCAGATATGTGACTTGTGATTTGTTGGAATCTGTTTCTTTCTAATACTGACAAAAATATTTTTCCATTGTGAAATAAAAACAAAGTCCTATGAAAATGAATGTGTGGGTGGTTGCCAGGGTTTTTCTCTGTGGTTTAAGGCTGGAATACAATTCATGACTTTTAAAATCTGAACAGATTTTTTAAAACTAGACATCATACACTTTATTTTGCAGAGAAAAACAGGGCATCACACACTATGCAATGAAATCTGTAGACTAGCGCATACTTTCTGAAACAAGTCCAGACTGAAAATCAAAGAAAAAGTCTTGTTTATTCCAGCCGTTAAGAAAAAACATGACAAGGTAAGTGAGTAGATAAGTTAAAATATAAACCATTTTACAGATCTGTCTTTTGTTGAGTGTTTTAAGAGAATATGGAACATTAGATCCAGATCATTTTACTCTAAATCTGATAGGAGATTCCAGTCTTCAAGGATTTAGCTTTATGCATGTGGTCTCTGCATGACTTTTTAAAAAATAACTGGGTGTTGGAGGAGGTTCTTCCACCTGTCTTCTGCCCTGTCCTTCCCCCATATTCCCTCAATTTGACTCCTAAAGTTTTAATCCAGCTAATCCTAACCAGTCCAATAAAACATCTGGATCCATTCAAACCCCATTAAGAGACACAGACAAGCATTGGAACTGACAGAGTCTTGTCCCTCCAACATAACCTGGAGTCATAACCTTGATACCAAACCAGATTCCCCTATTTAGGCTGGACCCTGACCCTTTCTCTACAGGTCTGGTTCAGCCTCATCAGGGCCCAGGTTGTGCCTGGAGTCAAGATTGAGGGTCGCTTTAAACACACATTATACACACATTGCAGAGGCCATAATTAAGCTGAGATGAAAAGTTGATATTTGTGTAACATATTCAACACAAAACATAGTGGCAAGTTATGAATGACTTCAGTGCAACAGTAAATTAAAGATATAAATAATTCTGAATAACACTAATGTTGTTCTGAAGATGAGATTGACACATGTTCATGCCAATAGCATCATTCGCATCGCCTGGTACGAGTCAATTATAGTATGTAATTCGCTTTTGGTGTGTTTCTGCTGGTTTCTGCAGACAACTTAAAAAATCATCCATTTAATATGATGTCCTCTCTTGGGGTATCAACAGCAGATCTGAGGAGACACAGCATGACTGTATGGAGGCCCTTTCGAATCTGAGTGACATTTATGGGAGCAGATAAAAAGTGGTCAATTTACATCATGTACCTTGAAAGAGATGGTGGACAGGGGAATAAAAAGAGGTTATAAATGCTGAGGAGAGAAGATAAAGGCCAAGAGTTTGTACTGGATGTCATGATGTGAAACAGCAGGGGCAGGGGCAGGGCAGATGGTGTGATGTACATGTATTGACTAAATAGCTATAAAAAACGCTTTCTCTCTTAAATTTTCCATCATTTTACTTTTCTTCTACAATTCTTGTATACATGTACAGGTATATTAAAGATTCATAATTCATTGGTTACCCAAAAACACACAGGCCCACCCCAAACTCATACCATAGGTCAATATTAATATATTGTATGTTTGGTCGGGAGCTCAAACAAACAAAGCTGTCATGATTCCGCCATCATGTCATGTCTATTCTTGGTCTTGGGGCGGAGTCATGGCATAGCCTTAGGTTGTGTGTGGATGGAGAGATAGTGATCCTCTAGTCTGTGTCTTTGTTCCCTCCATCTCTTCCTCGTTAACTTTCCCCTTGTTAACAAAGACTTTATTTCAAAACAATGAACGAATAAAACACCCACGATGGGGAAAAACTAAACCACGGCAGGGTACAAAAAACAAAGAATACCCACAAGAGGGAAAAAACAATAAGGAACAGAGAATCTACAATGTACAAACTAAGGCACAACAGAAAACAAAGACATACAAATGGCAGGGCAAGGTAATCCAGCGACAAGGCAGGGCAAGGTATGGTAATCCAATAACAAGGCATGCAAGCACAAAGACCAGGAATACATGTACGGGTAAGAACATTCAAGAACACGCCCGAGCACAGGACAAAGGACATGAGGATATTATGTAGGGAGACAGACAAAGGATAATTAACAGGGGCCAGGTGTGGGAAATGAATTACTCAGGGAAAGTTAACGAGGAACGAGATAGCGGGAACGAAGACGCGGACCGGAGAGAGAGTATAGCAAGCCGATAGGATCACTACCTCTCCATCCACACACATCCTAAGGCTATGCCATGACTCCGCCCCAAGACCAAGAATAGACATGACATGATGGCGGAATCATGATATAAGCCCCTCCTTAAATGAACACCTCCAGGTGTTCATCAAGGGGAAGACTAACAAGACAGGACAGACTGGGTAACAGACCAGACCAGACAAAACATGGTGAACAAGACTAGGGGCAGACAAGAAGACAAGATGACAGGGTTGGGGTAAGATAATAAAAATAACAAGGGACAGGGTGGGACAGTCTTAGGGGGAGTCTTAGTCCAGGGTTGCGATCGGCAGGGATTGACGGGGGGAAGTCCAGGGGGGAAGCAGGGACAGGCTTAGCTTCTTGCTGGAAGGCAGGCTGGACATGACTAGATGCCGGTTGGAAGGCCGGCTGGAACAGGGATTGGATTGCCGGCTGGCACACTGACAGGATTGCTGCCTGGCACACGGACTGGGTTGGTGGCTGGGCAGCGCTTTCTGGTGGCTGGGCCGGACTGGGTACCTGATTCGGGACACCAGGCCTCGGAACCACAGGACTCGGAACCACCGGACTCAGGACAACCGGACTCGGGACCACCGGACTCCGTTGCCTCTTCTTCTTCAGCCAACCCACCTGTCTGGTGGTCGGCTGAAGGAATGAGGTGAAGAATGTGGCTGGCTCCGGGTTGGACGCCTCCGAGGAACTCCAGGACTCCCTCCTTCCTCTCTTGCCCTGAAGGCTGGATGGTGACGGAGAGGCTGCATGGGGTGAGGTGGACGGTACGGTGATGCCCATGACTCCGATCTGTATGGCACGATCCTCCCGTATTGTGGCCAACGGGAAAGGAGATTTGGACTCGACTGAGATCCCTTGCTCTGAGTGGTTCATGGCACATCTGACCACGTTCTTGAAGTGCAGCGGTCTCAGCATCCTCATCTCCGCCTGCGAGATCGGATCGTTTAGGCCACGGTTGAAAATTACCGTTAGCTCCGCCTCACCAAAGGCCATCATCTCTGCACCCTACAGGAATCTCTCGGTGTACTCCACCATGTCAGCCTCGAATTGACGGATGCTACAGAGGAGGTGAGCCTGGCGAGATCGGAGGAGCTCCATGGTGCCGCCTGCTGGGTTCAGTGAGGGCTTGTGCATTCTATCAGGGTTGACCCTGACAAAAGCAATGTTTTGATAGCATAACAGTATTTACACATTTCACAAGACTGCGTTTTCAAGTACAGGTATGTATGGTCAAGTGATATGGGTCTTTTTTACAGTAACTTTCTCAATGTATAAGCAATAATAGTTGTAGTTTTGCAATAGTAAACAGTTTTGTTGGTGCAGTGCTACTGTTGGCACACCGTTGAATGCTTGATTATGGGAGATTCAATTCGGTCTACATTTCTTGATTATATCCCACAACCAGCTAGATATCCAGCTGATTTTTCTTTTGACCAACTAGCTAATTGAAACCTGCAAACCACCGAATGCTGGATCAAGACGTTTTATTTCTTAGCCTAAATTTTGTAAAAGTCAGTGAATTGTTAGTCAATGTAAATGTACAGTACAACAAAATGACCATATTAACATCTTCAGACCCCTACAGGCCACAATAACATAGCCTATTAGCTATAAGCAGTAGCTGTCAGTGTGCAAAAAGCACAGGAAGTATCCTGGAGCCACATCATGCTGAGAGGCAAACTTCATGAGGGCAAATAGAAAAAACAAACCCATCAATCCAACCACAGTTATGATCACTCAGCAAGATGCTACTGGCTAAAAGCGCTAATATTTCAGACAGAGACTTCATAAATTAAACCCCATGTGCCAAATCTGTAATATCCATTCAGGAATGAGGAGTGTGAAGGGGAGCATTAAAGAAACCCCCTGTGGTCCATTATGAAAGTGTCAGATATCAGGGCAGACAGAGAGGCAGAAAAGGGATACATACATCTAAACAATGGCAGAAATGGGCCCAAATAAGATTTTTTTCCTTCTGTTTGTTGGTCTTCTATTCATGATAGATGTTATGGTGAATTTTAAAACAAAACATAAATTGTGATAATTGGACAGTAAATCTCACTCTTTTGACCTTGTGATCTCCTTCATGAGGTTGCAGCTAATTTCCACACTGAAACCCAAGTACATCATGCTCAAAGACCTCAAAGACGTCAAACAGAGTCCAACCAATATCCATTAAACAATCGAGACTTAAAAGAGGCTTTAAAAAACATGGTCAAAACAACTTAAACCAGTAAGTTTGTCCCTGCTTGCTAACAATGGACAATGTGTAGCAGAGAATTGTTTCAGCTCTGCAGACAGTAGAGGAATTTTGAGAATGTGGGTTTCGGTTTCAGATTTTGTGAACAATTCATTATATTCTAATCCATTGGCATGGAAAAGAAGGAGCCTTTCGAAAGACGAACAAGTCCTTCAATTTTCCAGGAATCAATACCCCAGTCTGGCATTGAAGGAGCATGACGCATTATTCATAAATAGCATTTGAGGGATGATGTGATACATTAGCATTACATTTCTTCAGGTTTCTCTCATTCTTTCTGTCTTGTCAGTACGTAATTTAATATGTCAGAAAGCACAGGATGCGATTGGAAGTGGGTGGAATTTTGCTTAGCACAGCAAACATTTTTAATAAAATCTATAGCTTCATTTGATCTGGACTTGTAGTGCCGTCAGACCAAGCCGTGTTGCTTAACCAAAGCAGTAAAGTATCCACTGCCTGTGAAATAAAAATCTAGAAATTGAACGGCACCATCCATCTATCAATTCCTCCATCTACAGTATTAATTCATCCATCTTCCAAACCCACTTGTCTTCTGGGTTTTGGGAGGGCTGAAGGGTATCCCAGCATCTCGAGCCACAGAAAAGTTGTCATCTAGACAGACGGCCAGACCACCACAAGCCACGCATTTACATGGCAATTCATACTTCACCTTATGTGCACGTCTTCGGACAGTTGTCAAAGACATCCAGGCTCAACCAATTCTCAGACTTGGAACCTTCTTGTTGGGGGGCAATAGTTCTACCCACTGAGCCAGATGACAACATGAAACATAAAAAGATTTGAATGAGTTTGTGCTTGTTTGACTCACTAAAATGAATCAAACTGGATTAAATCGGAGCGCCATAAGACAGAACCTCTGGAGAGCCTGTTCATCTCTATGACAGTTGCTCAGCTAGTGCATGATCCCTACAGAAATCTTTATATTTATACTTCGATCATGAACACTCAGATCCTTTTTATTTGAGCCTTTTATTTGTTTGACAACTTACACTCCAATGGTTGGGTCATTTTACGCAACAGTTTGTCCGTATTTGACCCAAGCAAAAGTTGAAAACCTTAGCTGAACGATTGTGACAGCGCTGAAGATATAGCAGCATCAATTTTAGTCAGTAAACCCCAAACACAGTCCTTTTGCATCATGTAATTTCTATTTACAGCTTTCTGAAATATATCATCTTCTTATTCACCCGTCTCTCTTTCTCTTCCTCTTTTCCTGTCGTCAAAAATAGCATCACTGTTTCCTCATCGATTTTGGCTCTGACCTTCCTTTAACCTGTTGTAAATCAATCACCCTTCTGTGCAGAACGGCCAGTGAGGGTGGCCTACCATGCGGATGACAGAAATAAAACACGGAAGGAGTTCTCATCCACTGACATCCACAGGAACTGTTAGCACAACACAATGAACTTACATGACCTAACAAGACAGAGGCTGAGCAGATTCCCATGGGTATCCAAACAATGCTTCTCTTAAAACACAGACACTGAGTCAAGGCGACTTGTAAATGTCGTTTGCATGACTTTGAAGATGATTTTTACTTTTGTTTGTGTTGTTCAGTGGTTTAGATCACTTCAGAGTTGTATGCAGGTTATAGCATGCGGCAATACAGTTATGCCTTTCTATGTAAATATACGTTATTCCCATCACATTTTTCAAAATGATCTTTCAGGAACAGTGAAAGTATTTCTCTCTATCTCTCTCTTATCATCTAACTTTTTTGTTCATTTATCAGATCAAAAGGTTAAAGATAACTCAAAGTAAAGAAATTGAGTAACAGACAGATAAATGCTGTGTTTCATAATCTAGTTATCTTCTTTTCCAAAAAAGGATTTTTGGAAATTGTAGACACACAACAAAATGAGATGAAAGATTTTTTTAAAAAAATTGAAGTGGTAATTCTTATCGGTGGATGCAAAAAAAGTATATCCTTCATATGTTGATTGATGATTGGGTTGATGTGTATTTAATAATTGACGTAGCATTAGAGTACTCTTGAGAACTTGCACTTAAGCTTCCCTTTTTACTTGATAGAGAGTTGAGGTAGTATGCCAAAACACACAATCATACGGAGCATTCATCAAACTGTGATTAAGAGGTGACGGAAACACAAAATGCTAAAGAAAACACCAAGTCAAAACAAACGCAATTACAGATGAATTTTTCTTTTGTGATTACTAGTGATCATCTTCTCACATGTTGTTCCTTTCTTTTTGTTGTGGCCCTTTCTAATTTAAACACATGTGGTCCTGGTGGTGCTGGGCCCTCAGTGGGGTGCGGCCCGCCTGCTGCTCCTCTAAGCGGTGATGAATGAGAGCAGATTTGGAAAGATCTTTGGAAATGAGAGCAAGGGTTCATTCACGTCCACACCAAACACTGAGAGAACAGCAGGAGCCCACGGTCCAAAGTGTTTTAATCTGAAAAAACTATGGGAGACATCAAAAACAACATATCTGCCTCAAATGTCCACAGCTCTCCGTCATTAGTGTTTTGAGAGTGTAAATAGAGTTTGCTGTGGACCACGCTGGGTTTATGCCCACTTTTTAGAAGTAGTTTACCACCGCCTGATTGAGCTCATTTATATGTTGATATAAAAAGATAACAATATTTATTTTTGGAGTACAGAACTGAACTGTCTTCTGGCACCTTCCTCCTTTTTAAATAGCCGAAAGCGTTTGTTTAGATCACAACCTACAATGTAATGATTAGATGCAGCATGATACCATAAAAAGATCTGTATGCTTTTATCCTCTTTATGTACATTTTGTTCCGAAGCATACTAGTTCATAGTTATTCATGAAGCTGAAAAAAAAGATTTAGATTTTATACATACTTTAAAAACTATAAAAACTCTACAGCTAGTTCTCGCATGGGATAAAGTATAATGTATAAGGATGATGTCCTACCTGCAGGCCCTTATCACCCATGTCTACGGACACAATCACATTATCAATAGATTTCAAAAAATATATTTTTGAGTTACACATCAGATTACATTTTTTTGTATGAAAAATAGTTTTACAAATTAAATTTGAACTCTGTGTTGTTCTTTAGGAGCAGTTCAAAATAAAAGTGCAATGTAGTTTTCTGTAAATTTTTGAAAGCCAACCATAAAAGCACACACTCATAAAACTCGTTTTTAAGCTTATGTGTCTGTACTCTTTGTACATGCAGACCTCTAGTTTATCTGTTACGCAACTCACGTAGACTGTTTGTGAATGTGTTGTGCCACCTAGATTTAATGATGAACATGTTCACGTTTGTATCTAAATTTGTCTTATTTTTGTCATCTTTAGATTGAAAATGTATCTTTGAAGCATTCACATTTTATAATTCTGTTATACTTTTCGAAATTTGCATGTCCATATAATTTTGCCAAATAGAAGTACTGTAAAATACAGTTCATGTATTATTTTTCGAAATACACAAAGATTACTTGACACGTACATACAAAGGTAAATAAAAGTGTACAGTGTATGTGTACATGCATGCAGAAACACGTGAACCTTTATAATACATTTTATGTATTTAGCAGAATTATGATGGTAGGAAAATTAAAAAGCGACCGCCTGAGCACATACATATTTCACACACCTGCATAAACACGTGAACACACCTTCACAACACATAATTACAGTATGTGTGACTTATTGGCGTCATGCCCATGCTGATCTTCCTATGTGAGTGTGGGTGTATGTGCCCTAGATCCACACACTCATTGTCAGACTAGATTGGTGTGACAGTGGACCTTTGGCACAGATGCCTCACAGATATTAAATTACTCTGATTAATGGTGAGTGCTTGCCATTGATTTCCATCAGGGTGCTAACGGGTTCATATCCCCAGTCTCCAGAAAGAGATAAAAATATCTCAGGTTTAAAAAGTCATCCTATGTGTTGGCGGTCACCAACCCATAATCTGTAATCACCACATTACTTGACTTCACTCAAATTATGACAGTTGTGTATAATACATGCTGTTAGCCTCTAAAGCAATGAGTCATTTTGTGTTAAAATATTTGCTAAATGTCTAAATGTGAGAGGTTTGGTTCACCATGGTTAAAATGTGATGTTAAGCATGATGAAAAACGTGCACACTCATATGTTCTTTCGCAGAATGGAAAACTCCATGCCAAGAATGTCAGACAGTTGTGGGTGCTTGCTATGTGTTACTGTGTGTTTACAAAGGTGTTCTTAGTGGTTTTTAGCATGCTTGCTATGCTGTTTCTATGGTGTTCTGGGTGGAAGCTACGTATGGTTATTTACTGTCACAAGTCTAAAGACCACACCTCAAAGTCTATGTGGCCAAGCACTCTGTTCCTTTTTGTTGAGGACTAGATTCACCCACTATAAATCTATAGGGATTTTTAAAATGTGATATATCATCCACCACAATGCCGATATGAATAAATATGTAAAAGTAGTAATCAAACAACTTGCATGACTTCGTGTTCATATAGACAGTATCAAAGTAAGTGACAACAGACAAACGTTACTACACATGCGCGCGTTCGTTGATTGCCCTTAACTTCTTGTACACATTCACAAACAAAAAATGCCTTTAGATTATTTCTGATAAAAAAAGAAACCGCGAAAAACTGTTACTTGGCTAAACTTGTCTCTCCAATATTTTGAATTTAGGCTGCTATACCAAGCTCAACCGCTAGATGTTAATGTCGCATACGGTTTCTTTGAATGCAACCAAACTACGGGAAACATTAAACAAATTGTTTTTTTATAAAGAATTCATACAACAAAATTCAACAAATAGTTTATTTGTTGCAGTTATTATACAATAAAATAATAATATAAATTAATATGAACATAAAAAAAAATATATAAATAGTTATATTATCAGACACTAGCCAAACACAAACTGGGAGTTAACTGCAGTCCCGGCGGGAACGTCCGATGAAACGGTCTATAGCACAAATATAGTGGGCAAATTTGCCTGTCAATATTTGGGGTTATAGGATGGTTTTAATGACAGTAGGAGCTGTGACATTTGCCATCATACTGAATAAACAATTACTTTAATTTAGGGCTGTCAAACGATTAATAAGTTTGAAGAATAAAAGTTTGTGTTTACCTAATATATATCTGTGTACTGTGCAAGTCAATTTTGTATTTATAACAACATAAACAAACGTGCATATATTTAAGAAAAATGAATAAACATTTATATATAATTAAAACTCTTGGTAAATATAAATAAATACATGTACATATTTCCTAAATATGTATACATGTACGTTTATAAATACAAAATTAATATGCACAGTTCACAGACATATATTATGTAAACATAAACGTTTATGCTGGATGACAACCCTTCTTTCAATATAGAATACATTTTCATGTATTCAAAATATTCAAATGAAAAATATACACATTACATTGTTCTGAACAGTGTGACCACATCCATTAAATTTTATTTTTTTATAATAATAGACAAGCCATTGGGCTTTTAATATAATATTCTATGACAATGTAAGAACATTGAATTCTTCAGTCAAAGCCTAAATATTTCCAATTATTGTAAAAGAGGGACACAAGAGCAAGAAAATCAATCAAACATCTCAAACCATGCAGACAGTCACATTTCCACAGCATAACTGGTGCAAGTCAAATGAACATCGAAAGGAGCACATGTGCTTCAGTGCAGGAAGAAATTGGACCATTGAGATGTTTCTGCTCCCAAAATGGTCTCTCTTTTGTGCTCATTGTAGGACCAAATAAGATGAACCACGAACATCATAATAGTCCAATACCCACCAGACATTCCAGAAATAAAAGAATACATTAGAACGAACAGATTTACTCCTGGGAATGTTAACTCTAGTTAAATGGAAGGTCTCAGTCCTTTACCTCTGGGGTTAATTAGTTTTCTTTGTCAAAATCCAATAGAATGGATTTGCCCATCCTGCATTTTTTGCTCCCCTGTCATTTTCAAATTCCTGCAGACACACACACACCATAAACCAATGCATACAATCTTTCCAGAACATTCTTTAATTCCTCAACTATCTGGAATGCATTGCTCCCTCAGGCAGAGAACCGGTAAACCGTCAGCATCCGTTAATAATACGTTAAACCACCCTGCTCCTACAAATAATCAGGACCTGTCACGAACACTTCTGCCAATGTGCAGAGAACACTGGTAAACGAATCATTATAAAACCAATGATGGTATGAAACATCTTTTGTGCTGTTATGCGCACAGACCTGTCAGAACCGTGGGCACCTCCAATCCTGGAGCATGTACCATCTCTGGTTTGGATGTCAACTTTGCTGCTGGGTCATAAGCGTCATGTCTCATCAATCACAGTAGATGGACGAAGGACTTGCCATCACTAATTACAATCAACAGATTTATTTTGAATTCATCTGCGACTAGGCATGGACAGAGGATGAGAAAGAGAGCCAGAGGATGAATTAAAGCTCTGTTGATGAATGTGACTCCTGAAGCGAAAAACAACACATATTACTACAAGGTTGATAAGGACGCAAACTTTTACTAGTTAGAGATAAGATGAGAGAAGTCAATGCTAGTGTAACGAGTCCTACTACTCCCGCTTTGCGTTGGCCTCGAACCAGTTTCGGTCCGGATGGGAGACGGGTGCTCGAACGAGGAGGCTAAAGACTGCAACATCTAGCGTCTGTCGCTACAGCATTTCTGTTGGCCGGGGAGTGAGGTTTACCCACACAGTTTTCTCTCTCTGGCCTCCGTTAAACTAGTACTATCTAATCGCTTGCAGCTGTCGAACAGGTTTGTTTATCTAAAATTAAAGGGTTCAGACGTGTAAACACAGGTAGTCAATCAGTTATCTTTACCAGCACCAGTTCAGGGCCACTGCTTGTAAGTTCATTGGTATAAAGTTAATTATTACTGATGCAAATGGCTGAAATGTGTATTTGTACACGTCCCAATTCACATCACTCCCCTATACATTATATGAGATTCAAAATCAAAAGTGGTTGCTACGAATAAACGAAGTAGCTATGAATACCGAAATGATAGTAACATGAAAAAAGACAATCCTTGACAAAGAGGTCACTAGCCTAATATCAAAATGCTAATTATGCTGTTTTCTTATATTATGTGTTCTATTGTCTACACCCTCAAAAATATTCATTTTCTGATCACCATTCCTTAAAAAAGTTTTAAAATTGTGATAACCTATTTAAGAAACACTTTGTGTCCTGAGTATGAATCACTTTAAATGCTTTCAAGTTATAACAAACAATAAATGAATCATCGGTTGGTGTCGTACCTGTGGTTATATGTTGCCAATGCACTCATGGCATCCTGAGTTCGACTCCCATCTCAAGGGTCCTTTTCCAAACATGCTCCCTTATCTTCCCCCAATGGTTTCCTGTCAGCGCTATACTGTTCTGTCCTTATAAAAAAAGTTAAAAAACCCATAAAAATATCATGAAATAATAAATTACCCTGTATTTGTTAGATCACATTACTTTATTTGTGTAAATTCACCAAAAAGTCCATGTTACTTTAATAAAAATCTACTGACGAATCACTGGGGTGGGGCATTCGTGAGGCGATTGCCAGCCTGTGTGCAGGTGCAGCAGATGAAGCAACGTCGAAAAAGGTGGTTTTTAACCAGTAAACCAAAGTTTTGATACAGTTTATATCATGGTTTAATCACTGAATGGAAATATTGCGTTTAATTGTCATTTTTTCCAGCGATTTAAAAAATATCCTATTCAAGTAGACAGGACTATAGACTTGATATGACGTTAATAGCTGCCCAGAGGCATTGCAAACATGGCCGCCGTGTTCCGTAAACGGACTTTGGATATACGTCACAATGCGAAAGATGATTGTGACTTACAGTCCACCTGGACTTTCAAACACATTGCTCTTGACTTATTTAATGTATTTATAAGGTAAAGCATCCGTGTAATGAGCACGATACTTTACAGTCAGATGCAATAATCCAACCTTCTCTCTTCAATCTGTGTAAAATAATGCAATTTTACACTTTACGATTGTGTATAATGCATACGTTAAGTTCAAATTTTGTGAAACGCAGATCCTTCCTATAAACGTCTGTGGAGACCAAATGCCTTCAAATGAAAAGATTTTATAAATACGTATAATTGTTACTTTAATAGATATTTTGAATCACCTAACCCCACCCCTAACCTAAACCTAGAACCATATAAAACACGCAAATAAGATTATAACTGCACTTACTGAATAAATAGCATCTGTTGCTGTACCTGCCTGTTAGGTGTTGTGTTTTATTGTATAATACACAAACTTTAAGGTTTCGCTTTCCTGTGGCTCAGTGGTTACAGAATGGCGCTAGCAATGCCTTTGGCGTATGCATTATAAGGAATCGGAAAGCATAAAGTTGTGTTTTTAAAATTCAGATTGATGAGACGGGGTTGGATTATCACTAAACAAATCCAATATTTTTGGGGTACATTATTCCGACTGTATATGGCATTTTATGGCATAATGACTAGCTCCCCTGTTGAAAAAAACAGCAAATGGTGGTTGAGGATGTTTTGATGCTGGTTTGCTGATTTGTGCTGGTGTAAGCTGGTTATGTGCTGGTTTAAGAAGGTCATGTGCTGGTCCTTAGCTGGTTTAAGATGGCCAAATCAGCATCTTAACATACGTAACCCAGCATTTGCTGTTTTTTTTCAACTAGGTCTATGAAGTGTATTTTAAATACAGGTTTTACATTTTCAGTGATAGCATGTTTTGAACTAAGAATAATACAATTTGTATTGTGTGTTTTGAGAAATCACTTACAGATGATATTTTAATTTTTCGAAGTGCTTCTTAGGGCAAATGTAATGTTTCAGCGGAAATAGGAGCTGAACGAAAGAGTGATGACATCAGGAGTATAAACACCAATCACAGAGTCTCTCTCTCTCTCTCTCCCTCTCTCTCGCTGTGTGTCTCTGTCTCTGCAGGATGAGATCTTCAGCCATCCCGCTGCAGTGGTATCAGTTAACATTAATGACATCCTTAATCATTTATATGGGGGAAGTGAGAGGTCACATCTACTAATGTGAATGTTTGCCAGTGAAAAGAGACAAAGCGAGATACAGAGTGTGTAAAAATAAGACCTTAAAAAAGCAAAACTACATAAAAAGAGAGTAAACTACACAAACATATCTTGTTGTTCTGATGGTCCTAACCATAGTTTGAGTTCTTAATCTTCTGAGATTTAGCTGTACTGTCAGGACAACTGTACTGTTCAATTTAAAGCATCACTTGCTCAGTTTAGAACATTTATGTTAATGCATCCCATGTTAGTGGGCTACAAAGTCATTTTTCGAAACTGACAGAACTAGGCCAGGGTTCTAATAAGATTCTATTTTATTATTACTTGTATAAGCTGCTGAAAAGTGCACATTTTGATTTTTTTCCAAAACCAACATATCCACCACCTCACTGGATTCACAGAAATGGAAATCCAGGTTTGTGTGCCAGATCTCTTCTTAACACTGCACATCTGCTAATTGAGCGGGTTAGGGTCTCTCCGCGTTGAGGCATACTCATAAAAGTAGTGCAGGCAGTCTGGGCCAAGCCAGTAGAAGTCCAATGGATGTCTTCCAGGCTGCAGAGAGCTGCTGATATCAGGTTGCATGAAGATGGGCCAGAAACAGATGCACACACCCAGAGACACCTGATAACACATTGTGTTCAGCTTCACAGCCTCATGGAGGACAAGTTTGGTACAATGATGAAAAAATAATGAATATATCTGAATTCTAGCCTCAAAATAGCAAAGTTCTCCTTCTGAATCTTTTTATGTTGTTTGATAAGACTTTCTACAAAAACAAAGCCTTATGTGTAGCATTGTGCTGTATGCATAACACCATATGTGTTTTGTTTGAGTTTGAAGTGCTGTTTTCAGAGCAATCATATTTTTTTCCTTTCATCCAAACTTCTACAGCTTTAAATGGTAATTGTTTAGCTCAATGTTCACCTCTGAACTCCCCCTTTGGTGAATTATGTCATTTTTGGTCCTCAAGCCCTCGAATAGCTTGTGTTTCAGCCGTCAGTGTGTTTTGTTTATTCATTAAATTTACTTTCAGCAGTTTCCAATCTAAAGTAAATGCTGGATGCTCATTCTATACATTGTTTTTTTCCCTTAAGGCTTGTTTTACATCTGAAGGAAGTAACTTACTGTATTAACGAATGTGTTGCACACAAATCAATATCAACATGTGCTAACTATACCGAGCCTGCTAGCATATGCTAATTTAGTGAAGATTGCATTCCTTATCCTGGGAAGCACAGATCTCCCATCATTTTCATCTTTTGGTCTGTCTATGTTAGGAATCTGTCCCTTATTTAGAGGTTTCTTTCACACTCTGTAAAGACGATGTTGGACTTCTCACGTCTATTCATTTGCAGAAATTAACATGCGCTTTGATGGGGCCTTAGCACAGCCCTAAAAGATGAGGAAACGGCCATGTTGGGTCTTTGTAGGGTGGTAAATGCACCTCTGTCTGCACCATTCAGAGTTCCACACAAAACCCTCTGACCTCTTTTGTCTAACCAAGACTACCAAACCCATTTGATTTGAGGCTTTTCTTTATTCCCTCCGTTGTTTTTTCTTGTTTTAATTGACCGGCGGGACCAAGAGTAGAAAACGGCGTCGGGGTGTCAACCGTAGTCGCCTCGTTTTCAGTCAGCGTTTTCTCTTCTGTCTTTCTCTGGTGGGAATTAGACGCCTGCTCGCTCTGGTGGCTTTATTCCAATGGGAATCCTATAGTGTTTGGTGTCTGCTCTGATCAGCCCCCCCTCCCATTCAGATTGTAAAAATTAGGCTCGTTAGAGGTAAGAAAAAACTTAACGGAGTCACTGCCAATCTGATCAAGGTCAGTTCATGAAGTATGGTATTAAGGTGCTCTTTATTCGTAAGAATGGAAATAGTGTGTCATGGCACTCAGTATTGATATGATGATAGTGCAATGTGGTACTACATCTGTTTAAGCTTCAATCTGCAATCTTCTTGGTATTAATAAAACTGTTATTGAGCAAGTACACAAACAAGCAATGTGCTTAAAACTACCTCTGTACCTAACCCCGATTCACAACGGTAAACGTATAACAGTGATATGTAATAGTTTAGTTCAAGCACGATTTTGTTAAACAATGTCAATTTGATGACATTTGACGTTAGCAACGGAAAGATAATGATTTGAAAAACCAGCAAATTTATGTCTCAAACAGAGATTGCAATTATGAGGCAAATATAACACGTAGCATCTTTTAGTGTTGCAATTTAAGCAGAAATTGCGCATGAATTTAAGGTTCTATTTAAAGTGGTTATAAAAACAGTTTGTCTTTCCAAACTGAACTATTACGTAACTCAATGCACAACCGCTCAGACGTTTTTTATCAATTCGCCCAAATTTGGATTTATATAAATGGCATGGGTATGAAAGACAAATGAAAAACAAATGATTCACAAAATATTCTGTCAGTAATCACTTTCTAAGGTCACATTAATAACTTTAAATACAGTCTTTTAAAAATATTTTCTTACCATTAAAATCTTTTATTTTAGTGTTTTATTGTTTGATACTATACCTTGTTAGACTGCATACTACATTTACATTTAGTCATTTAGCAGACGCTTTTATCCAAAGCGTCTTACACATGAGATAATCAATGGAAGCAGTTGGAACAACATAAGGACAACAAAAAGCATGAGAGTGCAATAAAACTTGAGTCACAAAGCCACAGTATACAGAGCTATGTTTTTTTTGTTATATAGAATGCGTAGAAAGAGATAGAAGTCAGAACTGATCGTTGCTGATGGAAGAGATGTGTTTTCAAACGATTCTTAAAGATGGCCACAAAATGTGCTGATCTTGTAGTCGTGGGCAGATCATTCCACAAATAAGAAGTCAGTTATTTATACATGTGCATATGAAAAAACAATTGGTTGTCAAGACATTACCTACTTTACCTCTCAATGGAATTAAATGATCAGTAAAACAAACTTTACAGAAGATTAAGATCCGTCTTTTCTACAGAAGTTTGGATTTGATACTGAAGACGCACCTGATCCCACATGTCAAGTCTGCAGTCTGACTGCTCAGGCCTGGCTGCTATTGTACTGAATTATGCTAAACTAGAGAAGAAGACTTCTTTCCAAATCAGTCAATCAAAAGGAATAAATCAATATTATACCGTACCTAAATATGCATGAAAAAAATACTGTATAAATAGATGTAGGCATACATTTATCCCAGACTGCTTGATTTAGACTCACAATCCTGCATGTTGTACAAAAACAGCTTTTAGGGCTGAAATTCAGAGCTTTAATGCGGGCACATTTTGCAAGAATCTCCTGCATTCTTTAATGTGTAGCCAACTGCGTTTTATTTCTGAGCCCACTTGAGAAAAGTTTAATATATTTGTATAGGACATTACGTAATTGTTATTTTAATGTGCTTTACAGTAATGTGCTATTAAAGTGTTTTCTCTTATTAATAATTCAACACTAGAACACAGACGTATCATCAGAACTGGTCCCATTACACAAAGAGTGCAGTAAAGGCACCTGACCGGTGCCTCGATCTGCCCATTTGAATGGAAAAATGGATGGTGTAAATAAGTACTTATGCATGGGAGTAAATGGCTTTAAGTGACTCTGTGCACCAGGGGGCATAGCTGGCTCTCTCTGTGGTCATTTACATGCATTTTAACGAGGCATTCACTGCCCCCGAGAGACCGACCTGATGGAGAGATGCCTGAACAGGACCATTGACTGCCAACTGCAGCTCGGACTAAAATCAACAGCAGCATTACATGCTTTAGTGAGCAAGCCCCCAATAAAACAGGCCTTAGAGACCGCCGGCCTGTGTGACTCCCTCCCTCTTACAGGAAAAAAGGACCCAGTGTTGAATTCACTTTCTCCTTTGCATTCCTCTACTTGGAAACCATGGCAATGCAACCATCATAACCTTGAACATCCAAAGAAAACAGAAGAAACTCCAGTCAGACATAAAAATGCAATGGTTGCAGAAATCAGTCTCAATTAATGACTCAGATTAATAGTTTATTATCCTTTACCGTTGAACGTGGAGCCAATTAATGAAGTTGGAGAGAACTGGACCATGCTTGAGTGGAACACGTCCACCGAGACCTTCCATATCAAGCTCCCGCTCTTTCTTTGTAACGTACGTCTTTATAAAGGAACCTTGACTGATTCCTTCGGGAATGTTTCTCCCTGATTAGGGTATAAAACTATTCACGTATGGGTCTTATTTCATCTATAAGTGGGGTCTATTGTTCCTACTGAAGCCTTCCAGAAGCGAAGGCTAATTTCGCTGTTTCATTTGAGCCGTGTACTCTTGCCTTTGAACCTCTTCGTGGTGTCTTTAGGGGCCCTATTAAAAGCCCAAGTCAGACTGTCTCTAGGGTGACAGAAAAAGATCTAGACCAATTACCTGTGACCCACCACAGAAAAACAAGAGAAAATGACATAGGCGAAGATTCAGCAGGAACGGTAAAAGAGAAAGAGAGAGTTAATATAAAACATTTAAAACAACACCAGATGATTTTATGATGAAATATGACTTGTGAGTCGAGGTGCTGAGAACTTTGTTTCTGCCTCCTGCGAATGGGTAGATGAATTATGTGGTCAGCACTACATTAAGACACAATTCCACAAGAGAGCAAGAAAATGTGCACAGTCCTCAGAATGGATCTCCCAGTTTTACTTGTTTTCACACCCAGCGGTAATTGGACGAACTCGCTGCTTTTTGTGTGCTCTACTGGGATTCCCCCAAAACTGTGGTGTTGTTGTGATCACTGAGACCTACTGTAGCTTCACCATTAGCCATTCTACAAAACAAACTCTGCAGACAAGTCCATTAGCTAGTCCACAGCTCATATTGTCTTGGATTGCGACGTTGTTTCACAGTTTTGGCTTCACTAGGAGACCCATTGTGATTATTTTGGGTAAACAATAGTCTAGCTGCACCAGGAGGCCAATTATATAGACCCCTGAAGCTTAATCGGCGTCGGTGAAGCTTAAGCTTGCTGCCCACAAACAGCTTTTTCCACCATTTTTCAATTGCTTGGCTCGTTTGCATAATCAGTTCAGAATGGTAATGAAGGGAGACCTTGTCTCTCAGCAGGTGAACATTAACAGCTGTCAACTCAGCTCCCTGTTGAGATGAAGATCCATCCAAGTAATTTCATGACCTCTACAAACAGCCAACAGACTTTCTCAGAAGCGGTCAGATGGATAGGCTTTTTTAACCAATGCTCTCACTTCATGTTGGAGAATTGACAAGGCAAGGACTGTGGCCTATTTCAGATATTTTCAATTGAAAATGCGAAGGCATTGCCGACAGTACAGAAAGACCCTGTCCACCATCTCTGCTACTGCTCTTATCTTTACGTTGATTTGCTTTTCAAGAAACCTTTATCAAGTTTCTCATCATGAGGAGGTCTTTAATAGCCTCAAACCTGCTAAAACATTTTCTATAAAACATGCTGAATTCAAATACCTTTGAACCCCAGAAATGCATCTAGTTCTGAGAGCCAACTCTCCCTACAAGTATGTGCCATAGGAAACACTCATTCACGGAAGCAGGGAGACATTTAAAAAGATGAAGGAAAACACAGCCCCGAATTTCTGGAAGATTCTGGCTCATGTGTGGTTTCTGTTTTGAGATCAGCTCATTTACCAGGCCACCCTGTCCAATGTGTATGTATTAGTAAACAAAAAGTTCTTCCTTGACCATGTGACGTGTTGTGCATCTGTTGAGGTTATTTTTGTAAAAAGATGTCTTTCTCATTCATCAGATATTTAATATCAAGATTTAACACAGCTTTTATATACTGCAAACATGCAAAACTGAAAATCCCAGTGACAAGACTGAACGATATCGTATTATATAATTTCTGGCAAAAGGAAAGAACATTGAACTGAACATGGGTATAGGCTTATTAAGGAAAGACTTTCTGTGGTTGTTTGATGGGTGGTGCTTTTGGGGGTGTAATCGGGGTGATTCATGATGTTATGTCTATTATTAGGTGAGAGAAATCTGAAACAGATTTTGTGAAGCAAAGTTGTGCGATGAAGCTTGTCTGTGTGTATGTAGCAGAACATGATGCAAAACGTCATTGGCTCACTTCACTAGATCTACACACAAAGTCCTCTTGAAGAGAAAAGCTTTATGATTCAGGAGGATGGTGAGTTCTATGACATGTCATGTTAAAAGTACAGTTAGGAAAGTTTTATGCACAAGTCACCCCATTTAATTTATGTGTCGCCAACTGCTGAAATGAAGCTTGTTTATCTCAATTAATCCTGCTTGTGTTGTCATAAAGTACTGTCAGCCTTTTGGCAGCACTATATACTATATGCTGTTTGAACAGTATAAAAATCACCATGTCTATGGAAAGTCCCCATAAAACATGGATGCGCAACATGTGCGTGTGTGTGTGAAAAATCTCTTTAAAGGAATGCGTGTGTTGTTGTTCTGGAGGGGACTTTACCCTCCCTCTCCGTCCCTCATGTCGGCCATAATATACCTTTATACACTGTGACACTTTTGGCATGGAGATTATGACCCCCACAATTAGAGAGTAATGGAGGAGGTGAACACACACACACACACGAAATTGTATATATAGATGTGTACAACACTGTGTTAGGTTTATTTATTTTGTACAAATTATGCCTGTGAGTGTTTTATTGTGTTTTAAAGAAGTCATATAGCATGAATATGAGTTTTTCTGTGTCTTTGGTGTGTGTAAGTTTATAAGTTACCCATGCATGTATTAGACAAGAAAAATTGCAAAAATTAAAGTGTCGGAAACAAAAGATGCATTCTATATAGAAGCGAATGCTTACCCAGACCTTCTTAAAAATGCCTTCTGTAACCACAGCTCCACAAATCTAAGTCAGTTTGTGGTATGATTTGACTAAGACCGCCAAAATGTATACACAAGTAATGTGGGCGTACCTGTCAGAAAAATTGTTTTGGAACCTGATGTTCCAAATATGGTAAATGGCGTTACATTTCCGTCTCAAGCTTGCAGTATTCAACGAATCACTACACTCTGGTTAACTGGCCAATCATAGCACACCTCGCTTTTCAGAGCGATGAGCTTTGAAAAAAATCAGAGTCGGGGCAAAGAGGATACACAAACATGCACTGTATGTGGAAAATACAGCGTATTTTAACCTTAAATCGTATTTACACATTGCAATACATCTAAAACAAACAATAATATTCGTTTTAACAGTGTCATATGACCCCTTTTAGAATGCAAAAGATTCCCACAGTAAAATAACGTCAATAGCGGGGTCATTACTAGCACTATAAAAGTGTGTCTACTTATCTGAAATGTCAGTCACCCACATCCACAAGATTCTTCGATCCAGAGCAACCTCTCTGACCTGCACCCGCCCCCAATCCGGCCGGTTCCCCGTCCCTCCCGTAAACCATGCATTTTGAGCGAGGGTTTCACCTTCCTACACAAACAGTTACATGTTACAACATCAAGGCATATATTTCACAGGTCTTTCAGAAATGTCCAAATCCTGACACTATATTTAACCCAACAGCTGGGATTTGAGCATCACTTTTCACCTATGAGCTCATTCTCAGTGCATCATCATGTTTTGTCTGTCTCTTATTACTTTTAAATCTTCCATTTGCTGCTCTAATCCTTCTGGGGCCGCACAGGCTAATCTCAGATCAGATTTGAAGAGATTCTAAGCCTGTAAATGAGACTTAAAGTTTACAGAGATCAGCAAGATTTCAGAGAGGCGTCTGGGTTCAAAAGAAAACAGGCTCAAGTAACTGTTGTTATATGATCCAACCAAAAGTCTCTTGATACACTTAATATGTCTATGTTTATGTATCTAATACAGTGTCAGAATTATGAGTATGTCTTATAGTGTTTATAGTGTTAGTGTTTAGTTTAAAACTGGGTTTAGAGGAAAATACTAGTCTTGCTAAAGAACTGCAGGTGACCTAGTCCAATTGTACTTTTCATTAAGTGTTTATTCAGAATATTTTGTTTTGTGTATATTTGCAGCTTTTAGAGGAACCTTATTTCGGCAAACGTTTTGGGAAGTTTATTTCAGTGATGTAAGCTCAATAGCTTTTGCAAGTGTTGCTGTGTTTTCACATAGTACAGTGCAGCATTACAAACTGAGCTGAAGTTAAAAAAATGTCTTGTTGAAAAGTCAACAATATAAAAATGTGAAAGTGAAAGTGATGTGAGGCCAAGTGCAGTGGAGTAGGCGGGGCGAGACCGTGGTTCGAGACCGGTGAGTAATTGTTAATGAGCGCCAGCTGTGCGCGCACCGGTCTCGAATCACGTAGGAGATTGGGAGCATATAAGAGAACGAGCGAACGGACCGTCGAAGAGAGAGGACCGGGCCCGAACATGTTTTACGTTTATATTTATGTTATTTCGCCGGCGGTCGTCCGTGAGGGGCTGCCGGCATTTTACTTCTGTGTTTTTGGTTTGTTTATTTTATTAAAACTTCATTTAAATGTCTGCCGGTTCTCGCCTCCTTCCTTCCTTTTATTGAACCTCTCTACACCAAGTATGGTGTTTCATATTCAGAATTTGTGCTGTAACACACACACTGTGAACACAACCAGAAAAGTGAGCAGCCATTGCCGCGGCGCCCTGGGAGCAGTTGGGGTGATCGGTGCCTTGCTCAAGGGTCTCACCTCAGCCGTATATTGAAGGTGGAGGAGAGCCCTGATCATTCACTTCCCCCACCTACAATCCCTCCTGTTACTGAGGCTCGAACCGGCAACGACTGCCCTTTATAGAAAAATTTTCAATTTATATAAAAACTTCTTTACGCTATTAATGATTTTCATTTATTTTTTGACTATGTTTAAATGTGTTTTGTTATTTCTCAAGTAATTTTCAGAGAAATTACAAAAACAGTAAATCAAATTGTAACATTCACATCACTTTAACCTAGTCTAAAAACAGGCACAATACCTTATGTACAGAGTACAGAGCACCATAAATGTTTGCTTGTTAACAGTTTTAATGTTTAAGATTCATAGATTTTTTCAATGTAGTTAATTATGTATGCTTGGTCAATTGTAGCGCTGTTAAATGCTTTTTGAATATATTTCTCTCAGAATTTCTCACAGTGTCTCTTTGCATCTCTCTCCTTGTCTGAGTCTTAGATATTTGAAGTGAAGCCCTGTAAATAAGCTGCTAATGGTCGAGTTGACCTTTGACCTCTCTCCTTTTGTCGGGGCATAGCCGGGTGTCAGGCAGGGCGTATAATGGCTTCCATGGCAGTGCCTGGAGGCTCTGATGGTGTGCCTGTTGGACTTGCTCAGAGAAATATTCATTTGGTGAGTAGGACACTAATGGCTTCCTGTCAGTTGTCGTCAGGTTTGATTAGAAGCGCAGGCTGCTGTGTTGTCCCTGTTTATAAGTTTACCGAGTGATGAGATAGTCTGTGTTTCATTACACAGGATTTGGTAGAGATCCACAACGCAATTTCGGGATGGGTTACTCGGATGCATTCACATACGGATGCATAAACAAAAAGTTAACTACCGTCAAATTTATGGAAATATTTGATTTGAACGAATGAAACAAAAACTTGTTTCTGAATCCAATACACAGGGCTGTATATGTAACAATCTTTCTCATATGTGAGTGGCTAGAGACCAGCCTCTGGAAGCAATCGTGGGTAATTAAGGTGTAGCTTACAAGAACATGAAAACCAGGCCTAGCATCCAAGAAGCACCGTCTCATCTCGGTCCTCTGTAAGTGGTGAGAACATCTATCGTGTCAGAGAGCTAAGCTTTTTAAACCTCAGCAGAAGGGAGAATATAATGGGGAAAACCGATAATTCTTGCTTGTTTTTCAATGTTGAGTCTCTCGACTGAAAGCTGAAGGTCAGATTACTAAATTGAACAAATGCAATTGTGTTGGATACACTCAATTTTATGAAGCTTTGAGTGAGAGAGCCAAGCGTGGTTGGTGAACTCCCTATTGATCTTCAACTCATTATAATGAACGAACGGGGATAATAAAACAGAGACTAATGTGGGTGTCTAATGTATTATGGTTGTTGTTTTAAACTCTTAGGACATAATCAAAAAGTGCACATCTGTCTAAATTTGCCTTTCTTCTGCATTCAATCTTTGCTAAATCTCCAACTTAAGTTGTGATCAAGTTATTGTTTTCAATATGTCTTAGATGTGACTGATGTTTTGCAATGTTTTATCGATTTAATCTACAGATATATCTGCCAAAATGATAAAATGCCAGTTTGTCACTTGGACATTGTCTGTGTTCTATAGGACTTCACACAGTAACAAAAAGCTACTACTGTAAACAGCTGCTTTGTCCAGCATCCATGCCTCCAGTTTAATGTATTTGCCTACTTATACAATTGACTGTGTGTCATGTTTATCAGTAACGTACAGAGCAGAACAAAGTTTCATTTCAACCTACTCTTTTTTTTCTTCTATTGTCTTCTATATTTTGCATTTTCTTCTAGCCGTGGACATATTTTAGGAGTTAAGTGGAATTTGGGTGTTGCCTCAGAGCAGCAGTGGATTTTTTGGCACAAAGGTTCTTGGTGGGGCCATCAAAAACTTTGCTGTTGTCATGACAATCACAATGTGTTGGGTTTTCTATTGTTTGTACACAGAACTAAAAATAAAAAAAAACTCAAGATATTGAATATCCACATATCACATCCAATGCAGCAATCTTTGCCTTCTCTTAATGTCCTAGTGTGGCATTTTCAAATGTTTATTTATCACAATTTGCTTTCAAGGTCAGTAATGAGTAATGACAAAATAATAATCTGCCCTCCGCTGGTCAGATGATCAAACATAATAAAAGTAGATTTTGATATTATTCCAATGCCAAGTTCCAATGGTGCTTGGCCATCTTGTTGTTGCTATGCAGATGGCAATGGTCAGGGTCTTGCTTTCTTGTTACTAAAGTAAATGTTTTGTTTGATTTGTATAGTGTTGCTAAAGGGTGTTGCTAGTCTTTTTAATATTCTGGTCTCCACATCCCTCCTCCAAAGGGAAAAAAAATGTAAGGTACAATTTATGTCCAATGTATAGCACATAGGATGTTAAACACTTAAGTGTATTCCCAGATTAAATGTTTGTTAAAAAAAAATGCAGTTTAATAAAAGCGTGTTGATTATTAATATGTAATGTAATAAAATAAAAATCTCACTTTTTATTTATTTATTTGGAAAGGGACTCCATATATTAACATTAACATGAATGCTTTCATTTGATGCACTGTGAATGTACCAGATTTAGTTTTAGGCTAATCTTCATCCACAGTCCCATGTGAGGTCAGCCTTGACAAACTCTTAAAGAAACAGTTTGTGATGATACATACAATATACTGTATCATGCACTGACATCCCACACACATTTCAAGGCTAATATTAATTGAATGGTTAACTTATTTAAGTTACACCAACCTTTGTTTCTTCAGACTGTAGATGCAAGAGATTTCTTTCTCAAACATGCAACAGATTCTGTCCAAGACAAACTAATTAGTGACAGGCCAACTTCTGGACATACTTACGAACATACTTATAGATGACTGGAGAGCATAACTGTAAACGAAAGAGGCTGTGCGATGTCTGTGACTCGTATGAAGCTGGAGAGGGAACATACGCTGGCCTGAGGTAACTTGTTTCCTTCTTACAGGCTTTTCATAAATGTACCCTCAATCACAAACAAACCTGGTCTTATTTCACCTTTCCTGCATGTCGTGCAAAATTGAATGTATTTGCAGGAGTGACAGGGATCAAACAAACTAGGACTTTTGCTGGTTTAGCCCACAGTTACGAATCTGATTTGGGGGTCTTTGAAGGTTTGTAGTTGGGAAGAACAGACCGCCAGTATTTATACAGCTATCTAAAGCAATTTCAACTTAGTAGATAGTAAATGGTATACACTGTTTCATTTGTATTTATTGGTTGATAAACTGTAAATTAAACGGTAGACATTATTTCGAACATATGCAAAATTATGCCATTCCTAAAAGTCTGAATTTAACATGTCTGCCCCACACTGACCTTCTACTGCCACCTAATGGATTCTATCTGAACTGCAGATTGTTGCTCATTAATTAGCAGGGTTAATTACTGACTTTAACATAGCATAAATGCAACACAGAAAGATTGATGAATTAAATGGATTACCTAAAATCTTTGAGCTTTGTGGGACACATTTCCCACAGCTTGCAACACAACTTGTCACGCACCATCATAAAAACACCATTCAAGGAGCAGAGCTGCAGTTTGTCATTTGCTCTGTAAACAATACAACCCAAACCAGATGGCCAAACCCAATGGCAGCCTCCAGCAGGGCATTAAAAGAGAGCTGAAATCATAGTCGCTGCAAAGTTGCTGCTTGAATGGATGGTTTAGGCACACTCGATAAACACACATAGTAAACAGGGTTGAGTTGGACCGCATGAACTAGCACTGGCAGACTAGAGTTACCGATGCGTCCTTCTCTGATTCCAAAAGCCATAAAGCGGAATATAAAAACTTCTGTTTCGGTTCCGCCCCTATAAAACACGACTGGAATGATTAATTGGTGATGTGTCCTGGCTGTCATCATCCAATCACTCTGAGCATGGCCAAGATCTTTCAATCGGCTGTTAAAAGTCGGCAGGTATCATTTTCAAAGTCAGTGGCCTCATGGGTCCTTTCTAAAGTGACTGGTCATAAAGGACATGTGGCAACAAAGTAACAGCCAAACAACCACAGAGCAGGAACACTGGACTGGCTTTGCAAGCTTTCTGTGCATTCCATTTTATCGCTCTGTTCAAAAACCCAGTGAGCTATCTTTCTGTCTACATAGGCAGCGACTTTCTAAGGCACCATGCTGACTGTTTTGGTGCCTTACAAGTGACAGATTTGAAAAACATCAGGACATTAGAACAACACAACAGCAACCTATAAAATAGAAATGGTGGTACCTATGAAAACCTGTTAATTGTACAGATAAGACAATTCATTTTCATGTGGCATGCAGAATGCAGTTATACTTCATGTTGTTCAGAACAGTTCAGAAATCCAATAAATAAATGCAGGTACAATGTAAAGCCACTTCCCTGCAGCTTAATTGAAGCCTGCCTGATGACACTACAGCTTAGTTGTCAGAGGCCAGACATTACACTTTACTTTAATGGACTCATCGGATGAGCACATTCAACAAGTTGGTATGATTTATTAGGGTCTTCATGAAATTTTTGGAACATATTTTACTTAAAAACAATCAATAGCTGTGTAAACAAAACCATTTTTGCCTAGTCAAAAACAGCTATGCCCACAGCTACCCGTTTTGGTGCATGACTCTTAAAATAATAATGAGTTACAGCTCAGCCAACCCCCCTTCCATCCGGCGTGTCAAAACAACACACGTGTAGTACTGCCATGGCAATGGTTTAGCTAAATTTTGTTTCCCTACTACCCCTTCTCTGGGGTTAGTCTCAAATCATTCGTCCGGAGACTAAAAAATCCATCACAGCAAACAGCGAAACCTAATGCACTCACGTTGTGCGTGTATTCTTGCCTTAAATCCACGGAAAGTGCACCTGCAGATCTCAGCGGAATTACGTGGATTTTAAAGCTTGTCGTTGACAAGTAATAACGTTACACACAAAACGTGAGAGCATAACTAGTATGCTTTAACTGATTTTTCAGCCTAAGGACGAATGATTTGAGATGTGTCTAAGTACATGTGCATATTGTGTGTGGAGCGTTTGCATGTGGGTATGTCATTCTTCTGTGTTTTCACCTTTTTCTTGTTTTTACAGGTATATAACTTTATCTGATTTGCTTAGTCAATATGTCTCATGTACAGCTGTTTCGTAACAATGAAAATTGAAAAAAGCGCCATATAAATATGAGTTGAAGAATTGAGTTTGAGTTTGAATTGAGTTGAGTTTAAAACAAAACTAACCACAGTGTTCGCTCCTGTTCATTAGTAAAACAAACAGCTTGCCGCAGCTGAACGTAATTATGCACAATATGTAACATTTGCCTAATAACATATAAATATAGAGTAAGTTTAACACTGGCTTTGAATGTTCTAATTAGCCTGTAACTGACTTAGCTCCCTTCGCTTTCATACAGCATGCTAACGTTATCCTTCTATATATGATGTTTCATTAACAAAGTTCGGGAGGAACCTGAGCATATAATCAGCCCGCCGGTCTATCATCAGCAATCAAATATAGCTTGAGCATGTTACCTCATCACAATCATCTCGGCTGGTACAACATCAGCAATCATAGCATTTACCCTATCAGCTCAAGCAAGCTCCATCATAAATAGACAAGCAGTCTTACCTGATGCATCTCGCAAGTTTAACATCCCTCCTCCACCCCAGCTCCTCTCATTTTTCTCTCAGTCCCGCAGGACCCACGGGGGGGGGGGGTGTTCTGAGCAGCTCAAGCCGGTCCCGTGCCCGGCGCACTTGCCCTAACCAGTGTATAGTGCTTCAGGTTCGGATAGACCTGGTGAGCCTGGGGCCCCATCCTAGCACAGCATGCCAAATACGCATAACCTTCATATCCATGCTAAACCAAATCATCCTACAACTTAGCTGCTTAACTGCGAGGGTGAACTCGTGAAACGGTACACCCACATGGAAAAAAACTATATAAACCTATAGGTTTAAATATAGGTTTTGATATACGTTTTTAATATATGTGACATATATAAAATTGGCCGTTTTCCTATATTATATGTACATATATGCACATATATGCGTATATATGCGTACATATATGCACACATATATGCACACATATATGCACACATATGCGTAAATATATGCGTACATATATGTACATATATGCGTAAATATATGCACATATATGCGTTCATATATGCCTACATATATGTGTACATATGTGTACATATATGTGTACATATATGCGTAAATATATGCACATATATGCATATATATGCACATATATGCACCTCAATTATGCCTATATGTGGCATATATACGCATATATGCAGCATATATGCAGCAAATATACGCATATATGCAGCAAATATATGAGCATATATGTGCATATATACTGCATATAGGTTTCATTTATGTGCTTATATCCTCATATAGGTTCTTTCCATGTGGGCATGTACATCAATTCAGACTGTTGATAAATATTACTTACATCGGAAGCTTCGTTTCGTTCAGTTGATCTCGATCACTCTGGAGGAACAACTTTGAAGCTAATCCTGCTTAAACTGTCCCAGGTTGATAAAGCACTCCAGCTTGAAGTGATTTGCGCAAACAAGCAGGTTTTTACTAATGGTTTCTGAAGGATTTCCACAAAAAAAACCACTCGTGTCTCTTCCGAGATTAGAACTCTAATTTGCATCTACATTGCATGTTGTATGTTATACACAAACCTAGTCATGGCGTCACATACACCACTGTTGCTTGTGAAAACAACAATGGTGGCAACGCCATGGGTGGAATTGTGTAGAGGCGGTAATGTTATAATCAAATCCTGCTTTTACGTCACAACAGGTGCGAAATCTGAACGGTTCGATTTCTCACATGCTTGCAGGGAAAGGCTCATCAACACAAACTTACTGGGATCTTGTTTTTCTCATTTTCTGGGTTGCTAGATGCACCGGGGACCTGAATATAGCCCATTAACACAGAAAAAATAGATTTTCGTCTGATGACTCTTTTAAATGTAACATATTAATTTTATATTAGACATGGACATTTTCTAATTCTAGATTTAAGAATAGATTTTAGTGATTATTTGTCTTTTAGCAAAAGAAACAATGAACATTGAAGAGAGAGAGTTTAGAGCTTCCACAAGTCGACACTGTTTCTGTAAACTTTAAGCTTACTTCATGCATATTATATTTCTAATAGGCATCATTTGACACTTTAAGTATATACATATTTATAAATTATTCCTATTATTAAATTCAGATAAAACAGAAGTTTTACATATTGGACCAAACATTTCCACAGTTAACAACATAGAATATTGAGTGTTTAGCTCTTGATGGATGTTCCATAAAGCCCTCATTGTCAGCTAGGATTCCAACATTTGTAAAAGTGCTTTATATCTTTAAAAATATAATTAAAATGTATTCTGATTAAGCAAATTTAGTCAACAAATAAATCATGACACAATTTCCCCCTATACAAGCAAGTACGTGTATGTTTAATTGCATGCTTTTAAAAGTAAAAACTACCGATATCAGTATCAATATCAGCGATCTTGGCCTGTATTTACTTGGTATCGGTGCAAACTTTGCAGTATCACAGTACATTTACATTTTGTCACTAAGCAGATGCTTTTAAACAAAGCGACTTACAAATGACGTAAACAATGGAACAAATTGGAACAACATAAGGACAACAAGAAGTAGAAGCACACGTAAAACTGGTCTCATATAGCCTACCACAGTATACATAGCTTTTATTTTTTTAAGGATAGAAAGAGTAGAAAAGAGATATAAGTCAGAACTAATAGGTCAGGTGCTGACGCAAGAGATGTGTTTTCACCTGGTTCTTAAAGATGGCTACAGAATCTACTGATCTTGTACAGTAGCAGCGGGCAGATCATTCCACAAATGTGGAACAGATCCAGAGAAGGTGCATGAGAACGATTTTTTCCCTTTTTGGGATATCACATTAAGTCGTTTGCAGAGTATAGGGATCTGGTGGTTACATAGGTCTGTATTCCCGCGAGAAGAAATGGGGGTGCTAAAACAGTGTTGGTCTTGCAGGCCAGGAGTAGAGCTTTGAATCTGATGCAAGCGACTATAGGGAGCCAATGTAACTTAATGAAGAAAGGAGTGACGTGTGCTCTATTCGGTTCATTGAAGACCACTTTTGCTGGTGCATTCTGGATCATCAGGAAAGGTCTAATTTTCCTAATGTATTAGATGATGAATCTACAGGACCGGGTGATTCTGGCAACATGATCCATAAAGTTTAGCTGATCATCGATTTCCACCCCCAGGTTTCTGGCCGTTCTAGAAGGTGTGATGATCGATGAGCCTAGTTGAATGGAGAGGTTGTGATGAATCTTTGGGTCGGCTGGGATTACAAGCAGTTCTGTTTTTGCAAGGTTCATAAGGAGGTGATGGTCCTTCATTCAGAGCGTAATATCACTCAGGCATGCTGAAATGTGTGCAGAATGAGTCGCATTGCAGTGATAGGAAAAGCTTTGTATCCGAATAACAGAACCTAGGGATGTCATGTATATGGAAAAGAGCAAACAGTCCATGCACTTAGCCCTGAGGCACCCCTGTATTGAGATGTTGGGACTCATAGACCTCCCCTCTCCAGGATAATCTTAATGACCTACCTTAGAGGTAAGACTTGAACCATTGTAGCACCATTTCAGTGACAAAGACAGCAGATAGATCAAGTAGGATGAGTGCAGATGAGTTAGAGGCTGCTGTTAGTATGTTCTAAGATGTTCTATGAATATTTATTTAACTTCTATTATAACTAAAAACATGTCTTTAAACTAGGACCTCTCATGTTTTACTGGTGATCGGTCATATTTTGTATTCACTGATAAAAGAATGTTTGGTGGACAGTTTTGATGTACATTACAAGGAGGTAAACAATTTTAAGTATACTCTCTAAATTTGTAAGCTTTTGGAATAAGTGGCAAGGTCAGAGTTTCCTCCCTTTAGTTACACACATTAGACTCTATGGACACTAATTACTACCCATAGTCCTCTGTACATCCACTCAGGGCTGGACTAGGATGACAAGTCGGCCCTGGCATTTTGGGCCAGACCTGCCCACATATAGCAAGTGGAAATAGAAAGTGGAACAAAAAGCTGCATTGGCATAACAATACCATATAGGAAATTGATTTTTTTTGTAAGTTAAAGAAACAAAGACAATATTATGAATGTCTCAGTTTTATTTTTGTATTGTCCAAAAACACCTACACAAAAGCTGCCAGACATACACTTTTTTTCACTGCCAGCTCACTTATTGTTAATGTTGTTGAATGGTGGTTAAAAACTAGGGCTGTCAACATAACGCATTAACGCAATGCGATTCATTTTTTTCAGATTGACGTATTAAAAATATTTAATGCAATTAACACATCCGTTTGTTGTGTCATCCATTGTCTAGGTCACATCATATAATCACGCTCTCATTCGTGTACTGACTTTTAAACTGACTTCAGTGAATCTCTGTCAGAATATGATGCAGTCGTGTTGTTATGGTTAGAGAGTCAGACTCGTGACGAGAAGGTGTGCGGTTCGATTCTTATGGCTGGCGGGTAATGATTGAGGTGACCTTGAGCAAAGCACCTTACCTTAGTTGCCCACTGCTCTGGGTGTACATGTGTTCACGACTTGCTGTGCGTGTGTTCACTGGATGTAGAGTCACATTTCGGGTATGGGTCACCATATTTAAAAATAGGTCACTTTCACTTTTTCACTTTCAATCTGTCAGACAGCGCACCAGTATTAATTTCCCTTTCGTCCTTGAATGAATCAAACCAAACAAGATTATGACAAAAAGCCTGTTCGGTCTACCATTTTTGCAAGCACAGACTTCAACGTGTAACTAAATTCTTAAATGAATGCAAAGAGTCATGAAAATGGGAGTTGCGTCATCTTCGTAAAGAGACAGCTCTTAAAGGGGCTGTGCTCTTAAACCTACTGCAGTGACCCATGCCAATAATATTAATCAAAGATCATAAGAAAGAGGAATTCAATGTGTGTTGTAGCTTATTAAATTACAATTTAGCATAAAGACAGTATTTGTGTTTGAGAACTTCTATTCAATGTCTGTACATTTCCTACCTTTTAGACATGATACCTCTCAATTACACTTTTGAATGGCTATAATTTATTTTAAAAATAAATAAAAAATTAAAAAATTAAAAAATTAAAAGAGACATCAGTAAAAGTACTATTATCAGAATGTTGGCTTTCGTTCATAAAATGATGCTGTTTAAGAAATCAATTGTTTCTATGTTATTTTGAAGATTAAATGTGAAATTATTAGATTGTAAAAGTATATTTAAAAAAAATAATGTTATGTGCAATCGATCATGATGAATCACAAAAATGTGTGATTAATCAAATTAAAAATTTTAATCGATTGTGTTTTCAATTAAAAAAGGCAATGTATTAGAGCAGGACTGTAAATGAACTTTTTTGCACATAGCACCGCTACAGATGGAAAACATAGGGCCATAAAAAAATTTAAATAACCCGCTCTTTCTCTCAACAGGAAGAGGTCTATCTTTTGTAGAAACCAGTAACTTTGTATTGGCCACTATTGCATTATTGCTCCTGTATGACATATCGCTTATTGTTCCTTAAACTCTTTGTATGTCGCTTTGGATAAAAGCGTCTGCTAAATGACTAAATGTATATAATTTTTAGTTTTTCCCAAAATTGTTTTTTTCCTCATAAATTTTTCTGAGTTCTTAATTTTCAAGGATTTCCTATACAATGTTTTTCCTATTACTAATTGTAATACAATTGTCCATAAAATACTGTAGGATACTACTGTCTTACCACAGTAAACATAAAACATTTGTGTTATTTTACACATTTTGCAGCATCTGGCTGAACTGACAAAGGCCGGGGAGTTGTGTAATAGGGCCTGCCAAATGTCATTTAAAAAGAGCCAATGGGCTGCTGATTAAGTGTCTCATGGGTCAGTCTATCCGTTTATTTAAAAAAATCTGACATATCACGTCACCAGAAAGATGTATGGTGGAAATCGATTTACATGTTTAAAAAAAAGTAAAATGAAATGTATCAGCCCAAAAAGTATGTCGGCCGACCCGGAAAATGCCCGGTATGCCAGATTATCAATTCAGCCCTGGATCCACTAATGTGGATGTGAATATAAAGTCCAGGTACGACAGCATACAGACACCAAACCTCAACACAGGAGGATTCTAAAGACCTCCACACACAGAGGCAACACGGACACCAGAGCCTCCGTCTCCATTCTTCTGACCATGACCAGTGATTCAAGTTCGACTGGGAGTTTATCTCTTCTGACATGCCCTACAACTTCCAAAAACAGAACACCAACTATCAAAACACTCCATACCACTAAGGCTCCATCATGCACTATGAAGGAAAAGCCTTCTCAGTGCATGCAGTGAAGGAAACCATCACCCCCATTCCTGATGCATCTGTGGAAATCGGACAGAGGCAGGAAATGTCTAAAACTGACATCCTGATATCCTTATGCACACATGCTACCACTAAAGATAGTTCACAGATAGTCTCTAGATGCATTATGAAATTATGAAATTATGTGATATTGTTTTTATTTTTGAGGATGCTGAATCTGATATGTGTATTGGAAGAATAATACGAATGATCAGATTAAATAATAGCTTCTGAAATTTTACCTAGAATGTGCTGATGATACCTACTGTACATTTCGGAGTCTTGTCGTGCTTGTCCTCACAATATTTATAATATTTATAATATTAATATTATATTTTACACAATAAAATATAATATTTTATTCTAATATTATATTGCTCCCTCAGCAAGAACCAAAGTTTGACAAACAAGTTTTTTAAACCTTCATAATAAAAATTTACGAAATAAAAAAATTATATAATAATTGTTTGGAAAACCAAACCATCTACTGATGCTATCAAATTCCTAGAAGGACAAAATTTTGAAAATGCTGAACATTTTCCATTTCCAAAGAACCATACAACATGAGGACAAAGAAATACAGCACAAAAAGATTGCTGAAAGAGATATGTTTTGAAATATCTTGTATCTTGTGTATGGACCAATCCTTAGATACAGACTACTTAGTACAATCTCCACCCAAAAAGGGCAGAAAATCATTAACATTACAACAAGTCGATCTTAAAATCAAACTTCACACAAATTAAAGACATTGGCCATGGCATTCCTTGTAGTTTTTGTCATAGCCTTCTGGAAAATCCGTCACCACGTATTTGCACAAACAGAAAGAGATGTAGCTAAATCCTGTGAGGACACCCTGGAAGAGACTGGATCTGCAAAAACACTGTGGAATTACTCGGACAACACAGAATTCTGCACCTGCTCTGGAAAATCGGAAATCAGACAGTCCCACACCTCTCTCAGCAGGCAAATGTCCTTCATAAACTTCACACCCAAGAAACGTTTCGACATAAAATTTTGCAGATGGTCCAGCTCTAATTATGAAAAGAGGAGGGGGCCGAGTATCTGTCCCTGTGGGACTGTTCGTTGGATAACCTCCTTAAAGCCTGATGAAAATGAAGCAGGCTGCTCATGGTGAGTCCACATAATGCTGATCAGCCAACTAGAGGCCGGCATTCCTTCTTTTCATCAACTTAGATTTATATCACCACCAATCATCTAACAAAGTTATTTTTGAAAAAAGTGGTCCCGGTAACCAGACGACCAAAACGCTTGATCCACTTTGAGTGTTGAATACACACTGAAATCACTGACACGTGGTTCAAAGAAATGCACACACCGGATGTTCAGAATTTTAAAAATCAAGAGTACCACACATTTAAGACTCCAACGGACAATGAGCCACTCAGAAGAATAAAGAAATAATTAAAACAAAACCTGATAAACCCTTTGTTCACGTACAAAAAGTAATGGACAGACTTAAAAATAGAAGGAGCTTAAAAGGTTCTTCACGGTGATGCCATAGAAGAACCATTTATGGTTCCACAAAGAACCACTCAGTCAAAAATTTCCTATTTCCAACCTTTTCATAAGCTGAAGAATCTTTTTTATCACAAAGAACCTTTTGTGAAACGTAAAGGTTCTTCGATGTTAAATGTCCTTTATGAAACCATTTAGACCAGAAGTCTTCAACTAAAATTGCTTGAGGTCCAGTAAACAAACCCTCTGTATCAGCTGAGGTCCGGACAATTACCTAAAAACATGATGGTTTTTGGCAGACCAAAGAAATAAATATGTATTTTCATATCTGAACGACGGTATAACAATGTCTGACAACAATATAATGAAGGAAAATGTGCAAAATGCCCTACTCTCTAAACCTGAACTGAACATACATTCATTTAAACATTAACAATTTTATTTTTAAAATGTTCAAAAGTGGTTTTCTGCTGAACTTGAGTGACTGAACAGAGACTGAACATCCTCTGATAACATTTCAGCTCTTCTTGCGGCTGTTGCAGCTGAATTTTTTTTTAAATATATTTTCTTTTAGTTCATGTCTTTATTTACCTTCTAAAAGTGTTTCACACGCAGCCTCCATTCTTTTACAATTTCCCCATCAGTAAAGGGCTTGTTTTGTTTTCCAAAATCCACTGTATTCTTAGTAAGTGAGTGAGGGAGGACCTGTGTAGATCGCTACTGGGTTTTGAGCTAATATATTTCCGTGTCCTTACCTCAGACTGCGGCAGGCAAGTTTCTTCATAATGTCTAGTTTCAAAATGCCGTTTAACGTTTCCACTTTGACAACTGCCATAGACTTCGAGCAAATGAGACAAACCGGCTTATTTGTACCCTTTTTTGGTGCAAGTGAAATTGAAGTTCATATAGCGTCATTTTGAATTCTGCTATCCATACAAATGTCAAAATCTTTGATCTTTGAAAGGCCAATTACAATTTTTATCCCCTAAAATGGCTGCTGGTGCCTGTTTTAATTTAGCCAAAGTTGCTTGCATGTTATAAGTATTGTACATAGGTCTGTGCACATCTGAACATATTACAAAAAATATTTCACTTGAATTATTTCATTTAAAAAACATCATAGTGCAAACTCACATTTGTTTAAAATATTTTACATTCACTTTAACAGAGGAATATAGAAGTGGGTATACACAATGCCGACTGATAAAAAAAAGTGTATATACACCTGCATATACCCTGCAAACAACCCAACGATTATGTTCCTCATTTTTTTGACCCAACACTGGGTTAAAAAACCCCCAGCATTTTTTAAACTGAAGTGTCCAAATAATTTGGTGCAATCGCATGTGTTTGTCCTAAACGTTTCTAGTGTTTAACACCAAAGTGTTGGTAGCAAACATATCTGACTCTGGTGAAGTGATTATATGAGTCATGGACGTGTGGGAAAACGGCTGCCCTTTGTGCTCTGGGGGCGTAATATGGCTATATTAGTGCAGTGAGGAAGTGATTTACACTGTCCCCCTGCTGCTGTTTATTAAATCCGTCCCGCCTGCCAATTTACAGAATGTTGCAGGTGTCAGAGTAAAAGTCTGAGGTGAGATGGAAAAGGCTCAATGGTCCCATTATGAAGGGAACATGTGCAGCTAAAGGGACAAACATCATGTGCACATAAATACACATATTACATTCCACACTAAGGAAGCAATCGAACTAAAGAAAATTAAAAACATACTATCTCACACGCATGCATGCACAAGCTCACATGCATTCACCCAGATTAACACAAACAACGAAGAAAGGGGAAAATAATTAACACCATGTGGTTTTACATCGACAGATGTAATGAAAAGTAGTTTTCTCACCCATAGTATTACCCTAACAAATGTACATTATTACCCACAACTCTACAGGCAGATGGTCTGAGGTCATATTTAGTCAGGTGGTGATTTACAGTACACCACATGATACTTTAACATTCTCCACATTAATAACAGCTTAGTTTTGCATTCCAAAATATTTGAAGTTAGTTTTGGCCGACTGAATCTGGATGTGAGACTTGTGATGTAATAAACAGTGTTTAGGCTTTGCATGAATTAAACACCCAACAAACTGTATTACCTCACATTTTTACAAAATGACAAGAAAAGAACAAAAAAAAGTGTTGTCAGTATAGCCACACAAAACAATCTTCAGAGTTTAAGCTGATGGAGCAACAAGGAACGGAAAACTCTGGATATTGTTGTTTGATGGTATTAATCCTTAATGACGGTTGTAACATTTTGATATTCTTGTTTTTACCCTTTATCCTGGAAATACATGATATGTGACATTTGTCCTCAGATTGTTTATGAGAGCAATAAGCAGGTATAAGCAATAATGCAAATTCCCTCCTTATAGTGCCATCTTGTGGTAGATTATCAAAAAATATGTAGTAGCTCTTAGAAAGTATGCATAGCAAATTTTTATGAAGTTACAGTACAGTACATGTTACCACACTTAAGACATGCCAAATGTCAACTTCCTCAATTGCCTAGTTTTTGTACTTAAAGATGAACCATATCAAAAGCTTAAAGGGATATCACATCTTTGGTCATTTACTCGCCCTTATGTCATAGCAAATCTGTATGACTTTCTTTCTTCGGCAGAACACAGAAGATAAGTTGAAGGATATTGGTTACCAAACTGTCACGAATCTGATGGGGAAAAACCCAAGTGCAGGCAGGCGGTGATAAGATTTATTCAAACAAAACAGTAACAAAACAAAGCCCACGATGGGGGTTACAAAGACAGAACTAAATATAAAAAAACAAGAAACAAAGAATTCCCACGTGGGGGCAAAAACTAAACTAAAACAAACCGACACAATATCTAAAAAAAACAGGCAGGGCAAGGCAAGGCAAGGCACCTCTGGAAATGGTAACGAATTCCCGTACTATCAGGCTGGGCTACAATGTTTGCCAATTTAGCCACTAAATGAGATTTCAGTCTACAGAGTTCAGTGCTGTCACATGGACAAAATTATATCTGCAGGAACTTAATTGACCTGGACAGACATGTCTGCTCAACACATATTTGTAATAGGGATGTTTTAAGTGTGCCTCCTAAAATAGCTTACATCACCTTGAACTTTCCTAATTTCACATGCATCATAATGAAGATTCGTTCATATCCAGTCAGATGCATTTAAACACATATTATATAGAAAAATGATTAGTACAGACAGAGAGGTGATGGAATACTGCTGAGAACATCTTGCCGGCTGAGCAGGAATAAATCAAACTCAAGGATCCACCACCAGGAACCCTGAGACGGTGCTAAATGGATGGAAAGAAAGATAAAGATGGATAGACTGAGGGCAGAACAGATGGAGAGATTGAGGACAGACGCAGTGGCCTTGGTCAGAAGAACTAGTACATCATGTCTGGAACATCCTGCAATGCTGATGGCTACTGCTGCATTCAGTATTCAATCTCTTATGAAACATAACCGTATTTTAGACATGGTTAACCTCAAAGGATTCAGAAGTATATTATCACCTTCTTCTTTCTAAACCCCTCCCTTTTCTTTTGTGATGGCAGCTAACCGAGGCCACCTGCCTCATCTCTCAGTGAAGATAGATCTTCATTTATTTCACTTGTATGAAAGCCATATTTCTCTATTATGTCTTTGGGGTTTTCAAAGAGAAGCTCAGTGGGGTTGTTCTCTTGGTCATTCATTTCTCTTCAGATTGTCTTTATTAGTGATGTTTGATAGAGTAAATATGAGTTTTGCTATTGGCCAACAAACCCCTAAACCAGTGGTTTAGCGATTCAAATGTTTACCAAGCAATCTGCACTTGAATCGCTCTGGCGTTGCTTAAATCTCAAATTCTGATAGATTTGTGCAGCGGCGCATTAAGTTGAACGCATCAATTCCTAAAGACGGTGATTAGCTTGTTAAGGTGTTTTACATGTCCCAAGTAATATTTAAACTCTTTCCCACTTTTCTGAAAAAAGTGTCCGAGCACTATTTTGAATTATATTAAAATCTAATACTTTCTTAGTTTGATTTGTGGTAAAAAATACCTTGGAGTAAGTACTGCAAGACTTTAGTACTGTACCTAAGTAAGAAAGTACAAGATAAAGAAAACGACATATAACATGTATATGATACATTCTTTTTAATGTAGTTAAGTAAAATATTTCTTTAGTGAAACACTCCGATAAAGTGTAGATACTTGAAAATGTACCTGGGAGTAAAAAGATTTAAGTACTGTTCACCTCTGGTTAAATTAAATCTCAGCCAGCCATTTGGTAGGTTTCGGTTCAATCCTCAGATCTTAACCCTGAACTTAACCCTGACAGCAAATTGGTAGTAATTAGCTTATAGCGAGTTAGCATTTAGGGCTTATTACAAAATTGTGGTTTTGAAGTGAGAGCCACCATACGAGAGGCCTGTTTGTTTTAATTTAACTTTACATGAGCCAGGTGGCCATGAACAGCGGCACATATGTCCATTTTAAATTCAGAACAGTCCAGCACTCCTGCCCTTAAAATAACAATTGCTTGCTCTCTCTGTCTTCCACCATCATGACATATATACCCCATATACTTACACACACAGAGACAGCTAGCTAATATATATTTTTTTTCAACTGTCAGGGGTAAAGAGAAAAGAAAAGAATTGCATGAGTATCTAGCACAAATATCTAGCACGAGTAAAAACGATGACGATCTTGACATTACTATTGAAAATTTTTACTCTACCTTCTCGGAAACATTAGACACAGTTGCTCCTCTACGTTTAAAAAAGATTAAAAATGGCAGCCCAACACCGTGGTATAATGAACACACTCAGGCTATAAAGAAAGCGTCCCGTAAAATGGAGCGGAACTTTAAGAAAACTAATTTAGAGGTATTTCGTATAGCATGGAAGGATAGTACTCGAAAATACAGGAATGCCATAAAAACGTCTAGATCCGCCTACTTTTCATCACTAATAGAAGAAAACCATCACAACCCTAGGTTTTTATTTAACACCGTGGCTAAATTAACAAAAAATAAGTCGTCAGCGACTTCAGATTCTGATTATCAGCATATCAGTGATGAATTTATGAACTACTTCACTAGTAAAATCCAAGATATTAGAGAAAAAATTATAACAATGCATCCAGAAGTGAAACCCGCTGAACAAACTAACTACAGCACTCCTAAGGAGAAATTGCAATTATTTTCTACAGTAGATCACAATGAACTCTCTAAAATCATTAGATCATCCAAATCAACAACATGCGTGCTAGACCCTATACCTACAAAACTACTGAAAGAAATGCTCCCGGAAATTATAGATCCTTTTCTTATTATTATTAACTCATCTCTGACATTAGGACATGTGCCTAAAGCATTTAAGGTGGCTGTTATAAGGCCCCTGGTCAAAAAACCCAAACTCGACCCAAGAGAACTAGGGAATTACAGGCCTATATCGAATTTACCTTTTATATCTTAAATTCTTGAAAAAGTAGTTTCAACTCAGTTATGCTCCTTCCTCCAAAGGAATGACATTAATGAAGAATTCCAGTCTGGATTTCAAGCATGTCACAGTACAGAAACTGCTTTGATCAGAGTTACAAATGATCTGCTTTTAGCGTCTGACCGTGGCTGTATTTCGTTATTGGTGCTGCTAGACCTTATTGCTGCATTTGACACCATTGACCACAGCATACTCCTATACAGACACGAAAAGTATGTCGGCATTAATGGAATAGCATTGAAAGGGTTTAAGTCTTATTTATCTGACCGTTTTCAATTTGTAGCAATAAACAATGATGTGTCCCGCAAATCGCAAGTCCAGTACGATGTACCACAGGGCTCAGTCTTAGGGCCTCTGCTCTTCGCATCATATATGCTACCTCTAGGAGATATAATAAAGCAACACGGAATTAGCTTTCACTGTTATGCTGATGATACTCAACTTTATATTTTCTCGAAGCCTCATGAAACTCAGCAGTTCCATCAAATAAAGGAATGCATAATTGATTTAAAAAACTGGATGAGTAACAATTTTTTACTACTGAACTCGGACAAAACAGAAGTGTTACTTACTGGACCAAAAATCGCCATACGTAACAACCAAGAATACTGCTTAACTATTGACGGATGCTTCATAAAATCCTCGTCGTCAGCTAAGAATCTTGGCGTTTTATTCGATAGTAATCTGTCATTTGAGAGCCATGTCGCCAACACCTGTAAAATTGCATTTTTCCATCTTAAGAATATATCTAAACTACGTCATATGCTGTCATTGTCAGATGCAGAGAAATTAATTCATGCATTCATGACATCAAGACTAGATTACTGTAATGCACTTTTAGGTAATTGCCCAGCAGGCCTATTACAAAAAATGCAACTGGTTCAAAACGCGGCAGCTCGAGTTCTTACAGGTACAAAGAAGTATGAGCATATAACCCCGGTTCTGTCAACCTTGCACTGGTTACCTATGAAGCATCGCATTAACTTTAAGATCTTGCTTATTACCTATAAAGCCCTACATGGTCTAGCGCCACAGTATTTGAATGAACTTCTATTGTATTGCAATCCTCCACGTGCATTACGCTCTCAGGCGTCCAGTCAGTTAGTTATACCTAGAATTTATACCCAAAATCAAGTGCAGGTGGTAGATCCTTTTCTTATCTAGCGCCTAAACTTTGGAATATTCTTCCCTGCACTGTCCGGGAGGCAGACACACTCTGTCAGTTTAAATCTAGACTAAAGATGCATCTTTTTAATCTTGCATACACTACACTTCCATAATATTAATCCTCAGAGGATTTAGGCTGCATTATTTAGATCAACCGGAACCAGGAACACATCCAACAACAAATTATGTACTTGTTGCATCAAAGAGCGCAGAACAGTACTCTACTCTCAGCCAGTCTTGTCTTTTTGTTCCAAGGTTACCGCAGGATGCAGTTCATGCCCAGACCTGATGGCAGAGCTGAGAATGGGAAGCGGTGACCTGACAAGAGCTGAGATGATAGAGCTGGATAAAGGACGCGGCAACTTGACACGATTTTTCTACAACACTTCAAATGCTATTAGATTGTTAATGATAATCTTAAATCTACTATTTACCTTATTCCTAAATGTATTTATTTAGCCTTGTTGTGCAAGCACTGTTGAGCTCGTGCAGAGGCAGCAGCTTTTGCCAGAGGGAAACTGGAATCCCCTGGTTGGGCCTGGGTTCTCCTGAGGTTTTTTTTCTCGATTGGAGTTTTGGGTTCCTCGCCACCGTTAGCATATTGTTTTGCACTATTTGCCTGGCCGGGGGCTGCTTTAGAATTTAGAAGTTAAACATAATTAATATTGCATATAAGAATTTATAGTCCGTTTAATATTTGACCTGTGGTTCTCTCTCCTTTATCCCAAATGTGTGTTTCACTGTGCGTCTGTGCGAGTGTGTTTGCGTGTGTGCGTCTATGTCAATGTGTGTAAGTATGTATACATATTGTGTGTGTGGAGCATTTGTATGTCTGTCTTTTGTTGTTTTCACCTTTTTCTTGTTTTTACAGGTATATGCCTTTTAGTTGTAATTCTTGTATTCAATGTGTCTCATGTACAGCTGCTTTGTAACAATGCAAATTGTAAATAGCGCTATATATTGAGTTGAGAATTGTGACAATTAGGGCCGTCAAGGCTCCCATCTGTTCAGCATTGCCGTTAACATGGCCCAAGGCATAGCGATTGCTGTGGTTGTTGTAAAGGCTAAGCAAAAGTTATTATATGAGCATTGTGGAAATAACTGTGAGCTTTACGTCGTTGGTGAGTCAGCCTGAATTAAAGCAGTCAAGGCAGCGCGTCTCCTCTGTTTGTCCTCTGAGCCTTGCTACTGTGATTGGGGCGTCAATTACAGCATGGCCTAGTATCCAAGTTGGCCATAGTATTTTCCTGTTGTTATATATTTTTCTATTGTGTGAGCTCTTTTATTGTCTACTGTATAACCTAATTAATGTAAAACTATTGTGATGACAACCATGTGACAAGGCTCAGACTAGAACCCCTGGTGTGAGTGACAGTCTAGGTCAGGGGTGGGAAAACTTTACACTTTGAGGGCCACATGAAACTTTCAAATCCATGTTAAGGGCTGCATATTATTCACACATTTTTTTCATTTTTATAAATTCTAAACTGAAATTTGAAGACTACTGTAGTGTGTCAAAATGGAATTCCTTCCACCCTGTGTTCAATAAACACTTTTATATTTAATAAACAATATAAAAATGGCAAAACATTTGCACGCAGTCATAAAACACACTATTATTATAATTTACATTACACATTATTTTCAAATATTCCTCTAATTCAGGGGTGTGCAATTTATCCGAAGGAGCCACATGAGAACAAGAAGGCAGGAGGTGGACCCAGAAGGTAGGCAAACTCAGCAACTCTCAAAAAAGAGTTTATTAACAAAAGTGAAAAAGCCACACAGGCAAGAATTTAAATATACCAGAAGGCTAAAAACAAAAAGGAAACTCGCATCCAGTAGTAAAGTTCAAAAGGTGAGAACAAAAGGTACTCTAGCTTGGGTCCAAAAACATAGCCCATACATGTGCCACAAAGAAAAATGTAAAATCCAACATCATCAAGTAATACCACAGAGAGGTAGTAATCCACAATGGCTAGGACTCACAAAGAGGACTTTGCACACTCAAACACCTATCAAAGAAATGAAGAACAGGGCAGCTTTAATACACTTAATTGAAATAAGACACAGATGAAACCAAAACCTCTGATAACAAAAAGAGAGGGAAAGCAAAACAAAATGGGAGCCACTAGTGGCCAAACAAGGAAACAACAAGGTATTAGTACTGACAATATAAAGTTTTTCTTTTTTTGTTTGTTATATGGAGACTTTATATAGCCTACTTTATTTCATATTATGGTAATTTATTTGTGTTTTTAGTTAGTTTCTTTCCCAGTTTCTTTTGAGTTTTCTTCATTTCATAGTATCTGTATTAAATTGATTCTTTCCTGATTGGTTTTGGGGTTTTTCGTTGTTTTAAGGAGCTGAGTGCTTCCAGTAGCGGGCCGATTCTTCTTTGTACCAAGTGGTGTTGCATCCCCAAGGGTTGTCACTATTGTCCTGTCATCGATTGCTGTGTGTTTTGTGACAAAGAGGAGTTGAGAAAAAAATATGTTTTTCCCCTAGACTTTGACGCACACAAATTTGACATTTGAAAGTTCTTGCGGTCATTGGGCACCAAGAGGAAGTGCGATATATGCGTTTAAAAAGCAGAGATAATCAAGCAACAGTTTAGTGGGATTCGGATTTTAAATAACCAAAGCATTAAATGTTTATAGTTCCAGCGGCCTGGAAACTTTCTCAAAGGAGTAGTTCACCTTAAAATTCTGTCATCATCTACACCTATTGTCATTTCAACCTGTATGATTTTCTGCAGAACACAAAACAAGATATTCTGAATAATGTTGGTAACAGAACAGCACAGACTCCCATTCACTTCTATTGTAACCAATGCAAGTGAATGGGGGCTGATAAAAACATTCTTCAAAATAAATGAATTTCTGTTTTGTGGAAGAAAGTCATACAGGAAATGACAAGAGGGTGAGTAAATGATGACAGAATTTTCATTTTTAAAGGTGAACAACTCCTTTAATTTGTTTTGGTTAAAACTTCACTGAACAAATCATAGGACAGCAGACCAGCAGGGTAGGGTGGTGGTGGTGTTTTTGAAGAAAAGGAGAAAGAGAAAAAAAAGAGGGGGTAGTGAGGGGTAATTGTGAATTAAGCTTCAATGTGACACCACAGGAGTTTCAAGGTGTCCAAATGGCGCCAATTACCCCTCAAAGCGGCCTATTTAGGTCAAGCGAGAGGGCATAGAATGAGTGTCAAAGACACGGTAAGAAACAAAGATGGTAAATGAGACAGAGAGAAAGATTCACACAGATGGGCACACAAAAAATATTTATATATATTGGTAGGATTTTAACCAAATACATATTTAAACAAAGTACATATTTGATTTTGGTGCTGTTGGTCCAGTGGACTGTGTACTGTCTGTTGTGCGGTAGTGCATTGGGTTAACTGAGTTCAAATCCTGAATTGTGGCCCTTTTATGGCTAAATATGTGTTAACTGTGGAGCGCTAGGCTCATCATTAATGCTTTGAAGCATATCAAACATGTATGAAGTATGGTAATTTTGGCAAAACTATTTCCTGTCTGTTTTATCCCTGGTGACAATTTAATAGATTTCATATAAAACCATTGTATAGTGTCAAATCCTTCAGGCGAACACTCAACTTATCAACATTAGTTCACCCAAAAATTAAAATGCTCTCATCATTTACTCATCCTCAGGTTCTTCTAAATCTACATTGCTTTGTTCTGCTGAACACAAATGGAGATATTAGGAAGAATGTCTGTAAACAAACAGATCTCATTCCTCTTTTTCTCTCATATAGGGAAAATAAATACTATGGGAGTCAATGGGGGATGAGATCTTCTTGGTTACTGACATTCTTCAAAATATCTACCTTAGTGTTATGCGCAGAACAAAGACTTACAAATTTAGAGACAATGATTTATACAGGTTTGGAATAAACTGAGTGTGAGCAAATGATGACAGAATTTTAATCTTCAAGTGAACTATCCCATCTTCTTCCGCTTCATCCTGGGCCGGGTCGCGGGGGTAGCAGTCTAAGCAGGGATGCCCAGACTTCCCTCTCCCTAGACACTTCCTCCAGCTCTTCCAGGGGGACACCGAGGCATTCCCAGGCCAGCCGGGAGACATAGTCCCTCCAGCGTGTCCTAGGTCTTCCCCGGGGTCTCCTCCCGGTGGGACATGCCCGGAACACCTTCCCGGGAAGGCGTCCAGGGGGCATCCGGAAAAGATGCCCGAGCCACCTCAGCTGGCCCCTCTCGATGTGGAGGAGCAGCGGCTCTACTCTGATTTCCTCCCGAGTGACCAAGCTTCTCACCCTATCTCTAAGGGATTGCCCAGCCACCCTGCGGAGAAAGCTCATTTCGGCCTCCTGTATCCGGGATCTTGTCCTTTCGGTCATGACCCACAGCTCATGACCATAGGTGAGAGTAGGAACGTAGATTGGCCTGTAAATCGAGAGCTTCACCTTGAGGCTCAGCTCCTTCTTCACCACTAAAGACTGGTAGAGCGACTGTATTACTGCAGAAGCTGCACCGATCCGTCTGTCAATCTCCCGTTCCATCCTTCACTCACTCGTGAACAAGACCCCCAGATACTTGAACTCCTCCACTTGAGGCAGGAACTCTCCACCAACCTGAATGGGCAAGGCACCCTTTTCCGACTGAGAACTATCCCTTTAATGATAAATGTTTGACCCATTATTTTCTATCTAATCGATATGAATGCTGCCAAAATTATCCAAAAAATACAAGTGTATGAAAGTGAATGAGAATGATTTGTGAGTCATTCTATAGTAAAGAAGCAGGGGAGGTAAAATGAGAGGATCTTTAAGGTTAATTAATCTAGGTTAAGTTCCCTCTGGAAGGCCTTCGGGACTTCTGTTTTTTTTTATTTAAATCTCCTTCATGTAGCACCGCCAATTATCCTCAGAGGGAATGATGCCTGTGTTATGAATTCCTTCTTCTCTTCTTTTTTCCTCTTGTTTCTCATTTCCTGCACTCAAAGGCCGGTGACAGACAGCTCCGTGCAAGTCTCGGTTTCTATGTCTCGCTCTCTTCCCAGGTTGGTTTTTACAAAGGGATCAACAGCAGTGACCTCACCACAGGCGTCCAATCAGAAAGAGACACAAGATAGCAAAACACACTCTGCTCCAATAACATCATGGAGGAAAACATGGGCAAGCCAGATAAATTGATTTTATCTGTATTTGTGTTAGCGCCAGTGCCTGTGGCTCACCAGGTGGGACCGCGGTGACCTCCGACCTAGTACTGACTGGTCTGTTTGGTTTTGGGAGGCAGGGTGGTGGGGGGACCAGATAAAATAGTTCTATAATCACATGTTGCCCAGGCCTGGTCTCTCTTTTCACATTTCATACCCTGTTTCTCTAATCACAGAAGACTAACCCACGTGTCAAGATTTAAAACTGCTTTATTATGACTTCATCTTCCTTTAGGAACTCAAAAACTTTATGAAAATTTTGATTGTTTTGAAATGATTTATGATGATTGCATTCATGAATACATGGATGGATGTTTAGTTTAAAGTCTCGGACACAGATTGATAATGTTTGGGTGGATGGACAGACGGTTGGATAATGAATTATTGGAAGGCATTTTATTTCAAGTTATTCCGGTAATTCCCTCTTTTCTGCCTTGTGGTTTCTTGGGTGGGTTTTAGCATATGTGTTCTGATACACTTGATGAGACACCGTTTGTCATCTAGCCTGCCGTTAACGTCTTCATTGTGGCTGAAAGGTGATCATTTTGCTGACAGATGTGCCAAACATCTGGGACAATAATTATTGCTAATAACTTCCAGGCCTCAGATAAATGCAGCCTGTTTCTGGATGTTGATCTGCGTGGACTGATCTTCACCTTCCCACCCTGGTTCTCAATCTTACGCAGAGTGAAGTGCAGAACTTTAAAAGACAAAAGCATGCTGAATTGCATGTAATGGCATAAATGTGGCAAAAACAATTCTTATAACAGACTTCAATTTGTATGTCACTAACTTTTGAATATTTGTTTGTTGTTTAAGACAGCCACAGGATTTCTGCCATCATTAGAGCAGATACATGCAGCTCTCTGAACAACCAAGAGGCTTTTATTATGCTTTGGATAGTTTATTTACTGGCAAGACAGCTAAACGCTGCTCTCCTTGGGAAAGGCTGATTTACTAAGTGCTGCTGTGGGTCACCTGAGGGTAGAAAATGTCTGGATATTATGGATGGATGGGTGGTTTGGTATTTTTGACATCTTCGAGCTGTGTGACAAGCATCTGCAGTTGATGTACAAAACTTAACCCATGTGTTTCTTTTAGTGTGAGGGAAAAGTACATGAAAAATGCATTAATGGAATAGTTCAACCCAATAATAGTTTTCCACCCTCTTGTTGTTCCATGTCCAAACTATTTTTCAGATTGGTGACTTTGCTCTTTATTTATTTTGTATTAATTTATCTTTGTATTTAGCATCAGCTCAAAGAAAGACCCATTTGCTTTGTCTATTTATATACATATATTTCTTTTTCTGATCATTTTCATTTCAAAATTTTGATTTTATAATTGTTAATGTCTTTAACACATTAACAATTTTATAAAATAGAAGAATTTTGATTGTAACACAATGACTACATACTTACCACTTTCTGGAGCTTGACAGCTACAGTCCCCATTCACTTTCATTGTCTGGAGCAGAGTCCGGACTAATATCTTTAACACACATATACACTTGTGCATGCTCCACTATGAAGTAATCCTTCGGGAACGGTGGCTATAAGTGTTCATTGGCCACCTGGTGAGATATTTCTTGGATTAACGGTTTCTTCACAGAGGAAAGAAACAAAGGAACATCCTGTGAGGGAATCAGCACCACACACTTATGCGGCCCCAGCGCACATGTCCGCCACATAAATCAGTTCACAAATTATCTGCTGTGGAGAACGAGGCTAACCCAGTAGAAAAACAAACAGAGCAGTGTAGATGTTCGGCCAAACAGCAATTCGCCGTGGCTCTTTAGCTAAGCGATTTATGAGAATGAGATTGTTTCTAGGGAGTATCGTGATTCGGTCTCAAAGGGCACGATAACTTCAGAAAGAGTACAGAAGGAGGGTGGAAGGGTGAGGCGTAAAAAATCTTCTCCAGGTTTAGCAGATGGAGAATGGAGGAATGTTGCCATACAGAATTGTTGCTCTTGAATGGCAGCCAGACAGCGTTCAGAGATGTGGTCATGCAGCTGAGAGACAGTCAAAATTAATGTTTCCCGACAACTGCATCCGTCTCTTCGCTTTTTACTTTCACAGGTTTAAGAGGAACAGTGTGTCCTGCTCTTACAACAGACTTCTTTATCGATTGATGTTCTGCTCTGAATGCTCAAATGGGCCAAAACTCACACCAACAAACACATGTACTGTCCTCTTTAAAATATAGGTTCTTTAATGGCTTTTCATGGCATTTTAGCAAACTATTTTAATATTAGAAAGCGTGCATTGTATATAGGGTTGCTATATGGTTTACTGTAGATTAAAGGTAAACTTTTGTTTTTGATGTTACGTTATACTGTAGGATCCTTAAAGCCGTATATTGGTTTGTAGATAGTACTGTACATTTACAGCTTTGGATCTTACTTTTCAAATGTTTATCAAATTTCTAAGATCGCAGAAAAAAAATCTCAAATTTCTGAGATTGCAGAAAAATACTAACTGCATCAGGCCTTATTTAAGTTATTGATTCTTGGCTTGAACAATATCCAATGTAAAGAGGGCTGTACACCAGAGGAGAAGTGCAATGTTAATGTACATACTGACTAGGGATGCACTGATACGTACATTTTGGCCGATAACGATAACCGGTTATCCTTTAACATTGGAAATCGGTAACCAATATATTGGGCGATAGAGTATCTAAATATTAACAAAAAGGACTTTTGATTTTTGTCTTAACTTCAAGAAATGTTTTCGTACCTTATGTCTGTGTTTAGCGAATGCATACAACGCTAACATTAGCTTGTACCGTTATTTCTGTGGTGTTACAGTTTGTTTATCTTGTTATTAACTTTGCATTTTGACACATTTGCCGCACGTGCACCTATATTGAAATATTTGAGTGAAACTACAATAATTTTTCATAACGTCGACTTTCTGAAATGCTCTATGTACCATGACAATGCACAGTTAAGATGAAATAACAGTATTTTAAGAAAAAAACATATTTTATTTCATTGATGAGCAAAAGCACAACATGCATATTGTCACACTGGGAGTTTTTATGACAAGAGTTGTCACTTGCCACTGACAAACATCTTGCTCCAGTCATGATGGAGTTTTTTGTGGATTAGCGCCTTCTTTCTCGTCAGACTCAGTCTCAAATTGGTACGGTAAAATCGCCGCCATCTCTAGCTACACATATAATATACATGACATCCAACCACATGTAAACCGTATTCCTGTAATGATGGTAGTGGGGTTCTATTTGCGACAAATTATGAACGCGTTTGACCAATAACAACAGACTACACCATCTGACCAATCACATGACACAAGATTAGCGGGTAGGCGGGGCCTAGACGGATGAATCGCGGAACGAATCATTTGAGAGTCAGTCAAGAAGTAAGGTACAAATTACTGCCTATTATTACGATATTATAGTGTTTTTACTAGTGGTGGGCATAGATTTTTTTTTTAAATCTAGATTAATCTAGATTAATCTTGGAATTAATCTAGATTAATCTAGATTAAAATGGCTCATTTGAATTCTGCGGAAGGCATTAAGAATATGTGTGCTACCCAAATAATGACTAAAAGTAAGTCTTTGAGAACGGGTTTCTCAAGCCAGGTGGCGCATTAGATCAGGGGCTCATCTTCTGTTTCCAAAATGCATCACAAACTGCTTGAGAAAGCTGTTCTACTATGATAATTGGTGATGAAAATAAAATTATGTTCAATAAGATGTAATTGTGTTTACTTCCGCATTAGCTAAGGGATGCTCTGCGTTTAGGTGGTATTTGAGACTGGAAGAGCTCCTACAGTACATTTACATTTAGTCATTTAGCAGACGCTTTTATCCAAAGCGACTTACAAAGAGTTAGGGAGCAACAAGCGATATGTCATACAGGAGCCATAATACATTAGGAGCCAATACAAATTTACTGGTTTCAACTAAAGCTAGACCTGTTGAGAGAATTTTTTTTTTTTTTAAACCAATTCCGTACAGTAATCCAATTCCGCATTGCACAAGGTGCTAACAACCTTAGTCTTGTCGAGGTTTCCATTGGGAAGGCTTCCATTGGGATTTTCCCTGAAGCAAGCCCGGCGGCTTCATACCTGCATCCATGTTAGCACGTCACGTTTGATGTGGTCATTTCACAGTAACCTTATGTTGTGTTCATTCCAAACGCGAATGGCGCGTCAAGCGCGAGTGATTTACATGTTAAGTCAATGCAAAGACGCGATAGACCTACTTGCTGCGTCAATCGCGCGAATGAAGCCCTGATTATGAGATGATGAGGCGGCGCGAATGACGCGAATGAAGCCCTGGTTATGAGATGATGAGGCGGCGCGAATGACGCGAATGAAGCCCTGGTTATTAGATGATGAGGCGGAGCGAATGACGCGAATGAAGCCCTGGTTATTAGATGATGAGGCGGAGCGAATGACGCGAATGAAGCCCTGGTTATGAGATGATGAGGCGGAGTGAATGACGCGAATGAAGCCCTGGTTATTAGATGATGAGGCGGCGCGAATGACGCGAATGAAGCCCTGGTTATGAGATGATGAGGCGGCGCGAATGACGCGAATGAAGCCCTGGTTATTAGATGATGAGGCGGCGCGAATGACGCGAATGAAGCCCTGGTTATAAGATGATGAGGCGGAGCGAATGACGCGGATCACGCAAGTTGAAAACTCTCGCTCTCGCCCCTTACAGTGCAATTAAGCTGGTATACATCCGCGCTAAAATATCAAGGTGAAAGTCATCATAGCTTGCGTAGTATAGACCCATCTCCCAACCCAACTTTGAGAATAGATTAACGGCGACATTTTTTTTATCGCGCGATAAGAGTCTCACTGCGTTAACGCCGTTAACGGCCCACCACTAGTTTTTACACATTGTATTTACATAAACTTGTTGTTGGACACTCCATAAACCAAAGTAAGACCTAAAATACCATATGCTAGGTACTCTTCAACCTTCAAACTTTTCTGGTATATTTTTTATTTAGTAAACAAATTAAAGATGTTCTTCCAGACAGCCCAGTAAAATGTTCTTAATAGACAAAAATCTAACAGGTCTCAAGACAGGAAGTGTTCAGACAGCAGTCAGAGTCAGGCAATATGCTTTTGTTCCCATGATCTACAGATTCATAAATACTGTATCTACACACTGTACCTACAGTACATCAACAATGTTTTGTAATAGCAGTAAGTAAATGTGTCATGGTTTCACCTCTCCTTGTCAGGTATTTCTTGGTTTAGAGGTGGAATCATACAGAATCCTTTGTTTCATGTGAGAGAGAGACGATTTCTTCTCTCTCTGGTCTGCGTCATCGTTCCTACCCTCCTGTTTCCTAGTTTGTGTTAATTAGCTTCCCCTGAGTGTTAATCCCTTGCACCTGTTCCCTCTTGGTTCCTCTCCCTTTAAAACATCCTCGTGTTCATTGTCCTGTGCTGGTTCATTGTGTATGTACGTGTACCTCTTAACTCGTCTGAGCTGATTGTCAAGACCTTGTATCTATGTTTAATGCCCTCGTCTTGCCTTGTTCCTGTTTCCTGTGTCTAGTAAATCTTAGTTTAGTGTTTATTTCAAGTGTTTGTTTTATAGTTTAGTAAGTTAGTGTCCTTGTTAAAGTTTATTATTTATCAAGTCTTGTTTTCCCCATTGTTGTCCTTTTGCCTTTTTGTCCTGTTTTTATTAAATACCCTTTGTTACCCCTACCTTCTCATCCTGCCTGTGTGTGCCTGCAATTGGGTTCTCTTGCCACGTGATCCGTGACAAAATGATCATGACTGAAATCACAGTATTTAATTGTGAGCAAAGCTGAAGTTTAACCAGGGGATATTATTTATCGGGTATAATATATCGGCCTAAATTGTGTTATTTTTTTATCGATATGGCTGGTAATCTATGGTGCATCCCTAATACTGACCCCACCAGTGATCTGTTTGTAAAGAAAATAAACTACAAAAAAATTTAACAAAACCGTCACAGATATAGATTGCATAGAGATATTATGTAACAAATTATGTTTTTAGGAAACTTTACGAAGGAGTGTTACCACCGGACACAATTTGAGCGGAATGAAAATAACATTTGAAGGGAGCTCTGTCATGGCTTCTGCATTCTGCACCTCTCAAAAACGTCACAACAGTATTTAGTTCGCTATTTAATGAATTGTTATTGCATACTACATTACTATTAACACATGAACCATATATACAGGGCTACGTTTCTTTTTTATAGTTTATTATCGTATCAAATTAAGTTTATTAATAGCTTAAGTTGCCCTGTATTCAAACACGGTATTCACATGAGAGGACGCAGCAAATACAAACTATTTAAAAGTATTTTGTATGTAATGTAGGTTTTTAACTGTATGTTTAGCAATGTCAGTATTGCAGCTCTATAAATAAAGGCATGTTTTACAACACAGCAGCTGAATCGCTACATGACATACCAGAACCAGTCACACTGAAGCATCCAGATGTCTCCAATAAGTGAAAGTGACTTATTAGTCAGATATGGTGACTCATACCCGAAATGTGACCTCTGCTTTTAACCCATCCAGAGAGTAGTGAACACACACATACACCCGGAGCAGTGGGCAGCTATCACTGCAGCGCCCGAGGAGCAAGTAGGGGTAAAGTGCCATGCTCAAGGGAACCTCAGTCGGTACCCACAGGCCCTTAGGATCAAACCAGCAACCTTCTGGTCACGTCTCCGACCCTCTTACCTTTAGCCATGACTGCCCCCGTAATAATGCATTCTTATGAAAGAACCCAGGCGATGTGATCAAGTTTATTTATAACTTGTGGGGGTTAGGCCCAGAGCCATTGTTAGAGAGAGTCACGTCTTCATTGAATTTCAATGGAACAGTTTTTTCACAGTTTCTGGAAGTGACTAGTAACGCATGGAGCTGCGACTAAACAGACCAACTGAGGTAAACTTCCAACATGTTTAGAGACTAAGCCAATTAATAAAAATGAGCATTTAAAGAGAAAAGAGACAATGAGGTGTCACGCAAATCACAAATCCAGTATTTTGTACCGCAGGGCTCAGTCTTTGGGCCTCTGCTCGTCGCATTATACATACTAGATATAATAAAGGGACACAGAATTAGCTTTTACTGTTATGCTGATGATTATCAACTTTTTTATATCCTCAAAGCCTCATGAAACAGCACTTCCATCGAATAATGGAATGCATAGTCAATATAAAAAACTGGATAACAATTTTTTACTGCTGAACTCGGACAAAACAGAAGTGTTACCTATTGGACCGAAAACCGCCATACGTACAGACAAGAATGGTGCTCAAGTATTGACAGTTGCTCAATAAAACCCTTTTCGTCAGCTAAGAATCTATTCATTTGAGAGCCATGTCGCCAACACCTGTAAAATTGTGTTTTTCCATTTAAAAAATATCTTAACGTCATACCGTATGCTGTCACTGTCAGATAAAAGAAATTAATTCTTGCATTCATGACATCAAGACTAGATTACTGTAATGCACTGTTAGGTGGTTGCCCTGCAGGCTTAGTATAAAAACTCCAACTGGTCAAAAACGCGGCAGCTCGAGTTCTTACAAGTACAAAAAGGTATGAGCATATAAGCCCGATTCTGTCAACCTTGCTGGTACACTTTGAGATCGGACAGATGAGAACACCACAGAGTACAAGCAAAGAGGTTTAATCCAGAATAGCGAAAACTCAACCAGAGTTAAATATCAAATAACAAGGCAATAATCCAGAGATCAACAGGCAAAAAAAATCCAAAAACACTATGATAGCAAAGTGACCAATCTGCAAAATTGTTTAATCCCGGAACAGAGTGTGCCGATTCCATTAGTGCTAGATGGAGTTCAGGGGGAACAAAAGTCCTTCCTTATGGCGCTCCGGGTGCTGCGTGGCGGGGAAACTCTTCGATTTCCTTATCAATAGTCCAATGCATCAGGTTGAGAAACACTGCTGGTGGATGTATAGATTCCGGGTCGGAAGAATTCAGCTCTGAATTAAACTGGCGAGACATGGCATCTTCTTTACCGTTCTGGTTGCCAGGTTGATAAGTAACCTTGATATTGAAGCAAGAGAAGAACAACGAACAACGTGCTTATCTTGAATTAAGTCTCTGCCGTCTTTCAGGAACTCCAAATTGCTGTGGTCCTTGATGACCGAAAACTGGTGGTTTGCTCCCTCCAGCGAGTGTCTCCATTCTCCCAAGGCCTGTTTTATGGCTTAGAGTTCCCTGTTGTAGATATTATAATTGGTCTCTGCCGGTGACATCTTGTGGGAAAAGCCACATGGGTGTAGTCGAGGAGGATACTCTGCCACTGAGAGAGCACTTGTGAGAGCTGTACAAAAGGCTGTCTTAAGCGTTTGAAACGCGTTTATGGCTTCGGGGCTCCGAGACAAAAGATTTGGGTTCTTTCCCTGTCATCGCTGTGAGGGGTGCCGCTATAGAACTGAATCCTGCTATGAAGGGGCGGTAAAAGTTAGCAAATCTTAGGAAGCGTTGCATCTCCTTGAGGGTCTAAAGTTGGAACAAACTGCTTCCACCTTCCCCTGATCCATGGTTACCTTATTATGGGAGATTATATAGCCCAGGAAGTGAACCGTGTGTTGATGGAACTGAAACTTTTCAAGCTTGAGATAGAGGTGAAATTTCCGGAGTCTTTCTAGTATCGTGGTGAAATGACGATTGTGTTCCTCAGTATTACATCAATAGATCAGGATGTCGTACAGATAGATAACCACGAACTTTCCCACAATCTCCATGAAGACCTCATTCATAAAGTTCTGGAAGACTGCTGGGGCATTGACCAGTCCAAAGAGCATGACACAATACTCGTGATGTCCACTTTGTGTGATGAAGGCGGTCTTTCATCCATCTCCTGATGGGATCCTCACTAAGTTGTAGGCATTTCGACGATAAAACTTCTTGAAAACTGGTGGGATCAGAGGATTTCTGCATATTCTGGATCCGGTAGTCTATGCAGGGTCTCAGGCTCCCATCCTTCTTACCAAAAAGATGAAACTAGATGCGGCAGGGGAAGTGGAACGACAAATGAGTCCTACATTCAATGCCTCGTCGACATGCAACTCCATGGCTTTCTTATCTGGGATCGATAGCGCATAAACCTTCCCTTTTGGGATGACAGCACCAGCTCGATGGCATATTCCCATGGCCGATGTGGGGGGGAAGTTCTGTTGCAAGGCGCTTCGAGAAAACATCCTGGAACGACATGTACCCTCAGGGAATCTGGTCAAGAATGGCTTCATCGAGACTGGCCGATGCGGAGGCGTAGACGTGGATAATGACTGAATTCGTGGATACCGGCTCTTCCGGCAATAAACAGGTGTCTTGGGCATTAGAATCCCACCGTAAGATCTTGCCCGTCTGCCAGTCTACGAGAGGACAAAGTGAGAGCAGCCAGGGTCGTCCCATAGTGATATCCGATGTGGATCCCTCCAGAACCCAAAATGTGATTTCTTAGACGTGATTTGGACTTATCCGCATGGTTACCAGCGGTGAGTGAAATCCAATCTGACCTTGTCCCAACAGTTTACCCAGAATGTTCTGAATGAGCATGGTTCTGTCACTACGAATCCGTTTAATTCCCAGTTCATCCAAGAGGGCTTGCCATATAAAATGTCCCGCCGCTCCGGAGTCGATAAGTGCTTTGGCTGGAAGAGACGAATTCATGGCAGAAATCACTACATCAGTCTGAGCCAAAGAAGAGATTGCATCTTGTAATCGAATCAGACTCACCAAGATTTGAGATGTCATCATAGATGGCCATCTGAAAGCGGATACCATTCTGCAAACCTTGTCGGTAGACTAAGATTAAGGCTGCTTCATTCCATCCACTGGACGAGGCTAGGGCGCGGAAGCGTAGAGCATAATCAGCCACTGAGGAATGTCCTTGCCGTAACTGGAGTAGTTGGTCAGGTACAGAAAGATGATCAGCCGCCTGTCCGAAGACCTCTTGCAGATGCTGCAGAAACAAATTTAAAGATTTGAGTGGCCCTCCAGTCTCCCAGATGCCTTTAGCCCAGTTTAGAATTTAGCCATTCAGAAAAGATATTATGAAGGTGATCTTAGAAGGATCTGAGGTAAACTGACCTGGGTGCATCTGGAAATAGAGTTCATGTGGTAGAACAAACCTGCCGCATTCCGTAGAACTGAGATGGTGTGGCCATGGGACTGTGTGTTGAGGTAGGAGGAGTAAGTGGGTCCGAAGTGCCTGTATCACTTCTGTGAAGGGGTCGGGGTTTGCAAGAGTCAGGGTTCTGGTACTCTGTGGTGTGGTCATGTTGGTGGGTCGATTCTACTGTAACGCTTTGAGATCAGACAGATGAGAACACCACAGAGTTCTAGTGAAGACGTTTTAATCCAGAATAGCGAAAACTCAACCAGAGTTAAATATCAAAAAAGATGCTGAAATATTCCAAGATAGCAGGCAAGAGAAAAAAGAACAACAACTGAAACACGATAATCAACAAAGTGGTGGTGAAACAAAAGAGTATATATAAAGCATTGCATTAACTTTATGATCTTGCTTATTACCTACACTGTAAAAAAAATCCTGTAAAATTTACAGTAAACTACTGGCAGCAGGGTTGCCAGCCAGTTACTGTAAATTGTACAGCCACAGTACTGTAATTTAATTTACAGCCATTTACTGTAATTGCAGAATACAGAAAAAAACTGTAATTTTGAATAGCAACAGTATAATGCTGTATTTTTTACAGCAAATTGCTTGATTTTAATTTACTTTATTTAGAAGAAATACATAAATCACTGTATATCCAGTACGGATTGCATTTTTTAATTGATACAAAAATACATTACAGACGAGTTGTGTACATTGTTGTACATGAAATAATTTTATTCAGTTACAACTTCATAGTATCCAACATGGCTCTTTAAACATTCATGTTTAAACAACACGTTAACCAACATTACATTACATTTACATTTAGTCATTTGGCAGACGCTTTTATCCAAAGCGACTTACAGTGCACTCATTACAGGGACAATCCCCCTGGAGCAACATGGAGTAAAGTGTCTTGCACAAGGACACACTGGTGGTGGCTGCTGGGATTGAACCAGCAACCTTTTGATTTACCAGTTCAGTGGTTTAACCCACTAGACCACCATCTCCACCATCATGCAACAACATCGCAAAACAAAGCCCAAGTGAGTCTGTAAAACGGTCCACATCTTGATCCATTAGAGCACACCAAGTAGCTGAAACTATGGAAACGAAACAAGAGAATAATGTTACATATTCAATTTATAGTCAGAGAAAAACAGAGGACAACATATACAGTCAGAGACAGAGAATAATACAATGATGTAATTCAATGATGAGATCTGTGTGTGTGTGCGCTTGTGTGTATGTGTGTGTGTGTGCGTGCGTGCTTCTTACTTTTCATCGATTACACTGAAAATTCATCATTATGTTTAGAAGAGCGGGAACATGTGGGTTCACTGCAACCTGTTTCTTCTGTATCCTGCCATTTTAGATGACGCTTCTTCTTGTTCCACTCTCTGGATTAATATCTACAAAGAGTCAGGAAAAACTAAATGTTATATATTAAATATACAAAATATATTATATTAAAACACATCAATTAAATCATCAGCTTGCTAGTGTTAAATAGGGGAGACTTCTAAATAATTTGCCCTAAAAAAACGCATCTCTCGTTGAGGAATATTGTTTTAAAGGTCTTAACAGGTATATAACATTAACATATGTATAAAATGCAGGTAAGGAAGTTGTTCAACTAATACCTTTCAGTGGACTCCAAGATACACGCTGGTACTCAAGATTGAATATGTAACATGAACAGAGTGGAAAGGCCAGACATGAAGCTGTGCTGAGCACGCCACACACAACCTAACCTTCAGTAGTCAGCATCCAGTGGCCTGCAAGTGTGTCCTAAAACAAACAATACCACATGTGAGGATAGTTAATAGTTACTATACAATTTTATCTTTAAGCTTTTTACATTTAAACTACATTTAAGTATAAGTGACTCTACAAACAAACTCTAAGCAAATTACACAAAGTAACTTACACTTAAAACCGTACTTATACAGAAATGTAAACTAACTAACGTTAGGGATGTCATGGTCAAGAAATTGTCACACTGGTATATATAACGGGCCGTCTCACTGCCACCCTACAACGGTCCTATTTCGGAGATAGTCTTGCTCTAACGATGAGGGGTCGCTAACGTCTTTTGCTCAAGCACTCAACTAGCCTCCGATACATAGACTGTATATCTAGCTGGTTACGTACATTAATCACTTTACCGGGCTATCCTCCGTGAACATCGATTTACCTCAAGCTTTGATGACTCGTTTTAATTTGGGCGCTCGATTTAACGGATAACTGCATTTGCACATTTGAATTACACCACAAAATAATCACGACCGAGTGTGGTTTTCAACACTAAATTCCCGTGAATCCCAACAGTCGAAGCATGTAACTTTTACCGTGTATACGGCGGGCGCGATGTTCAACATTAAAAAAACAACCGTCAACTTACTAACACAATGAACTGTAGCTCGTCACATACCGCCTTCGCCCCTGGTGTGAACAAAAACTTTAAATAACATGAACAACTTCTGTCCTCAGGTGCTATAGCGACGGAGAATGTTTGAAATCTTACCGCGACGGAGCTGCTGAAACCCCGCGCAAGACTCCTTCGGTCCCCGCGGATGGAGGTTGAATCCGAGGTTACCAATATGAAACGCGAATGTTGATACCTCTATATAAAGTTACCAGTATGATAGTTACCGAATATGGAAAAAAATATTTAATAAGTCACTTACCACAGGTGTGAATCACTCATTTTGCGCACAACCCCAATCTCGACTGTTGAAGATCATCCCGCCATTGTATATTTGAAATTTACAGCAATATTCTGTACATATGAGTTTATCCGTCACGTGACCCCAGAATGCATTGCACATTACAGCAATATTCTGTATTATTTAAAAAACAGTCAGCTTCTGTAAAATAACGCTGTAGTTTTTACAGCAATTCGTTACAGTGTATAAAAAGCCCTACATGGTTTAGCTCCTCACTACCTGAGTGAACTTCTCTTGTTTTACAGTCCTTCACAATCCTTTGTCATGAAATACGTGAAAGAACCCAAATACAGGCAGCAGTTTAGGGGTTAACAAAAGGGGTTTATGTATAAAAGACAAAACAAAAACCCATTAAAGGGGGGAAGAAAAGACAATAGAAATAGTAAAATCAGGTGAACAGGAACTAGACTAACTAATACTGGACTAAAACAACGACAAACTAAACTAAACACTTGCTAGACTTGGCTTGACATCCAACAAGAACAGGTGCATGACGCACACAGGTAGGCACAACAGCATCAAGGGTTTACAATACAATGAACGAGCACAGGAGAAGAGACGAGAAGGCATAATATAGGTGAGACTAACAAAAGATAATTACAAGAACCAGGTGATGGGGATTAAATACTGAAGGAATGCTAACGAGGAAACAAGATGGCTGGAACAGAGACGAGGACCAGAGAAAGAGTATAGAAGACCGAAATCACATAATCTCTCCACATAAAACCTAAGGCTATGCCATGACTCCAACGCAAGACCAAGAATAAAGATAACATGATGGCGGAATCATGACAGTCCTTCATTACACTCTCAGTCAGTCTATTGGTGACTATGATATAATTTAGATACTGCTTTTTGACATGATGCTGCTTTAAAAGACACAAAAGTATTATAACGTTTGTTTAGCTTTTTGTTTGTTAGCTTTTGAGCTTTGTGATAAACTACTGGGATCAAGTAGGAAACTGGAAGTCTTAAGCATCAGTACTACGCTCATACGCCAAGCATAATGTGTAATTTACTCATCGTGAAAAATGCTTTTTTTGTGGGCTACATGACAACAGCGTTTTGGGGGACTTGAACTTTGAGAACTGTTTTCAAAAGTTTATATTTCCGTCCCCGACAATGCACTTGTCATGTAAACGAACGGCCAAATGCATAAAAACTTTTCAGTTGTGTAAATGATCTCTCAGTGACAAACACTGTGGTTTATGCAATATGAATATGAGCAAAATTTTCTCATGTATTGCATTCTGTTGTAATACTAGAACCATGTAATTTGTAGCAGCAGTGGTTGTGGGGTCATAATTATTTGCAGAGATAAAAATAGCCTCACACTTACACAACATGTGCTGTAACATCTTAATGAATTCCTGACACAACAGAAGATGAACTCAGCCTGCATTCATTTGAAAACACATGTGTATTGAGAGCTTTAACTGCCAGCTAACCACAGGGAGCATGTTGTTATGGTGTATGAACACTTGATCTCTTATTTAATGTGCTGAACCTCAGGATTAAACTCCACATGGGAGGTCTTCGTCTTAAGAGAAGTCTTCTTTAAGCAATAAGCAAAAACATATACTGTACCTCAGTTGCTGTCATGCTTCACAAGGGAGAAGAGAGAAACACATCTTACTAGGGGAAAAATAAACATATGATAATAACTTAAATGATTCAACAACGGTTCAAAGTTTTTGCCTAAAAAGGTCTTTCTCTCTCTATTCCTACAATAAAATTTTAAATGTTAAATGTGCTAAATTCATGCCATGGAAGCAATCAAACAATCTGGGTCGGAGATAGCAGTTACTAAGCAAACTATGAAAGAAATTAGTATATATTTCAACTTAAGAGAAGTAAGATACAATTCTATCACAGTTTTTAAATGAGACTGGAATGGCCCATAAATGTGACCTCCGGAGTATGCAACCTCTGAAAGAATCCACTGATTGAGATATATTTGCAAACAATAAAACCATTGCAAACAGATAAATTAGCTGATAAACCTACAGTTTAAGAGTCAATGCTTTCAATTACACTCATGTAAAGTGTCTGGCAACTCCTGTGAGCATCAATTAACTCTCTCTTGAATGTGTTGAATTTAGACTGCAATACGAAACAAAATGTCTCACACATCTTCTTTGAATGCAAAGTTACAAAACCCATTCAACAAATTGTTTATTTAATAAAATTAACATTCAAAAAAGTGTAAAAATCGTTTATTTGATACAATTATTACACCACAAAATATTTTTACAAATAATTATGCATATAAATTAAATTAAATTCAATATGAATAGTTATATGCCAGACTGATAAATAAACACAGACCGGAAGTTATTTTCGGGCCAGGCACATGCGTCCAAACAAACCGCCTATATCTATACGTAAAACACCCTCGCAACCTAGATACCAGTAAGACGTCACACCCTATGTTGCATGTTGCAGTGGCGCTGCCATCTTGGGAGAACATGCTCCACTGCTATTGTTTCGATATGTACCGTCACTTGTTTTGTTTGATACCTGTATATGGAGAAATCAAAAGTATAAGAACCAGGGTCTTTTCCTGAAGGACTCTGCGAAATGCTGAACAGTTTGTTACACAGCAAGACCGAGCTTATATTTCCTAATCAAACAAGAAAAACATAACATTTACATTAACGCATTTGGCAGCTGCTTTTATCCAAAGCGACTTACATTGCAATGCATTTTACATTTGTTTCTGACTAAATGCAATCCCCTGGAATCGAACCCATGACGGAACCATAGGCCACCTCAGATTCATTGGAAGAACTTGTAGTTCCAATGCTGCATGTGTGTGTGCACAGTGAAAGGGAGAGAGCTCGGGTAATCCAGCACAAACTGATGAATTGGTGTTGATGGTCAACCTTGACTGGAAATTGCTACCACTAACTCAAAAGAGAGGCAAGATCAAAATGATGTCCTGACATGGAAAATATAAATCCACCCACCCTCTCGCATTTATTTGGGTCTGGCACTGCCTTGAGATGTCAAGTGTGAACGTTTGATGCGAAACGATTACTATCAGAACGGTTTTCCACAATGACGGGGCTGTGTGGTAAGAACTGCTGGGTTTGAGGAAGCAACGAAGCCCTGGAAAGCAGAGAAGAGACATCTGCTGGTGTGTGTGTGTGTGTTGAGGGGCTTATGGAAAAGAGTCTTTCTCCTTACAACAAACAGTTAGATCTTTTTAAGTTACTTTTAAAATAAGATAAAAGACCACTGACAGCAAACTGTATTGACTGATAAAGGCCGTTTGTGACTGGATGTTTGTGTAGAATAAGTAAGGTCACTAGTTCTCAAACATCCAGTACTGAATGAGCTGAGAACACAGTCCTGTGGGTGCTGCTCAAAAAAGCCCCTGGCATACTATAAAATAATATGATCTATTATTTATTTGGTTTTATTTTTCTGAGAAGAGATGAATATCCCCTATGATATGCTGCTCTGAAAAGGTACTATGCGTTCTCTCTGATAAAGACTGCCATCTAGAGGTCAAACAGAGATGGGCAGTGTTTCCAATAACTGTACAATATAATGTAACACAACGTTTTCCTTAATTTTTTATTTACATTTAGTCATTTAGCAGACACTTTTATCCAAAGCAACTTACAAATAAGGTAAACAATAGAAGCAATTGCATTAACAAGGACAACAAAAAGCATAAACGCAGTAAAACTCTCATATAGTCTCATATAGCCTACCACAGAATACAACGTTTTTTTTATGATAGAAAAGTAGAAAAGAGATAGAAATCAGAACCAATCGGTCAGGTGCTGACGGAAGATACGTGTTTCAGCCAATTCTTAAACATGGCTACAGAATCTGCTGATCTTTCAGCAGCGGGCAGATCATTCCACAAATGTGGAACAGACCCAGAGAAGGTGCATAAGAATTATTTTTTCCCTTTTTGGGATGGCACTACAAGACGTCATTGGTTTTAAATGAAGCATAAACACTAGACAGAGCATCTGTAATCTTAACAGCCCGAATGTTTGGTATACACTGGAATACAGTACAAGACTTTTTTTAACTCAACATCATAAACTCCGGGATGTCACTTCCTGTTTGCTGAGAGCGCGTGGTTTGAGACAGAGCTCCGTCAAACAGATATTAGATATTATTAATTAGAATGATCTTGCTCGTTCTACAAACACAATGCACTGTGCTGTGTTTTGCCTTTTCTGTTTTTCCTGTTTGCCCCTGTAAAGCTGCTTTGGAACAATGCACATTGTGAAAAGTGCTATATAAATAAATTTGAATTGAATAATCTTACACACTTTTTGAACATTTCAGATAGAAACACATTCATTGATCAAACCGGCAGACTCTCTGCAAAAAGTCCAGACTAAACTTTGGGCAAAATTTGAGTCTTGTATTTTAGCCTTAATGCAACTTGTAGATGTTCTGGTGGATGAATGAGACAACACTTACTGGGGACTATTCAAAAGTAGTGGCCATTGATGGTCAGTGCCATTCCTGTTCGAAGATCGGTCACCCCTTAGTAAAGCAGCAAACAAGGAACAAATAGTGGATATTGATTTCCAATCTTCTTCCATTGCACTTTGATAATGCACGGATGGAGATCAAGCTGTAAATAATGGGAGACCCCGGCAGACAGTAAAAGACAACAACATATACATTTTTTTCACAAACACACATAAAAAAACTCTTCAAAAACATCATCAACGTCTTCCCATTCCAGCTGCTTCATTGAAGAGAAAATCTTCTGCTCTGCGCCATCTGAAGACATGGTTACGTACAATTATGGTCCAAAAAAATGCAGAGCCACTTTGTTCTGATTCATGTTCATGAAAGACACATCGGACAATTTGCACATTAATGCCTTCATGCTGGTTTTCATCTGTGTCAACCCGGAGAGAGAGGCCTTTTTGTTCTGCATGCAATCCAGCAGTAAGTGTGGAGATTGCGGATGACAAATCTATGTATGTGATTTCTATGTGCAGTTGCTGTGCAGCTTGCTACTGTGATTGGAGATTGCAGGTAGGTTACTAAGAATTAACAAACATTTCTACTGTCATTGCAAAGGGAGAGTTTTTATTAACATTTGGTGAAACAACTGTTAAAGGAATAGTCTACCTAAAAATTCAAATTCTGTTCGAATTGTTCCAAACTTGTATACTGTTAATTTTGTTCTTCTGCTGAACACAAAATATGATATAAAAAAAAATGCTTCTTATCAAACAGTTCAACACTGACTACCATAAGAGGTATTTTCCTACTATGGTAGTCAAAATTGCCTCAAAACTGTTTGGTTACAAAAGTTCAATGATGACTTCCATTGAATGGGATTCCAAAAGATTCTGATACCAACATTTTTCAAAATATATTCTTTTCTGTTCTGCAGAAGAAAGAAAGCCATACAGGTTTGAAATGACAAGAGGGTATGTAAATGATGACAATTTTAATTTTGAAGGTGAACTACTCCTTTAAGTGTGCGTAAAACTTTTTACAAATGCAATCATCTTCATATAAACATACTTTAAAAATCTAAAGGATTCCCTTCGAAGGTTGGCAATATCTGCAAGATGTTTTATTTCTTTAAAAATGTCCTAAAACATTTAAAGCAAAATTAATACCAAAATGGACTATTGGAAAGTCAATAATGTTTTCTTTAAGCTTACCATGCCGTGTACAATTATTTCAAGAACACAGGATATGTGGTGATTACATACCATTATAAACAATTTAAAAAAAAAGACCAATTATAAACTTTACTTGTTATCTTGTTTATTATTAGGCTCCTGATCAGTCATGTTCTTCTATTTCTACACCTTGGCTTTGGCCTAGGAAACTGATTCATCCATCAACCTTCTTCCTTGTCATAAACTGAATAGTTCACTGCAAAAACATTCAACTTGGCTAGCTCCTCAGCTTCCTGCTTGCAGTTTCTTACGGTAATAGTCCTGCAACATCCAGCTGTGGAGATAACACATTGGGCCTTACCCACACAATCTCACAATAAGGCTTTGTAATCAGCTTTTAATCTTATATGTTAGGGAAAACAATTTTATGTAAAGCTTCTCAGCTCCAAAACAGATATGTTTTAAAGTAATACTTCAAGCCCTGGCGTACCCAGAGGCACCTGTCCGGGGGGAAATGTTCCAGCATCACGATCCTGGCTCCGCCCTGGTCTGAAGCTAGGCTGTACTGCTCCTTTCCAACACAATCTCAAGAGAACTATTTTACAAGGTGGCTCATTCTTAGAAATTTGCGTGATCTTAATCTTAATTTTGCTCCAGAAGCATTAGGTTTATGGGTGGGGATAGGGGAGGGGCTTCCATGTGTTTTCCATGTGAAATTTATTAGCGGTCTTTAAATATAAAAACAACCGTAAAAGCTGTTATATTAATTTATTCATGCACCTGGTTAAATGTAAGGTTTTAATTTACAGGTGTTTACCATGTTATGGAAGATGTGTCACGTTGCTCATATTTTTAGTTAGATTTGCACACATATTCAAATTGAAACGCAACTCAAAACAAAATGAAATGTAGCCACAAATTTGCTTTGCAACAGCCACACATAGAACATGACGAGATAATAGTCAATAATTGTTTGGTGACAATTCTTCCATCTGACATACACAGTCTGCTTGTTTAGTAACACACCACCGCTTCCAGGTCCGTTGCCATGGGATAACAACAAAAATGCGGTGAAAGAAAGTTGCCAGACAGTGATTCATATTATTATGATTTATTAAAATATTGATGTCAGAGATTCTGGAGACTGTAGTTTTGTGCTGCAGACAGCCACTAGATGACGCTTCGTTCATCCTTGTAAATTGGTTTGCCCTGCTATGTTTTGGTCAGTTTCAATCTTTAGTCGTTTTGTCATCATCTGAATTTTGGTTTTCAGGGGTCTATACAAGATAGTAGTCTGTACCTATAAATTTTTGAAAACATTTTGTTTAAACCTGTTGGGCTGAGACATTTCCAGTTCTCTAGAACAATTTAAAGGTCACATTACTAAGAATTAAGCTCCTGAGCAGCAGCCCACGCTACAGGGGCTCAGAGCCGATGAACGTCAATCAGTAGTCCTCCTTAGTGAGTTATATCAACCCTCCTCCACAACCATCAAGCTAAAGCTGCTGTGGCACAGGACGATAGGATAATAATACTTCCGATGTTCATGACAGTGTTATGCAAAAACAAGCAAACGCTTTCTGATTAGATATTATGAGTGTTCCTAAATAATCCAAAGTGAAAGACCATTTGACTTGGAAGCTTCGTCATTCATGTACCTAGTGAGTGATAGCTGAAACAAAATACCTCTTCTGGGTTTTAATGCCATCACAGAAATCATCAATGATCAGCTGAACATAAATTGTCTAATTTGCTAAGTGAAGCTTTATAGAGTATAGTTAAAGTAATTATAACATTGTCCAGATATTTGCCAGAGAGAGAGAGGGAGACCAAAGATCCAGCATTGGGTGTGGAGCGATAAAGATCTGTGATCTGTTTGGTCTCTCTTTCAGTTCAATGACTGAAGAGATGGTGCAAATATATAAGTATAAATAGAGAATATTAAGTATTAAGTCGCCATAAAGGGGATTAATGGTTTCATTTAAAGTTTAGTAGGCTGACAGCTGAAGTAAAGAATCTGTTTCTATGTCTGCTGTAGGCTACATGGTTATGATGAATGTTTTTTGTCATACCTCTCGCCCTATAGACAGTGTTTGCGATGAGTGTTTAATGGGAGGTAGCTGAACACCAGTAATGTATTGTGCAGTTTTCACCATAATCTAAAGGCTGTTTGGGAATGGAAATAAGAGTCTGTAGTGCCCCACTATCTACTAATCTACATAGATATTCAATAAATTAATTAAAAATAAAATTCCTTCATAAAATAGAATATATAAAAAGTGTTGTAAATACTCATAAAGACATTGCTAAAGACAGATTGGTTCGAAAGATATAAAAGATTAAAAGATTCTCTGTTGGTTAGTTATTTCTTTCTCATACCTATTGAGTACCTACTAGAAAGAAATATCTTAAAACCGCTAAGTAATTTGAAAGGATTCTTTCTTTCACACTTTCAACACTTTAATTTGGCCTTCAGGGAAATCTTATCATATAAATCTCAAATCACACAAACATTCAGGCTTAAAACTGTGATTCTATACCAGATCTCTGTGTGATGTGATATTGTAAGATTATGGCACCATATCAAATCTCTTTAAATGTACCGGGGCTGAAATGTTTTCCATAAATGAACGAATAAGGAGATAAAAAAATCTCCTCAAGCTAATTCTAAAAGCTAGACAAATCATGTTTAAATTCAACATCTTGAAGTATATCAAGTATTGTTTTAAAAATACTAGGCATATTAACACAACACATGATAGACCCTTAACTCATATATTTGCGATAACTATACAATTTAATCTGATCTCATAAAGAAAATCAACAAACTACAGAAAACTTTCTTTTATTGTTTATTCCACCCCTTTCATGAACTCCAGGAACTCTGAAACAGATTAAATGTTAATTTTCAATTAAAGTAAATGAAATTTAAATATTTTTCTCACAATATTTGTGTCAGTTGTCACACATTAGAAATACAGGTGTAACCTATCAAGAGAAGACTTGTAAGATGCTCCCTTACCATCATAATCGATTTTTCCATCATTGTTTTTGTCTCCGTCCCTCATAAGTTCCTCAATGTCGTCTTCAGTGATGACTTCACCTGTCGCTTCCAGCATCATCTTCAGTTCGTCAAGATCAATGTAACCATCTTCATTCCTGATTTATGATACAAACAAACAATCTAAATTCTCTAAACCCAATTAAATTACTTTAACATGCATTGTATGCTTTTGGACATACTACATACTTATCAAACATGCGAAAGAGTTCTGCCAGTTCTTCTTCTGATTTTCCTTTGCTGTCATCTTTCATGCATCTTACCATCATGACCAAGAACTCCTCAAAATCCACCGTACCACTCCCTGCACAAATAACATACCTGTAAACTGTTGCCTGTAAAGCTCATTTAACCATCACAGTGACAGTACATGCAATGCATTTTATTTTTGGAATATCCATTAAACAACCTGCATTGTTGTGAGTGTATTGTTGTGATATTATCTTGAGGCCACAATATAATTGTTTAAGATAACAGCATCCTATTTTCATATCCATCTGATGTGGCCTCACCCTTGCACAAAGAAACATGTGTTTTTTTCTATAAATGAACTGGTAAAAATAGTTCACATTTGATTTCACTTGATTATTTAAAAAACATATTGGATGTGTCTTGACAGACACCTATAAATATAATGAACAAACTGGTTCTGGATAGTTCTTAGTTTTACCATCTTCATCCACCTCATCAATCATCTCCTGTAATTCCTCTGGTGTAGGATTCTGTCCCAACATCCTCATCACCTTCCCCAACTCCTTAGTGCTGATACAGCCATCCTCAGCATCTTGAATAAAGATGTCAAAGGCTGCCCGGAACTCTGCGATACAAATACATAATATTTCAGCTGTAAATGTATCCTTTGAAGTATTGTTGTAGTGCAAAATATGTCTCCAATTGTAGACTAGATAAACAAAAACAGTTCTTAATAAATTGTGATTGGATGAGCAGGAGATAAATATTTATTAAATATTGAATTGATTCCAAACTGTTGGCAACAGCATGTGCAAAGTGCATGTGCAGCAAAGCTTAACTTTTTCGTTGAAATAATTGTTTATTCTTTTCATTAGGCCTACTACTTCCATATAAAACTCTTAAATATGATGTTTTATCACTTTGCTGTTCCTGTTGTTTTATAAACGCATTAAACTGTTTCAGTAGAGGCTAAAACAGCTGTAACAAAGGGACCGTAATAGTTCAATGCACTAGAAACCCATGTGTCAATAATAAAAAATGAATAGAATAACCTTTATTTGTCCCATCTAAGACATCATGTAGGAATGTCTAACATACCATTTTTCTGCTCATCTGTAAGCTGCTCTGCCTGTCAAAAACATTTTGTTTAGTTTCAGAACACTGTAACCAACATGGACACATATACAGTAAACTTAAACACATACATATATACATACAATTATAGTCACACAACAAGCTCTTGCTATAAAGTTTGGGGGAAAATAAGACCATTTTTGCAATGATGTTACCAACTTGACTAAATAACGTTTGAAGTAGTAACATGCACAGCTAACGACAACCAAAAACACACCTTATTGTATTCCAACCAAAGGCCACCAAGAAATACAATAAATTGCCTTTTTGGAGATGTCGATTTTTGACATTTTCCTTTAAAGCTACAGTCTATGCTATTAACTTAACAATTGAACTGTATTTATTTGGATTATTGGTTCTAATAAAATAGAAAACTACATCAGAATGAACATAAAGATTGCATGTAACATGGTTTTGTATCAACAGCACCAAATATGGGTTTGTAGCAAACAAAACTGCAGTCCAGTGCAGTTAAGATTAAGCTATTTTTTTAGCTACAGTATCACAGAATTTTTATATTTTTACATTGAAAACTAGTCTCACAGACCTGATCACCACACAATGACACAGACAAGGTTACACCTGAGTTAAATGATAATTTAACATTTCATATACATCTCATAAGTCCACCTAAGATATAAAAAAATGTGGATTGCTAACTTCAGATGATATCTCAACAATGGATGGACAAACCACAAAAGCTAACCCATGAGACAACTGCTTATCAGAAACTCCGCACACCGTCCACCTGTATCTTGTATCTGAGCATGTTCTTCCCAGACTCACATCAGTCTCATGTATATCTCACTGAGAGATCATAACCTGTGACCCTCACTCTAACACACACATTGATTAGAAGAATTTCAGCCTGAGTGTTTTATCTGAAGCTCGTTACCGGCATGCAGTCACATGCACGGCTGAGCAAAACGTGCCAAAATTAGCCACAGGAGGCAAGAGGAGCTCCATGTGTAGTCATGAAGAAACCGGTCTCTGCACTGTCTAGTGCCCTCTATCAGCTCTGATAACACTCAAGAGTCAAGCTTTTCCAGACATTCAAAATAAAAGTCTATATTAAGGCGTTTGGCTATCTTGAGTGACGCAAAATTATATTTCAATTGTCATTTGTTCGGAATTATCTGGGTGTAATTTTGATTTCAAGTCAATATAGAGCAAGAAAAAAACAGACACACTCTTTAAAAAAATGTGCAGGCTAACAAATAAACATTTTGTTTTAACTCACAGTATAGTTGGAGTAAAAAGTAAAGGTACAGAATAGTTATGATTAATCTGCCAGTATTTACCCACTAACATTAATTTCATATAATCACATCACTATTTGGCGTGCATAATTTATTTTGTATTATTTCTTTTGTGACTTTTGATTTAATATTGAGTATAATAATACCTTAACTAACTGCGTAAGTATAAATAGAAAGTAAATAAAGTAGAAAGACTCTAAATATCTGTTATAGAATTAGACATTTTAAAATGTATAATGTTTGACCACAACTTCTAATTCAACTGATAATCAATTATATCTCAAAAGTTATCACAGTTACATTATTTCCCATTAATGGTATAATTATTACATTTTAAAGAGATATACATTATGCCTTCTTGAATCGTATGATATGTAACCTAAATAAAAAGTGGTGATACTTTTTTAAACAATCCAAAGAAGACCCATGTAAAAAAGAAACTTGAATTCATACTCACGGCTGCTTTGTAGATATCATTCATTATTGTCACTGTTGAGGAGTTCAGATGGTAGTGGAGAAAAGGACACAGGTCTGATTGAGTTTTATAGCTGGAGTGCAGAACAGCCTGTTCCGTCTTCCCCTTTAAGTGTGGGACGTCCAATCACCATTACCCAGCTTTGATAAAACAACTATGAACTTTTTAAACAAATAATACATAATTGGAATAAGACTGGTTTGGGTAATTTATGTTAGTTAGGAAATTTCTGTTTTAGATCTTGAAAAAATAAAGCTGTGCGTGGGATACGTGAGTGTATGCCGGCAGTTTGCCACAATGTTTTGCCTTGGTCTTCAATACTGAACCTAGGCATATATGAACGCAAACTGTGTGATATGAGAAAAGAGCCTAGTCTCTGTGTCATTTCTCTGCATTGTTTTCAGAAGTGACACCGAGGTATATCCATTAAGCAGTAAACTAAATATAGCGACTGCATCAGGTCAGTTGTATAGCCTCAGCATTAATGACAAGAAAAAGGCATAGTGGCAAACAACATACATACGCACACACACACACACACACACACACACGCACGCAAGCACACACACACACACACACACACACACACAAGCGCGCGCACACAGGCGTTAGTGTTCTTTGCATTAATAGTATTTTGATAAACTCTTCTCGTTTTATTATCATGTAGACATTGTTTGCTATTTTTAATCCTAAATCGAATTTATAATTGAACCTCATAAGAGTCTGATTTGAAACACTACATTGTTAGCCACTGTTAAGGGCTGTGTCCACCGAGGTGCGGCTGAAAACGGCAGGAGCTCGGCAGAAAATGCCCACTGCAAGCGCAGCGTTGTGCCCAAAGTTGAGCATTTTTCAACTCTGCCGCTGATTGTGAGAAAAACGAAAAAAAACGTCAACTGATTGTCATGAAACACGCTGAGTGTAAAAGGAAAGAGAACCCAGGCGCAGACAGCGGGTAAGACTAACTACACTTAAACAAGACTAAACTGAAACTCTTGTTGCATCAAAGAGTGCAGAACAGTACTCTACTCTCAGCCAGTCTTGTCTTTTTGTTCCAAGGTTACCGCAGGATGCAGTTCATGCCCAGACCTGATGGCAGAGCTGAGAATGGGAAGCGGTGACCTGACAAGAGCTGAGATGAAGGACGCGGCAACTTGATACGATTTTCCTACAACACTTCAAATGCTATTAGATTGTTAATGATAATCTTAAATCTATAATTTACCTTATTAGTTTATTTATTTTTTATTTAGCCTTGTTGTGCAAGCACTGTTGAGCTCGTGCAGTGGCTGCAGCTTTTGCCAGAGGGTAACTGGAATCCCCTGGTTGGGCCTGGGTTCTCCTGAATTTTTTTTCCTCAATTGGAATTTTGGGTTCCTCGCCACCGTTTGCATATTGTTTTGCACTATTTGCCTGGCCGGGGGGGCTGCTTTAGAATTCAGAAGTTAGACATAATTAATATTGCATATAAGAATTTAAAGTCCATTTAATATTTGACATGTGGTTCTCTCTCCTTTATCTCAAATGTGTGCTTTCACTGTGCGTGTGTGCGAGTGTGTTTGCGTGTGTGCGTCTATGTCAATGTGTGTAAGTACGTATGCATATTGTGTGTGTTGAGCATTTGTATGTCTGTCTTTTGTTGTTTTCACCTTTTCTTGTTTTTACAGGTATATGCCTTTAGTTGTTTTTCTTGTATTCAATGTGTCTCATGTACAGCTGCTTTGTAACAATGAAAATGTAGAAAGCGCTATATAAATAAAGTTGAGTTGAGTTGATACATTTGACATAACTATAAATAACTTGACTAGACTAGACTAGACTAGACTAGACTAGACTAGACTAGAATAGACTAGAATAGAATAGAATAGAATAGAATAGAATAGAATAGACTAGACTAGACTAGACTAGATCTCACCAAACAGACCACACGAATGACAATGAACCAGCACAGGACAGAAAACACAAGGGCATCATAAGGGATCAAAATCAAGAGGGGACAGGTGCGGGGCATGAACTAATAATGAGCACTAATGAGGAAACAAGAGGGCAGGAGAAAGAGTATTGCGAGCCATAAGTGCCAAAATAGTCTCACTCCACATAAAACACTGGGTTCTGTCTTGGTACCGCCACTAGGCCAAGAAAAGCGCCAGAATCATGACTCTGATGGCTTTTTTTAAAAGCATGACGTTTCCGTTGAAAACAATTGAAAATACACGCCGGCCAAAGGCGTAATCACCAGTTTTTTTAAAAGCTCGACATTACCGTTGAAAACAATAGAAAAGATGTGCCAGCCGCCGACGTGAACACCCAAGTGGACACATGGCTTTAGTAAGGTAGACAGCTAAGCTGACTTTGACAAAACATACTCATATCTGAATATAGATATGTTATGGTTGAGTTGAATAGTTTCAAATCTTGTTTATTAAAGCGGACGTAACACACGCAGTTCTCAGCCAATCTCATATTAATCTTGAATACGCAGGTTGATGCGTGGGCATGCTTTTCCCGGAAAATTGTCCATTAAGGGACTAAGAAAAGTTGCATTTACATTTGGCATATGCTTTTATCCAAAGCGACTTACATTGCATTATCCTATACATTTATACAGAGGTATGTGCAATCACCTGGTATCAAACCCACAACCTTGCGTTGTTAACGCAATGCTCTTACCACTGAGCTACAGGAAAGCTCTTTCTTAGTGAAAGTGATATTCATTTTCGAAAAAACTTTCCAAAACCTAAACGAACGTTGAGGAAGTGTATCGAGCACATAAATACTATGTCATACTATGTCAAGTTGACCATGCTATACATGAGAACACAGCAAATTTAACATTGTTAAGAAATGAGAATGCATTAAACACTGTGGCACCCATCCACCTCCCCCTCCTTTAATGACTGTGAGCATTCGTTACGCCATTGGTGGTCCTACAGTAGCAGGACCGGCCATAGGGGTTCGTGTTGAAAACTTGAATGGTTGCTATTGTCTTCGCAGAAAATTTGGACAGAATACTTAGGTCTTAAAATGAAATCTGTGCCCAGGTTGCACTTGTGTGTTGTCTCTGGGTGGGTCCACTGTGTATTCGGATTTAATCATACGAACCAGATTCTGCTGACTACAGTAATCTTGGGATTCCTCTTTCGGCACAGTTAGTGTTATTGGAGGTGTTCCTGGTTCCGGCTGACCTAATTAATGTAGCCAAACAACCCCTTAAGGGACCTGTATGATATCTAGAATTGTGGAAATGTGTGTTAATATTCACTGCTGCTGAATCCCTCTGCACCTTCACATGAGCAAACCAGGATGAATTACCACAGACACGTATCAAAACTCATAGAGTAGCCCAGTGAAGTGATCCTGATCCGCAGAAGTTGCTAATGACTACTATGCTTTCACAGGAAGCAACAGCTGTCATCACAGGAATAAGTCTGTCATCTCTTATCTTGGAGTGTAAGTCACATGATCATGCAAGTTATTACTGCAGGAATTTGTAGTGAAGTGGAACCTGTGAGTAATGTAAAGGCTTGCTCTTTGTTATGTAAACACATAGTCACCATGCGTCCGAAATTGCATATTTCCATACTATATTGGTGAAAATGAGTCACCAGAAGAATTCCGAAACCTCAGTATGCACAAAACAGTAGATGAGAAATCTCTACTGCTTCCTCTGAGATTTCTAAGTGTGCATCAGATGGACATTTCTCTATCCCATGATGCCACACATGCTGAGCAATGGTAGAATTTCAACAGTGAATCAAATAAAAATAGCTGAAAACTTCAAAGTGGCTGTGTCCATTTTTTAAAATGTAAGTACAATTAATTAATTTCTTGTGAATACATTATGTTTGTACCGACACCTACCCTGCAAATGACTTTCCTGCTTAGTTTTTTTTCTTGTTTTCCAGTAAAATGTCTACAAATTCTTGTATCAAGATGCATTTTCTTGATGAGCAAAATTAACTAAGAAAATTAGTCTTGTTTTTAGTAAAAAAAATGACAGGTTGGGGTTTGAGTTCAAGTTTTATAAAAAAAATTGAAATTTCAGTGAATTTGTCCTTAAAACAAGCAAAACAAATCTGCCAATGGAGTAAGACAAATAACCTTGAATTAAGGTTTACCTTTTTCTTAGTCATTAAATTCAAGATTATTTTTCTTATCCCATTGGCAGATTGTTTTGCTTGTTTTCACTAAAAATTCATATTTTTTTACTAAAAACAAGACTTATTTTAGAAAATACATAGAAAATCATTTTTTTGCAGTGTAGGTACAGGTTGATGTTAATATGTCACAGGTCAAAGAGCATACGGGTCACATGACGATAAAACATGCCGGATGCAGTATGTCTGAATTCTATCCATACTACCCCTATACATACTATATAGAATGTACTGTTTTAACGGTAGATAGGTAGGTACTTCATTTAAATCAGTGAATACTGTCATAGTATGCGATTTCGGACACAGTGGGAAGAAAGCTGCTTACTCTCTCACCTTAATGAGGACAAGCTTTAAAATAAACCCCTGTTCACACTGCCTGTGAGTTTCTTGCTCCCTAGATGGAATTGTTATTGCTTATATTGCTCCATTGTGTTTCATTAACAGTCGCATATCGTTCTTTCAAAATTGCTTATAAGAAACATGAAAGAAACAAATGGGAGAATTGATAAAACACATGAAGAGTGTGGAGGCAGTATTGTAGTCAAGACCAGCTCATTCCAGCCGAGTCTAAGTATGTTGTGTAAAGTTCAAGTCTACATAAATTTGGTCAGAATTTTCTTTATAAAATATGAATCAAGTAAAATTAAATATGAATTAAATAAAAGCAGCACTTGCATTTACGTGCACTGTGTTAGTGGCTCAGGCCTTGTTGACACTGCCAGCGACAAGCAGATACAAGCGGGTTGATCTCATTCATATCTGTGGAAGCTTTGCAATATCTGACAATTTAAGTGACACGACTATTAGAGTCATGACAAAGTTGAGAAACTGGAGGGTTTCACAGGGACTCCGGTGTTGTTTCTGATTTATCAACTTGTGGCGTCAAACTGTTGTATGAAAGCAATGTTGCTCTCGTAGTCATGTGATAGGGCTATTTATCAGTAGCTGTGATTGTCTCCTATATTCGGCCTGCGGCCTCATGCCTCTTGCCTAATCACAGCCATGCTGAAATAGAGCACTTTCACACTCCCACTCGAGCCATACTGCATTAAACCAATTTTAGCTAATAAAGTTTAAAAATCAATATATGATGAAATAAGGGTTAGGAGATTTTTTGTTAGTTTCTCAAAAGAGGCCATTCCAAATGTTCATTCAATCACCATTTCTTGATATTGTGGCCTGTCATGGTTTCACCTCTCCTAGTCAGGTATTTCTTGGTTTAGAGGTGGAATCATACAGAATCCTTTGTTTCATGTGGGGAGAGATGTTTTTGACCCTTGTGGCCTTCCATACTCTCCTCGAGTCGCGTCATTGTTCCCTACCCTCCTGTTTCCTAGTTTGTGTTAATTACCTCCCCTATAAAACATCCTCTTGTTTCTTTGTCTGGTGCGCGTTCATTGTATGTGATACCTGGTCGTTCTGTACGCTGTACCTGCTCACGTATGTTTCATGCCCTCGTCTTGCCTTGTTCCTGTCTCCATCGTCTTAAGTAAGTGTTAGTTTAGTGTTTGTTTTCCAGTGTTTGTTTCATAGTCTTAGTTTAGTCGGTCAGTGTTCATTGTTTGCTGTTAATTTTACCCTGTCTTGTTTTCCCCATTGTGGGTTTTGTTTTTCCTGTTTTGATCCTGTTACCCCTTGTTAAATAAATACCCCTGTTACCCCGTACCATCTCGTTCCGTCTCTGCCTGCAATTGGGTTCTACAATAGAGTTTCATGACAGTGGCCATTCCAGTCCAGTGTCTGTTGAATTTCAACAAAAGATCCCCCTAATATTGTAAACCCAGAATCGTCCCTGATCAACATGGAGCTACCTTAAGGTATGTGAAATTGAACAACAACAATAGTACAACAACATGTCTAACGGCAACATTGTGTTAATGTGCTCATTTGACATGTTAATGACTTTACACTTTGAGATTGGATGTGGGACATTAACTCAGATATTCCCACCTTGATTTACAAAAAACATATTTACGTTACATTGCAAAAATTCACATCACATTAAAGTAACAAGTGAATAGAAAGGCTCATGAATAGCTTTCTCCAGGTATTTTTGACCTTCATTAAGTGAACATGGTAGGAAATTTGCAGTGTAGACAGAACAGGCCAGAATTCGGCGCTGACAATTTATTTCAGAGATTTACAACAACATATATTTCGACCAAACAAGATTAAATTATTTTATTTTGATATACAGGTGATGTTTCAGATAATGTCATCTTAAATACAACCCCGGGAAGAAAGCATGTTGCGAACAGAAATGCTTATGACAGTCGGGGGGCGCTCAGCAGGGGGCAGTAAATTCAAATAGTTCTTCTTCTACTTTAAGGAATAACACAATTCTGCTGGCCTGTAGAAGATACCAGCCACAACTATAGTATAAAGAAATTAAAGGGCTTTTATTGGAGCACTGTACATTTCCCTTTACAGCGATGGCTGACAGAAGCAGCAGCCCTCCTCTCTAGACTGTAATCAGCAGCACATCTCATGAAATGCCATTCAGAGCACGTCATTTTGGAGAGGTTGCCATAGAAACTCTCTCCTCCGTATAGTAGCAGGGCACAGATAAACACTGCAATTTCCTCTCACATTTTGTCCTCAAATGAAAGGAAAAAAAAAGGCAACATATAGTGAGAGAAGGCAGACACAAATCTTGGCCTCTTTGCTGTCTTTGTTTATTCCATTATTTGGTATGCACAATATATGCTAATTAAAATAACATAAACCATTACACGATTATGAGAGAGAATAACAACTAAAGCTGAATGTTAATTTCACATAATTTTATTCAACCATTCCCATCACACATATTTGCAGCAATCATTCACATAATTCCTTGTTCAAACGCAAATGTGTATGCTTCATCTCAATGAAATCAATCACATTCAAGTGATCGAGTGATGTATCTTGCCTTGCCCTTTCGAGCAGTGTTGTATTGACAACAACTGGTGAACCTAACCTGGATGTCTCTATTCATCACCGTGAAATTTTTGGGACTTTACATAATAAATGTTATAACCAAAAAATTCAATTCAAAATTCTTATTTATTTTTAAAAGAATTTGATGAATTTTGTTTACACCTAAACATAATGAACATGTTAAAATAGATTTTTGCATTTCTAAGTTTGTTACATAAGATAACAACTGTAGATTCATGTCCAGAGCCATAATACACACAGCAGACGCCTTGTATGTCTGTGTGGTCTCGTGCGATGATTGTTTGAATGAAGGATTACAGGAAACAGAAGCTCAGGGCTAAATTTCTCATTTACAGCGCATGTGCTGCATCTCAGGCTCGCAGCTCTAATGCTTCTCTGGACCTATAATGAAGCTGAGGTCACATTATTACCTCCAGCACCTCCACCCACGGGAATGAGTCTTCCATTCCATTGAATCACAGTCCTTTGTGTAGTGTCGAGGCGGCCAGAAAATGTTAAATTTTTAGATTTCTAACATACCCAGACACAGAAATCCTTGTGTTTTGGTTAATTTTGAAGTGGTGTGAAATAAATCATTTTTCTACTTTGATAATGTACCACATGGATTTTATTAAAATATTAGTCTGTTTTCTAGTCATTTTTTAAACTTCCTAGTGTTCACATACTCTTTAGTTCTTTCACATATTATGTACATAAACAGAATGTCAGCAGTGTCAATAATCTGTAAAAAAGTACTTCAACTGCAGATAAATTCAATAGAAGCAATTTAATGGGGGTATCTTTTCATCTGTCTTAGTTTCAGGTGACAAAAAAAGACGGACACGTTTTATGCACTTCAGTAAAGTTAAAGGGGTCCCATGACCTTTTATAAAATCTCAATTTAGTTTTTTTAGCTTTTTTGAATTTTTATTTTTATACTTCTTTTTGTTGCTTTTTGTATAGTTGTTGGGAATTTTGTTAGGTGCCTAGGTGTCAGTTGACTAAATGATGAAACAGCTAACTAAAGCGATGACTTCTGGAAGACCAGATAACAGATAACAGGTTTTCACAGATGAACCCAATGGCAAGGGAACCAGGAGCCTAGAGTTGGAGTCAGAGAATTCACATGGTGGTAAGTCACGCTTTGAATGCTTTGGGAGTCCTAATCGTCTATGCAACCAGTTGTTATGTTGTGCAGGCTCAAATGGTGTAGAGTTGTCATAGTTCAATGACAAATAGGGCAACTGCACCTCTAGCGACCTGTGTTTGAATCCTGATTTTGCTGATCCCATTCCCTACTCTCCACCCCATGCTTTCATGTCAACCTCTACCGCCCTGTCCAATAAAGCATGAAAAAGGCAAAAGTACAATAATGGTATTGAGTTGTTGAGGGAGAATAATGACAGGTGTTTTTTTTGGTAATGTAGCCGAAATTTTTCCTATCCTTAAACTAGGAAAAGTAGATTCGGCAAATTTTACAGTGAACCTTTATCTTTAGAACTATGAGTGGTAAAATAGGGGTTATATAATTAAAAGTGAGCCCATAGCTAAAAACGACTACTACTAGATCCACAGTTTTCTTAAGAGAATATCCTTGCTACAAATGGAATTTGATTCTAGTAATTTTGTAGCCTTTTTTTAAGCTCAAAGAGTAACAATTCACATTATTCAAAGTTTATAAAAATGTTTTTTCTGTTGCTAAATGGTTAGAGCATGGTGCCAGCAATACCAAGAACATGGGTTCTATCCCAGGGATTGCACATATTCTGACACAAATGTGTAGTATAATGCAATGTAAGTCGCTTTGGATAAAAGCGTCTGACAAATGTGTAAATGTAAAACGTTTTTTTTACAAAATAAATGTGTAGCATCTTTGTCCTTAAATGTGATAACATATATAATTGACAAATATAACCATATATGCTGTCTGTGTTGCTTGCATTTGGGACAAAGTAAACATCTAAACACATTTAAAAGTTGTTTTAAAAGACTGTATTGATTTACAAAGCAAATAATGCTGAGGATCTGCTGGACTAGCAAACATTGGTTGAGTAACTAAAAAAAGGACATGATGTAAGTAGGTCTACATTGCAGTAATAGACAAAAACAATTGAATTCTATTTACGAAATAGTGAAATTAAGCATACAATTAAAGTAAATTAAATAGAATTGCAATCTAAAACCAAATACAATTTTAGGAAAAGGAGAATAGAATCTACATGAATATGTGAACAATAAGTCATGCATTTCAGGTGCCTCTGACCTGGGGAAGGACAAAGGAGAGATGGGCACGTGAGGCGCACATAAAACCAGTAGCCTTTATATTTTAGCCAGTAGAATCCAGAATCATTTTTTTACAGTCTGGTCAGGTAATTCATAGCACATAGAGAAGCTGTGGCCCATCTTAATATTTTTTCTTAACACCATTCTCTGTCAACTCTGGAGGTGGTAGTGCAGGAAAATTGCAGCAGATCATAGTGTCTGACTTAAACTAGTGGAAACTAGCTCATCTAACATCACATGTGAAGTGTCTATTCCATTCCATTCTCTACCGCTTATCCGAACTACCTCGGGTATGTGAAGTGTCTAAATAATCACAAAAAGCACAATTTGTGTGAATTTGTTTACAAAGCTGATTGAACCGGCGAATGCAGAAACATTGTTTGGAAACTCTTGTGCAGGGGGCTGATGGACTGGACTGTGTGTACCGATCCAAACACAGAATTTTCAGAGAGTACTTGAAGCTGATATGAGGATGCTCATGTTGCAGCGGCAGTGCAATTCATTGGAGTTAAGAGTTGTTCTACCACTGAAAAATTGTTCAGACATTATATTACGGTCGAAAAACTACTATGTGTTGCTTTAAAACTACTCAAGTGGAGTCTATCTAAAGAAAGAAAGTATTGTTAATCTAGATGACTTTTCGAACCCATATTTCCTGATATGTAATCATTTGTACATAAATAATTTTGTACAAATGTTTAAATGTTTTGTGTTTTGTCTTTTGGGCACTAATATAGTCTTCACTACACAATAAAACAGAACAAGGGTTGTTAAGATCCAAAAAGGAAAGAAAAAAATCTCTAACATAACTCAAACAGCCTTTAGTCCAAAGAAAACATTAGTCCATGTCATCATTATTCAGTGAAAATATTCCATCCTGTTGATCTCAATTGTTGCTCTATTTTTACTTTCCCAGCCATGGCTTTTTTGTTCGTTTTAGAGCTTAACAGCACTTGTTCAATAAATACTTACATGTTTGGAAGAAAGCAGATTTGCATCTCTTTATCATGTTCACAGGATCAGGATGGTCATCCAGGATTATTTCATTTTCTCATATGAGATTGTTGAACAGCAATCCATCCCATTACCCCAGAATAATAACACATGTGTTTGGGGTAATTAGCATGCTATAGATAATCTTCTTGTCTTTCAATGGCACAGTCTAACCAGCACTCTGAAGATAGCAGTGCAGCTGGATTACACAGTCTATCGTGAAACTGTGATGTTGATGTTATAGATACTGTATATGTTACACAGTTTTTAAAGTTATAGTTGACCGAGAAATTTGAATTCTTGTTCATTATTTTATGACTTTCTTTTTCTATAAAAAATAGTGTTGCAGCCTTTAGTTTACAACCTCAAAAAAATTGGAATACTGTATATTGCATGATATGGACATTTCAAATATGGTTCCCAATTCACATTTTATTGTGTGTAGTAAGAGAGAAGCTCTGCATTCTGTTCTACAAATGCAGGTCCTACAGCTTTTAAACAACCTGAGGATGAATAAATGATGAGTCGGCCAAATGATCACATAATTTCCTCACCCAAAGAGAAGTTGCACATTAAGAATTAGATTTACCTTCACAGGCTGTTTAGACACAAGCTGGATATCTGGAGCTCCGCTTGTTTCCAGCCAGATATAATACAGCACAGTGTTGTACCTCAGGCAGCTGCGCTCGCAACGTTCCCGAGACGACTTATATACGTTTGGCAGAATTCCAGCCTTCTAAAGAGAAGAATTCCTAATTAAGTGTCATGTGACTTTGGAAGGCGCCGGCAGCCTTTCTTTGGGCGCAGATTTCACTCATCAGCTGAATTCATATGCGAGGCACGCTCACAGCTATTTGATGAAAATAATTGGGGTGACAGCAACATGCAAAGAGAGGGAGGGGATTTTTTTTCTTCGGATTTAGGAAGTCTGTTCCCCTTGTGTTTTTACATCAGAAAGCTATCATAATGTGTGCATGCCATTTTACCTTTTATAACCCAGAAAGAACCTTTTTCAGGCAATCATCAGTGTAGCAGAATCATCTCGTGTTATGTTTGCATTCAGCATTTTGTTGCATTGCATGCGCTTGCATGAACCAAAAACACACAAAAGTGATGCTTTCCTTTTGTGCTCGGGAGCAAATTATGCTATAAAATAACATCTCTAAATGTCTTGATGAACTGTCTCCAGAGGAAAATGTTTTTGGGACGAGGAGGCATCATGTCGGACTGGCGCTGACATCATCAGCACATGTAAATGTAAAATGCGCCTTATGTAAACAGCAAAAAAAGACTATTCTGTCCCTAGAATGTAGGGCTTGGCTCAGAATAACTTGTCCGAAAGCTTGAGCTCATTCATTTCGGGATTGTAGTATGGAACGGTCAGAGCGATGCATCAGCCCGCCACCTTTGAAGCAGATAAACCCTTTAGAACCATGAAGAGCATTTTCGTACAGTTTAGCCAAAGGCTGGCAGTAAAATTGAAAGGGTATGCATGTGTTTGCTAATGTATGCTTTGCTTGAAACAAAGATATTGCTTTTCTGTGGACTAAAGAGTCCAATTTGTAATTTCACTCATGTTTCCTTGAAAAATAATGATCTCTTCTTATTAGTTTGCCTGATGTTTGTTATGAATTCTTGATCAGATTATTCAGCCTTAAAATATGCTACACTATTATGCTGAAGGATTTATTATGCAATCAAAAATTAGTTTTCTGCAGACGTCACACGCAGTAATGTGGTTTCAGAAACGGCTCTTTGGCACAAGTCAGTTTCCATAGTGATTGCGGTGAATACTGGAGATTAGTCCCACAGTGTAGTGAGATTGCAGACACGCCATACAATTTGACATGTGCTCCTTGTTACTATGTCTGCGTGCAGTGTGCTCATGACATGGCGGTGGATCTTTAAAACAGAAATCAACATTTCAGATTGCTTACATGCATGACAGCACATTAACAGCAGTTCATCCCAGTTATAGTAAAACATGCTGTTATGGCTGTTAGGATTTGTGCACATAAAAAAAGGAAGAGAAGGGCAAGCAAAAGAGAAAAGCAATTTTATAGAACATCCAAAATCTTAATAACATACCTGTAACATTACCTGCAAAAGGATTTAGATGATAATAATGACAAAGACATAAAAATCAAAACGTGTGCTAATGAAGGAGGTAAAAAATTGAATATATCAATGGGAGTAAACCCCAGCAGAAATACTAATATGAACAGGGAGGCTGAGACCATTTTGCTGTTGCCTAGCAACACTTGAACAAAATTTTTAAAGCGATTTCAATGCCCCATACTGCTTTGAGGGATGTATATTTTTTATACAGCACACCTAAAAGGGCTCCGATGTTCACACTGAACACTGTTTCCTTTGCTTATTCTTCATTATACAAACTAATGGTAATTTCTTCAAATGTTCAAGGTTTGAAAAGCAGGTCAGACACACAAGCCTCATCATACAGTAACAAGAGAAAACGAATGAGTCTCTCAGAGTGGACAGGATTTGCATATTGCATTAGAACAAAATCAAGGCCAAGTTATTAATGAGACACATTCTCATGATGTGATCCCATGCATTTTTTCTGTTTGCATATGCATCTTAAAAGTGCTACATAGACTTGTGTGTATTATTTTACATCATCATTCCTGTCTACATTTATACCAATTGATAAAATAAAATACCTTTCACATAACACAACTAAAATAGATTTCATTTACATTTTTGATCTTAAAGGGTAAGTTCACCCAAAATTGATTTTTTTTTTTAAGAATCTAGTTGTTCCAAACCTGTATAAATTTTTGTGTTCTGATGAACACAGAGAAAGATATTTGGACCAATGCTCATAATCAAACAATTATTGGACCCGGCATTGACTACCATAGTTAGAAAAATTACAATGGTTGCCAAAAGTGCCCCAAAACTGTCCTACATTCTTCATAATATCTTCTTCTGTGTTCAACAGAACAAAGAAATGTATACAGATTTTGTACAAGTTGAAGGTGAGTAAATGACAGATTTTCAATTTTTTAGTGAACTATCCCTTTAAGATGACATTCTCTGTAATAAAAGTTTTGTCAAGAAATATAAACATTCTTCTTATAACTAAATCTAAATCTTAAAGGGACAGTATCACCTATATGACTGAATCATGCAACTTAATGCTTCACCAGCGAACACAATTTCAAAAGGCAGATATAGTAAGGAATCTGTGATCTCCCAAACATATTAGTAAACACAATGTAATTATGGACGAAATGTGACTTTAATGCTTGACATAAAATATTTTTTTCATAATATACAGTATTTGAGTCTCTGTAATTAGTATCTCACTGAATGAGTCTTAATGTCACTAGCCACCCAGAAGAGTTCATGTGTCCACAGCAGGTTCAGGTTTCATCCAGAAATGCCATGTTTTCACAGTCTGTATAACCAAAGGGAGATGCAGCCAGATGGACTGTAAATGCTAAATTTCATGTAGTATCATTAGTAGGTTAGTTCACCCCTAATTGGTTCACCATCTGCTGCCAATTGAGTTTTCCACTCTGAGCCAAGATTTGGGAGAGATGAAATCTGAACCTCTCGGACCCAAACTTCTCAACAGGCATTTTTTACTAGCCACTGTTTGCTGACATTTACAGTTTTTACATCATGTGGTCCCCTTTATGAAATTGTGAAGCAATTTTGAAAGTTTGTGGACCTAGATGTGTTAAGGGGATGTTATTTTTGGATGATTGAAAATCAATAATTTACCACACTGTATGTGTACTTACAGGACTACTCTACTTTCACCCTTCTAACTGCAGATATAGTGTCACTTGATTCATAATTCTGTATTCCGGTGAAGTGGCATGAGTGAAAGATGAAGAATGATGTTTGTCTGCCCACACCAGGAGGAGGATTCAGTGCTCCCACTTGCTCCACAGCCTTATTTAAGTGATGATATTTGGTTATAGTGCATGGGCAGGGTCTGGAAACTATGAGTCTTCCATTGGACATGTTTCTTTGAATGACTGCAGTGGCAAACGTATATGAGTCATAATCCATGAAACGTGAATTCCATGTAAACATTTTGAAGATTCAAATGGACTTGGAATTGAATTACAAAATAAGGTGTTAGTTTTTGTTTTGAGACAGAGTGGTGCGTTGAATTTATTGTGCGTAGTGTGTAAAAGCTTTTTGGCTGACCTGAAGGAGTGTATCTGTGTGTGCGTGTGTGGTGGGGGGTGTTGACTTTCACATGACATTGACGCTCTGGAGATGTTGAGGAGCAGCTAATCGCAGACAGTCTGTGCTCGGTGGATTCAGAACCACTCGCCCGTGGACAGCTCCGGCAAGACCGTTTTACATGGACACAACACTCTTTGGACACATTGCTCATACTGGAAGTTTACAACTTGGAAAGGAATCTACGGATACCTCACTTCACCACACAAGGGAAAATTCCCTTTGCCAGGGGATTCAAATTCACTGTAAGTAGGTGAAAAATATTGAAATGTTGGTTCGAGGATTTGGCAATATTTGGAGACAAATCGGAAAAGGCAGCAGAGCTCGCCCTCATCTTATATGTTTTATTAACAATTTTAAAAGAAAACATCGTTTGTTTGCTGCAAAATAATCGAATAAAAACGAATAAACCTCTTTGCGTATACTAATAAAATAAAAATAATACAAATAATATTTTTGCTTCATGATTCATTAAAAAAATAGCAATAATAATTTATAGTAACGAAAACTTCGTGTTGCATTGTAAATTCAATGTGGCAAAGAAATCTTTATTTTAATTATTTATCTTTGCATTACAAAAGCATATTACGAAAGCATTTATATCAATGAGGCTGAATGGTCGCAGGATCGAAAACAAATATTTATACGTGTAAATTGACACGTATCACGAAAGTGATGACAGACAGCTCAGTCTCAATTTAAGACGACAGGTCTGTGTGCGTGTGTCGACTTGCTATTCAAACAGCCGTCTGCCTTAACGGAAGAAAAACACGGTTTGGTTGGGTGTTTTCAGGTTAACTGAAGCGGTCTCGGGTTCGAGCGGGTGTTGTGGAGCTCTGCTGTTGTCTTCGCGGACTGGTGCTGAAATCAGAGACATGGCGACAAATAATACCAAAAACGCCGACGAACAAGTTGTGACGGAACTAAACGAGATCACTACGAACGACAAACCCAAACCTGAGGACGACAAATCAGAGGAGAAGAAGAAAGACATTCCGCTGAGGGAAACTTGGGGTGGCAAATTTGATTTCCTGCTGTCATGTGTAGGCTACGCCATCGGACTGGGCAACGTGTGGAGATTTCCTTACCTGTGCGGGAAAAACGGTGGAGGTAAGAGCAAGCTGCAGCTTTGCGAACTGACTGTGATTTGCTGTGTTGCATGTGAGTGTGTGCTTTTGCAGAGCAAAATTGTTGGGTAGTTTTCACGAGTTTCTGTATTTCAGGTGCTTTCTTAATCCCGTACTTTTTGACGCTCATTTTTGCGGGAGTTCCTCTGTTTTTCCTTGAATGCGCACTCGGACAGTACACGTCGATTGGCGGCCTTGGGGTTTGGAAACTGGCTCCAATGTTCAAAGGTATACGATTACTGTTTCCAGCATGTTTTTTCGTCTGCTCTCATCTTTTAATTCTGCTATGGCTTTCTAGAAGTGCGGAGTGTTTGGTGACATGTGGTACATACTTGAGTTGTCTCTCTTTATTTGTAAAGACTCATAGAGCTTCCACATCGAGCACAGTGTCCAGCTTATAAAAGACTTTTGCAATGCCACAGTGTTTTCTGTGATACCACTTTGGTTTTGTGTTAGTAGTTGTAACACAGGGTATATGGCAATTACAGGTGTTGGTCTTGCGGCTGCCGTTTTGTCATTCTGGCTGAACATTTACTACGTTGTCATCATTGCCTGGGCCCTGTACTACCTATACAACTCCTTTACTACTGTAAGCATCCGGTCTCCTCTGTTTTTATATATTTTTAAAGAGAAAAAGAGAATGTAAAGCATTTGTTCTACTCATTCTAGGAGCTTCCATGGAAATCTTGTAACAATCCCTGGAACACAGACAGATGCTATACCAACTACAGCATAGTAGACACTGCAAATCTCACCAGTGCTGTCAAGGAGTTTTGGGAGTAAGATTTTGAAAACATAGCTTGTGCATGACCTTCCTTGACCTCTGTGCATGTGAATACATACTATACGTCTTCTTGTGTTGAGTGATTGTGTCGCATGATGTGCTCATATAGACGCAATGTGCATCAAATGACCGATGGCTTAGAAAAACCTGGTGAGATTCGTGTGCCACTCGCTATAACGCTGGCCATTGCCTGGGTCCTTGTGTACTTCTGTATTTGGAAAGGAGTGAGCTGGACTGGAAAGGTGAGAGGTTTTTTTCTACTGGCCGGTCTTGAAGGCTTCTGGCTGGAATATGTTCATTCGCAACTTGAATATAGTAATATAGTGGGGAAATAGTAATCAGTGAAAAGAAACAATGTGTTTGCAGGTTGTGTACTTCTCTGCCACCTATCCTTACATCATGCTGTTCATTCTGTTCATCCGTGGGGTTACTCTGCCTGGGGCTCGTGAAGGAATCTTGTTCTATATCACTCCAAATTTTGAGAAGCTGAAGGAGTCGGAGGTGATTTTACAGATTTAGTCATTCACAAGACTCAGTTGAACCCAGACTAGCTGCTGAATAGGTTCATTTCTCTTCAAATCGCAGGTTTGGCTGGATGCTGCAACACAGATTTTCTTCTCGTACGGTTTGGGTCTGGGCTCCCTTATTGCTCTTGGCAGCTACAACCCATTCCATAACAATGTGTACAGGTATAAAGAGCTCATTGTATTTTAACCTAGATTAATTCTCTTTTTTGCTTTAAACAGTGTTTACCAGAACACATAAATAATCCCCACAGAAAATTGTTTGAATGTGATTATGTGGCCAATATCAGACTTGACATTTTAGCATATGAATGCAAAGAAAATTGCATGCATAGAGCTCCAATCACAGGTGCTTTGGTATTTGGCTATAGATCACTTACATAATCCAACATTTGTTTTAAGAGAAGAGTCAGGTGAGTTGATAACAAAAGTGTTGTTTTCTGGACCTGCAGGGACTCCATCATTGTGTGCTGCATAAATTCATTCACTAGCATGTTTGCTGGATTTGTGATTTTCTCTATCGTGGGCTTCATGGCACACGTGACAAAGAGATCAATAGCTGATGTAGCTGCATCAGGTAATTAATTCATATTACATAATCATAACATTGCAATCGTATGTAGACATTGAACACCCCAGTGTTTAACTTCACTTAAGGTAGTGATGTTTTATAACATCATATTAATACAAACATAAATTAGAATTTTATTTCAAAACATGAATTTAAAAAAACTGTAACGAGGAGGTCATTGTTTAATAATGTTCTATATTTCTCACAGGTCCTGGTTTAGCATTCTTGGCCTATCCAGAAGCTGTGACGCAGTTACCTGTCTCACCACTGTGGGCTATTCTCTTCTTCTCCATGCTGCTCATGTTGGGAATCGACAGTCAGGTAAGAAATAACATATTCAAGATCTGACCTAGAAACAGACCCGATCTTCAAATTTGATTGCATTGGTGGTCTGTTGTTTAGTTTCCTTCTGTCCAGTCGTGTCCTTTGAAGCCGGCTTCTGCCTTTTAAATATCTTTTTTGGTCAAAATGATGGTCTTTCATGAGCCGACATTCAGCTTCTAGTAAATGTTCTGTAGGCCCAAACTGATTCTCAACAAGTTTACGGAGTCATGGCCCAGGAAAAGGGGTACGACATTTTACTACATGGTAGGATCAAAATGTTACTGATAGAATTGTAGTTAATGTTTTTCAAAGCTTTCTGTATTTTAGAATAAACCTGGCTTTTTGCTTTTTTTGCCTTTTTGCTAAATATTTTTTCTTATAAATACCTTAAAGGAGTAGTTCACTTCACAATTTGCCTCCATAGTGGGAATAAAAATGACCATGGAAAGTGAATGGAGCAAGTTTTTAAGTTAACTACTCCTTTAAAGATTTATTCTTTTGTCCATTTCAATGGTTAAATCTAAGTTAGCTCTGAGAGGGCAATTATAATTTTTACAAATATGAACTCGGACTTGAGTTCATTTGTGCCACTACACAACAGGCACACACATATGCGACCACATTCATTTAATTTGGTTTCATTCATTTAGTTTGTACATTGTTTGTCAACCAATAAGAGTTTACTGTTAACAGTTAATCCATCTAAAAGCCTTGAATACAGCTACTCAAGTTTGTCAGGGGTTTACGGACAATGAGCTGTGCCCGACCCATGGTTGAATAACAAGAACCCGGCATAGGTTAATTTATAACTCAACAGTTTTTTTGCCTATATTTTACTAAACAATGGGTTGGAACAACCCTGCATATTCTGTGTACTGTATAAACCAGTTTACTGTTAAAAAAGAGAATAAAATCTGTCATTCATTGAAGCAGGTCTTTTCAAACATACAACATTTTCCATGTAAATGCAATAAGATATTTTTTGTTGGATTGCAGTTCTGTACGGTGGAGGGTTTCATTACTGCTCTTGTGGACGAGTTTCCCCATGTGCTCAGAAAGAGGAGGGAGATCTTCATCGCATGTGTCTGCGTTGTGTCCTACGCCATTGGTCTGTCAAATATCACACAGGTAGAGTACAGGTTTTACTTACACATTCTGAAAAATGAGTGTATGGAGTTGAAATTTTAGCATAGACTGGACCATTCATTTGATTGTGTATCTCTTGTGATAGGGCGGGCTCTATGTGTTCAAGCTTTTTGATTATTACTCAGCCAGTGGAATGTGTCTGCTCTTCTTGGTCTTCTTCGAGTGTATTTCAATCTCTTGGTGCTATGGTAAGTCTTACAAATACATATACAGTATATATACGCTATATAGGATTTTTGAAATGAGACATGCGGTTTTGATGTCACAAACTGGATTTAGGACTGGTGTGTGAGTCCAGATTGTTTTCTTTATTTAGTCCCTAACACACAGTATATAGAGATCTGGCAGTCACGTGACCTGTTCTGTTTAGAATAGATAATTAAATGGCGGTGACATGTGTTGGCAAGCAAGGACAGCCGGGAGCGAATATGAAATGAATGCCGCCAGCATGAGTTTCAAGGCAACAGAGTTAACTGCGCACTTCAATTCAGAAGACATAGACCTGTGCATAGCAAAGCTAAATAGAATAAACATAACAGATCCCTAAAATTGTTTGTAGGTAGCCAGCATATCTATATCACTGATCTTGCATGTTAAACATTCCCCAAAAAACTGAATGAGCGCCATTGAAGCCATGGGTGGTGGTCAGACAAGATGGGGTTGTGTATGGAGCCCACTGCGACTGCACAGCTGGACTAGGCGAGTGCTGCTCTCATGTGTCTTGTTTAGGATTTGGCAGCATAACGACAGAGAGGAAGAGATAGCGGTGACATGTGTTGGTTAGCATGTTTTCATGCAGTTAACCATTTAATCATCTATCTGGGATTAGGGATCCATAGGAATATAATTCAATTATTTGCCCTTTGCTTTCCCCCACCTGTTCTGGCATCCTGGCACACAGCAGATGTTAAAATAGTAAGATTTGAAAAGTTTATACAGCTATACAGGCTCTGCTATTTCTTTCACTTGGGATTGCTACATAACATCTGCCTTACCGCCTTCTTGACTGGGATCAGTTGTTGCTTGTCTGACTGATTCTGTCTGTCGCATAGGATCTCTTTTGTGCTGTGGGACAATTAGGCAGGACAGTGTTTTGCTCAAGATTCATTGCTCATGAATCATGCTGCATGCTTACATTTAATGTATAATGTTTTTGTAAATGTTGCATTCTTAAATTGTTTATGTAATACATAATAATCTATATTTGTGTATTAGTGTCTATGATCACACTGTGAATGCCATATCAGCCATATTTTTACATGCCTAGTGTCAATGAGTAATGTACGGACAAAGTATAAAAATAGCCTAGTACCCAAAGTTATATATTATATATATACCAAAAGACATTTCGACTAAAATCATTGTAAGCCACATAGGTGAAAAAATTATTTGCAGTTTCCAAAAGTTTTAAAAGTGTTTCGTAAGAAGACAGATTCATGCAGTACAACAGCAAAATTACTGGTTGCCTGTGATTCGGCTTTTTCGTTCCTTAACCCTTTTATTCCTCATCACATTCTTACTGCTGGTCTACATCGATTGATGAATCAGTGTATTCGTTGTATACTGTCGTTGTAACACTAAAGAGTGAATAGACAGTACCATTAGAGGTAATCACAAGAATGCTATTTTCTTCTATTTTAGGAGTGAACAAGTTTTATGATAACATCCAAGAGATGATTGGATACAAGCCATGCCTTTGGTGGAAACTGTGCTGGGTTTTTTTCACCCCTCTAGTTGTTGGCGTGAGTAACCACCTTTATTGTTTATGTTTTTACTGTAATATATTGTATGTACAAACCTCAACTTCAGTTGGGACAGTGTGAAAAATGTAAAGCTAATGATGTGAGTTTTGATGATGTGATGCCCACCATGATGACAACACCGGTTTAGTGACACAAATCAGTGGCAAGCGGTGACTTTTAAACCGGCAATGTTGAGAACTGAGTGATTATGTACAATATATTCATAAAACACCCATCCCATCAAATACCTACAACGTGTTAATTTCCAGTGTTAAAATAATAATAATAAACGTTTAAGGACTAAAATGACTAAACTCCCAAACACTGTAATCAACTTCTAATCGCCTAACACAGCAAATTATTAAGTATTATGAACACATTTATGTATTTATGATTTAAGACCTTATAAGCATGTTTGTAATTAGATTAACAATAAGTGACAAATATTATGTATATATGTATTTTACTCATAAAAATAATAAATTATTATGTATAATTAATCTGTTCATCATTATCGGTGGAACTATGCCCGTCAGGCCCATCCATTGGCCCACTCCTCTGAATGACAGCAACGAAAGCACACTTTTGCATTTGGTAGAGCATTTTGCGCACATTAACCAAGCTGCATCCCAGCAAACACATTACATTGTGAAGACGTCGCCAGTTAGTCTTCATTTGGTCAGTGTGACATTACTTTGTGACCGTGTGACATCTTGGAAAAGTTCAGTTTTTGGGGATTTTGGCCAGAACCACAAAAAGTTCTGGCAGTGGTGTGCAAAGACCTCTGCTGGGCAGGTTTTAGGTAGGGGCGACGTGGGCAGCCACCCATAGCGGCATTTAGCAGGGGGCGGCACCCAGTGGCTGAGAGAAAAAATGACACGCCAGTAATTTCATGTCACCATGCCATCAGTTAAACTTATCGGGACTCTGAGAGTGCTTCTGCCTCTCAGGGTGCTGTGTTTAACATTATGCCGTGCTGCACTGTCTGATCAGCACACAAAATTACATCAATATATGATGATATATGAATAGTGACAATGTTAATTCTTGATATCAATAATGTGATTGTTGAAAATAAATAAAATTCTAGTAAAAAGTAAATTGTTGATATAAAAAATTATGGATTTACAAATAAGAATTACATTTCTGACATCTGAAAATTAAAGATTTTTAACATGTATGAAATTAATTATTGTTACTGATATCAAATATGGGGGGGCACGGTGGCTTAGTGGTTAGCACGTTCGCCTCACACCTCCAGGGTTGGGGGTTCGATTCCCGCTTCTGACCTGTGTGTGTGGAGTTTGCATGTTCTCCCCGTGCCTCGGGGGTTTCCTCCGGGTACTCCGGTTTCCTCCCCCTTGTCCAAAGACATGCATGGTAGGTTGATTGGCATCTCTGGAAAAATTGTCCGTAGGGTGTGAGGGTGTGAGTGTGTGAGTGTGTGAGTGAGTGTGTGTGCCCTGTGATGGGTTGGCACTCCATCCAGGGTGTATCCTGCCTTGATGCCCGATGACTCCTGAGATAGGCGCAGGCTCCCCGTGACCCGAGGTAGTTCGGATAAGCGGTAGAAAATGGATGGATGGATATCAAATATGGCAACTGTAACTAGTAGAACATCCATTCTTGATATCAACAATTAAAAATTTTACTAGTAAAAAATATATATCCTGAGAATGATTAAAAGCTAATTCAGCTTGCATATACTGCCCCTGCTTATCTGTCTGCAGCGCTGCAGAAAGCTGAACACATCTATCATCTCATTCAAAAGTGTGAGGAGGGGCGAAGCGGGAGGGAGAACTTCTAAATCAATCCACAAAAACATTATAGATGAGAAATAAGGCCTCCAGCTACTCAGATTTGAAAAAGAGAAGAGGAGAAACTTGCAAAAAATTAAAGGATGCTATGCATGCAGCAATATCATTAATCTTGTTAATGTTTAATGTTAAAATATATATGGAGTATGACATATAGGCTATATTTAATTTATGTTCATATTTAACACATATTTTGTGTTATAACACATATTTTGTGTTGATTTTAACACATGTTGTGTTGAAAGTAACACAAACTGTGTTTTCTCAATAAATTACACAGATATGACATTAAAGGGATACTTCACCCAAAAATTAAAAAAATTTCTTCATTTATTCACCTTCGAGATGTTCCAAATCTGTATACATTTCTTTTGTTCTGATGAACACAGAGAAATATCTTTGGACGATTGCTTATTACTAAATAGATCTTGTCCCCCATTGACTCCCAAAGGACAAATTACTTTCATTTTTTTGTTCTGTTGAACACGGTTCAACTCAAATCAGAGCTGCACTTTGTCACAAGAACACCTCAGTAGTCTTTTAAGGTATTTGCACATACAGCACAGTCCGTATAATTTTTTTCATATTTGGCACTCGTTTCTTTGGTGTCTCGCCTCTCAAAATGCCTGCTACGGATGTGAAAAGTTGAGAAAATAAAACCCAGACCAATTGTTTTTATGACGGACGAAAATATCGGAGGCAGTGTGTAAATGTGATTGACACAACGTGAGGTGGTATTTATTTTTAACATGGGGAAATTTTTCGGATGCAAATTTTGGAATCCAATGTGCAATGGCCTTTACTGTCATCAGAATTAACCATGCATTGGTGTACAGATTTCTTAAAATTATGTAACTGTTCTATATGTAGTTTTTGCAATAAAGAGTACAGGTCAGGGATTTGGCAATCTTTTACAATTTAGTTATATTACATGATTTATTTTGTGAGCTTAACTAATTATTCATGCATGTTTTTCAAAATGTCTATGAAAGTTAATGTAAGCGCAAAATACTGTTTGAGATATGAGATAACTCAGTTCTTAAAAATTTGTTATTGTGCATTCCAATTTATATAAATTATACTGCAGTTGGTTTGTTTTGATTTAAGCCATAATAACTAAAAAAATACAGCAAACTAACACAATAAAAACATAACAATAAAAAACCTGATTTTCAAAAAAAATTACATACAAAATTATCTCATTTGGAGCTAAACTCTTTAAATATTGTTCACTTTTACTTTGATAAAAAAACAGTATGAATCAAGTGGGTAAACATATTGAATTTGTGTTAAACTTTGTTAATATTGTATGGCTGTATTATATAGAAGGGCAGTGTTGGCTTGCTCACCGGGAGACAGCATTTATTTATTTATTTATTAATTAGATATTATTTATTAGAATGATCTTGCTTGTTCTATAAACACCATGCACTGTGCTGTGTTTTACCTTTTCTGTTTTTCCTGTTTGCCCCTGTAAAGCTGCTTTGGAACAATGCACATTGGGAAAAGCGCTATATGAATAAACTTGAATTGAAATGAATTGAATATAAAAGAAAATGCAAAGTGTCTTGAAATCCAAGATATTTAATGTCATACATTGGAGAGTTCACTTAGACGCAAATTCCCAAAATATACAACTGAACAGTATTGAAAACTGTCTGAAATTAACCTTCCATTAAAGGGCAATAGGTTCCCCAGGAATTTCCTAAAATAGAGACATCCTAAAAAAACTATAGAACCCTAATCAAAACACAACAGAATTGTTATAATGGGAATTGTACTGGCTTTAATGAAAACTATAATGGTGTTTAGCGCTGTGTGATGAATTATATTGGTGCGGTGTTATCTGGCAGATTAATAATATTAGAATAATCCCCAAAACACACTACAAAACTTTTTAATGGATAAAGCTTATGGTTCATAGGGATATTTTAATGGAACCCATTCAAATTTCTGTTATGGTTTCAATTGGATTTCTATTGTTCTTTTTTCAGCAGGGATACTTATAGACTGTTTATGTTAATTTCAACAAAAACATAGTCAATGGCATTTGTTTATTTACACTTGCATTTAACAGTTTACATAAATAGTATAAAGAATGTTTCCTATCATTAGAACAGTGAATGACTTTAGATTCGTCTAGTAAAATAATCGTGCATTTACGTAAACTCTACAGTAACTAATTTAGATGTCTCTGATTGGCCAGTAACCTTCATAATCTCAACAGATCGGTCACTGGTTGTAAATTATAATCTCATCATAGAAAAAAAAACTTGTGTAGATCTACATGTTATGATGTAATTGAATTTTTCGTTCATTTCAGTCACGACAGTTGAAATATTGTACATATATGTAACGTTTTATTGTGCATTTGGTGTTTCTTCCCCATTTATCATATATCATGGGCATTTTTGTTCATCGTGTTCTTTGCCTCTATAAATTAACAATCATGCTAGTAATTTAAATTTAAAAAAGCACACTAGAACGTTGAATTACTTTGAATTGCCCCCCGGCCCCTTCCCTGTGCACGCCACTGGTTTGTGGCTGCATCTTCAAACAACGTTGAGAATTAATCTCATGGGAAACTTTGTAGCGACGTGATATGTCATCCTCTTCATTGTGAGGGACAATATGTGTTTAAATTAAATAAGAAAACCTAACAGTTTGCCAGGAAGTACTCATCGCGCCTCAGAAACGTTGTTGCGACGCACAGTGAATGCACAATTTTAAGATAAAGGAGAGAGAAACACAGGTCAAATATTAAACAGACTATAAATTCCTATATTCAATAGTAATTATGTAAAACTTTAAAATTTGAATTCTAAAGCAGCCCCCCCGGCCAGATAAAATAGTGCAAAACAGTATGCAAATGGTGGCGAGGAACCCAAAACTCAAATCGAGAAAAAAAAACTCAGGAGGACCCAACCACCGAATTCCAGTCCCCCTCTGGCAAAAGCTGCTGCCTCTGCACAAGCGACAGTGCTTGCACAACAAGGCTAAATAAATATAAATAAACTAAATAGGTAAATAATAAATTTCAGATTATCATTACTAATCTAATAGCATTTGAAATTTTGTAGTGAAGTCGTGTCAAGTCACCACATACATCTTTATCCAGCTCTATCATCTTAGCTCTTGTCAGCTCGCCGCTTCCCATTCTCCGCTCTGCCATCAGGTCAGGGCATGGACTGCATCCTGCTCACTGTGGTAACCTTGAAACAATGTGTCAAGACTGGCTGAGAGTAGAGTACAGTTCTGCACTCTTTGATGCAACAAGTACATCAGTTGTTGTTGGAAGTGTTCCTGGTTCTGGTTGATCTAACTAATGCAGCCTAAACCCTCAGATGATTTGTATTATGGAAGTGTAGTGTATGAAAGATTAAAAAACTTCCATCTTTAGTCTAAACTAGTCTAAATTTAAACTTACAGAATGTGTCTGCCTCCCGGAAAGTGCAGGGAAGACTATTCCAAAGTTTAGGCGCGAGATAGGAAAAGGATCTACCACCTGCACTTGATTTTGAAATTCTAGGTATTACCAACTGACAGGATCATGAGAGCGTAATGCACATGAAGGACTATAATACAATAGAAGTTCGCTCAAATACTGGAGAGCTAAACAATGTAGGGCTTTATATGTACAGTTGTGTTCAAAATTATTCAACCCCCACTGAAATTGATTGTTTTGGTCGGTTTGACATTGATTATGATCATTCAGTCATCCTGCTTACAATTAAATCAAAGAGGCACGTGTAGGTCAGACAAATATAACATAACATTTATAATGAAATAACCACAAATGTCTTTTCTGAGCTCACATAATTATCAGTTTTATTCAACCCCCAAGTGACATTCAATCTTAGTACTTAGTACAACATCCTTTTACAGTTATAACAGCTTTTAAACGTGAAGCATAGCTTGACACAAGTGTCTTGCAGCGATCTACGGGTATCTTTATATTATATAAAAAATTTAAATTTCACCACAGAACATGGCATTGCCAATTTTTCTCTTTTTGTTCTCCATTACACGTGAAGTGAATGTGGTCTATGGCTGGAACCTCTGTACGTGCATCACGCATCGCTGTGTGCATGCGTAAAATGTGTTATGGGAGCTGTGATTGGTCATAAAAATGTTAAGGTATTTTACGTATTTAACGTATTTTCCTAAAACAGACCCGAGGCCTGATCCGCGTGTAAGCTATGATGTGAAAATTGCCCGGCCCTAGGGGCATAAAAAAGTCGGGCCCCGATAGGCTCGCGCTGAAATGCAGGGCTCTAGTTGACAGAACCGGGCTAATATGCTCATACTTTTTTGTACGTGTAAGAACTCGACAACAACCAATGATACATCGTCACAACAAATATGGGAATCATAAATTCCGTTACATGACTTTATTTGGTACATCGCTATGGTCCGGTCTAGATACAGTACATTCTGTGTTACCTGGGATGTCACTAAACCAATGAGCCCGTGCAACAATACTGACTGACAAGCAAAAGCAATAGAGCACAAGTGCCAAAACTGCTGATAATCCACTCGTCCAATCCGCACATTATCATTTACCCTATAAATGCATTAATTGTCAGAATTCATTGTCAATTAATGTTATTAATAAGGTTAACAAATGGAACCTTACTGTAAAGTGTTACAGGTTTAATGAATACTTATTTAGTTTATAAAATTAGGAAATGGGACCAGATGGTTTAATTGTGTGAAAGGTGCAGTGTCGTTTAACAGACTTTATTCCTGCAGGGTGTGTTCCTCTTCAGTGCTGTGCAAATGGTCCCACTTACCATGAACAACTATGTGTTCCCTAAATGGGGGCAGGGAGTGGGATGGCTCATGGCTCTATCCTCAATGGTTCTTATACCCGGCTATATGGTCTACATGTTCCTCAATCTGAAGGGCACATATAAGGAGGTAACTTCATCAAATGAAATCATTGCTATTTTACAGCAGTTTCTCCTCTGTAGTACACTGTATTTTTAGCTTTAATTTACTAAGAAAAGAATAGCTGAAAATGTAATAACATGAAAATAAATTAAAATGACTACTTTTATGTGCACATCAATTTTTTTTTAAATTATAATACTTTACTATTTGGTTTGTTGCCATGTCATGTAAACAACACAAACCAATTGTCCGATCTCTTTCTGGATCATAAAATTTCCATCCTGGGTCTTGCCTGTAACAGTAAAATATTGGGTCACATTTACGTTTTTTTACTTTTTATCACATTTTTATCTGGGCATGATCAAACACATCAGAAACAGCGAAAAGAGAGCTTTTGATAATAGCATTTTAAGACTCGTCTATTGACCTAGTTTCACAATATGATGACAAATACAGTATACAGTAGAAGGATTCAGTGGTGTGTTGAAGGGAGGCAGAGTGCTTTTTTCCTGTTAATCCATGTTTCTAATGAAAATATATAAAAAACTATTAATACCAAGTAGAATAAGTCCCATAAACATAATAACATATGAAACATTTAAATATATCAATAGATTTCTTTACAAATTGTGAACTGCTTTTGAGCAATACCATTACTAGTCACATTTTTCATCATTAGTTATAAAATCCTATGTGTCGTTCTCGGTTCAAGTCCTCACTAAAAACCAGCTAGCTTCATATTAATCTTGCCACTTCAGACTGATTTGCAGACCCGTTGGACACAATAAAATAACTTAATTTTAATGATCATGTGACTGTTAGCCTGGATTTGATCGTTCTTTAAAATGATGACAAAAATGTTAAATGATAATGGGTTCTAATGCGTTCAATCGTCTTTTGTTTTGTTTCATTTGAAGTTAAAATAATTCTAATATTAACCAGAATTTGTTCAAATGTTAATATTTAAGTAAATATACAAGCACATGTCCCACACTTTACAATAAATGTGTAGAATTGCTAGAATTGCAAAAGTACATTGCTTAAATTAAATTAGTTGAGTACGTCCCTTAATTTAAAAAATGCAGAACAATTCATTACACAATCTCTAATATTTACAAAGAATGCCAAGAAAAGAATGTGCATACTTTCAATATTAAAGCTTATCCAGAATATCGACCTCAACAAATATGCATGTAAATCTGGTCAATGTAGGTTGCTGTTAGGACACATGATAGACGTATATATGTGCTCATTGGTTCCGGACCCAATGCTTTATTTCAGCGAATAAGAATCATGCTGCACCCAGCAGCAGTGAAGCGAACACAGGAGAATGGACCAGAGCAACAGCAGCTACAGCAACCAGAGCAGTTACCGCAGCAACCGCAATCACTGTCACAATCACCGCAGCAGCCACAATCGCCCCAGCAACCACAATCACTACAACAGCCGCAATCGCCCCAGCAACCACAATCGCCCCAGCAACCACAATCGCCCCAGCAACCGCAATCACCGCAGCAACCGCATTCACCACAGCAAACGCAATCACCACAGCAACCGGATCAGACACAACTGCAGCTGAAATCTCCTCAGCAACCACAATCACCCCAGCAACCACCACAACAAGCACAGCCACAACCTCAGCCGCAGGTGCCGGCTGAGAATTCTTCTTCAGCTGTACCTGGCAATGATGCCAACGTCTAAAACCAGTAGAGGTTCACCCCAGCCGAGAGCAATCAAAGATTAACAACACAGAGGACTTCCATGTTTATACAGTTATAGAATCATCTACCTCCTGGGTACAGTCATACATAATCAAGCTAAACACAAAAGTGAAGAAAATAATCATATTTATATGAACTTGCATTTGTAAAACCTACACCCTGTAAGTTTTCCAAATGCAAAATAAAAAGCGTCAGTGTTAAAAAATGACTTATATACTATGTATCATGTGTATATGTCTCTAAGGTTATACTGTGAGTTAGATTTACGGACAGTGCACTGCTTTGCAATGCATAAACGATATCTGTGAGGTGTACACTGTTTCTATGTTGCACTGGGGACTAAAGCACAGAGGGAATTCAAAAGCATCAAAGGGAAAGTCGTTGTTACATTCTGGGTCATTTGGGAAAACCAAGGTGTATCAAGTGAGCCCTGTGCCAGAAGCACAACAATTTTTTCATCTGTAGAACCCTCGGATGACCCGTCATTATGTTGTTTAGTATTTTTGTTGAGAGAGACTGTTAGTATTTAGAAAAAAGATAAACTATTGTATGTGACTGAAACATTTGCAGAAATATTTTTCAGAATGCTTTTACTACTTTCGTGTTGTGACCAAGGACCAAAATCAGAGACTAAAGCAAAAAAGAATCTATGCCAGGCAGTATGTAGTATGTAAAGCACAAGGTACAAAAACACAAACAACACAGGGTGAACATTTTTACTATCATCAACACACTATAGTCCTGTTTACACGTCCCCTCAGGAATATCTCAAAAGAATCCTTTCTAAGATATGTCTCTTACCCTAAGTGCATATCGGGGCTTCAAGTCTGTTAGAAACTAAAATTGAAGTAGGAATCTGCATGACCATCATTTGAATAAAAAGCCTCTGACGAGTCCCAAAAATCGTTTACACTAGTAGATTGTGCCATGTTTTCTGGGGAGGTAAACTACATATTCACCCGAGTTAGTAGCATATACAAAAAAAAAAACATTTTGGGTCTTTTGGCCCTTTTTGCCACCCAAAAGCACAAGACTGCTCAAATGATAGAGCAATGATGTGGTGACAGTTTGCATCAAAGGCAGCTACGTGTGAAAAGCATTGGATCTTCTTAAAAATGTTTACTACGAGGAGACAAGTACCTACATAAATGTGAATGGCTTCGTCCTGTGAATTTTGTACAAAATATTATTTTCTGCAGTTTTATCTGGAACTTTATTGTAAAACTGTATTGTGTGAGACATGTAACCGTGGATGTCTGTATTCCATTGTCTAATTGTTGAAATTGCTGTTTTCTGCAATAATATTTTGATCTCTGAATAACATATCTTATGGAAGTTATGGGAAATAAGTGATCATTATAAAAAGGATTATAAAAGAAATAGAATTTATGTCTCGTAAGAATTATATTGTTTTGTATATTTTTAACTGTAACACTGCCTAAAACAAATTATACATAGGACATGTATTTAAATGGTGTCATATGAAAAAGCACGATTGTTATGTACAATGTATGAATAAACATAGGAATATTTGTAGTCTATAATGTGTGTGTTAAATTCCAGTGTTTAGTATAGAGGTTTGATTGTTTGTTTGTTTGTTTGTTTGTTTTTCTATGGTCATTATGTTTCTAAGATTACACCTTTAAATGTCTGGTACAAATAATGACATTAAAGAATGCAGTTAAAGAGCCACAAAGCAGTAATGAACTGAATTGTTAAAGGGATGATACTGAATGGGCATTGTATTGCAATATGACCCGAGTTTCTGCTGTATTATCTTTATTCAGTTACGAATAAAAAAACTTGCAATAGTGGTACAACAAGGGAATCAGAAACATGTATAGAATACAAACAGTAACTAGACAATCAGTAAATAAAGGAAGTACTGCGCAGTACTGTTTACATTTGAACAAATGCATTGATGTCAGTTTCAACAATACTTCAGCTCAATTGGAAATTAAAGTCGATTTTTGGTTAAAAAGTTAATGTGTATAGTTAAAAAATGAGTGAGAGTCAGTGAATTAAAAAAAAAGTAAAATGGTTAATAACATTTGTGTTTGTTTTGTTTATATTTCATGTTTGTTCTTTATGTATGTGCTCACAAATGATACATTTTAATCAGCTATGTAACGTTATCTATTACTTTTTAATTCGATATAAACTTATTTTGTTAATGCTTTAGATTACGCCCTGCAATGTTCCGCATAATTAAACAGAATTTCCAGCTTAACTAATTGTAACAATTATTATGCTTTACAGTACACATGTGTATAAAGGGGAACCAGATAAAGGTTTGGGGAATAAAGTCAGAAAATTTTATAAAAATTATATTGTAAGTATTTTAAAACTAAGGGGTAGCTATTTAAATATAACATGGTATGCATGCCTGCAATATGCTATACAACAATCTTTTCGTGAACATACACTTTCACTTTTCACCTTCATTTTTGTAATCACAATGTATCCATACATAAGCTACTGTGGATATTAATCAAGTATGGGGTTCTTATTTTGCTATTGTAGCAAACATGAAATAAGGGGAAATTATGTGTTCAGTTTTTGTGGGCACGAATGAAGCACGCATTCAACTGTAAATTTGACTTTTGAGTTTTAACTTTAGGATTCATTTTTATTTTATTTATTTTATGATTTTTTTGACAAATAATTTATTTTAATAACCAGGTTGGGAACACAGAGTAAGTTACTATGGTTACTGACTCTGAGAATAAGATACCTCTCTTTTAGAAACGGGCTTGAGTTACCAACCATTCTTGGGTTTGACACGCTTCACATTCTGAAACGTAAAACCTCTAATATAACCTAGTTAATATACTCTACAGTAAACCTCCTTACTGAAACCAAAAACTCAAAGTTTACTTAGTGTAAATCAACTCAGAGCTCACATTTGAACTGGGTGTTTGTTGAACCTCCTTATTGAAATGGGCCCTAGGTTTCCTCAAAGACATCAAAGTAATTCTCACTGTCAAGGTCCAGAAAAGTACTAAAGACATTGATAAAATGGTCCATGTGATTATAGTGGTTCAATCGAATTACTTTTTCATCGCAATAGAAACAAAATAACGAGTAAGTGGGTGTGACCCGCTTAACTTTCATGTGAGTTGACGTCACGTGCATACCCTCTATTCCCATTTGTAAAAGTCAAGTTTATTATTGTGTAGTTGTTTTGAAAATAGTTTTGATGCAAGATATGGTCTAGTAAGTGGCATAGCACTGGTACGTGTTTTTTTTAGAACAGTGCAAGGAAATTCCATCAATGATTTGATTATGCTGTAAAGGGTAAAAGTTCCACTCTTGGGGAAGGGTTAATGCAGTTTGCGACTACTTGAACCTTGTTACCTTTTTTTTATTTTGTAAACACCTTTAACTTGCAAATTGGTGTAAAGTACTTGAGTATTTTTACTTTGCAAATACTTTACTTCCATACATTATTAAGCATGGCAAATATCATTCTTTTTACTCAACTAATTTGAAAAATGCCTAATTTATATATTTTTTATATTTTTACTTTATTTACATAAAAAAGTACATTAAAAGCCAAAGTACTGTGATTTACTGCCCTTATGAGAAGGCAAGGTAGGAGTGTAGGAGGTTATGAAAGTATGCCAGTGCAGATCCAGTGATAGTCCTGTAGGCATGCATTAGTGACTTGAATCTGATATGGGCTTCAACCGATAGCCAGTGTAGAGAGATTAAAAGGGGTGTCATGTGAGCCCTTTTGGGCAATTGGAAGACGAGGCGTGCTGCTGCGTTCTGAACCAGCTGGAGTGGTTTGATAGCTTTTGCAGGAAGACCAGCAAGGAGAGCATTGCAGTAGTCCAACCTTGAGATTACCAGGTCCTGGACAAGGAGTTGTGGCGCAAGCTCGGTGAGTTAGGGTCTAACCTTTCTAATGTTGAATAGGGCAAATCGGCATGACCAAGTTGTCGTTGATCACTGAAGGGATAACCCTCCTAGGTTCCTGGCTGTTTTGGAAGGAGTGATTGTGGTATTGCCAAGTTGGATGGTGAGATCGTATTGCACTGTGGGGTGTACCGGAAACACGAGTAGTTCTATCTTGGCAGGGTTCAGCTGGAGGTGATGCTCTTTCATCTAATCTGAGATGTCTTCTAGGCAGGCTCTAATGTGAGCTGCTACAATGGTATTGTCTGGGTAAAAGGAGATGTTGTTCTGGGTGTCGTCAGCATAACAGTGATGCGAGAAGCCGTGTGCCTGTATGATGGGTCCCAAGGATGTTGTGTAGATGGAAAATAGCAGGGGTCTAAGCACCAGTCCCTGAGGGACCCCACTGATCATGTGGTGAACAGTGGACAGCAAGCTGCCGGATAGGAAGGATTTGAACCAGCGGAGTGCAGAGCCTGAGATTCCTAGAGATGACAGGTTTGCTAGCATTATCTGGCGATTGACAGTGTAAAACGCTGCAGATAGGTCAAGCAGAATCTGGACCGAGGATTTAGATTCCGCCTTGGCTAGCCGCACTGCCTTTGTGACCGATAGCAGTGTAGTCTCAGTGGAGTGGTTTGTTTTGAAGCCTGTTTTTGAAACTGCTTGTCATCCAGTAGCTTGTTCCGGGATAGGTAGGAAGAGACCTGGTTGAAAACTGCCCTTTAAAGTGTTTATGCAATAAATGGGAGGAGAGAGAGAGGTCAGTAATGGTAGTAGAGGGGTCCAATGTGGGTTTCATAAGTAGGAGCGTGCCAGTTTGAATGTGGATGGAAAATGCCATTGAGCAGGGAGGTGTTGATGATGTGTGTGAGTGCAGGTGTGATGGTGCTGGAAATGGCCTGAAGGAGATGGGAGGGGATTGGGTCAAGGAGACAGGTGATGGGGGGCTGGAGAGAAGTCTTGTGACATCAATGTCAGTTGGTGGGGTGAAAGAGGAGAGTTCAATGTTTGAAGTGAGGGTAGTGTGTACACGTATTTGTAGGGGGTATATATATATGTTTTATAATGTAGTGAAGTACAAAGTAAAAACACTTACTTGATATCGAAAGATACTCGATAAATGTACTTGAGTAAAATACTCAAGTACTAAACAACTCTTTAAATCACCATATTTTGTTTTTTAAAATGTATATCTTAGCCCATGGATTTTACAGATTTGGGGTATTTTAAACAGAAGCGGGATCACATTTACATTAGAAGATCAATGCTTAGGCCTATCTATAGTTTACATGTGTCGTCACACATTTAGAGGGAAGAGAAGACTATATTGGCCATTGTCCGTCAAGTTAAAAGTGACTGATTTAATTAGGAGTTATGCTTAAACAGATTTTGTGCAATGGAGTTCTGAGTTCTGAAAAACTTCATAGTTTTTCATTCATTTGGTATAAAACAATACAATATTAATATTAGTAATGGTAGTACTTGAACTCAAATGGCTACATGGACAATTATCAGTCTGGTTTCCGTCAGCATCATAGCAAAGAGACAGTGCTCATAAAGATAATTAATGATATTCGATTGAATTCTGATTCAGGCAAAATATCAGTTCTGGTTTTACTAGATCTCAGTGCTGCATTTGACATGGTAGATCACACCATACTCCTACATAGGCTGGAAAACTGGGTAGGGCTTTCTGGGTTGGTACTTAAACGGTTTGGTTCATACCTTAAAGGGAGAGGTTACTATGTGAACATAGGGAACCACAAATCTGACTGGACACCCATGACTTGTGGTGTTCCACAGGGCTCGATTCTTGCACCGCTCCTCTTCAATTTATATACAGTTGAAAGAAAAAGTATGTGAACCCTTTGGGCTTACTTGGATTTCTTCATAAATTGGTCATAAAATGTGTTCTGATCTTCATCTAAGTCACAACAATAGAGAAACACAGTCTGCTTAAACTAATACCGCACAAACATTATATGTTTTCATGTTTTTATTGAACACAACATGTAAACATTCATAGTGCAGGGTGGAAAAAGTATGTGAAACCCTAGGCTAATGACTTCTCCAAGAGCTAATTGGAGCCAGGAGTCAGCCAACCTGGGGTCCAATCAATGTGATGAGATTGGATGTGTTGATTAAAGCTGGCCTGTCCAATAAAAAACACACCAGTTTTGAGTTTGCTGTTCTGAAGAAGCGTTGTCTGATGTGAACCATGCCTCGCACAAAAGAGCTCTCAGAAGACCTACGATCAAGAATTGTTGACTTACATAAAGCTGGAAAGGGCTACAAAAGTATATCTAAAAGCCTTGATGTCCATGTGTCCACGGTAAGACAGATTGTCTACAAATGGAGAAAGTTCAGCACTGTTGCTACACTCCCTAGGTGTGGTCGTCCTGTAAAGATGACTGCAAGAGCACAGCGCAGAATGCTCAATGAGGTGAAGAAGAATCCTAGAGTGTCAGCTAAACACTTACAGAAATCTCTGGCACGTGCTAACATTTTTGTTGACAAATCTACAATAAGGAAAACATTAAACAAGAATGGACTTCATGGGAGGACACCACGGAGGAAGCCACTGCTGTCCAAAAAAAGCATTGCAGCACGTTTGAAGTTTGCAAAAGAGCACCTGGATGTTCCACAGCACTACTGGCAAAACATTCTGTGGACAGATGAAACCAAAATTGAGTTGTTTGGAAAGAACACACAACACTATGTGTGGAGAACAAAAGGCACAGCACACCAACATCAAAACCTCATCCCAACTGTGAAATATGGTGGAGGGGGCATCATGGTTTGGGGCTGCTTTGCTGCCTCAGGCCCTGGACGGATTACTGTCATCGATGGAAAAATGAATTCCAAATGTAGTGGGTTGGACCCAGCCCTCGTCTGGTGGGTGACGTCATTACAAATCATGTCCTACGTGATTTCCGCCTGGAACGGGATAAAATGGCGGACGGCCGGTCAGATAGCAAGTGTGCGCATAGCTGTCTAGCGTGATGCTTGCGAGTAGCTCTCTTCCGGAGTTATATCATTTTCTTTTCGTTTTTTTATTTAATTTCTTTAATTTTCTTTGTGTGGATGTTCGGAGGTAAACGCTGTGGTGCAGGCTATGGAGCACTTTTAACTCTGTGTGCCGTGTACCAGCTGCTCGCTCATCTAGTCTGTGAGGACGATAATGATTCGGTAACAAATTCCATATGTTAGCTGTGTTTCTGAGGTGGTGTGTGACTAATACACTGGAACAATCTTAATTATTATCACCGAGACTGGTGATGTTCTCATCTGCTACGCGACGACTGGATGTTCCTAGAATAAAGAGACTTTTAAAGAACCATCCAGACGTTCATTTTCTTTACCACTGTTTTTTCCCAGTACTAGAATTTGATGTGTTTTGTTTTTCCTAAAAGTATACGGAATTTATTCTGTAGTATTTTCTGTATGTTTTCATTTATTTCTTTTTGTTATTTGCTTTGGCTGTAGCCGCTATTAATGTGTACAAAATCTCCCTTGGCCGCTAGAGGGTGGTGTACTGCAGTGACAACACGGATTGTGGCTTGATTTGTGATGATGTGGGTGAGATGTGTGCTGTGAGTTGAAGATTGGTTTGCACTAACACGTGCCAAGGGTGGTCGTTTCATCAACTCTGCACTCTTGTCTATCTGACCCTGTTAGCTAGCTACAGCCTATTAATTAGTTTGCTTTTTGTTGTTTCTTTATTTCGTGTATTACATTTTGTGTGTCTTGCCACCTGAGACGGGTGTCCGTCTTATTTAATAAATTGAAGTCGTGTACCAACCCAGAGTCCTAGTGTTCCAGTGACAACCATGAGCGGGCATATTGCCTGGATAGGTATATAGGGTGAATTTGGACCTTATCACACAAAGTTTATCAAGACATTTTGCAGGAAAACTTAAGACCATCTGTCCGCCAACTGAAGCATAACAGACGATGCAACAGGACAACGACCCAAAGCATAGAAGTAAATCAACAACAGAATGGCTTCAACAGAAGAAAATCTCCTTCTGGAGTGGCCCAGCCAGAGTCCTGACCTCAACCCGATTGAGATGCTGTGGCATGACCTCAAGAGAGAGATTCACACTAGACATCCCAAGAATATTGCTGAACTGAAACAATTTTGTAAAGAGGAATGGTCCAAAATTTCTCCTGACCGTTGTGCAGGTCTGATCTGCAACTATAGGAAACGTTTGGTTGAGGTTATTGCTGCCAAAGGAGGGTCAACCAGTTATTAAACCCAAAGGTTCACATACTTTTTCCACCCTGCACTATGAATGTTTACATGTTGTGTTCAATAAAATCATGAAAACATATAATGTTTGTGCGGTATTAGTTTAAGCAGACTGTGTTTCTCTATTTTTGTGACTTAGATGAAGATCAGAACACATTTTATGACCAATTTATGAAAAAATCCAAGTAAGCCCAAAGGGTTCACATACTTTTTCTTTCAACTGTATGCTCCCACTTGGCCAAATAATGAAAAAGTACCAAATTGCCTACCACAGCTATGCAGATGACACTCAGATCTACCTAGCCCTCTCACCCAATGACTACAGGCCTATTGACTCTCTTTGCCAGTGCATTGAGGAAATTAACAGCTGGATGTGTCAAAACTTCCTTCAGTTAAATTAAAAACGAAACTGAAGTCATTTTTTTTGGTAACAAGGATGAAACTAACAAGGTAAACACATACCTTGACTTAAGTGGTCTAAAGACACAAAGTAAGGTAAAAAATCTTGGTGTCATTTTAGAGTCTGACCTTAGTTTCAGCAGTCATGTCAAAGCAATAAGCAAATCAGCCTACTACCATGTCAGAAACATAGCCAGAATCAGATGTTTTGTCTCACACCAAGATTTAGAGAAATTAGTTCATGCTTTCATCACCAGCAGGATGGATTACTGTAATGGACTCCTTACAGGTCGTCCCAAAAAGGCCATCAGACAGCTGCAGCTCATACAGAACGCTGCTGCCAGGATTCTCACCAGAACCAAAAAATCTGACCATATCACTCCAATCCTCAGGTCCTTACACTGGTTACCAGTTACTTTTAGAATCAACTTCAAAGTATTATTAATTGTCTACAAATCACTCAATGGTCTAGGACCTAAATACATCTCAGATATGCTCATTGAATATAAACCAAACAGACTTCTCAGATCATCAGGATCAAGTCGGTTAGAGATAACAAGGGTTCACTCAAAACCGGGCGAGTCAGCGTTTAGCCATTACGCCACCCGTAGCTGGAATCTTCTTCCAGAAGACATCAGACTTTCACCAATATTCACAACCTGAGCACTGTGCTGGTTTACATCAACTCCACTTCTATTTCTAATTTATTTTTATTTTGCTCTCATTCTTTTTATATATACACTCACACTTTTAATACATTTTATTGCTGTTTTATTGTTTCTTAAAATCTTAAAAAGTATTTGTGATCTTAAATTATTTGCATTTTAAAGCTTATTTCTTTCTGTCAATCATTTTATGTAAAGCACTTTGAATAGCCCTTGTGTATGAAATGTGCTATATAAATAAACTTGCCTTGCATTGCCTTGCCTTGCCTTGCCTTGCCTTACAAGGTGAAAGATTCTGCACAAAACAGATCTTGGGCAGGAATCCAATGGTTTTTAGTGATTAGAATACAGCAGTGGTTGCTGTATATGGATCGCAATTGCCCAAAACTTTTAGTTTCTGGTCATATCTTAGTTTTCTTTTGTTCAGAGGTGATTTAAATATTCATGGTTTGAAACAGAAGGAAAATTTACAGACTTGTGCTGTGTCTTTATGGAGATCCAATGGAAGCCTTTCCTACGTACCCAAAATAACCATTACACCCCAATATCATAGAATATATGGTATTCTTAACTCTAACACGGTTTTGGCATTGAGAAAATGATAGGAACCTATTGGTACTCATTTTCATGCCTAGAGGAGCAAATCGTGACACTGACACGCTTCCTTGAGTGAACCGGCCTGTCTATTCCATGCTTCGCCGTGATACTGGGTTGCCTTGTTAGAGGCATCTACTTGTCCTTAAACGCAGGATGAAACCTTAAAATCCATGCCAAAAAAGAATACATAAAACTGATAAGCAAGTACCTAGCCTTACCTAGCATATTGGCCAAGAGAACAAGTCACCAATGTTCATAGGAGCCCTCTTCAGTTTGGAAGAAGTATCCACATGCTAACTTCAGCTTTACTTAAACAACAGTATTTTTAGAGATTACAGCTCAAGATCCGAAGATGGATCAATGGCAAATCTTATTTTAAGAGGATGACAGGACTGTCAAGGACATGCTCATTCAATGCGCTAGCGAGAGTCTGCTACTGAGTTCTTAGGCCCAGCAATGTAATAGGCAGCATTGATAAACTAAATCTGAAAAAATCTTTAGCACTGTTAATTTATGGAGATATCGATTTAATAGAATCAGTAGAATCAGTTTGATCCTGAGATTAAGAAGAAAAATATAAACCCTAACCATTGGTTGCGAGCACAGAGTGAAACCTAGGTGAATGGATGATCCTGATTGGCTACTGAAACCTCACATGATAGGCCCAGGTGTGTGATTACCATTATGCAGTGAGATCTTTGTTTGCTACATGAATGTCCTTTCATCTGAGTTTGTGTGAGCTGTGAATCCACCAAAGGACAAAGAGTATTAAAACCCACATAGATGCAGCCATGGATTAAATGGAAATGTGCTCATCAACTTTGAGATGCAAGCTGGCTGCATTCCTGGCAGGAAAATACTCATTCATTTTCTCACTGCAGGCTGTTTGTTAGATCGTGTATGAATTGTAAGTTGTTTGTTAGCAGTTAAGCATTTGATGTGCTATGCATGTGCAGCATGTTTAGATCTACTGCTATGTAAAAATATACCTTGAATTATTCTCATGTTATTGTTTGTAGTTGTAACGCATAATTGAATAATAACTATTAATACATTTAAATAAGATGTTTGTTTCTCTGTGTAGGTTATTAAGATTAACATCTATAGTTGTTGGCTAAAAGATCTATAAAATCTGTATCATTGAGCAAGATTTTGACGTTTTGAGTTATTCCTCGGACACTCAAGAGTTGATGAGCCTATTTCAGGTTTGGGCAGACATTGATGCTACATTATTCATGGGAAACTAGATAAGCATTGCCCCTTTATTCACAAGCATCCAGTTTAAGTTTAGTAAGGATGTACTGTAATACATAGGGGTTGCTGTCCATCCACATTGTGAAAAAAATGATCTGTGTCTACTCTGCACTCATTGGACCAGTTAGAGGAGGTAAGTTTTCTGTCCTCTCACACTTTCTTTTTTTATTATGACTACTGTTTATTTACATTTTTTAATTTAAAATCACAAAATCAACACCTTATGATATTAGTTTGTATTTTTCACGTACTGTATTGTCTATATATATAAATTTGATTTGTTTGTTTGTCTTCCTGTTCTAAAAGCAATACATTTCAATAACATGTTACTTGTAAACTTAGACCTTTGGCTGTCCTTTTGTGCAGTGTACGAATTGCGTCAAAGCTCTTGGGGGGTCACCTAACCAGCCCTTTGCATTGTACGTTTTTTATAAAAAAATACAAATTTCTTAAGATTTAGCCTGTTTGATGTCTGTCTTAAGGAGATTTTGCTAAATTATTAACAGTAAGATTACATTTTTTTTCAAAATGTATAACATTTTTCTTACATTTCCTTTTATTTATTTTCTTGTCCTTTGATTCTGTTTCTTTATATTACTGTAATGGAGTGCTGTTCCTTTTTTTGGAATATTAATACAACAATTTATTGGAATGAGTGAGGGCGAGGAAGCATCAAAGTCAATGGGCTGTCTATACAGAGCTGCCAAACCAGCCAGTCCAAAGCATATGAGCGTTATAAACATGATTCATCTCTTGATAATTTAGATCAAGTATATGTAAATATTCAATATGAACCAATGCAGAATAAGAAAAACAAATGTAATTCCTTTGGGCGAAAGCAGCCTTCTCATCAAATTCGGAATTTATGTTTGCAGAACTGAGCGCAAAATAATCTCTAGGGAATGCAAAAGTTTTCTGAAGGAAGAAAATATTCATGGAAAAATGCAAAAGTTTTGCAAAGGAACGCAATGTTCATGGGGAGAGCAAAAGATTTAAAATATTTTCGCTCCCTCTCCTATTTTTTGAGAGGGGGTTTTAACACTAGGTGGCATGGCATCTCACGCACAGAAGCCGTTGGCAAATGCCAAAGTTTAGTGTCACATCCTGTTTCTAGTGGTACATGCCTATTCAAGGGCTCTGGCATGTGCCTCTATTCATTGACACGTCTGGTTTCTAGTGGTTATAGTGTACTATTGATAATCACGAAAAGAACGCATGTTGTGGCACCTCCGAGAGTGACTGCAGCATAATTGTGACATTAATGTGACAAAATATCTTCTTTGTTTTGTTGTTGTGATTGCTTTGTGTATTAAGTGATCGACTAGGTTACGTGGAGTGCAATAAAATGTTGACTGGGACATTGGGACGGTCGCTTGGTACATTACCGATTACCCCAACGGTCGCTTTGTACATTACCGCTTACCCTAACCTCAACTCAACTTTATTTATATAGCGCTTTTTAAAATTTTCATTGTTACAAAGCAGCTGTACATGAGACGCATTGACTACAAGTAAAACAACTAAAGTCATACACCTGTAAAAACAAGAAAAAGGTGAAAAGACAAACATACAAATGCTCCACACACACAATATGCACACATACTTACACACATCGACATAAACGCACACACACAAACAAACTCGCACACAGGCACAGTGAAAGCATACATTTAAGATAAAGGAGAGAGAACCACATGTCAAATATTAAACGGACTGTAAATTCCTATAGGCAATATTAATTATGTAAAACTTCTGAATTCTAAAGCAGCCCCCGGCCAGGCAAACAGTGCAAAACAGTATGCAAACGGTGGCGAGGAACCCAAAACTCCAATCGAGGAAAAAAAAACTCAGGAGAACCCACGCCCAACCAGGGGATTCTATTTCCCCTCTGGCAAAAGGTACTGCCTCTGCACAAGCTCAACAGTGCTTGCACAACAAGGCTAAATAAAAAATAGATATACTTACTAATAAAGTGAATTATAGATTTAAGATTATCATTAACAATCTAATAGCTTTTGAAATTTTGTAGTGAAATCGTGTCAAGTCGCCTCGTCCTTTATCCAGCTCTATCATCTCAGCTCTTGTCAGGTCACCGCTTCCCATTCTCAGCTCTGCCATCAGGTCTGGGCATGAACTGCATGCTGCGGTAACCTTGGAACAAAGAGACAAGACTGGCTGAGAGTAGAGTACTGTTCTGCACTCTTTAATGCAACAAGTACATCATTTGTTGTTGGATGTGTTCCTGGTTCCGGTTGATCTAAATAATGCAGCCTAAATCCTCTGAGGATTAATATTATGGGAGTATAGTGTATGCAAGATTGAAAAGATGCGTCTTTAGTCTAGATTTAAACTGACAGAGTGTGTCTGCCTCCCGGACATAGCAGGGAAGAATATTCCGCTAGATAAGAAAAGGAACTACCACCTGCACTTGATTTTGAAATTCTAGGTATTACCAACTGACTGGACGCCTGAGAGCGCAATGTAGATGGAGGACTGTAATACAATAGAAGTTCACTCAAATACTGCGGCGTTAGACCATGTAGGGCTTTATAGGTAATAAGCAAGATCTTAAAGTTAATGTGATGCTTTGAATAACCAGTGCAAGGTTGACAGAACCGCAGTTATATGCTCATACTTTGTTGTATGTGTAAGAACTCGAGCTGCCGCATTTTGAACCAGTTGGAGTTTTTGTGATAGGCCTGCAGGGCAACCACCTAAAAGTGCATTACAGTAATCTAGTCTTGATGTCATGAATGCATGAATTAATTTCTCTGCATCTGACATCGACAGCATATGACATAGTTTAGATATATCCTTAAGATGGAAAAATGCAATTTTACAGGTGTTGGTGACATGGCTCTCAAATGACAGAATACTATCGAAATCAACGGCAAGATTCTTAGCTGACGACAAGGTTTTTATGGAGCATCCGTCAATAGCTAAGCAGTATTCTTGGTTATTACGTATGGTGGTTTTTGGTCCAGTAAGTAACACTTTGGTTTTGTCAGAGTTCAGTAGTAAAAAATTGTTGCTCATCCAGTTTTTTAAATCGACTATGCATTCCGTTATTCGATGGACCTGCTGTGTTTCATGAGGCTTCTAGGAAATATAAAGTTGAGTATCATCAGCATAACGGTGAAAGCTAATTCCGTGTCGCTTTATTATATCTCCTATAGGTAGCATGTACAATGAGAAGAGCAGAGGCCCTAAGACTGAGCCCTGTGGTACACCGTACTGGACTTGCGATTTGCGGGACACCTCATTGTTTATTGCTACAAATTGAAAACGGTCCGATAAATAAGACTCATTTCAATGCTATTCCGTTAATGCCGACGTAATTTTCGAGTCTATGTAGGAGTATGCTGTGGTCAAAGGTGTCAAATGCAGCACTAAGTTCTAGCAGCACCAACCCTACCCTAACGGTTGCTTGGTACATTATCGCTTACCCTGACCCTAACAGTCGCTTGGTACATTACGCCTAACCCTACCCTAACACATTGAGTCCGACATTTGTGTCCAAATTTTCTGCACGTTAAAAAAGGAATATGACCTTGCATTGTGTCACATTTAAACACTGCCTCTGATATTTTTCTATCCTAAAAAAAAATACATTGATGGAAAGGTTATTTATTCATCTTTTAGATTATATATATATATATATCTCAATTTCCAGTGTCACAAATTTTAGTCATGCATTAAGGGTGTTGTAACATGGAACCCACCTATCACAGAACCCTAACAATATTAGAGAAAAGCTTAGGATGTTTGTTTTGTTAAAATATTTGAGACCCTATGCTCGAAAATATCACATATGCACAGCAAATAGTTGCAACTAATTCCTCATCATGCTTTTGAAAATAGAAACTGATTGTTTTTATTGATTATGTAATGTCAAGGAATTTGCCAGGAGCAAAGGTATTTGAAAATTACATTAGAGGACATGGTTTAGTATTTGCGTTTTCTTGGTTTGGTGGAGACCATTTTTGAAGTAGAGATGTGCCAGCAGGGTCACCAGAGGAGGGGTCACCAGAGGAGGGGACACAGCAAGAGCTAATCCATGATGCTCTGTAGCAGATTATCCTCCTGAACCAGAATCTCAATGCAAGGAGAAGAGCATTTAATATTCATTCAACATTTCAGAGTCTTTAGTTTATTAATATGACAAATTATTAATATTACCAAATAGCTTTGCTTCTTACAATAATAAAATAAACATCAATGAGAACACTCCTGCATGATATATTGTGATAATAATTTTATTATAAAGAATTTGCTGGTGAAGATATTTTACATTTTAATGTCTGGATATAGAATGTTGACTTGACTGTTTTTTGTTATTTTAGACACTCGTGCCATTCCAGCTGCATTTGACTTCCTTTATTTGATTGAACATTGATAAGTTGTATTGAACAATTCCCGGCTCTTCCTAGCTTTGTGATGCCATTGAATGGGGTCCAGGTTTTGTATCTTCAAAAAGGACATGCAATGTAAAAGCAATTCAACATCAGTATAAATGCACTCTGAAGCAAAACAATCTGTTTGTAAGAGAATTATAAACCTCACCCTTATCATGGCTGAGATCCAGACCATTGTGCTATTGATATCACAAGTTTGTGTAAAACTGAAGCTCAGACACATTGGCTTCATCTGGAATTATTTATTAGTAGCAGTACTAGTTGTATAATTGTAAAAAAAAAAATTTCAATAGAAATTAGGGCTCTCAAACAAATAATTGCAATTAATCACAATAAAAGTTTGGGCCAACGTAATATATCGCAACATAATCTATCTAACATAATATCACAGTGTACTTTGCATATTAATTTTGTATTTATAAAAACAAACACATACATGTATTTGAGAAAAATATAAAATATGAAAATGTATAAACATTTTTATATATATATATATAGAGATGGTGGTCTAGTGGGTTAAACCACTGAACTGGTAAATCAAAGGTTGCTGGTTCGATCCCAGCAGCCACCACCAGTGTGTCCTTGAGCAAGACACTTTACTACATGTTGCTCCAGGGGGATTGTCCCTGTAATAAGTGCTCTTTAGCCAAATGACTAAATGTAAATGTAAATATATATAATTCTAATTATTGGTAAATATAAATACTGTTAAAATAATGTAAATATTTCCTAAATATCTGTGTGTGTTTATAAATAAAAAATGAATATCCACCGTACAAAAACATAATTTATATAAACACAATCTTTATATCTGGATGTGATTAATCGTTTGACAGCCCTAAAGAGAATACATCTAACCTGAAAAAAGCTCTTATGCAATGGCATTCAAATTTTCAATGCCTAGGCTATACATTCCATCCTAACACACACGCACATCTTGCACATCATGTGTAAAATATCTCCTTATGAATGAATGTATTTATAAGTGGTCGGTTTGCAATGACCTTTCGAGTGCTAATGCTTGCGTTTCATGGTGTCCGAGCTCATAATATGTCAACGTTATGCCAAAGGCTCCTGGAATAACTGCAGATTCAGACTGCATGCTACATACTACGCATGCATCCTCTGACAAATAAAGCTCCAGAACTGTGATTTGAGATAAAGCAGCTCTCTCACTGTATAATAAACACCCAGAACCATAAGTAATCAAATAATTGCCCCAACACCACATAAACTGTTTAAAATATGCAAGAAATTAGTTATGCCTCAGGTCACTGGTCTGATAAAGATGCCATGCACAATACATACATGTCACAGCACATTTGCATTCACAGATGCATTCACATACTCCGATTCAGACCTCAAAGGAGTCATGAATGCTTATGTACCAACACGCACACACATTACAAATGATTTGCACATGTGAGTAAGATGTTTGGGACAGATCAGCACTTGAGGCGGAGTGAATCAGGGCTGTGATGTGGTGAGATTTGTTCTTCTCCTGTCTGTCAGTGTGTTTTACATCTACACTCACTGATGAGGAGGAAAGACAGTGCTCGGACCACCCATCCTCCACATCTGCTGACATAAACCCTTGATCTGAGTCAAGGAACAGACCAACAGTCTCTCCTCATCTATCGAAGTTAGACATATGGGAAACTGTATTGTTTTGACAAATGAATGAGTGTTAGACAGGGCTTCTTCTTTCTACTAGTATTGGCTGTTTTTTAGCCTGGGTGTAATGTTAGAGTGCTGTCTGTCATTAAATATGTCACACTACTTTCACCAATTATGCACATGCTTTATTTAAGGAGTATATAACTAGGGATTTTTAAGGTCCTACTTTGGTTTATGATGTGTCCAACAACAAGTTTATGTACATAGAAGGTGTTAAACATGATTATTTGGTAACAAAAGGCAGTTATTCTAACCTTTCTTCTTGACTGACACTCAAATGATTCGTTCCGTTCATCTGTCTAATCCCCTCCTTTCCGCTAGCCTAGTCTGATGTGATTTGTCAGATGGTCTAGTCTGCTGTGATTGGTCTACCGTGAATGAGGCTCACGAGCTACAGTGTTTGGGGGAGAAGAGTGAAGTTTTCATGGGCAGTCCTTGCAAAATGACAATATGTAGTGACGTAAATCAGCAGCGGTTTGCGAATCGGACTAAAGAACGACTCGTTTGTTTGATTCAGAGTCAACTACCTTTTTTCCAAGCCAACAACTTTCTTATTCATTCACCTTCGGATTTATTACTTGGCAGACTGCTTACTTTCAAACACAGCAACATTTTGTCCTTTTCATGATCTCATGTACTCTTTAAACACATAACAACTTTCATGCAGTTATTAACTAAAGAAGATTACTCTAATTCTTCTTAATAATTAATTGCTGAGTGTGTGTCCTGCAGGACTACTGAATAGCCTTCAGCTTGTTCAAAACTCAGCAGTTAGAGTGATACTCGAGGACCATTTATAGAACGTTTTTAACTATAAACAGAAAATATTTTACCCTCTTACTTCTGGCTTGCTCATTGGTGGTCGACTAAGATCTGTCAAGAGATATCTATTCTTAATGTCATTGTGAACACAACTGTTTAACTAAGGTCTTTACCTCTTTACAGTTTGTAACTTAAATGTAAACTTAACAGTTTGACATTATAAAACCGCTGTCATGAGTTGTTTTGCATTCCACTGTGGTCATTTCTAAGACAAGATAAAGCTATTTATAAAAACAGACTTTGTTAATCATAACTTCTTTACAGTGATTTAAAAAACATCTGTGTAGTGCAAAACAGGGTCTTTAAAATGTGCATTTTAGGTGCAGTAATGGTATATTTTAGTTATTTTAAGTATTAGAGATGGGCTGGTTTTGTTTGACCATAGGGCTAGATTTGTCACACATATCTGACAAAACTGATTGGCACAATTTTTATGATTATACAGAAGAGAACTGGCCTTGGTCTGATTAAGCCACAGATATACTACTAGCACCTGTGTTTGTTTCTGTTTGGGTAGGCGTAGCTGTGTTTCATTTGGAGGCTAAGTAGGACATATCCTCTGTAGTCAGCGGTGTCCTCAACCTAGAATTTGAAGAGATGGCCTTCATATCGCAAAGGAAGAAAATAAAAAAAAGCTTTGTGTTTTGGAATTTTAGGAGGGTTAAAACCCTTGGAATCAAACCAACAACCTTTTGCAATGCTCAAACCAATTAGCCACAGGACCCGAGAAAAAAAAAAACGGAACACAAACAAACATGGTGGGACTGGTCACAGCCTCTCACTCCCCATTTCTGCACAGTGATCTCTTGTGTGTGCTGTCTGCATGCTGAACCCCAGAACAGAAAGTGTCGAGTGTGATAAACTCTGCCTGGTTTAAGAGCACTGAATGGAACGCCCCATGGCCTTCGCTGAGCTTGACAGCATTTCATAAAATAACATATGGCTCTGAAACTGCGACCGCAACTACTTCACACTTTCTTCCTAAACCTGAAGACAAAACACAGCATTATCTTGAAAGAATCCAGAAATAATTCAACAATAAAGCTATATAAAAGTTACTAACACTTTGAAAATATGTTTATTTTAATGTTTGGAAAATGCACTTGCATAAAAAATTTCACAGTATCATATTATTTCTCCTGGACAAACAGATAAACAGAAATGTGGATGTACTTAACGTATGGGGCTTGCCCATTTATTGAACTTTAATTTAAAGTAGTAGTTTAATATTTGACCTGTGGTTCTCTCTCTCCTTTATCTCAAATGTGTCCTTTCACTGTCCATTTGTGCGAGTGTGTTTATGTGTGTGAGTGTGTTTGTGTGTGTGCGTCTATGTCAATGTGTGTAAGTATGTATGCATATTGTGTGTGTGGAGCATTTGTATGTCTGTCTTTTGTTGTTTTCCACCTTTTTCTTGTTTTTACAGGTATATGCCCTTAGTTGTTTTACTTGTAATCTATTGTGTCTCATGTACAGCTGCTTTGTAACAATGAAAATTGTAAAAAGCGCTATATAAATAAAGTTGAGTTGAGTTGAGTAGTTCACTTCAAAATTTGCCCCAAATTTTGAAGTGAACTACTAGCTGTTTTCCACATATTTTAGATCTGATGTTGGAAGTGAAATTTACACTGAATTGCTCACTCTCTAATCACTCATCGTGCTCTTTTATCCCTCTCACCATCCTTGTCAAAACAAGGGTCATTTTCACTCTCTCTTACCCGCTTCATGATCCTTGAAGGCTCCACTGTCATGGTTTCAACCTTTCCTTGTCAGGTATTTCCTGGTTTAGAGGTGGAATCATACAGAATCCTTTGTTTTATGTGGGGAGAGACGTTTTTGATCTTCTTGGCTTTCCCTACTCTCCCCGAGTCTCGTCTGTGTTCCCGCCCTTCCGTCTCATTAGCCTCCCCTTAGTGTTTTATCTGTTTCACCTGGGCTCTATTAATTACCCTGTGTTTTGTCTCCCTATAAAACATCCTCATGTTTCATTGTCCTCTGCGCATTCATTGTAAGTGTCACCTTACCTTGTAGTGTTGATGTGTTCCAGTCTACAGCTTTATACTTGTTACCTTGTTCCTGTTACCTTGTTCCTGTTCCCCCCCCCTTCCTAGTAAGTTTAGTTTAGTGTTGCTTCAAGTGTTTGTTTTGTAGTGTAGTTAGTCCCTGTTCTTGTTTTGTTTAAATATTTAACTCTGTCTTGTTTTCCCCCTCGTGGGTTTGTTTTGCTTTTTTGTTTTGTCTTGTTAATAAATCTCTCACCTCCTGTCGTCCTGCCTCTGCCTGCAATTGGGTTCTACCCTTGAGCTCTCATGACAGAATGAACGCGCCTAACAGAACCCAGCAGGCAGTCAAAGTGAACTGCTTGCGGTCCCGCCAGGCACACCACCTCTGCTGTATCCGTCAAGGTAACGATGATCTGGGGACCTACGTCGATAGATTTCTCGATGCCGCAGAGGAGGTGGTCTTTGGGGAGGAGGAGTTGGCGGTGTTGTTCAGCCGCGGCCTCAGGGATCCTCTGTCGCCAGCAGAGATGAGGATGCTGAGACCGCTGGACTTCGATGTCGTGTGGCGGTATGCCACGAACAGGCCAGAGTCCAGGGTCCCAGTACAGTCCTGTTTTCCATCTCCGCTGGTCGCTATCCCGGAGGGTCGTACTCTGCAGGTCGGGGTTATGGGCATCACCGCTCCCTCCGCCTCATCCGCAGCAGCTTCACCACCGCCATCTGGTCTCCGTGGCAAGCGGGGGAGGAGAACTTCTTCGGGGTCTTCCTCGGAGGCCTCCAACCCCGAACCAGATTTGACCTTCACCTCCTTCCTTCAGCCGACCACCAGACGGGTGGCTCGGCTGAAAAAGAAGAGACAACGGAGGGCAGACAGGAGTCCTGTGGTCCCGAGTCCTGTGGTCCCGAGTCCGGAGGTGTCAAGCCCCAAATATTTTTTTGGGGGGCGCCGTGGGGATGTGGCGGTCCGAGCAACCAGCCCGGCCGCAGACTCTCCCCAGCAGCCGGCACCAAGCCCGGTCCAGCAGCCGGCACCAAGCCCGGTCCAGCAACCGGCACCAAGCCCGGTCCAGCAGCCGGCGTCAAGCCCTGTCCAGCCGGCCCAGCAGCCGGCGTCAACCCCTGTCCAGCCGGCCCAGCAGCCGGCGTCAAGCCCTGTCCAGCCGGCCCAGCAGCCGGCGTCAAGCCCTGTCCAGCCGGCCCAGCAGCCGGCGTCAAGCCTTGTCCAGCCAGCCCAGCAGCCGGCGTCAAGCCCTGTCCAGCCGGCCCAGCAGCCGGCGTCAAGTCCTGTCCAGCCGGCCCAGCAGATGGCGTCAAGCCCTGTCCAGCCGACGATCCAGTCGGCCTTCCAGCCTGTTTCCCGTCTGGCATTCCAGCCGGCCTTCCAGCCGGGGTCCAGCCCAGCAGTCCTGCGGGGGACTAGGACAGTTCCCCCGAGGACTTCCCCTGTCAAGCCCTCTGGGGCTCCGGGCTCTGGCGGCTCCCCACGGGCTAGGACTTCCCCACACAGCCCTACCCCTTCTGGACGGTCCCCTGTGTATTCTTGTTTGCCCCCACCCCCCCTCCCTTGTCTGTTATTTTTATTGTCACACCCTAATCCACTCATTGTCATGTCTTGTATCCCCCTTATCATGTTGACCATGTCTGTCTGGTTTTAGTCAATGTCCCAGTCTGCCTTGTCTTGTTCGTGCCTTTGAGGAGCATCAGGTTGCTGCTCCTTAAGGCGGGGGTTCTGTCATGGTTTCACCTCTCCTTGTCAGGTATTTCTTGGTTTAGAGGTGGAATCATACAGAATCCTTTGTTTTATGTGGGGAGAGACGTTTTTGATCTTCTTGGCTTTCCATACTCTCCCCGAGTCTCGTCTGTGTTCCCGCCCTTCCGTCTCATTAGCCTCCCCTTAGTGTTTTATCTGTTTCACCTGGGCTCTTTTAATTACCCTGTGTTTTGTCTCCCTATAAAACATCCTCATGTTTCATTGTCCTGTGCGCGTTCATTGTAAGTGTCACCTTACCTTGTAGTGTTGATGTGTTCCAGTCTACAGCTTTATACTTGTTACCTTGTTCCTTTTACCTTGTTCCTGTTCCCCCCCTTCCTAGTAAGTTTAGTTTAGTGTTGCTTCAAGTGTTTGTTTTGTAGTGTAGTTAGTCCCTGTTCTTGTTTTGTTTAAATATTTAACTCTGTCTTGTTTTCCCCCTTGTGGGTTTTGTTTTTCCTTTTTGTTTTGTCTTGTTAATAAATCTCCTTCACCTCCTTTCGTCCTGCCTCTGCCTGCAATTGGGTTGTACCCTTGAGCTCTCATGACACTCCACGATCCCACATGTCTCGTCTGTTTGTGTTGAACAACAAAAATCTTGGTAAATGATTTCTGCATAAATATTCTCTTTTTGTTTATCCTCATACGGATGATATATGTCCAAAGCCTATATGTACAAATACTGTCAATAATAGTTTGTATATGTCCATATATGAATATGTGTCTATTTCTTGTTACGTTAAAGCTGTTACGTTATGTAGGAGAGTGGAATTATGGGAAATATCGTTTTCACCATCCAGAGGCGTATGAAGATCGCCCATCATGCTCACGGACGAGGTAATGAATGAATTGTATGTTATGTCATAGTAATGAATAAGCTTACAATAAACGTGGAATGCTACGTTAGCCCACGACTGATACTGGATTTTGTAAATTGATTTGGTACCGTAATGCTACGTAGTTTTATGTGTTTAAAACAGTCATACAGTTGTCGTTTATAAAGTAAATGTGAACGAACCCACAGTATTTACAAGTAACAATACTGGCTACATATCTTTTTTTTGCGACATACAGTATGTTGTATTTCATAGGGTAACTGCATTCATAACTATTCAAATAATCTTTGTTGAGTCCAGGTTGGTCGCGAAGCTTTCTCCGTTTAGAAAACGCCACGATATTAATCCTTGTTTTATTTCTTCGTTTGTCCATAATCCTCCTTGCCTCATTTGGAGTACGTTTACGCTTTTTTGCATTTCCTTTACTCGCCAAAAGAGTAATCGTGACCCATATTAACATAACAACAGATCCTGTGTCTCAGATGATGTAACCACTGCTGCATTTGCGTGTTGCGGTAGTTTCTACAACCGGAAACTGAGGGTAGTGCGGAGCAGCGGATATCAAGTCACTGACTAACAAAATGATTCCATATTGTGGCTTTAAGCAGATATAGTCATCCATGTTTTTTTGATACAATGTAATATTTAGTTGTGCTCAGAATCTGACCATAAAAAAAATATTTAGATATAACTGTAGTAACTGAATTAACAATTGAAAAGTCATCATAAATAATATCATTGTTAATCTTACATCATAAATTCCCTCTATATTAAGGTATAAATCTTTAGATGTAAAATAATAAATGTATTTGACATATTTTACATCTTTAAATCTGTATAAATGTATTATTCTTACATTATAGGATCTGGTTTATGTTTATGTTTTTAAGTTGATCTTTTCTGTCCCTTGTCATTTGCCAGTTGTGCATTAACCTGTAGAGAGACTGGAAAGTTCTCTTCCACAGAACTGGTACACATGCAGTGAAGCAGTCAAGCGGAAGTTACTGTCCTTTTTTCTTTCATACCGTGTGTTTCACACACTCATTCAACATTTAGCTGGAGGGGTCATACACTATGCTGCCCCTGACACATGCATCATTACAGCCCCACATGCAGCATACCAGAGAGTCCTCTTACAAACAATTTATGATGTGTATCAAAAGAAAGACTGCTGATCTTGAAGCAATTAAGATAAACCTGTGATTATGATATGAAAAAACACTTTATCATTATTATTATGACTAACTATCACGCATTACTCACTGCACATTAAACAGAAACAGAAAAACATTTTTTTATCTTTGAGACAACTTTTGATGTTCCCTGTTAACTGGGTTAATGAACACTTAGCATCCCAGTGTTAAACACAGAACGTATGCTTTGCATAAGATCCTCACAAAGACCAGTGTATTCTTGGAGGATGTTGTGAATTCAGTGCCCGACTGAGTGTTGTTGTGAAACGGTATTCAGGTAACCGAACGCAGTGGAAATGTCGAGAGCAGCGTGTTCCTGCAGTACGGCGAGTCTTTGAAGACTGAATGGGAGAGTTATGTAACATCTCTATCACACATGCTCGACTGTGTGACTGCCAGAGGAAGACGCAGAGAGATGCGAGAGGAGAAACATCACTGCTTGTTGCCATCGGCTCACTTTACTTGTTAGAAGTGTTCAGTGGAGAGGCACTGATAAAGATGAGGGCCGATGAAGAGCGATGTCTGAGTTTAACTGCTTCTTCATGCCACATCCTCAGTTAAATCCTTTATTTATTGATTAATTGAGAGATGGCTCGACTATATTGTAAATGTAATTATGCTCAATACGTTTTATAGAATGGTGAATATGACGTAAAATTGTCATTTACATATTTTACGATGTTTAATAAGAAAGAAAATCATAGATGAAATTTCCGAACAATTTTTCCTATATACCAATGAGATATTGATATGCATGTTTTTTTTCTCGATTAGAGTTTTGGGTTCCTCGCCACCGTTTGCATATTGTTTTGCACTATCTGCCTGGCCGGGGGGGCTGCTTTAGAATTCAGAAATTAGAAATAATTAATATATAAGAATTTATAGTCCGTTTAATATTTGACCTGTGGTTCTCTCTCTCCTTTATCTCAAATGTGTCCTTTCACTGTCCTTTTGTGCGAGTGTGTTTGTGTGTGTGTGTGTGTTTTAGTGTGTTTGTGTGTGTGCGTCTATGTCAATGTGTGTAAGTATGTATGCATATTGTGTGTGTGGAGCATTTGTATGTCTGTCTTTTGTTGTTTTCCACCTTTTTCTTGTTTTTACAGGTATATGCCTTTAGTTGTTTTACTTGTAATCTATTGTGTCTCATGTACAGCTGCTTTGTAACAATGAAAATTGTAAAAAGCGCTATATAAATAAAGTTGAGTCGAGTTGAGAATCCGATATTTCTCCTGAGAAAAAGAGCCATATACGTTTTACAATGTCTCCATTAGAGTTTCAGAAGAGATCTCAATATGTCACAAACTGAGGTCAGATGGTCTACAACCAAGTCAATGTTATGGAAGATTTTGATGTGAACTCAAACGTTTCTCTTCAAATCTTCTTCTGGTGTTCCAGTTCCACACCTGTTTTTTCGCAGGTGGTTTTTATTAGTAGTAAAACCATGATAACCACACATGTAGCATACTGTTTCCTCACAATAATGGTGTAAAACGATGGCAATAAAAATGCCAAGTACACTTTCTAAAAGAAATCCAAGTCAACCACCCAAAAAATTTATTCACATCAGAATCCAACTAATGCATAAATAAACAAAAAAAATTTAGTCGAAGCAATAGCAAAAGATGTCGCACAAGAGCGCATGGACAATGACCAATAGAGCCGCATGGTGACACTGAGATGGGCTGACAGCTTGTGTTTGTGTGCAAGCTTAGACTGTGATCGGGGTTGACCGCTTTGTCTCGTAGAGGTTATGCCATCGCCAGCAGTGCGGCTGACATAATGAATGAATCTCAGGTTCCACACATCAGGTCAGTTCTTGAAAGAAACCTTACATTTACTAAGGTTTGTGAACCCTTTCTTTCCGTTTCTCAGACACACTCGAAATGCTTGCTGTGGAATGATGTGCTCAGTAATAGCACGTATGCAGTCGGCCGGAGGAGTCTGATCTTGCCAGCATGACTCAAATTTTTCTGCAGGCCACAATCCCACATTTTTACATGTAGCGCATTAATTTATGGGATCTATTTTAAACGTGTTTTCCCCTTAGGATGATGCCACATCCTCTTCGGAAGAGGGTTGTGCAAAACGGCGGATAATGCTGAAATAATCTTTAAGCAATTATGCAAATCCCGTGAGGACCTCACCCTGGAAATGATGAGATGATAGTAAAGCTGTACATTAAAAACATGCAAGAAATTACGTTTAAATTTGGCACATGAGATTCATTTGCTTTACAGTACAGTGTCCACATTTAGCATTGAAAATGTGCATTACTCTTACAATTGTATGCTGTATTGAAGCTGTGTGTAAATATTAAAGGCATGGTCTGGTGCTTACATCGGAGTCGTGGGCTCCAGATCCGGTGAGCCACTATATTTAAAGCATGTCTCTCCATGTCCACTGCATACATGTGCCAATTAAAGCCTGTCCCTTCATTTGCTTATAAGAGAAGGTGAGAAAACTAGCAAATCTACTGGGAAATCCTTGGAGAGCAAACCAAGAGGGCTAATTTAATGACATCTCATAATTAAGAATGATGAAGGGGATAACTAGATTTGGATAATATAGTAAATCAAATTCTAAAACATTTATATAAAATGCCATCTTAAACATCAACATTTATAATAGCTATTATTAGGCTTCTGTATACTATATGACAAACATCTAACTTTTATTTAATAGAAACATTATTAGACAAATAAACTATTTGGTCTGTCAATCAATTTTGGAAGCATTATCATTTTTGGAGGTCAAGCCGACAGACTCCCAATGCTGTTCACCAAATATCCACAAACATTAGCACTTTCTTTCATTAAAAGAAAAAAACATCTCTTGATTTTAACCTCTGCTGTAGGATGTGTATAGATCTATTGAACTTCCCATTGTTTACTAGGCTATATTTACTGTTGAGTCTAACGACAAGCTTGTGACTTAATCATTTGAGTTATTTTCGATGAAAGCGTCAGTTACATAAATAAATGTAAGACTGTACTGTCACCTGCTGGAACGTTTATGTAAAGACACTAGATTAATGCTGCGTTCCAGACATCTCGGATTTAGGTTAATCCCCACCTCAAACGGAAATATCGTCTGAATTTAGTAACATTAAATAGTATTTAGTAACATTTAAAAAAATAATGATTAAAATCATAAAATATATTAAATTTAAAACAACTCCAAAACAATTAACATTAATGGATTCATTGTGCGACTTTAAAAATGCATTGTGATCTGTTTTATTGTACATACCCTGCCGTTTAAAGGGTCATTAATTCTTAAACATGTAAAAATCTCTGAAGGCTTAAAAAAATTTGAAATATTTTTTGTAGATAGAAATGTAAATGAATATATATGTGACATTTATAATAAATAATGTTTATAAGGCAGGCTGAGACCTCAAACTGTACAAGAGTGCATTTCTACTAATTCCAGGCAAAATGTGGTCACACTGAAGTGGCTAAAATACAAAAGCCAAGCTATGTTTATGGTTATCTATGGTTTTGTGGTTTCTATTGTTTTAAAATGTTGAGAAATAAATGATTAGCTACTTAATTGACCCCCAAATTTAGTCTGCTATTTTACATTCTCAAGACATGGCACTTGAGGGTGAGTAACCGATGACAGAATTTTCATGTTTGAGTGAACTGTCTATGTCAGTGGTTCCCAACCTGGGGTCCGCGACCACCTAGGGGTCCGCCAGAGTTCACATGATCTGACTTCACATGGGAGCTGACTCACATTAAGGTTAAATAAAGTTGCATAAAATGTTCCGCTAATCATTTTATATAAAAATGGTGTGCTTACAATACCAAGATAATGCAGTCAAAAATTGTTATATCTTATATAAAATAATAATTTCAATTTCCAGCTCCATCGGCAGAGGATAATACAAACATAATAAAACATAACAAAAAGCCCTCCCGGCTCTCGTCCCGCCTGAGAAGGGGGAGTCTGCAGACCTGGAGCATGCAGTTTTGCGCCACAGCAGTTTTACGCCCCATGCAGTTTTAGGACCCTGTTGTTCCTTATTTCTCCAGTAGGGGTTCGCTGTTCATTATGAACCACCAGAACAGACCTAAGAGATAACTTCGTCGTCTATCGTGAGTTAGAGGTATGGTAAATAATCGTTTTTCTTACTAAGAAATGGTACAACATGCATCGTTTTTTGACGATTAATTGATATGGTTATGAATTAATTTAAACATCTTAACATATATATATATATATATATATATATAATATAGATATTGGTGAGTGTAATTTAAACTCAAAGACAATACAATTAATACTTATTGGCGACCAGGTCAATGTTGTGTCTGGATCAACCTTAGCTAACCACGTGTATGCCAACTCGATATCTCTTACTCATTTTCATATTTATTTTCTTTATAATTTATTCTCATTTTGTCTCTGTAGTCAATGCGAGATGGCCTTTCCTGGTAAGATATTCTTCTGACCCATTTAACTTGCATTATATATTATATATAAACCATTTCAGTTTAGCTGCACACGTATTCAAGTTTTTTGTAAAAAAAATCAGTAATTGAGCACCAACAACCACAAACATGTTCAAACTCAAATTGAAAACATAAGTCCCATATGGATCTTGATTTGAGTTGTTAAAGAGATGATCCAATTATCTATTGTACATAAAATATACCTCTTTGATATTTTCCATTAAATATTTTAACTTAATGATCTGGATTATAATGTATGAGCACCTTATATGGGTTTTATCACGTTTGTGATTGTTAGTGCTCAATTGATCGTGTATCTTGTTTTCTTAATAGTAGTTGTTGGCTGGCTAATTAGGCTTATGTTGTGATATCATTGATCTCGTTTGTAATCATTCTTGGAAATAAAAAAAAATATATTAAATGATCATGCAGTTCCACTGTCTTGTTATTTCAAAAAAAATTAGAAAAATAAATCTCTCTCAACTTGTATTAATTATACAGCAGGGGCGTAAAACTGTATGGAAGCAAATAAGAGACATAATGTTTTGAAATTTAACAGCCTATGAATACTTGATTTTGATTTTTTTTTACTTTGGAAACCATGTATCTGAATTTATTTGTTTCGAATTTACCTCTATGAAATTTAAATATGAAAATTCTTGATTTCCAATTTAAAAACCTGAATTTAATGCTCACAAATTCAGATACAAAAAAAAATCAATTTACAGAATTTCATATAAAATACATTCAGATTGATCAAATTTGATTGCTCTTATTCAGATCTCAAATTTCAAGTTAATACTTTTCGAAGAAAACATATGTCTAATTCGACTGCTCAAATTCAGATCGAAAAATTCAAGTTAAATATTCACATGGTAACATCCGGGCTACACAGGATAGGAAAAACAGTTGCGCCCAGAGCCCGTCTGCAATTGAACCGAACCATTGAACCGAACCAATGAACCGAACCGACGTCAAAAAAATAATAAAAAAAATAATAATAGTTCCAAAAAATAATTAGCAACAACATACTTTTGTTCTGTAGAGTCTGATTGTACATAAACAGCAAACTTACCGGAGCGCCATCATTTTCCCTAGAAGTCATCTTCTTTACAGGTTTAATATCCGTGCCTTGACCTCTTCTTGGATCATGACAGACAGTCAGGTTGTCGTGCTCTGATAGGCCGCCCGACGTCGGTTCATTGGTTTGGTTCAATGGTTCGGTTCAATTGCAGACGGGCTCTGGGCTCAACTGTTTTTCCTATCCTGGGTAGCCCGGATGTTACCATGTTAATATTTAACTTGAATTTTTCGATCTGAATTTGAGCAGTCGAATTAGACATATGTTTTCTTTGAAAAGTATTAACTTGAAAATTTAGATCTGAATAAGAGCAATCAAATTTGATCAATCTGAATGTATTTTATCTGAAATTCTGTAAGTTGATTTTTTTTGTATCTGAATTTGTGAGCATTAAATTCAGGTTTTTAAATTGGAAATCAAGAATTTTCATATTTAAATTTCAGAGGTAAATTCGAAACAAATAAATTCAGATACATGGTTTCCAAAGTAAAATAATTCAAAATCAAGTATTCATAGGCTGTTAAATTTCAAAACATTATGTCTCTTATTTGCTTCCATAAAACTGCATACTCCCCCTACTGGAGAAATAAGGAACAGCAGGGGCGTAAAACTGCCTGGGGGCGCAAAACTGCATGCTCCAGGTCTGCAGACTCCCCATATAGTGCCGCCTTGCTCGTTACAAACGTTAATGCGATTGTAGGGGGAAGGACCGAGGGAGTTGCCCAAGAGAAGGGGTGTGGTTATAGGGTTAACGCCTTAACTGGCAGCCCATATTTTAAAACATAGACAAAAAAATGCACTATGCAAACTTAAACCGCTGTAACTGTTGAATGCTTTGGAGTAGAGACATAAGGTTGGTCTCTTTTGAAAAAAAGACACTTGGAGGATTATTGTAGAAGTTAAAAAATAAAATTATAATAATGTGTCTAAAAGGTATTGGATATTAAATGTATTGTTCTGAAAATGTGCTGTAATATTTATTTTGTTTTATGAAATATTAATATAACAAATGGGCCTAAAAATTATAAAAAGTATTAGCCATAGGTCTAAACTTGGTTTCTGTAAGTATTTTAGGTGAAATATAACAAATGGTCACTAGGAGACACCATAGCTCTAGGATGATCCCCAAAGGTCACTAGGTTGCTTGAAATGACATCTGACACCACAGACCAAACACATACATGCACATATTTTTTTGAACTTTTTCCAAACTTTATAAAAATATTTTCACTTTTTGATGCAAATTGTAATTGAAACGTGAACGAAAACAAAAATATAAAATTACCGGAAATCTAAATGTCAAACTATCTATATAATGTGAAGTATTTACAACTCTTCACAACATCTAAACACTACAAATTATTAGCATCATGCCAGTTATTGAAGCAATCTCGTTTTGCTTGGAAAAAAGTAGGCTGCACATCCTTGGCAGAACACAGTTGTTTTCTGATGGCACAATTGGCATCTAGCCTGAAGTCACTTTTATCTGTGACGTGTTTTGGCCTGTGGCAGACATGGCTTGTCATTTGAGTTGCTCGAGCAGGAGGGGCAGGCTCACTTTGAGGCATCCAGTCTGCAAGCTCCATAACCAAAGCTTTACGGAATTCTTGCTGTGACTTCGCTCTTTGATTATGATCCGCAGCGAACTGCCGGTGCAGAATGAACGCATTTACCACTGCTATGTCGACAAAGTGGAAGAAAAGTGAGCGGTACCACTTTCTGAGCACTTGGTAATACCCAACAAGGGCATCGGAGAGATCAACTCCTCCCATGTGCCTGTGTGAAAAATAATAGAACAATTCTAAATTCAAACATAACCAGGCCCGGCAAAGGATGGTATCTCGACTTATAAGGAGGCACAGGCGGACTAGTGTTATTTTTTTGTTTTTTATTGTTTTATGTTGAATTTTTCCCACTGTGTGACTACCACGAGGATGGAAGGTGACATGCTGTAGGCAGATATGAGACCTCTATTAATCGTATGTAGAGAGTGTTTCACTAGGGTGTTATTTGAAAGTCATGCTATGATTTGCGTGTATTTCTTTATGTTTCTTTAATTTGGTTTGCTGTGCTGTGGATGTATGTGAACGCTCATCTATGCTGAGGTAATTTGGGGACCGTCCTCGTGCGTAGCACTTGTGTGAGTGCCACCAATAAAAACTTTACCCTGAACCTGTTTTGTGTATTCATTGCAGAGAGTACTGTAACACGATGATTCTTTGTCGGAAATGAAGAAAAAGTTTAGATGCTCTGACAAAGCCTACTTAAATTGAGGTTTTATTGAAGGACAAGACAAGTATCGGCCAGAATGTGTGTTCTGTGGTGAAAAAGTGGAAAATGACAGCATGAAACCAAGGAACATGAAAAGACACCTTGTAAAATAAGCAGTAATTGACAGTAGGCTGAAATAACCTAAACATTTGTTTGAGTATCAAGTAAAAATGTCATTAAATCTTTTAAATTACTCATCTTAACCATTTCATTTATGATAAAATTATTTAATTTATTTATATTTACTATCTATATATGTGAGTAGCAATTATGTGTGTTTCTGGGCCCCCTACAAATAGGAAAATAAAAAGGGGGTCTGCTCTTCTTGGCCCTAAATCAGCCTGGGCCCTTAGAATCGTCCTAACCTTCCACCCCTATACGGCGTCCATACACACATACATGAGGGTTGGGGGGGCTCAGATTGTCATATAAGTACATGGGGGTCCTAAGGAAAAAAGGTTGGGAACCACTGGTCTATGTAATCCTGGGTTTCACCACAACATGCCAAGTCAAATGAAATAGATTACAGATTTACAAAATACAGGTGTCCTGAAGAAAACATTTTAAAGGTGCTTAAGGGTATTGTTGAAAAACGCTGTTGAATGCAGCGCATGGGTGAAGAAAATATTTTAATAACAGGAAGATCAAGAAACGCAAGTCTTTACTGTAAGGCGATTTTATTAAGTGTAAAAATATAAAAGTGGAATTTCTAAAGAACAGTCTTATTAAAAACAAATTTGCAAACCACACTTGCATTCAGTCAAGTTTTTAACTTTATAAATGTAGCATTTGAATGACCGGACAGAAGACACTCAATTTCAAAATCTGTTATCCAAAATGTGGCTCTACCCATGTCAAACAGGCTATTCATGAGACTTTGTTCAATCAATGTCAAATTCTCAACACGTACTCGTTACAGCATGTTAACATCTTACAGGTACACTGAAAAGAAAATAAATACATGAACTATCACGAATTATAGACAAACAGGCTTATGAGTAAATATCTATACTGAAAAAACATATCACGCACAGCCCAATGATGGTCACCAACATTTTTTTAGCAAAAACACAATATTAGTGTGCTTAAGTAAATTGCTACAATAGAAACAGCTAATTATAGTGTGTATTCTGCATTGACATCACAAAACGACTCTTTCAGGCACAGTTAATGTTGCCTGTATTGATCACATCACACTTTTAATCCACTTCACTCAAAAGAAGTTCTCATCAAGAGTCATTTAATGGAATAAAATGAAACATCAAGAGACAGTAGAAACATGGTTAAAAAACGTTTTCATTGGCATTGATCATCAGGTGCTCATATCTCATCACTCAGTCCGATAGAGACTCTGTCCAAAGGCCACGCCAGGTGCTTACAAATATGTTATAAAAATATATTGCGTACACTGTCCCAGCAGTTGGATCTATTGAGAATATTACTTACAAACAAATATATTCAGAGTAAAGAGAGTAAAAAAATCTACAACAGATAGCAGCTATTTGAGTTTAAAAACAGGAATTACAGGCAGCTAAAGGGAAGGTGTTGGAGTTCATGAACTGTCACGTCCAGGTCAAATGTTGTGGCTGAAAGAAGATTATTTTTTGCATATGAAACACACATGGTTCTTGAACAATTTTAAAGAGTCCTTTGGTTGACCATCATATATACTTTGTTTATCTGTAAGGTGCCTATCAGCTATGTTAGGTTACATCACTAAGGAATACTGTTCCCAAGGATCCACTTGTTTTACGTGAGTGTTCCATTTTCGACAGCCATTTACAAACACTATTTATTTGGCATAAACTTATTTATGCCAAACTTTTATCAACTCATAGGTGTTCACTATAGTCTCTAGGCTCACGGAATCTCTATCAATATGTTTATAATTAAAGAGTAAATAATTTGTGATTTTTAAGGTCCTACTTTGGTTTATGGAGTGTCCAACAAGTTTACGTTCATACACAGTGTAAAAACACTTTCATTTTCTAATAATGGGCAGTTATTATTACCATGCTTTTTGACTGACTCTCAAATCCTTAATTCGGCGATCATCTTTCTAATCCCCTCCTTTGTGTCTCCCAACACTGATTTTGTTTGTCAGATGGTCTAGTCTGCTGTAATTGGTCTACCGTGTGCAGTGTCGTACATTGAACGCAGACGGACACAATAAATCCGACCCGTAACAGAAATTAGAATGACAGGCCACTCGTTCGCATCATTCAGAGTCAACTTCATTTTTCAATAACTTTGCTGTTTGTTACATTCACACACATTAAACATGGCATGGAATGTAATTTTAAGGACATTGTAATATTTACTCTTTAAGAATGAAGAAAAATGAATCACTGTCTGGTCATCTGGGATTTCGATATGGAGATAAAGGTTAGGATCGAGGTTGTTTGATAATTTTACAGCACGCCCATAAGTATATCTTAGCATTTTTGTCTATGGCATCTGATAGAGCGCTTGGACCTGGAAGCAGTGATGCATGACGTCAGACTACGGATAAACAATTCACAAGTGATATTCTTACGCAGGGCTGTGGTAAGATGACTCATGATGATTTGGGCTCAGGGGCTGCTGGGCCACAGTCTCTGGCTTTGATCTGTAACCAGGTGTCTCCCAGTGCTTTAGTGAAGTGGTCATCAACTGAGCCTGTGATGGACACTAAATTAGAGCCGGGCTCTGTGTAGATGTTCCCTAGACTGCGGCGGAAGTGTTCCTCTATCACAGGATCACACATGGTGTTGGCTGAAGAAAATAAAGCAATAGACTGAATAGAGACATGCGCATCTCTATACAAACACTATTTCTGCCTTGATTTCATTTATAATTTTACAGGTACATATATTTAACACACATAAATAGGTTATTAAATAACCTACAGTATATATTTGTGATGAGTAAACACACTTCTGAAGATAATAAGAACATTCACTGATTTAGATGTATAAACAGACTACCGTTGCTCTTGTTGGCGGATGCAGAGATGCAGCTGTGGTGAGACATATGACAGCCAGACAGACTGCATGAGCGCTTGCTCGCAGGGCCGCAGGTGATCACAGATGGGCGATTCTGACATAACAAGTGCAGATTTTTTTAAAGACAATCTTTATATGGGTATACCTATTGATATTGCACAAAAAGGGCAAACACTGCTTTTGTTTTAGTGTTTAAAAACATAAAATAATAGCGAACAACATGCAGATTTAGATGTACATAAACAAGGCTGCTTTCATTGCGGTCAGTTATGATGTGCTTGTTGGACCTTTATTGGGAATAGTTTATCAATTCATGCTTCAAAATGTAGCTAAATAAAAATAAAAACATAGCAAATAAATCTTTATAAATGCACATTTAAAATAATAAAAAATTGTCAATCACGTAATAAAAATCCACTGGTTAGATAAGGGAGGACACTTCCGAGACATGGAGATAAACAACATGTAACGCAAAATGAATAAGCTTTATGTACATCATTTGGACAGTTTGCTTTTTTATCATTTTTGTCGTTTGGCTCTGCGTGACCTTGAATGCTTTACTTTCTTCTGCTCTCATTTGTTTACCTTTATAAAAAATACTGAATATAAATATTAGATCTTTTATGATCATGAAAATAATTCCAGTCAAACTTAACCTTTGAACACAAGTCTATATATGAGCGTACAGAAAGCATGCTATGAAGTCTGACCTGCTGTCGATCCATGTTGGGTCCATGTAACAAAGGTGTGCTCCTAGCAGAATCTGAGGTGTGCTTTGTCAATGCAAGAGGTTGATCCATCGCAAAAATTGGAAAAGGTGTGAACACATGGTGGTTTTGAAGACCAACGAGAGTTGTGTGTTGAAAGGAACTGTAATTCCATGAATCCTGATTTCCAGTATTTGCATAAAGACCTCCCCTAAAAATAACATCACATGAAATCATTATGACAGAAAAGATATATATTCCAATAAAAAGCAAATACTTTATAAGCACAGCAGGAAGCAGGCGTACAGTTGGAATGCCAGTAATCGACTCATTTTGTTCATTTGTTCTTCATCACAATCGCTGTCTTCATGGTGTTTTCTCTTAGTTTGGCTCACAGGTGGAGGTCCTGGGTTTACCTCAGGAACCCTAGATACTCCTGAGTCATCTGTTAATAAATCAATAAACATGAATCATTCTCACACACACCTTATGTTTTCTTTTTTTATGCTTGTAGTCTTTAAAATGTTTGTGATTTAGTTACACATAAAATAACATTTTAATGAAGCTACATTTCTGTTATTGCGCTATTTCAGTGTTATGGATGTGACATTTGCAGTCAAAACTGAAACACAAATTCTCAGAAAATGTATTTACAGTAGGGCTGAAACGATTCTTTGAGTGACTCGAGTAATTCGAATCAAAATAAATCATTGAGGCAATTTCAGCAATAAACCTATCTTATTTTCTCTTGTATATTTAGTATTGCTCTTTAATAAAGAAAATTAATTTATTATCCGAATACTCGATTAATTGATGGAAAAATGAGTAGAATTCTCGTTTACTGAATAAATCCATAGGTGCAGCCCTAATTTACAGTTTTACCAATAACAAACTACTAAATATCTGTTGACAGTCCAGGGCAGGCATCAGAAAATATATGTCTATACACATACTTTAACTTTTATGTGGGTATTTCAATAACCAAATATTGACATCTGAGCTACCTACTACTACCAGTATGATGAAAACCTTTTTTTACTCATGCTAAGTTTTACATGGAACTGCCCTATTCTTTCTCAACTAAACTTTATTTATATGGCGCTTTTTTCAATTTTCATTGTTACAAAGTAGCTGTACATGAGACATATTGACTTTAAGCAAAACAATTAAAGTTATACCTGTTAAAACAAGAAAAAGATGAAAACACATAAGACAGACACACAGACAATATGCACGGACGCGCACACGGTCACTTTAAAGATAAAGGAGAAGGAAACACAGGTCAAATATTAAACAGACTATAAATCCCTATATGCAATATTAATTATGTAGAACTGTAAAATTATAATTATAAAGCAGCCCCCCCGGCCGGGAAAATAGTGCAAAACAGTATGCAAATGGTGGCGTGGAACCCAAAACTCCAATCGAGAAAAAAAAAAGGAAGTTTCTAATGCCTCATGAATTGCAAGGTTCAGTAATGATTTCAGATTTAAATCGCAATAGTACTAAATGATTGCCATATTACTCTACAATACTATTCACTTTGCATTTAAATGTATTTGACAAAACAATGTAGTACTGCCATGGTACAATGCCAGGGAGTACTAACGCGTGGCGTAGTAACGTTACTTATGTTAAGTTACACAAACCATGAAAGAAATGCAATATTCCTTATTCAGTGCGTTTAAAAGCGGTGAGTGCAGCCACTTACCCTTATATGAACTAACGTTATAATGAAGTCGACTGATGTTATTGTTCATTTTATTGATGAACTGATTGATCAAAAGATCCATTTTAGCACTTTGACATTTGAATCAGTTCACAGATCATTTACTCCAGCTCATGTAAATTACATCCACAAAGCTTTGCATATTTTGCGGCCGATACATACATCGCGTTTCGGGCAGAAAGATATTCGCAACCCTACACTTACTGACAGTTAAAAGTCGAAATTGTGTTCAAAACTACAATGTTTTTAGCATAAGGCTAGTTTAACTGTTAGCTCGTTCAGTTAGTCAGATACGAACGTCCAAATCTAACTTTCATTTATTTACTTATCAATATAAAAGTTATTTAAAGTCAGACTCGTAACGTTAACCGTATAAACTGTAGTGCGAAAAAAGCAACTTAATATGTCAGACATAGGATCATTTGTTGTGTAATGGTATTAATCTGTGATGCTAAAACTGCTAAATTAACAGCTCGACGGGAAAGAAACCATTGCGTTTCCGCCTGACAGGAAAAAAGTACGTTAGATTTTTTTAATATATTTTAATTGTTGACATTAAGAACGCGACTTTATTTAATTAATTTCCTACTTTATACCATTATCACAATTGTGACCACAATCGTTATTAAACTGTAAATAAATAAATCGATTTGTCTGCAGATGTCGCAAACCGAGGTTGGTCGTTCCGGTCAACGCAAAGAAAAGTAACTAGTACCACGTGACCTCCACGTACACCTACTTTATTAATTTTGGGGTATTGAACAAGTAATGGATTTTTATGCACAACAAAGATGTGAATCTGTCTGACTGTTTGTTTGTCTGTCTGTCTGTGTACACTACACATTTTCACAAGGATATAGACTAGGACAAGATGCGGAGTAAGTACTGTAGTAGAATGCGTTCGGTCTGCTCATGCGCGGACGTGTCCTCCACTCTGATCTCTATTCTAAAGCAATATATATGAGAAAAAACACGAATACTACCGTATTATTTGCTTTTATCCTCCTCGGACTATTTAAACAGTTTATTTTATATTATTTTTGTAGCCTCACGATGAACGTGATGAGGGCAGTGTGGGGGAGGGGAGAGAAAGAGCCTCATTTCATCTCATGCAGCGCTGCGGAGCGCAGAGCTGGCGTCTGATTGGCTGAAACACTGCGACTCGAGGAGGGATCCCATCTCACTGCTCTGAGTTGTCTCATCCCGGGGTGAATCCTCTGAATGTAGGTGTTGAGATTTCCACATCTTCCTTTGCATCTAAAGCCATGAACTACCTTCGCAGGCGCCTGTCGGACAGCACCTTCATTTCCAACCTGCCCAATGGCTACATGTCAGACCTGCAGAAGCCAGATCCCCCTCAGCCTCCCCCTCCAGTGCCAGCATCAGCACCAGCTGCGGTTTCCCCGGCCCAGGAGAGAAAACCTATTCAGCCCCAGCCATTAGGAACCGGATTCTTCAGCTCCATCACCAATGTGGTGAAGCAGACAGCTGCTTCAGCAGGGCTGGTGGAGCAAACCACTGTTCCTGCATCATCCAAGAGACACAAAATCCTTCTGGTCATCGACGAACCGCAACACGACTGGTATGAGCAATGTTATCTTTACCAGTGCTTGATAAATGTGTTCTTTTTATGGCGTGTAACTGTGTTTGGAGAACATTTCATCAATAGGTCTTCGATTTAGTGCTGAGCTGTCTAAATAATTTTTTTAATATGTATTTTCTGGGTTGAGGAAATAGGTGGGAAAGATACAGTATATGCTTTTACCATGAATGAGTGTCAACTAATTGACATGTTTGTAGTGATATTTGATATCAAACATGCTCAAGGGTGTCTAGTGTCAACAAGGGTTTGATTTCAGGCAAAATTGACCTCTTTAAACAAACACTATTTCTTATTTTAAAAAACAATGAAATGGTACATTTTACAAATGAATAAAATAGTTGAAATAAATCATGGTGTTTTGTTGTGGGAACTATTAGATATTTGGAACAAACTGTAAGCTTACATAAAATTAACTAAATCCCCTTAAAAGTGAGATTTTTGCCTGGATTTAAAGGACTGAAAGACTAACTATATTGAATATATATTGGCCTAATGTCCACCATGTTATGCCAACACCTCAGTTCCTATCTTTATCTGTGTTATGAAAATTTGACACTTTTTTACTACCACATATTTTAATGGGTCAAACAATAATTCTTTTGGTAGAGTATTCCACATGCTTGTAAAAATTATAAGAATGAGCTCTATGGAATGGAAGTTAAAATTATTATTTGTAAATTAATATTATAAATTTGTTGTCATTTTTTTAATGATCATACACAGGTATTAATGGTGATGATATTATTTAATCCACCTTATACATGTGTGTTCCTTAACATTTAGATTTTAAAGGTGTCCCTGCAGTAATTCAGAACATTGTATTTGTCCTAATTCCGTTTTAGTATTCAGAGTTAAGCATGTATTTAAAGATGTTGTGATGTCACATCGCAGCAGTAGTGAATGCACATAAATGTGTTTCAGTTGAACTCAGCATGAAACAGAAGTTTTTTTGGTGTTATCTACCTTATTGTAACGTATAGCACAGTAAAACCGTTTTCTGTGGAGAAGAAATGTCAGGCGGGACTTGATTTTGTCCTTTAGGAATTGATTGGATCGTTGGAAATTGGAAGCTTGGCCCCCGCCCCCGACATATGTCATGAGAAGAAGAGGGGAAGTTAATGTTTTTGATTAAGGATGTGAGAAAACATGAATTTGAAAAAAAATAATGATGAGCATGGATACATTTTTTCGTCACAAACAATCTGAGAATATAGAAAAGAAACATCTAGGTTTTAAAATCTAATAAATGTGTATGATGCTCATTCTGTGCCTATAGTGTAGCCTCTGATTCCCATGTAACATGGTTGACTAGTGGACCTGGTGAGCAAGTGCAACAGTTTCAACCGTACAATGGTAAAGTCTCAGTTTGGAGAAGGTTGTGCTTTTGGAAAGACTTTATTATGGTAAATATTTTAGACCGTATATGAACAAGAAAGACTTATGGCACCCCATATATGCCATTAAAATAAGTATGTTTTGGCGCTTTGGCAGAAGAATAAACATTCAGCGTGGATGAGGATAAATTAACAACCAGCCACTCTTTAAAGATGCTCACAGTAACACAATTTTGGACACAAGAAAAAAGTTTCACCAGACGAACAACATTGACCTCAATTTTATGGACTCAAAATCCTTTCTTTCTTCCACAGAATAAAATAAGTCAACAGGTTTTCAATATGCCATTCAAGGTTGAAGAAATAATGACAGTATTTTGTTTTAGGTGAACTATCCCTTTAGATATGTTTTTGTCTTTTGTTATACTTTATATATTTTTTGGCAACTCTACAGTATGTGTCATATTGGAAGAAGGGCGCCTACATCCAGTTTGGCTCCACTTATTCTACTGCAGCTCTCTTAAATACATGTGCTTAAAGCTAGTCACCATAGTAACCAGACTGCTGGGCATAATGCCACCTTCCTATTGCCAGCATTTATACGGGACTTTCTTACACTATACAATACTGCAATACACCACACAACTATAACTATATAACTATAACTGAGTTTAGATGTTTGTCTGGTTTGTCTAAGATACTTCTATTTTTAACCAAACCAAACCTAATTTAAATAACTTGTACAATTTTGTTATTAAGAAACACAATGACAATAAAATAACCTAATAATACAACAAGAAATTTACTAGTTTTAATGGTCATCATTATGCACTAAATAACACAGTGTATGATCTTGATGAATGTCCAGTTTAATAATGTCTGTTATACTGGATATTCAGTTTTGTTTAACATTCAGAATCTGAAATAAATACCTCAGGGAAATATTAATAAAATGAACAACGAATAATATATTTTAACAAATAGTTGAGAATATTAGCATTCTTGTATTGTATACTTTGACTAAATGTCACCTAGAGCAGGCGAATGAAAAAAGAACAACATGATGTGTTTGGGAGGTGTTTAGAAAATACGATTTTAGGCATTGGGATGCATCAGTAGTGATTTTAAGCCAAGATAAATTATTCACTCTCCATTTTCTTTGAGTCACAAATCGTTGACGGCAATGTGAAACACGTCATCAGCTGTGTACAACCAAACGTGTTGTGAACTGTATGTAGCTCAGTGGTAAGAGCATGGCGCTAACAACGCCAAGGTTGTGGGTTCGATCACAGGGGATTGCACATACATAGAAACAGATGTATAGGATAATGCAATGTAAGTCGCTTTGGATAAATGTAATGGATATGAAAGACTTGCTATGTCATAGCCTGTCACATTCCACGATAACTGAATTAATCTGATGTTGCTCTTTTGTTATCATATGGTAAGATTAAACAGCTGAAAATGAACATGCATAGCTCAGATCAGTTTATAAGAAATGCTTAAATTGACATCACACATCATCTGTTGTCTTTTATTTATAGGACAAACATATATGAATTTGAAAATTTCAGCAAAAGTTTCCATTTGCTCTCTGATTCTGTAATCTAATTGCTGTTTACCAGAATTAGTTGAAAAAAATGGGTAGTGTAATTGTTGCTAAATCATGTTACTGAGACGAATAAAGAAATTGCTAGATTACATATTTTGTATATCGTGATATATATATATATATATTAAATAATTTAAACTTAATTTTAAATTTTGATGTTCAGTCTGCTTGAGAAATATTTGCCAAATATCAAATAACAATAACCTCTCATGAACAGAGCATACCCATCTCAAAACATATTGATATGTGGATATGTCTTTTATTTATTTATTGTTTTCTTATTTTTCACAGGGCCAAACTCTTCAAAGGGAATAAAGTAAATGGAGGGTATGATATCAAAATTGAACAGGTGAGTTCATTAAGTATGTTCATTTGTGTTGCCTTGGTTCATTTGACCGATTGATTGACTGATTGCTGGCTGGATTCACCCATTCATTCTCTTGTTTCAGGCTGAGTTTGCTGACATCAGTGTTGTGGCATATGCTAATGGATCATGTAATGTGGCTGTGCAGAATGGAAATCAGACTATCAGGTGAGCTTTCATAAATCACATCTAACTGTTCAGTTTATCAACATTAAACCTAGTTCCCCTAACTCAAATGTGCAACCAGCTGAGATAAAGTGAAATAAATATTGTATATTATCCAAGTAATATCAATATCTGTAATCTGTTGTGATATGTGCAATACCAGCCAGCAAAATCTCTCAAGCTTCAATCAACAGGAAAGCTAATGAAAGCCTTTTAAAGCAGAACTGATTGGATGTGTCACACATGAGAACTGTATCATTATCCTCCGATGTAATAATGTGTTTGTCTTGTCAGTGAGACAGCGGTGCTCTGTGTAATTACACGATGGGTTTACAGCTTTTCTTCATTTCTTTAAGCCCTCAGAGGCACATCCAAAACACTTTTCTTAATTACAATCAAAAGTATTGCTAACGATTTATAATCCCTTCTATTAATAACATGAAAATACTATCAAATTCACCATAAACCAAAATTGACCATTTTTATTGAATATTACTGTTGTCATCCATTTTTATCTCTACATGACATTTGTGGAGGTGCGAGTATATTGACTGTCCAATGGCCAGGCTTCCAAGTTAAAGATTATTTTAGTTTACTAAAAAATTTTTTAAACGTTTCCGTTCATTGAAATAAAATAAAATATTGACCTAAAAATTATTAATAAAGTTTCAACTTAATATATTTTGCCTCAAAAAAACTAAAATAAGTTTAAAGCACTAAGATATTATAAAAAAAACTAAAAAATAATAATAATTATATAGCAACATAAAAACATAAATAACATATATAGCTTATTTATAAAAAATAGACAAAACATTAACAAAATGAGAAAAGCATAGACCAAAATTGCTAAAACATTAACTAAAATTAACATAACAAACATGAATTTTTTAAATAAAAGGTAATTTAAAATATTTATACAACTAAATTCAAAACTATAACGATGTCCCGCATTTTTGTCACAATACGGAACAACACACAACACCATCACACCTTCGTCACTTAAAATGTGTATAGAAAGAAATGTCACATAAATATGTCAAATAGACTACCATAGACTACAGATTGTTTCATAGCAGCTTCACAGTAAAGTTAATTCATTATTGAAAGCGCCATTTCTGGAAACACATTGCTTATAGCTTTGGTCATAACCAGTGACGGAAATGGCATCACTGGCAGTAGTTGAGGACATTTTTTATATATTCAAAACCATAGATACAGACAAATCCAATGACAGACAAGTTCTGGCATGAAACTCTAGATGACGCAGTCTTATAGTCTAAACCAATCTATCATAATAACTTTAACACACGGCGCTGATTGTTTTTTTCTGTATCAGCAGCCAATGAGCTTGCTGACTAGGGCTGCAACTAACGATTATTTTAATAATCGATTAATCTGTAAATTATTTTTTCGATTAATCGATGAATCGGATAAAAACATAAACCAAGAAAAGCATTCATTTCAAACCCTTTATTCAAAAACAGAACTAAAATCTTTAGAAAGTGCACAAACATGTTGCTCCTTGAACATCCCTGAGCTGTTATAATAATAATAAAATAAAAATGGACTAACACAAAAAACATACACATGTATGCTTTACATCTGCCAAATATATAGACTTTTTTTAAATAAAGTTCCACCTGAGCTGCCAGAACAATAAATAATTTATAAAAAATAAAGAACAATACAAATCAGAAAATTTAACAGGATTTGTTTGAATGTCAGAACTTGTTCTCTACACTACACTGCAGACGCACACACTCGCAGATGCACACACACGCAGACGCACACACTTTTCCAGACGCACACACTCACACTGACACACACACACACACTCTCTCTCAAATTCATTTGAAGCTTATTCATTAAATTATTACCATCATTGTAGTAAGTGCAAGCTTCATTTATACACCACATTTTAACAAAGCTTAAGATGACCGAGTGCTATAAAATAACTTTAAAAATAAATTAAAAAGTACAACACACACAAATATATTTGTCAATAATAACCTATATGGGACAAAGCACAGAATATACACTGCAAAAATTGCTTTTCTAACTTAGTAGTTTTGTCCTGTTGTCAGTCCAAATATAAAAAAAATCTTAAATCACGAGACATTTACTAGACACATGAAATAGCATAAGAAATGATGTCTTGTTTTCTGAAAAACACCTCAAAATTAAGTGATTGTTTGCTTAAAACAAGCAAAATTATCTGCCAATGGGGTACGAAAAATAATCTTCATGAGATATAATTTCAAACAGAAGTTTTAAGCATCAATTAATTTTCTCATGCCATTTTCCTTGTCTAGTAATCTTGATTTTTTTCTTAGATACTTGGACTGGAAACGAGAAATAAATTACTAAGTAAGAAAAGCTTTTTTTGCAGTGTAGCTATCTATACATGAAAACAGATTGATAAATGAATGGTTCAAAAAAGGCTAGTGAATAAAAACGTGTCTTTATTCTTGCAATGCAAAGTGCAAAGTAACTATACCACCCCTGCTTTACTTCTGTTATTAACGAGCTAACGCTAACTTGTCATGCTAGTCAAGCTGGATAACGAGTAAACATCCTCACCAGAGACATTACGTTCCTCACTTCAAAACGGAACAAAAGTACGATTCCGTAATGACTTAACCTACTGTTGAAGTCCCTTCCTCCTAATCAAAGAGTCCAACATGTTTGCGTTTCAGGTGCTGGATCATTGCCGTGGTGTTCACGTGCCATATGTCGCTTTTGCATATTTTGCAGTTAACACACTTTTTCTGTTTATTTAGTGTGAAATGCTCCCACACCTTGGATGACTTGGGTCGCACGGATTTCACTGCCTCCGCCATGTATCTTTCCTCGTTTTTTTTATTTTTGCTCCGCCCTGTCTATGAGGCGCCAAACTCTGCTAGCATCAGTGCGCGAGAGAGACCGAGTGTGTTCACTCCGCTCAAATAATTTTTTTTTTAATAATCAAACGTCTCCGTGATGCGACACAACGAATCGATTATGAAATTCGTTGCCAACTCTTTTAGTAATCGATTTTAATCGATTAAATCGATTCGTTGTTGCAGCCCTATTGCTGACCGAAGATTAAATTTGGCAAGTGATTGTCGTAGCAGTGCAGCACGCTTCAGAATCCCTCCTCCTTCCCCTGCTCCACCTGTATAGATCTGCTACAAGGTGATATATACGCTATACAGGGTTTATTCATATATGTTATATGTTTAGCAGTAGCATTCTCACATGCACACAGCAGCATGTTGTGGATGTGTTGGCAGTAGCAACTCTCTGTACTTGCTCCTGCTGCCTCCACAGCAGAAGCAACGTAGCAGATCTATTCAGCCAAGATCAAATTCATTTCTAGGTCATGTGCACTACCATGCTAAACCGAGAGTTGTCATGACAGAACTATATGTATTATAGGTGTAACAATACATTGCGCTCAATACACAGTCCTTTTGTGCTCATTGAGAGAAAATGAGGAAACAAAAAAGTATTTCATGGCACTTAAATGGTAAAGTGTAAAAGGTCTTTAATAAATTGCGCCAAGTCATTAAAACAATATAAAAGTGGTTGCTTTATGCGTTTCGGCATTTTCAATTCCTCTTGCCAAAATTGTATATGAAATTTGCACTGCATAGCTCATATAAAAATAAAATCCTCCACATGGAACTCTGTCCTCCCTTGAAGATCTGTCCTGAACCATCCCAGAGTCTTTTCTACTTCCAGCTCTTTATGGGTGTGAATAGTAGTATAAATATTGGAAAGTGTATGCTTTCGATGGTCATAGCTTTTAAAATGACAACAGATGCAAAAAAATTTTTTGGCTTGTATCCGTTATTATTAATTATTGGATTTGAATATTGATTTTATGCACACCACCTTACTAGTGAAGCACGTGTGTCACATGTACGTGTCATATGTTCTTACAGGTCATTTATGCCTGACTTTGTCCTGATCCGACAACACGCTTTCAGCATGACAGACAACGAAGACTTCCGTAATCTAATAATAGGCCTGCAGTACGCTGGCATTCCCAGCATCAACTCTTTGGAGTCCATCTACAACCTGTGTGACAAACCGTGGGCGGTAGGTGTGACAAGATGACATCACGTGACCTAAGTAAGATGTCTGATCTAACTAACCCCTCCAAATTCATCTGTTCTTTGCAGTTTGCTCGGCTGATCAGCACGTTTAAGAAACTGGGACATGAGAAATTCCCATTGATTGAACAGACGTTCTATCCTAACTATAAAGAAATGGTAAGAAATTAAACCCACGCTCATGGCATTTAATGAAGCTGATATCAGAAATGACTAAACTCTTCGAATCAAACCAGGTGACCATGCCAGTATTTCCAGTCGTGGTGAAAATCGGCCATGCTCACTCTGGCGTGGGGAAGGTAAACGTTTAAACTGATGCAGTGGCTGTAAAAAAGACATGCAGATGTTTGTTTAGAATGTGATCTAACTGTCTGCGTTGTTAAGGTGAAAGTGGAGAACCACTCAAAGTTTCAGGACATAGCTAGTGTGGTTGCCATCACTCAGACCTACAGCACATGTGAACCATTCATTGATCCCAAATATGACATCAGGATTCAGAAGATTGGAAATGGTTACAAGGCCTACATGTGAGGAATCCCTGCTAGTCTGTAGAATTTACCGTACAGACATGTTTGGCTAAATTCTGCTCCAAACAGATGTATTCTTCTCTTTTTATAGGAGCACATCCATCTCGGGCAACTGGAAGACCAACGCTGGCACTGCCATGGTGGAGCAGGTGGCAATGACACCCAGGTAAACTATTTACTCCCTCAAAATGTATAAATACGCTGAAAAAACATTTATGCCCAGTATTAAAAGTTTGTTATGGTTTGTGTAGGTATAAGCTTTGGGTAGATACCTGTTGTGAGATTTTTGGGGGCCTTGAAATTTGCGCTGTCAAAGCCATTCATGGCAAAGATGGAAAAGATTATATTACTGAGGTATGTGGTCTATTCAGATTTGACAAAATGATGTATCATGATAAAAGAAAACATTTGTCAAAAGATGTCAAAGGTTTTACAGGTCTTTCAGTATAGACAGAACCACTGATTAACGTTTTTAACAATTTGCTTTTTATAATATTACTAATAGTAGCATTTTTATTAGGTAATGGGTTCGTCTATGCCGTTGGTGGGTGATCATCAAGCAGAAGACCAGCAGCTTATTGCGGACCTGGTCCTTGCCAAAATGAACCACGTTACAGCACAGAACCCCAAGAGACATACCGCTATTCAATCGAGACAGGTAACAACACATCATAACACAGAATAAACTATTATCACCTCAGGCGTTTCGCATGCGATCGGTTGTGTTTGGGTCTTTCAGAATGCTGTCGAAAAGGACGCCCTTGTTGACGCAAAGAATGGCCCACCACAGAAAGCTCCCCCCCAGGGTTGCCTGCAGTACATTTTAGACTGTAATGGTGTTGCAGTGGGACCAAAACTAGTCCAGGCAAACTAATGAAATCAAGAAGGCTCAAAGTAAACAAACCACTGACAGGTGGAAGGGAAAGAATATTCTCTGTGAAAGGTCTTAGTTCGGGCCTGATCTCTGTTTCAGTCTGTGCTGTTGAGCTTTTCATTGTTGTGACCATGTGATGGAGCTGATGTTTCTTCAGGGTTCTATGTGGTGATACAAGCAAACTGCCTAGTGTTTTGTGCCACTTTCTTTGAATCTACTGTACGTTATTTTCATCTGTTATGTCTGTTGAAATTGTGTAAATGGTGTTCAAAGAGTTTGCTATTGTGTGTACAGTATAGATATATATAAATATAAGGCTACCGTTCAAAACTGTTTAGGGTGACTAACTTATTCTTTCATATTTTTTCACATTTGGGAACTCATCAAAACTATATAAAACACAAATGTAACTTTGAATTACGATGTTACCAAAAAATCAATTAACTAACAAAAACTATGATATTTTGCACCTTCAGTGCTAAAGAGAATTCAGTCTTGTCATTTTATCAAGCAGTTCCCATCAATTATGGGCTCTTATTGTCTTCCTTTTCCTCATTATTTGGACATGTTTTAAAACACATATGTAGTTTTGTAATACATTTTGTATTATTTACTGATATTTTTGTCTGTAAAAAACTGTGAGTTTTATTACATTTAAGCATATACCCTTCAGAAGGTTCGAAAAGGTTTTTAAGAACATAAACATTTCAGTTAAGTGACTTAACTTTGAACCACATACAATACACATATGTAAGTATGGCGATTATATTACAAATGGACGCTTGATTTGCATGAGCAAAATTGTGTCACTGTGTGTTGAAAAATCAGATGTGAATTGTGTTTTCTGTGTGTTTCTGATGAAATACTCTGAATATTGTTCCTGCACTTTTAGTATCGTGAATGTGTGATAAAAAAATATATTTGTTATAACACTGTGGATAAAAGCTATATTGCAGTTCATCAGTCATTTTTAGCAAATGTTGGGCAGCCTGATTTTTCTTAGTTTCCGGTCAGCCCTGTTATAACCAAACTGCAACCTAAATAAACAATAAGCAATAAAATAAAAACTTTTGTTTGTGTGTTTGTGTCTCAGACCAGTATAACTGTCTATAAACAATACATATATGTGACATTTAATATTCAATAGTAATGATATACAACCACAAACTACATGCTAAAGACAAAGTAAATGAAACATGTGAGCATGTCACAGGAAGTGCGACTGCTTAAAAGGCGTCTAAGGGAGTAATATTTACTGCAAGTCATAAAACAAATTTGATTTGTATGCTGTAAATGTATTGAGCTCAGAGGACAATAGCCTGACATACGTGGGCTCTGGGAAAAGTTTAAATTTCAATATTGAACAAATTGCTGTGGTAATTCGGAACTAAAAACAAGTTGTGTCCCCACATCACAGCAGGAGCTGTTGCACCCTGCCCAACTACTGTGTTAAAAGCACATTCAAATAAAAGCCTGGGACTTTGGAAACCATGGTTTACAAAGACATTACAGACATTCAACATTAACGACTATGAAAAGAAATCACAGTTGTTGTTGTTTTTTAGGAAGAAATCTCCCAAGATGGCACTTTGTTGCTGAGAACACCTCCATGGATAGTTTCAAAACTCCTCAAAGCATCAAACTTTCATGTCTTGGTGCTTTATCTAGAATGCAGAATCTTGATGTATTCCTATCCACTAATCAAGGTGATCTCAACCTTTTTAACTCCAAGGTCATTCAAAATTTCAACCCAATAAAATATTTCAGAGCTTGATATTAACTGGAAAAGTGTTTATTCAATATAAAATGCACAAATAATAAGAAATCTCTTGTTTTTTAGTTGTTTTAAAATATATTTCAATGCTCATTTTGTTTAATTTTAAATGAATGAATTCTACATGTATCAACTTTACATTTTCACACCCCGAAAGATGATGCTGAACCAAAAAAAAAGATATAGTTGTACATTGTGAATAACATAAAAGTGTACTGTCTTTGTCTAAAAGGGAACTTGAATGAGGTGAATACATTGTGGGAACCATTTGGGTTTTATATGAGGATTGTAATAGAAAGACAAAAGTAGTTCAGTGCCATTTATCACTATTTGCATCTATATGAAGTGAATATAGATGACTAAATGTGAATATTAATTGCATATTGCATTACTATCAATGAAGTTATAAGTGTTGCAACTTGTTTTAGTTTCTACAAAGTGAATTAAAGATATCTGTACTAAATTCACAAAGTTGATGTTTTCTGACGCTTAGCTATCGTATAAAGGCCAAATATAATATATTATTTTATTTATATTCATATTAATCACATTTATTAATACATTAGTTATAGGAAGATTTGATGACATTAATGTAATGTGTGATGTGAAAACATTTTATAGATAATACAATGGTAATGACCTTAAGTCTGTTTAAATAATACTATAATTTATCTTTGTAATTCATGTCAAAGGAGCAGAGTCTGTGCCCATGTTGTTTACTTGCTGAGGATACATCATGTACTACCACAGAAAACATTTCACACAACTATTAACTCTCTATGACAGCAAATGGAGATTACATAACACCTACGGGCCAGAGACAGCCCATGGTGAGCGGCATATTATGTGTTTTGTGTATCAGTCCCTGCATGTTAAAATACGACCCAACAGTCCATAAACAAGACACACAACTCTACATTTGCTTAATTTTATATCATTAAAATAACTCCTCGACAGTTTTGAATCTGCAATAAAACCTTCCAAAAAGTTGACAAATAAAAAGATTTACCTTTTTTAATGCTAAACAACAAATAGCATGCAATGGCAGCTCAATACTGACTGAAGCAACTTCTTTACCCATTAAAATGAGTCAATACTGCTAGCATGATTCTTACAAACTCATTGTAAAAGTGCATTTGTCTGTCACTGGCTCTGTATGTGAAGAACAGCTAGATTTCTATCTGAGCTCAGTAAGGACCGCAGACTGTTGAAATTTCAACACTTCCCTTCATTTAATGCTTCTTCTGTGGAATGTTGAGCCTGTTTAAACTGCCCCGCAGCAGTACACAGCACAAGTATTTGGCTACTCCATCTTCATGTAGATGGGTTCATAAAGGTGAGCGTGCATGACGTGATGTCCTCGCTATGAGACGCTCGGTGCAGTGATGGCTCAGATGTGCTTCGGTTGATTTTGGGAAGCGAGTGCTGCAGGAGCTCAATGGAGGACAGAATCTGATGCAGTGGAGACACAATGAGCATATCCAAATGTGTCAATCAAACCGGGAGAGACTTTTACTATTTTTAATATTCCCAACAGCATATTAAACAAAGACACATGTACATTTGGTTGTACATTAAAATGTTCAATCTAAATCATACATAAACTCTGCAAACTTTTATTTCCCTTTCTGTCGGTCTCTCGACGTTGTGTCGAGAACGACAGATGGGGTTCGCCCTTGAGAACCAATTAACTCTGACTACTATAGAAAAGGCCAATGAAATCTCTACGCTCTCTGGCCATCCTGCAGGTCCGCCAGGCCAAGGCGTTGAGAGAGCTCCACGAGAGTAAGGCCGACCCGGGTATAATGCAGGATCTCCGTGCCACCACTGGCAGCGCTCTACGGGCGACCAAGGCGGTGGCACGGGCCCTGGGTCGGACGATGTCCACGGTAGTGGTCCAGGAGAGACACCCCCGGTTATACCTTGTGCAGAAGGGTGACACCAAGGAAGTCCGCTTTCTTGATGCACCCATCTCGCAGGGTGGGTTGTTGGTAACACCGTCGAGGACTGTGCTCAGCAGTTTTTGACGGTGAAGCAGACAGAGGCAATTAGCCACATTTTTTCACGCCGCGACTCGGCCGCCTAGAGGCCTCCGAGATCCCGCGTGACGTCTGCTTCCCTTCAACCCAGGACCCCTTCGACATCGGCTCCGGTTCCTGTGCCCCCACAGGCGGCACCTCGGTAGCAGAGGTCGAGGGGGAAACCTCCACCCCATCAGCAACCTTCTCGCCAGAAGGGACACTGACGGGAAGACCCCAGGGAGAACAACATCGGGCCCGAATCTTCACAGACACGGCTCTGATTGGTCGGTACGGGACGACTCCTGCCTCGTCACCAAAGCCGGACCCTTGTCAGGGCCTGGCGCCCACTTATTCGCAGAGTATTTCCGTTCTCCCGGGTGTACTTACAGTCGATCGCACACTCCACTGGACTGTGCCCGGCGAACCGACCTCACACCCTGGCGACAGCTATCACCACTCTCAAACCGACAGTGGGTGCCGTTGTCCCGCCAGGCAGGTAAAAAGCCGGTATCAGGTGTCAGGATTGGTTCGTGGCAATCGACCTGAAGGACGCTTACTTTCATGTCTCGATCCCCTTGACACCGGCCATTCTCACGGTTCGCGTTCGAGGGGTGGGCATATCAGTACAGAGTCCTCCCTTTCGGTCTGTCCCTGTCTCCACACATCTTCACGAAGATCGGGAAAAAGGTGTGCGGGTACTAAACTATCTCAACGACTGGCTTATCCTGGCACACTCGTGAGATCTGTTGTGTACACAGAGGGACCTGGTGCTCCGGCATCTAGATCGATTGGGATTTCAGGTCAACCGAGAAAAGAGCAAACTCTCCCCAGTGCAGAGCATCCTCTTCCTCTGTATGGAACTAAACTCTGTCACCATGACGGCGCAGCTGTCCGCAGCACGCACCCAGTCAGTGTTGAACTGCCTGGAACACTTCAGGCAGTTGGCGGTCCCCCTGAAACAATTTCAGAGGCTCCTGGGACACATGGCGTCCTCCGCGGGGATAATACCCCTCGGATTGATGCACATGAGACCGCTTTAACACTGGCTACAGAGTCGAGTTCCGAGGATAGCGTGGCACACCGGCAGCAGGCGCATGGTGATGACACCCTAATGCAATTACCTAGAGTTGTGGGCTGTGCTGCTTGCGCTGAGAAGACTCCGGCCTCTAGTGCAGGGACAGCACGTGTTGGTCCTCCGGGACAGCACGACAGCCGTAGCGTACATCGCCAGGGTGGCGTACGCTCACGACAGCTAACACAACTTGCCCGACGCCTCCTCTTGTGGAGTTAGCAGGTGATCCGCTCCCTGCGGGCCACAAACATCCCAGGCAAACTGAACCAGACAGCTCTCTCGTCAGTATACGCCTTGCGGAGAGTGGCGACTCCACCCCCGGTCGAGCTCATTTGGGTGCTGTTCGGACAGGCACAGATAGACCTCTTTGCCTCCCACGACACCACCCATTGTCTGCTTTGGTACTCCCTGACCGAGGCCCCCCTCGGCACGGATGCCCGGGCGCACAGCTGACCACGGGACGGGCGGAAGCACACCTTCCCCCCCCAGGAGCCTCCTTGCACAGACACTGTGCAAGGTCAGGAAAGAGGAGCACCAAGTGTTATTGGTTACACCGCACTGGTTTAACCACACTTGGCTTCAGAGCTGATGCTCTGGACAGCAACTCCCCCTGAACCATTCCCCTGAGAGAGGACCTGCTCTCTCAGGGGAAGGACACGTTCTGGCATCCCAGATCAGACCTCTGGAACACCCATGTCTGGTCTCTAGACGGGACGAGAAGATCCTGAGATGGCTACTCCCCCTATATGGCTGAGACCATCACCCAGGCTATGGCCCCATCTACTAGGCGGTTACACGCCTCTAGACGGTGCCTCTTCTCATCCTGGTGTCTTTCTCAACGAGAAAGACCCACTGAGGTGCTTGATCAGGATTGTGTTCCCCTTCTCACGAGACTGGAGACAAACATCTCCCCTCCACACTGAAAGTGTATGTAGTCGTTATTGCCACTCATCACAAATCAGTTGATGGAAAGTTTCTGGGGCAACACGGCCTGGTCACCAGGTTCCTAACGGGCGCGAGAGGGCGGAATCCGCCTCACCTCCGCTCCATACCCTCTTGGGACCCTAACGTGGGTCCAAGAGCCCCTCGGAGGCTCCGATCTTCCTCACCTGAGTAAGACGGTGAACTTGCAGGCGCTCCCCATCGGGGAGGAAGACCCAACCCCATCCGTGTTGTGTCCTGGACCGCACGCAGAGCTTCAGTAGCTCTGACCAGCTCCTTGTCTGTATTGGAGGACAGCACAAGGGGAAGGCTGTCTCCAAGCAGAGGCTGGCGCACTGGGTCGTGGATGCCGTTACGAGGGCATTCCGATCTCAGAATCTCCCATGCCCACTGAGGGCTTACTCCACACGGAGTATAGCCTCCTGGGCAATGGCTAGAAGCGCCTTTCTAGGAGACATCTGTAGAGCTCCGGGTTGGGCTACGCCAAACACCTTCGCAAGGGTTAAACAAACTTGGCGTAAACCCGGTGTCAGCCTACGTCCTGCGTGGCAACATGTAGGACTGGCATCCGGGGGGGCGTATGCCTGCGAAAGCACCTTCCCACCCTCCAAGAGGTTGGGTCAGTGTGCTATCTACCTTTTTCTTCTTACCCAAACACATGGCTAAGAAAATTGGTACCTCACCAACCTTCCTTCTTACCCAGACACTGGTTAAGAACAGGCATTCCATCCATCACTAAGCAAGCACCCCCTGGGGGTTGGCTGGGCAGAGCAGCCTTCCCCCTTAGGCCGGGATACCATATGACCTATCACAGATAGTTCAAACCGGACCTGGTGCTATCAGACGCAGTAACACCCCCACCGTGGGCTGTTCCGTCTGCTATACCCTCATGACAGTGGTTCCCACACATGGTAACCCATGAGATTCCCCAGGTGGACCTCCACCTCGCAGTTAACTACCCAGTCTGCACGTTCCATGCGTTATCCTCCAAGGACGAGACCATACTTATATCCACCATATTCCTTCCCACAGGTAGGAGGTGGCCTCTGCAGCGCTTCTCTGATTAAGAGTTGCGCTCACCCGGTATAAACCCGAGCCGTGAAAGGTTACCGGTCAGGGCTGTACCCATCTTTCTCCAAGAAAGCTCTGGGACCCCCCGACCACCACACTGGAAGGTTAGAGTTTCACGAAGCTTCGAGCTGACACGCCCAGGCTTGTTACCGTCGCTTCGCTGAGATTGTGACTCGATACAGCGTTGTGGCGTTTTCCATAGGCAACCCCATCTGTCCTTCTCGACACAACGTCGAGAGACCGACAGAAAGGGAACGTCTTGGTTACGTATATAACCTCAGTTCCCTGATGGAGGGAACGAGACATTGTGTCCCTTATGCCACAAACACGTATCGTATTCTGCTGCAGTCGTGAGAGGCTCTCAGGCTCTTCAGAACAAGAGGTAAATGAATGCTGCACGCCGGCTTCCTTTTATACCGGATATCCGGGGCAGAGCCCGGCATGCAAATTTCATTCGCCAAATTTCATTGGCCTTTTCTATAGTAGTCAGAGTTGATTGGTTCTCAAGGGCGAACCCCATCTGTCGTTCTCGACACAACGTCTCGTTCCCTCCATCAGGGAACTGAGGTTACATACGTAACCAAGACGTTTTCATTTGCATATTTCCAGTAATGCCTTTATTGAACCCATTGCTTCTAGTTTTCTTTTAGGGCTAAGTAAATTGTTTTCCTTTTCGTTTTAAGTTGACTTTGATTACCACAATGACTGGTTAGAGCTAGGAACACACCAAGAAATAGCGCTGAGAAAACCCGACTGTGGCATGGTGAAAAAAGTTTCTCTTGAAAACATCAGAAAGACTACAGTCTAACTAACGTGTACGCTCTGTGTTTGTCTGTGTGAGAGAACGTAACTCTCCCAAACTAGCAGGTGGCAGTACTCAATGGTGCGGAAGACACAGACAAACCGACGCTCAAAAAAGCCGACTGATGCTCAAAAACTACCCGACATTGCCCGACAGCCGACTGTCAGCTTGGTGCGTCCCAAGCTTAAGACATTCTGATATAAATATGTTTCCCCATGTTTGGCTCACACTTTAACATCACTGTTTCTGTGTTATGTAAAAATGCATCATCTATTCATGTACCTGGGGGAAGAGTGGCCTCTCATCCTTGCACTGCTTCACGCAGTCGGCCACAAGTCTCTTCATGGCTTTGGGACAGCTCTTGTAAAGCTTGTTGAGGTCTGGAGACAAGAAACCCTGGCCGACCATAAAAATTATCTGAACAAAAATACAAAAAAACACACATCTATCACATCTGCGATTAAACATCTCTGCTGATATCTAGCCCCATCTCCAATGTCATTTTATTGATTTATGCATTTGATCATGATTTAAAAAACGTCCTTCAATTTAAAGACTAAAGTTTTGGTGAGACGTTTAGATTTAAGTGTGAAGCTTAGATAGATGCTAAAGGCTGCAAAGAAATGGAAATATGTACAGAAAAACGCAACAGCAAAACTGAAAATGTTTGTAACTGCCATTTCAAACATAAAAAAACTGAAAAGATTGTTTATTTACATTTACTACCGACACTAACAATAAGTGGGTTGAAAATCTGCCAAATCCTTAATGGTCCTGAAGTTAGAGTTCATTTTTATTAATCTCTGTATGTTAAACTTTGTACGACGGAACTACAGAACGACCACACAATACATCATCGCATTAATCCCTTTTTACAATATGCACATACGCGCCGATTGCCAACAAAACACAGACATATGACTTAGTTTGATTTACCGCGTGCAGTTCATGTCCGGGATGTTTAAGCACTGTAACTGCGCCATTTTATCCACAGTTTATAAAACATCCACCACTGAAATGCCGTGAACAAACAAACACACCTCAACGTCTCTCACTCTCACAGCCAATCTTGACGCAGGACAGTCAATCTTGATAAGCGAGTCTCTTCCTATCGCTCGTTGGTTGGCGCGTGTGGGCGTGCTTTTCCGGAAGAATTGGCCAATAAAAGGAATAGGATCCCGGTTACGAAACAGGGATTCAGACTTATAAAATCTTTCCGAATCAAGTTGGAGTGCTGGGGGAGTGTATCAAGCACAGAAATACTCATTTTTTGACAAGTTGACCATGTTAAGCATGAGAAGACAGCGCGTTTAACAGTGAAAAGAAGTCAGAATGCATGACATTGCATGTTATCCTGCCTTTAAGCAAAATATCATTTCATATTTTTTCTTTGATGTAGGGGCCAAACATGTTTTGGATATTTTCATTTAAGATGTGTGAGGTGTCATACATGTCGGCATACACACAGGTCTGGGGTTTCAAAAGCGCCAATTAGTTTACACATCTAAATTTAAACCAGCACAACACATGGCAGAAAGCCAAGATGAGAGCTCCTGTATCTACACATATACGCTGGATAAATAATTTTTGTATAGTCAAGGTCCAAAAAGCAAGATAAATAACATTACAGTTATCCATACTCTTTTAATCCATTTAATTTCAGATACGCTATGAATTTACACAGTGCGACCAGAGTTGAATCAAGAATCTTTTCTTTCATAGACAGTCAATAATTTTCACAGACAGAATTGTCAAATATTTCATGTGTTACCTGATCTCGGTTGGCTATTTGCGAGTATGGCAGCTCCCCTGTCATCAGCTCATATAGCACAACTCCATAAGAATACACATCTGACTGGAAACTGTAAGGATTGTTGTCCTGCATCCGGATCACCTCAGGTGCCTGGGTGGGAAAAGTGGAGGTCAGTGACTGAGGCGTAGGTCAAATGGATTGAAGCACAAAGAATTACTGATGTTAAGACACTGATCGTCCATAAAATGGATCCCGAGGGCTTTTCCACCTGCTGAGAACCGCTCCACCTGGCTTTCACTGTGGCTAATCCAAAATCTCCAATCTTGACTGTCAAGCCTTCGTTTAGGAAGATGTCTGTGCCTGAGTTAAGGGCAAAGTAATCATGTGGAGCAAGACTTCTGACCATCAGCATGAGGAACAATGACAATTTCCAGTAAACTCCAAATTCATTTGGCAGCCTAACATAGTTTGCGGTTGGATCTTTTGGAAAGCTCTTAAATGCGTTGAGAGAAGGATACTGTTTGATTTCAGGTCACGGTGGATAATGTTTTTGGCATGTAAATAACTGAAAAACAAATGTGCATCATGCTCATTATTCTTAACGCTAAAGTTAAAGATATACAGTACATATTAGGTGCAGAAACATGAGGCCATGAGGCCATGTGAACTGTCAGGATGCTGAAACTCACTCCATGCCCTGAGCTGTCTGTCTGGCGATCTCTATCAGCTGAAACATCTGGAAGTTGGTCTCCTGCACATGGAGGTGTTTGTAGAGACTGCTGCCTTCACACCACTGCGTCACAATGGCAAGATTGTCTTGTGTCATGTAGCCCATAAACAACAGGATGTTGACATGTCTTGTTTTCCTGTTAAGAATACAAGAAGAATACAAAGATTCAGGAACAATCTAAACACAGAGCAGAACTTTATGTGCATAAGACATTACAAAATATATTAACAGCTTACCTAAGAACTGCCACCTCATTGCGGAAGGCCTGAAACTGCTCTGGTGTTGGCTTGGTGACTTTTAATACCTTCACAGCTACATCACCTATAAAATGTCCACAAACAGTTCAAAACACGTGTGCAAAGAATATAGCGATCGTAGATACCACTGAAGGAATACTTCTCACCATGCCATTTTCCTTTGAAAACGGTTCCAAAGGAGCCTGAGCCAATTCTGTTCAGAAGCATGACCTCTTTAGCTTCAATCTCCCAGTAATAACTTGAGTCTCGCTTATCCCGTGGCCGCTAGTAAACAATGACTGACATTCAGAGTGTGGTCAACAGAGCATTAGGATTGTTTACAGCTAAATGTAATGGAAAACACTGAAAATGGGGGTTGCTAATATATCTCAAAGAGTATGGTATGCTATTTAGAATCAGCCAATGCTGTTGTAAGTTGAGTGCACTGCACTTGGCATGAAAGATCCGAAATTCAGTATGCTATAAATTGAGTGGAAGGTAGTGCTCTTTAATTCAGGCTGAGAAGTCTGGATCATCTGGCTAAAATAAAAGAAAAACAGTAAGTGTTGCAATGTAGGAAAATGTGTCGGAATTATGGGTCCAACCAATGTACTGTATATGGAGAAAAGGGTGGACCTAGCACAGATTCTTGAGGTACACCGTGGTCAAATTATGGGATCTGGATACCCCTCCTCTACGGAAGACCCTGAAAATCTACCTTTAGGGTAAGATTCAAATTTGCATTAAGTGGAATCTCTGTGATGCCTAGTGCTAATATATTTGTAAACAAACTTCAGTGATGGAAAACAAACTAATGTCTGTTGAAGGGTAACTTGTGAAACCTGACTGACAGTTGTTTGGCAGGTTGTTTGAGGTCAGCAGGATATACTGTATTTAATGCCATTAGTTTAATACAGTAAATTTTCACTGCGATTGATTTATTATTTAAACCAGCAGATAGTATATAAATAATATGTATGAGAATAACTACTTAATTTACTACTAAATGCACACAGAACTTACGATTTTGACTATGTCATGGGTGTTGATGGATGGTGCCCCTTCTATCTGAGCCGGTGCGGGTATATTGTTCTGTCCCCAACCTGTTGGGCTCCGATTCAGGGAACTGTAAGCTGCAAAAAGACAATATGATTTATTTTTATCACACAAGGCATTGCTCTATGCCAAAAAAATTATATGTATAAATCACTTAATCTTACCTGAGCCATGACCACGTATTGCATCCTGCAGTAACAGAAATAACATACACCTCATTCATATATATATATTCATAAGCCTAATGAACACTATAAAACTTTGATTTGAACACATTTCAAGCCAAAGCTAATAAATCTAGACATTGCTTTGACTGTTTGAGCATCTCCTTTTCAAACACTATTTCATGTACACACTAAAAATATACAATGTTATGAGTTTGTGTACAATTGTGTACAACATTGTGAAAATACAATTCAGCATGTCTGTTTTGACATAAACCTTGTTTTGTTAAACCTGACTGATGAGTTTTTTTTCATTGTCTGTTTTAAGATTGTTGATAAAAAAATTTTTTTAAGTGTTTTCAGTGCAAATGTGTTCCTGTTATAATTTTTAATATTTGCTTAGTAACACTTCCATCCAATTATTATTTTGAACTCCCTTTAGCAAACAGTTCCTTAATGATATCATTCTTGTCGTTTTTGTTGGAAAACGAACATCAGTAAGTATGCACATGAAATGTTTCATCTGTGGCGGGGCGGGTACAGATCCAGGATCAGCGTCGCCTAGGAAACAGCCCGGCAGCTAATGATTTCCACTTACTTCCACTTCACGGTACGACATCGGGCCGGGGTCGCGAACGGCAATGCGGATGGGTTGTCAAGGATGTGGTCCGGCTGGGCAGGTCTGTCAGGTGACACTGCCCTCCCACCCTTACTAGTTCCCCAAGGACCCAGGATACAGGGTCGACGCTTGGGGGGGGAGTGTGGCGGGGCGGGTACAGATCCAGGATCAGCGTCGCCTAGGAAACAGCCCGGCATATAAACCCCGTGCACTTACCACTCGGTGTCTGGTATCTCACCCGATCTAACCTTTTGTCTTTGTACCAGCAGATACGAGTGACCAGGAGAATTAGGACCAGATTTGAACGAGCACGGATGACCAACACTCAACACTAGCACCCCCGGGATATCACTATTTGGACACTTTTCATTGTGTGTGTGAATAAACTCCCCTCCGGGGTTTGTTATATCTGCCGTCTTGTGTCTGTCGTGTCTCTCACCCTGCCACAAGTGGTGGAGAATGCGGGCGAATTGGTAAGAGACCGGCTCAGCAATTTTTTTTTTTTTTCTAACAATCTCGTTCTGTCGATCTTAGGGATGACGGACCCCCTCTCTCTCTCCACGGTCAAGCAAAAGGAGGAACTACTGCGCTGACTTACAGACGTCTCCGTCCGCCAGCAGCAGTGCTTTGACCAGATGAGGGATAGACAGGAACGGGCCGGGATCGATCAGCTGCAAACAAACATGGCGCGATCCGCACCTCAACATCACGCGGCCTCGCTGCTGACCAAAATGACGGCACAGGACGACGTCGAAGCGTATCTACATACCTTCGAAGTGATCGCTGGTAGAGAGGGTTTGAGAAACGACTTATGGGCGCGCACGCTAGCGCCCTTCTTAACGGGGGAAGCGCAGCGCGCCTATTTCGCCCTACCGACCGAACAGGTGGACAACTATCTCATGCTGAAGGCAGAAATTCTTGCACGGGAAGGATTGTCGACTCCTTGTGCTGCTCAACAATTTCAGAAATGGACTTACGAGGAACGCGTTCCAGTACGACAGCAGGTAGCTCAACTGACGCGTCTGGTGCATCTATGGCTGCTGGCGGACGACTCTACAGCCTCACAAGTCGCCGAGAAAGTTATGATTGACCGGCTTCTTCGTACTCTACCCCGGCATCTTCGAAGGTTAATTAGTATGAAGAATCCGAGGACGACGAAAGAATTGATTGAGGCTGTGTAGCTGGCAGAAGCCTCGTCAGCCAGAGACACAGGAGAGAGAGAGAGGACGGCACCCCGGAGGGGAGAATTCGACAGGCCACGGCCGGAGGGTACTATGCGACCAGTGAGTAGGCCGGCGGCCCCTGAACCCGTGGACGAGCCCATGCCCACTGAACCCCCGTCACCCGGTGTCCGGGCCTGGATGGCAGGATGTGCAGTACATCGGACCCTCCCTCAGGGAGCACCCACTAGGATTGTCAATGTGGGAAAAGAATTGTACCGGGCCCTTCTCGATACAGGTAGTGCCATTACTCTGGTGCAACCGGCGGTGATCCGGCAGCTTCCTGCAAGCAAAGCCATGGTTCCCATTACCTGCATTCATGGCGACACTCAACATGTGCCGACACGCCGGGTGACCATTACAGCAGAACCTGGGTCCTGGCAGATCGAGGTGGGCATCGTTAAGGATCTCCCGGTACCGGTAATATTGGGTTGAGATTGGCCGGGATTTGACAGGCTGATGGCCGCCACGTTCCGGGGAAGACACGCTAACGGGGGCCGCCAACGGCGACGGGCACCAAGGGCTAAAACCAACCAACCAGCCTTCCTGGCCACGGGCAGTGAAAGAGAGGGTGAGTGTAATAACCCGAATGTCTATATGGATGTCTTTCACCAGGTTACCGAGGGAGGGGCCTTCGGTCGCGAACAATGAGAGGATGAATGCTTGAAGCACTGTTGGAAGCAGATTCGGGTGCTGGAAGGACAAGATCGACTCCCCGCGCCTCACCCTCTCCCCCACTTCGTGGTCAAGAATGGTTTACTCTACTGCGTCGCATCACGGCGGGGGGAAATTAAACACCTCCTGGTGGCGCCGAGGACCAAGACGGAGGCGGTTTTGGAGTTGGCCCATTCGCACCCGATGGCAGTACATCTGGGAACACAGAATACCCTACAGAGGATTCGCGACCGGTTCCACTGGCCCGGGATTGATGCGGAAGTAAACCGGTTTTGCCAGAGCTGCCCTACTTGCCAGCGGAAATCTCCTCGGCACTCACCCCCCAGCCCGTTGATACCGATGCCCATCATCGAGGTACCCTTCGGCCGGATTGGCATGGATCTGATAGGGCCGTTGCCGAAGTCCGCCCGGGGCCATGAACACATCCTGGTCATCGTGGACTACGCAACCCGATACCCCGAAGCTATTCCCCTTTGCAAAGCTACCGCGAAGAACATTGCCAAGGAACTGTTCTTGATGTTCAGCCGAGTGGGTATCCCCAGCGCCATTTTGACGGACCAGGGCACTCCCTTCATGTCCCGGCTGATGGCGGACCTCTGCCAACTCTTCAGGATTAAGCAACTACGAACATCAGTCTACCATCCCCAGACGGATGGATTGGTAGAGAGGTTTAATCAGACCCTAAAACGGATGCTACGGAGAGTGATTGCTGAAGATGGGCGTGACTGGGACCTCCTGCTGCCATATGTCCTGTTTGGGGTTCGGGAAGTTCCTCAGGCCTCCACCGGATTCACTCCGTTTGAGCTGCTGTTCGGACGTCAACCTAGAGGATTACTGGATATCGCCCGGGAAGCGTGGGAACAACAGCCGGCGCCACATCAGACAGTGATCGAACACGTTAAAGAGATGCGGGAGCGGATTGACCGGGTGATGCCTATTGTGAAGCAGCATCTGGCAGAGGCCCAGCGCGCCCAGCAGAGGGTGTATGACCGGCCCACCCAGGCATGAGAATTCCAGCCTGGCGAGCGAGTGCTCGTCCTCGTGCCTACGGCAACTTCCAAGTTTCTGGCGTCCTGGCAGGGGCCGTATTCCATCATCGAGAAGGTGGGGTCGGTCACGTATCGGATACGTCAGCCGGGACGAAGGAAGGAGGAGAAGGTGTACCACATCAACCTCCTGAAGAGGTGGATTGCTCCGCCAGCGCAAGTAGCGGCATATGTACAGGAGGCTGAGCCCGTGTTACACCTTGGAGAACAGCTCGCCGCAGCTCAGAAGACCGAGCTAGAGGCCCTGGTTCATCAATATAAGGATGTGTTCACAGAGCAACCGGGACGAACCAAGTGACCCAGCATGACATCCGGACGGGGCCCGGAGTCATTGTAAGGCAACGGCCCTATCATGTACCCGAAGCACATCGGAAGGCTATCGAAGAGGAGGTACAACGGATGCTGCAGCTTGGGGTCATTGAACCGTCTCGTAGTCCGTGGTCCAGCCCGATTGTGATGGTACCGAAGCAGGACGGCACCCTCCGGTTCTGCAATGACTACAGGAAGTTGAATGAGGTATCCGTATTTGATGGGTACCCGATGCCGCGGGTGGACGAGCTGCTCGATCGCCTTGGTAGGGCTCGGTACATTTCTACTCTCGACCTCACCAAAGGCTACTGGCAGGTACCACTATCGGTTGAGGCCAAAGAAAAAACGGCCTTCAGCACACCCAGCGGCCACTGGCAGTACCGAGTCCTACCATTTGGCCTACACGGAGCCCCTGCGACGTTCCAGCGGATGATGAACATCGTGTTGCGGCCTCATCAGAAGTATGCAGCCGCTTACATCGACGATGTGGTAATCCATTCAGAGAACTGGGAAGAGCACGTGGATCGACTCCGGAGGGTGTTCGACGAGTTACGTCGGGCTGGACTCACAGCCAACCCAAAGAAGTGCCACCTGGGACTTACGGAAGCCAAGTACCTGGGGTATCAGATCGGTCGGGGACTCATTAAACCCCAGGAACAGAAGGTAGAGGCTGTACGGACGGTAAAACGACCAACCACCAAGACCCAGGTGCGTGCATTTCTAGGGTTGGCGGGCTACTATTGGTGTTTTATACCCCACTTCTCTTCGATAGCTAGCCCCCTGACAGACCTGACGAAGAAAGGACAACCAGAGACCCTGGACTGGACCACCGAGGCAGAAGAAGCATTCCAAACTTTGAAGCAAGCATTAACCTCGTCACCGGTCCTGTATGCCCCAGACTTCGGCTGCCCTTTCTTCCTCCAGATGGATGCCTCCGACAAGGGTCTGGGAGCCGTCCTATCCCAGGTCCATGATGGAGAAGAACATCCGGTCACATACATCAGCCGGAAGTTGACACCCGCCGAGACCAGGTATGCCGCAGTGGAAAAGGAAGCCCTGGCCGTGAAGTGGGCAGTCCTGGAGTTGCGTTATTATCTGTTGGGTAGAAGCTTCACTTTGGTCACAGACCATGCCTTCCTACAATGGATGGCCCGAGCGAAGGACACTAACGCCCGTGTGACACGCTGGCTCCTTGCGCTCCAGGACTTCCACTTCACGGTACGACATCGGGCCGGGGTCGCGAACGGCAATGCAGACGGGTTGTCAAGGATGTGGTCCGGCTGGGCAGGTCTGTCAGGTGACACTGCCCTCCCACCCTTACTAGTTCCCCAAGGACCCAGGATACAGGGTCGACGCTTGGGGGGGGGGAGTGTGGCGGGGCGGGTACAGATCCAGGATCAGCGTCGCCTAGGAAACAGCCCGGCAGCTAATGATGATCGCCTACACCTGAGGCTGATTAGCTGCCGGGCATATAAACCCCGTGCACTTACCACTCGGGGTCTGGTATCTCACCCGATCTAACCTTTTGTCTTTGTACCAGCAGATACGAGTGACCAGGAGAATTAGGACCAGATTTGCACGAGCACGGACGACCAACACTCAACACTAGCACCCCCGGGATATCACTATTTGGACACTTTTCATTGTGTGTGTGAATAAACTCCCCTCCGGGGTTTGTTATATCTGCCGTCTTGTGTCTGTCGTGTCTCTTACCCTGCCACACATCATAATGGACAATAATCTTGTCTCGCTTCCAAACATTCCATTCTGTTCGAAAAAAAGTAATAATTAAAAAGATAATAAACCCAAGCCACATGAAAGATAACTGTCAGTCTTTCACTGAAAAAAATACTAACGTTAGCTCTTTATTTCCATCATGGACAGGTTTTTGGGTGAAATTGACCTGAACTTTTGTGACCATGTAATGGGCTGACGGACAAAAAAATGTTATAAGTAAAAAGATGAGAAACTAACAATCCACTTAATAAGAGCGTGAGGTTTGCTTTTACCTCAATCTGGATGCTGTCAATGGTGATTGTGGTGCTGATGATGTGTACGTTGGGTGTGGAGGTGGACCGCAGTCTCTGCGACAGAGCTGCTCTGGTGAGAGGATAACTGAAGACAGGAGAGGTTGAATATCTGTGCATATCTGACAATTTGCATATGCATCAATCTTTTAATTTTGCTCAAACAAGCAGGTCCTAAACTAGTTAAAGTTTGAATATGCAACAAGCATCATCAATGAGACGAGGATTAGTAATGACTATTATCACCTTTAACCAGATAATCTTTCAAGAGAAAAGCATTGGTTACCTGCTGGGAAATCTGCTCAGGGATTCCCTCAATCTCCGCGACGTGAGTGGAGGAAGAGATTGAGTCCCACTTTCACCAGGAGTCGGAAACAATCTTTCAGAAACATTAAATGTTACGCATCCTGCAAACCCTTATCTTCTAATACAGGGTTCAACATAGCAAATTTCCAAAAACCACATACATCCCTCATTATCTATTCAAATGACCTCAGTGAGTTTGTAAATGTTAAATCTCATCGGATCTAATGTTTCTTAGTTTTCATTTGTGTGTTCAATCACATGAGAACCAATGAGATATTATTAACCAAAAAAGGAAGTCATATATACCTCAGGCAATGCATTTGGGGGAGTAAATTACAGTATGAGAAATATTCATATTTGGGTGAACTACTTCTTTAAAGAATTTAATTGTGGACCCTTGCTTTAAGTCCCTGTGAACAGGAAGTTGAAATTGTTTTTACTTCCATATTCTGACGCATTTCCAAGTTATCGGAATTTTGAATAAATTCTAAATTCTTAAAGGAAAAGCTGTATTTTGATGACATATAAGAAGCACAGTGTTATCTAGGCAACAACTGCCACTTCCGTTTTGTGTTAGAATGTCCCAATGCATGAATACAGTTTTGTTATGCACTAAAATGTTTAAAGTTTTCGATAATACTTTGCATACTTTAAGGGCATAGTAGAAGTACGCGAATTGGGATGCAGCAAGTCACGACAGGGCGAAGTGCATTTTCAGATTTTAACTGAGGATTACGAGGGCACATGAATTTTAAAAAGAGAATGACCTACATTGGTAAGGTAAACACTGAAATTTTTCAAGAAAAAAATAGGAATTGTCATTTTTATATTTCACTGGGACTTTAAGCTAAGTAACAAGCAACTAAAAAATTTATTCCTGCATAAGAAAACAGCATCTGAATAATACTTTAAAAAGTAAAACACAACAATGTAATTTTAGCTTATCCACCGACTGTGAGAAAACAGTTGTGTGTCTTTGTAAAATACATTCGTGTACAAATTAGGACACCTTTTTGTAATGTCTCAGATATGTCAAATAAAAATGATATTCATCTGAAATGTAATAATGTGTGTATTTAAAGGGGTCATATTGCGCAAATACGTGTTTTTATGTATCTTTGTTGTGTTATAAGTTGCCCATGAATGTGTTAGACTAATTAAAGTGTCGGAAACAAAAGATGCATTCTATCTAAAAGCGAATGCTCACCCAGACCTGCCTGAAACACCTTTTGTAACCACACCCCACAAATCAACATCAGTTCGTTGTATGATTCGACTTAGACCACCCAAATGTACCTGTCAGTAAAATTGCTTTGGAACCTGATGTTCCAAACATGGTAAGAGGCATTACATTTCCGTCACACGCTTGCGGTATTCAACCAATCACTACGCACTGGTTAACTGGCCAATCAAAGCACACCTCGCTTTTTGAAAACGATGAGCTTTGTAAAATTCTGCACGTTTCAGAGAGGCTGGGCAAGGTGGAGATACAAACATGCTCGGTATGTGGAAAATACAGAGTTTTGAACCTTAAATTATGTATACACATTGCATTACATCTAAAACAAATGATAATATTAGTTTTAGCCGTGTCATATGACCCCTTTAAAAGATAACATAGCAGAGGTTAGACACGTACAGAAACTGTCGGATGTTGCTCCAGTCTACACACATTGTGGGCACTCTAGTGCTACAGTGCTCATGGAACTTATAGCCACACGTTTGACAACGAAAACCATTTAACAGGAATTTCTGGCATATGTCGCAGAAAGCCAACTTCAGAAAGGTTTTCCTGACCTGTCAAGGAAAGAAAAAGTTTAGAATTTTAAAGCAAAGAAAAGTTATCTACACTGAAGAAAATGTGTCTGTGTGTCCTGGTAGACCCGACAGAGTGGGGACATTTATAGTAATACAGTAATTTTTTAGGTTGTGGGGACATTTTTTTGGTCAGCATGAGGAAAACAGTTTACAAATGTAACTAAATTATGTTTATTTGAAAATGAAAAAATGCAGAATAGTTGGTGTAAGGGTTGGGGATAGAATACAGTATAAAAATCCTAATGTCTATGGAAACACTTGTTTGTGTGTGTGTATGGACCAATGTTCTGTAGCACTCACAAAGTTATGTGTAGTTAAAGGAACGTGGTCTAAAACCTCCACTAGCAGTTCCTCACCAATGAGTGAGGTAGAGTCTGTGTTCCAATCCATACGAGACTTCTTGCTGCAAACACAAAACATTACCTCGTGAATCTCATCATGTCGTTCTGTTGGCACGGAAGGTTTTGTCAAGCGAACTGACCTCCTTTGGTCTGGATGAAGACTGAAGACAGCACAGCACTCGGGCTGCAGCCCTCGAACCTTCAGCGCTTTCATCAGACAGCTGTGTAGCGTCATGCCAGGATGCACATTCACCTTCAAAAGCAGCAAGGACATCATTTCAATTAACAAACATGTGAATTCATCTTTAACATGATAATTAACTTTCCATTAGGTCTGGAAATGTCCTAAATATGAGAATGTTGAAAGATGCTTCCTCACCACTGTGCGCTGCTGGTTGGGCAGGAAGACTCGTATGGTCCGGCTGGTTTTTGAGATGACCGAGGAGTGCTGTGGACATGCTGATCCTTGGATCATTGTATGAGAAATATATGATCGGTCAAACACAGAGTTTTTCATTCCAAGATCATTCCTGATGTTTCTCCAGGCTCCATGAACCTGCTCCATTACAAACCATGCCACAGAAACAGCAGCTGTCAAACACAAGTGATGTGCTCGTCAGAAAGCCTGTATCAATGCGTTAACTGCTAATGTATCAATCCCAATAATGTAAGAGTTATATGAATGACTATCCAACAATATACAACTGTACTTATAACTACGAGAGATTACTAAGAAATATTTTTTTATAAGCATATCAACAGGAAAAATTAACCATGGTTTGTAAACATGTTGGCCATTTGTATTACCATTGTTTCACTTCAATTACCATAGTTACACTACGCTTACTAAAACAAAGGCAATTTGTGGTTATTAAGGTTTTACTACAACCTCCCCCACCCCAAAAATATATAACCACGTGCAATTTCCGTTAGAGTAGTTTTCTTTATGTAAAGTGCTACCAAAACAAGATCTGTCAAAAACACACAATAATGGCATTAAATGACAAGTTAACAGAAAAATTATATTATATATTATCTGTGGAGTAAAAATCTGGGTAGTACACAGTTTTGACACAGCCTAAGCACTGTTTTTGTCGGGTTACTTCAAATGTTATAAAGACATTCATAAACATTCATCATTTCGTAATATTGAATGTAGAAATATAGAAAATAAGACCTTATGAAAACGTTTCTGTTCACAGTGATAGCTACAAAATAAATGAATTATGTATTATTTTTGTATTAACTTTATGTTTACAATCACACAGTGTTGCACAGTATTAGGCCACCATTGTACCTTTTAACTTTTAAACTAACGAAACCAAAACACATGACATATTACATTCATAATACCATAATCAAACTCAGTCAGCCATAACACGAACGCTCCTTACACACAGCTCAAAATGACTTTAAAACAGCAATAAACACTTACCAAAGAAAGTCTGAGAAGCACAACTCCGCCATAACCTGAAGACACGGCGATGACGTCACCCGACAAACACGGAGGCATACACACGCGCACTTTTCCGAATACTAACCATGGATTTACTACAGTACCGACAGTTTAACAATGACAACCACGGATGTATTGTTGTCACTACAGTACTCATCTCTCTCTCTCTCTCTCTCTCTCTCTCTCTCTGAATCTTTCCATTTGCCAAAACATTATACACAAAACAAGAAATATACAACACAATGACAACAAAAACAGTAAAAGTTGCAATAAGGTACTACGTAACAAAATAATTTTAATTAGTAAAAGATGTAAATACAGAAATTATTCTTGAAACCACTGATTAGTTCTTGAAACATAAACAATTATATAAAAATAACTCTCACTCTCTTGGTTAATTGGCAGAGTAAAAACAGGCATTATTAGTAACATGAAATAAACATCAATGAAAAAAAGTACAGTCAAATTATGCATGTGTATCTATTTTCTTTGCAGCAGGATCACATACGTTTCTAACGGGACACTTTTGTGGGCGGGATGATGTCTTCCTATGATTGGACAAAATGAGGGGCGGTGTCTGAATGGACTTTACATACCTTATTGGCTACTGTTTCTGCTGCTTGTAGGAGTCATGCGCAGAGCTGAAGGGAGGAGTAAACAGCAGTGAGTCACAGCTAACAGGCTAGAGGCTACTGTGCTTAAAGGTGAGTACACTCGTTATTAACCGTAAGCTTATAATGAAAACGGCTTTTATTAATGTTAACCGCCCGATTTGTTCAACCTTAGACGTTACATATAATGAAGTTGGACACATGGCTCGTGCGCATTTTGTAGGTCTGTTAAAACGCTCGTGATCAGTTAGCAGAGGCCTGCAGGAGTGCGTGTCTGCGCGGGAAACTCTCATATAAGTACACGTGCGCATATACAAATACACGTTTAAAACATAAACGATCGTATAAACTCAAGTTACAGCATAAGAGTGATATGAATTAAGCTCGCTTGTGAGGTTTCTGTATGATGATGTATGCCGAGGCCCAGTGATATGATTCACATGACTTGCACCATTTCCACGTGTGTTACCTTATACCGTAGGACATAGTTTACATGCAGGCGCGTGCGTTATTATGCGGATAAATTGCCTTATGCTTCTTAAATCAGTACAGCCGTACCATCGTATGCATGTTTTACCCTTCATGTGTGTGAATAGATTAATGTGTGTTTTGGTAGTAGGACGCCCACATTCGCCACGTGCCTTTATTCCCCTGTTCACCCTTTATAAATTGACATGTCATTTTATGTTACTTTGTACAACTCTAGTCATTAAGTGTGGTCCTACCCTGTGGTTACAGTCCCATGTTTGACATATACGAATAAAAAAGCGAGATATTTAGCTTGTAAAATAGAAACACCCTTTGTTCATCAGATTAAAACATGACACTAATCGGATTTTATGACACTAGAACAAGTTAAATCCAACTACCCATTGCTGTTAAACTTTAAAGGTCTTAACATTTAAGTCAATAATAATTTACATGATACTGCTTTCTTTTGTATTACAGAAGTGAAAATTAATGGATAGAAGTGGAATTTTATGAAAAGATACCATAAAATAGTCATAAAACATATTTTTAATTTCTTAATGTAAAATATAATGGAAATCTGGGTGCAGTGAGGCCCAGACATGTTCTTGCCAGGTTTAGTGTGATTCACTTATTACCTTCTCCAGCATGAATTTTATACAATGTAACGATCACGGCAGGGTTTGCATTGAGGCGTCATCAAAGTTTGTGACTTCACAGAAAATGGATATGAGTACCAGCGAGTGCTTTGGATGTGGCCGCTCTGGACATTGGATCAAAAACTGTCCTAATGCTGGTCGTGGTCGCGGCAGAGGCAGGGGACGAGGAAAGGGTAGGAATAAGTGAGGTATTAAAACAGATTGTATTTGTGCTATAACAGATATTTAACTTGACAGTCTCTCTGTTCTGTAGAACTCTTCTGTTACCGGTGTGGAGAGCAGGGCCACATTGCAAGGGATTGCGAACAGACTGAGGACGGTGAGAGGACTCAATCATCATGTCGCTGTCTATGACATCTTAAAATATTGTATTGGTGTTAAAAATTTGCTTCATGAAACCTTTGTTCTTCTGTTTAAATGCAGCATGCTACAATTGCCATAGGAGTGGACATATTTCCAGAGACTGTAAAGAACCCAAAAAGGAAAGGGAGCAATGCTGCTACAACTGTGGCAAAGCCGGTCATGTGGCGCGAGACTGTGACCATGCCAATGAGCAGAAGTGTTACTCATGCGGGGGCTTCGGACACATCCAGAAGTTATGTGACAAAGTCAAGTGTTACCGGTAAGACCTTGTTTCTCAACTGGGCTATAAGTTGCTTTAGATAGAAATGTCAGCCAAATATGTACCAGCGAAGCCTTTTAAAAAATTGAGCTTTGACAAAATGCATTATTTACTCGCCCTGATCACTCTGGTCCATTCAATGATAGGCAATGGTGTCTATCCTGCCATGCTTTGTAAAATGACACCAAACTCAATTTCAGTTGACTATTCTTCACCTTGGCTGAAAATGGAGGCATACGGACGGCCTAATCCAAATATTGCTTCACGTCATTTTTTTCGTGATGTTTCAAAAAACGTTAACGTGACATTAAGTAGGCATTCATTGTGTTTTTTGCAATAACGTAAATTCTGTATATGTGTGCCGATTTGCAGGTGTGGTGAGATTGGGCATGTGGCAGTGCAGTGCAGCAAAGCGACCGAGGTGAACTGCTACAACTGTGGCAAGACCGGTCATCTGGCTAGAGAATGCACCATTGAGGCGTCCGCATAACCGTTTCCTCTGTTGCCCCTCCTTTCCGGATTGATGGTAGTTTCCTTTCTCTAAACCCTCTTCATTGGCCAAAGGCTGGCATACAGAGGCTTTTCCCAGGCCGGTGGGCTGCTTTGAATTTTGTTTTTCCTTATTAATAAAGGGGTAAAAAATCATAATGCATTCAAAACAAAAAAGTTTTATTTAGGTTGAGGTGTAATGTATAATGCTTTATCGAAGGACCCCTTCCAAGCCGCTGGTGAAAAGATCCTTTACTGGGATGTCACGTGCCACGCGAGACCTGAGCTCACAGCTGTGAATCTCAGATAAAATGTAATCGATGTAAGAGGGAATTTTGGTGTTGTTTAACTTTCTGTTATGAGGAGAAAATTGTCAGATGACTTAAGGGTGTGTGAAGGACCCTCTTAAGCATTAATATCACCAGAATTCTGGTGCTCACAAGCAGTTCACAGAAAAGTGTGTGGAAATTACGAAATGTTATAACGCTATTCTAGATTAATTTGAATTTGAGAACCTTTGTTTTGCCTTAAATTCTTTTTTTTTTTCATTTTATATTGTTAGACTTTTTTTTAGAAAAAGTCAGGCTTGCGAAGTTCAGTAAACATTGCTTGGTAATGTTAGAGTAATCTTAGTCCTTTCTACCCTAAATTATCAGAATAATAGAAAGAGATGTGGATTTAGCAACAATTTGCAAAAAGAATGTTTTCACAGAAATATTATTTTTGTACAATTTCACTTGGACTACTGTAAAAATATCATTTGCTTGTACTCTGTTTTTAAGTCGGAAGGAAAATGCAATGTAAGTCCTTGAACATAGAAATGTAATTTTAAACTATCAATAAAGCTGGAGGAGGAAGGGGAGTCTGTCTGCATTTACCATCAAGATTTTGACTCGTTTAGTAAATGTTTACAGGAATTGTATGCTCAGTAAACATCTTGGCTGATTGTATATTGAGGATCATATGCTCTAGAATAATTCCTGGAGTTTCTTTAAGATGATTGCAGATATGCATATGGGACATTTATTTTAATAATGAGTTTAGACTTGCATTGAAATAACAAATCAAGTTTAGCAGTGTTGTAGCTATTTGTTTAGATTATTTTCATTTTGGGTTAATCTTATCCTATTCATCCTCATGCCTTCACAGATAAATAACTTAAACGTTAACCCACCCTAACCACAAATCGTATTTATATTAACATGCAGTCACATCTATTTATACAGGTCTCAAAATGTTGAAGCACATACATCTGTCATTAAATCAAATGTCTAGCTGGTTATAATGTCTTCTAGATTTGAATTTGAATGACATGGAAACAATGTTTTGCTCTGCAGGATCAGGTAATCCAGTTAAATTTTGTGCTGGTTGTTATATTACTTGTGCTCTAAAAGGGATCACATTTTACAATGGTTAGATATAAACAGGTAGTATGGTTACTGTGAGGGCACTAATATTTTACACAAAGAGACAATAAAACTTCAAAAAATTATCATCTGACCCACAACAATAAAATATGAACAAATATATGTCATACACAAATACATTGGAATGCGTTTAACTGACCTTAATTGACAAGTGGGTTTAATTGGTAGTCTTCTGTATCTTTTAAAACTGGTAGTCATAAAATATGAAATATCAATTTGTGTATATACTACATAAACGAAATTTTGTATTTATGAATTGACTTATTTCATTTCTGTTACTTAAATCTTCCCTTCTGCTGGGATTGGAATCTTCTTTTGTTTAGATCAAATTTATCTGAGTCTTACTAAAAAGCTTTTAACAACGCAAATTTACAACCTGATCCAGATCTAAACTTGGACTGGATTTTCATGATCTAATCTAAGTTTGAATTCTTTTTATCTTTTGAAAAATAAATGTTCAAGATTTGATCGATCTAAAAGCCAAAAATCAGATCAGATTTCTTTGATCACATGGTTCAAAGCTCAGGTTTTATGATCTCTAGTTAAAAACATTGAATGATTTAGTGTTTTATTTTACTAATTCATATACATTTGAAAGGCCACTGTTGAGTAAATTATGATAGAATTGTAGGTATTCGTTTAAAGTACCAACAGTTGATAACAAAATAATAATCTGGGTCTGAATGGAATGGAAATTTCATTTTATGCTAGGATCAGGTAAACGGTTTTACTTTTGAACAGTTATTCAAAGCAAAACTGTGTTGAATAACCCTGATCCATACAAAACACACATTTTCAGATGACCAAATCTGGATTACAACTCTGCGGAGACCTTAAAGGGACATAAATAAAACAAAACATTTATTTTAATTATTTTGTGTTCGCTCAGAAAAGTTTTGCGTTGTGTTCACCCGAGAGACTTTACAATCACCAGGAAAAAAATAATTTTGACAGTTTTATCACTTATGATTTAGCCAATGTAGTTTACAAACAATAATTAAAAGAAACCCTTTATATTATTTTATGCACCAAAAATAGAAAGTAAATTAAAATGGTCGGTCTGTATATTACATTTTACAAATGTATTTGTTTAGCCTAAATGTAGACTTGATCCAGATCAAAACCTAGATTGTGAATTTGGATTAGATCACAAAATAATTTTTCCCTTTGAACAAGCCATTTTTAGGATTTGTTCAAATATGATATCTGAAATCCAATCAGATTACATTTGAACAACTGACTCCTGGTCTATGGACTTTGATTGCCTTTCACTGTGCATGAACTGGGCTGTATACCAGTCAGAAATATGCTAAACCTCTATCTTTTTTTATTCTCACTTAGCCGGTTACATCAAAAGACACTGGTTGTACCCTTTAACACCTTAAGATGTATGAATATTTACTGTTTAGGAGTAGATGAGCAAAGATAGAAGGATAATTGATAGATCAACACTGTAAAAAATGTCCCTGTTAAATTACAGTAAACAACTGGCAGCTATATTTGCCAGCACATAGCTGTCATTTTACAGCATATCTAATGTAATCTGCAACAACAGTTTATTATTGTAAAGGAAATTAGAGTGCTGTGCTGTAGAAAATATTATTTGCACAATATAAAACTGTTATTTTAGTGTTCCTGTTGTAATTTCCATTAATTGTTTATTACTATAAAAATTGTATTTCTGTTAACTTTACTATGAAATAATACCAGTAGTAGAATGTAGAATGTGATCCCTACATTGTAACACTGCTAGAACCCGAGGATCTAAAATTTACACAGATAAAACAAATAAATAGGTTGAACAAGAGAAGATTGTAAAAATATTAGAAGACTGTAAAAATATTTGTATAAAAAAGCATTAATTAAATGACAGTACAGTATGCATCGCCAGTACAGTTCTGCATCACCTGTAGGATTGTGCTGAACAAAGCATAATGCTGTGATGTCACAAAAATATCGTATTGCAGAACATTCATGTACCTCAGTGGTTAGAGCGTGATGCTAGCAACGCAAAAGATCATGGCCTCAGTCCCAGGGATTGCACATAACAAATGTATAGTATAATGCAAAGTAAATCGCTTTGGATAAAATCATCTACCAAATGCATAAATATACAATAAACAGAACACAATGTTATGACGTCACATTAACATCTGGCTGCAGAAAACAAATTCACCTGACTTAATAAATCCCCATTCAAATCCATTAGTGTTTTTGTACTGGTGGGCATAATGGGATTCAAAGTTGCTGCTTTTATGTGCACAACTTTCCATGTCTTCTTGGACACCTTCACCAGGGTGGCAAATGTATTCCCCTCTCAGCGTTCTCCAATGTACAATAAGGAAGTAAAAAATTAATTGCACTTAAATAAGTCAAAATTCATTGTGCTGTCCCGTATCAGCATTATATTCTAGTAGACAGCATTATATTTCTATTCTATGCCTATTCGTTTCATGTTGAGGCTGAAAGCTATGCATTCAGAGAAAACCACATTTAAAGGACGCATTAGGAAAAAAACTGTAAGTGTAAGTATGCATATGCCTGACATGCAAATATGTTGTTGCACAATATGTTGCAATTTATGTTTTTCAAACTACAATACACAGACAAACAGCTGAAGATCTTACAAAAGTAAAACACAGACAATATTTAAAAAAATCTAATAATTAATAATGAGGCCGTCACAAGACCAGTGAAGTAGGCTAACTGTTAGCCACCTAAATTTAGGGCATGTTGCAATAATCCTTAAACTAAATAAAAAATTGTCACATTCTTTGCTGGCATTTTATAATAAATGAATGGATCACACATACCTAAATCGATTAAATTTTACAGTGAGTGTTTTACCAAAGGATCTATTGACAGAAATGTAATATAATACCTATGGAGGGGTGGAGTGAGCCTGTCGATTGCAATTTGCAAACTCAGCGCTAGATGCCGCTAGATTTGACTGACTGGTCCTTTGGATCAAATAAATTATTCTCAGCATTGATTCGCAATCAAACAAAACAGAACAATGTACAACATATTCACCAAAGAATTATACACAAACCAATTATATTTCTTCTTTAGGGTAGGTACAGTGGATTTACCGTCCGAGGGTTTTGCCATAGTGACAGGCTAAAGGTATATGATTTTTTTCTGACAGAGTTGAATGTGATTTGTCCATTTGAAGAGTCTGCATACAGATCAGTTTTATAATAGATTTGGAATGCCAAAGGTCAAGATGCCTCTCTTACATCTTGCTTCTTTTTTTACCCGGCTGTCACATACTTCACATTTCACAAGTAACAGCTGTACAAGAACAGAACAATTGACTGTAGATCTAAACTATACTGTGTATATGGTGAATCAACATAATTAAAGGTCTTATTTTAAAGTTATTTTAATTAAAAAAATATATGTATTTTGAAATGTTGAATTTAAAACTGAATTTCAAAAAGTGAAAGTCCAGCTGAGACTGCCATTGTCAATAGTTCATTGGTTAATGGGTTGATACCTAATTCAGTTTTAAATTAGATCTACAGGGGCAATCGGACTCGTGAGAGTCGGACTCGTGACCAGAAGGTTGCTGGTTCGATCCTCAGGCCGGCAGGCAACGATTGAGGTGCCCTTGAGCAAGGCACCTTACCCCTACATGCTCCCCGGGCGCTGCAGTGATAGCTGCCCACTGCTCCGGGTGTACGTGTGTTCACCACTTGCTGAATGGGTTAAATGCAGAGGTCACATTTCGGATATGGGTCACCATACCTGACAAATAGGTCACTTCACTTTCACCTACTAAATTCAAACATGCAGCCTTTGTTAAAAAAAACTTACTTAGATCAGCATGACTTTTATAATTACTGGCCAATTTCTAAACTGTCTTTTATTCCCAAAGTTTTGGAAAAAGTTGTCTACCATCAGATCTCCTCATACTTGAGTACTTTTAATATTTTCAAGAATTTTAGTTTGGAGCATTTCATGGAGCTGCATAGTACTGAATCGGTGTTGTTAAAGGTTTAAATTATATTTTACTTACTCTGGATGCAGGTTCTGGCTGTATTTTAGTCTTACTTAATTTAAGTGCAGCGTTTGACACTGTTGATCATGATATCCTTGTACACAGACTAGAACATGTAGGGGGGTTTCATGGCCCTGTGCCGGAGTGGTTTGCCTCCTACTTCAAAAGGTGAACGTTTTCTGTGACAGTAGGGAATTGTTTTTCTACCCATGTTCCAATAAATTATGGTGTTCCCCATGGTTCCATTTTCGGTCCTCTCAGTCTTGTATTGCATATGATTCCACTTGGTAATATTATTCAGAGCCACGATTTATCATACCATCTAAATGCCGATGACACTCAGCTCTCTTACCCTATCAAAAATAATAATGGTTCTGTGTCATGCCTGTTGGATTGCGTTTGTAACATTAAATGCTGGATGCACACAACCTTCCTACAATTAAACAAAGATAAAACTGAAATTGTTGTCTTCGCCTTACCAGTTATGACATCTAACTTAATTAATCAACTTGGTTCTTTATCTCCAAATGTTCATCACCATGTTAAAAAATCTTGGTGTCAATTTAGATTCCAATTTGACTTTTGATAGGCAAATTATAGCTATGGTTAAAAGCAGTTTATTTCAGCTAAGGTCTATTGCCAAAATTAAGATGATGCTTTATAAGAAACACCTTGAATCCATTCATGCATTCATCACCTCAAAGTTAGACTATTGTAATTCCTTATACCTCGGTTTACCTAATTCATCTGTAAATCATTTGCATCAAAACGCAGCAGCAAGGTTTTTGACTGGAACTTAAAAGTATCAGCACATTACTCCTGTTCTTGCTTCTCTCCTTTGGTTATTGGTCAAGTCCTTAGTTCATTTTATAATCTTGCTTTTTGTTTATAAAGCTTTACATGGGCTTGCCCCTCAGTATATCAGTGATCTTTTTGTTCTGCACAATGTTTCAAGATCTCTACGCTCTTCTAATCAACTTCTTATTTTTGTTTCTCGTTCACTTTCTCAGTGGCTGCTCTAAGACTTTGGAACAGTGTTCTTCTCAATATTAGATCTTCCCCTTCTGTTTCCATTTTCAAATCTTCCTTAAAAACATATCTGTATTCTTTGCGTTTTAATTGAGGGTGTTTATATCTTTACATAGGTCTCTATGGTTTTGATCCATTGTGATAATTTTACTTGAAATTTTCTTTTAATTGGTGTTTTAATATCTCTGTACCAAAACTTATATTCAACTATCAAACAACTGTATTACCAGTCACCCTCTAAAAATGTCAGAAATGTATATGTCAGAAAAAAAATGTCAGAAAATATAGCCAAGTTTATTGACACTCAAAAATTAAAACAAGAAGAAAATGGTTTGTCTCATGTATGCTTGTAGACACAGGTCAATTTGTCACTCATTGTTTCATGTGATCTACTCATGACAGGTTTTTGGTCCTAAACAAGGCTTCGCTGTGTCAAGGTAACATTAAGTAGCGTCTTCACACGTACAGCTACTCAAATAACAGGTCACATCCCAGTCAATTTCACGCCGTCGATGTAAAACATCTCTTAGACTTAGAGGATTAAAACGTCTGACGCTGAAATATATGGAACGCGAATGGGGACAATAAGTATAACGCGAAACGCGTGAAATTTGGACGCTTCATCGTGACAATTTTGAACGTGACCTTTTTGTTCCGTGTAAACGTGAACGTTTCTTTCGTCTTAACGCGAAGTATTTGGGCGTGTTATTTGAAGACACGATCGTTTGTATCTTTTTGGCCGTGTTTTGTTTAAAAGAACGTTTTTGTCATGTTAACAGGTCATTTTTTAGCGTGTAATATTATGACTCTTATTTTGATACGTGACATACTAATCTTACTGTTTTAGTGGAAGTGCTGACAATTTGAGGTCAATAAATAAATTCAAATCACTTATTATATATCGCTCTTATTTAATTGCTTCTTTTGTGGCATACATATATTTATATTCTATCCTGTGTTGTATGGTGTATAACTTACATATATTTACGTTTTATATACAACTTAAAGGTCACTGCACACACATATTACAGCCAATAACATAACTTATGTCTTATATACGTTTTAATACAGAATTTTAAAGAAGATATTTATCAAATAAAATGTATTTATTGAAAAGGGTTTAAACTATGTTTTTCATGCTTCAATGTAACCATTATGTCCAAAATGCACATATGTGGATAAGGGAGCAATTAAAGGCATGGTTAGAATACCAAAGGACATTAAAGAGACCTTTGTACTGACTCAAGCAGAGATGAACAGCCCTAAAAGGACGACCTTTCCGGGCATTATCTTAAAAACTTCCAGCTTCTTGCATCATGAACAGCACTGTGGCAGCAGTGGAGTCATTCAGGTTCCTGGGCACCACCATCTCTCAGGACCTGAAGAGGGACAATCACATTGGCTCCATTGCTAAAAAAGCCCAGCAGGGGATGTAATTCTTACATCTGCTGAAGAAGTTCAACCTACCACAAACTCTGTTAAAACAGTTTTACTCAGCAGTCATAGAGTCTGTCCTCTGCACATCCATCACTGTCTGATTTGGCTCAGCCACAAAGTCAGACATCAGAAGACTACAGGACGGTTCTGACTGATGAGAAGCTCATTGGTGCTCCCCTGCCCACCCACCAAGAACTCTATACATCCAGAGTGAGGAAAAAGGCTCAGAAAATCACCCTGGACCTCTCTCATCCAAGCCATCATCTCTTCACAATGCTGCTCTTCGGTCGGCGCTACAGAGCACTGAGCACTGAAACAACCAAAAAAAAAAATAGCTTCTTCCCTCAGACCATCTACCTCTTTAAAAGTTCAATGTTTTATCCCCAACGTGCAATTAATAACTCTGTGCAATAATACTTAAGTGCAATATTAATTATACAATGCAGATATATCTATTTTTAAACAACTTTTTATGTAAATTATATTTAATTCTGCTGTACATAGCACATCCCTTGTATTACAATAGTCGATTCTTAGTTTTTACTTGTACATATTTACATACACACATAGCTTTACTCTCTACGTCTAAATCTTATGTTTATTATATTGTATTTCTTATTTTATACCCATAAGCCCTTATATAAATCATCTGTGTACTGTATTCTATTGTGTTATGGTCTCTGTGTACTGTTGTTGCTGTTTCTGTGTACTGGATGCTCCTGTCACCAAAACAAATTCCTTGTATGTGCAAACATACATACTCGGCAATAAAGCTCTTTCTGATTCTGATATTAAAAAATAGGAATAAATAAAAGAGTGTGTGGTTTTCATTGTCATCATTTCTTTTATGATATCATATGGAATATACACAGTGGTCGAAAGTTTACATACACCTTGCAAAATCCTAAAAACTTTTGAAATTAAATGTATTCAAATAAGTGTAATTTTAAAGATTTGTTTTTATTTTAGTACTTCCCTGAACAATTTATTTCACATATATTCCACAAAACAGAATAATAACTGAATATATAAAAAAATCACCACGTTCACGTTTACATATTGCTTTTTCTTATAATACTGTATGATGTACCTGGACAATCACTTATAGTTTTTGTGTTGTCTGATTGTTATCGAAGAGTTTTTTTTTGTTTATGGGCCATTTAACTTGTACACTGATCTTCAGAGAAATCCTCCAGGTCCTGCACATGTTCTTTGGTGTTCAGTATCTTCTGCATGTCCGACCTCTGCCAACAGTAACTCTGATGTTGAGTTGATCTTTACACACTGACATATAATAGTTGTGTATGAGTGCTTGTTGTCAGTCTGTAAAGATGAATCTAACATTGTATAGTCACAGTTGGACATTGGTCAAACATGCAGAAAGTGCTGAAAAATCAAAGACCAGGGAACAGTTTAATGGAACAGGACAACTTTAAACCCTTAAACAACTATCACAAAACCAAACACACTGTCATTGTTTTTCCAGGTCACACTGTACTGTATTTAGAATCAGGTGTATGACTTTCGACCACCATACTGTATATCTCTACATAGGCCTGTCTATATGTAATGTGCAGGGCAAAAATTTCAAAGTAAACGTAAGGCAATATGATGCTGTATAATGCTAATATTAAAATCACCCTCTGTGTGATAAGAGGAAGCCAATCCAATGCAATCCGTAAAGGTTCTTTGACAGTTTAAAAGTTAAAACGGGGATTCTGAAAGATGTGATGACAACCCATGACATAGAACTGACATCACAACCAACGTATCACTCAGAACTTCTACATTTTAAGCACTTTGTAATTGTATCATAAGTCCTTGTTGCATGGCCGTGTGCAAACCAAGTTAGAAATCATGTTTACAATCATTATTTGCATAAATCGGGTGTAAGTTATATTATAATACTGCTTAGCTTCCACATCCTCTCTTGTGCGGTCCTCGCGTGTAACGTTAGCTCCTCTGCCTCTCCTCGCCCTGCCTGCATCTCCAACACCTCTACCTCTCCGCCCTCTTCCTCTCCCTCTTACTACCTGTGTTAAGTCCTCTGATTGACACTGTGATGATGAGAAAAACGTCTGCTAAGACTTTCGCGGTTAGATTACACGCCTTTAGCATTAGCAAGCCGTTTCAATAGGCTGTAAATTACGAACCAAGTTACCGTGCCAAAAAATGCTATGCAAAATAAGCGAATAAATCACTGACACAATGTTTACAAAGTAACAATACTATTCACTATAACGATTAGAGCAAATTTAATTTATTTATTTTTCTTTGTAAATAAACCCCATCCCTTGACTTCCAAAGGTCACTCTCTGCTGTCTCAGACGACATCTCTGTCCTGTGTCCGTAACTTCAGTCTGTTGTTGGCCTGTGAGATGTAGATTGCAATTATCAACACCACCGATAATGGCCGCTATCATGTACGGAACCCTTTTGTCCTGTGACGGCAACCGTAGATTCTCTAATGGGAGGGAGAGGGGAGTAGCGGAGCTGTAGGTTGCAATTTCCTACATCGCCATTAGTGGCCGCTGAAACTTACACACAGAACCTGTAACTCCAGGAATGCTGTCTTCCACTTTCTGGAAAACGTAAGTTTTTATCACATCCTGTTTTTATTTATATATCACATCCTGTTTTTATTTATATATATAAATATATATGAGACGTAGATTTCAATTATCGACACCACCGATAATGGCAGCTATCATTTACGCAACCCTTTTGTCCTGTGGCAATACACATACACATATATTGATTGCTTTATTTATTTAATCACTTGAACATTTATTTAAACCTGTTTGTTTAATCAAACAGTTTTAATTTACTTGTTGTCATATTCATTATTATTTTTAAACAGTGTTTAATTAAGCAGCGATCGTTTATCAACGATGATATCATCAACTACTCTAAAATACATATTTTCATTGTGGCATAAGATACGTGTCACAACAACTCCTTGAAGGCATGCCCAAACATGTCCTCCGGAAAAATGGCATCAAATGGACGATATGGGACGATAGGGTCAAAAGTTTGTATAATTGTATAATCAATGTGTCGATGAAATATCCTTTTTTAAATAACAAAATAACTTAAATCTTTAATTGTAGGTAAACTGTATGCTTTAGGTGAGATTTGCAGCCTCTTAATAATAAGTCACTTATACATTTGCTCGCAGTCTCCTCTCTATCTTGGTGTTCTTGTGCTGCAGTATCTTATTCTGAACAGCAGAGAGCGCTCTCAGACAGGACAATTCAATAAAACCAAACTCACTGGAAAATGGCTCAAAAACTGGTTTAAATATTGAATTTGTGTCTCAGGGCCTCCATCAATGGGTCGCGATTCCCTCATAGACTGTTATTTTTTAAAGATTTGAAAGCCTGGAAGGTGTCGACCCGATAACAAATACAAGCAGATGAGACACGACAGAAAGAGCAAGAGAATCTAAGATTTAGAAAACTGCATCTTAAAAATAAGTCAGAAGATATTGTAAGATTTCTGGAATTTACAAACTTTTTGCTTTGTGAGATATAGCAGTGGGACATGTCTGCTGCTGGGTGTTTGGCTACAAAGACGGGGATTTTGGGCTCCACTCTTAAAAGAAAGGTTATTCAAAAGGTTCTTCAATGAAATAGATTAACCTATTTTGTCTAAATGGTTCCATAAAGAAACTTTATAATCAGAATAAACTTTTTGTTTCTCAAAAGGTTCTTTGTGGCGAAAAAAGGTTCTTTATATTATAAAAAAGTAAGAAAGAGATTGTTCTTTAAAGAATCTTTGACTGAATGATTCTTTGTGGAACCAATATAAGTTCTTCTACAGTATCGCTGTGAAGAACCTTTTAAGCAACTTTATTTTTAAGAGTGCGGGTTGATGGAACTGCACAGAATAACACAGAGGCCAGAGAGGGCATGTGTATAGCATGAACTGTGATAAATAGAAAGCAAGAGAGTTCTCATACTCATCATGAGGCACACTGTTATCGTGTTCCAGGATATCAAGCGCACTTCTGGTCAGAAACAGATGTACTTTATTTTTAGTTTCATTCATTTTCACATCATTCATGGTACAGTGACATCTGAGTTATATCACCTGCAGGGCTTCTACTGCATCCCACCTGGACGGACAACCCCGATATGTCCCAAAAATTACTCATACAAAGAAACCACTATGAAGTGTAAGTGAGAATCCCCACTATATCACCCCTTCATTGCAATACATAAATGGTGATACATTTAAGAGAATCACTTAGTATCACACCAACAACATAAAGCCTATTGACTATGGCAACAAGACGCTTTAGCTGATTTTCACTTTAACTGAGAAGGATATTTCAATGTCATTCATTTTTTAAACATTTTTAAAGGATGGCTTATTAACGCCCACGTGGGCAACGACAGTGACACCTGGAGGGGCGTGATTGGGAGGAACGGCCCCCCTGATCTGAACCCGAGTGGTGTTCTGTTATTGGACCTCTGTGCTAGTTACAGTTTGGCCATAACGAACACCATGTTCAAGCATAAGGGTGTCCATCAGTGCACATGGCACCAGGACACCCTTGGCCGGAGGTCGATGATCGACTTTGTGGTCGTTTCATCTGACCTACGGCCATATATCTTGGACACTCGGGTGAAGAGAGGGGCGGAGCTGTCAACTGGATCCGATGGCGGGGGAGGAAGCTGGATAGACTCGGCAGACCCAAACGTACTGTGAGGATGGCTTATTAAGAAAGAACATAAAGACAAATGCAGAAATAGAAATAAAGAAAAGGAAGTTTTGTAAGATGTTAAAGACATAACAGCAAATAAGAAAAGGTGGGAACTTCAATATTGTAAAGTGTAAAAAGCATCTCAGGGTGAAAATAACATTTCCTGCAAATTTTCTTTACAGGAAATGTTTTGCAAATGTTATTCCTTGGACCTCAACTTTTCATTTGACAACTAAAATGCCACAACATTATTTTGTCATTTTGAAAGACGTGACTGATAAAAGTGGAAAACTTAAGTTGTGTCCCAAATGACACCCTATGCTTGCACTATACACTTATGCACTATGCACTATGCACTCAACCATCTAACGGACCAAAAGACTCCATCTCTTTACCGCCCCCAGTGGACTTTTGTATGTATGGAATGGATGGTAGTATAGTTATTGAACTGTATTTATTGCTCTTGGTGTGAATGAGCCTTCACACCACAATGAAACTTTCTAAACTCAAGTCAACCTTACATAAAAGGTTTACATTTGAATAATATCTTTGTCCATGTTACATGAAATGTAAATGTTTTATTTCAAGACATTCCTGTAGCTCAACTGTTCATGGCTCTGTTATGCCATGTTCTAGAGTTCAACTCAAAAGGAGGACCAGTGAAAGCATATCTTGTAAGTCGCTTTAGGAAAATAAAACATCTAACAAGTGTATGAACTGTTAAATGTGCAGAGTGACGTAATTTGTAATGAAGAGAAAGCGACCACTGACACATTTGTCAAAATGGGGTTTGTCCCATTATGGTACTTTAATCTTGATGTTGTGCTGCTTGTGCAGGACATCCAGTATCTGAGGAAGAAGCTCCATGTTCAAAGGGTTGTCCATGTCATCACTTCCGATGCTGCGTCTCATCCTAGCTCTGTGTTTAGGCTTGAGTGATCGAAGAGATTCGGCCTCCAATGCAGAGTGTCTCTCATCGATTCCCAGAGTAAATGTCGAGTTCCTGGCGAGTTGCAGGCACCACAGCAGCAAGCCAATGAGAAAGCAAAGCACAAAGCATAAAACGCTGTTATATACCCATCCAGAGCACTCGGCAGAGAAACAGGAGGGGAAATCGGCATCCGCGAGCCCATCAATGGGCCTGTGGGCGAGTTCAGCAGGACTGGCACACACGGCCATCCCAGACATGGCTTGATTTCTTTTCAGCCAGTGACTTAGGTAGCGGATGCTGCAGTCACAGTTGAACGGGTTCTCGGATAAGTTGACCAGCTGTAAGTTATGAAGCGCGTCGAAATGACCTGGAGTCACTGTGCTCAGGAGGTTGTTTTGCAGCAGGAGCTCTGTGACAGTGGCAGGCAGTTGAGGGATCTTCCTTAAGCCTTGCGAGCTGCAGTTCACCCTCAGACCTGCAGACTGTAAGGTGACGTATCTGCAGGAGTCGCAGTGGATGTGTGCAAAGACTGAGCACCAAACAAGAGCCGTTAAACCACCACCAAACTGCATCTATGTGTGGAAAAACAGTGATGTGTATACACATTTAAAAGAGTAGTAGAGTAAAATATATTATAGTCGTGCAACCCGTGCAGTAAACGGTTTCAATGCACGCTTTCCAGCCAATCAGAATCGAGTATTTAAACAGACCACGGTGTAGTATAAAAATTAACCATGTTTTTATTATAGTTGTATCATGTCTAAAAATTTTTTTTTGTGAACTTATTGATATTTGGTTAACCATAGTTTTACTATAAATTAAACTATGAATACTATAAAACCATGATTAATCTTTGGATACCAAGTTTTAGCTATAATAAGCATTTTTTTTGTTTTTATTAAGGTGGATTCTTTTCAAAGAAATATGGTGTGGATATGATTTAAGTTTCTATATACATCACTGTGTAACAATATTGTAGTATAGGTATTGTCGATCTGTAATGAAAATTATGCATACCACGACAGATTGCCAAATAAAGATTACTTAAAGCATACATGTATTATGCATCATAAAAGCCGTTTTTATGTATTAATTATGCCCTGTAATGCACCTTATAATGCCAATTGTAATGTCTCATGAATAATTGTAACTACAGTTAATACATCAAAACTCTTATCAATTTATTGTAACAATTTGCATTTTTATTTTCGTTGTAATTCTTTAAAACAACATTTAATATATTGCTACACACATTACGAAGCATTATAATGCATAGTACCCTTTAAACCCTTTATATTGTATTATTCATAAAGACAAGTGTTACCAAAGATTTTTCCAGTCATTTGTAACTTTAACTACATGGGCGTGGCCCTGAAGATCTACTCATCCCGTGAATACACCACTTTTAATACTTACACTTACCTTTTAATATGTGATCTACAAAAATAGATCCAATATCCATTCTGATCCTAGATGTAGTCCATAAAAATTCTATATTGCAATTTCTCTATAGTCAAACAGTTTGTTTCATCCAAGGAGAGCTGCTGATGTGTCACGTGATCATCACTTCTGTGAGCACCAGATAAGATTATGATAAATGTCCTGCGTACGTACAGAGCTGCACATTTATCTCTGAAGTGGTTGAGTTGAGCTTGAAAAAAGGAAACTAAATAAAGTGCAACGTGCAAGAGAAAGGTCATCATGTAGCTGACTGATATTTGCTAAGTTGTATGTTTGAGTTTATTAACTGAGCCACATTTGCTATTTGTCAATTAAGATATTTCTCCCCAAAACAAATTATTGAGATATTTAATCATTCCCATTAGGATTCATGTTATTTCATTACATTATTAATTAGGTGTTGAAACGCAAAAATTTTAATATTGCAATGGAATGCAATGGTTTAAATATAATCAAAGGAGAACACTTCAAACTTATTTTGCTGGTGATGGTATTGTAAGAATGCAAAATAGTCATATACATTTTATTGAGTGTTTTGAACATCACATTTGGAGTTTTACTTTGACTGTACATCGACACTGAGATCCAATACAAACAAAATATCACAAATGAAAAGCATTCAGTTTTCTGTCCAAATAAAAGAATTCCCTGTCCTAAAATATTCTTTGATATCTTGATGCATTCAGTTGGACAGAAGTATAGCAGCCAGTGAGGAGACACACATATTTATACACACATGATTCAGAAGTCTATTTCATTGCTGGACAGACAGAAGTACATCTCTCATTATACATTATGCAGTAAGTACACTGCATACACAATGAATGTAATCCCCACTTGGTCCCTGGTTGGTTTATTACTGCTTAATTGTGTCTTTACAAGCCCTGGTTTTATTAACCTGTGAACAGATGTCCACTACACGATCCTTCCATATTTCACAAGGATGAGTGGAATATTCGGCATGCAGCACTCCAATAACACACAACGCAATACGGAACTACATATAACGCTGATGAAAAAGACACAGAAAAAGACAAGACGAGTGTGAAAAACTAAAAGAAAAAAAGCTACATCTGAACCTTCAGTGCATTGTTGGGGATTATCTGCCATCAGTACATCAGACTGAAATTACTTTTCTCCTTAAAGTGTTCACAACCCTTTTGACTTCTACAATAAGATATATGACTGAATGAAGCCGGCTATTTTTATCCATCAGGGACTGATTGGATGGTAAAAATGATCTTGATATGGAAGGTGGTTGCAGGGGACAGGTTGAACATATCTCAATTGTTTAAATGCCATCCTTCAGTTCAAAGTTTTAGTCCCTGCCAAAAATACCCAATGGGTTCTGTTACTAATGATACTGCAGTACTAATAGCTTATTGTGGCTGTGCTTTGCAAACCAAAAAATGGCGGTTGACCAAACAACAAATGATCTGTATTATAATAAGATAAGATTTATGATACAAAAGTTTCAATTCGATATTATTGTTCTGTCATTTTAGCTTATACACTGTATGTGTTCAGGATGTGACTTTGTAATGATCATTGTCAACTGTCACAGTTTGCTAAAAATATACATTCCTCTAAACATACACAGTCTTAAAAATAAAGGTGCTTAAAAGGTTATTCAAAGCGATGCCTTACAAGAACCATTTTCAGTTCCACAAAGAACCATTCAGTCAAAGGTCTTTAAAGAACCATCTCTTTCTTCCTTTTCTATAATCTAAAGAACTTTTTCTCACCTCAAAGAACCTTTTGTGAAACAGAAAGGTTCTTCAGATGTTAAAGAGTCTTCATGGAACCAAAAGGTTATTCTATGGCACCGAAAAAAAACTTTTGAAGCACCTTTTTTTCAAGAGTGAAGATACCTGCATAATATGACAGAATATTTACCTTAAACTCTGAAAATCCTTTCAAAGGTTTTTTTTTGTACATGATTGCACTCCATTGCCATGATCATACTGCTTTATTTCCAATAATAAATTAACACCAAAAACATTGATAATCACAGTTAAAGCCTAAATCAATTTGAGGTCAAATGGAACAATGAGTACCCATAAGCCACTACGATGAAATAATGGTATCATGACAAACATATTGCACTTTAGAAGGAAAATAATCCTTAAATACATAGAAAAATAATTCAGTCACTGGCCCTCATTAGTTTTGTGCATAACTCCAAAGAAAACAGACTAAAAATTATAAAAAAAATCAAATATGACTTTATCGTTTTCACTGAAAAAGTTCCAGTTGAAGGCATGCAAGTATATTTTTAACATCTCACGTCCTTGAACTAAGTCTTTCCTGGTTAAAACTTTGATATGTAGCAATTTCAAATGACCTTACACTGTACATGTTCCAGCAGGTAAGTGTGCTCCAGGATCTACATTTCTAGGAACATTCTTCTTCACATCTGACCTTGACTTTCACTGACCAAGATTTTGTTCTTAAACTCTCTGAATACATTTTTACAGTGTTCTCTAACATCGCTTCTAGCCTAAAATGGATACAATAACACTACTGTACTAATACACTACACACAGAGCATAGAGCTGATGAGTATATATGAAATGATCATTGGCACGTTCATTAATGATTTCTAAGACTTCGCTTTAAAACACATTTACTCCATAAGCATGTTCTAATACAAACAAACCCTAGTTTTGTTGTGGTTTATTTGAGCTAAATGTGATCTCGTTAGGGATAAGAAGCATGTCAGCAATATGCCCTGGTCATATTTCACCCCAAAGTCCAAGTCATTGTATTTTTTGCATAGAAACGTATTGTTAGACAGATGTTGTGATGCCAAAAAATTCTCAATATAGTAATGTAGTAGAGTAGGCGGGGCGAGACCGTGGTTCGGGTCCGGTGAGTAATTGTGAATGTGCGCCAGCTGTGCGCACACCGGGCTCGAATCATGTAGGAGATTGGGAGCATATAAAAGGAACGAGCGACCGGACCGTCGAAGAGAGAGGACTGGGCCCAAACATGTTTTAAGTTTGTATTTGTATTTATGTTTGTTATTTCGCCGGCGGTCGTCCGTGAGGGTCCGCCGGCTGTTATTATTTATATTAAAATGTTTAAAATGTCTTACGGTTCCCGTCTCCTTCCTTCCCTACTCTGAATCTTTCTACATTGGTGCCGAAACCCGGGAGGAAGGAGAGACATGCTGTCGGAGAGTCCTCGCCGCTGAGGGACCTCGCGGTGCCGGAGAGTTCGGGCAGCGCGGACGAAGGGCGTCCGCCAGTGGCTGCCCGAAGCGGTGGCTCTGGGGAAACGGAAGTGCACAGTGCGGCCACCGTCAAATCTTCGGTGGAACGGCGACCTTTGCTGCCGCGCCCCTGGGTCGAGGTGGGGTGGCTTTCGTCCAAGCGGGAGCGGGGGAGTTGCCGCCGGCCGCAAGAGGCTGGAGCCTGCGTCCGTCCCCCGAGGGGGAGGAGCAGGGGGCAGGAGTGCCGAGTGCGGCCACCGCCTGCCAGAGGCCGGAGCCTGTGTCCGTCCGCCCAAGGGGGAGGAGCAGGGGCCGGGGAACCCGCCCCGACTAAAGGAGGAGCCACCGCCGTTTAAAATGTTTAAAATGTCTTCCGGTTCCCGTCTCCTTCCTTCCCTACTCTGAATCTTTCTACAAGTAATGCAAAGAAAACAATATTATTTAGATTTGTAAAATGTGTAGTTTGATGTATTTGTTAGCAACATGTAGAAAATATCAAAAATAGTTATGATCACTTTAAAAGGAGTAGTTCACCTTCAAAATGAAAATTCTGTCATCATTTACTCACCCTCTTGTCATTTCAAACCGTGCGACTTTCTTTCTTCCACAGAACACAAAGAAGTTATTTTGAAGAATGCAGTTAACAGCCCTCAATTCACTTGCATTGCTTACAATAGAACTGAATGGGGGGCTTTGCTGTTCTGTTACCAAATTTTCTAAATATCTTATTTTGTTTCCTGCAGAAGAATGAAGTTCATACAGGTTGGTGAGTAAATGATGACAGAATTTTCATTTTGATGGTGAACTTCTCCTTTAAGAAAATTAGGACGTAATGAGAATTTAAGGAGGCCTTTTAAAAACCCTTTTCACCTTTAAAAACCAAGCACACATATTGTTTTCTTGTTGTTGTTTTGTTCATTAAAGTGCCTGAGTGATAATATGGGAATGATTTTGTGTCTTTTCCCACTGGACTAAGTTTCTTTTCAATGCTAATTTCTGCAGTTTCTCTAAATATGTTTTGTTGAAATTTACAGCAGTGCCACGTATTTTGTCCACAGAGGCAATGACGTTAAGTACATTTATTTATAGATACAGATAGTGTGTTTGTAAAAATGTCCAGCCAGCGTTGAATCTCCAGATAATATGAAGATCTGAAAATGCAGATCATATAAACCCTTTTCTTCAAGTGAATATTTCTTTGTAACAAAAATACTTTACAAATAAAGTAGAACAGAAAATTTTCCTCCTTTTAAAAATCACATAGTGAACAGCATCAACATCTCTTGTGTTCTGTGACAGTAAGGACTAAATTGATGGATGTTAAGGGTGAATTTTTCATTTCTGGGCAATTATGAGGAAATTTTTGGGATGAAATATGAAGCAGAGATGTTTAAAGGACATTTACCTGTAGCCATATAGTAAATTAAAGAGAGATGCGTTTTTTTATGTGTAGCTCCCTTGGGTTTTGGCTGGGTGTTGGGTTGGCTTCTGGCTCAGTTCAATCATGTCTGTGAAGTGAGAAATGAGCTCACACCAGCGTGGTGATGCCGCAGTGTCTGCCGGTCGCATGCAGATGTCTGTTCTGGACTGTGTGCTGGGGCCAGTGGGGTTTGTGTGGTGCATGAGATCGCCGTCTAAAGAAATGCAGGCAGCGTGAGTTGAGTGCTGGAGGATAGTGGCAGGATGGTTGAGGGTTCTTGGGAAACTGACCCAGATGCGAGTGGTGGGCAGTGTGGTGCAGGTTAAATGGATGTGGCGTTTGGAGGATGAGGGTGGGGGGGCTGGGGTCTTGAGGAATCGTTGGAGTACAGCCCACCAGTGAATCCTTGACCTGCCTGTTGCTGAAAGGTAACCCGATGAGGAAAGAGGAGTTTGAAGCGCTGTGTGAGTCAGGAAATAGGTGATCCTTGGCGAGGGGTTGTCTCTGGTCCAGGGTAGGACTGCTAATGATGAAGTCCTGTGAGCAGAGAGTTAATGAAATATCAGCAAACAGGAACTCTTTCATGATTTAATAGCATGCGATGTGTGACTTCTGCATTCTCTCACTGCCTACTAAGTTAGTCTGAAGAATGCAAAATAAAAATTCACAATGCTATGAGTGGGCACAATTCATTCTAAGTGATTCCCCCTTCAGAAGAGTGACCGGCTACTTCTACTTGGTTTGGTTCCAGAAGTTTTTTTTCACATTTATTTGTTTCGAATCATTGTTTTTCCGAAGTCATTTATCATAAAATGTGATCTGATCCTCATATAAGTTACAACAAAAAACAAGCAATGTGGTTAAACTGATATCACATGAACAATTCCAATTCCTGTGGCATCGATGACTTCAATCAAGCACTTTTGGTAGCTCGGGATCAGACCGGCGCAAGATTTGAAACCATTCTTCACCATTCCTCCTCACAAAACCGCTTCATCTGAGACACTTTTGTAGGATGTCTGGTTTGAACAGCTTTCTTAAAGATGGGATTACACACTCAGTTTCTGCCAATCTCATATTAATCTTGAGTACCTATACATCATTTCTTTGAAGAGTATTTAGTTTGGTCACATTTATAAAAGACAGATACAGCTGTACAATGATTTTCGGAAAAACACAAGCTGCTGGAGTCAGGCAGGGGGTCGGAACTAGAGCACGAGCACACATTAACATTACCTCATTGCATTAATCCCTTCATGTTTTTTAAATTATACTGTTAAGTGCCAATTCCCCAAAAATATGACTTTTCACTTATTGCGTGCAGCTCATGTCCGGCATCTTTTAGCACTGGGACCCCGCAATCTATCAGTTTCAATCGATCTCCAAATCCAGCGTTATATCCACCGTTTATATAACATCCATCACTGAAATGCTGAAAACAAACAAACTACTGACTTCTCTTACTATCGCAAGAGTAACATGCTGCAAATGAAGATTCTGTCATCATTTACTCACCCTCTTGTCATTTCAAACCTGTGTGACTTTCTTTCTTCAACAGAACACAAAAGAAGATATTTTGAAGAATAATGTTAAACACCCCCCATTCACTTGCATTGGTTACAATAGATATATCATCAATATATCATATCAATATATATATCAAAATATCTTCTTTTGTGTTCTGAAAAAGAAAGTCAAACAGGTTTGAAATGACAAGAGGGTGAGTAAATCATGACAGAATTTTCAACTTGAAGGTTAACTACTCCTTTAAGGTCAATTCAAAGCATCTGGATTGGGTTAAACCAAATTGCGCATTTTCATTATTCTGAAGCCAGTCTGTGTTGATTTCCTTCAATGATTAGGAATATTGGCCTGCCGCATCACCACAACTTACTAAAATTCAGCTGGCTGTATTTAATATTAAACCTAATTGTAAATTTTTATTTATCCTTCTCATATTGTAATTGCATTTAGTATTTATATTAATGGAATTTCATATGTACTAACTAACCCTGGTGTGTGAAAACGTTTGGACAGGATTTGGACAGGCATTTGCTGTAAACAACATAGTTTGACTCAAACCCTTCTATTTGTTGGACAGAAACAATAAAAGATTGATTGTATAACAGAAAAATGTTGAAAACTAAAACACAAAGACAAGTAGGAGAAACATTACCATGCAAATGCTGCAAAAATAATAGGTTACTATCATAACCCCGCATCTCTGAAACATCAAGTGGAGAGATCCCCCTATGGCAAGGGTATCCGTACATGACCTCTGCAGAAGCATCTAATTGCATCAAGTCTGGCTTTGACAGAAAGATGATGCCAAATGAGGGTACGCCCCCTTACCAAATGTATAAAGGCACCTGCACACGCTACCTTTCCTCAGTGAGCATACTCACTTCTCATGCAGCAAGCGGGGCAAACTTGGTGGATCTCTCCACTCGATATGTTTCAGAAAACCACGGTTACGATGGTAACCAATTGTTCTCTATCATCATCTCATTTCGAGATCTACCTATGGGAGAACTGGACAACCGGTTAACACATACACTCACAGCGAGGCTCTGAAAGCCAGAGGACGGTCACCTGAAAAGGCGGTCCATGACACGTCACAATAAAACAACCCACATGGGCAGTGAGATATCCCAGTAAATGTATGGATGACATGTGGCAGCATGCTTACATAAACAAACCTGACAACACACACAGATATGAACTTATGGTGTCAGGTGGGGAAAAAAATATGATGGTAGCGACATGTATTAGCCGGGCATGCGGCCCTGACTAAAGGGGGGATATATAGAGTAAGGCTATGAAGAGCCAACCCCTGCTAAAGATGGAGCCACCAGAGTCCTGGTAACATCCAACCAGTAGTATCTGACAAATGAATGGGGAGGAGCCCAACCTGCAGGAGCACAAATGTCCTGCAGTGAAACTCCCCTAAGCAGAACCCAAGAGGCAGCCATGCCTCAGGTAGAGTGAGCTCTTTTAAAAAGCATTTGTCCTGACAATGTAAACCCACACGGCATGCACAGGACAGAGAGCATTTAACCTCTCATCCTCCATAGAGTAAAAAGAAGGAGAGTGAAAAGCAGATAGCTCAATCGCCTCACATGTCACAGCTGGGAAGTATTAGGCATGAAGGCCTGGTTATACCAAAGAGAACTGTATCGCTACCGAAATAGAATTTAGTGCACAAGGAAAAAACAAAGAGTGCATAAAAAACACTGACTCAGATGCAATGCTGTGTTGAAAGACAGATGTTGAGAGAAATGTCACCCAAAGGCTCAATAGGCTGTAGTGACAAAGCCCCCAGCACCAGGTCTCACTCTGGCATGGCTTAAATAGGCACAGGAAGGAAACAGCGAGCATCCTTCATGAACCTGAAAATGAGAGGGTTTTGCCGACCAATGTGCCATCGAACTCGACATGATATGTAGCGATAGCTGCTAAATAGATCTAAATAGAATCTTTTTTCTAATAGGTCCTGAAAAAAGATAAAATATCAGAGACTGAGCACTGATATGATACCAACCATCATACCACTCCTTGAACACACGCCTCTCACAATCACCTCACAGAGACTGTGTAGAAGAAGCTCTCGCATTCTGAATCGTGGCAAAAACATGTCAGGAGGGAGCCCCAATGTGTGTCAGATCACAGGCTAGGCCCAGAGAGCCACCCTGACCTGTTGGGGGTGGTAAAAAAACAGGGGGTCTGTGCATATTGGGGACCATGGCTGAGCATACAGTAGACGAATAACGTCTTGGTTAGGTCTGTAACCTCAGTTCCCTGATGGAGGGAACGAGACATTGTGTCGAGTCGACAGATGGGGTTTGCCCTTGAGAACCAATCAACTCTGACTACTATAGAAAAGGCGAATGAAATTTGCATGCTGGTCTCTGCCCCGGGATATCCGGTATAAAAGGAAGTAGGCGTGCACCATTCATTTACCTTTTGCTCTGAAGAGCCTGAGAGCCTCTCTCGACTACAGCAGAGGACGATACATGTTGTGGCATAAGGGACACAACATCTCGTTCCCTCCATCAGGGAACTGAGGTTACCGACGTAACCAAGACGCTTGGTTACCACAACGCTGTATCGTGTCACAATCTCTAGCGAAGCGACGGTAACAGGCCTGGGCGTGTCAGCATGAGGCTTTCGCGATGTTTTTATTTAACACAACATGTAAACATTCATAGTGCAAGCGCTCCCCATTGGGGAGGAAGACCCAACCCCATCCGTGTTGTGTCCAGTACGCACATTGCGCCTCCACGTGGACCGCACGCAGAGCTTCAGCTCTGACCAGCTCTTTGTCTGTTTTGGAGGACAGCATTAGGGGACCACTTGGTAAAGTTCACCACTTGGTAAAGTGAGAGTTGCCAGGACCGAATTCAATGCAATCCGAGGACAGGGAGAATGGTTGAAGGTCCCCTACCCTCTTGAAGGGAGCGAGCGCCATCAGGAGGGCCGTCTAACTCGAAAGGTGAGGAAGATCGGAAACTCAGAGGGGCACGTAGGGGGGCCCAGAGAGGCCCGCCAGGACCACATTAAGGTCCCAAGAGGGTATGGAGCGGAGACGAGGCAGATTCCGCCTTCTAGCGCCCCTTAGGAAACCTAGTGACCAGGTCATGCTCCCCTAAAGAGTTTCCATCAACTGAGTCATGACGTGTGGCGATAGCGACTACATAAACCTTCAGTGTGGAGGGGGAGATGTTAGTCTCCAGTCTCTTGTAGGAAGGACAACACGATCCCGATCGAGCACCTCCGTGGGTCTTCTCGTTGAGAGAGACACCAGGACGAGAAGAGGCGCCATAAATTAGCGTATTACCGCCTAGTAGATGGGGCCCTAGCCTGGGTGATGGTCTCCGCCACAGAGCCAACTCAGGATCTCCTCGTCCCGTCTAGAGACCAGACATGGAGGTTCCAGAGGTCTGGTCTGCGATGCCTGAACATGTCCTTCCCCTGAGAAAGCAGGTCCTCCGTCAGGGGAATGGATCAGGGGGGAGTCGTTGCCCAGAGCATCAGCTCTGAGAACCAAGTGCGGTTGGGCCAAGCAATGCAACCAATAACACTTGGTGCTTCCATGACCATGCACAGTGTCTGTGCAATGAGGCTCATTGGGGGAAGGCGTACTTCCACTTGTCCCTTGGGCAGCTATGCGCAAGGGCATCCGTGCCGAGGGGGACCTCGGACAAGGAGTACTAAGCGGGAAATGGGTGGTGTCACGGGAGGTGACTAGGAGTACCTGGGCCTGCCCGAACAGCATCCAAATGAGCTGTCGACACTCTCCGCAAGGCGTATACTGACGAGAAAGCGCGTCAGCTGTCTGGTTCAAGTTGCCTGGGATGTGTGTGGCCCGCAGGGAGCAGATCACCTGTTGACTCCACCGGAGGAGGCATCGGGCAAGTCGTGTTAGCTGTCATGAGCGTACGCCACCCTGACGGTAGATGTACGATGAAGTATGGGTTGTTACACCCGCTGAACATCTTGGCTTGAGGAACTAACTCGATGCCTGTTTTGCCAGAAGGGTGGGGACCTCTGCCCGAAGTACAGAGGCTTCCCTGCCTCTGACAGAGGTGGAGAGGATGCCCCGAACTTGGGAGGGTTTCTGGCGAACTGGATCGAATAGCCAAGACGGACCGTCCTCAGTAGCCACCGAGTCAGTGAGGGCAGCTCTCAAGCTCCCAGGGACTGAACAGAGGGACAACGGGGACGGTCTGCTTCACCATTCCCACTTGGGGTGGTTCGTCGGCTGGCGGAGCTAACCACGTCTCGTGGGGGGGACCCCGGAGGGAAGGTTGGCTCCGCCGACTTACCTGCCTGGCGGAACAGCTGCACACACTGTCGGTTTGAGAGTGGTGGCTGCTGTCGTGTGTGTTCGACCTCACGCCTCGCCAAGACGTGAGGTCAGATTGCCGAGCACAGTCCAGTGGAGAATTGGAACGGCTGCAAAGTACACCCGGAGAGAACAGAAAAAACTCTCTTTGTGAGTAAGCGGGCGCCCGGCTTTGGTGACGAGGCAGGAACCGTACCGACCGATCAGAGATGTAGCTGTGAAGGTCGGGCCCGATGTTGTTCTTCCTGGGGTCTTCCTGTCAGTGTCACTTCTTGCGAGAAGGTTGCTGACAGGGTGGAGGTTTCCCCCCTCGACTTCCGCTTCCGGATTGCCGCCTGTGTTGGGGGCACAGGAACCGGAGAAGATGTCGAAGGGGTCCCTGGCTGCTGGGAAGCAGACGTCGCGAGAGATCACGGAGGCCTCTGGGCGACAGAATACACAAAATGTACAACATGTAATAATCCCTTCTCCCAAACATCATAAAATAGAGAGTGTGTCTGTCCCCCGGTTTAGCAAACATAAAATTATGCGTAAAACTCTTGAAAGTAATTTAATAAACTTTAAACAAATTAAACATGAAGAGTTATGACTAAGATTTCTAAATATTAGATCTCTCTCTAATAAAGCACTTTTTTTAATGATATGATAACAGATCATAAAATAGACATACTCTGTTTGATAGGTACATTTTTAAAACCGGAAGATTATATTACTTTAAATGAATCTGTCCCCCAAGATTATTATTATAAACATAAGCCAATGTGTCTAAAAGGTAGAGGGGGAGGTGTCGCTGCACTTTAACTCTTTTAGCATTTCCCAGAAGTCTAACTCTATATACAATTCTTTTGAAGTCATGGTACTTCATGTATCAACACCTAATACTAAGGATAAAAGTTTTTATTTATTTATTCTGCCTTTTGTATAAAGGCCTCCAAGGCACTACACAGATTTTATTAAGGAATTTGGAGGGTTCTTATCAGAACTAGTACTGGCCGCAGATACAGTCCTTGTCGTTGGTGACTTTAACATCTTAGTAGATACAGATGCCATAGGAAGGGCTTTCAAAGACACTTTTAAATCCATGGGCGTTAGACAACATGTGTCAGGTCCTACTCACCTTCGTAATCATACTTTAGATTTAATACTGTTTTACGGTATAAATGCGGACAATGTTAAAATCATTCAGCAAATCGAAGACATTTCGGATCATTATCAAGTATTATGTTTGCTTCACTGGCCTACGACTGCAAATCAAACTCCTTTTTACAAACATGGTAGAACGATTACTTCAACTACCAAAGATGCGTTTCTCAATAATCTGCCTGAATTATCTTAAATATCTAGCATGATATTTACATTAATCATTTTATGATAATAATGTTGAAGATCTTGACAATACATTTGAAAAATGTAACTCCACCTTCTCGGAAACGCTAGACACAGTTGCTCCTCTGCGTTTAAAGAAGATAAAAAATGGCAGCCCAACACCGTGGTATAATGAACACACTCAGGCTCTAAAGAAAGCGACCACAACTTTGAGAAAACTAAATTTGAGGTATTTCGTATAGCATGGAAGGATAGTACTCGAAAATACAGGAAAGCCCTAAAAACTTCTAGATCCGCCTACTTTTTATGACTAATAGAAGAAACTGAGCACAACCCTAGGATTTTATTTAATACAGTGGCTAAATTAACAAAAAAATAAATTGTCAGCAACTTCAGATTCTGGATATCAGCATAAAAGTAATGAATTTATTAGATATTAGTGAAAAAAGTATAACAATGCAACCAGAAGTGAAACCCGCTGAACAGTCTAACTACAGCGCCCCTATGGAGAAATTGCAATTATTGACTACCATAGATCACAGTGAACTTTCTTAAACCATTAGATCATCTAAATCAACAACATGCATGCTAGACCCTATACCTACAAATCTACTGAAAGAGATGCTCCCAGAAATTATAGATCCTCTTCTTAGTATTATTAACTCATCTCTGACATTAGGACATGTGCCTAAAGCATATAAGGTGGCTGTTATAAGGCCCCTTGTCAAAAAAAAGGTATACATGCTACCTCTAGGATATATATTAAAGGGACACAGAGTTAGATTTCACTGTTATCCTGATGATACTCAACTTTATATTTCCTCGAAGCCTCATGAAACACAGCAGTTCCTTTGAATAACAGAATGCATAGTCGATATAAAAAACTGGATGAGTAACAACTTTTTATTACTTACTGGACCGAAAACCGGCATACGTAACAACCAAGAATACAGCTTAAGGCCACAATATGGAATATTTGGACCGCTAGATTGCGCACTTTTGAAACAACAACAAAGGCGTAGCTAAATGAAGTTATGTAAGATAGTGGAATTATGGGACATGTCGTTTTCACCGTCCAGAGGCGTATGGAGATCGGCCATCATGTTCATGGACGAAGTAATGAATTTATTTTATTTTATGCTATCTTAATGAATTAGCTTGCAAGAAACGTGGAATGTACTGCTACGTAAGCCCGCGAGTGATATTGGACTTTGTCAATTCATTTGGTAGCATAATGCTACACAGTTTCACGTGTTTAAAACAGTCGTAGAGTCGTAGTTTAAAAAGTAAATTGAAACGAACCCACAGCATTTACAAGTAATGTAGAGTAACTGTGTTCCGTACAAAATGATGTTCCGAACATATGACCTTTTTTTGCTGATAGCTGAATAAATATTTCAGTGTCATACATAAACTATATATCTATGTTATCCTTAATTCTCTTTCTTTCACACCCGACCAAGACAGAGACTCTCCCGACATTTGTTTCAACGATATTTCAAGTTTGCTCGGTGCGCCAACTGCATTTGAAAATGGATTTTAATTTAATTTATGCTTCTCATAGTGTTACAATCTTTATCAAATGAATAATATGTTAAAATAAAAATCGTTAAATATATAACCTTTTGTTGAATAAATGTTTTGAAACGGGAATATTTAAACTTCAATTGCTGGTGATGCTTGGCTACACTCACAGCCCGAGAGGGGCAGCAGGTTTGACCATCATTCTGCATCCAGTGATTATGTTTACATTATATTAATAAATTACCAGGTTTTAACAAATTAAACATTAACTTTAACTCAATGGATTGTGATGTTTTTATTGCCAACTTTTCATAAAAAGTCAAAGTTAAAACACAATGATAGAAATTCACACATATTTAATACAACTTAGTATACATCAAGTTATATAACCATTTATTACAAAACTGTTTGGATACAGGCAATTTAATTTAACAACCATTTGAAGATAACAACTAAATAGCTCATGTTTGATCAGTTAAATGCAGTTTAAATCAAGTTATTCTGTCATGAGTCTGCCTTCATGTCATGTCTATTCTTGGTCTTGGGGCGGATTCATGACGAAGTCTCATGTTTTATGTGAGAGAGAGATGATGACCCTATCGGCCTTCGATACGCTCTCTCTGGACCTCGTCTTCGTTTTCGCCATCTCGTTCCTTGTTAACTTTCCTTGAGTGTTTCATTACCCACAACTGCCCCTTGTTAATTATCTTTTGTCTGTCTCCCTATATAATATCCTCTTGTCTATTGCCCTGTGCTTCCCCACTTTTTTTTTAAAACTATTGGTTCAAAAGACATCAATCAAAGAGTGAACTGTACAATGGACATTCCCCTGGAGAATGATCACACTAACTTGGTTGTCCGTCTCTCAACAACTCAATAGGGGTAGCTGGCATGCGGAAAAGGGCGATAAGTGTACGGAAAAAGTGTACGTTAACGTTATTGGCTACATATTTATGCATTCATAACTATTCAAATAATCTGTGCATGACTATTTCGTGTACAATACAAAAAATGTGCTTACCTGTCTATTAAAACACATGCGAGAGCATAGTCTCTGTCGAGTCCAAGTTGGTCGCGAAGCTCTCTCTATTTAGAAAAGCCAGGCCGATATTAATCCTTGTTTTATTTCATTAGGGATGAGCGAGTACAGCATTATCTGTATCTGTACCTGTATCTGTTAACCATATGAATTATCTGTATCTGTACTCGGACTGGGCGGGGCCTAACCCGGAAGTGGGCGGGATTTAACCCGGAAATTGGGTCGGGTTGTCTTGAGATGGGCGGGGCTTTTAATGTTATTTTAAGCATGCAATTGATATGGGTTGATCAGAAATTGTTATATTTATTGCTGATTAGAAAAATATTTACATGACAGCATCAGCATTGAGCTTCAGATCAATGGTTTGGATCACGATAACAAACGAACTATATACAGAACATGTTTTGCAACAATGAATACAACACATGCGGTTGTAATTATGAAGTAAAATGTAATGAATAAGAGTTTGCGTGAAGTAAAAAAACTGGTTAGAGCCAGCGGTTTAAAAACCACGGTTTAAAAAAAGAAAAAAAAACTCCGACAGGCGAGTCGCATTCTACCAAGCACCACGTCTGAACAAACCCCACGTTTACCAAAACTCTACTGGTTAATAAGTAAGTACTGTAAAACCGAAGTAAAAAAACAAACCTGAAGCTGAAGAGACCTGAACGTTAATGGAAGCGAACCTGAGTGACTGAGGGAGAGACAGAGAGAGAGCTGCGGACACAGTCAGCAACACAATACATCTGTATGTGTGTAGGGGGGCTGTGACTAGCCTATCACAGAACACAGACACAGTCAGCTACCCAATGAGGATTTTTATTCAATCCGAGCACAAATATTGACTCGTATTACTCGTATGATACTCGTACTCGGCAAAAGTGCTTTATCCGTACCGCATACTCGTTTCAGCTGAGTATCCGTCTCAACTCTATATTTCATCATTTGTCCATAAGCCTGCTTGCCTCATTTGGTCTACGTTTACACTTTTTAGGGTTTCCTTTACTCACCAAATAGTTATCCTGATCCATAATAAAAGAACAACAGATGTTGCGTCCAAGATGCTGTATAACTACTTCAACTGTCAACCACGCTTATTCCTTTGACAGATGATATATTGTTTGATTCACAATGCCAGATATTTTGAATAGGTAATGAGCAACAACACTGCAAAAGATCCAAAGTTTCAAACCATCCTGTCAACCTCAACAACACAAAGTCTCATTTCAGTCAGCATGGCAATCATGCCATTGTTAAGCATGAGGCACACGAAACTTAAGACGCTTCTCAGTAATATACCAGGCATTGACCCAAGAACAAATTTTGGGTTTCAAACAGAGGAACTTCACTCTGTGTCTGTTGAGAGGGAGTAACATCACCATCACCGCCTTACAGACACAACTTACAGCAGCCAACGTCAGATGGGCGAGGTTAGAAAATAACATGCTTGCGTTTATTTCTTGACCACCTGCATTTGCAGACAAATCTCAGTTTGAGAAAACAAGGATTCCATGCACGTGTGTGAGCAGGCAGATGGGTTAGGTATTGATAAAGAATAAATCAACAAAAGGAATGCATCAGTTGACCTATGCAGCACAGACGTTGCAAAGAATTTGCATTGCATGTTATCAAATCCATTAGCTGACATCCACCGCCTCGAACTTACTTCCATATTGCTGTCTAGAGATCCTGCACTGGTGCGGCACCTGCGCTCGCCTGCCCGAGACATGCAGCAGCAAAGATTAGAGATGTACTTTACACTCGATGTAAACACATAGCACACAGTGACTTAATGGATATCATGGAGTACATCTTTCACTGTAAAAAAAACATTCAGACCTCAAATAAACTTTTTTATGGCTGGTTGCGTTTATTTTTTTCAATTGGCTTGGTTGAGGTTCAATAAATGCATCACTTGAGACAACCTTCCAACAGGTTTTCTTAAATTAACAGAACTCTACTAAGTGCAACAAGTCACTAGAAAAGTCTGAGCTGTAGAGGTTCCAATTAAAGGGGTTACATGACACGGCTAAAACAAATATTTTGGTTGTTTTAGATGTAATGCAATGTGTATACACGATTTAGGTTCAAAATGCTGTATTTTCCACATACCGTGCATGTTTCTATCTTCTCTTTGCCCCGCCTCTCTGAAACGCTCTAAAAAGTGAGGTGTGCTATGATTGGCCAGTTAACCAGTGTCTTGTCCATATTGTGTCTGTGAAGCGTTTGGTGTATATATATATTTGGTATCATGTATATAACTTAAATTGATTTGCTAATAGTCAATATGTCTCATGTACAGCTGCTTTGTAACAATGAAAGTTGTAAAAAGCCCTATATAAAAAAAGGTGAGTTTAGTAGTGATTGATCGAACATCACAGAAATGTGATGCCTCTTACCATATTAGGAACATCAGGTTCCAAAGTAATTGTGCTGATACATACGCCCACCTTTCTTGCAAATAGATTTGGGCGGTCTTTGTCAAATAATTCCACAAACTGACGTAGCTTTGTGGGGATGTGGTTACACGAGGCGTTTCAGGCAGGTCTGGGTGAGCATTCGCTTTTAGATAGATTTCATCTTTTGATTCAACACTTAAATTTTTTCAATTTTACGTGTCTAATACATGCATGGGCAACTTATAACACACCAAAGACACATAAAAACAGGTATTTGTGCCATATGACCCCTTTAAGTCCATTAAGTTCTCGCTTGCTGTGTTTCCGACCTGTTTCATGCTTGCTGTGCTCAGAAACTTTCTACACTCACTGTTTCACGAGTTCACCTGCGTAGATAACAGTGAAGTTGATAGGGATAATGATAGAGCTTGGTTATGAAGGTTATGCGTATTTGGCGTGCTGTCCATGAAGTGGGCTCCGAGCTCGCCTGATCTATCCGAACCCGAAACACTCTACCTTGGATACGGGCGAGTGCGCCGAGCTCGGAACTGGTTTGAGCCCAGAGCGCACCCCTCGGGATTCCAGCGGGATAGTGAGCTTCAGAGAGGAGCCGGGGTGGAGGAGGGATGCTAACTCTTAGGAGATCGAGCAGATAAGATGGTTTCCCTATTTATTAGCGAGCTCGCTAGGGCTGATTGTGTATACCCTCTGATTGCTGATTATAGACCAGCCGGCTGATTATACGCTCCGGCTCCTCCCGAACTTTGTTAATTAAACATAATTAAGAACTAAATAATTCCTTGCTCAGTGTGTTCAGCGGTCTCATTTATTAAGCGTGTGTACGCATGGATTTGATCGTGTGAGTGTGCATACGCGAAATTCCACAGGATTGTTTAATTTATAAAAGTGGTCTTTGACGTGGAAAAATACCACATCAGGGTCTGAGCAGACATGCACACTTTTGATTGTCCAAGTGCTTCTTGCCGTTCGTAAAGGATTTGGACGTTGACAGGTGCTTTTTTATATATCAATGACATTAGTAAGACATTGTTAAAAGGCGGAGATCTGAAACTGCTCAGCTGCGCACAGTTTCAAGATAATTTGCAATTTATAGATTTCACATATGATAATTAGGAGTACAAACGTTTTCTGTGGGTACGTTTGCTATACATTTGATCTTAACAAATAAAGGAAATAAGTAAGCATTAAGGTACGAGAGGCTGTGCTTTATTTTGAATAATGCTGCCTTCACGTACTCTCTGAAATTCAATAATTATATTCAATAAATAACAGAATCGTTAATTGAAGCGGTCATTGCATTGTCTTAATTAGAATAAAGCACAGCTGTCGTCCAATCAGAATCACGGACAGGAACAGTTAAAATTCAACTAATTGTTAATTTTTATTACAAATATTATATTGTATATAATATAATATAAATTGATTAAAAATATAAATAGTTATATTATTAGCTACAAGCAAGGCGATACACAGGATGAAAGTAAACTTCGGGCCAGGCACGTGCGACTGTCATGATCCTGTCCTTCTTGTCAGGAGTTTTCTAGTCTTGTGGACAGGGTTGTGACAGTATCATGTCTTTTGTGCTTGGTGTGTTCTGTGTGGAGACACGTGGCCTTTGTTGTGACTTGGCGCCATTTGTTCTTCTGTCGCGTGTCTTGGCCCGCCCCCTTGTTTCCCGTTTTCTCGCCCTTAATGTTTAATTCCCCTCACCTGCCCTGTGTGATTGTTCCCTCGTTAGATTCCCCACTTAAGGCCCCTGAGTTATCTGTCCCGTGCCGGTTCACTTGCTATGTTTGCAGAGTTTGTACTAACTTTGTGTTGAAGTAATTCTCCAGCTTCTTGTTCTCTGTTCCAGTCATGTCTTGTCAAGTTTTCATGGACTTTATTCTTTACGTTTGAACTTCGTTTGTTTTCCCCCTCGTGGGAAGAATTTGTTTTGAGTTCATGTTTATTTACCATTTTCCCCCATCGTGGGTTTTGTGTTTATTAAAGTATTTTGTTCCTGCCTGCTGTCTGCATCTGGGTTCTTGCCTCCTGTCAGATTCATGACAGCGTCCGATGAAACGTCTATTAAAGCCCCACTGCAATGCCTTGAAACGCAGAGCATTATTTGAGAATACACAAGAATATCCTTCTACATAGTGAATCAAACAAAAATACAATGCCTCAATTCAAAGGTGCTATTGCTGGACAGGAAGTCAGATCATTGTGTCTGTCAGCACCTGACGCTGGTATACAGTAACTTACCTGCTTCAGAGAGGTCACGCAGGGAGCTACTGAGCGTGCTCCGCTTTAGCCCCTCCCCCATGGCATAGGTGTCATCAAGACTAGTGCGGCTCATGGTCCCATTTCCTGCCTCTTTCTTCAAGCCAGACATGCTCTGAGACATGCTGGGTCTGACCAGCCCCTTTTGCTTTTCCAGTTCAGCTAAACATATTCAAACACATTCCGTCAACAAACATGCATAAAGCACAGATTGGCAAAAGACCAAATAAACAGATTTCCAAGCATATCTTAGTTTATCATGACCATTTTCCACACTGTGTTTCTTGAAATACAAATTAAATTGAGGCTTTTTAACTATAACACCGTGTCTACTCCAGATGCGGCGCAACACATGGCTTGTTCTTATGAGATTGTCGCATCACGGCGCATACAGTTTGGACAATTTTTTTATTATAATGGATTCTAATGCGTTCTATTTTCTTTTGTTTCGTCATATCAGGCCACGTCCGGTGTAGACATGATGTAAGATTAAAACCTTGTTGACTTCGATGCATCTATGTTGCTAGTTGTTATTCAATTTAAAGTCGTAAATTATTGCCCTGCATGCATCAAACACAGAAATGGAAAGAAATGCTAAAGTTAGTCCAACACCTTATAAAAAGCTGGAAGGACAGTTTGGGGACTAACACGCAAATGCAGTAAAGCAAAGATGAGGAAATTATTTATATTTCATTGAGATAAAAGACTTAATTTGTTAATTCTGAGGTGCCGGAACAAGGGGGCAAGTAACTATTTTCCTACTATGGTAGTCAATGGGGTCCAAGTACTGTTTGGTTGCAAGCATTCGTCCAAATATCTTTCTCTGTGTTCACCAGAACGAAGACATTTTTACAGATTTGGAACAACTCGAAGGTGAGTAAAAAATGTCAGAATTTATATTTATGGGTGAACTATCTCATTAATTACAAACTTACACATTGAGCTCATGAAAATTGATGAAATAACTATTTACACTCTATCCGGTATTTCTCCATTTCCTGGACCTCAGCGATGGACTCTCGCAGGTCACTGGTGAATTTCTTGCGGTCCTGAGAGTTGGGAGCGTTGAAATTTATCAGGACTTTAATGTCAGCTCCTGGAATAGCTGAAGTGAGCCGGACACCATGTGGATAGACTGAGAAAATGAGAATACATAACTAATTTGGGAACATGTATCAGGAAATGTTAGGAAACATTTACATCCTGGCAAACATGTACAATTACGCAATATATTTCCCTCCAGCATATTTAGTTTATGTGGTGTATAACTGATTGGAAGAATACATGAAATGACATATAAAGACGTTTATAAACTTTACAAACACAACTTGGAATGCGTCCAAATGACAACACGGCTCTAGAATACATAATTCAGAAAAATTATGGAATCATCAAATTGATTCAGAAAGATATGTTGCAGTAAACACATTAAGTGTTTATATTTCTTACATTGGTTTTCAAAGAGCATCACTTGCATCCCGTAAAGAGAGAAAGACTGTCTAAAACTGTAAGTCACTGAGTTTTTCTTCTTCTGGAAGATCTTGGTAACCTGTCAGAAATAAATTAAGATACAATGATCAAAAGGTGGCCACATCAACACATTAACAAAAAGATTTTGAAAAGCAGCTATAGTTCAGCCAAAAATTTAATTTCGTTCATTATTTACTCACCATCATGTTGTTCAAACCAATGATGCCTTTCCTTGATCTTTAGAACCAAAGTTCAGAATTTAAAAAAAGTGGTGTTTTGAGGTTACAATGGGAGTAAATGGAGATCCTCTTTTCAAGCTTATTAATGAATGATAAATGAACTCCACCAACTAATGCTGTATATTTTGAGTGTTCTGAAGATGGTTTTGGTGGAGAGTTTTTAAATAAAGTTCATTTTTGGATGAACTATCCTTTTACCTCCATTATATACGTGCATATAAAATAGTATTAACTTCTTATTTTTTCAAATATAGCAGTGTTTGTAAAAAATTACATTATTGACAGGGCATTATTTTTTTAAATGTGCGCTCATAATCTTTCATCAAAATCTGAAAATGTAATTCCGCTGTGAAATAGCAATTGTTCACTGATGATTGAAATGGATTGAGTTAAATAGGTCATATGTGTTTTTCTGTTCCTTTGGTGTGTTATAAGTTGCCCGTGCATGTATTAGACACTTAAAATTGCAAAAATGAAAGTGTCGGAACAAAAGATGGATTTTATCTAAAAGCGAATGCTCACCCAGACCTTCCTGAAACGCCTCGTGTAACCACACCCCCACAAATCTAGGTCAGTTCGTGGTATGATTTGACTAAGACTGCCCACATGTAAATGCAAGTAAGGTGGGTGTACCTGTGAGTACTATTGGTTTGGAACCATGTTGTTCCAAATACCGTATGCTAAGAGGCGTTACATTTCCGTCACACGCTTGCAGTATTCGACCAATGACTACGCACTGGTTAACTGGCCAATCATAGCACACCTTGCTTTTCAGAGCGATGAGCTTTTTTAAAAATCTGCGCGTTTCAGAGAGGCGGGGCAAAGAGGAGATACAAACATGCATTGTATGTGTAAAAAAACAAAGTTTTTAACCTTAAATCGTGTATACACATTTCATTACATCTAAAACAAACGATAACATTTGTTTTAGCCGTGTCATATGACCAGAGAATTTAAAGACAATCATGACTTTTGAGCAAATGAGTGCCACTGAGTTAGTACTTCAGATAAGTCTCTGTTGAAGTGTAGCAGATCATAAAACACATCATGTGAGGACATCACATGTAAGTTAATGTTTGTTTGCTTGTTGCCAACACAAAGTGTGTTTGTAATCTCTCACCACTAGGAGGTCATTGAACAGGAAGATTTCCCGCTGGTGCTGTCCGAGTTTTTGCAGCCTGTTTGGATCTGGAACTTCAAAGAGTCTGCAGTAACACACCAGCCTACGATGAGCCTGAGACAGCACCTGTACCACACACCATGCACACACACACGTTCACAAACTTATGTTTTCAGACTGTGAAACAGCTGATGAAACAAACATCATAATATTTGAAAAAATTATTTTGCAATTGCATTAGATACAAAATATCAAACTGGGTTCAAAAGCCATTTCTGACATTTTCTCTCCAAAGAGGAACTATATATTTGGTTGACTATATTGTAAGCTTTTGTCGTGGAAGTTGGAAAGACAATGTGCAAGTTTCATTGATTTTAATGGAAGGAGCTGGAGACCGGCAAAAAAACAGTGGTGGTTGTAATTCGTTACTAAGTAATTAGTTACTGTAATTTAATTATTTTTCCCTTGATAAAAAGTAAAGTAAGGTATTACTCTTATGTGACATAAAAAAATGATACGTAAAACCTTAAAATTAATGCTTTTATGTATCCTTCTTACATTTGTATACTTTGGTCAGTTAATAAGAATAATTTACCTAGTAATTTTTTATTTAGTTAATAAGCAGTTTCATGTCTATCCTTGAATCAATTCTAATCAAGGTTGATAGGCTATAGAAAGTAATTATTTATTAATAAGTAATTACATTTTTTTTAAGTGACCCTGGACCACAAAACCAGTCATAAGTCACACAGGAATATTTGTAGCAATAACCAACAATACATTGTATGGGTCACATTTATAGATTTTTCTTTTATGCCCCAAATCATTAGGATATTAAGAAAAGATAATGTTCCATGAAGACATTTTGTAAATTTCCTGCCGTGAATAAGTGTATATCAATTCTTTATTTTGTGAGTGGATGCAGCAACATCTTGAACAAAAATGAAAAGAAACACGCCTACAAACATGGCTTCTCGTTCTGCCCGTTCTTTGGGAATTACCCACTCAAGTTTGGTATCTACATAAAGCTTAGAATTTCAACTTTCAGGTTCATCTCCAAAACATCATTACAGCGTAAAAAACACAGAGAGCGTTAAACTTGTTTCTTATTAGCAACTGCCTACTAACCTCTGATTAACAACTTTAAAGGCCATTTTATCAATATTTAGATCTTTGTGCACTCTCAGATTCTAGAGTTTTAACTATCTTGGCCAAATATTGTCCTATCCTAAAACCTTCAATGGAAAGCTTCCAGATGATATATAAATCTCCATTATCCTTGACAAGAGTGTGATGTAGAAGTATTGCTCCTGTCTAATAAATCAAATCAAAATTCACTGAAATATTATATTTTAAAAGTCAAACTTACACATCCAAGGCCGTGGTGAAGCGATCCCATCTGTAAGTGGAGATGAGATATGTAAATGTTTAAATGTTACTTTTCATATGTTGACTTTGTGACTTTGGCAGATTAAGGAAATCTTGACAACAGATGGAATCAGTCAATAGTGGAAATGTCAAAGTCAAATTGCTGGTAACACTTGCAATAAGGTTCTCTTGCCTATTATTTAATAACTTATCTAACAATAATGAGCAATTTGCGTATAATGAACAATACAGTATATACAGCATTTATTTATCTAATGTCAGTTATTATCTCTGTTCATTTATGTTAACAAATGTTAACAGAAACAGTGTTTCATTTCAAATATGTATTTGTTAATGTTGAAATTATCATGAACTATAGGATTACTTAAAAACTTTTAATTTTAACTAACATTTACAATTATTTAACTAACATTTACAAATAGATCCTTATTGTAAAGTTTCCCAAAAGCAATGAGAGCACCATTATGAGAAAAATAGCGTGTGACTATATTGAACTTACTGTCTTCTTGCTCACAATGAGTTTCTCCACCTTCTGCACCTGAGACACATGGTCATCATTGGTCTTAAGCTCTTTCTTTTGGATCCGTTCATAAATCCCAACCAGCATTTCACGAGGGATGTCCTCTCCATCATCAACCCCTGTAATACACCCGTGACATTTCGTTTCATTTCCTGGATACTATGTCTCATTATTTTAAATATATAAAATGAATTGACATTTAACTGCTACAGTTATAATTTTATTATTAAAGAAGAAGAAAACCTCGTAGATTCTTGATGAAGTCTTCCAGCTTCATCTTGCGCTCCGGCTTGACGTTGGGGCTGTACATGTCTGTGTTGAGAAGGATGATGGCAAACGCCAGAATGAAAATTGTATCAGGGTTTCGAAACTGACGGACCACGTCAGAGTTACAGATGCAGTAGCGCTGGCTAGATGAGAACAAACACACAGGAGATGATGACAATAACCTCTGATGAACATCTAGTGTAATGAATAAAAGTTATTTGCAGTTCTTTAGATATAAAGCATCATAATGGTTACGAACATCATTTTAAAAGTGAAAGTGGCCATAAAAGTTTAAGCATTGGTACATCAGTCAAAAAGAATACAATAAGAAACACACATTTGCAGATAAAGAATAACAAGGTGTGCTCATGATGTCTGTTCTGTTCAGTTTTACCACTTTAACCATAGTCTGTGTTGCTCCCACTCAACTGTAAAAAATGTTACTACTTCCAAATGCATAGAGACTGTGTCTGTCCCCCAAATAATAAAACAAAATAATAATTTTGCTTAAAGTCCGAGAAAAAACCTTATTGTGATAAAACCTGGAGACAATGTAATAAACGAGCAGAACCAACTCATAAAGTTCGGGCTACTTAATATTAGATCACTAAATTCAAAGGCAGTTATTGTAAATGAAATGATCACAGACAACAGTTCTGATATTCTCTGCCTTCCCGAAACCTGGCTTAAAACAATTGATTATTTCGGTCTAAATGAGTCTACCCCACCAAGCTACTGTTATATGCATGAGCCACGTCTGGTTGGTCGTGGTGGTCTCGCAACAATCTAAAGAGACTTTCTTACTGCAAAGAACAGATTATAAATTTAAATCGTTTGAAGTACTTGCGTTGAACATAATTGTTCCAAACAAAATAAAAAAACACTGCTTTCTCTTACACTGGCTACTGTGTATAGACCCCATCTGCCCTACAATGATTTTATGAAAGAGTTCACAGACTTCTTATTGGACCTATTGGTTAATGTTGATAAAGTACTTATTGTCTGAGATTTTAATATCTACATAGATAGTTCTAATGATGCATTAGCAGTGGCGTTTACAGAGCTAATATGGAGTGACACAACACATCAATAGACCCACTCATCGATTTAATCATACACTAGACTTAACCAATATAGCCGATCTAACCAATATAGATATTATACCTCTAAGATACCATGTCACCGATCTCCATCTTATATAACATGTACACTGCGCTCTGCAGCAATCAGCCATATAATTTGTTATCGACAGGGCAGAACAATTACCTTGACTACTAAAGATAGTTTCGCAAGAGCTTGCCAGATCTGACTCCTTTAATAAACTTACTAATAAATATAGAATGACCAGCAACATGTGCACTATTTTCTCTAACACATTAGAAGCTGTTGCACCTATAAAGTCAAAAAAGATTAACATAGCACCATGGTACAATAGCTACACTCGTGCCCTTAAAAGAGAAACCCGTAAACTGGAGTGCAAATGGAAGCAAACCCAATTAGAGGTCTTAAAAATTCTATGGAAAGAGTGTAAACTGTTATAAAAGGCACTTAAAGCACATTCGAAACCTCATAGGAACTAACAAATGCAATCCAAGGTTTTAAAATTAACAAAATTAACAAAAAAACAGACATCACCTGACCTGGGTATTCCGCTGCACCTTGGAAGGTGAATTCATGAATTATTTTACAGATAAAACATACAGCAAAATAGTAAAAAATCGACCTCCAAGTCTGTCCTATGTATCAACGATCATCCCAAAAGAAAAGCTACAAATGTTTTTCACCTATGAAACAGGAAGATTGAATTGCTTATAGCAACATCTAAACCTACAACATGATTATTAGACCCCATACCAAACAAATTATTAGAGTTACTACCCGTTGCATTTGAGACAATTTATACAATTATCAACTCATCGACTAATCTAGGCTATGTCCCAGGATCTTTAGGCTGGCCGTCATTAAACCTCTTATCTAGAAGCCAAACTTAGACCCCAATGAACTAGGAAGCTAAAGACCGATTTCAAATCTCCCTTACCTGTCTTAAATACTAGAAAAAGTAGTGTCCTCTTAGTTGTGCTGTTTCTTACCAAAAGATTACATGCACAAAAAAATTCAGTCAGGCTTTAGTCCGTATCATAGCACTGAAACTGCACTCATTAAAATGATAAACGACATGCTTATAGCATTAAATAAGGGTAACATCTCACTATTAGTCCTGCTTGACCTTAGTGCTGCGTTTTAATACTGTAGACCATAAAATACTTTTAGATTGCTTACACAATTATACCGGTATTCAGGGACAGGCACTACAATGGTTCAGATCTTACTTATCAGACAGATGTCAATTGTCCATTGAAATCGTCTTGGTTACGTCTGTAACCTCAGTTCCCTGATGGAGGGTACGAGACATTGTGTCGAGAACGACAGATGGGGTTCGCCCTTGAGAACCAATCAACTCTGACTACTATAGAAAAGGCCAATGAAATTTGGCGAATTAAATTTGCATGCCGGTTTCCGCCCCCGGATATCCGATATAAAAGGAAGCCGGCATGCAGCATTCATTATTCTCTTGTTCTGAAGAGCCTGAGAGCCTCTCACGACTGCAGCAGAATACGATACGTGTTTGTGGCATAAGGGACACAACGTCTCGTTCCCTCCATCAGGGAACTGAGGTTACAGACGTACCCAAGACCTTCCCTTTCTGTCGGTCTGTCGACGTTGTGTCGAGAAAGACAGATGGGTTACCCATGGAAAACGCCACAACGCTGTATCGCGTCACAATCTCTAGCGAAGCGATGGTAACAGGTCTGGGCGTGTCAGCTCGAAGCTTTCACGAAACTGTAACCTTCCAGTGTGGTGGTCAAGGGGGTTCCAGAGCTTTTTTGGAGAAAGAAGTGTACAGCCCTGACCGGTAACCTTTCACGGACGGAGGGCTTAGCTCTCTACTGGCGAGAGGCCGTCCGGCTCGGGTTTACACCGGGTAAGCGCAACTTCCTTAATTAGGGATGTGCTGCAGAGATCACCTCCTACCCGTGGGGAGGAATATGGTGGACATAGGTATGGTCTCGTCCTTGGAGGAGAACGCATGGAACGTGCGGACTGAGTAGTTAACCGGGAGGTGGAGGTCCACATGGGGAAGCTCATGGGTTACCAGGAGTGGGAACCATTCTCATGAGGATACATCAGATGGAAAAGCCCACAGAGGGGGTGTTACAGACGTCCGGTAGCACTAGGTCCGGTTAGAGCTATCTGTGATAGATCATATGGTATCCCGGCCTAAGGGGGAAGGCTGCTCTGCCCAGCCAACCCCCAGGGAGTGCTTGCTTGCTTCATATGCCCATCCCTAACTAGAGTTTACACCAGCTCCAGCTGAACATCCCGTGCCATCCTCCTGCAAGAGCCTGCGGACTGACTGACCATCCCTCCTCAATCTCAGGCAATTCCATCCCCAACCAGTAGCATCACCTGATAGTTATGGCTGCATTCAGTAACATTATGCCATTATTATTTTCCCTTCTTATAACATTCCTCTGTTGCCTGATATTGATAAAAACAAATAAAAATAAGACCATATTAGACCCAAACCGTTTTTCAACAAATGAAACTTCCTGAATCACAACTAATAAACTCTCCCTATTCTTCATAAACATTTACTCAGTAACTTTTAATCAAAGTCACTGAGTGCAGCTGTGACACATCAGAGGAGCATTGTTGGCTGGCATGCTCACCGGGACTTTTATTAGATATTATTTCTTAGAATGACCTTGCTTGTTCTATAAACACTATGCACTGTGCTGTGTTTTACATTTCTGTGTTTTTCAGTTTTTCTCCTGTAAAGCTGCTTTGGAACAATCCACATTGTGAAAAGCGCTATATAAATAAAATTGAATTGATGGGTGGGCACCTAAACGCCTCGATTAGACGCTCCACCTTTTGCGCCTCCCCCTGAACCCGGATTTGGGCCTGGAATTTGCGCAGAGCTTCATCCAGCTCCATTCCTGCGAAGTCCAGTTCATCCACCACACAGCTTCAACAGACAAACAGAAGACATTTTACTACAACCACTTTACTGCTATTTGTATTTTTATAGTTGTGCTCAAAGTTTACACAGTTTACACAAAGTAAACACGATTCATATAAAATCTGGTGCGTGTCTGAAAACCTCTGAAAATGGTTTTGGTGTAAAAAATATATATTTAATTTTTTTATGTATTTTTAAATCTTCTGAAGGACATTAGTAAATTAAAAAATAAGATGTATAAATGAAACAATAACGATTTACACCAAAACCATTTTCAGAGGTTTACACCCACCTGACTTTAAATGAATCGTGTTGATTCTGTGGGCATCACTGAATGTTTCTATCTATTGTAATAGTTATGTATGAGTCTCTTGATTGTCCTCAATGTAGAAAGAGGAATCTCAACATCATACAGTTACTGCTGGACATGAGTAAAATATCCAGAAATGCTGAAAAAGCAAAGATTGTGGAGGACCTAGGTGATTGTTTTGAAGATCAGTGGACAGTCTAATGACTCATGACAAACAAGAAAGCCTTAAAGAACTATGATTCATATAAAAACGGTCATTGATTGTTTAGGTAACATCATACAGTATTAAGAATCAGGGGAGTGTAAACTTTTGCCCTGGGCTATTTTTTGAAATTCTGTTATTATTCTTTACTGTGAACTTTATGATTTCTTTAGTGAAATTACTTTCTCAGGGCAGGACTAAATTAAAAATAAACCTTAACTTTCAAAAATCCTCGTATTTTTCTGAAAGTTTCATCTTTTTCCAGATTTTGCAAGGGGTGTATAAACTTTTGAGCACAACTATAAGTACAATTTTGTTAAATTTGTATTAGGGGGACCTTAATATAAACTGTTACCCAACTTTCTTAATCAAAGTGTCAGTTTTTGCCGTTTGTCAGGGGAATGTGAATTAAAGGTACATTTCATCCAGAAATGAAAATTCTTTAATCATTTACTCACCTTCAGATTGTTCCAAACCTGTAAAAATGTATTGGTTCTGCTAAACACAAAGGACGACATTTGGAAAAATTTCAGTAACCAAACAGTTCTCAACCCCCGCAGACTCCGATATTATTTATTTTCCCTACTGTGGCAGTAAGCGGGGGGGGGGGGGGGGGGGGTGAGATCTGTTTGGTTACTGACATTTTTCCAAATTATCCTTTTAACCTTAGCAGTGTTTTAACAAAACAATCACACAAAAAATGACTCACTCCAGAACATCCCTGTTGAATTGTTTCTGTCTGTTTCCGAGAAATTCACCAATCATCTGTCGACTCAAGCCTTTCCTCTGCAGCAGAAAATGGGCCACGCCCACAGGTGTGTCGGGAACAAAGCCTCTCTCTGTCAGGTACTGTATGCCCTTCTCTGGCTTTCTGGAAAGGATTGTCATTTAAGGTTAACTTTATACCCTACTAAAAATACAAAGCTGTACCTGTGCGACATCACAGTGAAGAGTCCAAATCTAAAGGTGATGGAAAACATTTAAAAGAAAGAGGTACCATCTCATTCTAATGAATGGTGTGTGTATATAATATTACTTCAATAAATTAACTTAGTTAGTAAAATATACTTCAGTCCGCCAAAGGCAGTCAATTTGCTTTGAGAGAAAATAAAAATGTGTAGAATTGCCTTTTCATACAAATTTATTTCTAACAAGACTATTTAAGTCTTAAAATGTACCCTCAGAAAATCTGCCATGTGCACTTTTATTAATTACAAATATGTTGAGTGTTCAAATTGTGTCAAAGCTTTGGGGGGACCCCAACCAGCACACAATAAATAATTACATAAATACATAAAATAAAGGGCTACAAGCATCATTCACATGATAGTTTGGATCACAATTTGACCACATTACATGCTATAAATGTCCTAAAAAAATTGATAATCCTTAAAAGAGATCCATATTAACAAATACAGTATAAAAAAAATGTGATTCCTTGGAGCGAGAGCTGGAGGGGATTCGTCAAAGTCAACAGTGGCTGTCTGTACAGAGCTGCCAAACAAGCCAGTCACTGTATGAGCACTTTAAAGGGGCCATATGGCGTAAACACATGTTTTTCTTTGTCTTTGGTGTGCTATAAGTTGCCCATGCATTAAAATTGTAAAAATGAAAGTGTCGGAACGAAAGATGGATTCTATTTAAAAGCGAATGCTCACCCAAGACTTGCCTGAAACACCTTCTGTAACCACACCCCCATAAATCTAGGTCAGTTCGTTGTTATACTCAAGTAAGGTGGACAGCACAATTGCTTTGGCACCTGATGTTCCAAATATGGTAAGAAGCGTGACATTTCCATCACACGCTTGCAGTATTCGACCAATCATTACGCACTGGTTAACTGGCCAATCATAGCACATCTAGCGTTTCAGAGCGATGAGCTTTGTTAAAAATCTGCGCGTTTCATAGAGAGCAGGGTAAAGAGGAGATACAAACATGCACGATATCGGGAAAATACAGCATTTTTTTAACCTTAAATCATGTATAGGCTACACATTTTATTACATCTAAAACAATCGATAATATTCGTTTTAGCCGTGTCATATGACTCCTTTAAAATTTACTAACAGGCCCGGTTCCTGCCAGGGTGGGCTAGCACATATCCTGGGTGGGCATTTACCACACACAGTAGCCGCAAAAAAATTAAGAGACCATTTCAAAAGTTTTTTTTTTTCTGATAAGAATGTGTTTTTATAAAATTATCGTCTTTGTTTATTTCTGTGACCTTCTGACAACATTTCTCCCAAATTTCATATAACAATTTTGTGTTTTTTTGCAGAAAATGAACTGGAGAAAAAAAACGGGTCAAGCAACAGAAAAGACGATCTGCTTTTTTAAAACAGAAGCTTCACATAAACTAAACAAGTTCATATTTAGTTATATTTCATTTTAGTCAACACGGCAAAGTATGGGTCAGCCTAGATAAGGATGAGCTGTCAGGAGATGGTATATCAAATTAGCCACGCCCCGCTTGCAACCCGGCTCTAAATATGGGTGTGAACCACCATCCATTCTCTTTTTTGCCTCCTAGCTATCGAGGTAAGCTGTTCACGGTAAGATTTTCTGCTTGTTCTTCATGGTATTTAACAGTCATGAATATCTTTGATTATAGAGATTTGAAAGAGCACATTTGCGCTAATTTTTCTTTTGTTTAGTAAATATACACATTGTGAGATTATCGGAGCCTCTTTAACCACGAGGAAGTATGCTACCGCTAGTCTTTGATATTTATTTTGGTAAATCATAAGTTGTCTTTTCGCAGTCACTTGATTATAAGTGACAGAGAGATGCCTCTTTTCCCATGAGGGGCAATGCTACTGCTGGTCTTTGTATGTTTACGTTTGGTGGGTACAAGTGGTGTTTTGTTTTAACAGTCACTTGATTATAACCGACAGAGAGATGCCTCTTCTTTCATGAGCGGGAACGCTCCCGCTAGTCTTTGTATGTAAACGTTTGGTAAGTTATAAGTGTTTTTTTCACAGTCACTTGATTATAACAGATAAAGGGGAAGACTCTTCTCCCATGAGGGTGAATGCCACCGCTAGTCTTTGTATGCTTACGTTTGGTAAGTTATAAGAGGTGTTTTCACAGTCACTTGATTATCACTGCCAGAGAAGAGCCTCTTCTCCCGTGAGGGTGAAAGCTACTGACTTGGAGAGCTATTCAGGAATACAGCTATTCAGTCACAGAGGCCACTTTGTTTTTGGAAAAAAGCCGCCTTCTGGTTCCGACATTCCTTGTTAGGATGCAAGAGGTGCAGTTGGATTCAACCCCGGCAATGCCTGTAGACATGGAGACACTCCAGTCGGGACAGGATATTCAGGATGACGGGGTCCGACGTAAACAAGCTTACAAACGTAAGCAAATACAAGGGGACCTTGGTCACCTGCAGACACAATTGCGAGGTATTCAAGAGACCCTAAAATCCTTGGCGGAGGCTCAGCAAGGGGCTGCAGAACCTCACTGTGTTTACACAGTAGCTTGTTTATCACCGCCAGAGAAGAGCCTCTTCTCCCGTGAGGGTGAAGGCTACTGAGTTGTGGAACGCTGTTTGGGACTACAGCTTTCCCTTTCTGTTGGTCTCTCGACGTTGTGTCGAGCCGGCAGATGGGGTTCGCCCTTGAGAACCTATCAACTCTGACTAGTATAGAAGAGGCCAATGAAATTTGGCTAATGAAATTTGCATGGCGCTCTCCGCCCCCGGATATCCGGTATAAAAGGAAGACGGCGTGCAGCATTCATTTACCTTTTGTTCTTCAGAGCCATCGCTCATGATTACAAACTACTTAAAAATCTTCAAGCAAAATTGCTGGATCTATGACGTGAAGCAGACCTTCCCCTGGGCGTCTCGGTGGTTCCAGAGGTGTTCATAGAAATTTGCAAAAAGTCCCTTCAAGAACTGAACCTTCTCCAGGGCGGCATGTCCCGCTGTTCTCTTGGGTGTGGCACCCTCATCGAAGAGGGGGACGGACACGATAGCTGCTCCAGGCCAGGCTGCCTCCTCTCCTCACGCCATGGCCATCCTGCAGGTCCACCAGGCCAAGATGTTTAGAGAGTTCCACGGGGGTAAGGTCGACCCGGGTATTATGCAGGGTCCGTGCAACCCCATCCGTCTTGTGTCCAGTACGCGCACTGCGCCTCTACTTGGACGGCACGCAGAGCTTCAGGAGCTCTGACCAGCTCTTTGTCTGTTTCGGAGGACAGTCTCACAATACCGATCACAATATCTCCTGTGCACATTGGCAGTGGGGGCTCACTTCATACGGGGTATAGCCACCTCCTGGGCACTGGCCAGAGGCGCCTCTCTGGCAAACATTTGTAGAGCTGCAGGTTGGGCCACGCCCAACCCCTTCGCAAGGTTTTACAACCTTCGCGTAAGCCTGGTGTCAGCCCACATCCGGCTGGGCGTATGCCTTCGAAAGCACCTCCCCACCCTCCAGCAGGTTGGGTCAGTGTGCTATCTACCTCTCTTCTTACCCAGACACATGGTTAAGAAAAGGCATCCCATCCACCTCCCTTGTTACCTAACCACATGGTTAAGAACAGGCATTCCATCCATCACTAAGTAAGCATCCCCTGTGGGTCGGCTGGGCAGAGCAGCCTTCCCCCTTAGGCCGGAAGAACATATGAACTAACCGGACCTAGTTCTACCGGACCTAACTCCTTCATCAAGTTTGCGGACGATACAACAGTGATTGGTCTCATCAGCAACAATGATGAGACTGCTTACAGGGAGGAGGTACGGCACCTGGCCACATGGTGCTCAAACAACAACCTGCTCCTTAACACCTCCAAGACAAAGGAGATCATCATGGACTTCAGGAAGGCAAAAGGAGGCACACACGACCCCATCCACATTAACGGGATGGCTGTTGAACGTGTTTCCAGTTTTAAGTTCCTGGGGACCTTTATTTCGGAGGACCTGTCCTGGACCACCAAAACCTCATGCCTGGTCAAGAAGGCTCACCAGCGTCTCTTCTTTCTGAGGACACTGAAGAAGAACCAACTGTCTTCAACTATCCTGGTGAACTTCTATCGCTGCACGATAGAGAGCATCCTGACCAACTGTGTCACAGTCTGGTACGGGAACTGTTCTGTTGCTGAGCGCAAGGCACTGCAGCGGGTGGTGAAAACAGCCCAGCACATCACAGGAACTACACTCCCTTCAATTGAGGACATCCAGAAGAAACGCTGTCTGCATCGAGCTCGCAGCATTCTCAAGGACTCCTCTCACCCCGCTCATAGACTGTTTACTCTCCTGCCTTCCGGTAGGCGCTTCAGGTGCCTCCGGGCAAGAACCAGCAGACTAGGAAACAGCTTTTTTCCCAGAACTGTTTCATTATTGAACTCTGCTCCCCACTGATTCCACTACCCCTCATAACTTTAACTGTAATGCTGCTATTACACTGTTTACATTGCACTACAGGGCTGCCATGCATGACTGAACTGTACACACCAGTACTTCATGTTATCTGCTCTACCGGACTGTTTACACACACAGAGCATCATTTGCACTCTTTACTGCTCACTTGCACACCAGGAATATTACACTGAATGCTCATTTGCACTAATGGACTACTCTCATAACTGAATTACCTCATCTACTGCACTGTAACTTTCATAACTGCATTACCTCATCTACTGCACAGTAACTTCAATAACTGCACCAACTTCTCTACTGCACTGTAACTCATCTATTGCATTACTGCATCTATTGCATAACTAACTGCATCTATTCATCTATTGCACTATAACTTCAATAACTGCATTAACTCATCTACTGCACTGTAACCTTAATAACCGCATTAACGCATCTACTGCACTGTAACTTCAATAACTGCACTAACTCATCTACTACACTGTAACTTAATAACCGCAACAACGCATCTACTGCACTGTAACTTCAATAACTAAACTAACTCATCTACTGCACTGTAACTGTACAACTGCATCTACTCATGTATTGCACTATAACTTCAATAACTGCATTAACTCATGTACTGCACCGTACCTTTAATAACCACATCAACTCATCTACTGCACTGTAACTTTAATAGCTAATGCCTGTAACTAATGCACACTTAAGTCACTTGCACTATTGTATAGTCTATATTGTTATCTGTTCATAACCACCTGTACATTAATGTTCACAGTATATAGCCTTCTGTTTATATTGTTCATAGTACATACAGACTGTCATATTTTCATAGTACATGCCCATTGTAAAATATTTTCCTAATATTGTATTCTGTATTTTCCTAATATTGTATTCTGTATTTACTCACACTGTATATCCTGCACTTGCTAATTGCACTTCTGGTTAGACCTAAACTACATTTCGTTACACTGTACTTGTATATGTGTAATGACAATAAAGTTGAATCTAATCTAATCTAATTTAAAACGTCTGTAACACCCCCTCTGTGGGCTGTTCCGTATGATGTACCCTCATGAGATGGTTCTCACTCCTGGTAACCCATGACCTCCCCCAGGTGGACCTCCACCTCCCGGTTAACTATTCAGTCCGCATGTTCCATGCGATCTCCCCTAAGGGCGAGACCATATCTATATCCACTGTATTCCTCCCCCTGGGTAGGAAGTGGCCTCTGCAGCGCATTCCTAATTAAGGAAGTCGCGCTCACCCGGTGTAAACCCGGTCCGGACGGCCTCTCGCCAGTAGAGAGCTAAAGTCTCCGTCCGTGAAAGGTTACCGGTCAGGGTGTACCCATCTTTTTCCAAGAAAGCCCCGGTGCCCGCCCGACCATCAATCTGGAAGGTTACAGTTTCGCGAAAGCCTCGTGCTGACATGCCCAGGCCTGCTACCGTCCTTTCGCTAGAGATTGTGACACGATACAAGGTTGTGGCATTTCCATAGGAACCCCATCTCTCGGCTCAACACAACGTCGAGAGACAGACAAAAAGGGAACGTCTCGGTTACGTCTGTTACCTCAGTTCCCTGATGGAGGTCCCTTATGCCATAACCCGTATATACTCTGCTGTAGTCGTGAGAGCAGAGTATACACCAAGCCGCGCCTTTGTAAGTCATCATCCTCCAACTCCAAGTTTTTCAGACCAACATCTCTGGCGCCAATGCAAATTCGCGAATGAAATTTGTATGCCGGTCTCCGCCCCCGGATGTCCGGTATAAAAGGCGGCCGGCGTGCAGCATTCATTTACCTCTTGTTCTGAAGAGCCTGAGAGCCTCTCACGACTAAAGCAGAATACGATGTTTGTGGCATAAGGGACACAACGTCTCATTCCCTCCATCAGGGAACTGAGGTTACATACGTAACCAAGACGTTACCTTTCTGTCGGTCTCTCGACGTTGTGTCGAGAACGACAGACGGGGTTACCTATGGAAAATGCCACAACGCTGTATCTCGTCACAATCTCTAGCGAAGCGATGGTAACAGGCCTGGGTGTGTCAGCTCGAAGCTTTCGCAAAACTGTAACCTTCCAGTGTGGTGGTCGGGGGGTCCCAGAGCTTTCTTGTGAAAGATGGGTACAGCCCTGATCCGTAACCTTTCACGGATGGGGCCTTAGCTCTCAACTGGCCAGAGGCCGTCCGGCTCGGGTTTACACCGTGTGAGCGCAACTCTTAATCAGAGAAGTGCTGCAGAGGCCACCTCCTACACGCGGGGAGAGGAATGGTGGATATAGGTATGGTCTCGTCCTTGGAGGAGAACGCATGGAACGTGCGGACTGGGTAGTTAACCTCGAGGTGGAGTGGAAGCTCATGGGTTACCATGTGTGGGAACCGTTGCCATGAGGATGTATCAGACGGAACAGCCCATGGGGGGGTTGTTACTGCGTCCGATAGCACTAGGTCCGGTTAGAGTTATCTGTGATAGTTCATATGGTATCCCAGCCTAAGGGGGAAGGCTGCTCTGCCAAGCCAACCCCCGGGGGGGTGCTTGCTTAGTGATGGATGGAATGCCTGTTCTTAACCAGTGTCTGGGTAAGAAGGAAGGTTGGTGAGGTACCAGTTTCTTAACCATGTGTTTGGGTATGAAGAAAGGTAGATAGCACCTTGACCCAACCTCTTGGAAGGTGGAATTGTGCTTTCGCAGGCATACGCCCCCCCGGATGCCAGTCCTACATGTCGCCACGCAGGACGAGGGCTGACACTTGCGAAGGTGTTTGGGCGTAGCCCAACCCGCAGCTCTACAGATGTCTGCTAGAGAGGCGCTTCTGGCCAGTGCCCAGGAGGCTATACACCTTGTGTTGTAAGCCTTCAGTTGGCATGGGAGATTCTGAGATCTGAATGCCGTCGTAACAGCATCCACGACCCAGTGCGCCAGCCTCTGCTTGGAGACAGCCTTCCCCTTCTGCTGTCCTCCAATACAGACAAGGAGCTGGTCAGAGCTACTGAAGCTCTGCGTGCGGTCCAGGACACAACTAGGATGGGGTTGGGTCTTCCTCCCTGATGGGGAGCGCCTGCAAGTTCACCACTTGGTCCTGAAAGGGAGTAGTGGGAACTTTGGGCACGTATCCGGGCCTGGGTCTCAGGATAACGTGAGAGTTACCAGGGCCGAATTTAAGGCAATCCGGGGACACAGAGAATGCTCGGAGGTCCCCTACCCTCTTGAGTGCCAACAGGGGGGCCGTCTAACTCAGGTGAGGAAGATCGGAACCTCCGATGGGCTCTTGGACCCACGTTAAGGTCCAAGAGGGTATGGAGCGGAGATGAGGCAGATTCCGCCCTCTCGCACTCCTTAGGAACCTGGTGACCAGGTCGTGTTGCCCTAGATACTTTCCATCAACTGAGTCGTGATGAGTGGCGATAGCGACTACATACACTTTCAGTGTGGAAGGGAGATGTTAGTCTCCAGTCTCGTAAGAAGGACAACACAATCCTGATCGAGCACCTCAGTGGGTCTTTCTCAATGAGAGAGACACCAGGACGCAAATAGGCACCGTCTAGAGGCGTGTAACCGCCTAGTAGATGGGGCCCTGGCCTGGGTGATGGTCTCTGCCGTAGAGGGGGAGTAGCCATCTCAGGATCTTCTCGTCCCGTCTAGAGACCAGACATGGGTGTTCCAGAGGTCTGATCTGGAATGCCAGAACGTGTCCTTCCCCTGAGAGAGCAGGTCCTCTGTCAGGGGAATGTTTCAGGGGGAGTCGCTGTCCAGAGTATCAACTCTGAAGTCAAGTGTGGTTAGACCAGTGCGGTGTAACCAATAACACTTGGTGCTCCACTTTCCTGACCTGACACAGTGTCTGTGCAAGGAGGCTCCTGGGGGGGAAGGTGTGCTTCCGCCCGTGGTCAGCTGTGCGCCAGGGCATCCGCCCGGCCAGCGCCCCGCTACTGTGTGCCCGTTGCTCACTGCACCCCACCCCTGCAGCAAGGCGTCCGTCGTCACTACGACGTGCCTCGTAACCTGCCCGAGGGGAACCCCGCTCGGAGGAAGGTCATGGAAGACCAAGGGGTTAGGGTGGATTGGCAGCAGGGCGTCATCACCATGCGCCTGATGCCGGTGTGCCACGCTGTCCTCGGAACCTCGACTCTGTAGCCAGTGTTGAAGCGGTCTCATGTGCCTCAATCCGAGGAGTGTTACCCCCGCGGGGGACACCATGTGTCCCAGGAGCCTCCAGTTCAACACTGACTGGGCGCGTGCTGCGGACAGCTGCGTCGTCATGGTGACAGAGTTTAGTTCCATACCGAGAAAGAGGATGCTCTGCCCTGGGGAGAGTTTGCTCTTTTCTCGGTTGACCTGAAATCCCAATCGATCTAGATGCCGGAGCACCAGGTCCCTCTGTGTACACAACAGATCTCGCGAGTGTGCCAAGATAAGCCAGTCGTTGAGATAGTTTAGTACCCAAATACTTTTTTTTACAAAGGGGAGAAAGGGCAGCTTCCGCGATCTTCGTGAAGACCCGTGGAGACAGGGACAGACTGAAAGGGAGGACTCTGTACTGATATGCCCGCCCCTCGACACCTGGTAGATGTCAGTATGCGCCTTTGCATGAGCACCCTGAAGGGCAGCTTGTGAAGGTGCTTTGTTCAGGGTACGTAGACCCATGGGGCGCAACCCACCGTCTCTTGGGAACGATGAAGTGCGGGTCGTGACCCACTGAACATCTTGGTTTTGAGGGACGAACTCGATGCCTGTTTTGCCAGAAGGGTGGTGACCTCTACCCGAAGTACGGAGGCGTCCCTGCCTCTCAGAGAGAGAGATGATGCCCCGAAACTTGGCAGAGTCTCTGGCATACTGGATCGAGTAACCAAGACGGACCGCCCTCATTAGCCAGCGAGACAGTGTGGGCAGCTCTCGAGCTCCCAGGGACTGTGACACGGTGACCAAGGGGACGGTCTGATTCATCATTCCCACGGGGGGTAGTTCGTGAGCTAACCGTCTGTCGCGGGGGGTCCCCGGAGGGAAGGTTGGCTCCGCCTTTTTGCCTGCCTAGCGGGACAATGGCACGCTCTGTCGGTTTGAGGGTGGTGACAGCTGTCGCATGTGTACGACCTCACGCCTCGCCAGGGTGTGTGGTCGGTTCGCCGAGAACAGTCCAGTGGAGTGTGCGATCGGCAGCAATTGATATGCCAGCGCAGACGGGGGCCCGTCCAGCGCCCCGCTACTGCGTGCCCGTTGCTCACTGCACCCCACCTCTGCAGCAAGGCGTCCGTCGTCACCACGACGTAACTGGTAACCTGCCCGAGGGGAACCCCGCTCGGAGAAAGGTCATGGAAGACCAAGGGGTTAGGGTGCATCGGCAGCGCCGGTGTGCCACGCTGTCCTCGGAACTCGACTCTGTAGCCAGTGTTGAAGCGGTCTCATGTGCCTCAATCCGAGGGGTGTTACCCCCGCGGGGGACGCCATGTGTCCCAGGAGCCTCCAGTTCAACACTGACTGGGCGCGTGCTGCAGACAGCTGCGTCGTCATGGTGACAGAGTTTAGTTTTATACCAAGAAAGAGGATGCTCTGCCCTGGGGAGAGTTTGCTCTTTTCTCGGTTGACCTGAAATCCCAATCGATCTAGATGCCGGAGCACCAGGTCCATCTGTGTACACAACAGATCTCGCGAGTGTGCCAAGATAAGCCAGTCGTTGAGATAGTTTAGTACCCGCATACCTTTTTGCCTGCCTGGCGGGACAATGGCACGCTCTGTCGGTTTGAGGGTGGTGACAGCTGTCGCATGTGTATGACCTCACGCCTCGCCAGGGTGTGAGGTCGGTTCGCCGAGCACAGTCCAGTGGAGTGTGCGATCGGCTGCAAGTACATCCAGGGAGAACAGAAAAACTCTGCGAGTAAGTGGGCGCCAGGCCCTGAAAAGCTTTAGTGACGAGGCAGGAGTCGTCCCGTACCGACCGACCAGAGCCGTGGCTGTGAAGGTTGGGCCCGATGTTGTTCTCCCTGGGGTCTTCCCGTCAGTGTCCCTTCTCGTTAGAAGGTTGCTGGCGAGGTGGAGGTTTCCCCCTCGACCTCTGCTTCCGGGGTGCACAGGAACCGGAGCCGATGTCGAAGGGGTCCTGGGTTGCCGGGAAGCACATGTCACGCGGGATCTCGGAGGCCTCTAGGCGGCCGGGTCGCGGCGTGAAAAAATTGTGGCTAATTGCCACTGTCTGCTTCACCATCAACATTTGCTGAGCGCAGTCCTCGTCGGTGTTACCAACAACGCACCCTGCGAGATGGGTGCATCAAGAAAGCGGACTTCGCTTTGGACGGTAGGCGTGGCCAATTCCCCCCAGTTGGTAGCCGTCCGCGGCACAGGTGCACCGCGGGCGGACGTTCCACCCGGGGGTTCTCAACGTAGTCCTTGGCTGCCCCACCATCGAGGGAAGTATGGGAGCTGGAGCTGGTTTCACTGGAACGGTCCGTGAGTGGAGCGTTCCAATTTTTACACAGCTCCCAATGAACCTCCGGGAAAAACATGGCGACTGGGGTGGGACGTTCGCAGAGTTCCCCATATCACTAACGCTGCTAACGTGGGTGGTCATCGGGGCCGTAGCCACAGATGTCACAGCCCGGGTAGCAGACGAAATGGTGGCTGGTTCCCGTAGGAAGACAGCCACCCGTGACCGCAACTTCTGAATGACAATCTGCCCGCCGTACAGGCAAGATGTGTCAACGAAAGCTGCTTCAGCATGCTGGACACCCAGACACCTAATGCAGCGATCGTGTCAATCCCCCTCCTCGATGAGGGTGACGTACCCAAGAGAACAGCGGGACATGCCGCGCTGGAGAATGCTCAGTCCTGAAAAGGACCTTTTTTGAAATCTCTTACACCTCCGGAACCGCCGAGACGCCCAGGGGAAGGTCGCTGCAGGTAGGGACGATCCGCTGCTCTACGTCGTAGATCCGGCAATGTAGAAGAAGAAGAATTCATTGAATTCATTCTGTTCGTAGTCATGAGCGAAGGCTCTGCAGAACAAAAGGTAAATGAATGCTGCACGCCGGCTTCCTTTTATACCGGACATCCGGGGGCGGAGACCGGCATGCAAATATCATTCGCCAAATTTCATTGGCCTTTTCTATAGTAGTCAGAGTTGATTGGTTCTCAACGGCGAACCCCATCTGTCGTTCTCGACACAACGTCGAGAGACCGACAGAAAGGGAACCCAAACTCCAATGATTGATTAATAGAGAAAAAAACCTTGGGAGAAACCAGGCTCAGCCGGGAGGGCCAGATCCCCTCTGACGTGTCATAGCTGCACTCAGTGACCCCTACCAAAAGCCACCGAGCAAATATCCACGAGGAAGAGGGAGAGCCCACCATCTGCAACCCAGAAAGTCCCACTCAACAAAAACCGTGCAGGTTCAACCCGGTCCCACTCCACGATCAACACCAGAAAAACAGAGGAACAACCAGGGAAAATAGTAATGGCATGTTGTAGCTATATTCCTCTGTTGTCCGACAACGACCACAGAACAAGGCCATACCCGGACCCACACAGCCCCAGAAGATGAATTCCCACAACCAACAAGCCGCCCCACTCCACACAAACTCCCACCCAACAACCTCCAATCAGGGCCACCGAATGCAGCTATAACTTCAAACTGCTGACATGTGATGTAAGTTTAGCATTAAATACCAAGTGTAACTTCAGCATTAATGTGACAAGTAGTCCGTCTTTGCTCTTGGTTGGGGATGTAGTGGTCTGAGCTGGGATGTTCCGATGGTCGTATTTCTCTTGTCTTTGTCTGTTTGTCTGTTCAGACAACACAAAGGTTGTGTTGTACAAAAACCACCATGGTGGAGTACGTTCAATGCCCCTACACAGGAAGGCCCGGGATCTCCTGTTATGGGCACAGGTTAGAAGTGTGTCCCTAAGGGCTGTACACTTGCCTCGAGTGGACAATGTATCAGCTGACCTCTTGTCAAGGGGGGTCCCAAGCCAGGAGAATGGCGACTTCACACCACGATGATAGAGGCCATTTGGCTTCGTTCGGGAAGGCCAAGGTAGACCTTTTCACCACACAGGAAAACACATACTGTCTCCTGTGGTATTCGATGATGGGCCTCCGAGGGCCCCTAGGGGTGGACGCTCTGGCGAACGATTGGCCCCAGTACTCATGTATGCATTTCCTCCTTTCCCACTACTGCCTACTGTCCTGGCCAAGGTGAGAGCTCTTAAGGCCAGACTCCTCCTGGTGGCACCAGATTGGCCTCAACAGCCATGGATGGCTGATTTGATCACATTGTTCCTAGGGACACCTTGGTGTCTCCCAGGCACGAACGATATGCTGTCCCAGACCCCATCCCATCTGTCCTGCCAGGGCACTGAGAAGGTACATATCTTGCACACAACAGATCAGTTTTTGTGTGTTATGGTAACTTGGTACAAGGCCAGGCAGTGTCCAAGGAGAGGCTGTCGAAAATAGATTGTCAGGTTGAACTCGCCCATCACAGCTCTGGGATGCCTCCCCCTTAAGGGAGCAGTGGCCCACTCTACAAGAGGAGTGGCTGCCTCCTAGGCATTGTAAAGTGAGGCTCCTTCGGAAGATGTCTGCGCAGGAGCAGAATGGTCATCATTGCTGACATTTGCTAGGTTTCATGGTCTCGATGTGGCTATGACGGTCTCATCAACTGTCCTGCAGACAGCAGTACTGCCTGATCGGACTTGTTTAAGTGATGTACAGGTGCAGAACACCCTCTGATTTCACTGTGTACATGTTAATATTATCTGGGTGCTAAACACCCTATGATTTAACTGTGTACATGTAAAAATTGTCGAGGTCCTGACGCCCTCTGCTTACCTGTGTACACAACAGGGTAAACTAATAATGTTCTATTCAGCATTGGGATGTTTTCTTGAGTTATTGCCCCGCTTGGGTTGTTCTCCCCTCCTGACCTTATCTAGTATACAGTTGACCCATACTGTGGAGTGTTGACTAAAATGAAATCGAACAAGGGGTTACGTAAGGTAACCTAGTTCTATGAATAACTCGGGGAGTACTTTTCACTACTCGGCAAAAGAGAATGGGTGGTGGTTCACACCCGTATTTATAGCCGGGGTTGCAAGCGGGGCGTGGCTAATTTGATATACCATCTCCTTATAGCTCATCCTTAGCTAGGCTGACCCATACTGTGGCGTGTTGAACTTATTGATAGAACTAGGTTACCTTACATAACCCCTCGTTTTAAGCAACAACAAACTAATGTTTGTAAATGTTAGAAAAAGTAAAAAATTATATTTTATGAAATAACCCTGATTTTTTTAATGAGTTTATTATCATGCTCTCAGACTTTCATATCGCTGACTGTCATCTTAAGGTTTCCTTTTGTTGGAATTCAACAAACACTGCAATATAAATACATGCAGGATTTAAATGATAAATGATGTTCTAAATATAAAAAACATGCATTCATTACAGAAGACTGAGAGATTAAAACAAAAATAATTGTTGTTGATTATTGCTAGATAATTATTATAGTAATGGTATGCACTAGATTTTACTGATGTTTTACGCATTAATAAAGCGGTTATGTAAACTGGACATAAATAGAAGCCTATAAAGTGGGCTAAGAACAATCCATCACTCCATCTCCATCACTGACCGATCACTGACTTCTGTTGAATTTCGCAAAAAACTCCAGTTTTAATGTAATTATTCTAATAACACTGCACAATGAACTTAACATCATATCTGCTTTCAATCATAACTGACGGTAAACAGGTTAAAATCTAGCCTATTGCAACCAAATAATAGCTGTTTGTTAAGAACACAAAATAAGATCGCAAAAACGATCAGACTTAAATGAATCAGACTTTACAGCACAATCACCTTTACATGCTGTTTATAATAAACTCAAAGCAACTGTGCAGTGCGCCTTAAATTCCTCTGCACAGTATTTTGCTTCCACCATAGCATGTAGCACGCTTTCTGTAACTAAAGCCGCTATGAGTCGCTATTGCTTCCAGCCAATAGAAAAATACTGAAATTTTTGGTGTTATTTTTTTATTCTCATTGGGTGGGCAAGATAGACGTTTAGGTGGGCTCAGCCCACCCCTGCCCATGCCTGGAGCCGGCCCTGGTGATTAATCTCCTGATAATGTGGATCAAGTTCGTGAAAATAATCCATATGAACGAAGAAAGGGATAATGTAAAGGCAACTAATCCCCAACAGTGTGATCAGCACCCGTCACGAAGCGGGGGGTCTTGTATCACACTGAAGGGGCTTATTTCACTATAACAGCTTGCCGCTTGTACATTATCCCACTTATTACACGGCTACTTTCTACATGAGTGGACTGGACATGACATAAAAATCTGTTAACATTCGTTTATAAGGTTAGAAACGACATTAAAATTTCACGAAAAGGCAATTTGGTTTAATCACTTCTAAATATAATTTCAGAAATGTTATTAAAACACATATTTATATTTAATTCTTGAGTAATAATAAACTGTACCTGTAAAAATTATTTGCAACATCCGGGTTACCGTGTGTTATAGTTTGGAGCCGTTGTTGTCATGACACCATGTCAGATATTTCTTTGTTTTGAGACGGAATCAGACAGGATCCCTTGTTTTATGTTGGAGAGAGACTATTTTGCACCTATTGGTTGCCATACTCTCTCTCCGTTCTTGTCATTGTTCCTGTCCTCCTGTTTCCTAGTTAGTGTTAATTTGTTTATCCCCTGCACCTGTCCCCTTTTGATTTGGTTCCTTTTGTATTGACCTCGTGTTTCTTGTCTTGTGCTGGTTCATTGTTTGTCTCTTGTGTGTGCCATGTGGGTGATTTCTTGTTCCCTGGTGTTATGTTAGTCTAGTTTATTGTAGATTATTGTCAAGTGTTGTTATTAGTTTAGTCTAGTCTAGTTAGTCCTTGTTCTTGTTTCCATGTTTTGTTATGTTACCCCCTCGTGGGTGTTTATTTTGTATTTTATTATTTATTAAAGTCGTGTTAACCCATTACCTCCCTGTCTGCACTTGGGTCCTCTGTCTCTCACCTCACCCACCCGTAGACTCATGACACGTTGTTATCTGGGAATAACTAATGTACAAATGTCATGACTGACCAATCGGAATCAAGCATTCAAACGAACCATGTAATAATGCAGAATAACAAAAATTTCTGTCATTCCTTTGGGCAAGAGCAGAAGCCATCTCATCAAAGTCAGGGTTCAAATTTGCAACCAACTGAGCGCAAAATAATCTCTGGGGAATGAGAATGTTTAATGAAGGAACAAAAAATATTCACGGGGGAGGAAAAAGTTTTTTAAAGGAACGCAATGTTTTTGGGGAGCGAAATATTACAGTACTAATTGGAAAGTATATTAAGCAGTTAATTTAATCTACAGTAAATAACTGGAAAACCTGCTGCAAAAACTATATCAAAGTTTCAAAGTTTACATTTTCTAAAGGGCCCAACATAAGAAATATCATTAAAAAAACTTTCACTTACCTCTAACTGGGCTTAAAGGTATATAACAAAAATTTAAAATATAAACTTCATGGCAATATAATGTTAAGACAGTCCAAATTGAACATTAAATCTAACTAATTTTTGCATATCTTGAGATGAAAATAAAAAATGTCTTATGACACATAAAACATTTATCATAGTTGTATAAATGTTTTAGCTAAAGATAAGATTTTTACTAGACAAAAAAACTACATTTCTGTTTGTTCCTTGTCAAATTCTTATTGCACAGTATGCCTAGAACTCCAACTCGTGATACTTTTGCAGCCTTATTAGCGATGCAACATTACAGCTCACCCACGGTTCAATACGAACCTCGGTTTTTCGCCCACGGTTTTCGGTTTCGTTAATGGAAATAAACGTGCGTTCATTGAGAAGGCCAAAGATAATATATTAACAAGATGTGCCATTGCCATTGCAATAAATTGGAGGAAATGCAATACTAAATAGTTGCTCATTGGGAAAGGCTAAAGGAAATACATACCTATTAAAAAGGTTGAGCCCAATGCGGTATTGTCTCTTGCGAGTGAAGTCGCTGCTGAATGCTGGAGAGTCCCAGCTGTTACGGGTGTCTTTGTGGTATGTCTGTTTGTTCAGACTCTGATCTCTCAGACTGTCTCTGGATGAGTTTATTGTGTCATTAGAGTTTGAGTTGCTGTTGATACTGTCATTGTCCCCATCAGAGAAGTCTGATTCTGACTTGATCTGACGGCTGCCGTTGGTGGCCAAGTGGCTCTCCAGCTGCCGATGTCTGAGGGGCTCCGGATCTCGAGAATGTCCATGTGCGATTCTCTTGGGAGTGGCCCGTTGTTCTGCTACTGTCCGTTCCTCAATATCCTGATGCTTAACTAAGCTGCATTCTGAACGATCGCTCGTTTCCGCTGAACTGTCGCTGGGTGGCTCGATGGTCAGCAGCGGTAAGTGGTTCATGCAGAGCTGTGGCTCCTGGCATCTGAGGGATGGAGAACTTCTAGAGCTAGTGTCCGCGTCCAGCTTGTCGTCTTTGTTGTCCATGGACCAGTGCTTTTGCGAAGAGTTGATGGACTGGGTGAGTTGCTCAGATTCAATGTTGGATGGATTCTCTACAGAGGTCTGAACAGGTGGAGAAATCTCCTCTTCATCAATGAAAAGCGTCACATTGCAGATCTCATTCAACTTGTGTCGGTCATCAGAGTGAGGGACCTCATCGTCCTCCTGACAAACTGCCCGCTCAGGCTGGATCTCCTCTTCATGCAGACCACGGCAGTTTAGTGCATCATCTATGGAGTCTGCCAATGACTTCACCTGCATCGAAAATGTGTCCTCTAGCTCTGTGATCGTCTCTGTTAAATCGCTTCGACATTCCGGGACTTCCAAAATGGCAGGAATCTTATCTCCAGTTTGCAACACGGATCCTAAATGGCTTGTATCCTCCATGAGAGACATTTGCCTTCCTTCGAAAAAGGAGCTGTGGGATTTCTCATGTCCATCAAAGGAAAACTGCATCCTCATGTTGGACAAAAGCATCCTGCGGGACATGCGATTCTCTGACATGGAACTCCTGAGACGTTCAAAGTTCTTGTTCATTTGATATTGGCGGAAAGCTGTCTGAATCGTGCGAGCAGCGTGGCGGGTTATGAAACGGCCTCCATATTTCCGCTCAAGCATTTCCACCTTAAAGAACCAAGATATACACAATTAGGGGTAACATAATAACCCTATCATGGACTCATTAGGGAGTACAGCAGAGATAACTTTGAACGTTTAAGAATATTCATTTTGATACACATGATTGAGATGATAATTTACAAACAGGAGTAAAAGTCAGTTTTTCTGATCTTTCGCATTGTACCTTCTTGTCCTGAAGATCTGTGGAGAGCTCATAGCTTTCAGAGAGAGACCGTGAGCGTTTGATGGCCTCCTCCTCTGCCTGTTTGCGAAGGATCGACTGGGAGTGTTGTAGTTTGGGCCGCTGAGGGCGTTGTGATGTTGGCTGGATTCCGTGGCCGTATACCAAACTGTCAAACTGGTCCGGACTGAGGGAAGAACTGTGTGACATGGGGCCACGGCCACATCCTGCTCTGCTGTCCAAGGTAGGACCAGGCTCACTGCTTTGAACGTCCCCCTCCACACTGGGCAGGACAAAGAGCAAAAGATTTATGGCTTATTTGCATTTAACAATGTCTTTCGACATTGGCTTATACAGGTTTATACAGGTTATACAGGCTTATACAGGTTATGCCTTGTTAACATTTACACAATAATTCAGTCAGATCATCTTGGCTTATCAAATGATAAGCCAAGCGGCATCTGACTATCAAAGAGTCCACACCGGATTTAACCTGTTTGATGTGACACGAAAACCAGCTTGTTCTTAATGGGTTTGTCGTGTCGTGACGCATCCAGTGTGGACAAACATTTAAATTATAATGGGTTCCAATGAGTTCTGTGGTCTTTTGTTGTGTCATGCTGCGCCACATTCGAAAACAGTAGTTGCGGGAAGAACAGCTGTTCCACAAACATACAAACCTAAATTTACGGAAGCTTTAACTTTATGAGGTGGTCATTTTAAATTAATTTGTACAATGTAAATCATAAAAAAGTCAAATTATTAGATAGAAGAATGAAGCCCCACTCTTAACTCCACCACAAAACCTAATGTCACTGAGGTTAAAGCAGAACATACTAAAAATCACGAATTTGTCACCTCAAAAAAAGTAAAACAGCAACGAACTGCCATGAGATTGGGTTGAACCAGTGGTATAGTCCTAACAAAAAAAGTGGTGTAACATACTATACAACGATAAACCCAACCACACATGTCCAAAAGACAGAAGTCAGTGTGTTTGTTTGAGTTGTTTTTCTAGTACAATATGACAACTATTTCAGTTAAATATTTATGCATTCTTCGCTTATGCTTTGAATATGAAGTTACAGAATTGGAAAAAAAATAAGGTTGGAAAAAACAGGTCTATGCCAGTACTGTCGACCACAATACAATATTTTTTTTTCAAAGCATCATATCTTTGTAACGCAACACGTATCCAAGAATACGTAAAAACATATGCAAGATTTTACAGAATAGAAATGTAACTTTGTCATCACTGCGATCTCTGTGTCAATACTTGTTAAAAATTTAAGGGGAAGATATTAATGTATGAAGTTAAGGTTGTGGTAAAAACAGACTACATTATTTAAAATGTAGAATAAACGTAACAAGTAGGTTCACAATGACTTTAATGGGAACGAGGATACATAGAAAATGTAAGGATTCTGACTTTAAACATTAGGGTTATGTAAGTGCTTTGTTTCATTTCATCATGTGTCATTTAAAGAAAGCTAGTATTAAAAGTTGTGACAGATCCCAAAGATTTGCGATGCACTGCAATATCGTAAAGAGATAAAGCAGCACAAGAGAACCCGTGAATACAGTGTCAATGCCAGATGAGATGAGCCACTGCCGGTGAGCGCCCTTAAACCAGCATGGACTAAAAGTGAGCAGTTTTATCAATATTAGCTGACGGCTTCAGCGGGACTCTTACAGCCATTGACGGGATGAGCTCCTCGCAGGCGAGTTGCCAACACTGAAGATGATGCGCGTGGTTGTCAGTGGTGGGGCCGCAAGAAATTTTCTGAAGAAATGCACCAATTGTATGACTGAATTGTGAACCCGATACGGTTAAAGGGAAAGCAACCACAAAAGCAGCTTGGAGACGTTAAGCAGGAAAACAAGTGGGTATACGCTAATATAGTTCTTTAGAAGTCTTTATATGCAAACAGCACTGTTGAAAAAGTAAGCATACGGCGTATGCGTGCGTATGGCCCCGACTACACCACTGGGTTGAACATAGTTTGTTAAAGTCTGTGTCCCACTTGACAACACTGAGTGCTTGATTCTTTGGATCTTTTAGAGTTATTTTCATTCATAAAATATCTATACTGTACAAGTCTCTATGGTTTGGTAGGGAAAATATTTACATATAAAAGTAGAAAGATACAATAAGAAATCTAAAAAGCTCTATTAGAATAATTAAAGAATTGAAAATTAAATTGAATTAAACAAACAACACTTTCACAAAATGTAAAATGCTTTGGTGGTATAAAATATAATAAAACAAATCAAAAAGTAGAACGCACTCACAGGGGCGCGCCAGGAATTTTGGGCCCCATGACAAAAAATCAAATTGGGCCTCCTCTGCGCAGCTGTTGTCAAGGACCTAACTAATCCCATAAAAAGCTTTACATAACTCTAGTTAAAGTTAAATAATAATTAAACTCTAATTAAAGGTGATTTGTTCATGCATTCAAGTCTAGTATGTAGTTCACTATTTGATGCAAGATTAAAAGAGACCATAAAAAATGTGCTGAACGCTATCTTTTACAGTCTCAATGTATTTTTATTGTAAAATTTGACAAAATGGAAAATTCTCTTAACAAAATCATTATTAATTATTATTATAATTATTAACGAAAGATTTAAAAAAAGCAAAACGAACAAACTTAAGAATTAACATCATCCTCTCAAAACAATGAAAACTTTTTTTTTTCAGCAGATTTCTTTATTTAGCTGCACATGCCCACAAGAAAATAAAGTGGACATGTAAAATGGAATTTCCACACTAGGGTTATTATAGTGCTAAACCTTTCCCTGCACTGATTAAATGGTGATTAAATGTAGGCTAACACTAGTCCGTTGCTAGCTATCTTATTTCACTATGGACATTAAGCCAACAGGTTAATACCACTCACAGACTACAGGCCAGTGGTTCTCAACTCTGGCCCTTGAGATCCATTTTCCTGCAGAATTTATCCCCAACTCTGAACACCTGAACAAGCTAATCAGCGTCTTTAAAATAGATGCGTTCAACTTAATGAGGCGCTGCGCAAATCTATCATCGTATGACATTTAAGTACTGCAAAAGAGATTTAAGTGCAGATTGCGCAGTACACATTTGAATCGCTCTCGCGGTACTTTAATGCGATATGAGTCTTTAATGCTCTTCAGGTGTTTTATCAGAGTTTGTGCTAAACTCGGCAGGAAAGTGGATCTCGCGCGCCAGAGTTGAGAACCACTGGACTATAGGCTACCCACCTTTCTTGGTGAAAAACTGGGTTAGAGTTTGACACCCTTTCCTTTGTCGCTCCTCTCTCTTTCCTTTTTTGAAAACCAGATTTTGATTTAACGTTACTAGGGAACATTGCGGTCACTGTAGTTCTACCACATACTGCAACTAAACATCGTCACTGAGAGAGCTAAGGCAAGACCAAACAATTTCGTGCAGATACAGGAGGGTGGTCGGTCAATATGGATGTTTACTTTTTGGTCAATGGCTATTTTGTACTTTTAATGCCAAAAACAAAGAGATCATTAATTGTAATATTATATACAAATATATAGTGAATGATGATGGTTTGATGATTTTATATTTGTTTATACATATTTTTGGGGCCCCTGTCAGTCATGGGCCCTTGGAATTGTCCTAACTTTTCCACCCTATAGGGCGCCCATGTGCACACACAGTCCAGAAGTTAAAACAGAACAATGAGCTGCTTCTGACAACAGACCTGAATAAACAAGTATATTTACAGAAGCAATGCAATGGCCGGGTACAGTAAAATTCTCTAATTAAGCTTTTGAATGTAGCACCCTAAAAATGAAAATAAATTCAACCATGAACCGTACGTTGGCACGTTTGTAAATAACCATACCATAAACCTCTTTTACAGCATATATAAAGCTTACAAAACCTAGATACACAATACCTTTACACCAATGTATGTGAGCCGATAGTGTTTCTTAATGAGAGACATTACTCACTCATGCTTACTCTTCACAGACTTTGCGTGAGACAACCGTCCAAAAAAAGATTTTCTGCTCCCTAAGAAGTCCCGTTTCTTCAGGTTATCTGCCATTAAGAGTCACAAGATCAAAGTGCAATGTAGTATCCCACACAGAGCCAAAGTCTCCACTGATAAAACCAATGATTTACAAACAACTAAATAATGCACTCTTATTGCCACAAACTCATCTGGATGTCAATTGTATTGCTCAAATAATCACATATAGAGAAGATAAACTGCCTTTAATAACTTTCTCTTACAAGTCTTCATAAAACACAACCATATCTCTAGTCTGAGGTCTGTGCTGTACTTTAGACTGCACAAACAGAATGTTTTACTATGACCTGGAATGTAAACCAAGCACACCTTTATGCAACTAATCAAAATTCTGTCGGTTTATGTAATATTATAATACAGTATATTACTGTAGGCTGTTGCCACTCATTCAAATGTCGTTAGCAGGAATACATACAAACACATACTACAATCTTAACAATATACGTGCTACTATGGTTCTGTAACATCTGCTCTGTCTTTGTCGACCATTCCCCCCGCACCAGAACCATCTTCCCGCTACACTTGTTCTCAATCACCGGACTTTTAACCCTTGAACTACATTTCCCATCAACCACTGCACTCCTCTGACATCATCGATTACCCTTGGCTCCTGACACTCATTATTTACTTCACATCAACCCCATCCCATGGACTCTATTTATATCCAGTGTCTTGTTAGTTGTTCAGTTTAGTTGTATTTTGTCTTGTCTATATGCTACTTGGACTCTCTTGGTGGTTTCTGGCACCATACTATCCTGTGGATGTTACAGAGTGGATTATACCTGTTGGATTATTTTTCGTTCCCTTGGATGTTTAATTTGTGAATTCTGTGGATGTTACTGAGTGGATTATACCTGTTAGATTGTCTTTTGTTCCCTTAGATGCTTAATACTTGAACAATACCCAGTTGAACTAGTTTCATTAAAATATCACCTATCACCTCAGCTCTCTTTGTGGCATCGTTCCTCTGACATATTGTTACAGTCTCCATGCAGTGATGCCATAGAAGAGCCATTTTTGGTTCCCCAAAGAACCCTTCAGTCAACCGTTCCTAAAAGGCGTTATTACATTCTACTAGAATCTTTTCCCACTACCAATAACTTTTTGTGCAACCCAAAGGTTCTGTATATGTGTAAGTTTTTTTTTGGAACCATACAGCACAACAAATAACATTAAAGTAACCTTTATTTTTACCACATCTTCATACTGTATGCTTTTGCTTTTCCATCTTGATTCGCCTACCTAATCAGTTCACAGATTAATTTATGTTCATCATCTGTTTTCAGGGTCCTGTCGAATGATGCAAAATTGCATCACTGTTTTGTACAGTCCAATAAAATACCCCAAACTGATACTGACAGCTAATACAACCCATATCAAATTCAGAAATGTTCTTAGTTCCTGACTATAATGTCAGCATATTAAAAACATATCAGTGACACAAAGACTATGTCCGCCACACAACAAACACAATACAGTGAAATTCACACTTATTGCATAACATATCATGAGATGCATCTCGTCCACCATCTGTCCTGGCAAACGGTGACGCGCTGCTCTCTCATGGGTGGTGAGGCTCCCTTAAACAAACATGCCAGCACACAGTTCACAAACCATAGTGCAAACACGACATAGATTTTATTATTAATAAACAAGTAATTGAGCTATGCATAACATTAACTTTAGAAAATCAGTACATGGGGTTTAATATGCCAAATATTCATGTTTCATGACATAAAATATGAGAAATATCCACATTTCATCGGCAACCATTTTAGGCTTTCCATATTTGAATAATTTTCATAAATGTTGTGTAACATTCTTGAAATAAGTCTTTGGTACTTCTTTTTACACCTATGCATGTTTGCCTCTGGAAATAAGATAACTAGTGGTTTGAAAAGCGTGTGTGCACTGAAAGTGATTGACTTGCACTTCACTAATAAAGGCGTCTCTTCATCATAAGTCACTGTAACTAGGAACAGCTGTTGTGTGATTTAAAGCAAAAATGATAACACATCATTTTCTCATCCGGTCCGTCATTACAGACTGCACTGCAAGAGCTGTAGGTTTAAATTTAGAGTAAATTTAAAACTCAATTTTTTGTACTTCTGAACCAATATACAAAACATAAAATGTTGTACTTTTTGATTACATAATTGTACCTTAAGGACCCATTGCTTCCCCTAAGGAGTACAGTTACGTTTTGTTTCATTAACACGCTTAATTGTACCTTTAAGTTTTTTGCCTGAAAAAAGACTGCATTTGGATCCTCACCCCCATGTTATCTGTGCAGTGTATCTGTGTAAAAATAATGAAAGGTATAGTTCATTCAACAGTACTGGCATCATTTGCTCTTGCTCTTCCATTTAATTGAACATTTTCTTGTTCATTTTTACCTGTGCTATTTCAGAGTACAATATTTTACTATTATTTGGAAAATATAACAAATTTTTTGCTACAATTTTGACCAAAAATTTGAAATTATAACAAGTGGGTGTTGAAATGTTTAACTGGTTTAAATTCAAAGCATGTTCTCTGTGAGTCACTGCTGAGCCCAGAAAAACACTGAATCCCGTCACAGGAATGTATAGTAAGAGATTAATTTTAAGGGAGCTAATGTGTGCGTGTTTGCAGGAGAAGTGGACTTCTGTCAGACTATCCGTATGTAGTCTGTGACAAATGGAGCCTGTGTGTGTTTGTGTCTGCGTGTGTGGCGCGTGCACATGTGTATGGGGAATGTTGTGAATTTCCAACATTCCAGTTGACTAGACGGATGAGAAGAGTGTCCGGAAACAGCTATAGGAGTTTGGGGAGACCAGAATGTTAATGAAGAGCAGACTTCAGCCCTGTGTGTGTCAGTGGTCTCAAGTAGACTGAACCACAGCAAAAACAAGATAACCTACATTATGTGGAAGCTTTATTAATTATCTAATGTACGTATGGACACTTACGGGTCACATGCAACACAGTATTTCACATTTCACAAAAAAATATGTTAGGTTTAAAGTGGCATCCACTAAAAGTCACCACGACATGTCCTTGTAAAAACGTCTCAGAAAAGTGAGAAGAAATTATTTGTTAGAAGATGCCATTTACTCTGAAGATGCCATTTACTCTAGTACTTTTGACATTTTTATTTGTAAATTCTTGTTGGACTGAGGTATTTTGCAACTGTAAATCAGTGCATACATCTCACATTCACTACATCAAGATATTATCATGTTTCTGCTTATTTGGATAAGTGTTGTGTTTAGCAATGCAAAGGTCATTGGTTTGATCCCAGGGAACTAAAATACAGAGAAATTCTGTAGATTGAACCTGCCTTATGCATAAATGTAAACGTTATCATTGACAACCAATTGATCCACACATCTTATTAACAATGCACCCATCAAAAAACTGCTGTAGTAATGTCCAGTGAGTGCTAACTGTAGGCCTGTTGGCACAGGATATGAGGTGCTTGTTATATGTCCTCCAGGACAGGAAACAGCTGTTCCTGCTGATCTTTCTCTATGTTATTCTTTTATCAAACTCAGCTGTGCTGAAATGTAAGATAGTACACAATACTGAAATAATAAAACAACTCGCACTCAAAGAGGTAGCCTACTGAATCACCCCCTGTGGTCAAAAAGCAAGTTTTGGTGTTTTTAATATGCTATGTCCAAATGAAACATTTTAAATCCATGAGTATTTTCTCCATGAAATTGCAGTTTAAATATGCATAAAACATTGCTCCTGTTTTTAATGTCATAAACCTGTAACTAATCACATCAACACATTTGATTGTGTGTATCAGCAGTTCAAGCCATAGATGTGTTGGGACGCATGGTACATAGATTCAGCGCTGAAATGGCACTGCTTTTATGCGTGTATGCGCTGTTTACATATGCATTGTAAATGCTCTAACCTTTTAACGCCAGCGACAGAAAACATCCCCGTTGCTATCACGGAATTCATCTGTACATTGAGAAACCAGCTCCAGCAGCATCTGGAACTGACGCTTGTGGCATCTACGTATGTACGTGTATATCAATGGTCCTTGCTGGTGCGAATGAGTGGACGCGGGGACTAATTCGCATATAAATCCACATATGCTAAATGAGGAAACATGGTTCCCTTTCTGTCGGTCTCTCGACGTTGTGTCGAGAACGACAGATGGGGTTCGCCCTTGAGAACCAATCAACTCTGACTACTATAGAAAAGGCCAATGAAATTTGGCGAATGAAATTTGCATGCCGGGCTCCGCCCCCGGATATCCGGTATAAAAGGAAGCCGGCGTGCATCATTCACTTACCTTTTGTTCTTCAGAGCGTTCGCTCATGACTACGAACAGAACGCATTCAATGAATTCTTCTGCCGGATCTACGACGTGTTGCAGCGGATCGTCCCTACCTGCAGCGACCTTCCCCTGGGCGTCTCGGCGGTTCCGGAGGTGTTAGAGATTTTTTCTAAAAAGTCCTTTTCAGGACTGACTGAGCATTCTCCAGCGCGGCAAGTCCCGCTGTTCTCTTGGGTGCGGCACCCTCATCGAGGAGGGGGATGGACACGATCGCTGCGTTAGGCGTCTGGGCGTCCAGCACGCTGAAGCAGCGTTCGTTGACACATCTGCCCGCACTGCGGGCAGATTGTCATTCAGAAATTGCGGTCACGGGTGGCTGTCTTCCTACGGGAACCAGCCACCATTTCGTCTGCTACCTGGGCTGTGACATCTGTGGCTACGGCCCAGATGACCACCCACGTTAGCAGCGTTAGTGATATGGGGAACTCTGCGAACGTAAATCCGCCAGCCAAGTGCTCACGGGCCGATCGCACCCCGATTCGCTTTTCTGAATGTCCCCCAACCGGCGGTGGCCTACCGTCCGGATTCTCACGCACACACTCGGAAACGATGTGTGACGTAGATGAGATGTCGCTCGCAGCATCGGAGGGAGACTGACATCCGACTCTGACGAATCCGAGCTCTACCCACAGCGGTCGAGTTCAGGAGGAAGCAGAAGTGATGTCATCCATGCTAACCCGGAGATGCGTGGTTCCTGAGGTCGGAGCGCGGTGCAAACCGCGCCCACCCCGGGTGCCATGTTTTTCCCGGAGGTGCATGAGGAGCTGTGTGAAACTTGGAACGCTCCATTCACGGACCGTTCCAGTGAAACTAGCTCCGGCTCCCTTACTTCCCTCGGCCTACCGTCCAAAGCGTGTAGGACTTCGGCATCACTGGTGTCGAGGCCTTGCACTGCCATGGGGCAGGTTGCCTCCTCTCTACGCCATGGCCATCCTGCAGGTCCGCCAGGCCAGGGCGTGGAGAGAGCTCAACGAGGGTAAGGCCGACCCGGGTATAATTGCAGGATCTCCGTGCCGCCACTGACAGCGCTCTACGGGCGACTAAGGTGGCGGCGCGGGCCCTGGGTCGGACGATGTCCACGGTAGTGGTCCAGGAGAGACACCCCCGGCTATACCTTGTGCAGAAGAGTGACACCAAGGAAGTCCACTTTCTTGATGCACTCATCTCGCAGGGTGGGTTGTTGGTAACACCGTCAAGGACTGCGCTCAGCAGTTTTTGACGGTGAAGCAGACAGTGGCAATTAGCCTCACGTCGCGACTCAGCCGCCTACGGGCCTCCGAGATCTCACGTGATGTCTGCTTCCCTGCAACCCAGGACCCCTTCGACATCGGCTTCGGTTCCTGTGCCCCCACAGGCGGAACCCCGGAAGCAGAGGTCGAGGGGGAAACCTCCACCCCGTCAGCAACCTTCTCTCGAGAAGGGACACTGACGGGAAGACTCAGGGGAGTAAACATCGGGCCACGGCTCTGATCGGTCGGTACGGGACGACTCCTGCCTCGTCACCAAAGCCGGGCCCTTTTCAGGGCTTGGCGCCCACTACTCGCAGAGTTTTCTGTTCTCCCCGGGTGTACTTACAGCCTATCGCACACTCCTCTGGACTGTGCACGGCGAACCGACCTCACACCCTGGCGAGGCGTGAGGTCGTACACATACGACAGCTGTCACCACTCTCAAACCGACAGTGTGTGCCGTTGTTCCGGCAGGCAGGTAAAAAGGCGGAGCCAACCTTCCCTCCGGGGACCCCCGTGACATGGTTAGCTCCGCCAGCCAACGAACCCCCCCATGGGAATGATGAAGCAGACCGTCCCCTTGGTCACCCTGTCACAGTCCCTGGGAGCTCGAGAGCTGCCCACACTGACTCGCTGGCTAATGAGGGCGGTCCGTCTTGGTTACTCGATCCAGTTCGCCAGAGACTCTCCCAAGTTAGGGGCATCATCTCTCCCTCTGTCTGAGGCAGGGACGCCTCCGTACTTCGGGTAGAGGTCTCCACCCTTCTGGCAGAACAGGCATCGAGTTCGTCCCTCGAAACCAAGATGTTCAGTGGGATACGACCCGCACTTCATCATTCCAAAGAAAGACGGCGGGTTGCAAAGGTCTGCGTACCCTGAACAGAGCACCTTCACAAGCTGCCGTTCAGGGTGCTCACGCAGAGGCGCGTCCTGACATCAATCAGGTGTTAGGATTGGTTCGTGGCAATCGACCTGAAGGACGCTTACTTTCATGTCTCTATCCTCCTCGACACCGGCCGTTCCCACGGTTCGCGTGCGAGAGGCGGGCATATCAGTACAGAGTCCTCCCTTTCGGTTTGTCCCTGTCTCCACGGTCTTCACGAAGATCGTGGAAACCGCCCTTTCTCCCTGAGGGGAGGAAGGCGAGTGGGTACTAAACTCTCAGCGACTGGCCTATCTTGGCACACTCGTGAGAACTGTTATGTACACAAAGGGACCTGGTGCTCCGGCACCTAGATCGATTGGGACTCCAGGTCAACCAAGAGAGGGGCAAGCTCTCCCCAGTGCAGAGCATCCTCTTTCTCGGTATGGAACTCAACTCTGTCACCATGTTGGCGCACCTGTCCGCAGTATGCGCCCAACCAGTGTTGAACTGTCTGAAATGAACATTTTAGGCAGACAGCGGTCCCCCTGAAATAATTCAGAGGCTCCTGGGACATGGCGTCCTCGCGGGTTAATACCCCTCGGGTTGATGCACATGAGACCGCTCCAACACTGGTTTCAGAGTCGAGTTCCGAGGAGAGCGTGGCACACCGGCAGCAGGCGCATGGTGATGACGCCCTGCTTCCGACGCACCATAACCCCTAGTCTTCTATGACTTTTTCGACGGACTCAGGTCCCTCTGGGCAGGTTATGAGACAGGTCGTGGTGGCGACTGACGTCTCCCTGCAGGGGTGCGGTGCAGTGTGCAACGGGCACGTAGGCGGGGCGTTGGACGAACCCCTGCCTGCGCTGGCATATCAATTGCCAAGAGTTGTGGGCTGTGCTACTTGCACTGAGCAGGCTACGGCCTCTCGTGCGAGACAAGCACGTGCTGGTCCGAGGACAGCACTATAGCTGTAGCGTACACAGATCGTCAGGGTGGCGTTCGCTCACAGCAGCTAACACAACTTGCTCGACGCCTCCTCCGGTGGAGTCAACAGGTGACCCGTTCCCTGCGGGCCACACACACCCCGGGCAAACTGAACTAGACAGCCGACGTGCTTTCTTGCCAGTTTATGCCTCATGGAGAGTGGCGACTCCACCCCCGTGCAGTCCAGCTCATTTGGAGGCTGTTCGGGTAGGCCCAGGTAAACCTGTTCGCCTCCCGTAACACCACCATTTGCCCGCTTGGTATTCCCTGCCCTCGGCACGGATATCCTGGCGCACAGCTGACCGCGGGATGGGCTGAAGCACACCTTCCCCCCCGAGGAGCCTCCTTGCACAGACGCTGTGCAAGGTCAGGGAGCAGGAGCACCAAGTGTTATTGGTTACACCATACTGGTCTAACCGCACTTGGCTTCAGAGCTGATGCTCTGGACAGCGACTTCCCCTGAACCATTCCCCTGACAGAGGACCTGCTATATCAGGGTAAGGACACGTTCTGGCATCCCAAATCAGACCTCTGGAACACCCATGTCTGGTCTCTAGACGGGACGAGAAGATCCTGAGATGGCTACTCCCCCTCTATGGCAGAGACCATCACCCAGGCTAGGGCCCCATCTACTAGGCGGTTACACGCCTCTAGATGGTGCCTCTTCTCGTCCTGGTGTCTCTCTCAAGGAGAAAGACCCACTGAGGTGCTCGATCAGGATTGTGTTTTCCTTCTTACGAGACTGGAGACTACCATCTCCCCTCCACACTGAATGTGTATGTAGTCGCTATTGCCACTCATCACGACTCAGTCGGTGGAAAGTTTCTAGGGCAACACGACCAGGTCACCAGGTTCCTAAGGGGTGCGAGAGGGTGGATTCCGCCTCATCTCCGCTCCATACCCTCTTGGGACCCTAAGTGGTCCTGGGGAGCCTCAGTGCCCCCCAAGAGCCCCCCGGATATTCCGATCTTCCTCACAGGGTAAGACGGCCCCCCTGACGGCGCTCACTCCCTTCAAGAGGGTAGGGGACCACTGAGCATCCTCCGTGTCCCCGGATTGCCTTAAATTTGGCCCTGAAAACTCTCACGTTATCTTGAGACCCAGGCCCGGATGCGTGCCCAAGAAGTTCCCACGACTCCCTCCGGGGCCAAGTGGTGAACTTGCAGGCGCTCCCCATAGGGGAGGAAGACCCAACCTGATCAGTGTTGTGTCCAGTAGGTGCTGGACCGCACGCTGAGCTCTGAAGCTCTGACCAGCTCCGTGTTTGTTGGAGGACAGCAGAAGGGGAAGGCTGTCTCCAAACAGAGGCTGGTGCACTGGGTCGTGGTAGCCGTTTCGACGGCATTCCGATCTCAGATCTCCCATGTTGGCAGAAGCGCCTCTCTAGCAGACATCTGTAGAGCTGCGGGTTGGGCTACGCCCAAACACCTTCGCAAAGGTTCACAACCTTCGCGTAAACCCGGTGTCAGCCCACGTCCTGCGTGGCGACATGTAGGACTGGCATCCGGGGGGGCGTATGCCTGCGAAAGCACCATTCCACCCTCTACAGGTTGGGTCAGTGTGCTATCTACCTTTTTCTTCTTACCCAAACCCATGGCTAAGAAACTGGTACCTCATCTACCTCCCTTCTTACCAAGACACTGGTTAAGAATAGGCATTCCATCCATCACTAAGCAGCACCCCCTGGGGGTTTGCTGGGCAGAGCAGCCTTCCCCCTTAGGCCGGGATTCCATATGAGCTATCACAGATACCTAGTGCTACCGGACGTCTGTAACACCCCCTCCGTGGGATGTTCCGTCTGATGTATCCTCATGAGAATGGTTTCCACTCCTGGTGGAGACTCTACTCGCCTGTAGAGAGCTAAGGACCCCGTCCGTGAAAGGTGATCGGTCAGGGCTGTACCCATCTTTCTCCAAGAAAGCTCTGGTACCCCCCGACCACCACACTGGAAGGTTACAGTTTCGCGAAAGCATCGAGCTGACACGCCCAGGCTTGTTACCGTCGCTTCGCTAGAGATTGTGACGCGATACAGCGTTGTGGCGTTTTCCAGGGGCAACCCCATCTGTCGTTCTCGACACAACGTCGAGAGACCGACAGAAAGGGAACGTCTTGGTTACGTATGTAACCTCGGTTCCCTGATGGAGCGAACGAGACGTTGTATACCTTATGCCACAAACACGTATCGTATTCTGCTGCAGTCGTGAGAGGCTCTCAGGCTCTTCAGAACAAAAGGTAAGTGAATGATGCACGCCGGCTTCCTTTTATACCGGATATCCGGGGGCGGAGCCCGGCATGCAAATTTCATTCGCCAAATTTCATTGGCCTTTTCTATAGTAGTCAGAGTTGATTGGTTCTCAAGGGCGAACCCCATCTGTCGTTCTCGACACAACGTCTCGTTCCCTCCATCAGGGAACCGAGGTTACATACGTAACCAAGACGTTTTTTTGAAGAACTTATTGTCCTAGGGAAAAACTTTTACATATGCTATCTTGGTGCTCAGTGATGTGTTTTAAGTTATACAATTATGGACCCCATTGGGACTTTAATACATTAACAGCATTTCATTTCATTTATGTTGTTGCTCCGAGGAACCTCGGAGTCATATTTGATGAACAGCTGTCCTTCAATGATCACATTGTAAAGACAACACGGTCATGCCGATATGCCTTATTCAACATTAGAAAGACACTATCTTACGGAGCATGCGGCACAACTCCTTGTCCAGGCCCTGGTAATCTCAAGGTTGGACTACTGCAATGCTCTCCTTGCTGGTCTTCCTGCAAAGGCTATCAAACCACTTCACTTCAGAACGCAGCAGCACGCCTCGTCTTCCAACAGCCCAAAAGGGCTCACGTGACTCCCCTTTTCATCTCTCTTCACTGGCTACCGGTTGCAGCCCGTATCAGATTCAAGTCACTAATGCTTGCCTACAGGACTATCACTGGATCTGCACCGGCTTACTTCCACACTCTCCTGCACTCCTACACCCCATCAAGAACCCTGTGTTCAGCAAACCAGCGGCCTCTTGTATTGCCTTCCCATAAGGGCAGTAAATCGCTCTCCCGCTCGTTCTCATTCACAACTCCTTCCAGGTGGAACATTCTTCCTAACTCTGTCCATTCAACCACATCTCTCACAACATTTAAAAAACTACTTAAAACCCATCTCTTCTGTGAATACTTGACAGACAAATGAAAAAAAAAATACACTAACCCTTTCTCTCAACCGGTAGTGGTCTAGCTTTTGTTGAAACCAGTAACTTTGTATTGGCACCTAATGTATTATGGCTCCTGTATGAACTATCGCTTATTGCCCCTAAACTCTTTGTAAGTCGCTTTGGATAAAAGCATCTGCTAAATGTCTAAATGTAAATGTAAATGTTTTTGGTATTCCAATTTAGAGTGCTTTACGAGGTTTGATCATCAGAATGTGTTCCCCAAGAATCAAACCCATGACCTTTGTGCTGCAAACTCAATACTCTATCAATAGAGCTCCAGGAATACTAAACGAACAGTGGGAACCAAAAACAGCTTGAAAAAAACAGTTAAGTACAGACCTTCCCAAATCAACGCTGAACATTTAAAGATCTCTCTCTCGTAATTTAATTTTTTTCAATTTAAGCGTGCTTTATTGGCATAACAAAATGTAAATTCGTAATGCCAAAGCATTTGCAGCTGGGCTGCATACAGATTGTGCAAGTATGTATACTAACGAAAAGAAAGAAAATTATAGTAATAAAATAAAATAAAGTGAGATGTATTTAGTGCATACATCTTTCTCTCTCTCTCTCTCTCTCTCTCTCTCTCTCTCTCTCTCATGACATATCTTATAAATGTATACAGCGTAGGTGGTGGTTAAGTGTTATAACAACGACAAACTGACTGTCACATGTCACTGCTTTCCTTAGTTGGACAGTTAAAAATACACCTTCATTAATGTGATCATCTAACAGATATAGACGACAATCCAGCCAGCACTGAAGACATAAATGAATCAAATCTGCTCCAAAGGTCATCAATGAGCTCAAATAGAAATTCACAAACATAATATATTCTATTCCACAGCAAGACCAATGATGAAGGTCATTTACCCAAAGGCCATTTTAGGAACATCACTTTTTTTTTTCCTCTCAGACGTGCTCTCAGCAAAGTGAAAAAAGGCAAGTATTCAAAATAAATTGACAAGCTACTGTAAAACATTGCTTTAGATGGGTTATAGTCAGGTCCTACCAGCTGTCTCGCTCCAGCTCAAGTAGAGACAGTGTTTTTTCGGAGTTACACTGTAAACACCACATATCTGCTGAAAAGCCCGCGTCCACAAGTCAACCATCGCGAGATCGAAACACTCCGCGGTTCTGAGAAGAACACAGTAACAACAGTACAGACTCCATAACTGCTGTCACTGGGACAACTCTGACTGTGAGGGGGCGGAGTCAGTGTGTCGTATCCACACAGAGAGATTCCACCCACAGATCTGATGCTGATCGATGAAACACGGCCTCCTTACATGTCACAAAGTAGAGTGTAGCCATCGAATGAACATTCACGTGGCGGCAGAGGAATGCTAGTGGGGAAAGAGGAAGCACCTATTAATAGAGCTCTTTTTGGGTGGGTGGGGGTATCGGGTTGGCTTTAGCACTCATGTTGATTTTTTCAGAGAGGATCTCCAGAAATTGTTTGAGTGACCTAAATTAGGAAGTCAGTATGACGTCTCATTTACCTTTCATCTTTAGGGATAGTTCATCCAAATATAACAATTATTCTGTGGGACAGAATCTATTTTGAGAAATGTCTCATTGTGTCTAATTTGACACTGACTGAGAAATGACCAGAGGGTCTGTAAATGATGAACTATCCCTCTACTCTGGCTGTATTTCAACTTTATGTAATTCTGTACCTTGATTAGTTGGGCACTGCATTAGCAAAGCAAAGGAAACCCAGAAAACACACATACTCATAAACAATCTATAGACTAAATGGATAATATGAGCATCCGCCAAATGCATAAATGTAATACAGTGACAAGATCCTTATCGATAGTATACATAGTGGCCATGCAGCATTGCTGCTACCAAAATGTAATTTGTTCTGTATTATATTCCTTTAGCTGTCTGCTTGTATTCACTTATTATTTATTTCCAAGAGTTTGGATGTTCAGTTTACTAAATTAATATTTTTTTATCAAACTTGCTCTGAGTGTGTATCATAAGTGCAACAAAAAATGTGGGCGGGACTTAATTTCGTTATTCTGGAATTGACTGTATTGATGAATGTCAACAATATACGGAGTTATATGTCATGAAAAGAAGGAGGAGGAGACTGACTTTGATTAAAAATTGTGAAGGTAAACTAAGAAGGCTTTTAAAAACCTTATAGTCTTTATACTTATCATTCTTGGTTGAATGTCCCCATTGTTGTAAGCAATATAATTATCCAATCAAACCACAGCTACTAATCCAAACAAGTATGCGAAAAGTTCTGAATGCATGCAAGTTTCACAAAATACTTTCATGACACCATGATGAGGTGCTAGCTGGAATTTGAGGTAAATAAAAGAAAATAAGTATACTTCCAGGTCAACCATTTCCTTCACAAGGACACAGTGCAGTGCGTCTGCACTGCTAGAAAAAGGTGACCAGCAGGACATCTTTTCTCCCTGTGGAGAAAATTACAGCTTCCTTCAGTTTGCTGCATCTCAAACTTGAAACTCCACACAAATTCAGAGGTACAAACATGCGCAAGTCAGCAGTTACAAAGAGAAGAATGACAGCAGATGTCCGGGAGCGTGTGATGCTTAGTCCTGCTCATATGTGTTCATAGCAGCTGACCAGACAACTTGTGTCACCTGTCACGCATGTTTTAAATATGCATTGATGTGATACTGATATATCTGACATATTACATATCACACTGTTTCCCCTTTTAAACAGTTACTCTTTTTGGCATAATAAGGATCCAAGGACACTTATGCAACAGATCATTTTAGCACCGCAGAAACACACCCCCAGTCAAAGTAAAATGGTCAACCAACCCAAGGGCACCTGAAAATTAACCAAACGTCACGTCCATCCACAAACAACAGCTGAGAAAGTTATTTCACTACACTACAGTATGTCGAGGAAATGCTGTTTCTTCACTGTCAGAGCAAAATTACATTTTATGGATTTTCAAAGAAATAAAAAAATCATCGGTTAATACAGTCCCTCAGTTCTACTGGATAATGCTGCTATTTCACCTTTACATTACATATAGGCCTACTGTATGCATTGGGCAGACACTTTTATCTTAAGCAATTTACAGGAAATGTTAAATATACATGTTAACGTGTGTTTACTGGGATTAAATTATTTAAATCTTATCCCAGTTACTGCTAAAGACAATTTGACACTTCAGGATCTCTACTTGTAAGTATTCAGTTGTGTAGAACAATGGAAATTGTCTGTCTTTCTTACTGTCTTTAATAGTTCCCTTTTTGTCTGTCTCTCCTTACGGCTCCGAAGGTAGAGGCTTCCCACCTTTTCTAAAAACTCTGGGACCCTCTGCCTACCTATCCACTGGAAGATTACAAACTTCTTCCAGTGTACAGCGGTATTTATATTTAGGAAATTTTCAAAAATGTTTTCATGTGTCTTTTGTCATGCTGTCAGTCTTCACATTGCTGAGGTTTTGTTTTGTTGCAATTCAACAACCACTGGACTGGAATGGCCACAATTCATCTAAAATGTCTATTTGAAATGAAAATTTTGAATGGTGTCTTAACTTTTTCTGTGGCTGTATATATATATATATATAGTATACATTTATATATATATATTTTTAAACTGTGCATTTCAATTAATATCAATCAAACTGCAGTTGGTTTGTTTTGATTTAAGATATAATAACTCTAACAGCAAAAATACAGCCAACTAAAAAAAACATGATAATAAATGTTTTTTTAAACGGAGTCATTTCATTTTGGAACTCTTCATACAGATTTGTAACTGTACATTACATTTTAATACAATTTATGTAATGCATCCTTTATACCAGTGGTTATCAACAGGGTATCCTAGCTGACTTCCAAGGGGGCCTCAAGATGACCAATATTTTAAAATTAGACAAAACGAGCATTCAAATACATACAAAAAAAATCTTATAATTTGGACATTTTTATAATTAAAAAGCATTTTTCAAGTTACTGTTAAGATCTAGAATTTCATTGGTTAGTAATTTTGAGCATTTGAGTCAAAATGGTTGAGAACCCCTGCTCTAGACCATGAATTCAGTGTTATTTCATTGAATGTTAATTCTGAATTAGTTTAAGCTAAGCTTCAAGGAATCAAAAAAACTGGAATATAGTTTCGATAATTTCCAAATAAAGGCAATTTGTCAAGTTTTACAATTACAATGGGAAGCTTTTAGAACCATAATAAAGCAGGTCAAATGTTTCTGCTCCTATGCTTAGAGATGTTCAGAACAAGTGATCCGTGAATAACATCTATAAACTATCTCTCCAACACATAGGTGTTTTCAGTCTGACTGAACCCTGCTGACTGCAGCTCTACATTTATGCACACGACTGTGTAACCCAGATTATAGACTATATATACTGCAAAAATGAAATGCACAGCATACACACATACAGGCCTTCATGCGCTGCAGTGCTGCAGCATGAGGTAATCACAAAGCCCTGCCTCTTCTGCTCTCAAAGCCCACACTCCCCTATGAAAGGCAAATCCTGCCAAATTTAAATAAATAGATTAAACGATGAAAATGAAAACCAGATTAACCATTTCATTATTCACAACTGCCAGCACAATATGTGCCAAAATTAAATATAAAATAAAAAGATTTTATTTTCATGTGAATTTTCACACTGACAATGCCTGGTCAAATTGAAGAAGAAAATGCAATTTGTGAATTGACATTTCATTTTCACTAAAATCTCAAGGCTCCAAGCCGCGCACTAACCCCGTTGTCATATTTCCCGGAAGTGCAAGAGGATCTCAGTAAGACCTGTAAACGCCCCCTTATTCGGCGCCTGCACATCAAACTCCGTCTCAGTGGACCGCAGACAGCTGCCACCTGGGGGGCTCGATCTAGACTCCCGTCCAAAGCGTGTAGGTTTCGGCATCTCTGGTGTCGAGCTTACACTGCTTAGGGCCAAGCTGCCCCCTCTCTCCACACTATGGCCATCCTGCAGGTCCAGGCCAAGGTGTGGAGAGAGCTGCACGAGGGTAAGACTGACCCAGTGCTTCTCCAGGAACTCCGCACCACCACTGACCTCGCTCAAGGTCCACACTTATAGTCCGAGAGAGACACCTCTGCCCGAACCTTGCACAGATAAGTGACGCCGAGAAGGTCCATCTCCTCGACGCAACCATCTTGCGAGGGGGGGCTGTTTGGTGATACTGTCGGGTAGCAGTTCTCGACAGTAAAGAAGCAGACAGAGGCTATCAAGCATAGACTCCTCGGCGCGACTTGGCCGCCCTCTGGCTGTTGAGATCCCGTGCATCGTATGCTTCCCAGCAGCCCTGGTCCCCTCCGGCTCCCCCCACTCAGGCGGCCCCCCGGAAGATGTCGAAGGAGGAGACCACCCCCCTGTCAGCCGCTGCGGCGGAAGCAGAAGCGGCCCTCATGGGAAGACCACAGGGAGACCGAGAATACCTTTGGGCCCCACCCCAGCCATTCCATCGCTGGTTGGTCGATCCGCGACAGGTCCCAACAACCCACTTCAAGAAATTTTCCTTTCCCTCTGGGTGTTTTTCACAGCCGCTTTCACCCTATTCATGACAGTGTTCGGCAACCCGACGTTGCGTCATGGAGAGACGCAACGTTGTGTATACTCAGCCGGGGACACAGAGGGGATCGTTCCTATGGTAAGCTTTCGAGGGTCAGGCATATCAGTACAGAGTCCTCCCTTTCGGTCTGTCCCCACGAGTCTTTACGAAGATCATGAACGCCGAAACATTTCAGGCAGTCAGCGGTCCCCCTGAAACAATTTCAGAGGCTTCTTGGACACATGGCATCCTTGAGGGGAGTGATCCGTTCACTGAGAGCCACATACATCCCAGGCGATCTGAGCCAGACAGCCGACGCGCTCTCTCGTCAGTCGACACCTGGGGGAGAGTGGCGACTCCACCCCTGCGCAGTCCAGCTCATTTGGTTGCAGTTCGGACAGGCTCAGGTAGACCTGTGTGCTTCCCTGGACACCACCCATTGCCCACTATGGTTCTCCCTGTCCGAGGCCCCCCTCGGCACGGATGCTCTAGCAATCAGCGGAAGTACGCCTTCCCCTCAGTGAGCCTCATCGCACAGACTCTGTGCAAGGTCTGGGAAGAGGAGCATCAAGTGCTACTATTTGCGCCACACTGGCCCAACCAGACCTGGTTCTCAGAGCTAATGCTTCTGACAACAACTCCCCCCTGGCCGATTCCCCTGACGAAGGACCTGCTTTCTCATGGGAAGGGCACGTTGTGGCATCCCAGGCCAGACATCTGGAACCTCCATGTCTGGCTCCTGGACGGGACGAGGAGATCCTGAGTGGCCTACCCCCAGCGGTGGTTGAGACCATTACTCAGGCTAGGGCCCTGGCCACTAGGCAGCTATACGCCTATAAGTGGCGCCTCTTCTCATCCTGGGGCTCTTCTCGCAGAGAAGACCCATGGATTTGCTCGATCGGGAACGTGTTTTTCTTCTACAAAAGAGACTTGAGACTAACCTCTCCCGTTCCAAACTGAAAGTGTATGTAGCCACGATTGCCGCTTATAATGACTCAGTGCTGGAAAGTCTCTGGGACAGCACGACCTGATCATCAGGTTCCTTGCCTCAGCTAGAGCTTTCGGGACCAGGTGGTGAACTTCCAGGCACTCCCCACTGGGGAGGAAGACCCAACCCCTTCCGTGTTGTGTTCAGTACGCGCACTGCGCCTCTACTTGAACCGCACGCAGAGTCTCAGGAGCTCTAATCAGTTTTGGATCTTTGTCTGTTTTGGAGGTCAGCAGAAGGGAAAAGTTGTCTCCAAAAAGAGACTGGAACACTGGATTGTGGACGCTGTCATGACGGAAGTAGTCTCTGTAGTGTGTTCCCCATTCTAGGAGTACACTTACCCAGTGGCCTAATCGGCACTGGGCAGCTTCTTGAGGTTAAAGAAACTAAGTCTGCCGCCCGTGAAAACCGAAGTTAGAGGCTTTTCTAAAAGCTGTGGAACCCTCTGTCTACCTATCCACTGAAAGATTACAAATTTCATGAAAGTGCTCACATCTGACATGCCAAGGCCAGTCACCATATTTTCGCTGAGATTGTGATAAGGCACAGCGTTGTGGCAGATTTTACTAGGAACCCCATCTGTCGGTTCGACACAACGTCGAGAGATCGACAGAAACGGAACGTCTTGGTTACGGATGTAACCTCAGTTCCCTGATGGAGGGAACGAGACATTGTGTCCTTCTTGCCTTAAACACGTGCCAACCGCTGCAGTAGTGGTGAGAGGCTCTCTGGCTCCTCAGAACTAAAGGTGAATGAATACAGCACACCTTCTCCCTTTTAAAGGTACAGTGTGTAGCATTTTGAAGGATTTATTTACCAAAATGGAATATATAATACAAAACTAAGTTGTGAGTGGTGAAGAAATAGCTTACAAAATGAACCAAAATGTTTATATTACCTTACAATGAGCCATTTTATGTATATACACCGCGGGCACACCCTTACATGTAATTTATCAAATTGCACAGCCATGTTTCTATAGTAGCACTAAACGGACAAACTGAGTGCATTTCGTAAAAGTAAGGATGCACGGGACTATGTTCTTCTTCTTCAGCTGTGTTTTGTCGTGTTTTTTATTAGAAATAGAAACGGTTATTTGTTGCAGTAAAGAAGTGAAATTTGCGCTAATGGCAGACCGTGGACCACACATGCTATGCACACGAGCCGACAGAGCGTCAATCTGTGTCGTCAAAAAATAGAAAATACGATGCAGCAAGGCCAAGTCGAGAAAAAAAACGGCAGAAAACCTGTTTGCTAAGCGACGCCGAAGTTGCCAGTTTTCTGCTGGACCGACAAGTTTGTCTAATTTCCGCTATATAAGTGAACTGTCTGTTTGATAGCTTTAGCTAATAGATGAGCTGATCATCAAGTGAAGTAGCGTTTTTCCTTGTTAATTTTTAGCATTTTGTAATTGTATCATAAGTCCTTGTTGCATGGCCGTGAGCAAATCAAGCTAGAATTCATGTTTACAATCATAATTTGAATAAATCGGGTGTAAGTTATATTATAATACTGCTTAGCTTCCACATCCTCTCTTGTGCGGTCCTCGCAGGTAACGTTAGCTCCTCTGCCTCTCCTCGCCCTGCCTGCACCTCCAACACCCCTACCTCTCCGCCCTCTTCCTCTCCCTCTTACTACATGTGTTAAGTCCTTAGCAAGCCGTTTCAATAGGCTGTAAATTATGAACCAAGTTACCGTGCCAAAAAATGCTATGCAAAATAAGCGAATAAATCACTAACACAGTGTTTAAAAAGTAACAATAATATTCACTATAACGATTAGAGTACATTTTATTTATTTATTTTTCTTTGTCAATAAACATTATCACTTGACTTCCAAAGGTTACTCTCTGCTGTCTCAGACGACGACATCTCCGTCCTGTGTCCGTAACTTCAGTCTGTTGTTCGCCTGTGAGACGTAGATTGCAATTATCAACACCACGATAATGGCCGCTATCATTTACGGAACCCTTTTGTACTGTGACGGCAACTGTAGCTTCTCTAATGGGAGGTAGAGGGGGGTAGCGGAGCTGTAGGTTGCAATTTCCTACATCGCCAATAGTAGCCACTGAGACTTACACACAGCACCTTTAACCCGGATATTCTGGAGTAAATTAATATATTTTTTTAAAACTGAGCACAGTGTTATCTGAGTGAATGGACAAACGCATTATGTCTTTAAATCCAGCACATTGCTCTTACTACGTGAGTTCACATGAGATGATAAAAGATGGAATTGTGATTCATAAGTTATTATTTATAGTTTCTGTAATTATCAGTAACAAGGTTGTTCACATTGGAATTGTCCTTAGTGACAGAGTTGGAAATTAACATGGTTAAGGGGTAAAATGCTCTTTATGAGAAATAGTTTTTTTTTTTTACATAAAATATAGTTGACCAATATTACATAAGCAAGAGTGACATTTTCCCAAATATCAACATGATTGTGTCATTGTGCAAATGTAAAATCAAAAGAACTTAAGCTGTTATAGATTTCCCCAAAAGTTGGCAAAATAACATGTTTTTTTTTTACTAAAACCGACTAATATTGTAAGTGAATTTCCTTAAATGCAGTCTACACACACAGTAAACCAATAATCCAAATTCTGATAAATCTGTTCAGATTTTCTTCACACACATCTCAAGAAAAGATCTATAAAAAGATGTTAAATGAGCGTCACTCACGTCACTAGAAGCACACAAGAGCTCACAGAGGTCTGCTGAAGTTTTCAGATGGAGACATGAGTATTCAGAAGTCCAGAAGCAGATGAGCTGTTAGTTGTGTCATACTGAATGTGTAATGTTGCCGGTTGATACTGTACGCTCAGTAAATAAGTAATGCTGTCTGCTGTGCCACATGACTGGATCATGTTATCTGAGCTCTCCGATGTCATGCTAAACACTTCCTTACTCACTGCTACAACCATCAACCCAAAGACTCAGTCAGGAGCCAGTCAAGAGTCCACCCTCAAAAAAAAGTGTAGGCAAATATTGACATGTGGCTTTCAACCAATGAATTTATATTCTTAAAAACTGTGAGGAAAGCAGGAATTTATTCAGTCATTAATTTTAGCTGACATCGCGATTCATTGATGGCCACATGCTTACATGTATTACAGCAGCCACACCAGGTTCCCCTATGTTAAGGGCTCTGTCGTCATCCTGTGACATCACCAAACCAGAAATGAAACATTACGTACAAAACACACAAAAACAATCTGTTTGAAGTTAAAAATAGTTTACACTAATATAGGTTTTAATGACGACTTACAATGTATACCACAGGAATAATCAGTAAACATGGTGCATCTTCTAACTCCACCTTCACAGTACCATTACTTTAGCCATGAATGCAGGCAGAAGAAAATCTCTTCTATCATCAACATCTCCATAATATGTCAAACTCCTTACAGTCTGCAGAAAAGACTGATCTAGACAGAAATTACTTTCAATCATAGCTCATTACATGTGCCAGGGATATGTCCCCCTCACTTTTAATAAAATGCACATGCGTCAACCTCACGTTATTGGGCATGGGTGCTCATTTGACATTTCTGACCCCCTCAATTCTGAAATGATGGCTGCTGTACGCCACCTGCTGTAAACAGATGGGAAATATTTAATATTTCAGTGTGATGTATTACTATACACAAAAATACAGTAAGTGTATTGTGTTAGTATTAGGAATGTGGTTGTAATTTACAGAACCATACTGTTCTCTGTGTCACCATTAATTTTCTGCATACTTACACTGACATTACTTTAAGTTTCACAAAAACTAGAAAAATACTGAGTACCTGACAGCTTAACATGTGGAGACTACATCTCAGAGTGTTTTAGAGCCCAAGGAGAGCCCTGAAATGAAGTGGCACAATAATGTTAGACACAATCTGTCACAGATCACAATTGAAGCCAGAGAGACTTTATGGCATCAGAAATATAGTTTAATTTGGTTCAAAATCAGTTTCATCTGGATCTGCGAGGGGCTGATATATCTGTCAAAATAAACTAAGGGTGTACTCTCAGTAGGCAATCTGACCTGTGCTTCAGAAGGTTTGACCGCCAAAGCCCGGTTCAATTGACTAGTGTGATCGCTCCGTATAGCGCCCAAACATGGTTTGTTTTAATGGTCCCTGGCTCGCTTGGAAGAGGTGGGCCAGAGCACGGTGCGGGTGGGCTCAAATCGCGCCTGAGCACAGAACTGAAAGCATAACGTGAATTATGCAACTGTTTAATTTCCTCCCTGAGATTAAGCTGTCACCGTAAAAAACTGATAAACAGCACACTTACACGTGCAGGCGTGGTTCATCAGAGCCAAAACTACTCCAGGTTTGTCAAACTTAATCCAAGGTGTGTAACGACAGGCTTTACTATAATTAAGTACAAGAGTGTGACTTAAAAGCATAATGAGCCATTTACTTCATATCGCTCTCGTATGACAATGACATAATTTAAGCAGATCGGCCTGTGCAGTGCACCCATGAAGTTAAACACCTCTAATAAGCCCCAAACTGAACATTGTGATGGATTCTGTTGTGCTGATAGGGATCGCTTTGTTTACGTATGATTCAAAGCAGTCGCATCATGATGATGAAGCGTGCCCGGGTGAGGATGGTAAAGAGCAATGTGAGCGCAGGCCAGCGGGGGAGTGGGGACAATCTCGCTCAGGCACAGATGAGAGCAACCGGGCTAAATGTGAGTACGCCCTAACACTCAAAAAAGGTAAATTTCTGTTACAGGCATATTTCCAATTGAAACTGGATATTCAAGGGTTGGCCATGACTTTGTTAAGAGGAGTTGCTATTAAAGTCTCCATAAACCAAAAGAAGTTATAAACTTTCCATTTTGACACATAAGGAGTGTGGCTTGTTTCATCCAATGAGAATTGACTAAATCTAGAAAAGTAGGTCATCATTCAAAAAATGCAGCTCATGGCAATCAAACTGAAGTCATCATAGAAGGATTGTCACTCCAGAGCTCCAAAGCATATTATCTAATTTCGATTAAAGATTACAAAGATTTCTTTATGTGTGTTTTGACTTACAGGCAAAAATAAGACAAATTTTGACTTAAATGGCCATGTATAGCCCCTAACATTTCTGTTCTCTTCTTCTTATTCCTTGTCAATAGGTTCATAGCCGCCCTATAAACTTTACACTGGAAAATGATGAAATGCGGCACATATGGTAAATTTGATTGACTTTAACTGTTGTCAATTCAAAAATGTTGAGCCTCAGCAATGCCCAGTTAAGTCAGGAAACATTCTTCTCAAACAGAGTATGTGTGTGACGTAGACTCAATCTTACCTTTTGAAAAATGCGCTGTTAGGCTGCAGACATAGAAACTGCCAGTAATCTAAACACAGAGCTTTGAATCTCGACATCTTTAGAGTCAAACAATCACATTGCAAAACGATCAACCTCCAATTTCACCTGACAGACATAAGCCAAAGATTCATGCACTTTAAATGTTGACTGCATTCCTCCAATGTTCCATTAAGTCTGATTAGCTGAACACACATAAAAAGTCCAACAGTCCAGATTTCAGATTATACATCCTTAAACGCTCAAGGACACGTCCTCTAGAGCCGTGTTTCCAGGAGAAGATGTCTACTATATTCAGCTGCCATCATAAAGAAACCAGGTCAGTTACACATCCACCCTCACTGCGTAAGCTCCAGTATCTTTATATAATATATACAACCAGCACACACGGAAGTCTCTTGCATGCACTTCAACCCAAATAAAGATCCAAATGCATTTAATATGGTTAAATTTTCAGAGTACAGGTGATTCCTGCTAGTGGATTTTCCCCTTCAAGTGTACTTCACCCGCTGCATCCATGAAGAGATCTCCACCTATATATGCCGAATGCTGGTTGCCTGGCAACAACATCACTACTGAACAGGCAATACCCTAATGGTTTTCGCTGTCGTATGGGTGGGACCTCCTCATTTCAAAACACTATGATGTAATTTAAATAAAAGAAAATGTACATTATATCCTGGTAATTCTTTTCATTTGAATAGCATAGACAGCATAGGCATTATGGGTAATTCAGCTAAACTTGTGTAGACCCAGGCCCCTTCAAGCATGTCGTCCTTTGAGGACATTAAGCACTGAAGCAAGTGTTTATTGAATCTGTTCTGCATGCTTCAACGGACATTGTTATTAATAAATTTGACAAACTGTAAATCTTCTCATGTTTTTTTTTTTTTACCAGAGAAATAAGTTTAAATGCTTATCAACATTTCTACTACTTTTCAAAGTTTTCATGGGACTATACAGATTAATATTTGAACGAACATGAAACCAGAAATCAAGAAAGGGTGGTATCATAGAGTCAGACCATCAGCATAAAATCAGGTTTAATTTCAACTTTCTTCTGGACAAGGACCACCCACTTAATAGAGCATCTGGATAAGATGTAAAACAATCAGCGCCAGATCGTTTTGCATTTATTTCATTCTTAGGAGTGAATTTTGGTTCAGCAACTATGAAATTAAACAAACATGTGGAGAATCTGTCCATTGAGTAATGTGTAATAAGCCTCAGTTTATGAATGATTGTGCATAAACTGAGGCTTGATAAAATAAACCCCAAACTGCTCAGTAAGAAACATTTGTTTGAGACAACTCAGAGTTCATGCTTTACATCATGATTGTCATGAAATCAGTTTTGGCAGCCCAGTTTTGTTGTCTGTATGTTATCTTTGATTTTTTTGACAGGTGTGGTAACACTGCTGTTTGGGATCCCAGAAACCAAGCGTCTGATAAAACAGGAGATCACATGACACTTTTTGCACTTCATAAACTTCCATTCATACACATGAGAACATAGGAGACTAGAAACAAGTTCACGTTGTATGTGGAGACTCTTCTACTTGAGGAATGTTGTGTCTCACAATTTTTCTAAATTAAATTAACATTATTCGGCAATCTAACTATTTAACAATTTAAGGGACTTTTTATTAGTTTTTATTTTAATCTTTTTATTTTTTATTTTATGAAAGTTACTTAACCTGACAAACAGATATACAAATATTCACATTTATACCACAGGGCTGTTGCATGCATCATTTTTACTAGATAATTACAAAACCTGAAATACAGATATAGAAATATTCACATTTATACCACAGGGCTGTTGTATCCATCATTTTGACTGGGTGACAAACTCTTAATTACTTTGCATAAAAAAAAATCTAGCAAATGCACACCTATGAAGTAGTTCAAGAGCTTTGTCTGAATCACCCCTGTCTTTATTCACTTTTTACCTACAGTAGTTCACTAATGTGGTCCATCTGAAGGAGGGACTGAAAATTAATGAGTGAATCCAGACACAGAGCTCTCTGGAAGCGCTGCGGGCTCCATTTTGTGCCAACCGTGAGCATTCATTCAACGAAAGCCTTTCTATGAATTGAAAGCGGCTAGCTGTGCGTGTACATCATTTGTGCACTCATTGCAATGCATCATAGCATTTAATGTGTCATAATGACCGATATGAATTCAGACACCCAAAATGGCTTTGCCCTTGAATATGGCACTATATAAGCGTATGGGGGCTATTATGGACACAGCCGATGTCTACTGAGCACATGTCAGTTTTCACATTGCCAGGTTTACTGAAAAAACGGGGGGTGTCCATCCAATGCACACTCGCAAATCTTAGCTACAACAGTAGATCATCCAGGTATTTCTCAGCTACTGATTTTTGCATACTGAGGTTTCGGACATACTGTTCGAGACTGATACCGATTTTCGCCTACTATATAGTATAGATGTAGCCGATTATGGACACAGGGCAAGTATTCATGGGGCTTAGTGCTTTAATACTGTATATACAAAAATCTTTTTAAAATTTGTAATTTGTAATTGTAACAACATTGATTAAACTAAAATTACTGTTCTGTTACAAAATAATAAAGAATTCATCAAAATCAAAACATTTAAAAGTCACACAACAGTATTTTTAAAATACAACTTAAAGGGCTATTTCACCAGCAAATCAAAATTTCCCCATGTTTTACTTAATATCAAGGCATTCTAACTGAATATGGTTTTCTTCTTTAAGAATAATGTAGTCGAAGTTATAATACCACGTATCCTTTCACTTTCAAGTGGTAGAACGGGAGTGAATGGGCGTCGACTTTTTGAGAACTTTCAAAGAACTGCTTGACATGGCTCAGTAGTCTTAACAAAGGTCTTCTGAAGCGAATCAATGCGTTTGTGTACTACGATTCAATAAAAGGATGGTCAATATGGATATATCTCTTAAAAACACGCATTGATTCGTTTCAGAAGACCACGGAGCCGTGTTGAGCAATTCTTTGATCGATGGATGTACTTTTAAAGAAAAAAAAGTCGATGCACATTCACTCCCATTCTAGCGCTTGAAAGTAAAATTACCCACCCAAACCCACCCCTTCTGGACTTCCTATGTTCTCTTGTTTGCCCCCACCCCCCCTCCCTTGTCTGTTGTTTCTATTGTCACACCCGAGTCCTCTCGTTGTCATGTCATGTTTGCCCCTTGTTTTGTTAACCATGTCTCTCTGGGTCCTGTCTTTCTCTCATTCTCTCTTGTCCTGTTTGTGCCTTTGAGGAGCATCAGGATGCTGCTCCTTAAGGGGGGGGTCCTGTCATGATTCCACCTCTTCTGGTTAAGTAATTCTTGGTTTTGAGGTGGAATCATACAGGATCCTTTGTTTCTCTAGTCTACGTCATCATTCCTGTGCTCCTGTCTTCCGTGTAGCTCCGCCCCCTTGTTTCTCCGTTAGTATTTCATATGTGTCACCTGTCTCCCTTTATTGTTTAGTATTGTCACCTGCCCGTCTCTTCGCTGTGTGATCTCCCCTCGTTATCTGGTCCCTATTTAGTCGCTCTGTTTTCCCTCACACCTCGCCGGTTCATTGTGTATTTCACTGTGTTCGTGTTACGTTTGTGATTCATTGCATCAAGTTCTTGTATTGTCTTTTCGAGTCTTGCCTCGAGTTAACCTTCCTGAGGTATTGTGGATTTACCCTTTTTGTGGATTTTCCTTTTTTATCAGTTTTTCGCTTTGGATGTGTTTCCTGCCCGAGAATCTCGTCTCTGGATTTTTGTGTGGACTTATTATTTATTTTCTGTTTTGTGAGTACGAGTCTCTGTTTTGCCCCATCGTGGGTTTTGTTTTGCTTTTATTTAAATAAACTATTGTTGTTACCTCTGTGTCTGCCTGCAACTGGGTTCTCTGTGCAATCCCTGACATATTCAGTTAGGATACCTTGAGGGTGAGTAAAACATGGTAAATTTTTGATTTGTCAGTGAAATCGTCTCGGTTACGTCTGTAGCCTCAGTTCCCTGATGGAGGGAACGAGACATTGTGCCGAGCCGACAGATGGGGTTCGGCACTTGCGAACCTATCAACTCTGATTACTATAGAAGAGCCCAATGAAATTTGGCTAATGAAATTTGTATGCCGGACTGCGCCCCCGGATATCCGGTACAAAAGGAAGATGGCGTGCAGCATTCATTTACCTTTTGTTCTGAAGAGCCTGAGAGCCTCTCACAACTACAGCAGAGGACGATACGTGTTGTGGCATAAGGGACACAATGTCTCGACCCCTCCATCAGGGAACTGAGGTTACAGACGTAACAGAGACGTTTCCTTTCTGTCGGTCTCTCGATGTTGTGTCGAGCCGACAGATGGGGTTCCTATGGAAAATGGCATAATGCTGTATCGTGTCACAATCTCTAGCAAATCGACCGTTGCAGGCCTGGGCGTATCAGCACGAGGCTTTCGCAAAACTGTAACCTTCCAGTGTGATGGTCAGGGGGTTCAAGAACTTTCTTGTAGAAAGATGGGTACAGCCTGACCAGGAACCTTTCACGGACGGAGGCCTTAGCTCTCTACTGGCGAGAGGCCATCCGTATCGGGTTTACACCAGGTGAGCGCAACTTCCTTAATTAGGGATGCACTGCAGAGACAACTTCCTACCCGGGGGGAGGAATACTGTGGATATAGATATGGTCTCACCCTTAGGGGAGATAGCATGGAACATGCGGACTGAGTAGTTAACCGCGAGGTGGAGGTCCACCTGGGGAAGGTCATGGGTTACCAGGAGTGGGAACCATCTCATGAGGACACACCAGACGGAACAGCCCACAGAGGGGGTAAAACAAACGTCCGGTAGCACTAGGTCTGGTTAGAGCTATCTGTGATAGTTCATATGTTCTCCTGCCCTAAGGGGGAAGGCTGCTCTACCCAGCCGACCCCCAGGGGGTGCTTGCTTAGTGATGGATGGAATGCCTGTTCTTAGCCATGTGATTGGGTAAGAATGGAGGTGGATGGGATGCTTATTCTTAACCATGTGGTTGGGTAAGAAGAGAGGTATATAGCACACTGACCCAACCTGCTGGAGGGTGGGGAGGAGCTTTTGCAGGCATACGCCCCGCCGGATGCCAGTCCTAAATGTTGCCACGCAGGACGTGGGATGACACGGGGTTTACGCGAAGGTTGTAAAACCTTGCAAAGGTGTTGGACGTAGCCAAACCCCAGCTCTACAAATATCTGCCAGAGAGGCAATTCCCATATGTGGAGTGAGCCCGTACTGCCAATTGAGATGGGAGATCCAGTGATCGGTATGCCCCCGTGACGGCATCTACAATCCAGTGCGCCAGTCTCTGTTTGGAGACAGCCCTCCCATTCTGCTGTCCTCCAAAACAGACAAAGAGCTGGTCAGAGCTCCTGAAGCTCTGTGTGCGAGTAGGGGACACGGAGAATGCTTGAAGGTCCCCTACCCTCTTGAAGGAAGCGAGCGCTATCAGGAGGGCCGTCTTACTTGAAAGGTGAGGAAGATCAGAACCTCCGAGGGGCTCAAAAGGGGGCCCGGAGAGGCTCGCCAGGTCTCATGTGCATCAACCCAAGGAGTATTACCCCGCCCAGGACGCCGTGTTTCCCAGGAGCCTCTGAAATTGTTTCAGGGGGACCGCTGGCTGCCTGAAGTGTTCCAGGCAGTTCAACACTAACTGGGCACGTACTGCAGACAGTTGAGGTGACATGTTGACAGAGTTGAGTTCCATGCCGAGAAAGAGGATGATCTGCACCAGAGGGCCTTTTCTCGGTGGACCTGTAGTCCCAATCGATCTAGATGCCGGAGCACCAGGTCCCTTTGTGTACACAACAGATCTCGAGGGTGTGCCAAGATAAGCCAGTCGTCAAGATAGTTCAGTACCCGCACACCAGAGGAGAAAGGGCGGCTTCCAGGATCTTCGTGAAGACCCGTGGAGACAGGGACAGACCGAAAGGGAGGACACTGTACTGATATGCCCGCCCCTCGAACGCGAACCGTAGGAACGGCCGGTGTCGAGGGAGGATCGAGACATGAAAGTAAGCGTCTTTCAGGTCGATTGTCACGAACCAATCCTGACACCTGATGGATGTCAGGATGCGCCTCTGCGTGAGCATCCTGAACGTGAACAGCTTGTGAAGGTGCTTGTTCAGGGTACGTAGATCTAGAATGGGGAACGTTCTTAGGAACGATGAAATACGGGCTGTAAAATCCGCTGAACATCTTGGCTTGAGGGACAACCTCGAAGGCATGTTTCGCTAGAAGGGTGGCGACCTCTGCCCGAAGTACGGAGGCTTTCCTTCCTCTGACAGAGGTTGAGAGGATTCCCCGAAACTTGGTAGGGTTTCTGGCGAACTGGATCGAGTAGCCAAGACAGACCGTCCTCATTAGCCAGCTCTTGCCAAGCTCCCAGGGACTGAGACAGGGGGACCAAGGGGACGGTCTGCTTCACCATTCCCACGGGGGGTGGTTCTTGGGCTGGCGGAGCTAACCACATCTCGCGGAGGGGACCCCGGAGGGAAGGTAGGGAACAGCTGCACGCACTGTCGGTTTGAGAGTGGTGGCGGCTGTCGTGTGTGTACAACCTTACGCCTCGCCAAGGCGTGAGGTTGGGTTGCCGAACACAGTCCAGTGTGTGTGTGAGATCGGCTGCAAGGAACACCCAGGGATAACGGAAACTCTCTTTGTGAGTAAGTGGGCGGGTAAACATGGCTGACATCTCCACGTCTGCTTCCTCTGGAACTTGAGCCTTCAGGGTCGGATGCCAGCAAGTCTCCCTCCGATGCTGCGAGCGACATCTCATCGTCGTCACGCATCGTTTCCGAATGCGTGCCTGAGGATCCAGACGGTTACCTTCGGTTGGGGAACGGTCAGATGAGCGAGGCAGGGTGCAAGCGGCCCGTGAGCACTTGGCTGGCGGGTTTACTTTTGCAGAGGTCCCCATATCACTAATGCTGCTAGCACTGGCGGACATCGAGGCCCTAGCCACCGACGTCACAGCCCGGGTAGCAGACGAAATGGTGGCTGGTTTCTGGAGGAAGACAGCCACCCGTGACCGCAACTTCTGGATGACCATCTGCCCGCAGTTGCGCATCCGGCAATGAACTTGAAAAATTCTTCGAATTCGATTTGTTCGAAGTCATGAGCGATGGCTATGAAGAACAAAAGGTAAATGAATGCTGCACGCCGTCTTCCTTCCAAATTTCATCAGCCAAATTTCATTGGCCTCTTCTATAGTAATCAGAGTTGATAGGTTCTCAAGGGCGAACCCCATCTGTCGGCTCGACACAACGTCGACAGACCGACAGAAAGAGTAAGCCCTTTAATAGAACAAGTACCACATTTATTCAAATGGATTGCCATGGTGATCTGAATAATTAAAATCTAGAGTATGATTTGTGCTTTATCCTCTTCTATCACCAACTGTGAATCTTATTTTATATTTATTATTTCACATCACTCATGAGTAAGGCAAACCTTGGCTGCTGATGTCTGTATCAAAACAACCCCCCCCCACAAAAATTCAATTTAAACTGTCAAAAATTTAACTTTTAATTTGTTACAATTAACCAACATCAAGCAATGGAAGTATAAAGCTTTTATAAAGTAACTCTTTTCTATTTGAATAGATATGCCGTGCATCACTCTTAATCTAAGTTAAAAATCACCATCATTTCTTCCTCAATTTACTAGTCTTGCGTAATTGCATTAAAGCTAAATGATGCAAATATTCCTAGCACTACAGTTAATCCAGCATCCATTGACTGAACATTTAAATAACTACAAGAGAGACATATAACTCAGTTTTTGCTCCAGAGATGATGGAGGATGATCCTTGGCTGGGCTGACGATATTGTTCCTTTTATCTTGAAGGATGGCTACTTCCAGATGGTGGACAACAGAACTGATGGAGAACACTATCATCCCTGTCAGAGAAGCACACTATAAGAACATTGTACAGCATACACATAAACAACATCTGAGGTCTTGCTAGAGGGTGTCTAAACACGCTTGCAAAGTATGCACACAGAGCGCTGCACAATTTTTTAAAATGAAAACAAAGACACTAGGTTCCAGGTTCATGAGAATAATTCATTAATGTAATCTCGGAAGGCAACAGACCAATGAAGAACATCAGATCTTGTAAGCCTTCATACATCTAATCTAAACAATGTTGTCAATCGTGTTTCACGTATGTTACATTCTTTTTTTTATTTATTTTTTACATTATATGAAAGTTCTTTCTGGTTCTCAAATCTGATTGGCTGAGAGCCATGCGATATTCCCCCAGTATTATCATGGAAACCGCCTCACCGTTTGCATCACTCTGCCACTGAGCTAAATTGGACTTCTGAAACTAAAGTAAAACATGCAAATTTGTCAATGTCTCTTATAACAATTCACAGCTGTAGCTCACATACTGTTTGTGGCAGTATGAACCTGAAGACGTTGGTTCCGAGCCGCCATATAAACAAAGAGAGAGAGAACTTGCTACTGTAAACAAGTGCATGTTAACATTAAAAAAGCAATGGAAACTGCTGCAGTTCAATGGAAATAATGTATTTGCGGTGAGTGTCCATAAACAGTCTCTCTCTTTCATTCACACACACGTCCTGTCTCATTATTTCTAACTAATAACTTCACTGAAGCAGCACAGTGCTAATTTAAAAGACGTGACAGTTTGGAATTAGTAGCAGAGGTTTGTTTAACTGTTATGCTGGGCTCAAATTTATGGCGGAAGAAATTAGCTCCACATTTCCTTTAAAAAATGGAAGGTTTTAAAGACACTCTGATGTTTTTTCTAATTTATCTACACACTTGTACCTTCCAACAGTTGTATAAATGCTATATCACTCTCGTAGTCATGTGATACAATGCCTACTTGCCACATGAGAAAAAAAGACATGAAATGAAAATTTGAAATATTTTATTAGCTCATTATTACCGAATACAGACCTTTCGTTTCGGTTGTAAGGAAGGAAACAACATTCAAATGTCACAAACAGCTCATTTGGATTAATAATTTGTAAATATAATGTAAAATATGTTATTAAAAGAGATATTTATATTTATTTTGTCAAAAAAACTATCAAAATAATTTGCTGCATCCGGGTTGCCGTGTTTTATACGTTTTGAGAGGTTATCTGGGAATAAAGAACCTGCAAACGTAAACAAGTGCATGTGTGTGTGAAAAACTGGCCAATCAGAATGAAGCATTACAAAGAGCCATGTAATAAGGCTATTTCAGCATCTCTGATTTTTCCAGGCCGCAGCTCAACTACAAAAGCCATATAGCATTAATAATAAACTTCTGTTCAGCACTTATGTTGAATTAGTAAACCATTATAACAATGTGCTTTCAGACATAGTTTTTTTAAATCATTGGGATTATAAAATGCTTGCAGATAGTCCTGGAAATGCAAATGACATACACAGAAATGTGTATGTCACATCATTACAAATGTATAGTTGAACCGAAGTTCAGCATGAAAACAAACCTCTATAGTCTACAGTGACCAGCAAGGGTCATGCTTGTTTCATTTTGTTTTGTCGTGGCCACAAAATATTAGTATTTCATAAACACGTTTTTAGATGTTTTTTTTCCTTTAATACAGTACCTAAGTCTTTTTCGACTTTTAAAATTAAAACTACTTAATTAAAAGAAAATAGTTATTTTAATGTAATCAATGATTAAAATGTTTAAACAACAACATTTATTTATGAAATGTAGTTGAGATAAAAGTATGTTATGCTTTAGAATGTAAAAAAATACTAGAACTTTATTGGAAAGTTTGCCGAAGGATTAATACAGTATTACAAAAAATCTTTATAAGATTAATCTAAATAATTATCGTTAAATTGGTCGATAATAAAAATAATCATTAGTTGCAGCCCTAGATAGGACTATAATAATATTTATTTTTAATTAAGATACTAATTTAAAAAAATACACATTTGTTTCCTTTTAGTCGTTTTTATTTATTACTCTTATAAATGATTAGGTTTAATTGCAGAATTGTAGGGTTGCACGATTATGTCAAAATCCTAATTTTTACATTATTCCCCTTGATATTGTAAACCTAATTATAAAAGATGATTACTTTTTATATTTTCTAATGATTTTAAGCCTTGAATTTCAACACGCAATTGCGCATAATTTAAATTGCCTTAATAATATGAGAAGCATAAGTGTATTTGCTTAATCTCGGGTCAACTAATGAAATAAACCTACTGGTTTATTCTGTTGAGCATCGTTTGTTCCACGCTGTCAGTGCTGTGGTCTGTGTAGCGTCTAACGGGGTCGCACAGCGGAATTTAAAGTAATAGAGAACTACAGTACATAAGATCCACTTTTGGGTTTTAATTATTTTTTATATATTGTTGCTTTTTAAATGTTAAATTTATATAATATATATATATATATTTATTGCAAATTACAGAACAACAACGAGCAATAAGAACGCTTTTCTCCTTAAGTCATTGTTTAAGCCCAGCCAGTTTATGCTACATATACAGTTGTGTTCAAAATTATTCAACCCCCAATGCTGTAAATGGTTTTAGGGAATTTAGTGTACATTTGTAATTGTATTCAGAATGAAATCCTACAAGGACTTCTTAAAGAACCATATGCAACTAAAATGACATCAATTAGTTTTGTAATACAGTAGTAAATGTTTCTTTTGTGAATTCTTCATTGACATAATTATTCAACCCGTTAAAGACTACCACTCTGAAGAACAGAGGTTCAATGAAGTGTTTTCAATCAGGTATTGAAGACACCTGTGGATATCAGGGAGCAGCGATAAAGCCTAATAAGCACCAATTAGGCAGCTTTAAAATGACTGTGATACTCAGCTCCTTCTAGACATTTACTGGTGTGGTTACAAACATGGTGAGGTCAAGAGAATGGTCCAGGAAGACAAGAGAACAGGTGATTACTCTTCACAGGAAGGGCAATGGCTATAAGAAGATTGCAAAGATGTTAAACATACCAAGAGACACCATAGGAAGCATCATTCGCAAATTCAAGGCAAAGGGCACTGTTGAAACGCTACCTGGTCGTGGCAGAAAGAAGATGCTGACTTCGACTGCTGTGCGCTACCTGAAGCGTAGAGTGGAGAAAAGTCCCCGTGTGACTGCTGAGGAACTGAGAAAAGATTTGTCAGATGTGGGTACTGAAGTTTCTGCTCAGACAATACGGCGCACCCTGCGTAATGAAGGCCTCCATGCCAGAACTCCCAGGCGCACCCCCTTGCTGTACCCAAAGAATAAGAAGAGTCTACTGCAGTATGCCTAAGTCATGTGGACAAACCACAGAAGTTTTGGGATAGTGTTCTGTGGACTGATGAAACAAAATTAGAACTGTTTGGGCCCATGGATCAACGCTATGTTTGGAGGAGGAAGAACAAGGCCTATGAAGAAAAGAACACCTTGCCTACTGTGAAGCATGGCGGGGGGTCAATCATGCTTTGGGGCTGCTTTGCTTCTGCAGGTACTGGGAAGCTTCAGCGTGTGCAAGGTACCATGAGTTCTCTTCAGTACCAGGAGATATTGGATGACAATGTGATGCAGTCCGTCACAAACCTGAGGCTTGGAAGACGTTGGACCTTTCAGCAGGACAATGATCCCAAGCATACCTCCAAGTCCACTAGAGCATGGTTGCAGATTAAAGGCTGGAACATTTTGAAGTGGCCATCGCAGTCACCAGACTTAAATCCGATTGAGAACCTCTGGTGGGACTTAAAGAAAGCAGTTGCAGTGCGCAAGCCTAAGAATGTGACTGAACTGGAGGCTTTTGCCCATGATGAATGGGTGAAGATACCCATAGATCGCTGCAAGACACTTGTGTCAAGCTATGCTTCACATTTAAAAGCTGTTATAACTGTAAAAGTACTAAGTACTAAGATTGAATGTCACTCGGAGGTTGAATAAAACTGATAATGATGTGAGCTCAGAAAAGACATTTGTGGTTATTTCATTATAAATGTTATGTTATATTTGTCTGACCTACACGTGCCTCTTTGATTTAATTGTAAGCAGGATGATTGAATGATCATAATCAATGTCAAACCGACCAAAACAATCAATTTCAGTGGGGGTTGAATAATTTTGAACACAACTGTAAGATAAATATGAACAATCAAATGAAAAAAATAAACGCAAATTGTTAAGGCTTGTTCAGTGCACTTTTGGTGCAAGGAATGGTTACCTCAACAAGCTGATCTCCTGGCCAGAACATAATATCACGTTCCCACAAGTTAATATGCCGTGACCTCATCATACTATCACATTTCCACAAATAAATATGTTATGGCCACAACATATTATCATGTTCGCAGGACTGATAATATGACAAAAGCCTATAATATTCTCACTATAATATTCTCATGAACTGGAATTACAATAAAATATAATTACAATCAAATTGTCACAAACATATCAAAATGTTTGTCTGTGTACACGTATTTAAATTTAAATTTATGAGCTAGCCCCTCTCTCACAGACAAGAACATTTAAAGCTGCAGTCTGTAATTTTTGCCTCAATCTGTGTAAAACTTAAGATTGCAAGTTACTTTACACACTCATCTTTACATGAGATGAAGTTAAATTACATAAAACTGACATTTCTTTCAAAATCACAAACTGCATGACTATCATTACTAAACGTATCTTTGCAAAACTAATGTAAGCAGACGGTTTTAAATAACTTTATTTTACTCGATTTTTGTTTAGTTTAATAATTTAATTATATTGAATTTCAGCCTTTAAAGGAAATCCATCTGTAATTGATTAACACTAAAACTCTGATATGTCAGACTAATGGGAGAAAATGATGATAGAAAATTTTAAAGCTTCACAACAGACAGAATTATTCATCACGGTTACTGCACGAAACCAATATCAAACAAACATTTAACTTCACTGTAACACAGTGCTTTAGTCTAGACAGCGAGTTTTGAACTAGACTGCCTCTTACCTGCGCCCAGAGAGAGGGACAGGTACAGCTAGCTGCTTAGAACGCAACGGTGCAGGACAGCAATACTGGTGTAAAGCATTTACATACCTGTGACACAAGGAGAAACAAACACATCATCACCCTCAGTGCCATCTATTAATTCCTCCAAACATAACTTTATGAGATCTGATTACTGTGGTCACTTGTGTCACTTTGATCCCACTAAAGCTTTAAATGAAAGGCAAATCAAAATATTTTTTTTAGAATTTTTTGTCTTTTGTTAAAAAAAACATGTTACAGACTAAATCAATAAGCACATTTTAATATTTGGAATAAATGACAGGGGAAAATGAGTTTATTTCTCCATTTTATTTTGTACCATTATAACAGAATGCTGCCATACACCCAACATCACTCTTTTCATCACAAATCCACAATTTGATCTTTTTGTCGAAATTTTACATAACCAGAATAGGAATTAGATCTTAGACTTATTTCATCCCGGTCGCTGGTTTCTACTGAATAATACCTTTTGGAATATTTTACACTGAATACAAGCATGCGCATGGACTGCCTTTAACTTCCGGTACAAATTCACAAATAATAGAGTGACTGTAGGTCATTTCTGATAACCGTGCAGGAATATAATATTGGCTGAACTTTTCTCTCCAACATTTAGAATTTAGACTGCGATGACATCTAGCGGTTGAGCTAGATGCATCAAAACTACAGGACCTATTCATCAAATTTTTCATAAAATAAAATAAAAAAGAAATTGATTTAAAACAATTATTATACAATAAAATAATAATATAAATTCATATTAACATAAATTAAATTAAACAAATAGTTATGATATTACGCACTAGCCAGATCAAAAAAGGAAGTTAACTGCATCTGATGAAATGGTCTATATTTTGCCAAGAAAACTGCTTGTTATGTCACATTGAAATTTCAAGCATTACATGTCAAAGTGCTCAGTTTAATGTATCTTTTAGTAAATTATACAAACACACAGATACAGAGACATGCTCTTCAGAGTAAACATATGATACATCAAAAAATATCACAAATAGATAGAAGATAAATGTCACTTGCTGAATTAAACATTCTATGTGATGAGGTCATGTTCGTCATAGCATATTGCATAATATTTCTTTCAAAATGCATTCAAGTTCAACTGCTCTTTGACACATCTAACATCTGTTAGACCAAGTTGCCAACTTGTCCTTTAGTGAACAGACATCCCCTTTGACCTCAGTAACCTTGACAGGGTCAGATCGAACAGGCACTGCACCGGTTTACAGATATTATAGCTCATATTCTGCGTATAGTGTTCTATGATGTAAACCATTTTAGTTAAATAAAATGCTTTGAAAACTAAATCAACTTATAGGCACATAGAGGAAGTTCAAAGCTGCACATTATGTTCTTGGCATGTGACTGTGAAATTGCGTCATAATGCAAATCAAGCTTTAGCCAAACACACACGCAGTCACCCACTCATGTTTCATAAAACCCATGACAGCCCAGCTAACGTGCATTGCTCTCTCCTTTGAGTTTATCTTCTGCATAAGCATATCATGTAAACATTGCAAAGTGAATGAGACCAGAAACACACCTCTTGCCTTCATGCAAAGCAAAACATTGCGACCCTGCCATTGGGACCCGTACTACAATCTCCCTGTGTAATATTACTCTTTACACGCATGCTGAACATCATTCCCTCAAAGTCCTTCAAAGCATCTGTGAATAAAACACGACTCAACGCATTAACCCAGGTGCATCGTCATAGAAAAAAAGTGTTGTGCTGCACACAAACTACTGCAAATCAGGTACTCACATCATGTCGAGTCTGTGTGCCATGGCCTTGGGTCTGCTGGTGTGCTTGTTTGCCGTGAGCGTGTGTGAACACGGAGCGTGATACGCTCACTCATTCAGCTTCGTCACAATGGGTAGCTCTCTGTTCCTGGCTTGTGATGTCACATGCACATCACACGCTTGCATCAGAAGCAGCCCGAATGGGGGAGGAGGGCGCATGCATTTATGTGATGCACAACAACAACAGGAAATTACAAACGCTCATCAGGCTCAATAGTACGTTTGTGTTCACAGGAAAGCTGCATGTATGTGTGTGAACAGGGAGTTGTGCATGTGTGTGTGGCTAAAATATGTAAGACATTGTGCATCCTCCATCTGCTTGCTTTAGTATGGCCTCACTCGAGGCAGCTGATTGGCTCCCTGGTCTCCATAGAAACAGGAGGAGAGAGGTGAAGACTGCAGTAGCCAACAGAGGCCGTAACACGCACTAGTCAACATCACCAGCCAAATGTGTTTCTGTTCTGACAAATGAAACTGAATAATCAACAAGAGCTTCATTAAATACAAATCAGCATTGACATCTGATCACAGATCAGTCACCGTGCAGCCAAAACACTTACACTCATACCGTAGTCTAGGTTTTTTACCCACGGACACGGCTTATGCTTGTGTGAGGCAACCCAACGCTAAAATGTAATGCAAAAAATCTTTATTTAAAAAAATAATGATTTTACAATAATATACAGTATATTTTCACTATATTCTTCTATCTATTGTTATGCACTGTTAAATTTAATTATTATTTATGTCTGTTTCATCTAATTGGACTCCACTTTTCCACTTTTTGGGGTGTTTTAGAATAGGTTTTATGCATTGTTACATTTTTTCACATGTCTTTGATTATTTCAGCATCTCTCTATTCTGAATAACGCTAGGCTTATGCTGAGTTTTAAACAACTCTGATTTAGGATATTTCCCATCTCAAACTCGGAAATACCACCTGGAAAAGTGCTCAAAGTTTGACATGACATTTACTAACATGACGCACATTAAAACACAAGTGCAAAATTTCATTCCCACACTCTAAAAAAATCCATAAAAATAGGACAAAATATACTGTTAAAATTTATACGGAAAATTCCTTCATATGAATACTGATGTTTTACCTGTATTTTACATTTTGCACTGCATTAAATTGCATCTTAGCATTAACAGAAATAAAGGAAAATGTACTTGCAATCTGCCAGTACTTTATACGTTTTTTACACATTTTTTTTACAGTGCATAGTGACCAATGCAATCTACTAGCTGCACAAATTAGCGCAGGGTTTTAGACATGCTTTTTGGCCGTTAAATAAAGCCACAAATACCTGTTCAATGACGAGTGCAAACCTTGTTAGAGGTTTAGAGTCAAATCGTGTTGCGTGATTTATTTAAATACTCTCCCTCCCATAAAATTTAAAATACAGTTCACCCAAAAATAAAAATTCTTTCATCGTTTAATAACCCTCATGCTTTTGTGTCCATACAATGGGGTTCAATGCTTTTTGGCTTACCAGCGTTCTTCAAAATATTTTCTTTTGTTTTCCACATATTAAAGAAAGTCATGCAGGTTTGAAATGACATGTTGTCAGGCTTTGCCTTTTGTTTTATTTTAATTATGGGTTGTTTCTGTATTTAGTTGCTGTGTTTTGTCTTTTGCATTTTTCTCACGTCTGGTACCCCATTTAGGTTCTTAGTATTGTTAATTACCCTCACCTGCTCCTCATTTGTGTTCCCTCTATTTCAGCTCGTTTTGGCTTTCTCTCCGTGTGGTGATATAAATTGTTTGTACCGTGTTTTGCTCACATTGCTTGGAGTTTACCTTGTGATCTATCCCTTCGTAGGAACGAGGCATCATGTGAGCTGGTTTGGACTTATTTTCCCTTACGGCTCTCTTTTGGTTCTCGTGTTCCTTTCTGGATTTCAGTGGATTATTCACTCACAGAGTTTCACTGCCAGCAGAGTTTCCTGTGTTTACGGTCAGGAGTGCCCTGCCTTTCTTCTCTCTCATATTTTTGCATATGTAAAACACATGATGAAATTCATGTGTCTTTTATAAATACGGGCTAGACGTTCCTATAATAATAAAAAAGTTTTTACACGACATCACCTCATAATATGCAAAAAAATAAACAAATTAAATTCACTTTTGTAAATTATGTCACCTCACCAAAGTTCAAATTGAGTATAAAACCAATTGGATTTAAATGGCAAACCTTCCAAGCAACTCTGGACCGAATTCACGCAATAATCAAACAGCAACATGATTTAGCTAAGAAAAAACGTTGCGTTTGTTTAAAAATATAGCTCGACCTGATTTTGCCAAGAGGTTGATTTCCTCAGGACAACATATTTTGTTGACCTAAGGACAACATTTTTATAAATAAAACCTAAACCCACACCAAACCCCAAACATAACTTACCCCTAAAATCAGAGGGAAATGATAAGTGAAAAACAATGGTCTAGAGGCACCTAATCCTGATTGGAAGATAAATGTAAAATAAACTATAAATTTATTTCTGAAATCTGATGTTGTCCCGGGAGCAACATGATATTGTCCTAAGGATATCAACCACCTGGCAAAAACAGAAGAGCCACAAATATACATCTATTCAAAAAATCTGAAGTATTGAATACTTAAGTATCTACTATAAGTAAAATACTGTGATGTAATAATTTAAGAACTGAGTCATGTTTGTTCTATTATTTCAATTCTGTCACAAATATGTTTCATTACAATTATGTGAATTAATAAACAGATAGGCCTACATAACTTGTATTTAACTTAAATTTAATTTAGCTTTTCTCTTGCCTCTCTCTCTTTCTCTCTTCACCTACAGAAATTTCTCCTGAACTTATCCTCCTGAAGTGTAATGGCGTCATTTAACACCAGTCTCTGGATGTCAATCATGTTCTCTGTGTTTTGGAGGTTGGTACAGAGGAGGGTTGTCATTGGCTATGGATGTAAACTCAACTCAGGCTATCCACAAGTTACTGTCGGGCGCTACTGTAAAAATGAATGCGGGTACAACTTCCGGCAAAGCAGCGGAGAAGTGTATTGCACTGTGAATAACTTATTCTGATGACAGAAAATGAGACCGTGATTCATATTTTGAATAGTTATACTGTCGGTTTCATGTTGTAATCTATTGAAAAATTATTTTGCAATTTATGAGCAACACCTGCTGTTCATCATTGCACTTACAAGCAGGCAAAGCTTATTTCATGTCGTAAAAAAGAGTGCTTCACACACAAATCTAAAGTTAAGACGGACTGCTCCTGTGAGGGACTGTACAGTTTTAAAAAGATGAACTTGCCGACATGTTGTCAATCATCTGTTGGAATATATCACATCATGTGGACCACATTTATCATCTGATATGCTTGATGTAAAGTAGGTAATTCTTCAACTTATTGTCTTATAAACAAAATGTAGAGGGAATGTTTAAAAGTGTAAAAAGGCAGCTTTTGCACGTGATCTTTAGTATAATGTTTATCAGATTAAGGCCAGCTGACCATACTGCAACTTTATGCACGCAGCCCATGTAACGCTATACAGTTTGCTTTAAAATACAAAAAGATATGAATTTCCACATCTTTAAATAGCACACAACCGACGTCATGTAAAGATATCGAAACATCTCCATAATTTTCAAATTGCACTTTGGTTTACTGTCACAACAACTGAATCTATAAAGTTGCTAAATATCTGCCGTCAAGTATTAAAATCATCATCTCATTCTTCTATAAAGTAGTGGACAGAATGCTGATGTAGTTTATAAGTGCAGTCAATGTGTAAGTTCACATTCTGCTATAAATAAATGACTTAATATACGGCAGACATGTGTTTGTTTACATTGAACCGGAAGTTTCACCCATCTTTTCGCGCAAACCGTCATGGGGGCGTAGGAAACTTGTGGTTAGAGGTAGAGAAGTAAAAAAATGCTGCGTTCAACACCAATAGTCTGTCAGTATAAACAATAATGAAAATATTCATGATGCAGATTTCAAAATAATAAATAGAACACTTCTTAAGAAAATTAACCACTGTTTTACTACAAGTAAAATAACAGAGATTTTTGCAAGGTTATCTCCAAGCCTACAACCCTAATAAAACACACCTGAACCACCTAAATAAGGTCCTCTAGGAGAAGGTTTGAAGACCCCGAAGAGCTGTAGTTTTTTTATGTATCTTAAAGGGATAACAAGCAACTTTTTGACCTTAAATTAATGTCTCTAAAATTATTTTAGAGGTAGGACAACTTCTAACTGGACGAAATTGCACTTGTAATTTTGGTGAAGGGGCCGGTACAAGCCCTGCCTATCCCCTGGTTTACGGCATACGTCACGTTTTACTCGTAGCCTGGGAGAAGTTAGCCAACAGCTAACAATAAGGTAGAGCCAGCAAATAAAACAAAGAGGAAAAGAGAGAGAGTGATCGGACACAAATCACATCTGACGGACTTAAACTCGGCGGCACAAGCTGCAAGAGGCAACGGGTTGCAAAATGGATGTAGACCTCACGTTAGCCTTCCTGCTAACGTTACTGGATTTGAAAGTCTATTTGTCATTTTTTTTTTCTTACTGTCCTGTACTTTTGAGCTTATTAGTAATTTGGCTGTGCTCAGGTTGTTTATTGCACACAATTTTTTTTGTTGTTGGATTAACTTAATTTTATTACGACACCCATTTCCACACTATTGAATTGATTTATTCTAAATTAAGATTTACTTGTCCACACAATTCACCCAGTTTAAGTTCATCAATTTACTTTATTTAATTTCAGCTGAATATAATCAAGTTGTGTTGAGCCAATTAAATTTGAATGCTTCAGTGATGTAAGCAAGATGTAATGTATGGTACTAACAGGAAGCACCAGATAGTTAATTGCATGATCATTTGCAGAGTATTAACACACTGATTAAGGCTGCATACATGACCAAATGGCATAAATTGGCTCGTCCCCAAACGAAGTAAAACCTTTACCCTTCACCACTATGGTAACCCCTCAAAAATCACAGACAACAGAAAATCTTATAAATTTCAACATTATAGAACAGTAAACACTAAAAAGACTCCTTATCTTTCATCCTGCACAAAAACACACATAAAATAACATTTAATTTTGAAATTTACTGTCTTGTCATGAGTCTGCCTCATCATGTCATGTCTATTATTGTTCTTGTGGCAGATTCAGGGCGATGCCTTAGGTTTTATGTGGAGAGAGATTTTGACCCTTCCACCATTCTATACTCTCTCTCCGGTCCTCGTCTCTGTCCCCGCCATCTCGTTTCCACTTTAACTTTCCCTGAGTGTTTCATTACCCACACCTTGTTAATTATCCTTTGTCTGTCTCCTTATATAAGATCCTCATTTCTATTGTCCTGTGCTCGTTCGTTGTACTGTATTTGTACTTACCAGTGCTTTGTGTGGATGTATACCATGCTCGTGTCTTGCCTAGTAGTGTATTTTATCTTTTGGATTAATTTACCTTACTTTGGAGATTACCTTTTGTTCTCAATCCTGTTTTTCGTGCTTTGACCCCATCCTTATGTTTTTTGCCCCTGTTATGGGAAGTCTTTGTTTTGTAAGTTTACTGCCTTAGTTCGTTTCCCCATCAAGGGTGTTTTGTTTAAATAAAGAATATATAACTACAGAAAATGATTTGCATTGGTTACTTAACATTTTCACGTCCATAAATTGTGTTTTGGATGACTGCAAATGTGTTATGTAGCTAACTTTAGCAAGTTAGCTGCTATGTAGCTAGCACGCTATGCCCAACGGCTAACAACCAACCTCAGAATCTAGTTTGAACTACAGCGGGGAAAATAAGTATTTGACACATGAGCATTTTTATCAGTAAGGGGATTTCTAAGTGGGCTATTGACACAAAATTTCCACCAGATGTAGCCATCAAGCCAAATATTGAATTCATACAAAGAAATCAAAACATTTAAGTATACAAGTTCAGTCATAATAAACAAAGTGAAATGACACAGAGAATAAGTATTGAACACACTTTATTTAATACTTTGTAGAAAAGCCTTTGTTGGTGATTACAGCTTCTAGTATGGAGAGACCAGTCGTCTGCATTGCTCAGGAGTGATTCTGGCCCATTCTTCCACTCAAATGGTCTTTAGATCTTGAAGGTTCCTTGGGCCTCTTTTATGAACTTTGATCTTCAGTTCTCTCCATAGATTTTCTATGGTTTAGGTCAGGTGATTGACTGGGCCATTCAAGCAGCTTGATTTTCTTTCTTTGAAACCTCTTCATTGTGTCCTTGGCCTTGTGTTTGGGATCATTGTCTTGCTGAAATGTCTACCCTCTTTTCATTTTCAGCTTTCTGGTAGATGGCAGCAGATTTTTATCCAGAATGTCCAGGTACATTTCTCCATTCATCCTGCCTTCAATAATATGAAGTCTGTCAGTACCCCTTGCTGAAAAGCAGCCCCAAACCATGATGCTTCCACCCCCAAACTTAACTGTTGGTATGGTATTCATTATGACTGAACTTGTATACTAAAATGTTCTGATTTCTTTGTATGAATTCAATATTTGGCTTGATGGCTACATCCGGTGGACATTTTGTGTCAATAGCCCACTTAGAAATCCCCTTACTGATAAAAATGCTGATGTGTCAAAAATACTTATTTTCCCCACTGTATTAGTATAGCCCAGTAGTAAAACCCGTGAGAGCCAAAGGAGTGCTTTAGTACATGCACAGTTTATGAAGTGACATGATGTAACAGCGGTTTCTGCCTATTCACCAAATTCACATGTATTCCGCTGCCCTCAGGGAAGCTTATACAGGGGCAATATTTACGACATTTATAAAAGACAATTGCGCTTATCAACCACATGAGGGAACCATACACCAAAACGGCTCGTTGTTGCTTTGATGTCAGGGAAAACACAGACTCTACATTTTTTGTGGAGACATGAAGGACCAGGAGAGGACTTGTAGAACAGAATGAACATACAGTAAGGTTAAGAAGAAAGTCAGTGGTCTTTGCATGGTAGCATAGATGAAGCAAGTTCAACATTAAGTTTGCGAAAACACAAAATGTAATACTGACGTATTAACAGCTTGTAAATGTATAATACTCAAGCATTGACGAGATCTAAAACATAAATTATTTACATATTAACAACTTTACAGACTCATAAACGAATCCTTATGATAAATATCATAATCGCGTATTTATTTGTCATATCAATGAAGACTATTCTTAAATTGAATAACATTGCTGCAATTGTTTAACTACGACTTGTTTGAGGCGTTTTCTGCAACATGCTGTGACTGACAATAGAACCATAAAATAAACCAAAAGTGCAAGACAATTACAAACTGAATAAATTTTATTCGTGGACTGCAAACCAATTTTTAAAAATCCACACGACTGCAAGGAACAGAACCAAATCCAAGCCTTTATTCAACGATCTTCATCTCCATCCTGAGCAGCGCTCATAAGCAGAGGACTGGGAGTGCAACACATCGTTATTTGGACTACTTTTGGTACTGCTTTTGATATTTTTGCAATAAATAAATTTGTGTGCGCGTATCTGTCTGTCATATCATTTATACTGTATATGTTTTAAAGTAATAGTTTTGGTTAGGTTCAGAGTTGTTAACCACCATGCAAATGCAGAGGGCCCCACAAGCTTGGGGCCCCCGAATGGCTACAAAGGTAAAATCATTTGGAGCTTGATTTAGACACTCAGATATAGACGATGAAGCGCACGTATCAAAGTGGTGCTCAAAAACGAAAGAAAGCAAAAGAAAAGAAATCTAATACTAATGTTACGAATATAGCAAAACACTAATATGAAAAGAAGAATGAAAAGAATCTTGCACCTTTTACTTTCTTATACTGTAGCTAAAAGCATTCTGTCCTATTCTGAATAAAGGACACTTTGTCATCCCAAAATGGAAAACGCCCCTGGTTAGGTTTAGAGGTAGGAGTGGGATTATCGACTAGAAAAATATATTTTAATGCTATATGGTTACTAAAATTTAAATTTTCCTGCAAATATCGGTGTAGTAGAGTAGGCGGGGCGAGACCGTGGCTCAAGACCGGTGAGTAATTGTTAATGAGCGACAAAAATTTACGACGTTGCAAAAATTTACGACTGATATGGGTTTAAAATTAGGCGTGGCAAATTGGCTCGCTATTGCCACCTAGAACTGCCCAGACCGCTACACAAAACGTGCATGCACCAAAATTGGCAGGCGCATGGAACACCCTGAATCATTAGGAAAAATCTCTAAACCAAACAGGAAGTCCGTTATTTTTGATTTCCTGTTGAATTTTGTAATTTGTTTCAATTTCCACGCGTCGTATTTGAACAAACTCCTCCCAGAGATTTTATCCGATCAACGTCATATTCATGTCATTCTCATTTTAAGGCCTTTGCGAAGATCCTGACTTTTCATGGGGGAACGTGACCCTGGCGGCCTGCCAGAGTTTGGCGTTTCGCCATTAACAGAAAGTAACATGTTTTAAACAGTGATCAACCGCTCATTGAGATTCAAGCAGGTCAGAAAGATCCTAACTTCTCTTCTAGGGGCGTGTCCATGGCGGCTTGAAAAAGTTTGATGTTTCACCATGAACCAGGAAGCTATATTAACTCAGACACACAATGTCCGACCAGCATCACACTTCTTATGTTTGATAAGAGTCCTGGCCTGAACATATATCCATGTCAGTGTTCACTTCCAGCTGGCAACAGAAAGAATTGCACGTGTAAATAAATATCAAATCCTACTATATTTCGCCTGCATTAATTTTATCAATTATCATTTACTTTTTTTATTTACATTTCAATATACAGATACAGTTTTAGGGCCACCTACAGGAAATAGGAAATGGCATGTTTTGGAAATGTCATGTTTTAAACTGTTATTAACTCCTGATAGAGATTCATAAAGGTCAGCATCATATGTGGTCTGTGTACATACGCTTGTCAGTGTTCACTTATAGTCATAGCGCCACCAGGTGGCAACAGGAAATATTGCACGTGTAAATAAATAATTCCTACTTTAATTCACCTACATTAATTTTATCACCTATCATTTTTTTCTTTACATGGTATTTACAGATAGGGGCGTATTCAGGAAGCATGTTCGCCACATAAATAAAACACTTCAGCTTTGAGGCAAACTCAAACAAATTTGAAGCATTCAAACCATAACTGCGCCCCACTGGAATACTGTTGCAAACGCACTACTCGCTCGTGATACCAAACCCAGAAGAAAGACAAGAAAGATTCTGCAGAAGTGTGTGTCTCAAATAAAGTGAAGAGCAACATAGCTACCCAAAACCTATCTAACACCATTGATAATCTGATACCTAGAGATCTGTCAATTCAATTAAAATTATATAGCGCTTTTACAATGTGCAAAACACAGAAAGAGGTAGAATACAGTCCCAGTCCCATCTGTCTGTTATGCATTTGCTGCTTGTTTACGTCTAGCCTATTCACACATATTCTTTATACATATTATAGTGTACGTTTAATATAGCACTGTTTACAGAGCACAGAAAAAATTTTGTGGGACAAAAAGAAGATTCTCATTTAAGAAATAAAATAAACATTTTGTTGAAAAAAGATGAAGTGCTTTGACAAAAAGAAATGGTGAAGTGGGTTCAGGGCCGCTGGATTTGAGAAGTAGATCACATGAAATTAATATAAATATTCAATGAATGTCACAAATTATTTGTTGTTTGTCACGTGTACACTATTTTTCACTGGTTAATGACTGCCTTTTCCACCGGCTGCCACTAAAAGTGTATTTCAGACCTATGGAAAGCACTTTTTACATCGACTGGTTACAAAGCCAAAGGTAAAGAGTAATGTAAAATGTTTACAGTACCCGAAAGACGCAGACTTGCACTGTCGACATGGCACAGTTCTCCTACACACAGCTGATCTAAAGCTACAGGGACAGCCTTTCATTACCACTGGAAGAGAAGCATGACTTCTGTAAAGAAAAAACACAACACAGCGTGCACACAGTGTGAGATATCTATTCACAATTATTCAAAAAATTGTGTGTTTCTCCAAATATTGATTAAAAGCAGTCCAAAATTTTTTCAATGTTGTTTTTGCTTTCAATCCTATACCTGAATTTTGAGTATCGGCCGATATCGATCATGATCCAACACTGTTTTTCCTGATCAATGTAATGTAGAATTGGATATTTTTTTCTTTTATTACCAGAGGTGGATAGTACTTCAGCATTTTTACTCTCAAGAACATTTTTAAATATCTGTACTTTATCAGTGTTTTTATTTTGGAAATAAATGTTGTTATTAAATCTTTCAATCTTTTAGTACATTAAAATCTACTATTTTCTTTTACTATTTAGTATTTTAATTAATGTTACAGGTGACAGCACCAGCGGATGTCCGAGTTTCTTAATTATGTTGTTTGGTTTGTTGCTCACATAAAGTTATCGAATGACATAGGAAAGACATGTAACATCCATGGGTTATGCACATGATCGGATTTAGATCAAACCAGTCAGTCTGATACCCGGTTCAGAAAAAAGGGTCTGCATTGACCCAGAGTATTGGGATTTTGTTGAATTATAATAGCGTTTGCTTTATGCAGGAATCTATTAAAAATCATTACGAAACTGATGAGCAACACATGTTTCTCATAGCTGCACTCACAATTCACAACCCGGCAAATATTTGAGCTTGATTTGTGTCTTAAAGAAGAGCACTACACTACACACAATTAACACGGCTGCTCCTGTGAAGTAAGATTCCTTTAGGCAATCGGCAGGGAATAAAAATTATAAATACTGTCGAAAACATTCTTATTGTAAAACCTTTACCCTGTGAGGCAAAGTCCATTTTAAACAGCTCCTGAAATGACTTCTTTATGCATTTATATTTAATTTTATACAAGAATAAACTCCAAGTCCTAATGAAATCAAAATGGTTACTTCTCACATGACAAAATTGTCTTTGCCATTTTTGAAAATCAATTGTCAGTGGAAAAACAAGCCCCGGCCACTACTTTTCTACATTACATACAGTACATTTCATAAAAAATATGTCACAATACAAAGTCAATCATAGCTTAGACGATGCAACAATAATACAATTTCTTAAACTGTAACTATGATTAATCATTTAGTTTTATTTATTTTGCTGTGGGACACAAAAAGCGTTTTCATTAACATTTGCCAAAGTGTTGACAGGCTTGTGTTCCTAGCACACCCTGTTATTAAAAATAGTATTTTCCTTCAGTATTGTATTTTAAATGAATGTGTAATTTACCTTATTGCTGAATGAATAAATAATCCAGGAATAGGTTTTTAGCATATTTTGGATGTTTGAACTGTAATTGTAACAAAGAAAAGGGGCTACTTTACATAAAGAAAAAACTTTTTGAAAAGAATAAAACATCAAATAAATAAAAATATATGATTGCAATTACAAAAAACAATCTTTTGTGAAAATTGTTATCTAATATCACACGTGGATCTTAAAATAAAAAAGCATCGTGTGATCCCTTTAAAAGTTATATTTTAAAATATTTTTAGACACTAACTAAACGTTGATGTTGTTGTAATGGTGGTCATGTCATAATCATGATCATGAATTATGCCGTATCCGCACGTAGACATGATGATTATCAACATCAAGCGGATTAATTTAGATTTTTAATCAGTGGTTTAATTATAACCAGAAATACCTAAATGAGAGTTCCTATAGCCTAAGGCCACAGTAAAATGGTTTCGATGATAAATGAAGTTGAAGAAAACTCCTACTGTTGTTGTGGGGTGTCCTGGATGGGACGCATCCTGCAGGTGAGCAGATGCCGCTGGTACTCGTGTCGAAGGCGGCTGTTTTCCGCGCACAGGTCGGATACACGCTGCTCTAGCTCAAAGATGCGCGTCTTTTGCCGCTGTAGCAGCGCCTGCTGGGTCTCTATGATCTTAGTCAGCTCCTTAAGATAGCCGACTGCTTTTATCGGGTTCTCTGGATGTCTGTCCATAGTCTTTTCCGTACACCTTTATATGTTCTTTTTTGACGCACTGTGATTCAAGAGAGCAAGCGCGTCCTGAGCTCAGCTATACTTTACATAAGAAACACTGACGTCTCTTGCGGTAGTTTCGAGTCATTAAATGTGAAATATCGCTTCACTTCTGAAGTTCCTGATGCGTACGAATGCATTTGACCTTTTGGTGCATTTACAAATGTGACGCAGCACGATGCAGTAACAACACCCTGTTTACACTGCAACGAAACACACAACTAATGCTTCCATTATAATTAACCGAGCTGTCGAATAAACCCGCCGCATGCATAAACAAAACACTTGATTGGTCGACTGGTTGCCGACGTTCTGCCCCGTCGCTGTCAGTATGGATGGGACGTAAACATCTTTTACCTCCCTGTTGCTAATTCTTGTTATTTAACAACTAAAATTGACGCATTTTAATCAATTTTTAAGACCGCATAGGATACTGGTATAAGCCATAAGAGAGCAAAATCCCAAGTGAGATCTCTTTAACACCTCTCAAAGACATCAATAAGAATAAATGGCGAGCAAATATTCAGGTCTCCTGCATTTCGGATATTTCTCCTGAGAAGACCCAGATATCTCACAAATTTCTTGAGTTTCAGAGGAGATTTCAATTGCGTTACAAACCGATTTGCACTGTCAGCAACATCAAATGTCAACTCTAAATATTTTAATATAAACACAAACTTACCAAAAGTTTATTTCATGCAATCTTCATTAATTGTACACCATACTTATGCCATTCTTTTTTTATCTATCCCAAGCAATTTTAAGAGAAACGTCAGAGAAAAAATTAAGGCTAACAAAATGATGAACGGCGAAAGATATTCAACAAAAAGGCTCAATGGCAAATTCATTTTCATAAAGAGAAAACATTGCAATCAGGTCGTACTTAATAAAAAGCATTTATTTCTATTTTTAAATAACATCATACAATGATCTGCAAAATGCATAATGTAAATAAAAGCACAACAACAAAAAAATATTTTTAACTTGCTGAAAATAAACTGTTGATGTCGGTTCAAATTTCAATTGACAAATTAGAGGTATATATATCAGACAATAAAAACAAAAACACACATTTCCATATTATATTCAGTCCTGCATTTCAATGGGTCACATTACAGCTCTACAGTAAATCAAGGCAGAAGTTACAGCAAAAAAAGTCACTTAATCGGGCTCACATTTATTTAATCAAAATGGTCATCTTAAATCAGATCTCACAGTTAAACATGTACCATAATTAAGTATCTATTGTTGGACTGATACTTCATTGACACATTAACCCGTGTTCAGAACTGTGCCTGCTGTAGAGTTGACAAAACGCTACTTAGGTCACTGGCCAGTCAGTAGATTCATAAACACTATCAGAGGCATTTAACCTGAATGGGTCTTTCACATTATTAACTGAAAAAAGCTGCACTATATCAACTCAAGATATCCTTGAAGTAGTTCCACAAAATCAATAGAACATGTGGCTCACAAAATGAAACAACTGGCCATTGGTTTCGACAAACACTCGGGGCGGATTCAGTGGTCACACCATTCACAAGACGCTACTGTGTGATCCGAAATGGAAGTCTTGCATAAAGCTTGTCCTGAGATTCAAAAACTTCATTCAGCTCGTTTAATATTTAAAAAAAATCATAATGGCTCCAAATATGAATGTTGCATCGACAGAAAAAATAACAACTAAGACCACAACAAGCAACTTAAACAATTCAAACACAAGCACAAAACGTATTGTAATAGCTATGCAGCTCTATGCATTCGGATTATGAAGCCATTATATCATTGAGAGCATTTAAGAGTATGTGTACCCTTTCATTCCCTGGAAAGGCACTTCTTTATCTGGAGTTGTAGTTAGGTGAATACAAGCGTAATCTCGGGCTTTGGTTCGTGTCTGTTCCCAAAGGCATACTGTTGTTGAAGGGGCTTTCAGTCAGTTTAGCTACACCTGAAGAATACAACATTATTAAGAATTTATTTATAAGAAGATCTACATTTTTATTTAATACCGGGTCACACATTAAAGTGAGCTAAAGTGACAGTTCCTACAAAAATAAATGTATCTTTGTTTCTTCATTTCTGTGTTTTTCTTGAAAAAGGGATGTGACAGTATCAAAATAATTTAATATATTTCACAAGTTAAAGGTTCTTCCAAAGATTTAAATTCTATTATCATTAACTTACCCTCAGGTTGTTCCAAACCTGTATAAATGTCTTTGTTCTGCTGAACACAAAGAAAGATATTTGGAAGAATGCCAGTAACCAGACCAATCTCATCCCCCGTTTACTGCTATAGTAGGGAAAATAAATACCATGGAAGTCAACGGGGATGAGATCGATTACTATCTTACTTTGTGTTTAGCAGAACAAAGAATAGTTTGGAACAATCTAAGAGTGAGTAAATGATGTCAGAATTTGTATTTTCTTAACTATCCCTTTAAGGTTTGTAAGTGGGTAAGGGTGAGTTTTCAAAGGAGTTTTTTCGTATGCATATACCTGCAGGAGGCGGGGTCTTCTGAATGAATGCAGGATGACTGACAGAATCTCTTGGAGAAAACAGTGCATGACACACTATAAGGATAAACAGAACACATATATAATCATACTACTTTTAACTGTTTTTCATTAATAATATTCAAGCTGCTTTGTGGAGAATGTGGAAGTGTTTACCAATGATGACAACAGCTGTGGCAGCCAGAAGAGCAAATAAAGTGAAGAACATCACTTGATACGAGTCTATAAACTGCTGAAAAATACTAGGTCCATCTACTGCATCCATTGTTTGCGCTATAGGAGTAAATAAACATGTCAATATTAAAAAGCCATCAAAATGCAGTAGCATTTGCTGTTCAGGCATACAGCTTTACTTGGGGTCCAAAACAGGGACATGCTAGAGGTATATCCAAAATTTTCATATTTATGCACTGTTCAATGTCAGTTTGTATGTCAGTAATCTTCAAGGAGCAGGATGATGTACTTTCTAAACAAAAAAAATATATTTGGCAGGCTAGGCTTAAAGCAGCCCTGGAACGATGTGTCATGCATTCAGACTTCTTTACAATGTTAAACGTGCGGTCTTCTCATGCTTAACATTGTCAACTTGCCAAGAAACGAATTGGGCGTATTCCGTGGTATTTCTGTGCTCGATACATTCCCCTAGCGATCGTACAGGTTTCAGAATTTTTTTTTTGAACATTAAACTGTTTCGCAACAACTTTTTTTAGTCCCTTAGTGGACAATTCCACCGGAAAAGCACACGGCACGGCCACATGAGAGCAGGAGAAGGAGCCATGCATAGACGTCACTTTTACATCCAAGCAAGAGAGAGAGCATACGTGCCATGAACCACATGTGGTGAGTGAAACTCTTTGTTGACATTGGGTGCGCATGAGCTTCGGTTCAGCCTACCCCTCTGCCAGAAACCCTGTGTTACGCCCGCTTTTTGCTTTTTTTTACGCATAGTGGCAATGGGGTGCAAAAAGAATGTAAGGTAGGCTATGTTCAACATTCATTGATATTTGAAAAGCAATTCATTTTTATTTTAAAAGTCATCTTCAAGAGTATGTAGAACATCATTGTCCAGCAATACAGCTCATTTATACAGCACTAATATCAGGAGAAATGAATGCGGTAATACTGCAGCCAGCTCTGTTGCGCCACCCAGAATCCCAGTTTGGGAAATTCCTTTCCCAGGATGAAAACTGGTTAAAAAATAGCAAATGCCTAGATCTAAGAAAATGTCTTACTATATTGTTATAATAACATTATCTGTGCCGAAATGTCTATTTTACCATAGATTGTTACATTGTGAACATTGCTGTAATACACAATCTCTCATAGAATTCTGCTTTATTAAATAAGTAACGTACCTTGCATAGAGGAGCTGCTGACATGAATGACTGTTACAGGTATGAGCAGATGCTGATCGCTGGGTGAGCTGCTTATAGAGAGCGATGTTGTCATCGCTGCCTGTGGCTTTACCACACTAACAGTGTATTTTATATAGCTGGGGAAACTCTGGGAAAACTCCTTCTCCTGTACAGTGACTGCAGAAGACCTGCTCTTTACCTGACCAGAGACACAACCTGATCAGATTCATTTATTCCAAACAAATCAATTAAATTGTGCACAACCGAATAGACCTTGTCCACACCAATCCATTGTTATGGAATATTGTCTGTGTCAAAAATTGACCAATAACTTACTCACAGGTCTACATATATGCAGCCCCTAACCACAAAACCATTCACAAGTTGCACAGGTTTATTTGTAGAAATGGCCAACAATACATTGTATGGGTTAAAATTTTAGATTTTCTTTCATGCCAAAAATCATTAGGATATTAAGAAAATAATTTCTACTGTAAATGTATATAAACTTTATCTTTGTGAGTGAATGCAGCAAATCATGAACAAAAATGGCCGGAAACACACCTACAAACTTCACTCTCTGGTGCTGTTGCCCGCTCTTTAGGAATTACCCAATCAAGTTTGGAATCAATGAAAAGCTTAGAATTTCAGCTTTCAGGTTAATTTACACTCCACAATGTCAAAAAATGTTTTTTCTTCTAAGCAACGGCCTGCTACAGCACCTCTGATGGACAACTTTAAAAGTGTTTTTCTTAATATTTAAAAAAAAATTGCACCCTCAGAGATATAACTATTTGAAAATCTGTAATCTGTCAAATGTTGTCCTATCCTAACAGACAATAAATGGAAAGCTTATTTAGTCAGCTTTCAGATGGTGTACAAATCTCAATTTTGTTTTCAATGGTCACATATGATGAACTATTTTACAAAATAAATAAAATGTTACATTTAGTTGTTGGAGAGCTCCAGCAGTCCCATAGACGGTGAGATCAGCAGATGGGTGCTGGTTACTCAGGATGACTTCTGTCTGATCAGCATAAATTCCTGGACTGACAGGCAGCCGAACGCTAGTCTGATCTCCGCTGAATTGACTCCCCTGCACAGCACCAGTCACCTCCACATCAGTCATAGACATGCTCAACACCTTCACCTGCTGCTCGCTCATGGCCTTTAAGCTCAACACACAGCTGTAGAAACCTGCAGTTCACAAGAAAATATTAGACATGGGTCAAAATTAACTTGAAACACATTAAAATAATGTTTATAGGCTCAACTTGTATCTCTTAACACCAGTTTAGACAGTTGGGAAACTGAGGTGCTTTACGAGTAATATTCTGTTGTTTGTACACCTTTGGAAGAAGTACAGAATCTCTGAACCTAAAATGTATATATTTTATCTGTTTTTATGGTGTCCTGATTCTTATCTGGGTGGAGTCTTTGACCAAAAAATGTTTTAATTATCTCAGCCGTTTAATCAAAGTGATGCATTTTTGAAGAAACCTACCCACATCTAAGGGGTGATAAAAAAGAACAAATGAAGATAGAAGAATACAGTTTCTTTTGTCTGAAAGCAGAGACTCTGTTCTTTCATTTGATATACTGTTGGTCCATAAATTAATTACAGAAAATGTACTGTGAGCCATCAAAATTTTGAGAAAATGTTAAAAAAACGCTGGTGCTGGCTCTCAACTTTTTTTTAAAGGCTGGCGGGGAATGAGTTAAGGGATAGTTCATCCAAACATGAAAATTCTGTCATCATTTACTCACGCTCATGTAATTTCATACCTGTATAATTAAAATCCGATGAATGTAATTTTCAGTTCCGGGACATCATGGACTACCAGAATAGGAATAATTAATTAGTAGTAAAATGTGCCTGAGAGCTCATTGTTTTCCTAAATTCTTCAAAATATCTCGTTAAGTGTTCAACAGAACAAAAAAAAAATCAACTTAGAAATAACTACATTTTATTCCTACTATTATTGTAGTGGATGCTGTCCCAGAACTGAAAATTGCTAACATTGTTCCAATGAACACAGAACGGTATTTGGAATAAAATAATTTTATACAGGTTGGAAACAAGTCAATGCTGACAGATTTTTCATTTTTGGATGAACTATCCCTTAAATAGTTTACATAGGTATTTAAACCACTCAATATTGTATGGTGAGCCTTTAGAAAAAACATTTTCAAAGGTTGACATTTGCATGGAATTGCCCATTTGTCATAAATATTAATTGAATCACGGTCTACAGTAACAGTGGGCAAAGAACTTGCATATAACCGTTTATGAAAAAAGGGAATTGTGTCGGACAGGTTAAAAGGAAAAGGCTGTAAATGTCCAAGGCATCTATAGGATGCAGAAAAATAACTGCATGAAAAACCTGTGCTGGTGTCAAAGGAAGTGTGCGTGTGGTAGACATCACGGGCAGAGAAATCCACAGCGCTGCTGGTGAAGTGGACGTGGCAGCTGATGGAGGACTCTGGTTGGAGCGATGAGATGCTGTCTGTCTGTGAGGAAGAGCAGCTTCCTGTGAACATCACATAGCATATCAGTATTGAGATCTTGTAATACAGGTTTTGCTAAAAGAAGCCATCATAAAACTAAAACCTCTACAAATCAGTCCCTGCAGGATTTTGCGATCACAGAATTTTACGCATAAGGAAACAAACTCTTTGCAACTTGCTAGATTTTCAGCATAATTTGGCCAATAACGCGCCATGTGACGTCCTCACAATGCGCATTCTGTCAAATCCTGCTCTAAATGTCAAGCAGAGAGATACTATAGAAGGGAGATAGAAGGGTTTGTAACACTTACAATTTGCTAACATCATCCATTGCCATCTATTTAAAAAAATAGCCTCTGGTATCCTTTCCTTTGTTACGCTGAAGGTGTTAGCATTAGCTGTTACACTTTTTTGGCTAAAGGTGGCAGGGCTAGTGGCTTTGAGTCAAGTCACCCTTACCAATGTGTGCGTCACGTTCTTAAACAACACACCTCAAAACATAATATTGTAAACATCATGTTTATTTCGGTGTCAATGATCATTCATCACAATCAACCAAACACTGATTTGCAAGGTTCATGGCATAAACTCATTGCATAGGAATTTTCACATCAATAAACATGAAACGGCATGAAACGATATGTGATTGCTTGTCCTATCAGTCAAAATGGCCTTAAACTTAAAGTGGTTTCCAGACCTTCAGTACGAATCTGCTGCATGTCATTTAATCATAAGTAATGCATAAATAATGTTTTCAAAGGTGGTAGTTTAAAAGAAGAACCCTATTCGCCAATTCAAGTATTTTTTTTTATTTTTTCAACAAATTTTAATAAAGCCTCTGCAAAATTAAGCATTTTTGGCCGCAGAAATCACCAAAAAATATCTGCAAAATCCTGTGGAAACAAGATTGGTTTAAAAGCTGTCACACTTCTCTACATTAATACACTTTTCATGTTAACAACGCAAGGTTGTGGGTTCAATCCCAGGGGATTGCACATACCTATGTATAAATGTATAGGATAATGTAATGGAGGTCGCTTTCGATAAAAGCGTTTGCCAAATGCATTAATGTTAAATTTTATGTTCAAACACATCTGAAACCAGTAACATTTCTGAAAGTTTTCATTTCAGTCATTCTAGTGGTGGCAGAAACATTCCTTCCTCGTGAGCATTTTGATATTGATATGGATAAAATCTTAACAATACCCATCCCTAGCTAGGACTACCCATGAAAACTTTACGCTTCTCCCCCAAACATTGTATCCCGTGAGCCTCGTTCGCGGTAGACCAATCATAGCAGACTAGACCATCTGAACAATCAGGAGGGGATTAGACAGACGAATCGCAGAACGAATCATTTGAGAGTCAGTCAAGAAGTAAGATAAAAATAACTACCTATTATTACTAAATAATAGTGTTTTTTCACCTTCTATGGACATAAACTTGTTGTTGGACACTCCATAAACCAAAGTAGTACCTTAAAAATCCCTAGTTATTTACTCATTAAATGCATAACATGACTCTGTATGTGAATGTGAAGGTTTTGTACCAATGAGGTTGCTCCGCCCGTCTCTGGTTGCTATCAGGACTTTCCCATCTCTCTCTCTCTTCACTGAAGATGATGGAAGCATTGCGGTGGTTTGAGATGCACATTCAATAAAAACCTACAAGTCACAATATTACTATATAGTAAAGGCTGTTCAACATGGTAATCACAATTTTCTGGCTCATGTTTAATTGTAGAGGTGAAGAATTTTGCAGATTTATCTTGTACATACTAAATTCATAAGTTCACACTGCTTCCAAAGTTTAAAAAGCAACGCAAAAAACACAAACCAAATATAATAAACACAGAGCAATATGCTGTCTGCAAATCACCAGATATCAAACACACATCTTATCTTAAACATATAGTAAATTATATTCATTTTATACCCTGCCAAGTCTTGTGGTTTGAAATTGAAAAAGAACATAAGATGCGTTGAGAAAAATGCTCACCTCCCGGAATGTGCGAAGCTGACCCGCTATTTCATAGTACACAGTGACTGTTCCAGTGTCTCTGGCTACAGCAACTCCAGACCTGGATTCAACCTCCAACAGAGCACTGGACGACGAACTCCAAACACCTGACACACCTGCACAAGCCAAAATTAGTATAACACACCCATGCAGAAACACACAGGTCCTTCTGTAGGTGAAAGGAAAATGTCACTGATTCTTACCTTCCTGATTAACCAACAGAGCCGAAAAACACACCACATCCCCGACAACCAGCCGCTGGGCTTCAGCAGGATGGATGGCGTGTTGGACAGGCAGAGCGAGATAATCTGTGAGCCCAGTCTGGCCTGAATCCCAGACTGCCAGCAGAGTCAAACCCACGTTCACTGTGCGCACAATCAGGGTGCTGTTACATGAACCCTTACCCACCTGAACCAAATCCTCCCTACACACAAGAGACACAGTTTATACAAGCTTAACAAACTTTAAAAAGAACAAACACTTGTTTGTATATTTGCATCCATTTTGCAATGTCGCTAGACCAAGGAAGAAATGTAACTGTTTTCTTTTGGGGGGATGGTTTGATGTACACCAAAACTGAACCTCTTTAAAGCGCCACGAAACCTAAGCACTATTTTTGCCTTCCGGATAGAGCTGCACGATTGTGGATAAATTGAGGATCCCGATTCTATAGTTTCAAATAGAGATTGCGATTCTTTTACGATTCTAAATGATGACCAAACGTAATACATAATTTACTAGAGGTTCTGACCAAAAAAATTGTTTATTTAGGTATGTAATGTGCAGGACTTTGCTTCAAAATTATTACATATTTCATGGTTAACCTACAGTAACTATGGTGAGAAATGTTTAACCACGAATTCCATAAGTAAACTAAAGAGTTTTAAAATGTTTTCCTTTAAATGCAAAAGCTTAACTTCCTATAAAGTATAAATGCAGTGAATTAACTTGTATATGAAATATTTCTCAGTAAAACAAATTCATAAGGTGACACTTTTATTTTATACATTTACCTGATATCTACAGACCGCTTGAAGGGGTCTTTACAGAAAGACACTACTGATAAACATAACGCATTATTCATACCTGTAAACAGTTTATAATAACCCGGAAACATGAAATGATGGGCAACTTGATGAAAAGCTCTAATAGCGCAGCTTCTCTATTACTGTAATAGAGTAATAGGCACTCTGATGAAGTGATTTACCATAATGACGGATATAAGCGCGCACTCGAATTTGTCCCCGCTACAAACTACAATCGTTAGTTTCGTTTCAAACATGTTCAGTTAAGATGTGAAGCATAATCAGAACAAAGTATCACAATCCTGACACTCATAAGAACAGTTTTGTTGTCAGGCTGCATTTACTTTATATGTTGGTCCGTTATTTGGTGTGAGATTAATTTGGGCAGAGTGGGAGCTTGTAAAGCGTCTCATGCGTGCGAGTTGGCAACTCTCTGCTTTAATCCCAGTACTTCTGTAATCATTTGACACAGACATAATGATAGTGTGTGTTTTGAAAAGACTGTTTGTGACGTCGTTACATACCTTATAATACTCATTTTAACTTCTGCAGCAGCAACAGCAAATATTGAAGCGTTATGATTTTAGACCGAGGTGCAAGTTAATAGACACACGAGAATCGTTGATTTTCATTAATGAGATCGTGTGGGTGTTCGAATCGAGATCAGGATCTTTTAACGATTAATCGTGCAGCTCTACTTCCGGATTTAAAATCCTCATGTGACGTGGCAATGTACTACAGTAATGACGCGTCTGTGTCTCATTAGTATTCATGAGACTGTGTTTTCTTGACCAGTGAGAAGACATTTCTTCTAATTATTCATGCCGGAACCTTTGCCGGTTTTTAATGGCTCTTCTCACAGTGGTCTTTATAACAACAGTGATGTAGAATGTAGCTGAAAGGGGAGGTTTTGTGATGCTTTAAAAATACAATTTGTAAGTTTCGGCCTCTCTAACGCCATCACAGTGGCATTTCTCGAAGCCATTTAATGATCCTCCTTGAAATTTGTAAAAATTACGTTTTGTGGTGCTGCATTTAAACTGATGTATGAGAGTAAATGTTGCATCACCTGTTGGTGGAGAACGTGAGGAGTGTGTTGTGGCTGTTTAATATCTCTCCTGTGCTGTCGTGAAAGTGAACCGTAAAGGTGAGCACAGCTCCCAGCGGGATGGCAGACAGAGTCTCTCTGTTAGACGTGTACAACACTGGACTGGTGCTCACACGCAGATATGATACAGTAACCACCTTCAATTATAATATTACATGTTAAAGATGGATTAACACACAGAATACAACACAATGTGTAGGTCTCTATATCTAAATGGTATGCATTTCTGTATATCAGTGCTGTCCTTCTAAAACATCGTATCTCCATATTTGGTGATTTTCATTTTTGCCATAAATCATTATTATTATTAGTCAGTGTCACCTTTTACGTTTGTTACTGGATTTTGCAAATATCTAACCAAGGTTATTAAAAAATGCTTGTCAACTTCGACAACACAGTATTAAATCTTTGAAAAAAGTACAGACTTTTTTCCATTTCCTGATAAGCAGCTCATTTGAGGTTTCAAAATGACATTGACGATATACAACTTGCAGATGTGATAAAAGTTAATTTCATTAAAGGCTACAGCATATTGCAACTCTGTGGGCTTTTACCTTCACTGCGATAATGATGGTTTGATTGACTCCAAAGGTTTCCTGCGAGCTTATCTGTAGTGATGCTGTTCCTGTAACAGACCCCGATGTCAGAAGACCTTTATCATCAACCTGAATGAGAGTAGTTCTGTCGGGACACTCCAGCACATGATAGGACAAAGACCCCAGTCCATCTCTGGAGAAAAATTTTTTTTGATTCAAATATATTTAACATACTATTAAGCATAGGTGGGGGACTCGAGTCACATGACTTGACTTGAGTCACAATTTTCAGGATTTGGGAATTGAGTGACTGATGTAAGAAAAAGACTTGACTTGACCTAAAGTGGAAGACTCGACAATGACTTAAAGTAAAATAAATTAATACAATTTGTTTTAAAAATAATTATTGTGACTCAGCAGCACTAATTAGCGCCTGTGTCGTTAACGCTGCACAACTCAAACCGCGCCAAACATGGCAGACAACAGTTGAGCTCCACAGATAGTCACGCTCGGCTATAAGGACTTTGAATTTAATTGGACCGTGCCAATACAAAAAGATTTGCCAGATGCAGAGTATGCAACGCAAGAATGTCTGACACGACAACCAAAGCGTCAAATGTCATCCGACATTTCAAGAACACAAGGAAAGATAAGAAAGTTATTTATTCATAGTCAATGATATAAAACGATTACTAATGTAATGAATTAATAATTTATGTTTGTCATAATTAGGCCTTGGTTGTTTTTTTATTAGTATTACAAACGTGATCATCGATCATCACTGATAAGCCTACGTCTCATCTCATAGAATTTGCTTATAACAGAGGTGTAGCCCAAATTTTAATGTCGGGGGGGCATTATAAAAAGAAGGGGCTTCTCTATATTACATGTAGGCTAATGTCTATATTAAATCTGAGCATTTTCAATTGTTGGTGTGAACTACGTGTGGAAGCTGAATACCAGCTCACTTGTACTGCATGACAGGCTGATGGTGCGATCACGTCTACTTCAAAACTCTTTAAAACCTTTTCGGTCATACTGACAAGAATAATTTCATAATTCATATCGTATAACTGTCTAAATATTTTTGTGTCCTTAACAATAACAATATAACGTTTTGTGCTGTGGAATAATAAAACCAGTTCAAATAGAAAACAAATGTTCTCAAATTATATATTACGTATGAAACATCCAATGCAGAGATATCGATTAAGCATCAAAACTTCATCACTGGGCTATATTAACATACATTTTCATATCGGCAGATGTTTATTTTGATTAACGAGATTCAAGATCGAAGTCAAAATGATCCGAGATTCTCATGACTAGATGAAAAATCCCTACGGTGACCTATAATGGACCGCACAAGTATTACAACATCATACATACAGCGGGGAAAATAAGTATTTGACACATCAGCATTTTTATCATTAAGGGGATTTCTAAGTGGGCTATTGACACAAAATTTCCACCAGATGTAGCCATCAAGCCAAATATTGAATTTATACAAAGAAATCAGAACATTTCAGTACACAAGTTCAGTCATAATAAATTAAGTGGAATGACACAGGGAATAAGTTTTGAACACACTTTATTTAATACTTTGTAGAAAAGCCTTTGTTGGTGATTACAGCTTCTAGACACCTCTTGTATGGAGAGACCAGTCGTCTGAATTGCTCAGGAGTGATTCTGGCCCATTCCTCCACACAAATGGTCTTAAAAGAGGCCCAAGGAACCTTCAAGATTTAATGAACTTTGATCTTCAGTTCTCTCCATAGATTTTCTATGGGATTTAGGTCTTGGCCATTCAAGCAGCTGGATTTTCTTTCTTTGAAACCACTTCATTGTGTCCTTGGCCTTGTGTTTGGGATCATTGTCTTGCTAAAATGTCCTTCATTTTCAGCTTTCTGGTAGATGGCAGCAGATTTTTATACAGAATGTCCCGGTACATTTATCCATTCATCCTGCCTTCAATAATATGAAGTCTGCCAGTACCCCTTTCTGAAAAGCAGCCCCAAACCATGATGCTTCCACCCCCAAACTTAACTGTTGGTATGGTGTTCTTGGGGTGGTGGGCAGTGCCATTTCTTCTCCAAACATGGCGTGTAGAATGACTGCCAAAAAGTTCAATTTTGCTTTCATCTGACCATACTATAGTCTCCCAATAATCCACAGGCTTCTCCAAATGCTTTGAAACTACATTACCTGCTGATGCAAGGTCTTCCTGAAGTTCTGCCCGAGTGGTTCTTGGCTCTTGGAGAACTCTCCTGATTATTCTTTGGACTCCTCGGACAGGGATCCTACGTGGAGCACCTGATTGTGGCCGGTTTATGGTGAACTGATGCTCTTTCCATTTCCGGATAATGACCCCCACAGTGCTCACAGGAACATTCAGCATTCTGGAAATGCGCCTATAACCATTCCCATCAAAATGCTTTTCAACGATAAGATTACGAAGATCTACAGAGAGTTCTTTGCTTTAACCCATCATGAAGTCTTTCCTGTGTGCCTCCTAGGTAATGAGAAGCCTTTATAGGCCATCAATTAGGACTAAAGCAGCTGATATCAATTAGTACTGATAGGGGGCAGGGTTTCTCTCTCAATACTGGCATATTTCAGGTGATCTCCTGGCTTTCTATGCCATTTTGCACTTTGTTACCTTCATGTTTTCAATACTTATTCCCTGTGTCATTTCACTTTATTTATTATAACTGAACTTGTATACTTAAATGTTCTGATTTCTTTGTATGAATTCAATATTTGGCTTGATGGCTACATCTGGTGGAAATTTTGTGTCAATAGCCCACTTAGAAATCCCCTTACTGATAAAAATGCTCATGTGTCAAATACTTATTTTCCCAGCTGTATATATAACATATAATAGGCAGATTTTCAGTCACAATACTTAGTTTATAAGCTTCATAGCCTGTATAAATGCTTAAGTCTTACATTCTGTCAGATACAAGTATTTCCATTTCTGTGTCTATGTAAACATATGAACATGTGTGACTGCTGGAACCAAACTTTAAGCACACACATAGGCAAGTGATCAATTAATTTATATGTACAATTGATTTTCCTTAATATATTTATACAAGTTCATTTTAGCACTGCGACTTGATTTAACTTGACTCGAAACTCGACTCGACTTGACTTGTTTAGGGTGAACCCTTGACTTGACTGGACTTGCTTGATTTGTCTAAACTGTGACTTGATGGTTAAGACTTGAGACTTGCTTGGACTTGACCATATGTGACTTGTCCCCACCTCTGCTATTTAGTGTATTGGATTGTTTGAAATATGAATTTTCCTTTTAGTTCAATGCTCCATGTGAGCTCACTGTTCTCTACTGAATACACAGTCTGTGGACTGTAGAAATCACCATTTTATGATCAATTTAAAATGTGGCAGTCTTACTCATCAGGTTCAGTCTCCACTGTTTTCAGACACTGTTTTACAGGTAAAACAGTGTCAGTGATCCAGCATTAAATGGCAAGTGGGTCAAACAAAGAGACTCCAAAATTGATGCCCTGCTTAAAGATCCTAACAATGCCTACCAACCAGATGGAACATCCCAATAACCAGCTAGAATACCCTCACAAAACCATTTTCAGCTTTCTGTTAGATGGCAGCAGATTTTTATACAGAATGTCCCGGTACATTTCTCCATTCATCCTGCCTTCAATAATATGAAGTCTGCCAGTACCCCTTTCTGAAAAGCAGCCCCAAACCATGATGCTTCCACCCCCAAACTTAACTGTTGGTATGGTGTTCTTGGGGTGGTGGGCAGTGCCATTTCTTCTCCAAACATGGTGTGTAGAATGACTGCCAAAAAGTTCAATTTTGCTTTCATCTGAACATACTATAGTCTCCCGATAATCCACAGGCTTCTCCAAATGCTATTTATGTGCAAAATGAAAATTCTTTCATCATTTACTCATTCAGTCCCATAGTAGGGGAAAAAGTCAAAACTGCCCCAGAAATCTTTGCTGTCCTACATTCTTCAAAATGTCTTATTTTGTGTTCAACAGAACAAAACAATTATAAAGTAATTTTTACAACTAGTGAATGGGGTGCCAGCTCTGTTTGGTTATAAGCATTCTTCCAAATATCTTTCTCTGTGTTCATCAGAACAAAGAAATTAATACAGAATTGAAACGACTGTAAATGACAGAATTTTCATATTTGGGTAAATTTACCTTTAAAGAATAGTACGGACACTCAAAACATGCAAGCACAGTACTCAAGCAAATATTACTTCCCACCTCTGAACTAAATAAATCCCAAAATCAAACACCACAAATTGGGTTTTACTAATATAATTAGGGCTGCAACTAACAATTATTTTAATAATTGATTAATCTGTCGATTCTTTTTTCGATTAATCGATGAATCGGATTAAAACTAAAAACACGAAAAGCATTCATTTCCAACCCTTTATTCATAAACAGAACTAAAATCTTTATAAAGTGCACAAACATGTTGCTCCTTGAACATCCCTGAGCTGTTATAATAATAATAAAATAAAAATGGACTAACACAAAAACATACACATGTATGCTTTACATCTGCCAAATATATAGACTTTTTTTAAATAAAGTGCCACCTGAGCTGCCAGAACAATACATAATTTATAAAAAATAAAGAACAATACAAATCAGAAAATTTAACAGGATTTGTTTGAATGTCAGAACTTGTTCTCTACACTAAACTGCAGAAGCACACACTCGCAGATGCACACTTTTGCAGATGCACAGACAAACAAACTCTCACACTGACACTCTCTCTCTCAAGTTCACTTGAAGCTTATTCATTAAATTATTACCATCATTGTAGTAAGTGCAAGGTTCATTTATACACCACATTTAAACACAGCTTAAGATGACCAAGTGCTATAAAAGAACTTTAAAATAAAATTAAAAAGTACAACACACACAAATATAATTGTCAATAATAACCTATATGGCAGAAAGCAGAGAAAATACACAGCAAAAATTGCTTTTCTAACTTTTTCCTGTTGTTAGTCCAAATATCAAAAAAATCTTAAATCAAAATACATTTACCAGACACATGAAATAGCATAAGAAATGATGTCTTGTTTTCTGGAAAAAACACCTCAAAATTAAGTGATTGTTTACTTAAAACAAGCAAAATGATCTGCCAATGGGGTGGTAAAAATTATCTTAATGAGATATAATCTCAAATAGAAGTTTTAAGCATCACTTAATTTTCTCATGCCATTTTTCTTGTCAAGTAATCTTGATTTAAGATTTTGTAGATATTTGGACTGGAAACGAGACAAAATGACTAATTAAGAAAAGCTTTTTTTGCAGTGTAGCTATACATGACAACAAATAAAATGAATGGTTAAAAAAAGGCTAGTGAATAAAAACGTGTCTTTAGTCTTGCAATGCAAAGTACAAAGTAACTATACCACCCCTGCTTTACTACTGTTATTAACGAGCTAACGCTAACTTGTCAAACTGAATAAGGAGTAAACAGCAGCACCAGGGACATTACGTTCTTCACTACAAAACGGAACAAAAGTAGGATTCTGTAGTGACTTAACCTGCTGTTGAACTCCGCATCAAAGACTCCAACATGTTTGCGTTTCAGGTGCTGGATCATTGCGTGGTGCTCACGTGTCATGCCATGTCGCTTTTGCATATTTTGCAGTTAACGCACTTTTTCTGTTTATTTAGTGTGAAATGCTCCCACACCTTGGATGACTTGGGTCGCGTGGATTTCTCTTTCTCCGCCATGTATCTTTCCTCCGATGGTTTATTTTATTTTTGCACCGCCCTGTCTATGAGGCGCCGAACTCTGCTAGCATCAGTGCGCGAGAGAGACAGAGTGTGTTTACTCCGCTTCGCGCTCAAATAAAGTTTTTTTTTATAATCAAACGTCTCCGCGTCGCTCGACACAACGAATCGATAATGAAATTCATAGCCAACTTATTCGACTTATCGATTTAATCGATTCGTTGTTGCAGCCCTAAATATAATCTTTAATTTTGTCATTTAAAACACCTCTTCACTTTAAATTTTAAAACTGCACAGCTTGAAGACATGCATGCAAAACACGTTTGACTTTAAAAAAAAGCGCACATTGCACAGCACAGAGACGCATGCACTGAAAGACTACTCGATAATGAAATTCGTTGACAACTATTTTCATTATTGATTATTATCAAGTTTACCGCTAAGTTGTTGTAGCCCTACTTGTAAGTATTACTATCAGCAGTTATCGGGAAATAACATACCTTGGAATGTTGCAACTGACGAATCAGAATCTTGCATTACGAAGAATCGCATAATAAGCAGCTTTATACATTTAGGCTCTGATGTTGTTTAAACCACTAACGGTCCATGTCAGCTGTGTATGTGTTGTTTTTCACAACAGTATGCTAATTTTACCTGTTGGTTTGCAGTTTCACCAGTGAGTTTGGGGACATCAGAATCTCTTCAGCTTGAACTTCAGGGTTGAGCAGCTGTAGTTTATCATAAACCTTCAGGGACACAGTATTTCAATGCATTACACAATGCGTCAAATGCTTTTCTGTTCATGTTGAAGTTTATGTCATGAACTATAGAAGGAGATTCAGTTGACCTGAATCTGGATCTCATCGTGGAGCTCCAGAGCGTTGTCTTGTAGGTGACCAGCAAGAGGAACAGTGGCCTTCACCTGCACTCTCAGACCAGTTCGGCCTTTACTCCTGCCAAACACGCTCATGGCGAAGTTGTGTTCTGCGCTGAGCTGGACTGAAGCCTGCAGAAGGGATCCAGAAAACAGATAATTTTATTTTGGTTAAGTTGAAATGAGCACATGAATAATCAAATACACTTTCTAGAGAGTTTTATTTCTGACCTCTGTGTGGCGTGTGTGGATGTCCAGGATGTCTCTCTTGGTCACAGACCAGTGGAAGGTCAGTCCCGGTAAAGCATTACCAAAAGAGAAAGGCGTCTGAGTGCTGGTCAGTCCCATCACATAAACTGGCATCTACAATAGCGAGAGATCAGGCGAAAACTTAATGAGCCTCAAGTGCCAAATTACTCCTCTAAAACATCTTGTTCATGTATTCACCTGGGTTTCGGTCTTCATTCTGGTAATGGGAGCTCTAATTCGAATGGCTTTCAGCTGGACAACCTCAACATCCACTTGATCCTGTTAAGACGTCATTTATTAACACTGAATAGTACTGATTTATCTTACATCTACATCTGACTGTAGACCCTCACCTGTGACACAACCACAAGTTTGCCTGTTTCTGTGTCGACTGCTTGAACCACGCCGGTAACGGTCATGTTGCCCACTGAAAGGCCCTGGACATGACCCAGACTGTTGATGGAGGCGATGTTCTCGTGGGACAAAGAAAAGAGGATGTTGGACTGGGGCTGTGGTCCGCCCTCTGATGTGATCTACAAATGAACAGATGCACTTTCATTAAAACGTGTCACATGTGAAAAATAAAATACAGTGACAAGTCAAAAACTTTAAATCTCATCAGGTTCGTCATGTCTCGTGTGTGGGACCAGTGACCTATTGAGCCTTTTAGAAAATGATTATTACATTAATACATATATTTTACCCTTAATCAATAATTTTTTTGTTGCAACATTAGCATGAATTACCTGCATCATTGCTCCCATTATAAGAGTGACCTTCCTGGGCAGCAGCCTGAAAGGTGGAAAGACCTAGAGAGAAAAAATCTGATGTAAATAATATTACATTGAGATAATTCAACAAAACTTTAAGCAAGCTATCACAAGAAAAGCTATTATGCAGGAAGCTTTACTTCTATTTGCTGGAGAACAGAAATTATTTTTCTGCCGTTTTTATCCGTCACCGTAGCGGACACACTGGTCTGTCCGATCACCAGACCTTTGACCAGAAATGTGGCTGTGTCCTCCTCCGAGGAATCTGACAAAGCTCTGAAAAACAACCAAGTTAATGGCGCTTACAGGCAGCAAAATAGAAGTTCAGAAGACTGAGACTAACACACAGTTACTCACTGTAAAGAGATTATAGATGATGCTGGTCTCAACTGGAGATTCATGACAGAGAAATATTTGGACTGGAAAGGCTTTCTGTTACCATCCAAAACCCGAACATATGCTTTGACGGACTTGCCAATCTCTACCTAAAATGAAATTGTACGAATCACACTTCATATCTCATCTAGTATGCCGTCTAGTGAAAGTCTCCTTTCTTTAAAGGGATCATATGCGGTGAATACATGTTTTTCTTTGTCTTTGGTGTTATACGTTGGCCATGCATGTATTAGACACGTAAAATTGCAAAAATTAAAGTGTTGAAACAAAAGATGCATTCTATCTAAAAGCGATTGCTCAACGAGACCTGCCTGAAACGTCTTGTGAAACCACACCCTCACGAATGTACATCATTTCGTGGTATGATTTGACCAAGACCCCCCTAATGTAAACGCATGTTAGGTGGGCATATTTGTAAATCTCATTGTATCGTCGCTGCCGCAGCCATGTTGCGGAGACGCTGTGTGTTTCGTTGCGATAAGAAAGCCTCTTTGTTTGCCTTGCCAAAAGATGTGACAACTAAAAACGAATGGTTACATTTTATTTACAACACTGTTCCAGAAAAGTACAATCCGAATATTCAAGTTTGTGCAGCACATTTCACCGAAGAATGCTTCATGAACCTGCAAGATATCAAGATTGGCAATGCACGAAACCTTTGGTTAAAAAGTGGGGCCACTCCAACCATTACAACTTCGCATGAAAGGCGCTTCAGATTCGCAATTCGCAATATTGTCATTGTAAGTATATTGTCATTGTAAGTATATTGTCATTGTAAGTATATTGTCATTGTAAAAGACTTTGCTACGTACTAACGCGGGTTGAGTTTATCGTGTGTTTGTGATCTGCAAATGTAGACATGCGCGCAACGCGAAAAAAGACAACATAAGTCCTAATAATCAGTAATAATGTTCCAACTAGAGGCAACAAATGTCGTGTTTATAATGGGATTTATTGTCTTTGCGGAGTGGCGACGAGACGTGGCGTAACACTGGTGGATCTAGAAGGGCCAATGCACTCTCGACAGTTATTATGTTACCATTCCCTGCTGTAATGCGAACTTGTTTCTATCTCAAACAAACTCTGTATGATGTATATGGTTGTTTGTTTATAGTCTTTATAACGTCGTATATAAAAGGTAAAACAGTAAGCTAAAGTTTTTAACTATTTAAGATATTTTTTGAATAAAACCTTCCCAATCCTTTATATCCTGCTCAAGTCGCGCTGGCAAAGTTGATCTATCGGCTGGATCATCTTCATTTTCCGTATCAGATTCGAGCTCGAATTGATATAAGGAAGTACCGATGACATTTTATCACCTGTCAGTACAATCGCTTTGGAACCAGCTGTTCCAAATATGGTAAGAGGCGTTACATTTCTGCTTTAGTATTCGACCAATCACTACGCACTAACCAACTGGCCAATCATAGCACACCTCGCTTTTCAGAGCGATGAGCTTTGTGAGCTTTTTCTGAGAGGCGGGGGAAAGAGGAGATACAAACATGCACGGTATGTGGAAAATACAGCGTTTTTAACCTTAAAACGTGTATACACATTACATTACATCTTAAACAAATGATAATATTCATTTTAGGCATGTCATTTGACCATGTCTTTGAAATCACTGACCTTGTCGACGACACGCACGACAACCTCCAGAATATCAGCAATGTGTACAGTAGCAATGGCAGGGGAAGGAAAGGTCAAGCAGAGGTCATGGACCATTACTTGCAAGACCCCCGCCTGCGAGGGAACCACCTGAGTTTAACATAAGATTAGGTTTGAATGAGACACTGGAGAGTTCAGGATAGAAGAATGCATGGTTTACTCTGAAAGTCCAAATACAGGAATAATGCTGGTTAAAAAAAGCCAAACAGCACATTCCTACTTTTAAATCCATGAAGGGCCAGACCCAGGTTACTTCCATTTTGGCTTTGCCTTAGTTTTAAAAAGCTTTAGTTTACCTTAAATTTTCTTGAAATATTACCTGAGCAATCCCCTGGAACTCCTGAAACGTGACATCTGCGATTCCCTTGACACTTGCATTTACATAGAAATGACCTGAGCCTTCTCGCAGAGTCAGATCAGCCTGCACACACGACACACAACATGTGTGAAGCACAAATGTAAGCTCTTATAGAGCAGAACAAACAGACATGTGAGAGATCTTACCCTGATATCAGGATGGTTGTATATGGTGATGGTGTTAGGGGTCACTCTCACATCCTCCACTAACAGAAGATCCAGCGTGGCAGAGACTGGGCTCAGAGGATCAAACTAAAATACAAAAATCAGAACCATATTTCAGATTCAGACTGACTGAACGACAGAATCAGAATGTCATTCCATAACAACTATAAAAATAAAGAGAAACAAAATGTTGGGATCGCTTTCCGAGCCATTTGTTGAGAAATCAATAATAGTGCCAAAAAGTATCTGGTGCTAATCGCATCCCTGCATGTTGTTTGGTTGTGCTGATGTCCTCTTTAACAATGTCCAGTGTGCCTTAAACCGATACAGAAGTTAGACTAAAATTTGTCCAGAAAAGACGTCAGTTCTCTCAACAGAGTGACAGCTTCTCCAGACCACTCTAGTCTTTGAATAATTTCACGTACCCTACAGTCTGTTTTTTAGAAACTTTCAAACTCTAAATCAGTTCTTAGAACTTAATGACCTTTCATAACAAGGGTAAAAATGAAAGAACCCAAAGTCTTATCTGAAAGTAGAAACTATATGTGCAAACCAGTTGAAAGGGAGATAATAAAATCTGTCATTTATTCACACTAATGTCAATAACTGTTAAGAAAAATGCCCATACAATAAAAAGTCAATTTTATTTAGTCAGAATCGCAGACAGGGTTGGAATAACACGAGGGTGACTAAATGATGAAAGGACTTTTTGGCAAAAGTAGGTGCAAAGAAAGTAGCCTGGTAACCACGACACTATGCGTTCAATGGCACCCGACTCCAATTCTTAAAAAGGAATCAGTGGTTGGTAACAAACTGCTCTATAATGTCAGAATTTCAGTTTCCTGTGTTTATTTGCGTTGTTGTAGTGATGATGTGGGGTAAAGCGTGTGTGGTTGCACAGTATTAGTCATTTCCTCATTGAGGAAATGAAACTAGAGCTTGTGTTCACTACAAAATTATGGTTCACAGAGTTCGAGAACTTAAGGCTGAACGCTTTGGTCCATTTCTTCCTACATGCACCTGCTGGGCTACTTTATATAATTTGGCTGTGAAATGTCAAAGGGAGTACCACCACAAGTATTAATGAGATCAAATTGACACTCCAAAGAAACGCACCCCTCTCAAAACAGCTGCTTCCTCCAGATGAGATGTTTGATAGCCCACAGCTGTTACCGTGATGGCGGCGATGCCTGATTCACGATGCACAAGAACGGTTTGACGTCCTGTGGAGTTTACCACAACCCCATTAATTCACATGCATATTAAATAAACAAACAGGAAATGTTGTAAGTGTATCTGTAATATTTATCATAAGGTACCGTGAAGTTTTTTCTGCTTGACGTCGTCCTCGTGCAAGTATAACTTCATAGGCATTGTCGGTTCGATGCTCGCCAGAGACACTTTAGATGAATCCCAAATGAGACTCAAAGAGCTGAAGTTATCAAACTTCCTGCCCTGGTGGTCAAAAGCTGCCACGTCCAGCTCTGGGTTGTGATAATTGGAAACTGGCACCTACAGATAACAAGTACAAACGCTGAACATCATAACATAAGACATAAGATATGCTTGAGGGTTTGACTGCTCACCACTTGTTTGTTTTGCTGCAACAGCGGGCAGGACACGTCCAGCCGAGGGCTCGTGTAGATGGGGCTCAGCGTGAGACGTGACAGAGGTGCACACACAAACTTTACCACAGCTGGTTCCACGGCAGGGAAGGGATTTGTTACAGTGGGCTGGTTACCAACAGTCATGGCCAAAACCTGAGAAATCCCAAATAATCAATTGACGATTTCTCTTCCATATACCTTCTAGATCACTGTTTCGGAAATCTCCCATTTACCTGCTCTCTCAAAGAACGACATGTGGCTCTGATCAGATGTCTAGAGTAGGTTCGAGAGGCTGGTCCCAGAAGGGACAGAGTCACACTGTTGTGGTCTTCAGCCGTCAGGTTTCGGAAGAACTTAGAAGGCTCTAGCACCCATGGTCTAGGGCCGCCTTCAAAAGTCATGTCTTTAGAGGAGCCCAGCGTCACCACGGACACAGGGTCAATCGCCTGTCAAAGCACACAGCAGTTGACCACTTCTCAATTTGTTTTTGCGTTAGATCATAAACAGAAACACAACATGAAAAATAACTTGCCTTGAGTGGTGGGTAGGCAGCAATGGTGATCTTTGCACTGAGGTGGATGTTGCTGTGGGTGTAACTAACCAGAAGGTCGGTGTATCCAGGAGTCAAGGCCTTGACTCTTACTCCACTGCAGTGGGTCTGTCCTGGCGCTAGTCTCCCTGAACAAACAACATTTTTCATAGCGGAAACATTTCTTAGTGGAACGGAATGGGACAAATCAGAGCATTATGTCTGCGTTAAAGGTGCGATGAATTAAAATTTTAATCCAAGCTATTGTTATATAAGAGGGAATCATATTCACCCGAACATCAAGTAAATGTCAGAACTGAAAACGCCCTTGTTACTGAGATTACATCGGTTATTGACACCATGCCCAGCTAACGCCAAGTTCTGGAATGCACCTATCTATGACGACGCTGATAGGTTGAACACTGTCTGACTCCATAGAAAAACATCAATGACTACTTCTATAGCCCCGCCCACTGGTTCGCACATGACAGAACAAGTGGCGCGGAACCAGATAGAGCGAGCAAACAATAAACAAACACGCCCTTAAAGAGAGCTAAATATTGTGCCTTCCCGGTTATGGAAAAATACAGTCGCTGCATATCCTTCCTTCGGATTCCGATATTAGGAATGCAGGCTTAAAGTTTATTTTTAAAGACGTTCCAGGTTATGTGGGAAAAACATGAAGCATTTGCTCGTTTCATTTCTCTGAGGATTACTTCGTGAACAAGGCACAGGTAAACACTGAATTTGTGGAGAGTATTAAATTAAAAAGCAGTGCCGTGCCTTCAATTGGATCCGATAGGAATGGCCCAGCAATCTTATGTGAGTAAAACATTTTGTACAATGCATCACTATGCTTTGTTGGAGATCGCTTAATGTGCCCCGAGCACTATTCGGACCTCTAGTCATTTGTATTAATTGCAGAGGTTGTCTGTGATCTTAAGTCCGTATGAATCGCCATCATTGTGATTTGGTGGGCTCATATATAACTGTTAAAGGTTTTATACACCCTTTGCGAATAAAGGAGGCTGCTTTGAAGTGTTTTGGTATTATTCCGGGTGATATCCATTAGTTACCGGGAGTCTCCCGTTTGTTTTTTTTATCATGGAAACTCTCGTAACATTTGAGACCCGCGATCACAGTGATCTTTTGTCCGGTTCGGGATCATGGGTCTCAAATGCTGAAAGTTACGGTCATATATCATTAAACGCAATACGAGTATAGGCTATACAAACCATACGCAAAGCCTTGCCATCACATCCGGGAAATAGGTCAGTAAATTTGTTTAAAATCATGCCGTGCGATTGTGTCACATGAAATACTGATGTGGGGAGGTCATTTATATATCACACAAGGTCTTATGATAATACTAATGCCATTTGAAAACTGTGAATGGTGCTAATGTATAACCTAACGTTACGTCTCGAACCAAATTCACAGAAACCTCCAACTATGCAAACTGCCATCCAACGAAGCGGTGGGCGTTTACTTCCAAGTGTCTTCAATGCGGCACGCCCATTAAAACAGAGTTTGCAGAGCTTGCCTCAAAACCTGGGTAGAAAATAGCCCATTACTTATTGATTTTGATATTTTTGGATGTAAAAAAAACCCCGAACGTCATAGGTAGTTAAGTTTAAAAAAGTGCAAATTCTAAGTGCAAATGACACCTTGCTGCATTAGCAAAAAAAAAAGTTGTTTAACTATCGAAGGGCTTACAATTTTGTCTTTAAGCACTTACTGTGAAATACAGCATACGTCATGATACAAAAAGCATTATTTTGTCACACCGGATCCAAGTGTCCATCTTTCAATCCAAACGAAATATCTGTATACCCCACGCTAACTGGCAAAAATAGATGGCAGCCAAAATCGTACTTTCACCAGTTAGAAACCTATGGACATGCCCAACAGCTAAAACATGAATTGTTGTGTGCCTACCATAGTCATGATATTCATCTGTGCAGCGTGCTTATGGCTTTAAGCTGAACTCTACTTACCCTCCAGCAATTGGAAGATGCCCACGCTCTCCATCTCCACCTGCATGTCAAAGTGTGAACAGTCACTGAGAGTCACTCTCTCTCCGTTCAGTTGACCAAAGATCCTTAGTGGAAGATCAAGACTGAGCCCCACGCGAGCTTCTACAGCACAAGGGCTAAACTCCATCCCCACCGGCTCAATAACATACACCTGCACAAGATAACAGCTGAAGGTCTACATACAAGTCAAGCACATCCACACCACCTTAACAATTTGTTGGCATCACCTTCATGTCTCCGTAGTGCAGTTGGTTTCTCATATCATGGGCGTAGATTGAGCTGACACCAACATCTCTGACAGTTGTCATCAGTCCTTTCACTGTTACCATGGCAACCGCTGCATTAGTGGACGACCAGCTAAAGTTTCCACTTCCGCCGGTTGCCTGAAACAAATTTAGGTTAATCTATTTAAATTAATACTACATTACTCCAGAGATAATTAACTTAAAATCTCTTTACCTTGATGGTATACTGGTATGCCCCCTCTTTAGGTTGCCATGGAAATGTGAGGATGGCAGGTGTGAGCACTATGGGGTTGTAGATTTCAACATCCTGCTCATTACGCACAGGAACAGTGAGAAGATGAACGCTGCCTGCCTGCAGCACAACACATAATCTCTGGTGTCTGAATTTCAGGTAAACAGAGAACATCTCCATAATGACAGAAAGAAAAACCATACTTGATCAATGACCACTTTTAGCGTGCCGTCAATAATAGTTTGACCATTCTTCAACGCTTTCACATAGTGGTAAGATCCGTTGAGAGACGACTCCAGAACTTCAAAGTACTCCACAGGGAATGTTGTTTCTATACGAATATTCTGTAAAATAAAAAAAATCATATTATATTCTCAATGACGTTGTACTGTAACTGTGATTGCAAAGAAACGTGGTGCTCATTTAGTAACATTTTATCAACTTCAGACACTCTTCAAAGAGTTAAGTGTGTAGACGGTGGGCTTTTCACCCAAAATTGAAATTCAGTGATAATAATTCACTCCCTCCTTACTCTATACACCAGTGAGAAGCAATAAGATACGATGTTGTTGTTGTCGTCATGTCGCCATATTTGTTTGCTTATGCATGACTTTGTCAAAATTTGTTCATACTGAAGGTCTGGGAACTTAGGCCTCTTTCTTTGGTCAAGTGAAGGCGACTCGCACGTGTCCTGGAAATTCTAAAAGTTATTATAGTTATATACCAAGCTATATACTATTAACTCTTTCACCGCCAGTGACGATTAATCTCGTCATAAAAAAAACGTTCCCCGCCAAAGACGAGTTATTACGGCAATCTGTGTTTGTACTGTTATACAGCAGGTGGCGCTGTGAAACACCTTTGGGAAAAAGTACAGAATCCCATAACTTAGAACAGAAATCTTCAATAGGCGGACCGCAGTCCGTATTCGGACCTTTGCTTTGTTTTATCCAGACCGCGAGACATAGCCTAATAAACCATTTAAAATTTTTAATTGGTTGTTTAAATTGAGCTTACAACAGAGAATCACATCACATACTCTCTCAGGAACATTTACTGTATGTAATTTATATTTTGCCTATATATCCTCTTATATCTTTATTTTGCGGCAAACGCGCTTCATTTTAACCCTTTCAGCTCTGTGCACACTGCTTCTCTCCCGCCAAAGATGCGCAGCATGAAGAGCAGCAAACACATGCTTATTTTCACAACACTAGTGCAGTTACGCAGATACGCAGAGCAGGTAAATGGACACACAACCGTAAACAAAATGCAACAAGCATCAATGATTAATTTCAAGCATTAATTTCATCAATATTGACTGAATAATATCAAAATCTTAAAGATATTCTTATATTTTCACAGAATATTCTGTAGGATGATTTTATGAAGGATACGTGCGGGGTTTTCACAAGCAGGTTCACATTTTGTAATGAACATTGTTTTAATTGGGAAATTATTTAAAGATATAAGTAGTTCTGGTATGAAAGTGAAAAGGTGAAAATGGCATGGAAAGGATCATTTTGTAAGTAACTGTTTTCTGTTAATGATTTTAATTGTTATATAGCATTTTAATCGTTACATTACATTTGCTGTTTGCATATTGTCAGTAGTTTTTTTTATTTACAAATATTAATAATCAGACTTCAATTAAGAGAACATTACCCTAAAGCCACAGAGCTTTATACATACATATATCAAAATATTAAATACATGACCTGATAAAAGATAATTTCTTTTATACAGTATATCCAACTGGGCTAAATTGATTAAATATTAATTTATTTTCAAACAACATATTGTCCGGACCTCCGTTTGGAAGAAAATATAAAGACTGTACTTCTTGGAACTTTAATTGAATACCCCTGACCTAGAACGTTTATATTTTATCTGTTTTCAATCATTGTTCTGAGTCTAATCTGGGCGGAATCTTTGACAACATTTTTGACAAACTCAGCTGTTTAATCAAAGTGATGCATTTTTGATGAAACCTACCCAAATTTAAGGAGTAATAAAAAAAAGAACAAATGAAGATAGAAGAATATGGTTTATTTCGTTTAAAAGCAGAGACTCGGCTCTTTCATTGGACATATTGTTTGTCCATATATTCATTCAAGACAATGTACTGTGAGCCGTTAAAGTTTGGTGAAAACGTTAAAAAACACTGGCGCTGCTGGCAACAATACTTATAGAAAGAGTTATAGAAAGAGTTATTACTATAAGTATTAGTAATCTTGAGCCCCCCCATTGAAAGTCAGCTGGGCCCCCCTGCTGAGAACCACGGGTCTATACCATCTAGGTTTTTCTTCTACTATGCCTGTACTTTTGCATTGGACACTCTTGTCACCTAAACAAAATCATAAAGTAATCATACTTGGCAATAAAGCTCTTTCTGATTCAGAGTTTTAAATGTTCAATGCAACTTACATCAGACAGATGAATCTTGTGGCCTGACTTATCAAACACTTCAATGAAGATTTCGTATGTTCTTGCCGTCTCAAGTACCCAGCGTTCCTCCGGCTGAATCTTAAACGCTAGTATTCAAGACAATCAAGAGAGCTTTCGATTACAGTACAATTAATGTCATCTTTTATAAACTTCTTGTTTTTATGAACCTCTAACATAAGCCAAAAATGATCTCCAATCAAAGTAATGGTCTTCATGCAAAACTGTAAACTAAGGATGAGACTAACCCAGGTATCCAGGCTCCACCACATATATAGTGCTGTTAGGGAGACGAGAAACTCCCTGCATTCCCAGACCTTGACATTCAGAATGAAGGAAACACAAGGGTGATGGTGTTTTTTTTATGTTATTGAAGAACCCCATTTCTTCAAAGAAAGAATGTTAAAGTAGTTCACTACAAAATTTTAATTTCATGACAATTCACTCACCCACAGTAAACTTTCTAATGTCGAAAACAAATTGAGGCTTTTGATTTAAGCATTCCAGGGTTCTTCTCTATATAATGCAATTCAATGGGGGCTGTTGGTTGAGGTCCAAATTTCAGTTTTATCGCAGCTTCAAAAGGTTCTAAACGACTCTAGCTGATGAATAAGGGTGTTGCCTAGCGACAATCATTAATTAATAATTTTCCAAGAAATAAAAAAAAAAGTATACTTTTAAAATATAAATATATGGCTTGCACTGTCTGAGTGTCTCCAGGAAGCGCGCTCCACAACTTTAGTATAATGCAATCAATTTTGAATGTTAAGCTTGACACAGATTAAAAAATTCCTGACAAACACACGAACTGACCATTTTAAACAATAACCTTGCACAAAGACATGTAAAGTGTCATTTAACATCAAAGAACTTTTGAATGCTCTTCTTTCTCCACACTTGTAAACACTGTGTCGGAACTTCCACTTACATCATATGAATGTTGTACGTGAAGTCCTGGATGTGCTACATGGAGGCACTTAATACAGCCATTTGCAGTATTTACGTTTAAAAATTATAGATATTTTCCTGTTTTCTTGGAAAATGAAAACCGTAAGCTACTGTGTCGCTGCTCGCTAGTCTCTTGCTACAAGGTCGTTAGAAGGCGTTCCTAGCTTTAGTTGCTACGCTGCTGTACTACTATTGGTAGTCGCTCCCAAAAGTTGCTCATGCAAATCTCAATTTGTCGTTTCGCTAGACACCCCCACTTCCTGTCACCAAGAGTTCCTGTCGCTCATGTCGCCAGCTCTCCATTGAAATAAGACATATGTAGTGACTGGATCATTGAGAAAAGCCTCACTCCCTTTTGTCCTGGTTTCTAGATACCATCATCAAAAGACCATAGCAAACATGGCTCCATGGGGTCTGGTTTTAGGTTTTGAACTCACAGAGAGTGTGATTACCATTTGGTTTCTCTGTAGGATATTTACGACTCATAGGCTTCAAAGCATTGGTGATAAGTTTCTGTGTCATCTCTAACTTAACATCTGAGGCTAACCAGAGAAACTTCTCTGACAAATAGGAACTTATGTGATTTAAACTATCCTTTTCTGTAAATGTATCTAAATGTCTAGGTTGTGTGTTGGCACTCGCATCATTTTAAATAGTCTGTAACTGTTAGATATACAAGTTTAGATTTAGGGTTAATTTGATGTATTCATACGTTGGGATGATTCACAGTTCAATGCCTTGCATGTTTCATATTTTACTACTCCTCTTTGAATTCCCTATATGATGAGCTAAGTTATGGACATAGTATGATGCATCCTATGTTTTTATAACAAAGTTTAGATATTAAATGCAAACTGACCATCCTGTCACAGCTATGCAAATGAGGCGCCATGAGAAACAAAGGAACTTTCTCTGGCAAACACACTTTCATGGCTTTGGCCCGCAGACCATCTGGGGGCAGGGCAGGTATGCATTTAAAACACCATCACCGATCCACTTCGGGAGTTAGATACCCTTTTTGGAATTAGGAATTGGAAGGAAAAGAGAGAGGACACGGAGGACACTCCAACGGACACCCCCGCTTGGGGAGTCCGATTAGGCCATGGACCTTTAAACTCAGAACCCAAACTCAGCGTTTCAACAGGACTGCATTCTGAAACCATTCAAGATTTCCATCCATGCGCATACGGATATTGGTCCAAAAACGAGATTGCAAGTATCTGTCTCTAAATATAGAGTAGCTGCGTTAAGAGCGTGGCTCTTTGTTAAAGATGATTTTATTGGTTTTCAGACATGTTTTACCTGCCTCGCGGCCATGCCCTCTCACTCTCTCTCTCTCTCTCTCTCTCTCACATTCTCCCTCTCCCTCTCCCGTTTGTTTCATGTATTTGTTTGTCCTCATTATGTTTACCATGTAGAGTAGAGTTTAATAAAAACCATAAAGGCATTTGTGATGGGTTCTCTGTGTTCACGCTCACAAACGGGTCACTTAAAAACTGTGTTTAGATCTATGCTACCTCTGCTCTTAATTCTGTTTTGTAAAGTCACGTTACTTATGGTCCTGAGATAACGTTAGTGTATAAATCATCAATGCATTTGCTGGACAAATACATATACATATTTTACAATTCTGATTAGCATTATAGTGATAAAAATCCTATGTGTAATGACGATTATTATACGTATTTTCCTTTGAGCTAAACTAATTCCTTGACTGAAATTGACGATTTTAAATAACTCATTTCATGTATGTGATCTTGATAGATCTGGTGGAGAATCTTATTTTGGTGAGTTAAACTCATCCTTATTTTAACATGCAGCTAAAATCGCTTCACATATGACATTGCCTTGCTTTGTCGCAAACAGTCCCCCGTTTAAGTCCATTATATGAATAAGAACCCTGGAAAGCTTTCCTCAAAAGCATCAATTTCTTTTCACCAGAAGAATAAAAGACATTGCGGCTTGTAAGACGTGGGTGGGTGAACAATGAAATTTAAATTGTATTGTGAACTACTCCTTTAATGACATGATGTCTCCAAAACATGCAATTGATTATGTAGTTTTACATGTTTAAAGGGGTCATATGTTACGAATACTTGTTTGTCTGTGCCTTTGGTGTGTTATAAGTTGCCAATGCATGAATTACACGTAAAATTGCATAAATTAAACTGTCTGACAAAAGATGCATTCCATCTAAAAGCGAATGCTCACCCAGACCTGCAAGTGTGTGGGCATACCTGTCAGTACAATTGCTTTGGCACCTGATGTTCTAAATATGGTAAGAGGGGTTACACTACAGTCACACGCTTGCAGTTTTCGACCAATCTTCGCACTGGTTAACTGCCCAATCATAGCACACCTCGCTTTTAAGAGCAACAAGCTTTGTAAAGAATCCGCACATTTCAGAGAGGTGGGGCAAAGAGGAGATACTAACATGCACTGTTTGTGGAAAATACAGCGTTTTTTAACCTTAAATCGTTTATACACATTGCATTACATCTAAAACAAACGAAAATATTCATTTTAGCCGTGTCCTATGACCCCTTTAATGATTCTGACAGAGAGTGAAGGATACTTTTGTGGTCCAGCACGATGTTGGTTTGACCGTGCTGAACGGCAAACACTGTCGAGATGCTCTGCTCTAAGTTTGCCACAGGGACCTCTGGGTTTCCATCAGGCGTGACTGCACTGTTTTGGAGGTTAAGCTCATACTGGTCACATGGCATGGACAGCTCTAAAAGAAAAGGACAAGCTTTCATGCATCTGTGATATAAATACTACATCCTCTCCTGTTAAAATCGGACACAGCCTGTAGTCCCAAAACAGTACAGACGTTAGGTGGCAAACATGATTTTACAGCTAAGAAATAGATAAAAAAATCTGCGAAAGGAGGAGAAATGTTGACATTTTTCAGCCTGCTTCTGTACAAACATTGAATAAAAACAGCTTACCTGTGATCTTTCCCTGACGGATTTTCTGCACTTTGTATTTGATGGATGTGCCAGCGAGCAGATACACATCATAAGCAGGATTTAAGAAAACGTTTTCAAGAATCAGTAATTTGACTTCAGCAGCACCAACGTCCTGCAAAACATATATAATATTCAAATGAATTGGTTTGTTCCAAGCAATACTGACCTCTCACACCACTTCCATCCAGAACGACAACACAAACATGCTTGTCTAATGTCCATGCCATGACTATTACTACTGTAAATGAAAAAAGCAGACAAAACCTTATAATGAGCTTCTTGTATTTTGGCTTTGAGCTTAGCATGTCCCGTTTTGATTCCTGAAACCAGGATGATATCTCCCTGATGTCCTACTCGCTCCATCTCAGAGATGTAGGTTGGAGGAGTGTACGCTGATTCTGCAAAACGCAGAACTCTGCCAAAAATGCGTCACAATTACACCATCAAACAGTCAGGTTTGTTAAAATAAAGAAATGCTTTCAACGGCCACACCATGTCTTCATAGGTTTATTTCAGTCTACAATTAAAAGCGACAAAGGTCCAATGACTTTTCAGGATCAGCAGGGATATACATTTATATTATGGCAATTGGTTTTTGCTCATGGCAGGTTAAATATAAGGCCGTCATCACTCGTTCGGTCTGGTTACAACAAAGTTAAAAGAATGTTAACATTGAACCTGACTCTTACCGCAGTGAGTTGTAGGAATCAGGGAAACCTGACGTTTTTGCATCTTTTACAATAGTCCAATCGAACAACAGACTGGCGAGAGTACTGAAGGTATTTCCTGAAAGCAGAATGCACACATTTATCCAGAGTTCAAATTAATGACATCATTGTACAATGCTTCATAACATACAAGTACGATAGATTCCACAGGCCTGGGCCAATATCATTTATTTTCAATGAGAGCTCCGTTTTCGCCATGCATGATAAATCCATCTATTTATGAAAACCAAAGCAGAAACACCTACTACGGACTTTACTGTACAGGGTTATAAAGGGATAGTTCACCCAAAAATTGAAATTGCTTTCATTTACTCACAATCATTCATTTCAAACCTGTATGAATTGCAGAACACGAAAGCTATTTTAAAGAACTTTGGTAACCAAACAACATTGACTTCCACTGTATGGACACAAAACCACAAAAATATTTTCATTCATGTTTCACTGAAGTAAGAGTCATATACAGTGGGTACGGAAAGGATTCAGACCCCCTTAAATGTTTCACTCTTTGTTATATTGCAGTCATTTGCTAAAATCATTTAAGTTCTTTTTTTCCTCAATGTACACACAGCACCACATATTGACAGAAAAACACAGAATTGTTGACATTTTTGCAGATTTATTAAAAAAGAAAAACTGAAATATCACTAGGTCTTAAGTATGAACTTAAATTATTTTAGCAAATGGTTGCAATATAACAAAGAGTGACACATTTAAGGGGGTCTGAATACTGTCCGTACCCACTGTACATGATTTCAATGACATTTGCTGAATTAATTATCACATCTTTTTTTGGGGTGTTAACTATCTTTTTCATGTTCGCAGCACATACTTATACAACACACTCACCTTCTGAATCAAGCGCATGAATCTTGAGCTCCAGTGGAGAATCCTCCAAGAAAAGTTCTCGTGTAGTGGAGACAATCTGGATCTCACTAATCACATCCACTATTGCATCACAACGTAGCACCTGTCCTGTTGCTGAAAACAACACCACCTCTCAGATCACCAAGCTCATGACCCCCATAAATTCCTTCTATTGTTTTCCCCTACTTTGTACATCGCTTTGAATAAAAGCGTCTGCTAAATGACTAAATGTAAATGTATGGGACAATAATTTGTTACATAATAGTAAATGAAATAAAAGATATTGTCATCACTTATACCAGACAGATTAATGCACTACAATTTTGCAAAAAAACAAATCTTATCACCCTTATGCCATATATATTTATTAGAGGTGCTCCGATTGATCGGTTGCCGATCATAATCGGCCGATAATCACTTTGGGAAGTATGATCGGTGGTCTCTAAAAGGCCGATCCAGAAATGCCGATCAGATGACGCAAAATTGACGAGACATTTATTTTACGTGCGATGAAAATGGCTTCACCGGTCTGGCAATTCTACAAGGTGTGTGAAATAGACAATGCATTATCAATCTGAAACATGTGAACTATGCAAATTCCACGATGCGGGAAGCACCCAAAACATTTTTACACCAGCAACCTCTTTAGACATTTGAGGGTTAGTCACGTAAAGTAGTGCGAGTAGTTTTCAAAAGTTAGCCTCGCGCAGAGTGAGCAGGCAGTTCAGCAGCTCGAGCGGCACTCAGCTGCAGAGATCATGTCAACCGAAAATTCATTTTTTCAACCAGTGATGGAAAAATCTGAAGGCAATCTGTCATTTTGACGGACTACAACAAAGGCAATTTGTAATTGCCCTATTTAACATTTAGTGTCATTAGAATGTGATCTTGAATGGACTGAACGTGATTGTGAGCGGAAGGAGGTAGGCCATCGCGAAGGGACGTGTGTTTCCTATTCATTAGCTTACTCTCAAATCCCTGGTCAGTTTTGCTAAACATGCATGTGGTCAACAGAAACTCGAGGTGCATATGCATCCAACAATCCCCGCGTCCCGTGCACGCATACACACAGGTGCCCTGTGGTGCTGTCTTTACAGAGTTTTTACCTCATAAAATAGCGTCTTTTTGGATAAATAATAGCTTTCAGTAAGTGGAAAAATGTCTATCACTGCATTTTCTGTTCAGTGAGCGGCAGAAGCAGCACATATATGACCAAACCACAGCTTTCTTGTGAGTACAAAACACCTTTTACAGGCACCTGTCATTGTTACTGATTGGACATATGAACATAAACATTTGCTTGTAATTAGATTATTATTTTATGTCCGACAACAGAAACATTGAATAATAAATGAAAAGTCTAAGTCTACCGCAATCTCCCCTCAGCTGTAAGTAACAGAGACATTTTTAAAAGCATCGACCCTACTGCAAGGACAGTAAGAAGCATAAAGAAATATCAGATTATCAGATAAAATAATGTAAAAAATTTGCTATGATCACGACCACTTTATATTGTGGAAGACAAAGGGTTTATGGGACTGCTATATTTTATGAAAATATGTGGTAACACTTTCCTTGAAGCATGTATGTTTAATGCATTATTGAAGTAGTTTTTAAAGCATTGTAATGCATATTTTAATGCATTGTAATGTCTTATAGATAATTGTTATTACAGTTAATACATTATAACAATAAGCAATTCATTGTTACACTACACATTTTAAATTGGTTATAATTCTTTACAACAACATATAATGCATTACGACACACATTATGAATAATAATAATGCGTTATACCCTTTAATGACTCTTTATAATGCATTATACATACATGCTTCAAGGAAAGCGTTACCAAATATGTTACTTAAATTCATGAGACTTTCTCTTCTGGTACTGAGAAAGCTTCAAATAGCTCCTGTAATCGGTGATCGGTATCGGCCGATACAGCTTTCAGTGATCGGCTCCAAAAATCCCGATCGGAGCACCCCATATATATATATATACATACATTAGTGGTGGGCCGTTAACGGCGTTAACGTGCTGCGTTAACGTGAGACTCTTATCGCGCAATAAAAAAAATTCGCCGTTAATCTATTCTCAAAGTTGGGAGCTGGGTCTATACTACACAAGCTATGATGACTTTCACCTTGATATTTTTGCGCGGATGTATACCTATCAGAATTGCACTGTACCGGGCGAGAACGAGATTTTTCAACTCACGTGATTCTCGCAATTCGCGGCGCCTCATCATCTCATGACCAGGGCTTCGCGTTTTGCAGAATCAGCGTACACTCCTCCAACCTACATCTCTGAGATGGAGCGAGTAGGACATCAGGGAGATATCATCCTGGTTTCAGGAATCAAAACGGGACATGCTAAGTAGGTCTATCGCGTCTTTGCATTGATTTAACATGTAAATCACTCGCGCTTGACGCGCCATTCGCGTTTGGTCTGAACACAACATAACGTTACTGTGAAATTATGTGACGTGCTTCATGGATGCAGCTTTGAAGCCGCCGGGTTGCTTCAGGGAAAATTTATTTTTAAGAACCTTCCCAATGGAAACATCGACAAGACTAAGGTTGTTTGCACCTCGTGCAATGCGGAATTGGTTTAACAAAAAAAAAAAAAAAACTTCAACAGGTAGCTTTAGTTGAAACCAGTAAATTTGTATTGGTACCTAATGTATTATGGCTCCTGTATGACATTTCGCTTGTTGCTCCCTAACTCTTTGTAAGTTGCTTTGGATAAAAGCGTCTGCTAAATGACTAAATGTAAATGTACTTGGGAGCTCTTCCAGTCTCAAGTACCACCTAAACACAAAGCATCCCTTAGCTAATGCGGAAGTAAACACAAGTACATCTTATTGAACATAATTTATTTTCATCACCAATTATCATAGTAGAACAGCTTTCTCAAGCAGTTGTGATGTATTTTGGAAACAGGAGATGAGCCACTGGTCTAATGCGCCACCTGGCTTGAGACACCCGTTCTCAAAGACTTACTTTTAGTCATTATTTGGGTAGCACACATATTCTGAATGCCCTTGGCAGAATTCATATGAGCCATTTTAATTTAGATTAAAAAAAAAAATCTATGCCCACCACTAATATATATATATAAAATGTTCAATTGATATACATTTTTAAAAGGTATATTTATTTTAAGTTTAATAATATTAATAATCTTTTTTTATAATAAAAATAATGTAATACGTTTTTAAATGACTATTAAATCTTAAACGTTCTTAGTTTTCTGTATAGTGAAAGAAAAACATGATAAGCATTACATCACGGAGCGTACAGACGCGTGCGACTATGTGTAAATGCCCTCAGAAACGTTTTTGAGATTAAAATCCGATCACACAAGTCACTTGACGAAACTGGAAACGTGTAATTCATGCGTTTGTTGAGGCCACATATGTCAGGGCTTTACTCCTCCAAACGGAGTACCACTGGCTCTCAAGCTCAAGTTCTTTGTTTCAAATGAAGACACGGGGAAATCGCGCTAACAATGCGCTGTGACATCTGTCTTCTTGGCATGTCTACGGCTCAGCAAAGCTAATAGCGGACCTACTGCAATGGAATTTCGGTGCTAGCCATCAATTTATCCTTTCAGAAACTTATCTCATGTATGCTTAGCATCGGCTGCCAGTGCGCTTTGGAAAGGAGAAGATAACGGCACGACCGGTGGTTTCCCTGCCTTCTTTTAGACGTGACGTAAAAATACAAACGTAAAATATAAATAAGTAAAGAATAATGTTTATTTTTTGGGTGGTATAGCAGATCAGATTTATATATGTTTAGCTAAGACTTACTGGTGGAAGGCAAATGTGACACGCTAACCGAGGCGTTATTTCTACATTCAAGGGACATCCGTGCCCTCTGAAAGGGTGTTTTCTGCCGCGGGTTAAATTGTCAACAAGCTCCAGACTGTCACCACAACACGTAAACATGAAACTTTATAAAATAAAAACTACAAGCTTTGGATTGAGGTAGGCCTGCAATTTTTATTTGATGAAAAAACTTTGATGGAAATACACTTTTCTGGGGATTTTTTCGTTTTGTCATAATTTGTTAATTATTTCAGTTTTTTTCTTGCCTGTTTATTTTATCCTTTGGATTTATATCATTTAGTTTTTCTCCATTGTACAAAATGCCGTAGGTTCGTGAAAATGTGTTATGTGAATGCAGGTGCTGTTGTTGATGTATTCGTTATGCTATTGTTTGCATGTTAAAATAAATCTGTGAAATAAATGTTTGTATTTTTTTACGTGTCAAGGACCCTCGTCTATTGTACCTGTGTTCTCATTTCGAAAAGTCTGCGTCCTCCGGATGCCGCATGCGAAGGCGTATGCGGCGGACAAAAGGGACCTCCGGAGGACTCAGTCTTCGAAATGAGACAGAATGTATTTTTTTAATTCCAATTTACTATTAAAATCTTTTCGGTTCACGGTTAATGTTCGGATAACGAGTGTCGGTAAGGGAAATTAACCAAAATGAGCATCCCTATATGGAAGTCATATATATCAGGGATCAAAGTTTCTTTGTGATACAACAAAGCAGTGATTCCCAAAGTGGGGTCGTGACAAGGCTTAGGTATTGTCAGCTGTGATTCCTATAAATTCAACTGCGAGCTGATAATGTCGTTCTTTATTGTCATTTGTCGGATCGGTGACTAACACTCTTAAAGTGACCTGTTGCATAGTTCAGTAAGATTACATTTACATTTGGCAGATGCTTTGGATAAGTGACTTAAATTGCATTATTCTATACATTTGTTTCCAAGTATGTCCAATCCCCTGGGATCGGACCCACAACCTTGGCGTTGTTAGCACCATGCTCTTACCACTGAGCTACAGATAATCACAAAAATTTCAGAACTGTTATTACAAGGTTTCAAATAAAGACCTGACAGTTCTTTATTATTATTATCATTATTATTATTACAACATTATGTCTTAATATTTCTTATCTACTGCTTACTTTTAAGAGCTTGCTTTAAAAAAAAAAAACTATGCACTTGTACTGTTTCTATTTCTGCGAGTTAGAAGGTAATGGAAGTTTTATGAGAGAGTCTTTATGTGTGTGTGTTTATGTAGGTGGTGGGGATACGGTGGGACTCAAAAACATATTTCTCTACAAGGGGGGGGGGGGGGGGGGGGGGGCATGGGAAAAAACACTTGGGAACCACTGGCAGTAAGATAAGGCTTTTTTTTACAAACACCAAAACACAACCCAAAGTTTATAAGACTGATGAAAGCAGGTAGTAATAACTCACAGATGTCCTCGGCAAGTATAATACTGGTCAGTCTGGATGGCTGAGTCGAGCGGGCCTGCAGAACAGCCCTCTGGGAGCATTGATGTTCATTTACATCCACAGCCTCTATACTGGCGACCTCTGGCCTGTTGGATGACCTATGAAGAGAGCACACACTTAACTGAACAGTCTTCATTTATAAACTCCCTGATTTTCTTGCGCTGTGATGTCCTACACAGTGTCATCTGCAGCTGCGTTCAAACAGCCACTTTCTGTCACCAACATTCATTGTCACTTGTGGCACCGGAAGTCGGCAAGCTTCTACAATGGCACTACTCTGTCTGTCTGAAAGGCATTGCCATTCATGTATTAGGTAGAAGCTTTTTGGTAGAAGACCGTTTAGAACCATATGTACGAAAGCATCATAAACAATCGCTGGTGGCAATAACAAATATTTATGTAAACTGACCGGTCAAAGCAGAGAGCTAATGAAATAAATACAGCCCCTGCGGCAACTTAACATGCGACTGCAGATGCGACAAAATAATACTGAACATTTTCCTAACCTACAAAGTAAAGTTACACGTATTTTAAGTAGCCTTAGATATATAAAGTGACACATTATGACATATTTGTTTCAAAGCAGACATCACACATCCTCCCTCACGTCAGCACCACGTGCTGCAGCTTTCACCTACAAAGTTGTTTATGCATTGTCTACTTCAAGTATAATATTATTTTGTGTACTGAATTCTATGTTACTATGCATACATAGTACACTGCATAAGTACCAGTTCTGAAAGTTAAAATCAACTCTGAATGCAATAGTTATACAATGCACTTACCATCGATAGCACCCTTCGGTTGCTTCCAGTGTGAAATTAATTTTTGTGCTTCTTGAAAGAGGTAATAAAACTTTCGGGATATTGAGTTTCGCAGCTTGAGCGAGACTGCATGCGAACAGCACGATAGCGAGACCCTCCACAAGCAAGCGACTTTTTGCCATTATCACAGAACAGAAACGAAATTCGCCCTTTACTTTTATTTCCAGTGTTTATTATTTACGACTTCGCAATGTGTCCGCCGGTTTCGACTTTCCGCCACATCTCCGAAATATTTTTTAAGGTGCAACAGATCTAGCAGTATATTCACAAAACACGCCTTTGACCCAAAGTATCAGTTCAAACGAGTCACATGGAGCGCGTGCATGACAAGACCTACAGTAACATACGCGGGTTTTTACTTTCATTATTAACTCTGAACAGACTCATGTACTTCACATTTTCAAATAAGACAAAAAGTTGTTATTAATAATAAAACACTAAGTTATATCAGCAAAAGAAGCGAAAAGTTACAGCATGTTATAGAAAATGTTTGAACCAACATAGCCGCATGAAAATACCCGCCATATGCTCACTATTAAAGCGACGTGATGCATACTGGGAGATGACCTACGTCATTCTGATAAAGGATGACGAATTTCTTTAAAGTCACAACACCAAATGAGGCACACCCAAAGCTTTCTTTTGCTGATTGAAGCATCATTACATCGGTAACATTACGCTCCATGTCTTAAGTGCATGTAGCATAAGCAGTTAAATTTGTATTAGGCATTTGATCGGTGTTCATGAACTACAACCAAGAGCTAAAAGACACCGTTAGTTTGGCTTCACTGTTTTATTTGAGCATATAATAAATCGTGCTATTGATATTTGTAAAACTGCATTAATATCATACAATCTTGGAAATACACATATTAAAAAGAAACGGGGATTGTGTTTCATCCGGATTCAAAGCCCGATATCTTTTTTTTATTGTCAATTAGGTGTGATCTATAGGCTACTTGGATTTAAAAAAAGTATTGTGTCCTGATAATTATAATCTTGAAAGTTAGACTTTAAAATATTCAGTCCAGCTAACAATTTTTGGTTCCAAGAACGTTTCCCTTAACGTTAGTTTTTGGTTCCCAGAACGTTCCCCTAACGTTAGTTTTTGGCTCCCAGAACGTTATTTTCTATGGTTCATTTTTGATTCTCCAGAAGAACGTTAATTTAATAGAAAGTTACGTTAATAGATAATTTCCCAGAACGTTGAAGAAACCATGAAACTAACGTTATATTTCGATAACGTAAAACAAACCTTAAAAAAACTTTCTAGGAACCAGAAACTAACATTTGGGGAACGTTCCCAAAACGTTAGCCTAAAACATTTCTCTCGGGTCCATTTGGCCTTACTAACGTTACACGTCAGTAAGGAATCCATGAAGTTTTTTATCCATTGCTTGTCTAATCTAATGTAAAGTAAAGTAAAATACATCATCCCACACTATATGGAGGATGAAATCAATGCATTAGATTATTCTCTTTTTTTATAATTAATTTTTCATTATTGATAGCCCTTATTTTAAACACCACGGTATATAATTTCTATTAAAACCACACTGTGTAGGCCTACCTCAACAATCAGACAAGGACGCAACTGTACAGTTTCTGCGAGAGTACTTTTTGCGCCTCCCATCCGACAGCCCAGCCCAATACAGACTAAGCACATATAAAAAATCTGTTGAACAGGTTTATATTCCCTTTGGAGAAATTCTAGTTATAATTTAAATCATGTCAATGCATAATTTACACAAGTACATAACATTAGTGCAAAGAAATGCACAATAAATGGAAAAAAATATTATTTTTATAATCGAATAATCAGATAAATGTTTTTTTTTCGGATAAAGGGCTAAACACTTTTTTATTTGATCTTTTGCTTATGATAACTAATTAAAACCCCAAAGAAGGATATGTATTGTATTCTTTGAAAAGAGAGTTTCACTTATATAATCTATAATTTTTTCAGGTAATAACTTTAATAAAAAAAGCTTGTCCAGTTTTAAACAATAAAACTTTTTTAAATATCCCAATATATCTAACAAAGGAGTAGGAGGCACAACTATCTCCATGCTGGAGGAGTCGGATAGGGAGTCCCACGACTCCCTCCATCCACGCCTGCCACGGAGGCTAGTTGGTCGTGGAGAGGCTGCAGCGGACAAGGCGGAGGGTGCGGAGAGGCCGGAGAGGCCCACGACCCCAATCTCCAAGGCCTGGCCCTCCGGGATCGTGGCCAACGGGGACGGAGACTTGGACTGGACGGAATCCACTGGCTCAGGGTGGTTCATGCATATCTCACCATGCACTCGAAGTCCAGTGGTCTCAGCATCCTCATCTCCGCCCCTGACAGAGGATCCCTGATCCCTGGGCCAACTCTGGAACAGCCCTGGTATTTCTATAGTATTTTCGTTCAAATGGGGGACAGAACTGGTCCAGATGCGGAACAGAGCTGGTCTGGAGCTGGCCCAGTGCTGGTTCAGATGAGGAAAACGGATCTGTGCCGCTATTGGCCCGTTGTGCTAAAAGACACCGGCCCAGGTCCGTTTTAGACCCAGAACTTATGAAATGCTTAGAAAATGAATGTACTAAAAAATATTCACAGTAAAACACTACATCATTATTCCGTGTTATACACTACTTCAATGTAACCGTATATTCATTATAACATTGCACATAACAGTAAATTGATTTATTCAAGGGCTTTGTTTTTTTATCCTTCTTTCATTTATTTACATTATTAAAATTAAAACAATGACATTAATATACAAAACAATACAGAAAACAGTGGCATTGTCCATCTTGTCTTTCATTTGCATAGTTGCTGCACAAAAAGTCAAATAAGTTAAACACTCATATCTTACTATTTACTAAGCTTACAATGAGAACATTTGGAAACTGTTTTAGCAATGTTTCAATGATATGTTATTGTCAGTATATTTTATTCTAATAAAACAATATTTAGAGTGCAATTTACCAAAATATCGCCGTTCAAACTGTCATGACTTGCAAACTATTCATATCCCATATAAACATACATACATACTGTCCGTGTGGTCCAGAGTTTAAATTTACCTTGCAGAATTTGGAAACTGTTAAAGATTGAATCTATTGAAGAAATGGGCCTGGTTATTTCAGATAACATATGTTTACAGAAAGTATTTTATAATGAATTATAACTAAATTCATAAAAGTAAGCCAGTTTAAAAGTTTACATACACCTGATTCTTAATACAGTATGATGTTATCTTAACAATTAATGACACCTTTTGTGATAGCTGTAGAAGAGTTTCTTGTTTGATCTAAGCTAATCAATTGTCCAGTGGTCTTCTGAGAAATCCTCCAGATCCTCCACAATCTTTGTTTGTCAGTGTCTTCCACACATTTGATCTCTGTCCACCAATGACTGTATAATGTTGAGATTAATCTTTTCACACTGAGGAATATTGAGAGACTTATACACAACTATAACAAAAGATACAAACATTCCCCTGACACTCAATAATTCAACAAAATATATTTAAAGTTAGGTGGGTGTAAATCTCTGAAAATAATACATTTTCAAACTTTTTTTGTCAAATGAATTTTGTCCTTCCGGAAACATTTTATAGTTTTTGGAAGGCGTTACTAAATATATATTTTTTAATTATTTCAACAAAATAAACAATTGCAACTGGTCACCCTACCTAAAGATTTACATGCACCCGACTTTTGTGTTGACTTCTTGAGTATCATGGAATGTTTGTATATTTTGTAACAGTTGTGTATGAGTCTCTCAATTCTCCTTAGAATAAAAAGATGAATCTCATCATTCAGTCACTGATGAAAAAGGGTCAATAATGCAGAAGATGCTGAAAAAGCAAAGATTGTGAAGGTGTTACACCATTAAACTGTCCACAGGTCTTCAGGAAAATCCTTCAGACAACAGACTGATCAACAATTATTACAAGACATAAAAAATTTCACTGATGGTTCAGGTAACGTCGTACAGTATTAGGAACCAGTCGTGCAGGTATGTTAAGTCTTGAACTGGCTTACTTTGATAAATGTAGATAATTATTTGTTAAAAACTTTATGAAAATGTCTCCTACGTGAATTTACAGGGCAGTAATAATTCAAAAACGAACTTTTCATAAATTTTCAACATTTTCTCTGCAAGGGGTGTGTAAACTTTTGACCACAACTCTACAGTATATAGGATTTTAAACTTCTCATTTTGATTTTGATGCTAGCAACATTTAAAAAAAATATGGGACAGAGACAAAAAAACTCTTGCGTACTTCAAAAAGAAAAACAGTTCTCAGAACAATCTTTTAACAATCAGAACTTTCAATATACAGTACCAGTCAAAAGTTTGGAAACACATGACTGAAATGATTTTAAATATCCTAAAAATTTTTTGAAATAACTTTTCCAGTTGAAATTATAATTATGCCAACATGTCAATTTCTTTCATTAGAAAACAAAAATTGTATTTATATACATATACACATAGATTTTAATCAAAGGGTGGCCACACTGAAGATGCTAAAATATAAGGTAGTGTTGATTGATTTGAGATGCTTTTATTCACAACATAATTCATAGTTACAAATGTGTAATTCAATGGTTTTAATGAGTTAACTATTACTATAAAAGGTGAAAAAACATAAGCGTATGCAAATTTGAACCAGTACTGTATATTTAAAAGAATTATGAAACAAAGATTGACCAACAAGGCCAAAAACTGTTGGGCAGCTAAAATCCTAAAACAGTGGTTAGGGGTCTGGACATCTCTACTGTCCCTGTCAATACTATGACCCTGATGGACTTACTAGTTTGAAGAATGGATTATAATACATGTGTTGGCCTCCTCAATTCCAAAACACTCAAAGTGCTTACATGAACCATCATTGCTGCTTCATTGGTGATGGAAAATGTGTCAACTTTGTTGGCTTTAGTTGGTTCTGAGTCGTTTGAAATTTCAAGTAGTTGTTTTCCAAGTGCAATGCAAACCCTCCGTCTGACTCCAGAACAAAAATTTTTAGTATTTTATATTTCATTGACTATCACCACAAAAAAATGTTTGTGGCTTTAAATTGTTTAATATACAGTAGAGAAAGCACTAATATGTCCCCTGTAAATATTAGGTAAAGTTAATACACACTCAAATGCCAAAAACACCCAATTTGAAGTAATCCCTCTAGTTCTAAACCAAATTGTGAAAGCAAAACATTCTTAGATTGGAGGCTAAACTTGCTAGTAAATTCATATTGCCTATGTTTAATGAAAATCGTTTGTAATGAAGAGTGGCATGTACAAGAGAGTGGTCCTGCAATTACACAACCAGCAACAGAGACCGTAACAGTAAAGACAATGGAGCTCATGTCATCCATGCATATTTGTCATGACTTATTATGAACTAGTGTTATTTGTATATGACATTTTAAATGATATAAAACTGATTCAAGGTCTATATGAAATGACATGAAACTACAGTGATGCTCATAACTGTTACGAAGACAACCAGAACTATCACCTTCTAACAACATCAAAGAAAGAAACGACACAAATGAAAGTTGCTGGTGTGTGAATGCACAAACTAAATGGTTGCATTACACCCATACATTATGTATGTATTTGTTTCAGTGTTTAGAGTACACACATAAGAGGCATACTACTCAAAAGTGAAAAATGTTTGAATATGCATTTCTCCAGAAACCTACAAGCCACAATTAGCCCTAACAAAAAGAGAATAATAAAACAACTACAACAAAGAAACTCACCCTTTCCCGGCAATCTTGTGGAACCTCAAGTGAAGACAGATATTAATGTTATATAATGTTCCTAGACAATTTCTCAATTAATTTATTCAATTAACTTGAAGTAGTGGTCAGGAAAAAAATATTTTTTGAGTTTGTATTTTAAGAATAATGAAACTAAATCAAACATAACACTGTAATTGGGGAATTAAATACATTTTTCTATCAAAGGACAAAAATTTGCGATTGGAAGTGATTTCCAGAAACATGTCTTATCTTCATAAGGGCAATATGTTAATAACCTTATTAAATGTAAATTGACATCTGTATTTTATGTAAAATACATATATTTAATCAATTAATTCAGCAAATAAGAATAATGAAGTAGTATAGACAGTAATTTATTATTAACATAAAAAAGCCATCTTAAAACTGCAGAAGTTGAATCCGTTTTGGCTCATTTCAAAGACTTTTTATCCCATTATAAGCAGTCTCGGTTACGTCTGTAACCTTTCAACCGTTGTGTTGAGAGACAGACTGGGGATATATCTTAACACGCCACGGCGCTGAGCCGTAATACGACCTCGAGCTGAGCAACACTGACTAGTCTGGCGAGTCACAAGTGAGCGGTGCAGCGAGATGTAATCTTCCAGTGAATAGTAGTGGACATGCTGCGAAGACTGTACTGACAGACATCACGGACAGGGCCACCGGAGGGGAGGTCACAGATTCGCCAACAGGGGAATCAAGAGTGAGGAAATCATTATACGGGACTCCCCTACGGGGGAATCACTCTGATGGAGCAATAGTCCTAGTATACGGGTCCACCCAAGTAGGGGCGACTCTACTAGTACTGGACTTGGTTCCAACAGACCGCTCCGCCTGGTCCAATTGCTTAGTGATGGATGGAATGCCTATACTTCACCCAAGAGACGAGAGAGCATGTCGGCTGTCTGGTTCAGGTTGCCCGGGATAAACGCAGCCCGCAGGGACTTGCTCACCTGCTGACTCCATAGGTGGAGGTGTCGGGTGAGTTGTGTCAACTGCCGTGAATGTATGCCGCCCTGTTGATTTATGTCCAACCGGACTAGCACGTGATAGTCCCGCACTAGAGGAAGAAACCTCTTCAGTGCCAGGTGGACCGCTAACAACTCCAGGCAGTTGATGTGCCAACGCAGCTGGGAACCCGTCCAACGTCCCGCTACTGCGTGCCCGTTGCACACCGCACCCCAACCTTGCAGGGAGGTATCTGTTGTAACCACAACCCGCCTCGAGACCTGCCCGAGTGCCGGTGTGCCACGCCGTCCATGGAACCAGACTCTGAAGCCAGTGCTGAAGCGGCCGCATGTGCATCAACCCGAGAGGGATTACCCCTGCCGAGGACGCCATATGCCCCAGGAGCCTCTTGAAGTGCTTCAGTGGAACTACCGGAGACCGTCGGAACAGTCTCAGGCAGTTCAGCACCGACTGTGCCCGCTCGTTGGTGAGATGTGCCGACATAAGAACAGAGTCTAGTTCCATGAGTGTGCCAAAATAAGCCAGTCGTTGAGATAGTTGAGAATACGCACGCCTCGGTCCCTGACGGGAGCTAAGGCGGTCTTGACGAGTTTTGTGAAAACCCGTGGAGACAGGGCCAGACCGAAGGGCAGGACCTTGTACTGGTACGCCCTCCCTTCGAACGCGAACCGCAGGAACGGTCGGTGCCGAGGGAGAATAGAGACGTGAAAGTACGCGTCCTTTAGGCCGATTACCACGAACCAATCCTGGTGACGAACAGACTCCAGGATGCGCTTCTGCGTCAACATCCTGAACGGCAGCTTGTACAGGTGACGGTTTAGTAGACGCAGATCCAGAATGGGGCGCAGCCCTCCGCCTTTCTTGGGCACTATGAAGTACGGGCTGTACAACCTGGAAGACATCTGGTAACAAGGACGGGTTCGATCGCTCCTTTTGCAAGAAGGGGACAACCTCCTCCCGAAGTACGGGGGCATTCTCTCCTTGTGTATAGTATGTCCCGAAACCTGGGCGGGCGCTTGGCGAACTGGATCGCGTAACCGAGACGGATCGTCCTCTCTAGCCTTTGTGACGGGCTGGTGCACTGAAGCAAAGCGCCCAAGAACCGCGACAGAAGAACCAGAGGGACGATCTCCTTCACCGTGCCCCGGAGGGTTGGTCCGGTGGTGGACAGAGGGGTCACCTCGCACAGGACAGGACCCCGGGGAGGTTGACGGCTCTGTTAACTTACCTGCTTTTTGGGGCCTACGAGCGCAACGTCCAGTGGAGGTTGCAGCCGGTGGCCCGTTTCCATCCCAGACACCGTTGAGCCGAGAGTGCTGTGGAGGAAAACCCAGGGAAAACTTGTCTCTTAACCAGAAGGTGGACGCCGGGCCCTGAGAAGGTCCTCCTTTAGGGCTGCTGACGGGGGACAGATGTCCTCCTCTGCGAGGGTCTGCGCCTCAGGTGGGCAGTCCTGTGGGAGTGTCCTGGTACCGGAGGGGTCGTCGCAGATGGACGGGGCTGCCGGGAAGCAGGCAGTGTACGAGAACGTGTCGTCCTATGGGTGGCCACGTTGCGGCGAGGCAATATCTGCTTTATTGCCTCAGTCTGCCTCTGTACCGCGGAGAACTGTTGTGATACGTCCTCCACGGTATCACCAAACAACCCAGCTTGCGAAATGGGTGCATCCAGAAGGCGTACCTTCTTGACATCACTCATTTGCGCAAGGCTGAGCCACAAATGTCTCTCCTGGGCCACCATGGTGGACATTGACCGACCCAAGGCACGTGTCGTGATCTTGGTCTCCCTGAGTGCCAGATCCGTGGCATTGCGGAGCTAACTCATGAGAGTTGGGTCGGGCTTCCCATCCGCCAGGTCCCCCAGGGCTTTGGCCTGATAGACCTGGAGAATCGCCATAGCGTGAAGGGTGGAAGCGGCCTGTCCAGCGGCATTGTAAGCCTTCGACACGAGTTTCGAGGAGAGCTTACAAGCCTTGGACGGGAGTCTAGGCCTGCCCCTCCAGGTGGCCGCTGTCTGCGGGCACAAGTGTCCCGCGACAGCACACTTCACCTGGGGGATGTCGACATATCCTCTAGCCGCCCCGCCCTCCAGGGAAGTGACAGCTACAGAGCTACCAAATCTAGAACGTGTCGAGAAGGGTGCGTTGCAGGACTTTGATAACTCCTCATGCACCTACGGGAAAAAAGGCACCAGGGCGCGACAAAAGGCCCCAGAAACCAAGAATCCAGCCGCGAGCGCTTGGGTTAAGGCGGCGTACCACACAACAGCCCAATGCTCACGGCCGCTCGGTTTAGCATGGCTGACATCTCAGCTTCGGACTCCTCTTGACCTCGACCGCCCGAAGACGGGAGATCGGAGAAGTCTTTTGCATCTGATGCCAGAAGGTAGCTGTCCGAACCGTGACCGCAACACCTTGATCGCCATGTTCTCGCAGACAGAACATGCGGGATCAACGAAACTGGCTTCAGCGTGTTTGACCCCCAAACACATGAGGCAGGTATCATGGCCGTCAGGGATGAGTTTGTCACACCCCAGGGCATAGCTACGAGACATGCCCGCAGCTGTGGGAAAAAGCAGCCATGAAAAGGGCCTTTTCTCTTTTAGATTTGCGGCCGAAACGGCCAGGGGAAGTCCGCTCTCAGAGGGGGGAGGTCCGCTACTCTGCATCTTATATCCAGCAGTAAAAGTCTCGAAGAGAGAAGATACCGTAAGCCTATTAGCCGCTAGCATCAGGTTCCGAAGAACAAAGGATGATGAATAACCGCTGCCATCTTCCTTTTATATCCGTATGTACGGGGCGGAGACTGGCGTGGGCGGGTCATTCGCCAATCCCCATTGGCGATTTAGTTTGATTTCGGAGATGATAGGTTCTCAGACTCAAACCCCAGTCTGTCTCTCAACACAACGTCGGGAGACAGACTGAAGGGGAACGAGTCATACTTACATCGTAGGCCTATCTGCACTCTGTTGTTAAACTTCTGATTGGCCATTAGCTCAAGCGCTGTCTCTCAGGTGTTGTTATACTCAACGCTACAATCAAAACACGGAAAATAAATCTCTTTTCATTAACGTTACTTTGAATAATCAACATATTATTCACATTATAAATTCTCCCTCAAGCAAGCACACAGATTCAACAGCGCATTAAATATTCTCTTTAACGTTAGTTGAGTAAATGGCTCGCGAACTGTTATATCATCAGTTCAGTTCAATTTAATTTATATAGCACATTTAAAAACAACCATGGTTGACCAAAGTGCTTCACAATGTCCAAGGCAAAGCATACACAAGTAACACGAATACAATGAGTAAAAAACATACACACATATATATATACATACATGCATACACACATATATACATACACACACACACACACACACACACACACATACACATATATATACATACATACACATATACTAATAAAAATAATAACATCGCAATGTCTCCACTCAGCCTGTCATAAAAGCCAAAGAATACAGGTGTGTCTTAAGCAATGCCTTAAAAATTCCAACAGTCTGAGCAGACTATTCCATAAGTTTGGTGCCACCACTGAAAAGGCACGGTCACCTTTATTTCTTAACCTGGTTCTCGGAACATCAAGAAGCATCTGATTACATGACCTAAGTGCTCTTACAGGTACATGTACATTCAAAAGCTCAGATAGATAGACAGGCGCTTGCCCATTTAAGATCTTAAAAACAAATAATAAAATCTTAAAATCAATCCTGAAACGAACAGGAAGCCAATGTAGTGAAGCTAATACTGGGGTAATGTGCTCATACTTTTTTGTCCCAGTCAAAAGTCGAGCTGCTGCATTTTGGACTAGCTGTAAACGTTGAAGAGATGACTGGTCCACACCAACATATAAAGAGTTACAGTAGTCTAGCCTTGATGTAATAAAAGCATGAATAACACATTCAAACTCCTTACGCGGAAGGTAAGGCTTGACTTTTGCCAAGAGTCTCAATTGAAAGAAACTGGCTTTCACACAATCACACAATTACAGTGCAGTGTTATCTCAACTTTAGCGGTGAAATTTGATAGAAGTTGTTCAAATTTGCCAATAATATTCTTACAGACCTGGGCCATCTTCATGTTAACATGCTCTGATAACATACGAGTTAGCTAGCATCCGAGTTATACCGATATAACGCAACTATTTTAAGTTAAGCAGTAACGTTATACAACGTAATAAATTAACAATTAATTCATTAATAGAACAGTTTGACAACACGCTGTGTGATTTACCTTACTGAAGTTTATGACGAATAACGTTACTGCTGCGGGCTGCCTCCACTTTACTTCAGAAAACTTTGCGCGTTCGGGACACAGATACGGCCCGCATCTGCTTAACGACTGTCGTTCTCCCCCACTGAAACCGGGCTCAGTCTGGATCTGTACTAAAGCAGTGAAACGGATGCAACTATAACGCGGATTTGCCGGTTTGAAGACGGATCCGGCCCGGAGTCCCCTGCTATCTGGGACACTAATGGGAAGGTAACAAAGAAACGAGATGGCGGGAACAAAGACGCGGACCGGAGAGAGAGTATAGCAAGCCGATTGGATCATTATCTCTCCCTCCACACACAACCTGTGCCATGACCCAAGACCAAGAATAGACATGACATGATGGCGGAATCATGACATCAGACATTACAGATATTGAAATAAAATAACCAAGAACTTCAGTACAATATTTATGTAGCAGATTTTTATTGACAGAAATATAAACATTTAATTATCTTTAGGATAACAATATTCTTGTCTCACCACAGAAGTAGGCCTATAGCGCGGCTCGTGTTTAGATCAAAAAGCAAAAGCCCTGAGTTTTTGTCCGTACATCATGGTCTGTTGATTTGGATGTGTCAAATTAATTGAAAATCACGAAAATAGAAGTTAAATCTCAAATCTGTATTATTTCTGGTTGCAAAAATAACCAATAAATAACCATCAGGGAATGTTATTTTCTGTTTTTTTTTTTACCAAACAATAACCATCAGATAACGTTATTTTCTGGTTGCAAAATAATAACCTAAAAAAACATTAGGGAACGTTATTTTCTGGTTGCAAAAAAGTTTCCAACAATAACCATCAGGGAACGTTATTTACTGGTTATTTAAAAAAAAAACAGCCTGCAACGTTCTGGGAACGTTATTTTCTGGTTGCCAAAAACTGCAACAGAGAGGTGTCTGTTATTAATAATGTAGTAATTGCAGCTTTTCCATAAATGTCTCACGTGTCCTCCTATCTACTGGTGTCGCTGTTCAGTGTCAATGATGCGTCTTTCTTCTTCCGGCGAGTTCTTGAGTACGTCACACGCCCCTCTCTCATGGACAAAATGGAAGAAGCATTGAGGGTTTGTGTATTTGAATGCAGAAGATACTATTATTCTGTGTAAGTCTTTTTACTTTAGTCTGCCTCTGTCTTTCTTTGTGTGTGTAAATGCTGTGTGGACTGAACATGCGACAAGAGTGAGTGTCCTGAACCGCTGCTGATATTTAAACAGAAACTCGTGCCTCTGTTTTATTGAATTCTTTCTCTTACGACTAATATCTTGAACAAGTTTCAGGAATGTCATATTTGCCAGTGAACAGAACTGTGTATGAGTTTACAGTGTAACTTATATTTATATATATATATATATATATATATATATATATAACATAACTCAGTAACTGTTCATATGTATTTTTTTTAGCTCTCGGGCTGCATAAAATGTTGCAGAGAAACATGACCTACTAATTTTTTTTATATAGCACTTGCTATATAGCAAAGACTAATAATAGACGTTTCCATTTTTAACATTAGTTAACTGCAAATATGAACGAACACTGATCAAATCCTCTTCAGCATTTATTAATTCTATTAACATTTTGTAATGCATAAACCAACATGAATGAGCGAGGGTAATTGCACTCTATTAACTAACAGAAAAGATACGCTTTATAGTGCATTTTGTTCATAGTTAATGTTAGCTAGTGGACGTTTAAAAAATAAGACCGTATTGTAAAGTGTAAGCAATAGCAGACTGAACTAAACATTTGCCAATGTTAAGTTAGATAAGGTTATACAAGTATGCATGTAGCTCAGTTGTGTGCTTTAAATGAAAGTGTATACAACTGTGTAAATGTTTACTGTATCCTGAGTCTATGCATATAATGTAGCAAGATATAAGGGAAAGGAAATACTTAAGTTACAGGCGACATCGAAACTGCGGATGCCGGGTTGATGATCTCAGTCTAAGTGATGTAAGTTTATGGCGGTGCAATGTGTTCACTTTTTTTTTTTACTACGTTATAATGAGGTGTTGTAATAACATTTATTATTTGCCTACTATAATTATTGAGGAAAACAGAAGTCATAAAACATGATATTTTCGGTTGTCCTGTTGTTATTGCACCAGTTAATGTTCTTTCTTGTAACTAACTAATAACAGTCTCATGTAGAGCTGCTTTTATGTTGCACTGCACTTTTTTAATGGGCACATCACTCTTTTCTCTTGCAGACGGACATGATAGCTCTATCACATGCAGTCCCATCATGATATTGTGAATGTTTTGTAATTGTGACACAGTGCACTCATGATAAGACCAATACCCATCGCAGACTCTTTAGTAGTTAGAGAGCTTGTATAGTATGTACACAGAACCTTCAGGTGCTTTGTCACTACCGTGCAAGAAAAAGTGATGACACTTCCTTTTCATGAAAGATCAGTAATTATACTGTATTTACTTAGTATGTTTTCCATTGACATCAAATGACAAATATCCAGTATTAGGAGTAGGGTCTAAAAAAAGTTTGAGAATGTTTTAAAAATGGTTGTCCTGTCTACAGGTGCTGAGCTGAAAAGTAAAAACAAGATCATCCTGAAAACGTTCTGTGAAAACACAGGGGTAAATACAATTTGGATGTATTTTTTTATTTTGGAAGAAATTATTGTTTGCATTATTAAATGTTATGGAATCCATACGCTCCATTGGATGTAAATCCTGAAGATGTTTTTCTCGATTTCTTTAGTTAAGATGGATGAGGAAGGTTCCATCTGTAAGGAGAAGACCTGGCGTTTCCGACGAAGCACCATTGCCAGACGGGAGTTCTTGGAAGCCGTTGGCACCATGCTCAACAGCCCTCCCTCCCCACACCGCGATACCCGGCAGTCCAGGGGTCGAGGCAGGGGTCGTGGCAGGGGAAAACATGTCACTGAGGCTGGTGTGATTCCTGCTTTCTCAAAACGGGGTCGTGGGGGCCGAAGACGTGCGCCACACTCTGTGCTTGCCCCTTCTGAAGAGAAGTTAAACGAGGATGAAGCTTGTGGTGTGACAGAGGGGCCTCAGTGTGTTGTAGCCGAGCTGAAATCGGGTGAGAAATCCCTCAGTGGGGAAACGGTTTCAGATAGAGCAGAAGACAGCGATGATCTCAGTCTCCAAGAGATTCGGAAACGTGCCATTTCTCGGCGACTGGAGGCACTTGGACATGAAGATAATGTTAAAGACACAGAATGCGCTGCAAGAGGCATACAGCTGTGGGAACAAGATGATGTTAACATGTTATATGGCACGGATTTTGAAGGTCAAACAGCGGCTAAAAGAGCAAAGATAAACTGTGCTGAGGAAGACGGCACAAATAACAGCGAGGAGGCTCGTGAGAAGATTGATGGGGTTGTTTTGTGCTGTTTATGTCAACGGACAATGAAAGACAGGTGAGTCCCAGATTAAATGCAGATGCCACCTGAAAGACAAATACGTTTGGCTAAAAAACTCTGGTTGTAATTGACTGATTTAAAATTCTTAATTTTGTCATGTGGCAAATGTACCTTTATATTAAAGTTGAAATCCGTAACATTTTTGGTTTAAAAAAACTAAAATCTGTTGAGAACAATAGCGATTTTTTTTATTTTTTATTTTTTTATTTGATATTTCAGGTATGACTTTCTGGAAATTGACACTTTGACGTAAACCTGTGTAAAGCAACCTGCAATTTTATGTTTCAAATTGTGCTATTAATCCGATTAATCACATTTTTTCTGTGATTAATCACAATTGATTGCGCATAACATTAATGTTTTAAAATATACTTTAACAATCTTCAAATTAATGTAGAAACAACATAATTCTTTAACTGCATAATTTTGTGGATGAAAGCCAACATTCTGATATTAGTACTGCAACTGATGTCTCCATTAAATTGATTATTTGTTTACATTAATTATAGCCATTCAACAGTATAATTGAGATCTATGATGTGAAACAGGTTGGAAATTTACACTTTACAGTCTTTAATGAGAATTATTCTTTAATTGACCATTTAGCATTAATCCCATTAAACATTGAATTCACAAGAAAGGGAACTTAATGTTGTCTGAAAGAGGTTCACTGATGTGGACTTTGACTGTACACTCCAGACTGGACCTTGCATTGCATTTTGCCGCGTCCCACAGCTTGAAGCGATCCATCTTCATTGAACACATCAAAGCAACTGTTTCAAGAATGTAACGCTAGACATAGGATGACAAAACAGATGGATGTTGCGTTACATATTTTTAACGCGTTCATCTGAAAAAAAAATTTGCGTGCATTAACAAGATTTGCATTGACAGCCATAGTTTCAAATAAACATGGCAATTTAGTGGCAAACATTTCGTATTGCAACTTTATTGTTGAGATTTTCTATCATTTATGACCCAATACTTCCCTGAAATGGACAAGCTTTCCATGTTTTCACATGTCTCAGATTTCAGAGGGACAACTAAGGCCCCTGAAGTGTCTCTTATTAGCATTTATAACCAGTTTGTAAGGGTTTCTCTGTAATTATGTGCACATGAAAAAATACTGTTGTATACTATTTTCTATACAATACTTTAATTATACCCAAATTTCTAGATACTACAGTGAATGTCACTATGTCTCACATCCGTTCATCGAATGCCCATGAATTAGGTGTTCGATGGGGACAAAAAATCACCCGAAAGATCTCATTGATTTAACATTGTGTCGAACTTTGACGGGTCTTAGGTCCGAGCAAGGATTTTGTAGAAACATGCGGTTATCCACATTTGAAGAGGCTGGCAGGCTATGCAAAAACATACCTCACAATGGGTTGTTCGTTGTACCCCTGGGGCGTATGAGCCAACCGAAATTCCCCACAGACTTTATGGCCATAAAAGGTATTATATAAGGTCCATGTAGAATATCTTTGCAGCACAGTGTCTTAGTGACAAGGGGGTGGGTTCATTTTACTCTGATAACCAATGACTGTCACAGGATCATCATGAAGCTGTGAAGCCATGCCCATAGCAACCATTTACAGCAACCTTGCAACAGATCCCATAGAGTTCCATTAAAAAAAGTCAAGATGGATGTCTTTGCAGCACAGTGTTGTAGAGACAAGGGGGTGGGTTAATTTTACTCTGGCACCTAATCAGTGTCACAGGATCATCATGAACCTATGCCCATAGCAACCATTTAAAGCAACCTAAAAGGTCAAGATAGATATCTTAACATGAGGGTTGATTAGAGTAATTCGTGGCTTAAAGTGTCATCACCCTAGTGACTGCCCAGTGCCCAGTTTTGCCGCGGCAAGCACCACTCACATTTTCTTCAGAAAATGTACCTATCTAGTAAATAATATTATATTAAATATAATAAAATGAGAATATGAGATACAGCGGATCCCTATGAAAGCTTTCACACTCAAAAGCTAAGGGATTTTCCCGACCAGTGTGTAGAATCGCATTCTCTTGAGCATTCAGCCCGAAGATGCGAGCCATCCAGTGAGATCTGAGCTTTACATCATATGCCAGGAGATTCTAGATTTTCTAGTTAAAATATTATCCAGGCATCAAAACATTCAGACATTTTCTCAAGTCATGTTTATTTGTGTAATGATTACACAGCAGTATCTACATTAGTCTGTATGCCTCCCTGCGTTTCTCAACAAGACATCTCATCTTTGAATTTTCAGTTTATAAATTCCCCAGCCCTGACGCCACCTCTGTGTTGGTGGAAACGATTATCTGGCAACAATATTAAGGATATTTAGATCTTTAAAGGGGTCATGAAATAAAAATTTGAAAGTAGTTTAATTGTGTAAATCTCAAGAATGTTTTCAAAGTTTCCTCACATGTGGCGAGGACAAATCGATTTGTTTATTTTCTTTATGAATCAAAATGGCAATGCATTTTCAAGCGGTTTTGCTGTTATATTCTTAGCATGTCTCTTATCTGTCAGGTTTCTGATCTGCTGTGATTCTTGCCGGAAGTGGCACCACACTGACTGTGTTGGCATTAGTGAGGCTCACGGTCGTCTCTTTCAGAAGAATGGAGAACAATTCACCTGCTCCACATGCTCTGACGATGATAACATCACCAGGAAAATCAGAAACCCTAACAAAATCAGCACGTGTACTGCGGTAAAACTGAACATTTTTACTTTGTGATTTATAATCAATAATGTTGAATACAAAAACATGACTAAGCTTTCATTTTTACTCTAATCTTCCGATCTGGTTTTGTTAGTGTTGGTATGCACAAAACATAATCACGATTATTTTGGCCAATATTGAGATCCCGATTATTTAACACAATTACTCGTCAACTTTTAAAACAACATAGAAATTAAGTAACTTTTATTTTTCAGTTGAATTCACAGTTTAAAAGCAATGTAAAGAAATTGCACAGCTGAACCACTGTAACAGAAAGGTGCACTTAAACCACAAGAAAAGAGAAGATCCTTGCAAAATGGAATGTGGCACAATGTACATTTGTACATTTAGGCATTTGGCAGACGCTTTTATCCAAAGCGACTTGCATTGCTTTATCCTATACATTTTACATAGGTATTTGCTATCCCTTGGGCTCAAACCCACAACCTTGCGTTGTTAACGCAATGCTCTTACCACTGTGCTAGAGGAAAGCTGTATAATCATTTTACCTTAATTTTTTTTTTGTAATTGTTGAAGGCCAAAATTTACAATTACGATTAATTTTAAAACTCATCAAGTCATTAATGCTAAATGTGACTGATTTATGGCTTTGGGGGGTCCGGACAATACTTTTTAAAATTTATAATATTTAATTCATTGAGCACGGTCGAATATGTATATAAAAAGTTAACATCTAATGTTTTATCAGGCCATTTATTATATATTTTGATACCACTGTACATATGAAACATAGAAAGGCCTGGTTACTGTGTTGTAGCCTCTGGTGCTAAAGCAAAGTACTATTTCAATATCTAAGAAACTACTGACACTGATATTAATTTATCATGAGCAGAAGTACTTAAAAAGTTGCTTAACTAGCCTTTCCATGCAATTCATACTAGAACTGATTCTAAATAGTCTTTCCATTTAAAACATGATTCATTATGAAATGCTCTCAACATGCTGATTATTAATGCTATTATTAATATCATTAATGATAAATCAAGATACATGAGCTTATGGTTTGGTGTCACAAACATACATAGCAAACAGTAAACTAGAAATACTTTATCGCATTATCGTTTACTTAAGCGTAACAGAAAATTGTCAATTTTTTACCTGCTTTTGATGTCTGCAGGTCTTTATATGCGTTGCGTCTTTGGTAGAAGAAGCGCTCACGGAGCGGAAAGGGTTAAAATTAAGTGTGTTTGGAGCTATATAAAGATATTCAAAGATAAAGCAGCAAAATATAAACAACATAAAGGAGTGCGCATATTATGTATACCTCAGTTATGTAGACACGCTGATCAATTTAAACTACAGAAATAGTCTGATGTTTCGAATGGTTCCTTATGACACGCAGTGCAGATGGAAGAAGCCAAGCTGGATGAAAACCTGTCATCCGGTGGTGACTAGACTGTTGCTGCTTGTCAGGGGCATTGTGTGTGTCTTTTCTGCGCAGGAGAACGAATGTTGCCATTCTTACCACCCTGGGAACGTTTAAAAACGCAGATATTTTTATCTGCTTGCTTTTCCTGCAGTTGATGCAACATTGTTTCCGACATGCGCTCTCTGTCCACTAGTGGGAGTGTGCTTACCAGTGTATGGGCATGCACGTGTGTGTGCGAGCATCAGGGCAGAACTCGATACGTAGAGCAGAGAAGAATTGTAAACGCCCAACCATGTGGAGACAGAAATGACATGCCGCTGTGTAAATAAGATAAATACCATAATGCTATTTAATTGTTTAATAAAAGAACAAGGTAGATATGTTCTGTAGGAAAGGTAACCTTAAATGACTTCTCTGGTGAACTGGCGCTATATAAAAAATAAAATTAACTTGACCTTCAAAGGGGTCGGGGCACCAAGGTAATAGTAGGGGAAACACTGATAAATAAGATGATCTGGTCTATCCACCATTAAGATAAGACTTTGAGCTTCTTTTAACCCTTAAATGCATTAGTGCTTCCCAAAACATTATTACATATCTTGGGTCTTTTGTGACCCGGGATGTTTATCTAACACAGCTGGATCTCTAAACTGCTTAAATAGTGCAAAACTGTCCTAATGCTTAATTAACAACTCCACGATGATAAATTAACGCATGTTTTGTTATACTTTGACATTTTAGTTAAGATCAAAAAGATGTTAAAGTACAAGGTTAAAGTTACACACTAATAATTTAGGCTCCTTTATAGTCAGAGGACTGTAATTCATTCCATCCATTCATGCATTTTCCAAACACACTTCTCCTAGCGGAGGTCAGCGGAGGGTTGGAACCTATCCTAACATCTTGAGTCACAGGCAGGTATAGATTTATATATGACCAGTCCCCTGCAGGTCACTTACAGACACACACACAACTCGCGCAGGAACAACATGCAAACTAAGCATAGAAAGACGTTATGGCTCAGTCAGTCACATCTCAAAAAAAAACTTGCAGTTAGACAGCAGTGCAAACCACTCAACCGATGTATTTAATGCAATTTTAGTCACCATAGCAAAAGAAAAAAAATTGATTTTTTTTTGCTTTAATAACACTTATAGGTACCACAGGTCTTTAGTGACCCTATATACCCCTTACCTTAAATTAATTATAAAACGGATAGTATTTTACATTTAAACGTTTTTGATTGTTGATAAGACATAGATTGGGTAATACTAAGAAGGTGGAGGAGGGTAGTGAATGATGGCCCATGTCACTAAATACCCGAGGTATGCATTTAAGTTATAATGTTTTCAGAATGTGCACATCCGGTGTGCGATAATAGTTAGTTGTCCCAAACGCAACGTTGCGTAGCACTGCTCGTCTCGTTCTGTATATGACTGTGTAGAGAAGCTCAATAAAAGGGAAGGAAGGAGGCGGGAACCGGCAAACATTTAATAAAGTAATATAACAGCCGGCGGCCCCTCACGGACGACCGCCGGCAAACAAAACAAAACATAAATATAAATATAAATACAAATACACACAAGTTCGGGCCCGGTCCTCTCTCTTCGATGGTCCGGTCGCTCGTTCCTTTTTTATGCTCCCATCTCCTACAAGATTCGAGCCCAGTGTGCGCACAGCTGGCGCTCATCCACAATTACTCACCGGACTCGAACCACGGTCTCGCCCCGCCTACTCTACTACATACCCCCATCACCCCTCACAGGCCGGGGGGTACCCTCGTGACTGTGCAAGCTCCCTCCCCCTCCCTCGGGGGGGACGGGGTGGGGGGTGTGCAGCGACGAGACGAGACAACGGAGATGGGAACCCTCGGAGCGACCGGAAAGAGAGAGGGGAGAGAGGAAAAAAAAATTATCCGGTTCCCCGACATGCTGCCGCTCGTTCCTCAACCAGCCGGAGTACTCTCCTTCGCGGTGCCTTGCGGTGGCCCTGGGGCTTCGGTGGATGGCACGACTGTCTGCCCCCTGGCAGCCGGCGGTGGCTCCTCCTTTATGTGGGAGTCGGGGCGGGTTCCCCATCCCCTGCTCCTCCCCCTTGGGCGGACGGACGCAGGCGCCGGCCTCTGGCAGGCGGTGGCTCACCCGGCACTTCCGCCCCCTGCTCCTCCCCATCGGGAGACGGACACAGGCTCCGGCCTCTGACGGACGGCTGCAACTCCCCCGCTCCCACTTGGACGAAAGCCACCCCACCTCGACCCAGAGGCGAGGCAGCAAAGGTCGCCGTTCCACCGAAGTTTTGACGGTGGCCGCACTGTGCACTTCCGTTTCCCCAGAGCCACCGCTTCAGGCAGCCGCTGTCCGAACTCTCCGGCACCGCGAGGCCACTCGGCGGCGAGGACTCTCCGACAGCATGTCTCTCCTTCCTCCCGGGTTTCGGCACCAATGTAGAGATTCAATGAAAGGAAGGAAGGAGTCGGGAACCGGCAAACATTTAAACATTTAATAAATTAATATAACAGCCAGCGGCCCCTCACGGACGACCGCCGGCGAACAAAACAAAACATAAATATAAATACAAATACACACAAGTTCGGGCCGGTCCTCTCTCTTCGACGGTCCGGTCGCTCGTTCCTTTTATATGCTCCCATCTCCTACGAGATTCGAGCCCGGTGTGCGCACAGCTGGCGCTCATCCACAATTACTCACCGGACTCAAACCACGGTCTCGCCCCGCCTACTCTACTCCAGACCGCCTTTAGACATTGAAGTTGACTGTTGTTTCATGACACTTGGCTCAAGTAAAACTGACAGAAAAGGTGTGTTAGACTTCATGCGGTTCTGCGCAGACCGATCTGGGTATAAATATCACTGTATCGCCAGAGAAATAAAAATATTGCTGCGTATGCTTTGAATCGCGTTACATGGATGTCTTAAGCTTAACGATCTGCGCAGAGCCGCATAATGCAGAGCACATTCATACAAATATCAAGACACAGCTGTACTGTACACTCAGTGATATGATGAGCTTGTGCATCACAGCACAACAAGACTGCAACTATAGACTTTTTGTTCCTCCTATATCTGTATACCTGTGTTTACATTTGCAGTCAGTAAATGGGTTTTTCACATGAATCTTTCTCAGATTGTGGCAGAAACATTGGAGGAACCAAAGACAGTTGAGCAAGAGATGAAGGAAAAGTTGAATGAGGTGAAAGAGGAGATAATAATGTTGGAGGAGGTGAAGGATGCCATTCCTACATGTATTGGTCCGGGCTGCAGTAATAATGCTCTGCCAGAATCTGTGTACTGTGGTCATCGGTGTATTGTGCAGCATGCGGCCATGGCCATGAAGTGTCACCCTGAAGCCAATCCTGAAACAAAACCTGCCCCTCCGCCTACAAAACCCTTACTCAAGGTAAAAACCCTTTCCTTCTGAACACTGAATGTAGCTGACTATATCTCCTGGCTGTCGTGTCACTTTCACTGAGTGTGTGTGTGTGTGTGTGTGTGTACGCGCGCTTGTGTGTTTTTGTTCATTCTTAAAGGACTAATTCGCTTCAGAATAAGATGGAAAGTCAAACGGGTCTTATTCTGAAGCGAATAAGTCCTTTAATAATTTTTCATTTTTAACAAATGAATAATTTGTTGATGCATTATGCTTTTGGTGTTAAGGCCCTTTCACACCAAGAACATTAACTATATCAGTGTCCACACCCTTGAAATATAATGTTGTGTTTACATGGAGGAGCAATGTATCCTGGTGTAGAGGTCCAATCTGAATGAAAATGCTCCATGGAAACACCTCAGTCAGAATTCAAAGGCCCAATGATGAGCAATAACATGGTAAAGGCATAAAGTATGGTGTACGAAACAAGATGTTGTTGGGGTTTGTGTCATAAATCCTAGAAGCCTTGTTTTGGACCTGTCAATGGGCATTTGTGCCGCTCAATCTGTGTAAGACTGTGTCTATTCCTTAAAATAGAAAAAATGCAATGCTAGAAGGATGGCTTGTAAGTCCATGTCAGAAGATCAAATCTGATTTAAGGCTTTCCTGTAGCTTAGTGGTTAGAGCATGACGTTAGCAACACCAAGGTCATGAATTCAATCCCAGGGATTTTACATACTCAGAGCAAATGTATAGTACAATGCAATATATATCTCTGCCAAATGCATAAATGTAAATGTAAGTCTGTGACACAAAAATGTGCTCATTAAAGGTCCAATGTGTATTTTTTTTTGTAGGATCTATTGACAGAAATGCATTATAATATACATAACTATGTCCTCAGAGGTGTATAAAGAGTTTACATTATGAAGTGTTTTTATTGAATGAGCTATTTCTATCTACATACACCGCAGGTCCCCGACTCCACTGAGCGCTTGTTAATACGTCATCTCCTTCAGCAAAGAAGCAAAAACGTGATGCCATCTTAATTCTGTGTCAGCCACCGTTGTGCTTTGAAGTGGTGTGGTGGAGTGAGCCATTGGTTCGCAACCTCAGCCCTAGATGCAGCTAGATTTTATACACTGGATCTTTAACCTGATCACTTCGCTCGGCGTAAATCACTGTTTGGAATCTATCTTCTGATTTTTTTATATTTATGATATAATTCCTATTCATACAGTCCACTTAATAGTAGCTACTGATTCCAACAGACAAAGAAAAATCCATCTGTACATTTGTGAAACTGTTCAATGCATTAGCTTTGCACTTCAGGTTCATTCTTATGCTTTCAAATTTCAGAGCCAGAAACGATCATTTCTTGCAAAGCTTTTCAAGGTGAAGGTTGGCGAGAGTCCACCAAGTGAAGAAAAACCGAACTTGCAGGAAATGGTGAAAGAGGAGTCCGTGGATTGTGCCGAAGTTACTGTCCCTGAGCAACAGCCATCAACTGCTACTATTGAGGAAGAACCCGGTATGTATTTCACACTGTCCGCACACACACACACACACAGATTGCTCCCACTGGAATTACACACGTGTTGATGATCGTATTTCAAGGCAAGTATTGGTGTTGCATGCTCAAACAACTCTGGAGGACACCGGCCTTCCAGGACTGACTTTGGACACCCCTGGTGTAGTTAAACAAGCAATTAATGTTATAGTTTAGGTTCAGGTTAAATATTTGGTGTTGTTTTACTGTGACATTAGTAAGTGATTTTTAAGAAATCTTTCCTTCCCTTTTCAAGTAGATAGACCTTGGTGTCATGAGTTAAAATTGCTACCCAGTGTTGTTGCAATATCAACTTTTCCGTTTTGCTGCTATTCATGCATGAGCACCATAATGCTTTTAATCATCTCTCACTTCATGTCTGCATGAAAATGTGCAGGGATTATGGAGATGCAACAATGTCTGTAATGTGTCTTTTAGTCTTTTGTTGAACTACCTGCTTGTTCAAGTGTTTGGGTAAATAACAGGTGTTATTTTTCAATCGTTGTCGCACAGAAACTTTAAACTTCTGTCACTGTTATGTTTTCGTGGTTTACATAGCGCTACATGCTGGCTTGATTCGTTCACTCTGCTACAATGCGTCCAAAACCTTCAATAACTTCCTTTTCCACATTTGCTTACAATCTTTGTTCCCCGGGAATCCCACATGCAAACACAAGCATACTTGTCTGAATTTGCTTGTACATGACATAGCTAAAATACTTTAATAACCAAAATATTGCACTTTATTTTGAGCAATATGTTACTTCATTTGTATAAGGCTTTGTTTACTGGTGGAATAATATTCTTTCGAAAACTTGCATCCCTAACAAAATTCAGAGCTAAAAACGAGCCAAGAAAATGTGTGGAAGAATGCACAATTTTAGAAGCTTAGAGAGGTTTAAGTGTTTGGATGCTAAAAAGGTTGTTGCATCCTTTTCCATGTCTGTGAAAGTGAATACCTCATTACCCCTCTTTCTTTAAAATACACATCACACGCTACACCACCACAGAAGGCCAGACAGAGCGATTCATTGTTGACGAATTATAAAAATATTCATGTTGGAGATTCCATGAGCTTTTGGAGACTGTATTGTACACTATGACTTTAGATAAGTTTCGCCTAAATATGTTATGTGAAAAAACTGGGATCATAATGGTATTTTCTTTTGAAATGAATAGCGACTTAGACCCACAAATGCTTTTCCGTACGTCACGACTTTACAATCGGATATGTGTGCAGTTTGGAATTGACACTGGACATTTATTGCACATCGCTTTGAAGCTGATCTTTTTTTGGACTGCAGTCTTATGCTGTTCACTTGGCTTTTGTGGTCTGGGCATTGAAAGCTTCACTGTGGCTTTATGTTTAAGAAAAATTTTCAGCACCACATTTTTCTTCATTTTTTTTATTGTTGTGTTTATAACGATTGACTCTAGTATTACCACAAAGACTTCATTCGGTCTAATTACATTACGTCACACTTTAGCAGAGTTTGAATTCTTTCCAAAACACTTAAGCATAGAACAGATGTTTGATTTTTCACCACACAACCTGCACTGGTTGATTTTTTTTTATCAGATTTTAAAGGGCGTCTCCACCATAAATGCAGTAGAGACGGATGATCCTCTGTTAAACTTCTTCATCAGTGGTGTTGTTTATTATCAGTTGATTTCCTGGATCAAATCAACAACCTTCCAGTTCCCAGCACTAAGCTCTGAACCAACCACATTGTTCAAAATAAACTGAATGTTTATCTGAGCGCAGCGGTGAAAACCGTGATGACAACTGCAGTTGCACGTTTAACACTACATTGAATTTAAATCTGGCAGGCACATATTTAAATAGATTTTAAATATCCATATTTTTATCTCCATATGCAGGATATATTAGTTTACAACAGTAATTAAAATGACACATTTTAGATTTAAACCTGATTTGAGTGTTTCAGGAACCATCTCTAGAATTTTCAGAGAATGGACTGGAAATAAATGATGTTGGAGGAGAATGACCAGACTGATTCCAGTTGATGGAAAGGCAACAGTAACTCACACATCCGAACACACAGCACATCAAACATTAAAGCAGATGGGCAATTGCTGGAAAAGAGTTCACCAAAACTCAACAACAGAAGAGTGGAAAACCATTGCGTCTCTCTATCTCTGCTGTGACATTCAGATGTTAGGCTCGGAGAAAAAAAATATTGATGAATGGTTGATCTTTCATGGCACACCCTACTCAAGTGATGTTGCTACCATGGTCATCTCAAATCGGTTTCATGAACATGACATTGAGTTCCCTGTACTTCAGTGGCCTAGACATTCAGCAGCTCAAAATCTTGTAAAACACATTTTGGGTGTAGTTGAACAAGAGATACTGTCATGTCAAAATAATATGAATTCTTTGAAGATACCTTACAGCACTTTCATCTTTGCCACAAAGATTTAATGCAGTTGTGTAGGTAGAAGTAGATTGATGTGCCTGTCCATCTAAAACAAGAAGTACTTAAGAAATTAGAAGAAAGCTAAAGGTGCATCACATGGTTCACATTGTCCTTTCTCACATCACAAAAAGTGCTTTCGGAAAACTGATGAATACCTTCACTCCCACACTTACATTTCTTTGCAATCGCACTGTTAGAAAAGGACCCGAGACTGTATTTAGTGTAGGTATTAGTGTACTATGTCAAACTGCGACAGCACACTTGATTTCTTATTTTTGCTGGATATTTTAGCCCCAATTTTACTTGCTGATAAACTTGCAACGGGCAAATCAGTGCACATATAGCATGGATGCAAAGCTTCTTTTTTTATTTTGAAATTGCAAGCTTCTTGCCGGCTGCAATTTTTAACCGTAGGAAATACATGTCATTTTACATGATCTCAGATTATTACCTGTATGTAGTTTGTAGCCCAGACAGAGTTTTCTGTGATTCTTCCCATTTAAAAGTTTTGTTGTGCATGGTTTAAATTAACCGATGAGTTGTTTGAAGTATAGTGGGCAAATATAATTTTCTAATTATATATCATCTGTGAAAGGCGTAGGACCAAAAAACATTCGCCCAATCAACACGTTCTGGCCAAACGCTGGTCATGTGTACATTTTCAGAAACGTATTTTACATACTACTGCGCACCCTGTTCACACAGACATCATACGTCATCAGTTGGGCTGCAACTAACGATTATTTTAATAATCGATTAATCTATAAATAATTTTTTCGATTAATCGATGAATCGGATAAAAACATAAACCAAGAAAAGCATTAATTTCCAACCCTTTATTCAAAAACAGAACTAAAATCTTTAGAAACTGCACAAACATGTTGCTCCTTGAACATCCCTGAGCTGTTATAATAATAATAAAATAAAAATGGACTAACACAAAAAACATAGACATGTATGCTTTACATCTGCCAAATATATAGACTTTTTTTTTTTAATAAAGTGCCACCTGAGCTGCCAGAACAATAAATAATTTATAAAAAATAAAGAACAATACAAATCAGAAAATTTAACAGGATTTGTTTGAATGTCAGAACTTGTTCTCTACACTACACTGCAGACGCACACACTCGCAGATGCACACACACGCAGACAAACACACTTTTCCAGACGCACACACTCACACTGACACACACACACACACTCTCTCTCAAATTCACTTGAAGCTTATTCATTAAATTATTACCATCATTGTAGTAAGTGCAAGCTTCATTTATACACCACATTTTAACAAAGCTTAAGATGACCGAGTGCTATAAAAGAACTTTAAAATTAAATTAAAAAGTACAACACACACAAATATATTTGTCAATAATAACCTATATGGGACAAAGCACAGAATATACACTGCAAAAATTGGTTTTCTAACTTAGTAGTTTTGTCCTGTTGTCAGTCCAAATATCAAAAAAATCTTAAATCAAGATACATTTACTAGACACATGAAATAGCATACGAAATTATGTCTTGTTTTCTGAAAAAACACCTCAAAATGAAGTGATTGTTTGCTTAAAACACGCAAAATTATCTGCCAATGGGGTACGAAAAATAATCTTCATGAGATATAATTTCAAACAGATGTTTTAAGCATCAATTAATTTTCTCATGCCATTTTTCTTGTCTAGTAATCTTGATATTTTTTTAAGATACTTGGACTGGAAACGAGAAATAAATTACTAAGTAAGAAAAGCTTTTTTTGCAGTGTAGCTATACATGACAACAGATTGATACATGAATGGTTCAAAAAAGGCTAGTGAATAAAAACGTGTCTTTATTCTTGCAGTGCAAAGTAACTATACCACCCCTGCTTCACTACTGCTATAAACCAGCTAATGCTAACTTGTCATGCTTGTCAAGCTGGATAACGAGTAAACTTCCGCACCAGGGACATTACGTTCCTCACTTCAAAACGGAACAAAAGTAAGATTCCGTAATGACTTAACCTGCTGTTGAACTCCCTTCCTCCTAATCAAAGAGTCCAACATGTTTGCGTTTCAGGTGCTGGATCATTGCAGTGGTGCTCCCATGCCATGTCGCTTTAGCATATTTTGCAGTTAACACACTTTTTCTGTTTATTTAGTGTGAAATGCTCCCACACATTGGATGACTTTGGTCGCGCGGATTTCTCTGCCTCCGCCATGTATCTTTCCTCGTTTTTTTTTATTTTTGCTCTGCCCTGTCTATGAGGCGCCGAACTCTGCTAGCATCAGTGCACGAGAGAGACCGAGTGTGTTCACTCCGCTCCGCGCTCAAATAAAGTTTTTTTAATAATCAAACGTCTCCGTGTCGCACGACACAACGAATCGATTATGAAATTCGTTGCCAACTCTTTTAGTAATCGATTTGTTGTTGCAGCCCTAGTCATCAGCGTGCTCTTGTCAGCTATGACAATGTAGGGAGAATGGTGACAATCAGCAACGGAACTGACAACAAGTAAATCAGTGATTTTTGAAAAATCAGTGATGAAAAAATTAACGAATTAACATCGGCTCAGCTTTTGAATGATGGAGACTGCTCCGGCAGGCAAAGTGTCTGAAAGACGTTTCCAAGGTTGCTCTCTTTCTTTTGGACCGGTATGTACATACTTTGAGAAGAATTTAATGGATTTAGTTTATAATTTGTTATGTTGATTTATGTAATACATTCATGTGTTTGGAGGAGGCGTGGTTTTGGACGGCGAATCGCATAGTGGGTGGGATTATAATTTCAGTGCTAGCAGACTAAATTTAGCACCTTTCCAAAATCAACCATTTTACCTTTAAGGTAAACCTTGTCTGTGAAACCGGGCCTTAGCATACTTGTAAACTAGGCATGACTCCCTTTTACTCTGTGCGAGCACGATTGTCCCCATTTCTCTTTAGGGCTGCACTGACATTGTTCATCCAGACCTGAGCACACTTTGTAATCTCTGCACATAGGAGTTCTTCCTAAATGTTAGGTTTCTGGTTTATTAGGTTTGTTTGGCTTCATGTGGCCCTGCACAGACCAAAGGACCCCACTTTTACTGTGTTTCAGTGCTATAATAGGGTCCCCGGTGCATCTAGCAACCCAGAAAACGTGAAAAATTAGAACCAAGTGAGTTTATTTTGGTGTGCCTTTCCCTGCAAGCATGTGAGAAATTGAGCCGGTCAAATTTCGCTCCGGTTGTGATGTACAAAGCGGATTTAATTCTAATGTTACCGCCCCTTAATCTACACAGTTCCACCCACCGCGCTCCGCCATTGCTGTTTTCACAAGCAACAGCGGTGTACATGACGCTAAAGTTATTGGACAACATGCAATGTAGTCGCTGCACAGAGTCCAATCCGAGTAAGAGACAGGGTTTGATTTATTTATTTTTCAGTAAAAACCTGCTTGTTTGTGCAAATCACTTCAAGCAGGAGTGCTTTTTCCACCTGGGACAGAACAAGCAGGATTAGCTTCAAAGTTGTTCCTCAAAAGGTATTGAGACCGACTGATCGAGACAAGACTGGCGATGTAAGTAATATTCTCAAGTCTAAACTTACTGTATATAAGTGCAGATGGACACCTGGAGTTTAACTGTATGAATGTTAAAACCGTATGTGCGTTATTTCATTTAGCTGTGGCAAGCTGTTTGTTTTACTTATGAACAGGGATGAAACACGGGCATGTAAATTTTGTTTTGAACGTCTCAAATCATTCGTGCTTAGGCTGACAAATCATTCACATTTTACTGGTTATTCTTTCTTATTGTGTGTGTAACGTTATAACTTGTCAACGACAAGCGCTTAAATCCACGTTATTCCGCTGAGAACATTTAAAGAGACATGCACCAAAACGGGTTGCTGGGAGCAGAGCTGTTTTTGACGAGGCAAGAAGGGTTTTGTTTACACAGCCATTGAGTGTTTTTAAGTTAAATATGTTCCAGACATTTCAAGAAGACCCTAATAAATCATACCAACTTGTTGAAGTGCTCATGTGAGGAAACTTTTAAAATGAATGCAAGTTTTATATCCTTTAAATGTCACCAAATGAAAGAATGGTGCAAAGTCTCAGTACGGAAATGATCTTGAGCTTGATTCTTACACAAACGTGTGCATACACCGATCTGTCTTATCATAACCAGCATTAACTTTTGCAATTTGAGCTACGGTAGCTCGTCTGTGAGATCGGACCACATGTGCCTGCCTTCACACCCCACCTGCATCAATGAGGCTTGGCCACCCAAGACTCTGTCACCGGTTCACCATTATTCCTTCCTTGCAGACCAGGAACACCCCACAAGTGCTGCAGTTTTGGAGATGCTCTGACCCAGTCGTCTAAGCATAACAATTTGCCCCTTGTCAAACTTGCTCTAATCCTTACACTTGATCAGTTTTCCTCCTCTGTATATGCCATCCACTAATTGGTGCTGTGATTAAGAGATAATCAGTGTTATTCACTTCACCTGTCACTGGTAATAATTAGGAATGCACAGTTTCTCTGTGTCTTTGGTGTGTTAAATTGTCAGAACAAAAGATGCACTCTATCTAAAAGCGAATGCTCACCCAGACCTGCCTGGAATGCCTTGTTTAACCACGGCCCCACAAATCTACGTCTGTTCGTGGTATGATTTGACAAAGACCACCCAAATGTTTTTGAACAATTGCTTTGAACCTGATATTCCAAATTTGGTAAGAGGCGTTACATTACCATCACAAGCTTGCAGTTTTTTGACCAATTACTACGCATTGGTTAACTGCCAATCATAGTACACCTCGCTTTTCAGAGAGAGGAGCTTTGTAAAAAATCTGCGCGTTTCTGAGAGGCGGGGCATAGAGGAGATACAAACATGCATGGTATGTGGAAAATACAGCATTTGTTAATCTTAAATCGTATATAAACATTGCATTATATCTAAAGAAAACTATAATATTTGTTTAAGCCATGTCATATGACCCCTTTAAGTAAATCAAAGAGTTCAATGAAAAGATTGTTAGGGTTCCTCATTCCTATTTGTACTTCCTTGTTTCCTCTCCTCACTTCCTTTACTCGCATCTTAGCTCCACCCTTTCAGGATTTAAGAAAAGCAAGCAAGGAAAAGATGCAAGAATGGAGGAATTAAATCCACTAAAATGGCTTATCCTTGCTCTCTTAGCGTCACTTCAAAGCATCGTCAGTTACATTTACTTCTATCCAAAGCGACTTAAATTGCGTTATACTATACAATTGTTTCTGAGTGCAATCCCGGGGATTTAATCCAAGTCCTTGGTGTTGCTAACACAATGTTCTAACCACTGAGCCACAGGAAAGCTCAGTGATGACTGTATACATTTGACATTGAAAATATAAAAAATCATGTTAATACTTATTTTAGGTGAAGTTTATAATTCCCCCTATATTAAAATAGTTAAAAACATGCTTCTAAAAAATGGATATAAAGTTTGTCAAATATTTGTTTTACGTAAATATCAATTTTTATCAAAGGACCATTGTGTGATTTTTAGGAGCATTTAGTGGTGAGGCTGTGAATTGCAACCAGCGGCTCACTACACCCCTCCCTTTCGAAGCACTAGGAAAGCAGAGAGAACTAAGATGTTGCCACGTTTTCGCTTCTTTCACGAATGAGATAACATATTTACAAAAAGCATTCTGTAGGGTAGTTTGTCCGATTATAGAAATAGCTCATTCTGAGCGAAGAAAATCATAACTATTCATTATGTAAGGTCATTTTATACCTCTAAACACATAGTTATGTGCATTATATTTCATTTCTGTCAATAGATCCTCCCAAAAATTACAGGCAGCCCCTTTAACATATTTACTATATTAATATTAAATATACTGTCTGAAATAGGTCTAAATTAAAAATAATTTAATTTGATGTGACGCTGTGCAGGGGGAGAAGAATTTATATGTGCATCAGGTTAAGTCGATAAAACACTTCCGCAAAGGATACACCTGTGTATCCTCTCTTATGACACCTTAGAAAACATGCTCACTACTCGATCCTCCCCGCCTCTCTGTGCGATTAGAGAATTGAGATGTCCTAAAAGATGGCTGAGCTTGATCAGTTTCCAGGTCATAGGATGGCGGAGCGAGAAAACGAGGAGGCTTTGACTAAAATGGTTGAATTTGCGACTAAAAATATTAATCTGCAAGGGATTTTTTTGCAGAGATCAGGCAAATTTACTTGTTCTTAATTGTATCCAACGGAAGCGCTTCACTTAAATAAAATCCAGTTTACCCAGGAACCCAGGTCCTGATACGACAGTGCCTAAACGAAAGGCTACATATCTTGGCTGCCACGTCATCTAGCATCAGTTCGAAGGATCTTTGGAAGGCAGCCTTCATGTCTTTTATTTGACCTCTAATCACCCACAATCCTTTGCCCACATTCATGTGAAGGCAGATTTGCTGACATTCAGTAAACAGCACACCAGTGGTCCTATTCTGAGCTGCGCTCAGCTACATCTTTAAAGGCTTAAAATCCTGCTGTACCACAAAGCGCCACTTGGATTTAACATTGCATTACATGATTGATATCCCAAATCATTTTTAATGTACATAATACACTACACAATTACATAACCTGTTGTTCAAATAAAAAATGACCACTCAAACCTATTGCTGTATGAGGTGGATCAAACATGCACAAAAAATCATAGGCAAGAATGTGTCTCTGGAACAGACCTTTAAGTCTGCCAGATAAAAGTTATTCACTCTTCAGCAAGAAGGCAAGAACTCTTTAAATGCTTCGCCTGGAAAAGTTTCGCTCCTAAATACATAATTTGCCTCAAAATGAGAAAGAGAGACATGAACCCCTTTATTGTTGTCTGAACAAAAGCATTGTAAATCATTGCCAAATTTGTGTCTCAGAATTGTGCTCACTGATTGAGGTGTGTGTACTGCCTGGGATCTAAGGGCATATACAAAAAAATCCTTCTCTCAAATGATTTTAGAGTGAGACGTGGGTTCAACTAAGCATTCTTTGCTCTAAATATAGGATAACTTGAGAAAAATGTCACTAGATACTGAAAATTCAGAATTAACACTTTCTCAGAAAAAGCACAAGGTCTACTCGGCTATTTGAAATGATAAGTCTGTGATGTCAGCCGGTCTAGAGCAAAACTTAAAAAAAAAAAAAAAATCTGCAAACGAACGGGGGAAAAGGATTCAGGTATCTTCTGTTTTTAAAGTAAATACGCATTAAGAAATGATTGGGAAAAATACAGATTGAATCTAATGTTCTGGTCAGCAGACCCGGCCGTGTGATGATCAACCACCAACTGGACTTGCGCACTAGCAAAACTCACCTATCCATTAAACCTCACAACAGCCAGTCACAAGTTTGATAAATAATTAAATGTCCAAATGAACTTTCACGTATATAAAAGTGACTGTTTCATTTCTTATTTCTTTGACTTTAAAGTACAAATTGGTGATTGTATACCTTAATTCTTTGTACAAAATGTTTTTGCTCTCTCCAGACCTGAGCCCTTTTACATGAATTAAAAACAGTGAGTTGAACAACAACAAAAAAATATACATATACATATAAACACTCTTAAGAAGAAAAGGTTAAACAAATTACCTTTTGAGGTTCCTGGAGATTGCAGCTGTGGGGAACCTTAAAGGTTTTTAAAAAGTTTTCAATTGGAACCCTCTCTTAAATGTGCATTAAAGAACCAGCAGAGTTCCTTTTGGCACCCTTCTCTAGTCACCATTTCAGCAGTATTATTATTACTATTGTTAATATTATATATTACACATTATACTATAACATTTCATGTCAAAGTCTGCTTTATTGTCAATTCTACCACATGTACAGTACATACATATAGAGAAATCGTGTTACTCTCAGACCCATGGTGCATACAAATAACACTTACAGAAAATAAAAAAAATATATAAAAAAACAGATAAGAAAGATTATACATATATTTCAAATACCACTATTACAAGCAGAGACCACTATTACAAGCAGGTACAACTATTAAAAGGAATTAAAAGCAGGACACAACACCATGATTAAATATTAATTGCGCCATTAAATATTTATTGCGTACATGCAACAATTTCAGACAAAACACAAAGTAACAATACATTTTTTTAACATCTCATTGTGATATGTATAACATATAAACAAAGTAAGATAATTATAAAATAAAGCAACCCCTCTTCTCTGCAAATAGGCCCATATATTTTTTTAAACAAACAAAAATTCCCAAATTAATCTGTAATATGTGATCATTTACTTTACATCATATTCCAAACCCTCCTGACTTTCTTTACATTTCCAATTACCTTTTGCCCATCAGCTGCTGCATTGCACTTATGTAGGCTTCACTGACACTTGATAGAAAGAAAAACAGACAAATGAATCAAATAACAATTAACTTTAACATCTTCAACTCTAATTTTAGATGTGACATCATCTCACATAGTAGATCACAGTAGGTGAAAAAGTCTCATCAGTAAACCTAAAGATGCAACAGCCCGAGGTAATGATAAGGATCATTCATTCATTTTCATATTGTGTTATATCCAAAGATTTGGACAAATTTTATTTTGATGTTTCAAGAAACTATAATAAACAAATCCCCTTAAAACTGACCAGAAAAACTGAATAGAGAGAGAGGCAAGAAAACTTTATATAAATATATTATTTACCTGTGATAGTAATCCAGATCATTGAGGAAAACTTGCTCAGTGTCTTGCACGAAAAAAATCTGCAGCACAGTGTATGATGGCCTACTAAATTAAAATGGTTCATTTAAATATATCTTTATACTAATACAGAAAGGCAAACCTCTTTACTATGATCTCTTGAGTACGAGGTACTAATTCAAGCCATAAGCGTGTCTCAATAAAATGTATTACTCACAGATAATCTATTTATTAATTTGGATCAAACATTACCCTCTAGCATGTTCCTTGTGGTTAGGCATAAATGGAGATCAAGGATTTTCCGTTCATTCAAATTAGGTAGACTTTTGACTCCTTGTACAGGTTGTGGGTTAATGGCAAAATTACAGTATAGAGATACATCTGGAAAGCCACAAAATTAACCAAAAATGCATGGAATGATTAAACGCTATACAGTAATATACTAGAGAAAAAAATATATATTGGTTTCAGTTAAATATTCAGTTTTGTCATATAAATAATCTTAATTAAGATCAAACAAAGTTTCACACTTAAAGGGATAGAGTACTTCACCCAAAAATTCTGTCATCATTTACTCACCCTCTGATTGTTCCAAACCTGTATTAATGTATTTGTTCTGCTGGAAGATATTTGGAAGAATGTCAAATCTCATCCCCTACTGACTCCCATAGTATTTATTTTTCCTAATATGGCAGTAAATGGGGGATGAGATCTGACAGTCTTCCAAATATCTTCCTGTGTGTTCAGCAAAACAAAGAAATGTATACATGTTTGGAACTGAGGGTTAGTAAATGATGACAGAATTTTAATTTTTTGGGTAAACTATCCCTTTAAGACAGACTACTGCTGATGTATTGCAGCTGACAGACACATAATGTATTAAAGCTGCAGTATGTAACCTTGGTATTTGACCACAAGAGGGCGCATTTCCAACAATAACAAAGGCGAAGCTTGATGACGCTATGAAGCAGGTGACGATGGGAGATGTCCTTTTAAATGCGTTTTCGCCATAGCGATGTATCTAAATTGGATAAACGAATCATGATCACGGATGAGGTAATTTATTTGTTTTTGTATTACCTGTATATCTGATCGTATTATTTTATGTCATCATAATTAATGAACTGCAAGGAACGTGAAATGTTATGCTATATTATCCCGTTAAGAAGCTATGGTAGACAGTGTCTGAAGAGGCATTACAGGTCTTTTACTCGGAGTTGACGTTGATGGGCCACCTTTTTGGAAACTGAAACAGTCCATTTGCCACGTTATGTTATTTTCTCACAGGTAACGTTATTGATAAAAAAAGTCATGTGGTGTAATTCATATCTATTAAAATCATCTTTACTGTAACTATTACGTTACTTGTACAATAACAAAATAAAATATAACTGCAAGCAGTAATCATCGGGTTCGAGCAGTCTAATTGGACTAAGGTCGACTGCCTTCGCTGACTAGGGTCAGGAATCGCACCAAAACACATCCGAAACAGATGACACTTACCCATAACAAGAAAAATGAAAGAAATGGTCATCAACGGTTAATACAGACCACGCATGCAAACACTCATATTGAAAAACAGGTGTAAACCGATAATACCTGAGGGACGTGTGAAATGAACCAATTCTCATGTCTCTACGATGTTCTGTTCCAGAGATATAGGTCTAGCTTAATGGTTGCTAAGTTAACCTGTTTAGTTGCTATGGATGTGGTATGGCACCTGCCATACATTATGATAGACATGTACAAAAAAAAAAAATTTTAAGGCTTAAGGCCAGGAGCATCTTAAATAGATACATTGATTCAAATTCATCATATTTTAGAATGCCGTGGCATTTAAATGGTGCTTATTTTGTACACACAACTCACATAATAAAGTATATCCCATTTTGATGTTTGGTTTGAACTTCAGGAAGTCATGTTTATCATGTCTAAATGCCTAAATGCATTGAGTGGGTGCCATGTGAGTGGCTGAGTAGCAATTTGGGTTTACATGCAATTAAACTGGTGTACCTAATAAAGGTGTGTTGTATATATATATATCAACACAGCATCATAAAAGCAGCAAGACATGTGCTATATTTATAGATGTGTAAATATGGATCAACATTTAATATGCAATAGATTTATTTCTAACACTGTCTTCCTGTGAGACACATTTCATAATATGAATAATAGAACTTAATGACAAGTCAGTTGGATTATTCATTAAGGAGCAGCGAGCTTTCAGGTAGACTTTTGAGGTTAATATAATAAAGGACCCTGTTATGGTCACGTAAATGAAAAAGTTAAACATGTCCTTGATAATTATTTATCTAGAGAGTCCAGAGAATTGTACTGTGGTGAAAATTTTGAAATTGCTTGAAATACCTAAAATTAGTATGCAAAAGTACGTCTTGAATATAATCACCAATAACTCGCAAACTTTTCGATTGACATCAATGGATCAAAAGGCAAAGTTGTTCAAAATGAGGAGAACTATCATATGATATCAATAGTTTATGTAATTGACAAATGTCACATGACACAGAATTGTTTAAGCAATGAAATACGCATCAATTTAGCAATTTTTGCTGCTATAGCGCCACCTAGTGTCCAAATGCCACGTTCTTTTGTAGGTGACCTCGGAGTGATAGTATACACATATTTCCCGAGGCCCATGATGATATGTTAAGCCGTTGTGGATTTATGGCTATTTAAATGTGATAGGCTCCGCCCATTTTTTAATTTTGGCGTCCCTAAGCGACCGTGAAAGGAAATTTCTACATTTTTTTGATAATTATTTACCTTCACACTCCACACAAGTCATCTGTATTGTTTTGGTTCTGATCGGTCGAAAAAACAACGACTAGTTCGCGAATGTAGGTTTTTTACATCATCAGCGATAACTCACAAACCGTTTGATCGACAGAAGTGGTTCCAGAGGCAAAGTTGCTCAGAATAAGGAGAGCTATCATATGATACCATTAGTTTGGGTATATGTCAAATGTCACGTGATACACAATTGTTTAAGCACTCCTAAAACGTTATTTCGCCCCCCGGTGGCCAAATGAGTTCACATTTCTTACAGATCTTCAGGACCATGAGACGAATAAGCCCAGCGAGTGTCGTTTTGATCGGCCTCAGTTAACCCGGTGTAATGAGCGCTCAAATTTCATTGGCCAATGGCGGCCATGTTTTTTTACATACGCCAATGTCCTTTTAGATATTCATGTAGAATGAGACAAAGACCCACCATACCAAATATGAAGTCAATCGGGCAAAGGGTTGCGTAGTTATAGTTATTTTCTAGCTCATTCAAACTTTAGCGCCACCTAGTGGTCAAACGCCGCAGTTTTTTTATTGTGACCCCGGACTGAGGGTCTTCACATACGTTCCAAACCCCATGAAGATATCTCAAACAGTTCACGAGTTATGGCCGTTTTAGCTAAATATGTTACTTCCGGTTCAGACGTTTTAGCGCCACCTAGCGACCGTGAATGGAAAATTCAACTTTTTTTCGATAATTATTCATATTCACACTCCACATAATACACCAGCGTTGGTTTGATTCCGATCGGGCAAAAATCCAGGGACTAGTTCATTTTTTTTTTGTTGCATAAAATGCAAATTAGCGAAAAAATTTGCATACCGGAAATGAAATCGGAGATATACGTTTTTTAAGTTTTGAGCCAATGATTACACTGATATAAGACACTTGGGTGTGCGACAAACGGTTTAGGAGTAGTAAGCACAAACGCGCTTTTCATCGTTGTAGCGCCACCTATGGGTCGATTTGGCTGGTTCCGTGAATCTGAGTAGCGACAAGGACTACTACCATCTGACCAAGTCTCAGCTCTGTCGGTCTTACGGTTTGGGCTGCCCGATCAGTTTTATGGCAGAAGAATAATAATAAGAAAACCTACAAATACAATAGGTTTCTAGCCCTACGGGCTCGAACCCTAATAATTGATTTGCTTACCTGTCTATCAATACACTCGCGAGAGAAGAGTCTCTGTCAAGTCCAAGATTGTCGCGCAGCTCTCTCCATCTCGAAAACGCCTGGCCGATATTTATCCTGGTTTTATTCCTCCGTTTGTCACACAGTCTGCGTGTATCCAAATATGGACGCTTCCGTTTTACTGGCACTTCAATACTCGCCAAAGAGTAATCGTGATCCATAACAACCACTTCCGCATTTGACCATGTGATATTCTGGTCTACACCGGAACAAAGTATAGAGCGGACATTGCGTCACTGAGAGGCGACATTTCTTTTCCGGGACGGCCAGTTATTTAAAATCGGAATTTCTCTGAAATAAAAAATCTTTAGAGACTTTTGAAATATTGTAAGTACACAACTGGAGGAAATATATTTTCAGTTATTTTCTGAAATTTTATTACAAAATTATTACATACTGGAGCTTTAACATGTTAATATGTTATGAAGTTTAGTTCATGTACTGGACAGAATAAATTATAATAGCCACTAACTGAGCAGATTGTTTACCTAAATAAGCAGACTGTTCTGCTAGAAAAGATGAATGTTTGTTGTGCCTTGAAGACTACAGGTAATATGGCTGTTCAAGAAGAAAGCTCAAGGTTTTTAACGTTAAATACATAAATCTTAATTTACAATCAGTACTTACGCTCTGGTTGTTGTCCATATTGTGCTGCTAGAAATGCAGTTCATAAATTTTGCAGGTGCGTTGTCACCTGCGTCTTTTAGCATTTCTCCCCTTTCATTGATATGTTTATCATTTTCTCTACTTAAAAGAAAGTGAGGGGACGAATAAAATGTTGCCTTTGTAGCCCTATGCATCTCTTTTAATAACCTTTTCACTGTCCTTAATAGAAGAAAGGTAACTTTGACATTGGTTAACTAGCAGAGCTTCTGTCTGTATTTTAATGTACAGTAACCACGTCTAAACCTAAATCTTTTCATTTGTTTTATTTTCATGTTTTCATAAAGGTCTTGGTTATTTTGTTAGGTCTTACCTCAGTTATTCAACCATTCCCTCTCAGTTCCTGCGCTTGCGCAGCAGAGTTTGTAAAGGTTGTGAGCTGCGCCACAGGCGCGAGAAACATTTGAACAGAATTCTTCTTTCGATGCGAAGTCGAGATGAAAATATACCCCGTCCGACATCACAGCTTTCCAGTCAAATACTTAACGGTTTCTTAATGTTTCACATGAATTGGCTCCAAATAATCTCACTGCATGATTGCAAGCATTTTGGATGTGATGCGTCTACATGCGCTCGTGCTTGATTAATCTGCCCTGAGTTCATGGGTCGTATGTCTGACTATAAGCACAGTTTCCAATGTTTTTTCCAAGTAGTATATGGGAAGAAGCATTCCGAGTTTATTTGAACGTTGTACTGGCTCTTGAAATCTTCAATCTGTTTGAAATAAATTATATGATTGGAGATTTTTGTTTTCTCTGTTTTTCATGGGGGTTTATTGTTTGGGATGGTTGTGTCCTACTCTCAAATTGTTTGTGTATTTATTTTTTTTATAAATTAATCTTTATATATATTGTAAACTAATGAAGGCTAAAATTCTGATAATAAAATTATAATAATGATAATTATAATAACAAAACAGCGGAAAATAGTCCATCCTAGAAAAGGTTAAAAAAGGAATCTTGGTAACAGGCCAGGTTCTTATTCAAACCCTTTTTCCACAATAGAGCTTCTAAAAAGAACTTCTAACAGTATACCAAATAACAAAGGGTTACTTATAGAACTCATATAAGTTCAACTTTGAACCTTTTTGATTATGAGAAGTTCATGTTTGAACTTTAAAGGTTTTTTTTCTAAAAGTTCAATCTCTCTAAGAGTGCATACATACATGCATACATACATGCATACATACATGCATACATGCATACATACATGCATACATGCATACATGCATACATGCATACATACATACATACATACATATACAGTGGCAAGAAAAAGTATGTGAACCTTTTGGAATTTCATGGTTTTCTGAATAAATTTGTCATAAAATTTGGGTCAATTGTGGTCTAGTGGTTAGAGAGTTGGACTTGTAGCCAGAAGGTCGCTGGTTCAATTCTCAGTGCCACCAGGAAATGACTGAATTGGCCTTGAGCAAGGCACCTTACCCCTGTTTGCTCTGCAGTGATAGCTGCCCACTGCACCCTACTTGTAAGTCGCTATGGATAAAAGCTTCTGCAAAATTAATAAATGTAAATGTAAAAAGTCAAGCATATTAACAAACACAATGTGTATAAAAATTAATTGAGAATTGAAAACTGATCTTTCATGTCTTTATTAAACACACTCATTCAACATTCAAAATGGCAGTGGGAAAAAGTAAGTGAACCCTTAGAATTAATAACCGGTTGACCCCCCTTGGCATCAATAACCTCAACCAGGCGCTTCCTGTAGCTGTGGATCAGACCTGCACATGGTTGAGGAGGAATTTTAGCCCATTCTTCCTGGCAGAACTGATTTAGCTCCGTCATATTTTTGGACGTCTCATGTGTATGGCCCTCTTCAAGTCCAATCCATAGCATCTCTATTGGGTTAAGGTCTGGGCTCTGACTTGGCCACACCAAATGGCGGATTTTGTTTTTCTGAAGCCGTTCTGTTGTGGTCTTGCTCCGGTGTTTTGGGTCGTTGTCCTGTTGCATCACCCACCTTCTACACAGTTTCAGCTGATGTACAGACATTCTCACATTATCCTAAAGAATTGTCTGATATACTTGGGAATTAACCTCCCCTCAATGATTTCAAGCTGGCCAGGCCCTGATGCAGCATAGCAGGCCGAAATCATGATGTTTTCTCCACCATACTTTACAGTTGTGATGATGTTTTCATGATGATATGCCGTGCCCTTTCTACGCCCTTTCTACACACATGTTTTTCCAAATAGTTCAATCTTAGTTTCATCAGTACACAAAACATTTTAAGCCAAAACCGCTATGGAGTGTCAATGTGCTCTTTTGCAAACTTCAGGTGTGCAATGTTCTTTTTAGTAAGCAGTGGCTTCCTTCGTGGTTTCTTGCTGTGGATACCCTACTTGGTCAGTGTTATACGTATTGTAGAGTCATGAACCGAGATGTTAGCAAGTTCCAATGATGCCTTCAAATCTTTGGCTGTCACCGGGATGGTTTCTTTACCTCATTGATGAGTCTTCGTTGTGCTCTTGGTGTCATTTTGACTGGGCGCCCCCTTCTTGGTAGAGTAGCAACAGTCCCAAAGTGTCTCCATTTGTAGATTGTTTGCCTAGCTGTAGACTTTCTAAAGTCTTTGAAATAACTTTGTAACCTTTGCCTGCTTTATGTAAATCAATAATTCTTGATTGTAGATCCTCTGAAAGCTCTTTTAGGCGAGGCATGGCTCACATAAGCGTGTTCTTCTTTTGCAGAGCAAACTGCAAAAGTTTGAGGGGTTTTTATCAGTCAAAGTAGCTGTAGTCCACACCTCCAAACTTATTATCTTAACGAGACTCCAGGTGTGCTAAAACCTGACTCCAATTAGCTTATAGGTCATTAACTCGAAGGTTCACATACTTTACCCTCAAGTACTACAAGGTTTTTTTTGGTTGTTCTCAATTAAGGTATGAAAGATAACAAAATGTGTGTTATTATTTTTGTTATAATGTGTGTTAATAATATGAAGTCTGCCAGTACCCCTTGCTGAAAAGCAGCCCCAAACCATGATGCTTCCACCCCTAAACTTAACTGTTGGTATGGTGTTCTTGGGGTGGTGGGCAGAGCCATTTCTTCTCCAAACATGGTGTGTAGAATGACTGCCAAAAAGTTCAATTTTGCTTTCATCTGACCATACTATAGTCTCCCAATAATCCACAGGCTTTTCCAAATGCTCTTTCGCAAACTTTAACCGAGCCTCAACATGCTTTTTGTTCAGCAATGGAGTCTTGCGTGGTAAGCGTGCATGGATGCCATGGCGGTTCAGCGCATTGCTTATAGTTTTCTTTGAAACAACAGTACCTGCTGATGCAAGGTCTTCCTGAAGTTCTGCCCGAGTGCTTCTTGGCTCTTGGAGAACTCTCCTGATTATTCTTTGGACTCCTCGGACAGGGATCCTACGTGGAGCACCTGATTGTGGCCGGTTTATGGTGAACTGATGCTCTTTCCATTTCCGGATAATGGCCCCCACAGTGCTCACAGGAACATTCAGCATTCTGGAAATGCGCCTGTAACCATTCTCATCAAAATGCTTTTCAACGATAAGATTACGAAGATCTACAGAGAGTTCTTTGCTTTTACCCATCATGAAGTCTTTCCTGTGTGCCTCCTAGGTAATGAGAAGCCTTTATAGGCCATCAATTAGGACTAAAGCAGCTGATATCAATTAGTACTGATAGGGGGCAGGGTTTCTCTGTCAATACTGACAGATTTCAGGTGATCTCCTGGCTTTCTATTCCATTTTGCACCTTGTTACCTTCATGTGTTCAATACTTATTCCCTGTGTCATTTCACTTTATTTATTATGACTGAACTTGTATACTTAAATGTTCTGATTTCTTTTCTGATTCAATGTTTGGTTTGACTTGAAATTTTGTGTCAATAGCCCACTTAGAAATCCCCTTACTGATAAAAATGCTGATGTTTTAAATACTTATTTTTCCCGCTGTATATAATAGATAATCTAACTTTAATTGTATTATCAACACAAGGAAGACTATTGTAATCGGTTTGTTTATTAATAAAATGCATACAAAAGTCACGTATCACAACTACACTGAATAGTACTAAACACTACTAAAATATAAATAGATACAAGTAAAATAAATATAATTATGAACCATTTCTTTCGGTTATCTAATAGGGAGAAGACCATCTTTTTTAATCATATAACTAAAAATCTTTGTTATACATCTACTAGTTATGTAATATTAACGGCAACTAAAATAGACGTAAACTTGCACAATACACTGATGCTAAGGTTGTACTTACATACTGCATATCTCGGTTGCCCTACCCACTCCCCGCTGAAACAAAGCAATCTCTATCAGCACAACTGAATCCATAGCAATGTTCAGTTTTGGGCTTATTAGAGGTGTTTAACTTTCCTGTAGCTCAGTGGTAAGAGCATTGCAATGACAACGCAAGGTTGTGGGTTCCCAGGGGATTGCGCATACCCATGTAAAATGAATGGGGTAATGCCATGTAAGTCGCTTTGGACAAAAGCGTCTGCCAAATGCATGAATGTAAATATAACTTCTTGCGCACGCTGCACAGACCGATCTGCTTAAATGATGTCAATGTCAGCAATACGGCTCAAATGCTTAAATGTAACAGTTTTTTTTCATGAAATATTATTATTACATAGCTTGAGAAAGAACAATCACTTGTGGATTGTCCTGGAGATCAGATGGCTCAGCTCAAGCTACATTTCTCAAAATTAGCAAAAGTCCAGCTAAATATTTGACATATGCCTAGGTTGTGTAAATACAATGTAAGTAACATTCAACAAACTGAATACATGATTTGAAAAATAAATTGTGCATTCTTTTCGTTCTTTTTCCTCCAGTCATTAGGGAAAAAAAAGTTGAGTTGAGTGCCGACACACAGAGCAAGCTTTTAAATATGAATATAGATGATACCTCTTCTGAAAAGACGGCTGTTGCCCCACCCATCAAGAAGTCCACTCCAGGAAGAGCCAGGAAAACCATGCCAGGCTCTCCACGGCTGGAAATCCTTAGAGGAGCTCTTAGTAAAACTCCAGGAAAGTCAGTTGTGAAGTCCAACAAACCTCCAGATGTTCGACCCACCCCAGATGATAATGCCATGGCCCCTCTCTCCAGTCTCCTCCAAATCAGGCAGAATATTCGCTGCTCTCTGACTGAAGCTTTCTTTCTAAGGTGAGAGGAGGAAATGTGATGTTGAACTCCAAATGCATATTTCTCTTAATAAATCAGATGCTTTTTTTCTCAAACAAATACCTTTTTGATATGATACATTTTAAAAGAATGTTAATTTTCTGTGTTTTAAAAATGTTGCAATATCTGAAAGAGGACTTTTTGTTCAATTTACAGGTTTTTTCATTGAGATGAAATGATGAAAATTCCACTTTGTAATCAAAGACGAGAGGTCACGTGATTAAGGCAGCAAAAAGACTAAATAAGAGATTCAGTCAGCGATTTTTATAAAAATATATTTTTTAAAGAACTATTTTTGCAATGTCATAGCATCAAGTTTATCTAAACTGCTGGAGAAATTTGAAACAAGTTTGAAATATCGTTATTAACATTATCTTTGTCATTGAAATTGAACAGTTATACCAGATCATTAACTTTGAGTAGATTTAGGCCTCAGCAATAATAATCATAATAATTAGTCTGAGGCAGATCTGATGCCTATATGGTCTAATGTAGTATTATAATTTTTTATGGATCTTGTAACATTTTATCTGACTCCAGCAGATTATCAGTAAAAGTTAGATCCAGTGCAGTAGAATATGCAATATAAAGTAAAATGTTAAAGAGTACATAACTAGGGATTTTTAAGGTCCTACTTTGGTTTATGTAGTGTCCAAAAACAAGTTTATGTACATAGAATTGTAAAACACTATTACTTCATTATAATAGGCAGTTATTCTTACCTTATTTCTTGACTGACACTCAATTGATTCATTCCGCAGTTCATCGGTCTAATCCCCTCCTTTCCGCTAGCCTAGTCTGATTTGATTGGTCCGATGGTCTAGTCTGCTGTGTTTAGTTTACTGCGAATGAGCCTCACGAGCTACACTGTTTGGGGGAGAAGAGTGAAGCTTTTGCATGCAGTCATAGCAAAATGTAGGGGACTACATTAGTATGTAGTGATGTAAATCCGCTAATCGGACTAGGGATGACTTGTTTGCGTGATTCCCTTTTTTCCAAGCCAATAACTTTCACCTTCGGATTTACAATTTGGCAGACTGCTTACTTTCAAACACTGCAACATTACAGACTGTAATTTCATGATCTCATGTTATGTACTCTTTAAAGTTTCTATCGATAACAAATACAAACAGAGATGAATATTATAGAAGACCTTGCAAGCAAGTGATTTAGAAACAGGCTATTTGCACAGATTAGGATGGAGCACAAAGGTTTCACAAACTTTGTGTATGTACAGTTGAAAGAAAAAGTATGTGAACCCTTTGGGCTTACTTGGATTTCTTCATAAATTGGTCATAAAATGTGTTCTGATCTTCATCTAAGTCACAACAATAGAGAAACACAGTCGGCTTAAACTAATACCGCACAAAGATTATATGTTTTCATGTTTTTATTGAACACAACATGTAAACATTCATAGTGCAGAGTGGAAAAAGTATGTGAACCTTTGGGTTTAATAACTGGTTGACCCTCCTTTGGCAGCAATAACCTCAACCAAACGTTTCCTATAGTTGCAGATCAGACCTGCACAACGGTCAGGAGAAATTTTGGACCATTCCTCTTTACAAAAGTGTTTCAGTTCAGCAATATTCTTGGGATGTCTGGTGTGAATCGCTCTCTTGAGGTCATGCCACAGCATCTCAATCGGGTTGAGGTCAGGACTCTGACTGGGCCACTCCAGAAGGCGTATTTTCTTCTGTTGAAGCCATTCTGTTGTTGATTTACTTCTATGCTTTGGGTCGTTGTCCTGTTGCATCGTCCATCCTCTGTTAAGCTTCAGTTGGCGGACAGATGGTCTTAAGTTTTCCTGCAAAATGTCTTGATAAACTTTGGAATTCATTTTTCCATCGATGACAGTAATCCGTCCAGGGCCTGAGGCAGCAAAGCAGCCCCAAACCATGATGCCCCCTCCACCATATTTCACAGTTGGGATGAGGTTTTGATGTTGGTGTGCTGTGCCTTTTGTTCTCCACACATAACGTTGTGGGTTCTTTCCAAACAACTCAATTTTGGTTTCATCTGTCCACAGAATGTTTTGCCAGTAGTGCTGTGGAACATCCAGGTGCTCTTTTGCAAACTTCAAATGTGCTGCAATGTTTTTTTTGGACAGCAGTGGCTTCCTCCATGGTGTCCTCCCATGAAGTCCATTTTTGTTTAATGTTTTCCTTATTGTAGATTTGTCAAAAAAATGTTAGCATGTGCCAGAGATTTCTGTAAGTGTTTAGCTGACACTCTAGGATTCTTCTTCACCTCATTGAGCATTCTGCGCTGTGCTCTTGCAGTCATCTTTACAGGACGACCACGCCTAGGGAGTGTAGCAACAGTGCTGAACTTTCTCCATTTGTAGACAATCTGTCTTAACGTGGACACATGGACATCAAGGCTTTTAGATATACTTTTGTAGCCCTTTCCAGCTTTATGTAAGTCAACAATTCTTGATCGTAGGTCTTCTGAGAGCTCTTTTGTGCGAGGCACGGTTCACATCAGACAACGCTTCTTAAGAAGAGCAAACTCAAAACTGGTGTGTGTTTTTTATTGGACAGGCCAGCTTTAATCAACACATCCAATCTCATCACATTGATTGGACCCCAGGTTGGCTGACTCCTGGCTCCAATTAGCTCTTGGAGAAGTCATTCGCCTAGGGTTTCACATACTTTTTCCACCCTGCACTATGAATGTTTACATGTTGTGTTCAATAAAACAATAATGTTAACATATAATCTTTGTGCGGTATTAGTTTAAGCAGACAGTGTTTTTCTATTGTTGTGACTTAGATGAAGATCAAAACACATTTTATGAATAATTTATGAAGAAATCCAAGTAAGCCCAAAGGGTTCACATACTTTTTCTTTCAACTGTATATCTTTATGTAAAGTATATATTATTGTTAGTACTAGAAATTCACATTGTTTTTGGCAGTTTTAATTTACAGCGATGTGTTCTATTACCAGGATAAATAAAATTGACCATTTGGACACTACTGAGCATGATGTTGAAAAACTGGCTTTGAACACTGAGAAAGACATGTTCAATATGTACTACACCACAGATGAGCCGTACAAGGATAAATGCCAGCATCTCATACATAACCTGAAAGATCCCAAAAATAAGGTATGTTTTAGTAAATGTCACCAAGTCCTATGACAGATTAAAGATTAAAGTCCTATGACACAGCTAAAACGAATATTATTGTTTGTTTTAGATGTAATGCAATGTGTATAGACGATTTAAGTTTTTAAGAATGCGGTATGTTCCACATTCCGTGCTTGTATACATCTCCGCTTTGCTCCGCCTCTCTGAAACGCGTGGATTTTTAACAAAGCTCATTTTTCTGAAAAGCGAGTTGTGCTATGATTTGTCGAATACGGCAAGCGTGTGACGGAAATGTAACGCCTCTTACCATATTTGGAACATCATGTTCCAAAGCAATTGTACTGACAGTACTAACTTCCGTATACATTTGGGCAGTCGTATGCTAGGGCCACACCAAAAGATAATTGGGACGATTTCTCTTCTCAAGTCCCGATGATCTTAAACGGCTCTAAAGATTATCTCATTAGATTTCCCTGTGGTGTGATGTGTTTTTAAGAGTGAATGAACCTGATCAGAAGAACATCGGAGCCGCCCCGATCGAGAATCCTAAATATTCAACATGTTGAATATTTACGATCAGAAATTCTGATGTGTGGGTGAAACCCCGAGGACAAACGCACTAGAACTCTGTTGATTTTCACGTGGAACAAAAGAATATCCTATTAGAAAGCCAGCTGACAGAAGGATAACAACTGTAGTGTTACCACTTCAACCCTTTTCTTTATTCTGTCAAAGCATTACAAACACTATCATCGCAATTACGAATAATTTCAATAAAAATCAGGCTATGTGCAAGTGATGGTAGTGGTAAAAGTTCAGGTTGTGCGGATGCTTTAAGGTGGAATAGAAAATATAGGTACAGTGGAGCCAGTAGACTCTTTTGGGTGATAATGTCAGCAGCTATTTTTTACAAAGCTGTATTCATATATTTTTTTAATTACTGTGAAGACATAAATACAACAATATTTGAGCTGCAATAAAATTATATCTAGTGCTCTGCCACCTTAAAAGCTTTAGACGAGGCTGCTTGAGCAATTTCTCAACGATGAATAATATTTTTTAAATTACATAAAAGGTTATAAGTACACATTTGTTTATATTGAACACGTATATAATACACAAAGCTTACATTGAAATAATAAATAGCTTCTGAAATCTCGAGAGAATTTGCGAGACTTCCTGTGTTTACAGTCAGTACTCTGCTTGAAAATCTGTTGGTGTGTGGTGTGCTTTCTTTGTCACATCACGGCGCACCACACATTATAGTAGCAAAAAGATTAAATCTAGGATGTTTTCTCCTCATGTTTGTGGTCTCTCACCATTTAAAACTCTTATAAGATTTTAAAAAATATTTTGGTGTGGCCCCAGCATTAGTCAACTCATACCACAAACTGATGTGGATTTGTGGGGGTGCGGTTACATTAGGCAGTTCAGGTAGGTCCGGGAAAGCATTCACTTTCAGATAGAATGCATCTTTTGTTCCGACACTTTAATTTTTGCAATTTTACGTGTCTAATACATGCATGGGCAACTTATTACACCAAAGACACAGAAAAACATGTTTGTGCCATATAACCTCTTTAAGATTGGAATTGTATTCTGTTTCTTCTTACGTGTTTTAGGAGCTGTGTCATCAGCTTTTGAAAGGAGAGATTTCTCCAATCAAACTTATTAATCTGATTGAACAGGACAAGTCTGTTGAGGTAAACCTGCACACCTCAAAAAATCAGGAAGAACGTCTATCTAGTTAGTTGTGTAAAGTGTTTCACCCTCTGACCATTCTCGACAGGACATTGCTTGTGAAACAGATGTGCATCAAATGACATTAGAGGAGATTTCTGCCTCTCATTCTCTGCATGTGACAGAAAATACGGTCAATGTGAAGAGCACAAACCCATTGAATGCGACCACTAGCTCAGTGAGTTAATGCCTTAGAGTTACTTAACAGTGTGAATTTCTTGTACATATTAAACTTTGATACAAATATAGTCCCTTCGCCTCAGCTTCTTGTTTTTTTGTCTTTCCTCAGGATGAGAAAACATGTTTGTCTCAACGAAAGCAGAGCCTGGCAAGGAAATGCAGCCCCGATGTCCCAGACATGATAACCTGCATGCTGAAAGACACAACATCACAACATAAATGCCATCTGTTTGACCTTAATTGCAGGATATGTACAGGTATGTTTTCTAAACATCTTGATTTTAAAGAAAATATATATGTTCAATAATATATATTCAAGAGTATACATTTTCATTAATAAAAAAATCACCCAAAAGTAAAAAAATGCTCTTAGAGTTTACTCCTTCACAAACGTTAATTACGGGTATTCCATTAAAATGATGAATGTGTCATTTGTTTTTATGATGACATGAAAAATATTATTACAACAAAAGTGTCTTTAGATCGTTAAACATTAAATCATTGCAATTAGAAAAACTCAATGCTGAGTACAAACCAGTTCTTGACGCACTTCTAGACAGATTGAGCAGATCTGATAAGCAGGTGTTGCACGGGACAGCTGTAACTATATTGTGTACTTTACCCAAGCTGGATTCATGTACTGACCAATCACCATCGAGGACTACAGCTGTCTATATTATGATAAGCATCACAGACCACAGGTTCAACAATCCTTGAAACTTTCCCAATTACTAAAGATCAAAATGTCTGAATAGAGACAAAAAAGTAAACAAGAAATGGACTTATTCTGTGGTCACACTAGATTTTGCAATCTGAAAATCTAGTGTAACCGCAGAACAAGACGTAGTTGTACTGTATGCACTGAAGGATCTTTGAAAATGCTAAAATGTGGATTTACTACACATAGGCCAGAGATCCTCGGATGGGGACCCTGAAACGAAGAAACTTAAAATAGAGATGACAAAGAGAAGCACGGAAGAGATGTCATTGTGGGTTGATCATGTGATGGATGAAGAGCCTCTACCTGCTACAGTACAAGATTCCAATATAACAGAGTCCCCGGCTTCTCCCAGTGCAGATGATTGTGAAGTACCAACATCATCAGGGGATTTCTCTCCGGTTTTGATCCCATCAGTTCCCATCTTGTCCCTCTCAAGAAGAGATCCCCGTACAGCACAGTTCCGACAAGTTCTGATGCTAAGTACTGAAACAAAGTCTGTTTTACCCCAGTCCCAACTTAAACCCCCATCAGAGAAAGTAGAAGAAACTCTTAAAGAGACAACGGTGGTCCAGCCCTCCCCGCACATGACTGTTCCCATAGTGCCTAAATCTATTCTAATGAAACCAACACCTATATCGGCTTGTAGGCTGGATGCTTCATTTGGCTCAAGCACTTCAAGGTGTGTGCAGTTATTTGTATATATATAAAATAACCAATGGATAACAGTGTGATGTATTTGAAATATTGTTTTTGTTATTCTTCTGCCTCTATTTTTAGGCTTATGGAATCTCACTACCCATCTGACAAAGGAACAAGACAATTTTTATCTAAACAGGACGCTGTATGGAAGGGTTTTCTGAACATGCCAACTGTGGCCAAGTTTGTCACAAAAGGATATTTAATATCAGGCTCTCCTGACTTTCTTAAAGAGGTTAAGCCCTTTTAATCGACCATGGCGTTTGTAGATAATATTATGAAAGACATACTGACATATATTAAATGTGTGTTTGTTACTGTTTAGGACCTGCCAGACACTATCCAGATTGGTGGCAGGATTTTGCCACAGACAGTATGGGAATATGTTGATTTGATAAAGACATCAGAGGGAAAGGTAAGCACGTTACCGCACAGTTGATTTAAAAGCTATTCTACTTAACCTATTGTGGAAGTGAACAAAATACATTCAAACATTTATTAAAACTGAGTTTTTATCATACCCAGGTTTCTTATGTTAATCCTCAACGTAATGATTCTGATCATGGGCACATGGGATGGCAGTATAAACCATTTTAGAAAATGTTAACAAACTTTTTGAGGTTTTTTATAAATTTTATTTTGACTTGCTTAGAGAGATGCCCAACAAAAAAATTCTGTCATCAGCATCATGGTCAAGTCTATGAAATGCCCTCAATTATATTTATTTGTATTTTATTTTCTTTACAGGAAATGTCCTTGATCCGGTTCCATCCAGGATCTGAAGAAGAAGAGGTTGCATATGTGTCCCTCTTCTCGTACTTCAACAGTCGTAGGAGATTCGGGGTTGTTTCTAATATTTGCAAACACATTAAAGACCTTTACCTCATTCCATTGTGTGCAAAGCAGGCCATCCCTTCTGTACTGCTTCCCATAGAGGGTCCAGGTAAATAATGAACAGATTACATACCGTTATCTTATCAGAAGACAATGAAAACGATAATGACCTTATGTTATTACTTATATTAGGGCTTGAACAGAATCATCCCAACCTTCTAATAGGACTGGCGGTCTGTCAGAAACCAAAGCGTCCTGAGGCATTTCTACATGAGGTTGGTCAGAAGAAACCTAGCTTGCTGATCTGTTCAGATAGTAAGGAAGCAAACAATCCTACCTCTTTAAAGACTCTCGAATTTGATATTGGACAACATAACACCAAGACACTAAGTGATCCTAATGTCCTCATCAAAACCTCATTGAATCCAGATCCGTTATATATTTCCAGCTCTCAGTCTTGCTCATCTGTATTATCTCAACCAGAACCCATCACATGTGACAACCCATCCAGAGACTCCACAGGTACCACCCCACTTCAGACAATACTTGACACAATATTTGGTCAAAGAAAACAAAACCCTGATGCTACAAACTGTGAAATAAACTCTGCAACAGATAAGGTTCACCAAATTCAACAGATACGTAAAGAAGCAAATACAATGGAGTTATGTGATGATAGGCCTTACGATCCTGAGGAATATGATCCAGCTCTCACATATGGAGCTTTAGAGTCTAGCAGTCAAACTACAGTGGCTGAAGATGATGATAGACCGTATGACCCAGAGGAGGAGTATAAAGGGGACTTTGCCAAAAATGATTTACCCAAAACTTCAGATGCTACAAATACACAAGAGAGCTCCACCGCAAATGGTGACGTAGCCTATGATCCAGAGGATGAGACCGTTTTTGAAGAAATGCAAAATTATCTTGCAGGTAATGCCAAAACTCCTCAAAAGTTTAACATCTGTGAGCAGGACAACATTTTGAATTCAACTTTGCCCGAGCAGCAAAAAATTCTTGAGGAGTTAAATAGGCAAATAGAGGAACATAAAAGGCAGCTAGAGGAACAGACAGAGACTCTACGCCTACGGAAGGAAGCCATTGGTTTGTCTATGGCCCATTTTTCTGTTTCTCATGCTCTGATGTCACCACCTCCAAATTTCGGCAGGGATGAAGATGAAGAAATTGAAAAACTTCCTTATCTTTCAACAGTTAATCACATAAGGGATCCACGGACCTGTCGAAAAACAAGCAGAGATGCTGAGGATGCACCTGAGGCTCCCAAAGATGAAAATGCAACACAAATATTATCAAACATGAAAGAGAATCAAACCGCAATAGCATCTTCGTTTAGCAATGAAGAGAAATTGGAAAATGAAAAAACACTTCCCTTGGAAGGGTCGGCAGATACTGAAACTATACAGTTACAAAACAGTACAAGTTCTCGCTCGGAACATTCTAGTGTAACGGGAAGGGGTAGAGGGTCTTCGAAAAAGAGGTTGCATGAACGTAGGTCGGACCGCCATGATAGAGCATCGTCAAGAGCGTCCTATAAATCCAGGGTGCCAAAGGATGCTTCAGACAAACACCACAGAAGTGGATACTCTTCAAAGCATTCGTCTAGCCGAAGTGACAGTGAAAGAAGACGACTGGCATCAAGAACAATTCATCATGATCGCCACCACCACAGAGACGTATCTTCATCGTCACGCTACAAGAGGAGAAGTGATTCTTCCACAAGATCACACCCGAGCCAGAGAGACAGATCTTCAAAAGTCTGTAGTGATCACTCACATAAAACTGACCACCAACAGCCATCAGTGCTTAACGCTCAGTCTTCACAACCTGTTTGTGAGCAGCCTTCCATTCAGCAAGGTTCAAATGCAAAGGCTGATGCCGAGAGACTTCACACATCCCAAAACCCTGGGGAAGAGTCGCTAAATAATAACCAAAATTATACCAAAACCGAAATTAGCAGCAAAATTGAACACTCCTCTAAACAAGGATTACTACCAATGCTACACATGCAAAACGTTAAAACTGCCCACAGGTATACTGGCCAGCCTTTAAACAGCACTACAACAACATTACAGTCTCCCCAAACTCAGGGAGATGTTCCTCACCATGACAAGAAAGAATCACCTTGCCAACGGTCTCATAACCAACCAGCACATATGTCTGGGTCAAATCATTCGTCTCCGCAGAGAGGTTTGCCGCCAATGCAGTGGCTGAATTCATTTCAGACTGAGGCAGATAGTCTGTCCGGTGCGGGGGATTACCCGCAAAAGGCTTTCCAGTTGCAATATAGAGATTTTCCACAATCTAACAACAGCCAGTCAATTTGCAGGGATATTCCACCCCAAGAACTACCTCAGATTAAAAGCAGAGACTTTTTAGCACGAGAGGCAGAATGCAGCAGTCAGTTGCAAACGTCTCGCAAGCAGGAAGGATTCAAGTCTGGTGAACGTGGACAGTTTAATAAGCAAATGCTTCCCAGCCACACAGACCATCAGTGGAGTCAAGAACACAGGGCACCCCAGTTCCGTGGATGCAGTGGCAAAGAACCTGAAATAAATCCGTTCTGCCACAAGAAAGGCCAATCATACATGAAGGGACAACATTTTCATAGAGACGAGTCTTCTCAGCTTCAGCAAAGATGCTCCATATTAGGCCCACCCCCTGTGGATATAAATACTTTCAGACCTAGGCCTTTAAACCCTTCGTGTTTTGATAAATGCAAACCATCAACAGAGCCTCTGTCCGTGATGGAACATAGAAAGTTCGTTCAGCCCACGAATGCCAATACTAGTACTTTTGCACATTCTAAAACCATCCAACCAGGAGGTCAATCTCCAGGGTCATCTAGGTTTCAGGATGGCACTGACACTCACAGTGGTTCACATCACATAATTAAGGACGTGATGTGCCACGTCAATAGTGGAGGGCCATCTGGAGGATGGTTTCACAACTCACAGCTATCTCACTGTAAATCCCCAAAAGGGGATGTTCCATATAGACAGTTTACCATTGAACATAATAAAGGAGGTAGATTTCATCTAGGACATTCTAATATTAGAGGTTTTTTACATCACCGCCCTTATAAATCAAGAGGGTGTCCTCCACCACATGATGCGTATGAACCACATAGCCCTTTTTCTCTCCAAACATTTGGAGAAGATCCAAAAGCCTGTTTGAGAAAACCGTCTGAACCATACCCTCAAGACTTAACATGTGAGGCATCACCTAGCATGTTTGAGGGACAGCTGTGTCCAAAAATAAAGGGTCAACAAAAAGGACCTCTGCAATCTAGATTTAGAGGACAAGATGTGGGAAAAGGTTTTGCAAGGAGTCAAAAAGTGAATGCACAAATTAGAGGACCTCGCTCTGACTCACCGCAACAGTTTATTGACCAAAATGCACCATCTCCTGATTTTCATGGTGAGCAAAGGCTTTCATCTGGAAACTGTGACAATTTTGAGGCTCATGATGACTCCGAGTCATCTGGTTTTCCCAACACAACTCATAGTCATTTTAAAAGGCCAGAACATCAAAATGCGTGTGAAAGTCAGTATTTGAGGCAACCTTTTGAGTCTCCTTCTGGACAGACAAATATTCGCCCTTTAAGGTTGTCGGGTCCACTACTACCCACTCCAGTTGGATGTCGAATTAGGCCAAACATCCCACGGTTACAGAGGCCTCCTAATGTAAGCTCCAGGTCTCGGGGACCAGCTTCCATGAGACATCGTCCTGTGACAAATGAAATCAATGGACTTTGGGATCATGGGGAGGGTCTCAATCTTAATCCTCATCAAAGTGATACCTCAGAAAGTCTTGTTCAGGAAGAACGAAGAGGTGATTACGAAGTTAGAAGGGGACAGCAAAGTGTCCAGGACAGTAATTATGGACAACCATGCAGAGGGACCCGAGGAAGATACAGCAGCAGAAGGGCTGGCCAAAGGCGGAGATTTGGAAATAGTGGTCATAGAGAAAGAGATTATTCTATATAAATGTGTATGTGTGTGTAGAGAGAGAGAAATTGACAAGAGGAAGGGAAGAAATGATAGTAGTAGATATTCTAATGATTGGTTGAGAAGCTAAAATTTAGATTATGGGCTGTAAAATTGTACCATAGGTAATCATTAAGGTTCAGGGCCCGTTTGCAAGAAACCCCTTAGGGTAAGAAAACCCTTAATTCTAATTGTGACAGTATTTTTACTAAGGATTTTCTTAAGGGGTTTCTTGCAACCGGGCCTAGATGTTCAGAGTTTGAATAGACAAGGAAGAAAAACACTTTTGGAGGTTCACTTTTATTTTGCTATTCCAACTTGAATTTCTACTTTCAGTTACCTTTGGAAAATTTTTGTTTTTTAGAACGTAAGAGAATGTAAGCAGGACATGTGAGTGGAAACTACTAAAGGTTATGGTAACATTTTAGAATTTTATCTCCTGCTGTGCAGTTGGTTCAAAATATAAAAATAACTGTACATTTTGTGTTCATACATTTTTAAGCTATTTTCTAATTATATGTTTGTAAGTCTTTCCGAATCTCAAAATGTCTGTTCATCAAGCTCATTTAGTAAAACAAAAAACTTTAAACCACTAGTGTAATAGTGTTTTTCCACAAATATTGCTATAAAAGTTATTGTAGAATTATTGTAAATGTGTTGAGTGTGTTCCTAAGCCTAAGCCTAACTGCAAATGAATCACAGTTCCAAGTGGTTTGACATTACTAAAAAAAAATTCAGTCTCTCACTGAATTTGCAGGTTATTTCAACTTATTTTAATTTTTAAATACTGAATTGCTGTTACTTATAAAACAGTTGAAACTGCTGAAGTTTAACATTTTAAAATAATAAGTTTAATGACTTACAAAGCCAATTTGATTGTACTGTTCTTTGATTGCAGCAAAAAATATTTTTACATCCAGTGCCATCCACAGGTAAAAATGTTTTACTTCTTAGTTTACTAGGGGTTATTTGCACTCTTTCTAAATCCCCACAGCATGTTTTAAAAACAGTAGGAGAGCTTCAGTTCATGTTGATATCTTCCTGGTTACCTTTTTTTAGTAGGCTATTAGGAGAATAATGGACATAAAAAAAAAACTCTTTTCAAAATTCATTGTGTGAAAATAAAATTAACAAGGATTCCAGACGTCATAAGAGTAGCAGCAGTTTTTTCATAAAAAAAAAAAATGTTGTGATTCAAGTGACAGATTGCATTTCAAACTGAATAAGACACAGAATCAATTAAACATTCATGCACACTTTACATTTTAGATTTCACCAGATCACCATGTTTGTATTGGCTGCCATATACCTTCATTTAAGATTAATAATGAAGAAGGGCTTGGCTGAATGTTGTTGTTAAACATCTTTCATACAGTTCCACCATCTGTTAGACAAACACGCTCCTGCTTTACAGTCACAACAATCTTTTTTTCTCACAAAAACTATTCACAGCCTGTGAATCGGAACCATCTGGGTTTGACTGCTGTGAGTTTTTTCTGTGTAACATTTTTAGCATTCAAGATGTGGTGTTTCATTAGATGCTTTGAATAAATACTGTTCTCAAATGTGTATCAATTAAAACAAACTAGCCCTATAACAGTTTTAACCCTGTTACAACCTCTTACATAAACTTGTAGGCTTAGCATCTATGAGAGAATATCTCATATGGAGAGTGATAATTCTCACCATGAGGAGGAAGAGGATTCCTCTGTAGGGTTAAAGGGATAGTTCACCAAAGAATAAAAAATATTTTATTTATTACTTTTTTTTATTTTTATTTAAAAAAATAATTTTGTGCATTTAATTTAATTTATTGTTTAATCACACAACTGTAAAACCAAGATAGGTTTGCTAAGGTCTGAGAGCTTTCGGACCACCCCCATAGACTGTTTTCTATTTCTTTTCCTGTATTTTTTTTCTTAATTAGACTGTTTCTCAGTACAACACAGTTGTACAAATACAATACATCACAAATGAATATATTTATTTGTTTGTTGGTAAAGCAGCTATGGAAATTTGGCCTTCGAAGTATAATGGAGTTTACCGCAGAATTAACCATTATGCTCAGTGTTAAAAACAAGATTTGGAGGGCTTCTTGAGTTACCACACAGGGATGAATGTTTTTTATTATTAATGGTACTTGAATGCAAAGCAAAGAATTACTACTGTTGTGTCACATGCATATGCGTCTGCCGTACAGAGACATACCCTTATGTTTTTCTAGTGCTCCTGTTTTCTTTGAACTCTTTTAGGGCCTTTGAAGCACAAATTCTGAAAACCTCATAGGGTGTTCTCCAGCAACTAAGGGAAAAACAAGATTTTGAACTTTATTACACTCATAATTACTTTTATACAATTATATTACAGTAAACTAATTACAAAAGTGTACTATGGTTAACATAACAGTTTATATATTCATAGGGCTACAGGTATTTCAAATAGGTAAGATAAAATGTTTGTGGAAAGTATAGGCTACAGCTAAATAGTATTTAATAAATGTATCAATATGGTATACATACACAAGTAGAGTCAAATTGTATATAAATTCTGGAAAATACAATTCTGTGTAATTGTGTTCGCTAGTATGGTCCGAAGAGTTTTTTTTAAGGGCGTCGTGGCCACACCCCTAGACACGCGTTACTCTTCTGTGAGAAACGCCCGAACACTTCAGTGAATCGCCTCAAATCCTGAGGATTACAGACAAAGACGGTATTAACTGTTCAACTGCGACATGTAAGTCAGTTAATTTCATCGAGCATATTTAGTTTAATGTCGAAATATTGTAGATATACGTCCATTTTCATAGTCCAGATTTTTTACTTTCATGATATAATAGTCAGGCAGTGACTGGTTTACCTCAGCGGAATAACGTTAACGTTATAACTTTTTACGGACAAATTCAGTTGCGATTCCCTATAAATAATTACTGTTTTACTTGAAATATTATCATCAGACTTCCTGTTATAAGTACTTACTAACAAGTTCTATCATGTTGTAACGTTGCATCGTATCTAATATTATGTTTTGTTAATAAAGATGCAAGTAATACTCTCCACACATAGGTCACGGTCAAAAAGGTAAAACTCATTTTTTATTGTCAGTTCTGCCACATGTACAGTACATACATATGGATGATTGAAATTGCGTTACTCTCAGTGCCATGGTGCATACAAATAACACTACACAGAATAAAAAATACAGAAAAATACTGATTATATTCATTTAAAATACAACTTTTACAAGCAGGGATATTTAAAAAAAGAAAAAGTAGATGGGGAATGGCAGATAGAGTGCAAACCAGTGAAGTATACAACAGTGCAGATGTGAGGTAGTGTAAAGAGCTTATTATTCTGTTTAAAGTGACAAAGAGAGCAGGCTTTGTTTAACGTGTCAGAATAGGGGCAGACTGATGCTGAATGAGGTGAACTCTTCATATATAGTCTATAAATCATATAGGAAGGAAAATGCCAGACAGATCACTAGGTGATGATAGATGATATGACTCTCAGACATAACGCATACAGTATGCTGTTTCTATTGTTAAAAGTGTTGTACCATTAGGAATCAACATTTGAATTAAAAGTGTAAATAAGCGTCTTTGCAAGGGGAAAAAGGAATCTCCACACTGTAAAAAATCATTAATTTCAACTGCCTTAATTATTTAAAGAGTACCTAGCATATGGTTTTTTACGCCCTACTTTGGTTTATGGAGTGTCCAACAACAAGTTTATGTACATACAATGTGTTTAAACAATATAATGTCGTAATAATTGGCAGTTATTCGTACCTTACTTTTTGACTGAGTCTCAAATGATTCGTTTCCCGATTCATCCGTCTAGGCTCCGCCTACCCGCCAGCCTTGTGTCATGTGATTGGTCAGATGGTGTAGTCTGTTGTTATTGGTCGAACGCGTTCATCATTTGTCGCAAAAGGAACCCCACTACCATCATTACAGGATTACGGTTTACATGTGGTTGGCTGTCATGTATATTATATGTGTAGCTAGAGATGACGGCGATTTTACCGTACAAATTTGAGCCCGAGTCCGACGAGGAAGCATCAGAAGACGCTAATCCACAACAAACTACACCACGACTGGAGCAGGATGTTTGTCAGTGACAAGTGACAACTCTTGTCATAAAAACTCCCAGTGTGACAACATGCATGTTGTGCTTTTGCTCATCAATGAATTTTTTTTTCTTTCCTTAAAATACCGAAATAATACGTTAGTAATACTATTATTTCGTCTTAACATGTGCGTTGTCATGGTACATGGAGCATTTCAGGAAGTCGACATTATGAAAAATTATTGTAGTATCACCCAAATATATCTATATAGGTGCACGTGCGGCAAATGTGTCAAAATGCAAAGTTGATAGCCAGATAAACAAACTGTAACACCCCAGAAATAACGACGCGCACAGTACAACCCTGGGGTTATACTCCTTGGTATCGTTTGAAAAATGAATTGTAACCATTTTTCGCTCAGACGTTCTTCCTTTGGTAGGTGAAATAAGACGGACTTAGACACACCGTAGAACACAGGCTCTAGACATGATACACACGCATCACGAACGAGCGACAGTGTTTGGGGGAGGAGAGTTAAGTTTTCGCGTCAGTCTCAGCTAAATGTAGGCGGGGACTATGTATAGTGACGTAGATATGCGGGCGAGCTATTCCATGTCTCGTTTGTTTGATTCAGAGTCGACTCCCATTTTTACAGGCAAATAACTTTATTTCTTCACCTTCGGACTTACAACTTGGCAGACAGCCTACTTTCAAACACGGCAACATAACAGACTGCATGAAATGTTCAAATTACTTTCTCTCTGTTTACAGTGCATACACAATTACACATAGGCTACACAGTGAGAGTAAAATACGGTTTCTATTTTGATACGACAAGGTCATAATAACTCAACATTGCGAAACGCAGTCAACTTAAATATGTCAGACACTTATGTTCATGTAATTAAAAACAGCTATTCAAGTTTGCATTGTTTGAATAATCGCTTTAAAAATCAAGGATCATGAAAGTATTTTCAAAGGAATAGTTTACCCAAAAACAAAAACTTTGTCATTATTTCCTCATCCGTTCAATGTCGTTCAAACACACTGTGGTGTTCTTTCTTGTTTGAAACAAAACTGAGAATTTTAGTAAAATGTCCTCCAGTAGGCCTATATGCGTATCTCTTCTCAAGCTTCAAAACATAAAATCTTCATAAAATAATTAGGTATGATGATTATTTCTTGTGAGTAATAATTTCGTCTGTATCCCAAATGTTTTTGGTTTGATGAAAAACAAATTGAAATATAATTTGATTTTTTTTTAATGTTGACCCTGTGGCATTTCGCTTAATGAGCTATTGAAACTGCATGCCAACAGTGGTCATTGAAGTTGTATAGGAGGCAATACAGCAAGTTCAAGTTAAAATCAAACTGATTTGACAACTGACATCAAAGATGTTTTTTTCATTGTGGTGCGCAAATAAGGTGCAGATCACTATCGTTTGCAGGCATTCTTGTGCACAGAGAAATGGCACAGGTCATCGTGGACAAAAACTAGTAGAACATTTTCCTAATTTATTTGTTATGACTTTGAATTACCCAATAGGGTTGCAATACATATTACCACATTTGAATACCACATTTTATTCTTTGGACAAACTATCCAAAAGTTGTCTTTGTATTGTAATTATTTTATTATTTGTCTTCCAGATTTTTGTCAATGGCGTGTCATTCTACAAACACCCCAGAAAAAGCAGTGCAGGCAGAAACAGAGAAGTGGAGCAAATTAGATAAGATGGTGAAACTGCTATTAGTGCTCCTCATATTAGTTGTTTTGATGATAAATAATCTACTGTTCAGTCAAATGGCCTCAAGTATTTATGGCTGATTTTGTTTGGTTACTTTTGCTGTCTGTTTAGTGTTGTTTCGCAGTATTATTCTATAGCCTTTACCTTCTTCAGTTACTGGAGGCCAGTGGACAGTCTGAGCTGATCTTTTCTGAAGAACTGACCTGCAGTTTCAGAGCAGTTGAAGTTTCTGACATTGTAATTAGAGACCTGCGAGTAATTTGCACCGACAACGCTGACCAGCAAATATCTGCCACACTGAAGAGTAAGACGCTATTATATCTTTCAAGCTTAGTGATATAACAACTTTTCAAACTCTGCCTGGGTCACTTTCTGTCTGTCATCTGGAGAAAAAATGTAGGAAACTTTTAATTGAACCAAACAGTTTTCAAACGACCAACATTAAAATATATATTTGCATACTATTAGCATATATTAGCTATATTAGCATATTCAAGTGACAGCACAGTGTAACTGTTCCAAAGTTATGAACTATTTATTGATGAAGTCCTTTTATTTATATTTTTATCCAAATACGTATATGCTGCGCTAGGCCACTGGTGTGCCAACATTTTTTGCTTTGATATCATCATAAATAAAATGAGTCACATCAAATGTTAATAATTCATTAATTCAACATGTTGTGTACTTTGAAATGGTTTATGGAATAGTTTACATTTACTCATCTTCATGTTGCCCACTCCACATATAACTTATAAAACAAAATTTTCCTTGATATTGTAACATGCAATACACCGAAAAAAAGTTTATTGACTAATAAAGACACTTTATTAGAATAGATGTCTTTAGCATTTTTTCATCACAAATAATTCCTGTAGTTACATATGAATTCCAACATGTATAACATGTTTAAAACTAAGGTTGACCATTTGAAACTACGCAAACAACAATAATCCGGTAGCAACCGTTTCTTTTAAATGTTCATATAAAGAACTTGTCTCACTGAAGTATTTTTCCAAATGTTATAACTTTCTATGTAAAATCGAATCAACACTAATAATCGCAATTACAATATCAAGGGAATAATATAAACGGCTGTGATTTTTGCCATAATCTTGCAGCCCTACCATAAGGTAATTCAAAAATGCAATTAAAGACCAATGAAAATGAAAGTTATGTTCCTTTAAAAAAATGTGCTAGCCTTAAGGACATCAATAAATGGATATGCTCCTAAACACTGACAAAATTCCCATTTAGAAGATATGACTTTGTTACAAAAAAATAACAACATCATGCTACAGTTCAGAATGAAGTCTAGAAGATGAACGCCAGTGTCACGCACCAACGTAAATCACCAGTTTCAAATGACACATCACTGGAATCACAGATCTTTCTAATTTGTCTGTTTGCATTTTATACCACTGTGGTTATCACGCTGTTATATGCAGCTTTTCCAGGCTGACTGCCGTAAACTAAACACTATTGATTATTTTGAAAGGGGGTGGATACCATAGATATAAATAACAAGATTCCTCATTCAAGCCTCATTCATATAGTTGAAAACACACATTCAGGGTTGCCAGATCTGTGAAAGAAACTCATGTTCCGAAAAACAGAATTTAGCATTCAAAAATAAAATAATTTTAGGATTGACAGCTGAATAACAAAACCCTCCACTCATAACCTGCGGTTAGGTATTAGTAACCCAATTCCTTGTAAAGCTGCAGACTTGGCAACACAGACTGGCTCACACAGTTCCAATATGCCGGACGTCCTACGTATGGCGGCCCATAGAATCAGATGCTAATGCTTTTCAAAAGATTCAGGGTAGTGTCCCGGACAGGGTTTAAGTCTAGTCCCAGACTAAATGAAATGTTAGAGATGTATTGATCGAAACAATTTGCATTGATATGTTAAAATATATCAGTGAGATTGTTGTTTTTCAAAATGGACAGAGTAATGTTTTTATTTATAAAGTATGTTTTCAAAAAACAACTTAAATATACTAAATTAACTCTGGTTAACTGGTTCAAATTAATCCTTGTCCGGATAATCGCCACTTAGAGGCAGGCATAGAGACATGTTTAAATTATGTTTGACATGGCTTGTTTCTCTCTTTACTAAAGATGAGGCAGCAGATATAGCTGGACTTCCTGTAAAACGCTTCTACACCAGAATTTGTGGGTCCTCTAACGGAACACAGCATTCAGAGAACTGGAAGCCAGTTGCTGGTGCTTTGAACACTAAGCAGGGCAAGAAAACAAGATCTTGTTTGGATCAAACTCAGCGCAGAGAAATACATAACAGAAAGGAACGAGATCGAAGGTGGGGTTTATGAAGTGAAAGATTGGGGTTTGATAACTCAGTTAAAGCCTTAAAGGGATAGTGTTCCCAGAAATAAAAACTCTATCATAATTTACTGACCTTCAGATTGTTCCACACCTAAATGTCTTTGGTCTGCTGAACACAAACGAAGATATTTGTAAAAATGATAGTAACCAAACAGATCTCATTCCCCATTTACTGCCAAAGAAGGTTAAATAAATATTATGGGAGTCTATGGGGGATGAGATCTTTCTGGTTACTGACATTCTTCCGAATATCTTCCTTTGTGTTTAGCAGAACAAATAACTGTATACAGGTTTAAAACAATCTGAGGGTGAGTAAACGGTGACAGAATTTTCCGCTTTCAGTGAACTATCTCTTTTAGGCAGCAAAAACTCTTAACTTTTTAGTGTTCATACTCTATTCTGCTTTCTCATTGGGTTGAGGAACAAGAACTTGGTTGTACTGATGAGGGGAAAAGTAGAATAAAGAAACAACATCATTTTTTTATTGAATATATGTGACTCAATTGGCTGTTTATATAAATAATTATATTTAGAATGAAACATTCAATAGTATAGCTAAAATCGGTCAAAATAGGGGGTAGTTTAATTTGGTATGTTTCTAAATTGGTTATTAGAATCGTTAAGAAACTATAATCGTTTAGAGAAATCAGAAATCATTACATTTATCAATAATGTTGGTCTTTTACTCAGGAGACGAATCAGTCTGTGCTGTGATGAGTTAAATCAGATGGTCCCATTCTGTTCATCCGACACTGATAAAGCCACCACGCTGCAGTGGACCTTAGCCTTCCTCAAGTATATCAGAGAAATACATGGAGATACCCTCAAAGATGTAATAGTTTACCCTTCTTAGTGTTTGTGTTTAGCTTTGAATGACATTAACATGTATGCAATAACCTGTTTCAGGCTTTTCAGAGTACATTCTGTGAGGAGACTGGGGTTCTTTTCAGCGGTACAACACCTTAAATCCAACAACGACCCTTCTTCACTCAAATAACTTGTTGTATCTGCTGTTTTATGAGAAACTTGTGAAATGACCATTTTACATCCTATTTTTCCACAGTTCAGAGGTATAGTGATTAACCGTTTCATATAAAGACTGTTCTTTACAGTCAGTTTTACAATCATTTGTTTGCTAATGCTTGTTCTCATGATACATGTGGAAAACAGTAAAATGTTTGGCCATTTTTTATGAGATTTTTATTATTAATACTTGGGGTTTTTGCCAACTTTCAAGCGAAACATTTGTTGCCTAAATATTTTTTAATGCATTAAATAAAATGTAATTTATTCAAAAAAACATCATTGCTGTATTATTGAAAAGTTCAGAGAGTCAACTCTAAGAGAAATTATTTACTGAAAAGTGTCTTTATTATTTTTTACATCGTGCTGTAGCAATCTACTGTACACACAACAGTAACTCGGAAATAAATAGTACTTAAAATAATGTATAATGTTAATCGAGTTTAGAGCCTACAGATTTTTACAAGAGTTTGGAGCATCTGAATCGATGCATTTTTTATTCTTCAAAGAGTGATTTTGTACACATTTAAGGAAGACAAAGCAAAACAATTAAAAACACAAACGTTTGAAAATGCTGATGCAGTAAAACGTCAAATATTTCTACATTTGTTGATTTTGATCAAGTCCTTAGTTTTTCTTTCAGTCAGCTTCTCCCGTCTCTCAGTGAAGTTTAGTCTTTTGCTGTATCAACACATGCTGGTATTCAAGTCTGAGGATGTTCATCAGTTATGCTGATTGATTCGAAATCACACAGTTCCACTCTCGTTTGTTCATCGTTGAAATGCTGTGATGATCCACAAACGTTTCTTTACATATTCCTCTCAAAAACACTTCTGAAAGTGAATTCTTTTATTTCTTTCACTCTCGTTCTCTTGTCTCTCCTGATCATGCAGATGTTTTAGTGGTTCTTGGGATTGGAAGACTTCCCATGAACCACAGCACCCTGGCATGCTGACGTGTCACAGATTCCAGGTGATCCTTGGTGTCCTGTGCGTCCTGTTCTTCCGGCTTCTCCTTGCTCTCCTGGATCTCCAGGTGCTCCATCACGCCCGTCTTTAACGACGCCATTCACACCAGGCAAACCTGTTGGGCAAAGAGAGAAGACACTGAATCTCAGTTGGGTTTGTTGACTAGCAGAGGAACTTTACTGAGGTCTTAAAGGGAGCTCCCTGACTCGCACAAGCGAGCAAACCTAGACGATCTTATTTGTGAATAATGAAACAAATCTAAAACATCAGCGCTGCTTTTGAAGTGATTTGAAGCAACATCGGAAAAAATCGAGCTAAGAATATTATTGTCTATTGTCTTTTAAAAAGCGATGACTATTGAGTACATACAACGGCATAAAGTCCAATATTTATACTTCACTATCTTTACTACAAAGCATTATTATATACTCCAATATTGCTTAGGAACAATGTGTATTAAATGCTATTATATACATAATAAATAAGGTTGATTTGACTTACATGGAGAGAACAGGCATGAGGACTCTGCAAGGAGTAGTTCATGTTTAAAAGTATATATTTTTTTTTTTCTTGGAAAAGAACTAATTGTTTCGCTAGAAAACAACCTTATTCATTGGCTGGTGTCATGTAGAGCCTTTTGAAGTGTGGAAAATGTGGACCTCAACCAACAGCCCCCCCATTCAAGTGCATTATATAGAGAAGAACCCTGGAAAGCTTTACTCAAAATCCTCGATATGTTTTCGACAGAAGAAATAAACACACGGACGGCTTGTATGACATGTGGGGGAGGGAATTATCATGAAATTTTAACTTTTTTAATGCATGTATATGTACATACCCTGTTCACCCTGGTCTCCAGCAGGCCCTTCGATGGCTTTACCAACTGGACCCTTATCACCCGGCTCACCAAAATCCCCTGAAGAGTAAGAAAAAGGAGTAAGAAGTTAGTTTCTGGATATAAAACTAATATAACAACTTATGTGAAGATAAAGTGTCATTTTTGCACCATTAGCGATACCAAATACCAAAAAAATAATGACAGAAGGTTTTCTGAAGAACAAAACAGGTTTTAATAAAACAGAACACAAATCAAGCCATTAATGCTGCTGTGTTAGCAACAATGCCAAAAACATACATTATACTCATTATATAACAATCTTACTGTTATAAACAACACATCAGATACTTGTTTAATTGGGGCTTTTTGTTTTGAAAGTTCTTGGTTAGCAGGTAGATTATTCCTGAGTGAACTGACTTACATAAAGTGAGAACAAACGATATAATATGAACTTTTATTAGATCTGGCCCTTTCTCTCTGTACTGTAGTGATTAACTACAGTAGTGTTCAAAAGTGATGTCCAACTTTTTTTTTGATTTCCAATTACACAGCACATTGGAAAGCTTGATTCTGATTGGCCAGTCGCGGCATTTGCAGGTTTGTTATTCCCAGATAACAACCTCTCAAAACTAATAACACCCGATAAACCGGATGCAGCAAATAATTTTGAGAAGGTGTTTTTGACAATCTACATATAAATGTGTTTAAAAATTACATGTATGACATCATATTTACAGACGATTACATCAAATTGCCTGTTTGTGATCGTCATTTCTTATCTTAAAACCAAGCTTTTCTCCACGGAAGGTCGGCATTTGGTAAAAATATTCAAATAAATATAAATAAATTAAATTAAATAAATAAATAAAGGCCAGCTTTTTCTCATGTGGCAAGTAGCCGTGTAATAAGCGGGATAATGTACAAGTAGCCGACTGTTATCGCAAAATAAGCCTCTTCAGTGTGATACAAGAGACCCTCTGCTTCACATACATCTTTAATCGTACTTATTAAAGATGTATGAAATTTGCATTGGTGTGTTTGGAACGTAAACTGAAGTTTAGCTTTGGGAAAAATTTAGGTAGGTTTGGCAAAAATACATGTAAAACACATGTATGCTTTATTTACTGCAAGTTTATAACTAAGAGGAGGTTTCTATAATTTAAACATTAAACTCATGCCAAATGTTAAACTCATGCCACCTCTGAGCAGTTATAAGCCGTCTTAAAATAGTTTGACACCACAGTATGATTTCCACAGTGTATCATTTCCTATTTGAATTGATCCCACTGAAAATCTATTCTAGTACCTTTCAACTGCAAAAACAGATGCATGCTTTCTCAAAGATGTCACTCACCTCTTGGACCAGAATCGCCAAGATCTCCTGGCAGTCCTCTATAACCTGGTGGACCACGTGCTCCAGGGTGACCAATGGATCCAACTTCTCCTGGCCTCCCTTGAGGTCCAGAAGGTCCGGGACGTCCCACAGCACCAGGGGCCAGAGGTCTTCTTAGGTTTGCGGCCAGCTGAGCAATTTGATCTAAAATGGACAATGGCAGATTGTAATCTCATTCAGTCCTTTTCAAAAAACGATATAATTTAGACTAAGTGTGGTGTAGTGTAAATGTCTTACCATCAATCATTGATCCACACAGTTCCCTGATGTGCTGCTCACTGGACAGTTTGCCCTGAGACATAATGAACAATCAGTTCAAATTGTAAAGTATAACAGTATATAGAATCAATATAATCTTACAGTACATTATCAGACAGTTACTCACAGGAACACCAGTCTTCCCTGCAACTCCAGGAAAACCTTGCTCTCCTTGTAATCCCATCATTCCCGTTCTTCCTGGTGCACCTCTAGGTCCTGTTTCTCCCAGTGGTCCTGCAACTCCTTTAGGTCCGAGTTCACCACGCTTACCAGACTGTAACACAGTGAGAGAAAACACATGACAGTTACTGTAGGGCTGCCCCAGTATCATAAATTCCCTGGCTGAAAGTATTAAACATAACAATATTATTGAGATATTTTTTTAATAATTTGTCTTTGATCAGTGCAACTGTTATGTAGGAAAATAGTAACTGATCGACTGTAAAGAGCAACAGAATGTTTTGTTTATATTACTAAGGGTGGTTGCTAAAGGTTCTGCACAGTGATAAACAGAATCAAGTTTGTTGGATCAATGTGAATGAGAATTTAGAATGTTGATGTTTGTTGGCCTTTGTTGAAGTTTGTTGGCATTTATCGTGAATAAAACCCACGATAAAACTATTGACCGATCAAAATCGAATACTAGAACTGTTTTCTAAGAATATTATGAAATGTTACAAGTTACTGTGTCTAGGGAAGGAATTTTAAGGGGCACGAAGTTCCAGTTCAGGATGTTAAGTATTTATCAAAGTATCATCCTCCAAACCATGCAAATTTTATTAATAACATCAATATAATAGGTTTAAAAACAGCGCTACATACATAAATTTGAACAGAATTTAAAAAAGTGAATCTCGGCCATCCGTCACTGTCAAAAAACAAACATGGGCAATCAAAGCTGATGCCAAAAGCGAGCTGAATAAAGGATATTGTGTTGCATTCTTGAGCTTTAGGATTGAGTTTGTATTTTTATAATAGCTACGTATCATACAATCATACGACATCATTCAGTCATTGTATGACAGTGGTCAAACATGCAAAAGATATGTACAATTGACCACGACTGTACATATTTACTAGTTAAATATTTTGTTGCTTTTAAATTTATTACAGCAAATATATAATCTTATAAGACATCCATTAACGTATTTGAACTATTATAATATAGATATATATTCTTACAACATATTCTGAAGTGGTTGAATAAATGGATAATGTCACGTGTGTATATATACGTGTGATTTATAGTGATGACATCCCACTACAGGGAGGTAGCACTTATGCTGCATTCCAGACAACTAGGATTTTGGATATTCCCACTTCAAACCCAGAAATAAATGTCTGGAACGGCACTGGAAGTCAGACATGGGACCTCTGAACTCTCAGAACGATAAACCCCGACCTTAGAAAGACGTGTTGTTTTAAGTCACGCCCAAGATGCTTCCTGTCAGTGAGTTTAGCACAGAGCTACCTAATGTCAGAATGTTGATCGATTAAACAAGGTTTACGGAATTCCAGCCAATTAAAGTACAGAGGCCAATTAGAATTTCAGCCAAACAAACTGGAAAAGACAGAACAATACTGTCGGAAGTTAGGTTTATAACATATGAGGCATAAGATATGACTATATGTATATGTTAGATTGAATTAACAGAAGAATTCAATAGACCGCAGAACTAATGAAATTAGTATTTCTAAATGATATTTGTAATCAACATTATTAAGTCAGTGGTTTGGCAAATTGTTCTTTGAGTAAATATGATGTTCCAGCAATATATCCAAATAAAGTTTTTTGTTGTAAAAAAATCAAATGTGGTAATAATTGGCATATGTCAACGTGCACAAGAAAGTACTGGAACCATTTTTCCTACTTCAAGCACTGCTGACTACCTTTCAGCTCACAAAATGTATACTATTGCTTCCTTAACCTAATTGTGTTACTGTATTGACCATTCAGCATGAAGGACTAAAATAAGCAAACTATGTTGCTGATACATAATGATATGAAAAAAGGGACAGAGAGATACAGAATATTGAGCTCACCTCTCCTTTCTGCCCGACAGGGCCATAGGGACCCTAAAATACAAGGAAATAGTGTTAGTCCTGAATATATTGAATAACCTATATATAGATATTAAGGAATATTTGCTATTATCAAAAGTACAGACTTGTATGAATTCAACATATCAATATAATTATAGGAATGAGCTACATACAGGCTCTCCATTCTCTCCTGGTAAACCGTCACTTCCGGCCACACCCTAAAACGTACAAACACACACAACTGTCACACCAAAACAACCTATAACCACCTGAACACTTCAGTAAGAACACATGAACAGTAAGCGTCAGGAGCTTAATTTTAATGTTCACATCAACAATTGGAATGGAAAGAAAATGAAATGTTTCACTGTGCCACATTGTTGCTGACCACATGATCCTGATCAGCAATTTTCTTAATAGGTACTTTTAAGCATATTAATGCATCATCATGTTACAAAACAAAGGTAATCTCAAACTAGTTTCATCAAAATGACAATGAGTTCAATGTTCTTCAGTCGTCCCATGCGACTTTGGAAGAAATTTCCTGACTATATATTATAAACATGGACCAGAGTCTAAAAGATATGCTTCCAACATTTGTGAAATTTATGCCATGAAGAACTGTGACTAATGCATCAAAGCTTAAGTATAGTGTTCCTAATAAACACTGAGCATTTCAATATGTCAAGTTATTTCATCACACTGTGACTTATTATTCTTACCATGTCTCCTTTAGGACCTCTAGCCCCAAGAGGACCCTGTGAGTGAGTGAGTGAGGGAGTTAGAGGGAGAGAGAGAGAGAGTATTAAAATAAATAGAACATGAAAGTATGGGCCAAGGTAGGCGCACTGTGTAGGTATGTGTGTGTGTGTGTGTGTGTGCGTGTGTGTGTGTGTGCGCCTGTGTGTTTATCAAAAGATGCCGGTGGCTGCAGAATACAGACAGTCTTTGTTCTGTATCCTGAGCCATAGGGTCCGAAACAGAAGAAGACTTTGTTCCCACTTTAGATCTTTAATAAAAAACTAAGCTAATGTGAGTCATTAAAAAGTAGAAACATTACATTAATTATTAGTTTTACTGATGAAAAATTACCACCAGAACGCTAAGATTTTGCGAATGATTTCTAACTTGCCAAAGAGTGTAGAATGTTTCTGAGTGGTTGTTATTGCTTTGCTATGTAGGTTGTTTTAAGTGGTTCCTTACAGGTCAAGGCCAGTCAAAAGAGCTTTAGATACAGTTCAGGTCAGAAGCAAAATCTATGGGATTTTGTCCAACTGTTTTATCGTCTGCTGACCAGAACACAGAAACTGAAAACATACCCTTCCTCACAATTTTAGGTATTATTTATGAAAAACAATGTGGTGCTATACACTAGTAACATTGGTGCTCAACTTAGCAAACGCTACTTAAACATTGTCAACAGCATGTTAAACAACTTGAATGTATTGTGTCTTTGTCTGTATAATATACATTTATATTGTATAGGGGGTATACATATAATTTCTTACAATGACAAAATAACCCAGACAATTTGTGTATTGTGCTTTATTACAATGTGTATCTTTTATAAGGAATACAAACACATCTCAACCTCAATATTATTATTTTACGATTTTTTCTTTTCTTTTTTCAAGTATCCTCTGGAGAAATATCATGTAAATAAATGTTATTTGTCTAAAAAATCACTTACCCTCTCACCAAACCCGCCTCTGATTCCAGTCGGGCCAGGTAAACCTGGATCCCCAAGAGCACCATTAACACCCTAAACAGAAAAGCAAAACTTCATAACGCAGTCAGACTCCAATGACATCACGCTATTAACGCTACCCAGATGCATTTTACAGTATGTCTGTCCAGTACTGTATTACTGTATGTCTGTGAATATGCAATGCAGCAATGTGACCAATTCAAAACAAACAACTGGTTAAATGCCTTGTCACTATTGGTGAGGGCGGAAGGTCAAATCAACAGGGATGGGATAAATCACCTGTTAAAACACCTGATCAGAAAAAACATTTAGCGCATTAAAATAAAAAATAAAACAGTATGCACATGTTCAACTGACCTGGAATCCTTTTACACCTTGTGGACCAGCGTTTCCAAGTAGTCCAATGCCACCCTAAAACAATGACACAAATACAAACATCATCCCATGAACTAAAAAAAGAATCAGGACCCCAAAGCCCAAACCACCCCGTTATGACAAATATCTATCCGGGCCATTTAGCATAACGAGGCACTTTCAGTATATTCTATATAGGATTTTAAGACCATACATGACTAGAAATCTACATTGCAAAAGCAATATAATGAAAGGTTGCAAAAATTATGAATAAATTACTCATGGCTATTGAGAAAATTCATTCAAAACTTAGACATCTGTAAAGAGTGTGTTATGAATGTAAAAGATGGTGTTGCAAGAGTTTTGATCGGCATTGAGGTACTGATATGTTCAAAATGTGTTTCTCTAGACTTGATCAGGCTGTTTAAAACCAAATAAAAAAATCTTGATTAGCAATTTTGGTTACTGGTTTACTTACAGCTACACCTCTGGGTCCAGCCTCTCCTCTCTCTCCAGGGATGCCAATCTCGCCCTTTGAAGTGACAGTCAGTATAGCTTTAGTAGTGCAGCAATCAACACAATAGCACCAATGGTTGATGATCAAATAATCTATTATTCAACTCGGACTCAAAATGTTATATGTCTTGGTATTTCGACACTTGTGTTGTTTGATGTGTTCATTTTGCATCAGATACATACAGGGATACCTGGCTCTCCAGATGGTCCGGTTTTTCCCATCTCCCCCGGTTTTCCCTGAATGGAGGACAATGATTAACCACATTAGAATGTACCTTAAAGGGATAGTTTGTCTGTCATGAATAACTCGCTCACTAGTTGCTTCATACCTGTTCACATTTCTTTGTTTCAAAGTTCAAAAGTGCCCCAAAACTGTTTGCTGTCCAACATTCTTGCAAATATCTTCTTTTGTGTTCAACAGAACAAAACTACTATGGTAGTCAATGGGGTCCAACTGTTTGGTTATGAGCATTTTTCCAAAAATCGTTCTCTGTGTTCATCAGAATAAAGACATTTATACTCAAAGGTGTTATTTTGGGGTGAACTATCCCTTCAAACAACTCTCAAAGCTTTCATTTAAATCAGATACCATAGTGGTGGTTTAATAAATCTGACAATTATTACCAAGGAGGCTAACCAAATTCTGAGAACCTCCCACTTTGCCTATTCAACACTACTAAAAAGTAACATGTCACTCTGATTTCCTTCACTCTGCCCGCATGAAGAAAAACGTGAAAATGTACCGTATTAAACTGTAGTAAATTGCAGTATAACTACTATAGTAATTACTAACAAGTTTCAAACCCTTGACAACATGTTATATCCTTGAAATGTCACTGGCTGTCTCTTGATCTGGTCTATGCATTCACTAACAAATTCAACAGATTGGTACGTTGATGTACTTACAACTTCTCCCTTGGCTCCTTTGCTACCAGCTTTTCCTTGCAAACCCTGAATTACACACAGATAAACATGAATCATGCAAATACAATGCCTGCAATGCTAACATTGGGATATCAACATTTAAACTTCTTAAGCAGCTGATAATACTTACAGGCAATCCATTAGGTCCTTTCTCCCCAGATACCCCAGGTCGTCCAGCATCGCCCTACAAACCCAAGCCCAAACATACACCATTGGCATTACTGTGGTTTGCTGGAGATATACTGCTGTTTAAACTAGTTAATAGTACAAATGTTTCAGCAAGAAACACACCTTTTCACCATCCAGGCCTTGAGTCCCATCCTTCCCATCTCGACCTGGCATCCCCTACAATTTAACAACACTCACATTTTAGGAAAATAAAATATAATTTATAGATACAAGCAAATAAAAGTTACTTACAGGTTCGCCTTTGGGTCCTACACCTCCCGATACTCCCTTAGGGCCCGTTTTTCCCTATTGAGAGGACAACTATAAATCTCTTTCATATTCATAATACGTACAGTTTACTTGAACTACACCAAAATAAATGGCATGTTATGATTCAAATGAACGCAAATCTAGGTTTGTATTTCCATAACTTACAATCTCCCCTTTGGGCCCTTTAAAACCTTGAGGTCCCTTTTCACCAGAGTCACCCTGGAATATACAAAAAGACAAAACGCATTTATGAATGAGATTTACACCTGATGCAAACAAACACCTTAATGGAAAAATCAACATAATAAAGGTGAATAACAGCACCGTTTTTCCAATGACACCAGCAATGCCGGGTTTTCCTCTGAAGCCAGGCAATCCCTACAGAGAGATGTCACTCATCAAGACAATTCTGCATGTTTGCATTGATGCTCGATTTTTGTGAAATGTGGAAACATTTAAAAAGTGTTGTTGATATAATGGAGGACTTACTCTATCACCTACTGGCCCTACTGGACCCGGCACACCCCTCAGACCCCGGGGACCCTGAATATATCAAGAACAAATAAATAATAAAATACATGTAATAGATTTTCCACAAAGCAATTCCAATGTTCACATCTGTTAATTTAACACATTAAGTGTTACCAACATAGAATTATAGTGTAATCGACACAATTCTATGGCAATTGATAATACTTCACAAGGTTGTTAATTTGTACGAATTCTTCAAATGTCATTCAAATTTTTTACTACGTTCTGATTTTAAATCAGCGACTATTACGTTTTGGGGTGGGCCTTCATTGTTGTTTTTCTCTAACAATTTAGCTACCTCGTAAAATATTTGGTTTAACAGAACTCTCTTCTTAAGGCATAACCTAGTTGATAAAGCTGTTCTTACTAGCAGGGCTGGAGTCATTTACCTAGCTTTTATCCACATAATACCCCCTAAATGCAATGCAAATTTCATGAAATGTGGTGGGTTATAAATAATATGTCCCCAACTAGAGTCTCTGGTGGATCTCGGCCATTGCCCCAACTGATTACTAGTTAACCTTAGGAAAACAGCCTAATTCTTTAATTTGAGACAAAGAGCTGTGGAACTCAGGGTTACGAGTGACCTTGTTGTTTTACTTGCTTTGCTTTTTTACAATGACACAATCTACAATCTACACTTGTCCACTCTCATTCCAACAGGCTCTGCTGTTTGCTACTGTTGATGGCTTAGTTGTCCTGAGCAACGTAACGTAAACCTATTGTCACTTCTTTCAGTCTTGAGATTTAAGACAGAACTAAACATCATTGCACAGGGCTATTTATCCTCCTAAAACAGCATAAGGGCAAATAAGTGTTGTTTGAAGGTGTATATGAACACTTGTTTGGAAAAATGTGATGAAACCTTAAACGTGTGTGACTTATGTTTTGTTACAGCTTAAAAGCATTTGAATTCCAATTGGCCTCATGGTGCTCTGGAGGAGTGAGTTAGTCCCACCTGTAACCCACCTGTAAACCCACTGTACCCGGGATTCCGGGAGGACCAGGCGGACCCTGATCGCCCTGAAAAGAGAATACATGAAAATCACATCAACACATAAAACAAGCTGCATTCTGGTTCTTATTAAATTTTTTAAAGAGTTTGACCTTAGTATTCATAATGTTAATAAAATCCTTACCAGTTCTCCATCTTTTCCCACCTCTCCCTTATCTCCTTTATGACCTGTATGACCCTAAATGGAACGCAGAACTAGCTCAGAAATGACTGTAATATCTTTTGTAGCATACAGGCTTGTGTAAATGTCAATAAAGAGATGTTGTGATTAAGTACCTTAAATCCGGGCATTCCAGGAGGTCCGGGAGGACCTGGAGGACAGATGGATGGACACTACAAACAAGACAATGAAGCAATCAATCTGCATTCAAAGAAAGTCATGACAGCTGACAGTTGTTCCTTACAAGATATCAAAAGCTCTTAGTTTTTAAACAATGTTGTGAACTGAACTAAAGCTCATCGCTTTGTGTTGATTGTGAGAAAATGCTGGGTAGACTGCCCTACATACAGCAGGGGTGAGCGGGACACAAACTTACATGGATGATTGACATGTAGTCATATAGGATCGAACGGTCTGTGCTTTCGGTCTTTTCTCTCATTGCAAAATGAAAGTTACCTTTGTGAGAAGTTTAGATGGGTTTTCACTGAGATACTGGACGAACAGTGTATTTGCAGCTTTGAAGTAAATTTCTTCAATTACATTACATTTTTATTTTTACAGTGCTTTAACAATTTGTATTGCAATAAACCAAAACCAAGAAAAACAACATAAGTTAAACACAATTGTGTAAAAAGTTAAACGATTGTATACAATCAACAACTCTCATGTTATTATTGCAAGTCTTACAGATGAGCTATAGATACATACTATAGATATATTATTAACAGGTCAAGGAGAATTTGCAATAATATCATGGGTTGCCGTAAGTATTTATAAAAAAACAGTTATGTCTTTACGATCATATGTTTCATCATATGATTTGTCAGTTGGGAGTGTAAGTCACCAAATTTAGCCTTATATTATCTATATCACTGTCTTACAGTATCAAGGAAACTACCCATTATGATTTTTATTATGAACTGTGCAGCATTTTTCCATATTGTATTGACTGTTTATCTATCCATATGTATTGAGGGATGGGTGGATGATACTGTAGATATGTGGATATCCGTCTATTATAGACAGATTTATTATTCTAGTTTATAAATCACAGAATAATGCGTTAAGTGTTCAACCAGAGCTGTGTGTATTGTTTGTGTACAGATCTGATTAATCAAGCTCAAATATTTTTTGAGTGGGTGAGCTAAAACCCAAAAGTTATTGGTTGTGCCCTGCTTTCCCCTGCTTGTGAAAATAAGCAACATACTTTAAAATGCATTGTTACTGCATGGCAGTTTTTTAAAGCAAAAAATGGCGATCATCTTAACATACCAGCAGGTCTCCACTACCTTCAGGAAGAGTTCCTGGAAGCCCCTAAAAAGATGGAGAAGAAAGCAGATTACATGTTTAAACAATTTTACATAAATCATCTATCCATCCAGCCTTTTATATTTGCTGTATTTGAACTCACTCATTCGCATATCAAACATATCATTTAAACTAAAGGGATAGGTCAATCAAAAGTGTAAATTATGTCCTCATTTACTCATCATCATGTTGATTCCAACCCTGTGTACAATTCTTTGTTAAGCTGGACACAAAAGAAGATATTTTGAAGAATGTGAAAGACAGTTTGTGGGAACTACTGTAGCCAATAGTGCTCAAAAACTGTTTGGTTACAAACTTTCTTCCAAATATCTTTGTGTCTAGCAGAACAATGACATGTAAGCAGGTTTGGAGCAACCTGAGGATGAGTAATTGATGACATATTTTTTGGGTGACCTATCTCTTAAAGTCCCCGTGAACCGGATATTGCCTGTTTTTATTTCATATTCTGCCATATTTCCAAGTGAAACGGACTATCAAATGAGAAAAACTGTGGCTGTGGCTTGTATTTCCAATTGCGAAATGATTGGGTATGGAAAAGCAGGCATTGTATCATGAAACTGGCGGCACATCCTCTGTTGTCAAGATTATATTTTGTGCCCCTTCAATACAAAATAAATGAATTAATTAAAATATCTGAAAAAAATGACTTAAAAGCTTAATTTATGATTATTTTATTATAACATGAATTGTGATTAACAAAGGAAGGAAATAAATAACAAATAAAAAACTCTTTGTAGTAAAAGTTTCTAATTACCTTCTCATTGTTTGAAAATAATGTTTTGAACTTGTTATTTAAACTGATTGTTTCCTCAATAATACAGTATTTTAATATTAGCCCTTATTAAACTCATATATGATAAGTACTATTATTTTTTTACATAATGTTTAAGTTTAAGTTTTTTTTTTACATTTTGTTTCTTTCTGCGCAAATGCTTTAGGCTTTAGGACACAGATAGAAGTCTGTTGTATTGTTTTGGATTTAATAAAAGGCACGGGCTAGTCACGGTGCCACTAAACAAACTTTGCAGTTATCTAAGTTGAAATCAGTAAAAAACAGCATGCAATATTACCAGTAAAGTGGTTCTAAATTAGCTATTTTAATATGGTATGTTTTCATAAATGGCTGACATAAACGTATAATTCGTACCTCTATATTGCTATATTTTGTTTCCAATCTTTTGCATCTGATTTTGTTTTTATTTGAACTCACATCTTGTATAAAATGGATGGTTGTGTTTGCACATGTGGCAAAGCTAATACCAACTGTGTCGACATATGTCACCGGCCCCACCTGAATCTGCTGGGAAGCAGGCGCACTAACAACGAGGCTAAATGCCACGGACACAAGCATCAGTCGCTTGAGCAACTCTTGAAGTCGGGAGTGAGGTTTACCTACACAACTCACACTAGCTATTCTCCGTTGCACATGCATAACTAACGCATTAAGATGACAAATTATAATTGCATCATGATAAGAGAAGCTGTTGACATGTTGCCTCTTTTTGTGCTCTTGTTTGGCGCCCCTACAAGCATTTTGTGCCCTAGGCAACTGCCTATGTCGCCTGTGCCTTGGGCCGGCCCTACTGGCAGCAAACTGACAGTTGAAGGGGAGGAGTTAACGGATGATTCGCCCAAGCCTTCTAACTGATGTCATCAGAGATGGATAGCCACAAGAGAGCAGAAGTACAATTTCTTTTTATTTTGATTGAAGATTGTGAGAGAATGATCCACACTGATAAGCTATTAAGAATAAACACTGCATTAGAAATTGTCATTTTTTATTTCACCGGGACTTTAAGCAACCCGCTATATAGCTAGTTTGACATTTTTTAAAAGCATGTTTTATGTCCTCTTCTGACATGCCTTTGTATGTGGTACTTACAGGTGGTCCGTCTTGGCCTGGCTGACCAGAAAGTCCTGGAAGACCCTCAGGTCCCTACAACCCATCACACAAACTTGTGTCACCAATCACAACATTTGTGAGAGTGTGCTGATATGTTTAAAAATATGAAAAACAGTTATCATTGAAAATCCTTTGGCACTTAAAATGCTTAAAACTGCTTACAATTTCAAAATATGGTTCTCAGAGTGTGAATGTAATCTTTAAACAGACACTTACAGGCGGACCCTGAGGTCCTGGTCCACCTGGAAGACCATCAGCTCCAGAAAGACCCTTAAATCAGAAAACACAAATGGAAATTATAAGTACAGAACAAAAGGGGCTAGTTGACATGTTGAATGTATGTATGTATGTATTTTTCAAAATATATTTGCAAAAACTATATCTTGAACAAACATACCGCTCAACTGTCATCTCTAAACAATAACATTGACTAAACACAATTTTGATGTCATTCATAGCTAACTATAGAGTTTGGCACTAACAATGCTGAGGTTGCTGAGGTCTGGTTTTCAAAGAAATGCATGCTATCATAAAATGTGTCTTTTAAAGGTTCTGTGTGTAATTTAAGGAGGATATATCGACAGAAATGCTATCTAATGTACATTACTATGTCTTCAGAGGTGTATAAAGACCTAACATAATGAAGGGTTTATTACCTTAGAATGCATGACTGTAAGTAAAAAAAAAGTAACTGTAAACGGACAAACTGCTCTACATAGGGCATTTCGTAAATATGTTATCTCCATCAGCAAAGAAGCGAAAACGTGAAGACATCTTAGCCTTGTGTCAGCCGCCGAAGTGCTTTGAAAGGGAATTCACACCCTCACCACTATTGGCTGGAATACACTATAAGACTTAAAATCTAAACAGATTTTTTCTAACTAGACATCAAACACTTGCAGACTTTTTCAAATCTGCAGACTGGCAGAGACTTTCTCCAACAAGTCCAGACTAAAAATCTGGGCAAAATCTGAGCAAGTCTTATAGTGTATTTCAGCCTTACGATGCCACTATTTAATTTACTGGACCTTTAAATGCACTGTCAATCTTTCAAAAAAATTCTATCACATGAATATTATGTGCACACATAGCTAATCCTTGATAAAATTATTATTTTGGATAGATTGTACTCACTGCAGCTCCTGGTCTCCCTCTGCCCTGAGGTAAACAGAAGATTAAACATGTGTAAGGGTGGGAGTTCATGTGGTGGTCTGAATCAATGTTTAGTGTGAAAGTTTACTGAATGCTGGAATTTAACATGTTTGTGAGACTTGAGGTCTCACAAAGTCATTAGATAGGTTAGACTGGCATGTAAACCAGAAAACTTTGTATTATGTCTCTGCAACATTATTTAGTACTGTGCTGTTGCAGCCAGGTTAAAAAGTATGAGCAGGTTTACTAAGAGCACTTACAGGGGGTCCTGGTGGTCCGAGAGGTCCTCGTTCGCCCTGCAAGGAAAACAAAATATTTAAATCATTCTTAACTGAAACTAACAAAAATACCTTTACATGACAGTGTATTTTAAAATGTAAAACCTCTAAGACCCACCTTCATTTAACCTTAAATGCCAATAGCTAATGATAATAATAATACAACCTAAATTAACTAAATTCACCTAAATAAAATAAACTTTTAAACAGCTTTGATTAAAAATAAAGGGGCAATTCTGTGAAAATCTCAACCTTACCATGAAACATTAAAGTTTTTACTAGACTAACAGCACAGATGTCAACATTTAGTGGTTCAAATACCCATGTGAGGTCTCTATTCAAGTTTTCCATTTTCAGGTTGTCACATCCATAACGATACATATTCATCATAAAAGGGCACATGAAAATAAAAATAAAGTAAATATTTTGTGTTCTGTGAAGAGATATCTCCATTTGTTGGGTATTAATTGCTTCAGGTTTGTGCATTTATACTCACAGAAATCCTACAAAGTGTCCTACAAAACTGTGTCCTTTTTTGTCAAATCACATGTTTATTTCCCTTGTTTAAAATAAAAAACTCATACATGGAATTATATTTTTTTATGTTTAAACTCAATCGACAAGGGTTTAGTAAAATATTAACAAATAGTTCAGTACACTGGTATCAAATACACTTCAATGTCATATCCATAATGCTAGAATTGCCCAAACTCTAGAGGAGCAGGCTGATAGTTCCTATATTCCTTCAATCTGCCAGCTAAATCATTTTGAACATATTCTACAAACCATATGACAGTCGTTTGTAACTTTCCTCAAATTGGTGCCTCAACCAGCAGCAGGATATGCCAGAGAAACTTTTATTTGAATGTTTGAGTGTTTTAATATAATCTCTAATTTGGAATTCTTGTAGCTCATTAGGGAAATTGCCATCACAACTATCAGGGAACATACATACTAATAAAATGTAAACATTGAATGCACATGTCTAGATCTGTTTAAAGGCTGAGTAGATCAATTTGAAAATGCAACGTTTGCCTGCTAGCAGTGCAATCATACGATCCCTCTCGCGAATCACCATCCAAAGCCATGCCTCCTCCAAAACACATGAGCACGCGCAAAGACCAGAAGATGTTGGATTGGTTCCAGTGAAGTCATGTCACATTCACCGGTGAGAGAAAACATTACAGTACAAAGAAAAATAACAATACTACAATTATGAATATCTCCAGGTACCGGCTCTCTGTCCGCTATTGTCCTGCTGCCTGCACATGAGCGCGCTGATGACGTATGATGTCTGCATAAACAGGGTGCGCAGTGGGATGCAAAATACGGTGACTGAAAATGTACACATGACGTGTCATTCCCTTAAGACCGAGGGCAGTAATTGGTCCAACGTTTTTGACCCTACGCCTTTCACAGAAGATATATAATTATAAAAATACCAATACTTTACTTATTGCTTGCTATCAGGATGTTTAGAGACTTCCAACCAGCATGACAAAAAACATTTCTAGACAGGATTGCCTACACAGCCTTTAAGGGATGTTGTGCCTAACATTGCTGCTGCATCGCTGCTGCATCCCTTCTACGCTCACTGCAGGATGTATGTATTAGCAGTAGCAAGTCTTCATATTCGCCAAGCAGATCTACTTCTGCCAAGACCAAATACAACGCCACGTCTTGAAAACAAAAACAAGAATTGTCATGACTAAATAAAATAAGGAAACATTGCCCAATGTTAAAATATCAAATAAGGTTTATCTCTATCATATCTAATGTACAGATCACTCTTAAATAAGCAGTCCAATGTCCAGTTTACTGACATCAGTCACACAGAATAATCAGGATTTTTCCTGATTTACCAAAAGGATTAACAGAAAACCCGTGGTCGAAAGATTACACATTCCACCAAATTATGATGAAGAAAAATAACAGCTCAAAAAAACCAAAGTCACATGATGCTCATTAAAACCGCTAGTGAGTGTACAAGCCTGCGCCAGTTAAGAGTCACAAGAATCAAACCCATTTACAAAAAGAAGTGAAAAGAGGTTGTGAGCTTTAAGATCGTCTGGCAGATTCCCTTCTGGAGTAAAGCATTACAGGTAAATGAAGGCATTGTGCTTAGCTTTTCAAACATACTCTTAGTGATGTCATTATGTCATATTTGAGTGTTTAAGGGGTTTGTGGGAGGATTGTTTTACTTAAGAGACTAACTTATGTCAACAGGTCACTTACTATTGCTCCTGGTGGTCCATCCTTTCCAGCGGGACCATCAGGACCTGTCAAACCCTATAAAACATTCACATTGATAAATCGAAAAAGAACATTTCATATTCTATATTCCTTTAATTAACAAATTAAAAGACTATGGATTTAAAACCTATAGACTTACATCCACTCCAGGGAGGCCGGGTATTCCTGGGCTTCCAGCGGCCCCTGGTTTACCAGCTTTTCCCTTTGGCCCCTGCAATGAAAAACACTAAAGTGAGTCTTGGACCATATGATTTGTGCCTTAATTACTAGTTGACATGGTTCTTCAAGTAAAGCCTAGAAGTGACATATGCAAACGAACATGATAGACTCAAGGTTAGCTTTCAGTCAAAAAATATATAAATGATTGGAAGGCATTGGATTATGAAGTTAGAAAGCAGTGACACTTACAGGCTTTCCAGCAAGTCCAGCAGGACCATCCTTACCCTGCAGAGAAAAATACCAACTGAGCTTCTGTTGATTTATTTAATTTAGGATTACATAAAAACACAACAAAAAGGACAATAAGACTAATATATTAACATACTGATAATTTTAGTACTTTTTTGAGAAGAACAGATATAGTCAGACCTGAATAAAACTGAGGGGTAAAGAGGGAGTAGAGGGTTGTTGGGGGGGAGGGTTGTGTTTGATTTCAGAAGGCTGAATGAATGGTCCCTCTGTCACTGAACTTCTACAGCCTGAGCTAAACAGGGTGTCATTTACTAAGGAAACATTCCCTTTTATTCACAGTTTACCTTCGTAAATTCCTGAAAGTGTGTTTCTCCTCAGACAACAAAACACACCCCATTAAGAACAATAGAACAACTTAAAATTATATACATTTAAATATATATATAAATATAAAAGTATGCATATATATATATGCATACATTAATTAATAATTTATTGTAATAAAGAAATTAATAATACATATAAAACATTACTTTTATTCTATTTTTATCTTAATATAGCTAATGTTAAAGGGCGTAAGAAGGCTTTACATTAAAATTCACCATGTTTGTGGTACAAGCGTATCAAAAGATAAATACAATTTCCCATTTCCGCTTTAGAAGTTTAAACTTGCAGTAGCTCTGAGGTCAGAAAGTGTACCAAGCAAAACATCCTCTCGAGGAAAAAGGAAAATAGCTTATTATTTTCCAATCTTCTCAAACAAATTTGTTTTTCAATTTAAACATCTATATGTGAACTCACATCAATGCCATCTTTCCCTGGGGGTCCAGGTGGCCCTGGCAGTCCAGGTGAACCACGCGGACCTGGCCTCTGTTATAACACAAACAATCCCAAAAAAATGTAACAAATTTAATATAGGACACTGACAAGTATACTTAATCATGTTAAAGTTCATAATGTGAAACTGATATCCTTCAATGTTATACATTGTTTTATCAAGCATATCTTATCAAATTCATTCACAACTAGCACTTATATAGCTCCACATATTTCACTTATTTTTGTTTGTTTTAAAATATTTTCTTCTTGACGCAGATGGCAGTGGTTACAGACAAGTTTTCTCCATGCTTGAAATGGCACTGATCAGTAGGAAACTTTTAAACTTAAGACTGAACTGCAATGTCTCAATCTGCTATGAAAGAGCGTACATTGTGAAAGTGTAAAACAAAACTGTATTGAGCCGGAAGCATTTGCAGCAAAATAAATATAAATGAAAATAAATTATTAAACAATATATCTTTAGGGAGTTTACAGACCCTTCGCATACCGGATGTATATAGATATTACTGTCATTTAATTTCTCACTGGCGGGATATAGTTTCATACAGCAAGCACATCATACATACAAAAGTGAACAAGCAAACAAGCTCAGTGCATGATAGAAGTCAAACCTTGAGCTAAAGCAACAGCAAGAGTCTTAAATCCTGCAACCAAAATCATCCTTCATTGAGTGTCTTACCTGGGCAAAAGATGATGTTAACAGCTGGCACAGAAATAGAAGATGAAGAGCTGACAACATGGCCATGGCTACTGTACTCTCAACAATCCTGTGCCCTGCGCTGGGTTACCGCTGCTGAATGACTCTCAGCATGAAGATAAAGCCCAGGCTGCATCTGAAGGGGCTGAGCTCAGTCAAGCGGAGGGGGTGGAAATGAACTCAAGAGAGACTAGTTTCACTGCAGAACATGCTCAGAATTCCACTACATCCTCAAAGACTAATGAGGAAAGAAATCTTTGAAAAGGTCCTGGGAAAGAAACACATCACAGCCAATTCCAGATTTTGTCATAGTAAAAAAGATTATGCAGCCATGTGTTTCAACAATTGCTTGATTTTCTGTTTCTATTCATTTGTAAGCAAAGTGTACATGTCCTTTTTATGATGAAATATTATGACATAGAACTCACTGGACGGTCCATCACTTTTCCTGCATGTGCTATGAAACACTAAATCCATTATGTCTAATAGTGAACATTTTCCCCCCAGTAATTGCTTGCATAAAAAAATTATGAATCAGAAAAATGGCCAAATAATAAGAAATATCTTGTTTTTTTTCGTAAAAGTATTTCAATGCTTATTTTGTTAGAAAAAAGTCATCTTGTGGCTCTCTTGAAAGTCAGCTGGGCCCCCCTGTTGAGAACCACTGTATAAGGAACATTTAGTTATTATTACATCACGGCTTTCAGGTGGTAATTGTATTTTTGAGAGGACGTCTGTAAAAAGAAATCTGCATGGTTCAATCAATCTGCAATCTTCAAACATTCTGGATGGGTCACCTGTTAATTCAACCGTGGATTTTTACGCTTCAGATGGCAATTAAATTACTGACTTGGTGAAAATATCTTTTGCCCCGATGAAAAACAATTACCGTCCAAATAGAGCTTATGTGCTACTTACCACTGAATGGTTCCCATTGTCATTCACTTTGTTTGTGAAAACCTGTAAGAGAAGTACAACATGCAACTTCAAGACGCATCTGTTATAGTAAGGTGTCTGCAGTGGCTGTTTGGACTACAGTCATCATTATCGCTCTGATTGCCATTCCATCATTTGGTCTACATACCATCAACTGTTTCAACAGACAGAATACCAGACCAGACTGTACAACAACAATCATGAGCAATCTCTCTTCAATTAACCTTAATCTCCTACAGTATGGTTAGAAACGTAATTATTTTATTTAGTTCATTCTCCGGCAAAAAAACTCTATTCGCGATTTCTAGCGATTTCCTCGATGAATTCCACTGCCACAGCAGGGCAGTGTTGGCTTGCTCACCGGGAGACTGCATTTATTTATTAATTAGATATTATTTATAAGAATGATTTTGGTTGTTCTATAAACACCATGCACTGTGCTGTGTTTTACCTTTTCTGTTTTTCCTGTTTGACCTTGTAAAGCTGCTTTGGAACAATGCACATTGTGAAAAGCGCTATACAAATAAACTTGAATTGAATTTGCAGATTTCAAGATTTTTTACTTGTCCGAGGTCACTCCTCCAATTCACACAAACCTGGACTGCATCATCCCCAGACAAGGATTTTTGCAAAAACAAAACACCCTTTATCACTGCTGGAACCCAGGATTATTTAATATTTATAAAAAACATATATGCGGGAACTACAATATGCAAGTTTGATGTGATGCAAAAACTGAAATCAAACCTTTTTATAACATTTTATCTATGGTGTAGTCACCCTTTACCTAGAATGTGCATTATGTTGTCTTGGCATATGCACTATCAGCGTCATAAAACAATATTGAAAGACTTCACATCTAGCTGGCCTCTTATTGGTTTCACTACCTATCACATAAAATCTCTTTGTCATTATTTAACCCAAGTAATCACTTTCAAAAACATTTTGGTTAGGTAAAATATACTTTTTATAATGACAGAAACAAATAATTTTGCATAATTATAATTTGTCTACAAAACCAAGCAGTGTATGTTTAAGCATACAAATTCAGATCAAGCTTTTAAATGTCAAATGAACAGCTTTACTCAAGTTTAAATGGTGCTGCATACAGTATAGACAATATGCATGTAAGGAGTCTGAAAGTTATTCTATCCAAGTTATTGAAATTGTTACTGACCAATTGGCTGTATAGGTCTACTAACATGCAAAGCTAACATCTCATGAAAAATTGTGTTCACATGTAACTATATCTGCATCACAGGATCTTTTTTTATTATCCAGTAAAAACCCTGTTCCCCATTTTGTGCAGAAATGCCTGGACCCTGACAATTGCCATTTGCTCCAATGTTTATTGTTTTCAGATGTTATTGCATTTTCTGACTGTTTAAATTTGAAGTTTCTGACTTATTTTGATATCAGATTCTGCCTGACTTAGCTTTTAGATATGGTATTTCGTTTTCTTTAAAATCAACTGGTTCATTATATTTTTGCTCACTTGTAGTCTTTGTTTTTATGCCGTACATGACCTTCATCATCCCTGACACTGACTTTTTAGTTGTTAAATTTGTCTTATTTTTTCAAACTTTTCAAACTGTACAAGGTATGAAAATATTATTAATAATTCAGAATACAATTTGGACAAATAAACACTCAGACTAGAATAAACGTGTTACAAAAGACAAAAAAGAGGTGTATATTTGGCCCTGCCAATGCAAGTGACAATAGCATTTCCATTAAACAGATACATACAGAAAACCGTACAGTATTTTAAAGGTGTAGCATGGAAGATTTTCCATAAAATGTATATTTTTAAGAGTACATTAAAATGCAGGGTCCAAAACTGTTTAATGCCTTAATTCAGTTCACTATGATTCACCTAAAGCCTACAATAATTTAATTATTGTAAGGTTTGTATAAAGCTAAATCCTGAAAGGCGCTATACCTACAGATAAATGTAAATTGATAATATTTCGTATTTTGTTTGGACTCGGCAAGTAACTAGCAATTTTATGTTTAAACCATAGATGGCAATAAAAAGGCCAAGATTCCACAATGCACCTTAAATTAATCGTGAAAAAAACTATACAAGAGTGAATTCATATCTGATTAGAGATCTTTTTAGTGCTGAGAGATTCAGAGTTCTTGGTTTCGTCACATTCTGGAATCATTCACTGTGAGGTCTGAATTCCACCATGTCCATTGGTTCTTCCTTGTCTGGTCCATGTGATTGGTTGCAGTTAATGTTATTGTACTCAAAGCTCTTGCCTGATCTCACGTTCATAATTTCAGCTGAGGTCTCTTTCTGGGCAGGACCTCCAGATCTGTTCTTCAAGTCTGGCCTTGGGATGTTCTCAGGGCTGTCAGTCACTGTACTCTCTTTATTTGTGCCTGAGGCTACTTCATGAAGTTCCTTTTGGTCTAACTGGCATGTGGTTGGACAGATCAGACTGCCGATCTCATCCTGAGACTCGATGCATTCTGCCGAACCTGTGCTAGAACCTGCTACACACTCCCACTTTGTCTTGAAGGCCTCCTGATCAGATTCAAGCCTAGTTATTTGTTTAGGTGCTTCAGTGACTTCAGTCAACTCGATTTTAGCATCTGCACCACACTGGTCTTCAAAGCTACTTGGTTTAGAATGGTCTATCTCACCATTGTCCATGTTGGTTTCATTTTTTAGAGGTAAATCTACAGAGGAACCATCTAGGTTTGTCTTCTCGAGATCTTCGAAAGTGTATTCAGACTGTTTTTCTGAGTCAACATTCATCCCAGAGTCATCTTCAACATGCTTCATAGTTTCTATAACATCAGCTGGGATACATTTTTGCTCAACCGTGGTTTTATGCTGTACATGAGCTTCATCATTTGTCAGACTCTCTCCGTTGGGGACTATTGAGTTTTGCCGCTTCTCTGACTTTTTCTTGAAGCGTTTTTGAATTTTCCTGGGGCACCAAACAAACTTGTCTTTGGGCTCAAAGTGCTGAAATGCGAAGCGGACTAGCTTCCTGCGCTCACGTTTGTCACGCACGGCAAACAGGAAGTAGTCAAGCACACTGCGTTTAACACTGCTAAGAGTCTTTTTAACAAGTGTCTCCTCAAGGAAAAAGCGAACGAGAGGTGCCTGGAAATGCTCAAATCCCAGTTCTCCCAGGCTCTTAAGTATCCTGGTAATCCGGAGGTTATTGTGCATGTTCCTTAAACCAGAAGAGAAGTCAAAAATCATGTTATTTCTGAATCATGAAAAAAAAACAGTTAACAACAAAATAATGTTTAAACTTTTTTTTCAAGTTGAGGCAAAAAAGAAAAATTTCTATGCTACATTTCTCTTTTGTAGAGCAAGACCTTTGTTTTTATCAAAGAAAAGATTACACTCTTTAAAATAAAGGTGCTTCACGATTCCATAGAATAACCTTTTTTGTCTAAATGGTTCCACAAGAAACCTTTAACATCCTAAGAACCTTTCTGTTTATAGAAAGCATTAATGTTAAATGTTACATCATTTAAAACAGGCAACAATTTGCCAAGAATAAGCATTTTTCACTAAGCAACACTAAAACAACCACTACCCAATTCTGACCAATTCTGGAAATTTTGATGTTATCAATTTAAAAGTTTAGTAGTTTAGTCACCTAAACAATGTTTATTCAAATAGGTTGATGTTTTGTGCAAATATCTTATGCTAATATCAAATAAGCTGGCATTACAAATGGCAACCCTTAAGAAGTTTTCAATACTTTTAATTGTATTGTCATCAACAATAATTCATTAAACAATAATTGAAAACAAAAATGGAAAAATACGTTAATTCATAGGTAATTCAAAACGCAGTATGTTGCAGTTTCGGTTCATTTAAATGTGTGTATTTAGTACAGCCTTTATCCCATAGACAAGGACTAGATGAACCATTTGTATTGTTCAAGTCATTAGATTGTGGATTTTAGACTCTGCATATAGATAATGTGGCTTAAAGGGATACATATATAGACGACTCAGAATTTTCTGTAAACGTTACAAGACCCAGTTTAAATCCTCACATGATTAAAAATGACCGGTAATAAAAATTTCACCATTTGAGTATGCTAACCCAGACCTGTCTGAAACGCCTCATGTAACCACACCCCCACAAATCTACATCATTTTATGGTATGATTTGACTAAGACTGCCCATATCTATACACTAGTAAAGTTTGCATACTTGTAAATCGTATTGTATCATCGCCGCCCTTCCAAAAGATGAGACAGCTAAAAACTAATTGTTACATTTTATTGACAATACTGTTCCAAAACAGTACAATCTGAATATTCAAGTGTGTGCAGCGCATTTCATAGATGATTGCTTCATGAACCTGGGAGAGATGGAGGCCGGCTGTGCATGAAAGCTTTTGTTAAAAAGTGAGGCAATTCCAACCATTATAACTTCGCAAGGACAGTCTGGCGTTTTAGATTCACAGCCTGCAAGTATATTTTCATTGTAAAATACTTTGTTAGGGTTTAAAGAGAGTTTGTACGCAATTTATTTCTTAGTGTGATCTGCAAAAGTAGACACGCGCGCAACGTGAAAAAAAAAAAACATAAGTCCAAATAATTTTGTTCCAACTAGAGGGAACAAATGTGTTTATATTGGGGTTGATTGTCTTTGTTGAGTCGCCACGCTACATTACGCGACACTGGGCTCGAATTGAAAAGGAAAGTACAGACCAATTTTATCACCTGTCAGAACAATTCCTTGGGAACATGATGTTCCGAATATGGAAAGAGGCATTCAATTTCTGTCACATGCTTGCAGTATTCGACCAATCACTATGCACTGGTTAACTGGCCAATCATAGCACACTTCGGTTTTCAGAAAGATGAGCTTTGTTAAAAATCCACGCGTTTCAGGGAGGCGGGGCAAAGAGGAGATACAAACATACACAGTATGTGAAAAATACATTGTTTTTTAACCTTAAGTCGCGTATAAACCTTGCATTACATCTAAAACAAACTATATTTTTTGTTTTAGCCGTGTCATTTGACCCCTTTAAAGATATCTTGCAGAATTGTTCTGAACTTCTGAATAAAGCGATCACTCTGCTGTCATTTAGCGTGCGCATGTGGAGAGCATAGTAAGGATCTAGTTGGCCACGTGGAAAATGATGCGCAAATCCCCATACCCCAACACCCAACCTCCTCAAGGTTGTACAACCTCTGCTTTAACTTCAGCAGAAGCTGATTTTCAAAATTGTTAGAGTCAAGATCAGAGAGGTAGATATTTCCTTGGTGAATGGGAGACAAAGAACACACTTCATCTTATACGAATCATTATTCATTCCACTACAAGATACACGGGTGTTCTTGATCCTGTGGCAGATTTTGAGCTGTATTAGCAGCTGAATCGTATTTCTCCATTTTCTTCCAACGATTATTTCTCTCAGGTCCAGGTCAAGCAAGGTGCTGTGCATTGTGGTAATTGATGTGACATAACGTCACTTTAAGAGGACCAATGACATGTCTGTCATTGAATGTTAAAACGAATTTCAATGGCTTAATAAATAGCATTTAAATTAAACTGGTTATCAGCTCAATTCAGTTGATTCACTAGTAGTAAGAGAAGATAGAGGAAAGTGAGACTACAAAAACTAGTAGTTTTTGAGTATAAATAAAAAAAAATCCTTAAAGGTTGTAATTAAGTAAAAGTACAAGCATTCATTTTTAATTGTACTCAAGTAAAGTACAAATCCCTCAAAATAATACTTGAGTAGAGTAATCAAGTAAAATTACTCAAGTACTTTACACCTCTGCTGGGAACTGTATCTCATTACATAGCAGTTTCGAACACAAGGGCAAAATGAATCATAAATATTAACGCCATTCTCTCTTTATCAGAGACGACACTTTGCGTTAATGTTTAGAACGGGTGATTCTGGTTGGCCCAAGGACCAAAAGAAAGGATGTGGTTATCTAGATTCTCGTTGGCCCAAGGACCAAAAGAAGATGATGCTTTTATTTTGATTCTGGTTGGCCCAAGGACCAAAAAAGAAGACACTTTTAGCTGTTATCTTGATTCTGATTGGCCAAACGAATCCAGGTGCTGGACCAAAAACGTTTTAGAAGCTCAAGAGTAGATGCCTGAACCTCCCCCACGATAAAAACTCTTCGGATTAACACAATTCACATAAAGGACCAATATTTTTATTTAAAGCAACGATTTTCGCCGAAAAGTTACTAGTTTGAAGGTATGTGAATGCAGACCTTTATATTTATTATTATGTTTAAATTGTAAAAAAAAACTGTCAAAATGATTTGCTGCATGGGGTTGACGTGTGTTATTAGTTTTATGAGGTTGTTATCTGGGAATAACAATTATATATATATATTGTAACTGGGGTTTGCTTCACTGTTATTGGCTGACTGTACATCACTAACCTGCAAAGCATTTTGTTTAATTTCACAGTTCCTTACTAATGTTACCTGAACCAAGACATGTATTATTATAAGACAACATTATTTCAATATTGATTAGTAAATATGATCCATTATGTTATTGTAATAAGCCACATTTAGGCTCATATAAAAGCCAGGTTGCTTGCAGTTATTTTCTTTTTGTGGGTTGGGCATTGGCATTACTGCTCTGTGTGGATGAATCTAAAGGTTTAAAGTACTCGGATTTGATTTATTTTTATGTTACTTTACACAGGTTTGCTTTTTGTGTAGAGAAAACTGAACGAAAATCTACAGTGAATTAATATTTTTTTCATATTATGCTTCATATGACTGACATCTTCAGTCGAATGAACTTTTGTGACTCACCTCTCTAGATTGGCGAATCTCTCTCTCCAGTTCTCAGCTCGCTTCACCTCCCCAGTTTCTCTGTTTAGCAGGTGGATTCCATAGAAACCAAGCATGAGCTCGTAAGAATCGACAAGACGACTCTTGGCCTCTTCATTTTCTCTAAATGCCTGCAGAAAACAGCACAACTCATGGAAAAATGGATCTCTTTAATATGCTAATTATATCTTAAACCAATCGTGTAGCTTTAAAAGTACAGTTAAAGGGATCCTTGGCCACAAAAATTCTGTCTTAAATTACTCAGAAATGGTACGATAACCCTATGAGGTTCATTTTCGGAACACAAATTAAGATTAAGCTTTCTGACTCCCTCATAGACAGCAACGTAACCATTGCGTGGTCTTCCTGATGCGGGTTGGAGACAGATGCGGAAGTCATGAAATTCCATTCCATTCCATTCCATTCTCTACCTCTTATCCGAACTACCTCGGGTCACGGGGAGCCTGCGCCTATCTCAGGAGTCATCGGGCATCAAGGCAGGATACACCCTGGATGGAGTGCCAACCCATCGCAGGGCACACACACTCACTCATTCACTCACGCACTCACACAAGTCATGAAATTGTTGAATAAAAATATTATATATTTGTTTGCACACAAAAAGTTTCCTTGTCGCTTTTATAGTTGTTTTATTTTCCGTATTGTGACATATTTTCGAGTGAAACAGCTTCTGAAAAGTAAAAAAACTTTGGGCAGGACTTCAGATCGTCCTCCTCTACTTGATTGAATCATTGTTAGTTGGCCTGAAACACCCCCCGGTACCAATTGGACAGTTAGTATAGTCAAACCCTTTTTACGAATAACGTCATGAAGAGATGCTGTCGAGAGGGGAAGAAGAAGTTAATGCTTTTGATTAAAGATTTACAAGTGCAAATGAATAAAAAATAAATAAATAATGATGTGCACGATAAATCATTTATAACAAATACTGTTATTTGTGTTCCGAAGATGAACGGAGGACCTAGAGTAATCGTACGACTTCAAGGTGCATAATTCATGACAGAATATAAATTTTGTGGTGGAGTATGCTTTTAACTGCCTTAATATTTAACTGAACCTTTAACTCTTTCACCGCCATTGACAAGTTGTCGTCATTTAAAAAAACGGTTCCACGCCAAAGACGAGTTAATACGGCAATCAGTGTTTGTACTGTTGTACAGCAGGTGGCGCTGTTACACACCTTTGGGAAAAAGTACAGAATGCCAGATCCTAGAACGTATATTTTTTATCGGTTTTTAATGATTGTTCTGAGTGTAATCTGGGCGGAATCTTTGACAAAAAACGTTAATTATCTCAGCTGTTTAATAATCAAAGTGATGCATTTTGAAGAAACCTACCCACATCTAAGGAGTGATAAAAAAAAAGAACAAATGAAGATAGAAGAATACGGTTTCTTTTGTTTAAAAGCAGAGACTCTGTTCTTTCATTGGGCATATTGTTTGTCCATATATTCTTTACGAAAATTTGGTGAAAATGTTAAATAACGCTGGCGTAGGCTGGCAACGTTTTTAAAAAAAGGCTGGCGGCGAAAGAGTTAGAGGTACACAAGAGGTCTTTGGGTTATATACCCTGTAGGGGTATTTTAGTGTTTCCCCAAACACATTCGCTGATAAGTTGATATAAAATATATGGTAAGTTGATGCAATTTAATGTTGAGTATAATGCTGACAAACAGAACCGGAAACTAGCAGCTTTATTGTATGCCCATTAATACCAAAGTGATAATGTCCGAATTTGGAAAATAAAGAATTAAAGTAAGTATTTAATCTGTTTTACACTGCATACGAAAGCAACATGTTCGCGATGCTCACCCAGCACATGCAGGGAGAGCGTCTACAACCCCATGCCCATTCAGAACCGAAACGAACCAAAACCAGTGGGTAAAAACCGAGGTACATATTGAACCGTGGGTTAACTGTATTGTTTGTATTGTATTGTTTCATTCCTATAACACATTCTTCCTAGTCAAATTAAACACACAAAAATGATTAAGGCTGTCTCTCTAACACGTGCATATGTGTTATGTGGTATTTTGCTGCAAACACAGCTGCTTTCATTTCTCTCATGCTAAAACCCATTCAAACAGAATGACAGTTTGGAACTATTGAGAGCGCCATGAACCACATGACAACATGACAAGGAGATCAAATTGTGTCACAACTGTGTTTTTCAATGGCTGTGTGTGGAATCGCACATTAAAATATTTTAACTTTTTTGATAAAGTTGCAGCTATAAGGAACCCACCCACTTCGTTTAATACTGCTGGTCCAAGCTAAATACAATGTTTTTGCATTGCACAAAATAAAAAGTGTTAAAGGAGTGATGAATTAAAATCACAATTTTAAACCGAGCTTTTGTTACATAAGAGGGAATCGTATTCACGCAAACATCATGTAAGTGTTATAACTGAAAACGCCCTTGTTACTGAGATTACATCTGTTATTGACACTAGGGATGGACCGATAGTACTTTTTCCTTGCCGATCCGATTCCGATACACAAATTCTGTGTATCGGTCGATACCGATCCTGATCCGATCTGATACTAGCAATGTTTTTCTTGATCAAAGTACAGTTGCATATTTTAAATTTTATTGCCAGAGGTGGATAGTTCTTAAGCATGTTTACTTTCAAGTACATTTTAAAATATCTGTACTTTATCTGAGTACTTTGGACAAAAAATACTTCCCTACTTCATAATCATCATAATTACTCCACTACAGTCCATACATAAATGTTGTTTTTAAGCTTTTAATCCATGAGTACATTAAAATCTACCCCTTTCCTTTACTTAAGTATGTTTACTTTTAAAATAATTATTTTTTTAAATGTAATTAAGTGCTGTTTTAAACTTTAAATAAAACATACAAAACAAAAATGTGGTCTCATAAAGCACAGATACTTACAAAATGTTTAACAAATAAATCCCTGTTTATTACACAAAACTACCACAGTATTAAAGTCTCCAAACTTGCTCATGCACATCCTGGACACAAAATGATGCGCTTAATACATTCGCTTCTAAGTTATTTAAAGTCATGCGCATTGGACGCATAATGACACGCTAAATCCACCCGCTTAACTCACGAGCATCCCAGATAGTTCAAAACAGTTATAACACACAGAGAAGAGATATGTTATGTGTTTAAATCATAGTACATTGCATCCATCCTAAAGTAAAAAAAATATTATATAAATTAAATTAAATAGTTATTGTGTATGAATGACGCATAAAATAGACCGCTTCCAGGGCTTGAATCTAATAGCGTTACACTCAGCGAGTACTGTCTCTGGTTTTGTTTAAAATGCATTTTGCCACAGTCTATAATCTAGTGATTATGAAGAATATTGAAAACTTTGGAACGTGTAACGTCCTGACTGATCCTGGACACACGCATGCTGGATTGAGATTGACAGATTACCGCACCAGCGGAGGTCAGAGTTTTTTAATTATGCTATATTGGTTTATTCTATGCATAAAGCTATCGAAATACATGACATCGAATACAGTGCATGACATCTTTAATGGTAAGCTTTAGAGTAACATCCACGGGCATCGCAACGGATTGGATTGAAGGGAACCCGACAGTCCCATACCTGATCCAGCAAAATAGACCCGTATCGGCCCCAATTCCGATTCAGAGTATCCCTAATTGACACCAGGCCCAGCGAACGGCAGGTTCTGCAATGCCCCTAACTATGACAGGTTCAACACCGCCTCCACAAAAAAATTATAAACGACTACTTCTCTAGCCCCGCCAACTGGTTCGAGCATGACAATTCTGAAGTGGTGCGGAATAGGGCTGCAACAAATGATTATTTTGATAGTCGATTAATCTAACGATTATTAGACAGATTAATAGACTAATCGTCTATTATTTCAATGAATAATCAGTACGTTTTTAATGATTATTCATCTTTTGCAACTAGTTAAAACATCAAGTTATAAATAACTAACGTAATGAATAAAATCAATTCAGCTTTTGGAATTTGTTTTAATGAACTTGAACCAACTGGTTACTCTCTTTAATTTTGCTGATTCTGTCCAAACACTGATTGCCGTAATAACTCGGCTTTGGCAGGAAACCGTTTTTTTTAAATGACGAGATAACTTGTCAATGGCGGTGAAAGAGTTCACGAAAAAAAATAAAGGCAAGATATAAAACTCCTATCGCTTAACGTCCCTCTCTTAACGTCTATCATTTTCCTCTCATGTAATACCTAATAGTGTTATAATAATCAAAACAGGCTTGACTCCTAAGCTTGATCAAAGCTTTATACTTTGCAAAACAAATAATAACATTACTGTAATTATATGATTATAGTTGTTATTATCATTACTATTATTATTGCATTCTCTCATAAAAAGATTTACCGCTAAGTTAGTTAGTTAGCTCTAGATGGAGAACAGTCACCTCTCTCCTGCTCCTGCTCCGGGGTGTTTCCTTTTTAAATGCTCCAGCATGCAGGTTGTGCTGCCTTGAAAGGCAAGTTCCGTCTTGCATGCATTGCACACAACCGCATTATTTTTTTCAATTTGGTAAAGCTTTCCCACACTTTACTTGTTCGCATTCGTTTGTACTCCGCCATAAATCTCGCAGTGTGTCCTTCTACTGCGACAGCATTCGGGAAGACTGCATTACAGTCTTTCGCTACAGTGCCGTAGCGGTCAAATTGTGATATTGGAGGCCCTTAAATTAAGTCTCGTAATCAAACGACCACTCGACAACAAGAATATTTGTAGACATTTTTTATTGTCGACTCATAGTTTTTAACAATAGCCATTAACAAAAATGCCGTTAAAAATAGCTAAATATTGTGCCACCCTGGTCGTGGAAGAATCCAGTCGCTGCATAACCTTCCTTTGGATTCCAACGTTAGTAATGCAGGGTTAACGTTTATTTTTAAAGACGTTCCAGCTAATGTGGGAAAAACATGAAGCGTTTGTTTGTTTAATTTCTCTGAGGATTCCTTCGTGAACAAGGCAGAGATAGACACAGGATTTGTGGAATGACTGAAATTTTAAAGCAGTGCTATGTTGTGAATATTGGATCCGATAGGAATGGAGCAGCAATCTTATGCAAGTAAAACATTTTTGTACTATGTGTCACTATTGCTTTGTTAGAGATCGCTTGATGTGCCCTGAGCACTATCGCACGAGATTAGCATTACCTGGGGACCTCTAGTGAATTGTAATACTTGCAGAGGTTGTCTGTGATCTTAAGCCTGTGCGAATCGCCATCTCTGTGATTTGGTGTGCTCATATATAATTTTTCAAGGTTTTATCCACCGTTTGCGAATAATGGAGGCTGTTTTGAAGTGTTTTGTTATTATTTCGGGTGCTGGGTGATATCTATAAGTTACAGGGAGTCTCTCATTTGTTTATTTATCATGGAAACTCTCGTAACATTTGAGACCCGTGATCGCGGTGATCTTTTTTTCCGGTAAGCAACTATAAGCAAAGCCTTGCCATCACATTCGGGAAATAAATCAGTAATTTTGAGTAAGATCATGCCGTGCAATTGCGTCACATGAATTACTGATGTAGGGAGGTCATTTATGAATCACAGAAGGTCTCCAGATAATACTGACGCCGTGCGAATACTGCAAATGGTCCTAATGTGTAACCTAACGTTACATCTCTAATCATATTCACAGAAGGCTCAAACTACGCAAACTGCCACTCAAAGCAGTGGTATTGTGGTCCAATAAAACAGAGCATTTTCAGTCCTGGCCTCAAAACCAGTGTGGAAAATAGCCTATTACTTATTGATTTTGATGTTTTTTAATGTAAAAACCATGCAAACGTCATAAGTAGACCTCATATAATAGTATAAAACAATAAACAAGCACACTTCATGAGACCTTTAATTTTATTCTTAATTTCTGTACTTTAATAAAAAAAAATATTAAAGAACAGTTAAGAAAACTGTTAAAGTCCTGGACCGATAAGCAGTATCTGGAAGAGTAGTTATACCGTTAAATCTTAACGATACCCGTACCCGATTCCCTATCTGAGAGTGTATAGTATAAGTCTGTGCCTCATGACTTCAGGGTCATTTCACCAATTTTATCACAGACTCACCTGGATTTCCTTCTTTGTGAGCTCTGCAGCCATGTAGTTTACCCCGGGCTCCCGCAAAGGAAACAACCTACAGTAGGAGCAGCAGAACTCTTTAAGGGTTTCAAAAGTAATGTATTCATTCGTATATAAAATCCAGCTAAAGATTAATCATTACTAAATACAAAAATATGTAACATGTATATAATTCTTACCACTGAATATAAGAATGAACTCTCTCCAGCCTTTTATAATCAGTTTTCCACTCTGTGTGAAATGTCTCAATAGACACATCTAAAGAATACAGTGCGTAACAAAATATGAGCTCAGAGTCTGATAAAGTTCAAATTCAGGATTATTAAGCAACAAGAGAATTTTAGGACCGTACCGTCAGGTGAAGACTTAATTTCATTGAGATAGAACTTTAAATTAATCATTCTTTCTTCTGGGCATTCTTCTTCATTGATATTCTGGGAGATAATCAGACCAACATGGCCTAATAATTAGGAAACAGGTGGTCTTCAACATGCTTTTTTAGTTCATATTACTGTAAGTGAAAAATCGAAACTCTTACCGGATATCCGTGTCTGTAGTTTTGCATGTCCTTGGCTGCTCTGAGGTTTCTGGAAGAAGAGTTGGACCACTGGGAAAAATAAAGGCACAACCTTAAGTTCCAGCTTCTTGCTTTAACTGAATTGAATTGATTATATTATGAACTTTAGTGTATTAGCTGCATACCATTCCACGTTGTGTTTGAATTTATAGCATGCTATGTTAAAAGTCCCCAGTAAATCCAGTAGACTTTCAAAGTTTGCATCTACAGTACACAGACATTTTGAGGTACAACAGCTCCTTCAACCTTGTATTCAACAATAAGAAATTGCAATATGTAGCTCAAGGATAAAGGACATGTTAAAAGACTGTTTTAGCGCTACAAACTGGGATGAATTTTTCGATTCATGCAGAGACCCTCATGAACCCATAAGAGACTGTAGTGTATAACTTCCTATATTCAATTTTGTGAAGAGACTGTTATTGATACAAAAGTGGTTAAAGTCTTTTCAAATAATAAGCCATGGCTCTCTAAAGATTTAAAGATACTTCTTAAGGAAAATAATTTGGCTTGCCATGAAAATAATTATGAGGGTTTTAGGATGAGAAGAAAGGTAATGAGAGGTATAATACACAAACAAAAATGTATTTTAAATGTAAGGTATAGGATCAATTAGTAAATCAAGATGTAAGGGGCGTGTGGCAAGCCTGAATTAGATGATGGGGAGTGAATCTAGGGATGTAAATGTTGATGACATATTTTCAAATGGGTTAATGATTTAAATTTGTTTTATGAGAGATTTAATGCAGATGATAATAGGAAGAGTATTGAAGAAGTTGGTGCCAGGAGTCAATAGGGTTCTCCGTTCTGTTTGACAGGTGACCAGGTTAGAAAGTGCCTTAAGCGTAAGTTATAGTCGTGCGTAGGACCTACGCCGTAACCTAGACGTTACTTACACAGAGCCGCGTACCCTATGCGTACCCTACGCTGTAGCCTGAAGCGCACCTCCCCAAAAATGTAACAATGCGTCAACTCAAAGCAGACCCAACACAGGTTATTCCTGCTAAGGAAACTGAGAGAATTTTCTGTAAGTTGTGTGGCTTTGCAGCAAGTTTATAGTAGCTTAATTGAGAGTTTTTTAGGGTATAATACAACTGAATAGATTGGTAGAATAACATCTGTGAATAAAGCAAAATTGAATAGAATAACCAGGACAGCAGTTAAAATTATAGGTTATTTACAAAAGTCAGTTGATCAGTTATACAGAATGGCTGTTAAGAGGAAAGCTTAGAAAATAACTAGAGATATAGCACACCCTCTAAATCATGTCTTTGAATTGCTTCCATCTCGTTGTCGTTATAGAACACAGAAAGCAACTACGGCAATGTATAAACAAACATTTGTACCAAATGCAGTAGGTCTTTTGAATAAGGCTTAGTAGGTGAACGTTTTACATTTTAATTTAATTTATTGTGTTGAGGTGGATGCTGTGTATTGTTTTGTTATGTATTGTGATGCTGTTGTTAATAGTATCGTTGATTGTATAGCAAGACCAAAGACCAATTTTCAGCCAAGGCTGGATAATAAAGTACAAACTAACGAACTAACTAAACCAAAATATGCTATGTCCGGTAGACAGGGGATGTCTAGGAATAAAATGTAGCCCTGTACGCGGATACATTTTTACAACAAACTGTGTCATGAATATATATTGCAACTCAAAAACAGACATGTTAAGATTGTATGAAAAAGGATTTTACTCAATTTACTGAATAAATCACCTTAAAGTAATATGCTTTGCCTTTAATGTACATGAAATGTGATTTTTTTTTCACTGTGACCATTGGCAATTCGGTTTTTGCTTGTTTTCCAATTATGAAATGCTATTTGACTGAGAAGTACTCAAAGTTTGTCCTATTTCCTTTATTATTTCTTTACTTCTAGCTGCAGAGCTTCTTATTGACTCATATTTTGCGAAAAAATTGTATAATATATCAAATGTTAAATAAATCAATATTATAATATAATAATAATATAACATTAAATTATATTTATACAATTTTATTTAAAAAATGTATTTATATTTTGCCTATAAACATCTTAAACATGTCAGGCAAATCCTCTATAATCGTCTATTTTTCTCATATTTTAAAATATTTTAATCTTTCATATTAATAGAATAAATGTTACTATTATTAATTCTGCTATTTTTTGTTTTCTTGCAGCAACAGCATGTTTTGAAATAAAAAAGGGATAGGACGCTCATCGCCTCCGCCACTAGTAGGCAGTCGCGCAAAGTCCGTGACACAGAAAGAAGATATTAAGCAATAAAACGCAACCAATATTCACAACAAAACAGTCAGATAACCCGACAGGTAAACTACAATATCTATCCGAACATGTATATCATTAAGGTTATATCCTGAAGAATTGTTGCATGTAATGCAAACTTAAGATATTTCACGCAATTTACACATCATCCACGGCACCGCGGCAGGCAGGAGATGATGTGAAGATCATACGGAAATGATCCACTTCCGGTCAGCTAGTCTGTTAAATAACGGGCTAACGTGCTAAAACGCGAAAACGCACTAAAATGATACAATGTAAAAATGAAATAAAACCACTACGTCATAGTGAGATAGCCCCTGAAATGTATTTAGTCGCCAATAGTCCGGTGAAGCTCAGTGAGGTAACGTTATCTGAGAAGACGCATGCGGAGTTGGCTAAGCGCCAATCTGTCCGTTTATTAACTAACTTAGAGTCACGCTAACATTAAATGCAACGCTAAGAAAAATATTTGGCCGGAAGGAAAATTAAAGATTCATGTCTTAATATTTGTTTAAAATAAAAACAACATCCTGCGCCAGTTTGGTAATCAATGAGAGGAAACAACATACAAATGCGGGCCGTGTTTTCTTGTTGCGACCGGTGTTCTCCAGTTCGTCTCCGTCGCTCTCCGTATCCCAGGTGGAGTCGTATTCACACACCAGGTCGTCGTCCATCCCGAAAGTTCAAATAGGTGTTAATAAATGTAATCGATAAAATAGATTTTGAAAAGCATCCGCACAGCTCCATTAGGTGTGCAGATGTCCGCGCGCCCGCAGCACCTCACTGACTGCACCCAGCATCATCACTCATCAATGAATGAATGGACTCCCGTCATCACTGCTGCCTTATATAATATCTATGTATACGCTACTAACTTGCTATAGACATTATAAAAAAAACACTGCGAAAGTAGGACTGGTATTGCCTTTTTCACTAATATTTCTATGGTTCCTTTTTATCATAACCAGGCTTCGATGTGATTATTCTAGACCAGTTGATATGGCTTAACAAATAAATAGATGTGCTATATTATTTTATTTAAATAATCCAAATAAGGCAGCTTACAGTGCATGTAAGTCAGGGGTCTGAAAGTTTTTTGACCAAAGAGGAATATTTTCAGTTTTGGTTTATTAATTCTGCAAATGAGCCAAAACTACTGTTTCACACATGACTTTTCAGTACACTAGAATTTTTATGTGCAACATGAAACCACTTTAGTGTTCTGTTTGTTGGTGTGTGTGTGTGAGAGAGAGAGAGAGAGAGAGAGAACAAATGACAGTAGATACATTTTTACTAAAATAACTTCCTGTACCGGTACTTAAAAAAAAATGTACAGGTTTATATCAGGCCTCCAAGAAATTAAACGTTAATACATAGGCCCTATATCAATGAAAAAGTACACAAACTACACAAAGTAATGTGTCTGCTGGCTGGACATTAGGTGTGTGTTAGGTCGAATATTGTATGATGTGAATCGAAGCACGGAGCTTGGCTCTCGTGGTACTTTGATGTCAAACATTGATCGGTCTGCGTGCCATGATATGAAGTCAAATTTATAGTATCTTGCTAATAGCTTTTAGTCTGGTTGTCTATATTAACAAGGTTGATTAAAGAAAGATTGCACATGGTTCTGTCAGACTCAGAAGAGTATAGTGAACTATTACAACCAGAGCGATGAGGATGACTACAGGCACCACACACACCAATGATGGACCACAGACACCTTTCCGGATAACAGCCTTATCTTGTAATTACAGGTGCATCTCAATTAATTAGAATGTTGTGGAAAAGTTCATTTATTTAAGTAACTCAACTCAAATTGTAAAACTTGTGTATTAAATAAATTCAATGAACACAGACTGAAGTAGTTAAAGTATGTGGTTATTTTAATTGTGATGATGCTTAAAATGGTCTCTCAGTTTGGTTTACCAGGCTACACAATTCTTGCTCGGGAAGACTGCTGATCTGACAGTTGTCCATAAGACAATCATTAACACCCTTCACAGGGAGGGTAAGCCACAAACATTCATTGCCAAAAAAACTGGCTGTCCACAGAGTGCTGTATACAAGCATGTTAACAGAAAATTGAGTGGAAGGAAAAAGTGTGGAAGAAAAAGATGCACAACCAAGCGAGAGAACCTTGAGAGGCTTGTTAAGCAAAATGATTCAAGAATTTAGGTCATAAGGGTAGTTCCACATAGTGGTTCAGGCTATAAGGATGCCGAAATGACTAAAGAAACGTTAACAGCAAGATGGTATAAAACTGTGTATTTCTAGTCAATTTCCACCCTTCTGCAACTTGTACCAACAACGGAAATAAGCGCAGTGATTATAGCTATACATATGTGGGAGAGCTTTGCTATAATATGACTAAGGCTCAGTGCTTGGGCCGTTGCTCTTTTCTGTATACATGACATCCCTTGGCTCTGTCATTTGGAAACATGGCTTTTCCTATCAGTGCTATGCGAATGATACACAACTCCTTTGTTTAAGTGTTATTTTTTTCAGGTCTGGTCTACATATATACATTTCAGTTTAATATGAGAATATAGTTAGCTTTTCTAAACACTTCAAGTGTTCTCTGCTGACATATAGGATATCTAACACATCTCTGCATATTAGCATTCCTCTCACCATAGTGGCTATAAATGGCATCATCTACAGTACCATCCAGAGACTGTACAGACTATAGCCCCAGCATTGGACTGCTATTGAGGAAAAAGGTAACCATGGCAACAGCTGAAATGAAGAGAAGATGATAGTCAGATAATGTTCATTTAACAAGTGCAATACTGCAGTCAGCTATCTTTAATAACATCCCATGAAAATACAGTACATTTAGGATCTAGTATTTTATTTTAAACTTTTTCCTTTGCTGGTAAACTAAAATAATATGTACATATATTATTTTATATATTTCGTTTAGGATGTCATCAAATATGTTTTATATATATATATATATATCTTTAATGACATCCTAAACTAAATATATAAATAATACATTAGTATAGATTATATTTTCAACTATATTCCTCAAGAACAAGATTCTTAAATGAAAAAGCCATAATCTCTGCTATACGCAAATTACAGTCATAGGAATATAATTTGTCGATCATGTCCTAACCCCAACTCACAGCCAAACCATGACCCAACAAAGATAAGTGAAAAGACCTTTATTATTATCTCTGTTAGCTTATAGACGGTTTCAAAGCATAAACAAGTATCACATGCTTTTGTGGTCTAAACTTAATTTCAGGTACACATCAACAAAGAACAGAGTGGCTGCAGATTATTTCAGATAACAAGCAAACGAAATCACAAGTAAATTACTTTAGCTAGCAAGTTAAAAGTGTCTACCCAGTATTATTTTGGGTTATCATCAGTAGAAGAACCGTTACTTGGCGGTAAATATGCGGCAAATTTACGTGACTCATTAAACAAAGTGTTTATTTAATGAAATGAATACACAATACAATTTAACAAATTATTTATATGATACAATTAATATACAATAAAATACAAAATAATATCATTTATTAGCCACTAGCCAGAATGATCAACCAAGCAGCAACAACAAACACAGACCAGAAGTTAGGTTCCGGCCAGGCACGTGTTTCAAATGAAAACGTCTACTGAACTTTCTATATCATTGCATCAATCACACTTGTTTCCTCTATCACTGCTTTGGTTACACTTTGTACACAATATTTTATTACAGTATATCCAACAACACTTAACACTCTTTATCCTGACTTTTTAAGTATCACCATGGCAACCTAGTCACTATCCAATAAGTACTTTTTAGAGTATTTTTAGAATATAAAGACTATGACTTTTATACACCATCAGACTTTCCAACAAGGTAAAAATTTGAGAACCAAATAAAAAAACCCATGGAAAATAAAGGATGTTTTATTTAAAAATAAAATCATGTTATCATTTATTGTTTATGTTGTTCTAAACCAGGGGCCTGTACCATGAAGCCGGTTTAGGTGGCTAGCCAGGTAAGTTTAGGATTACTTTGCGGCAACCCTGGGTTTTATGTACCATGAAAGTAACTCAGCTTTAATCGGTGTTCATCGCCATGGTAATTTAGGCTGCACGGCTAACCTGCTCCGGAGCAGGCTATGATCTAGATTAGAGATCTCACATCGAAAATAAACCAATCAGCGGCGAGAAAATTTACTTACAAGTGAGGCAACTAACTCACAGTGCGTGTTACAATGGCTAGTTATTTTTAATAATGTTTAATAAAATAAAAATACTAACATAAAATGATGTAAATATATATTACAAATACAAAATCAAAAAATGGTGACTATATAGGTAAAATCTGATTTTAGAGATGACATTTGCTGGCTTTCCCTTACACATGAAATTAAATGTATTTATACTGTTATTGTACTACATACAATATGTATTTCTTTGCATTGCATTTTTTACATTCTTGTCTGTGGGGCAGAACATTTAGGAACACTTCCAGTTTCACTGTGTTGGGTGAAACATTTATCTTCTTTGTCCACTGAAGAAACCTTCTATTATACAGCTACAGTTAGATACAGACAAAACCATAAATTGACCGGTGACATCACATATTTCTTAACACTGCTATTTTAATCTTTCTGTTATCAAGTTACACTTACAATGAACTTAAATAATGTATCATAAAGTAGGCCTACATTTTTAAATGCCTACAACATTCCCTATGCATCTGTGTTTTTGTCAGTGCTTTAAGGAAGGTAAAGTATAACAGGGCTGTTTAATAGCCTGTTGGTGGGAGACGGGGGTCCCTGTGTATGCCCGAGGTTTTTGCTATCCTGACCGCAGAACCACTTCAACATGGCCCTCAATCACGCCAGAGTCAGGATTGAGATGACCATCGGATTTTTAAATGAACACTTCAACTGACAACTAAGTTCACATACTAGTATTTTTTTATTTAACCTTCTTTATTAAGAGTAAGCTTCTCTAGTGTATTTTGTTCAAAAAATACATGTGTTACTTCTGTAACCTTTGGAGGTAGACACTTCAGTTTCTGGGGAAGGTTGTGAAATGTCCTACAATAAAAGAGACACCAGTAACATAAAATATAAATCCTCACATTCACACTTGTGCCATAATGAATAGTACAGTACATTTATCTCTTTAACTTTGTCAGCACACAGATCGTTTCACTTCATCATGTGCTTCATCCTCATTAATAAAGGTAAACTAAATGATAACTAATGTTAGCAGGATATGTTCATCCACTGTGGGGGCACATACACACATAATACACATCATATTACATTACTGTAATATTTACCTTACTACAGTATACTACAGTAAATGTGTGTACTATATAGTCGTTCAACTTGTGCATTAACTCAATCAGCAGTGTTTCTGAAACCGTTCTCTCTTGCGTAGACAGCAGATACAGTTTTACTCCGTGGCTGAAATACATTTTTGTGTTACTAACATTTGCGCATAATTATTTCCTAAGAAACCTACGGAACTCCCTCTATCCATGTTGAACGCGATTGGTTTAGCGATCCCGACGTCACTCGCTCATGTGCACGCGTGCACAAACTAATCTTAGCTTCAGGATCAAAGCTTGAGTTGACAAAGAAACTCCTGGAGCTGCTTCATGGTACCAACAAAGCTTGATCACGTTGGTTTGGTTTTGACAACCCAAAACCAATCCTGTAACCCAGAGTTTGTTCAACTACCATCATGGTACAGGCCCCAGCTTTTTTATTTTCCCCAAAACTTATTTTGGGAAAACACAAAACACGATCTTTTGAGAAAAAGTGGTTTTATGTCAATGTGGGGACAGTCTTGTTTTCTTCTTTTGTGTTTTGTAGAAGAATGAAAGTCCTACAGGCAAAGGATGACATAAGGGTGAGTATAAGGATGAAAATAATGAAATTGTTTATTCTTGATCGAACTATCCCTTGTGGGATCATATCAGATTGAGAAGGTCATTAAGGGATTTATAAGTCTGCCTTGTCTACCACCTAGAGAAGCCAAGCAACTGTAAAGTGCTGACTATGAAAGTGTCATGGTACAACAAGGAGGATCTCAGGGTTCCTGTCTAGTGTGTCTTTGTTTTCTCTTGTGTCAATGGTTTATCTCTTGTTGAGCACATGTTATGGATTACAGCCTGCCATGTGCTTTCCCTTAAGTCTGGTGTAACTCCGCCCCCTCATTACCCTGTTGTCTCCTCGTTATTGTTTCAGTCTTCTCACCTGTGCTTATCAGTATCTTTTCTCTCCTGTCTCGTTTTCTTTATGACTCTCACCTGGCTTACTCGTTGTCTTCTCTCTCTCCCCTCCTGTTTCCAGTTTGGGATTTGATTTCCTTCCCTTCATATTCCCTTCTGTTCTACAGTCCTTTGTCAGGTTGTCATTGTTATTTCAGCAGAATTACCGGTCGCTTAGTCTTGTCTTGGGTATCATGCTAATCACCCCTTTTTTGTCCAGGTTCCTGAGCTATGTTTGCCACATGTTGTCTTGTTTGCCTGCAGCGTCGGACTCGCTGGACGGGTCCTGTTCATCTGGCTGGTCGGTCAGAAGGCTCTGGAGGGATTTCCCGTCTACCATGTTCCCAGTCTCTCAAGGAACTGCTTGGAGACTGGCCCCTGTGTGCTTCTGTCGATCAAAGTGGATTTCATTCAAGTATCTTTGCCCTGTCGGTCTAGTGGTTTCTCATTGCAAGATAATTCTCCTGTCGGTCAAAACCCGATTCTCAAAGTGGATTATTGAACTGACCTGTATGGTGTGATCTTCTGTTTCATTCACTGGATATTTACCACAGAGATTTGTCATGACCCAGACCAATTTTACTTCCAATATCCTTTATTAATAAAACGAATGGAAGTGATTTCGCAAGTCAACTGGAAGGTTACATTTGCCAGCATCGCAAAGAACCAACAGGAAAAGAGTGAGTGCCCTGTAGTAGCATACATAATGCTAATTCAATACATAATAATGCTAATTCATACATAATAATGTTACTCAATACGGGCAGAAGATTGCGTCAGGTTTGACAGTTAACTTTAAAATTTCTGGACATTTAAGAAGGACATTGATAAAAGGGAAACGTTTCATTGAAATATAATTGTGTTTATTTGATTATCATTACATTTACACTTACTATTATTATCAACATTGTACAATTCAATTGTTGTTCATGTTATTGCTCTGCTATATGATTTGAGTTTTTAAATGGAATTTTAAGTGTTACTGGGATTTTTCAGTTAAACACTGTCTTGGTCTCAAAGGGTATATAAAGTAGAGCTAAAAATAATTTAACAAGAAAAAGATAAAGTGCTAGGCATAAGGTCAAATAAAGAAAAGTTGTTACAAGGTGAGCAAATGGAGACCAGTCAGACAGAGTTAGAAACAATACAAGTAGAGAAAGGTTCTACTTCTGCCCCTTCTAAAAAAGAACCAAAAAAGTCAAGGGAAAGAAAACTAACTGAAAAAATGCTGGACCTCAGGCAGCAAGAAATTTCTCAAAAGGAGATTAAGTGGATCAAGCTGTATGAAAGTTGGAAAGATCAAACAAAAGATACACGTGTCAAACTAAAGGATGAGTGTTCTGAGGAAAACTTAGGTAAAATGATGGATGCCGTAGAAGGACTGGAGACACGTATGAAAAGAAATGTATGAAACATTCGATCTCAAACAGCACCTTCTACCGAAATTAGAAGGAAGATGGATTCCTGTACAGCAGAAACAGCAGCCCTAATGAGGCTAATGAAAGTACGTATGTATGAAGTCGGGTTAGAGGAATTTGATGCTACAGGAGAAAATACAAGAATTCATGTGGTGCTGGATAAAGAGTACGCCAACTCAATATTTGGGAGTACAAAAACAAAATCCACTGTTCAAAGTAACCATTTAAAATGTACGTCCGAACAGCTAAGCATCGCAGCAAAAAGAGCAGAGTGTGCAGCACAACTCGCAGCAAAACAGGCTGAAATTAAGATGGAAGAAGCTATAGCTGCACAAAAACAGGAACTAAAGAGACTTGAAAACCAAAGAGATCTACAAGTAATAGCGGCAAAGCTTAAAGCATACTCTGAAGCTGATTCTAGTGACGAAAGTAGAACCACAGGTAGTGAAGTGGCCAATAGTCCCATTGTTTCTCCTAAAGAAATAAAAAAGGAACAGACATTCATGAACATTGACAAAGTGCAACCAAATCAATCTAATAATGATGCATCATTAGCACAAGCCTTGCATGACACAATGGTTCTTACCAGACTTCCAGCACCCGAACCCTCAGTCTTTACAGGAGATCCACCTACATTCTTAGAGTGGAGTTCAAGTTTTAAAGCTTTAATTGAAAGACGATGCACAAATCCAGTTGATAGGTTATTCTATCTAAAGAAATACATCAGTGGTGAAGCAAAATGTGTACTGGAGGGAAGCTTTTTCAGAAAGGATGATAAAGCCTATGAACGGGCATGGGAGCTATTGAATTGTAGATATTGTCATCCCTTTGTAATACAGCGGGTATTCAGAGAAAAACTGAATAACTGGCCCAAGATTAGTTCTAGGGAGTCAGTTAAATTGAGACAATTTAGTGATTTCCTAATATCTTGCAGCAATGCTATGCCACACATCAAAGGACTTCAGGTGTTAAATGACTGTGAAGAGAATCAGAGAATGGTACAAAAACTCCCTGATTGGGTAAACTCTCAATGGAATCGTCACAAAGCACTTAAAAGAAACGGAGGAATACCCCTAAGTACAGAGAGTTTGCTGAATTTGTGGCGCGTGAGGCAGAAGTGGCATGAAACTTCCTTTAATGCTTTGAAGTCAACAGAAGAAAGGCCCAGCAGAGACGTAAAGCGCCAAATGGCCAATGCGTTTATAACAAATGTAAAGGCACCTGAATAGGTTCTGTGCAGTGTTGAGGTCGAACAGTGCCGGTGAAAATCAACCAAAGGAATTAAATAAAGTAAATGTCACATCGCCATTTTCAAAGCCAGTTCCATGCCTGTTTTGTGGAGAAAGCCACTCCATTCACAAATGTCAGACGTTTGCCAATAAGCCAGTGGAAGAGAAGAAACGGCTTATTGGATAACAACCTCTGCTTTGGCTGTCTTAGAAGAGGACATTTATTCAAGAGAGTGTAGAAGAAGGCAATTTGTAGCATTTGTAAGAAACGTCATCCAACCCCACTTCATGAAGAACGCTCTTCTGCTGCAGCAGACACATCCTCTCATGCTATCGAAACAGAAGAAACAACTTCTTCCCTTTCTTGCTGTGTTGACAGAGGTTGTGGTGGGAGTACATCCATGATAGTTCCTGTGTGGATTTCTTCATCTACAAATTCAGAAAAGCAGATCCTGGTGTATGCCTTACTGGATACCCAAAGCAGCAAAACCTTCGTAGACAAAGAAGTATGTGAAGAGATAGGTGCGAGTCTTGAGCCAATTAATTTAAAGCTTACCAAAACGATGGGAAAAGATTCCATTATTCAGAGTGAGAGAGTCAATGGGCTTAGAGTTAAAGGGTTTTTCTCTCAAAGTCTTGTAAACTTGCCATCCGCCTATACCAGAGATTTAATTCCTCTTGAACGTTCCCACATACCTACCTCTCAGATTGCAAAAAGGTGGAACCATCTTAACAGTTTAGTGCAGGAAATGCCAAAGCTGTTGGATTGCAAAATCGGACAGTTGATAGATTACGACTGCTCAAGAGCACTGGCACCACGACAAGTCATCACAGGAGGTAAAGATGAGCCCTATGCCATTAAGACAGATTTAGGTTGGAGTGTTGTCGGTAGCTCACCAAAGGTTGAAGAGTCTACAGAAGTAATAGGTCTGTGCCATTGTGAACACGTCAAGGAAATTCCACCATTGACACCAGCCACCATCATCAGAGCTCTTGAATCCGACTTCAAGGATACCAACCCTGGAGAAAGGAGCATATCACAAGATGACATACAATTCATGCAACTATTAAATGAGAAAACAAATTACAATGCGGATGGTCACCTGGAAATGCCCCTACCCTTTAAGACACGCCCACACCTACCAGAAAATAAGCGGTTGGATTTAGCACGGCTGATGAGGTTAAAAGGGAAGCTTGAGAAAAATCTAAAGTTCAAGGAAGACTATGTCAAATTCATGGAAGGTGTATTCAAGGATGGTGATGCTGAGAGAGCTGAACAACAACCTGAAGCAGGAAATGTGTGGTATATCCCTCACCAAGGTGTTTACCACCCTAGAAAGCCAAACAAAATTAGGGTAGTGTTCGAATTTTCAGCCAAGTATGATGGCGCTGCACTAAATGATCATCTGCTTGTTGGACCAGATCTTACAAATGGACTGACTGGAGTGCTCTGCAGGTTTCGCAAATACCCTATAGCAGTCATCTGTGATGTGGAGAAGATGTTCCACAGGTTCCATGTAAGCCAGGAGGACAGAGATTATTTACGTTTCTTGTGGTGGGAGAACGGGGATACGAATTCTGAGCCAAAGGAATATCGTATGAAAGTCCATCTATTCGGAGCGGCATCCTCACCTGGCTGCGCAAATTATGGAATGAAGTATCTTGCGAACCAAAATGAGAAAGACTATCCTGCAGCAGCCAACATCATAAGAAAAAAAATTCTATGTTGACGAAGGCCTCGTCAGTGTAGAAGATGTGGACACTGCCATAAACCTAGTGAGAGAAGCACAAACTGTGTGTTCCAAAGGAAGACTGCATCTTCATAAATTCATCTCCAATAACAGAGAAGTTTTGGAGTCAATTCCTGACAATAAACGAGCAACTGAAGTGCATGACGTGGATCTCAGGCATGATGACCTCGCAGTCCAAACTGTGTTAGGAGTGAAGTGGAGTGCAAAAAGTGACACCTTCTCCTTTAAAGTTATTTTGGATGAGAAACCAGCAACGAGGCGGGGAATTCTCTCAACTACAGCTTCTGTGTTTGACCTACTGGGCTTTCTAGCTCCTTTCATCCTCCTGGGAAAGAAAATACTACAGGAGATGTGCCGAAAGGGCATTGAATGGGATGAACCACTGCCAGAGGAATTAAAGCCACGATGGGAAAGCTGGCTAAATGATCTAAAGAATCTCCAGGTCTTCAGATTCCAAGATGCATCACACTTGAACTTAATCCTTTTTCGGATGCGAGAAGTCAAGGGTATGGTCAGTGCTCATACATACGATTGCTGAGTGAAGACAAATTACACTGTAGTCATTGGGAAAGCAAGGGTTGCACCCACTAAAGTTGTGACAATACCCAGGCTTGAGTTATCATCTGCAGTAGTTTCTTCAGCAGTCAGCAGTATGTAAAAGGAAGAGCTAGAACTCAAAATCGACCAAGAATATTTTTGGACAGACTCAAAAGTAGTCTTGGGCTATATCAATAATGAAGCTAGAGTTTAACTCACCAAAATAAGATTCACCACCAGATCTATCAAGATCAAATACATGAAATGAGTTATTTAAAACGTCACTTTCAGTCAAGGAATTAGTTTAGCTCAAAGGAAAATACGTATAATAATCTTCATTACACATAAATATTTTACAATTCTAATAAGCAGTATAGTGATAAAGTTCCAATATGTATTCGTCCAGCAAATGCATTGATGATTTATACACTAACATTATCTCATGACCATAAGTAACGTGACTTTACCAAACAGAATTAAGAGCAGAGGTAGCATAGATCGAAACACAGTTTAAGTGACCCGTTTGTGAGCGTGAACACAGAGAACCCATCACAAATACCTTTATGGTTTTTATTAAACTCTACTCAACATGGTAAACATAATGACAACAAACAAATACATGAAACACAACCGCGCTAGGAAGCGCAGAGAGAGAGGGAGAGTGAGAATGAGAGAGTGAGAGGGCATGGCCGCGAGGCAGGTAAAACATGTCTGAAAACCAATAAAATCATCTTTAACAAAGAGGCACGCTCTTAACGCAGCTACTCTATATTTAGAGACGGATACTTGCAATCTTGGTGTTGGACCAATATCCGTATGCGCGTGGATGGAAATCTTGAATGGTTTCAGAATGCAGTTCTGTTGAAACGCTGAGTTTGGGTTCTGAGTCCAAAGTTCCATGGCCTGATGGGACCCCCAAGCGGGGTGTCCCTTGGATTGTCCTCCACGTCCTCTTTCTTTTCCTTCCAACTCCTAATTCAAGAGCTATCGAAGAGGATCGGTGATGGTGTTTTAAATGCATACCTGCCCTGCCCCCAGATGGTCTGCGGGCCAATGCCATGAAAGTGATAAAGGGGCCAAAGAAAGTTCCTTTGTTTCTCATGGCACCTCATTTGCATGGCACTGACAGTATGGTCAGTCTGCATTTAATACCTAAACTTAGTTATGGACATAGTATGAGGTATGCTATGGTTTTATAACATAGCTCATCATATAGGGAATTCGGAGAGTTGTAGTTACATATGAAACATGCAAGGCATTGAACTGTGAATCATTCCGATGTATGAATACATCAAATGAACCCTAAATCAAAACTTGTATATTCAACAGTTACAGAGTACTTAAAGTGGCATGAGCGCCAACACACAACCTAGACATTTAGATACATTTACAGAAAAGGATAGTTTAAATCAAGTAAAGTCCCTTTTTGTCAGAGAAGTGCTTAGCCTCAGATGTTAAGTAAGAGATGAGACAGAGACTTATCACCAATGCTTTGAAGCTAACGAGTCGTAAATTTCCTACAGAGGAACCAAATGGTCATCACACTCTCTTTGAGAGTTCAAAAGACCAAAACCAGACCCATGGAGCCATGCTTGCTATGGTCTTTTGATGATGGTATCTAGAAACCAGGACAAAAGGGGGTGAGGGGGTTTAATTGCTTTCCTCTTAATGATCCAGTCACTACAAAGTTCACGTTTTTGTAGCCAATAGAGTTCAAAGAATCAGAGAAACATCAGACCCCGTACAGTGGTACAGTTGATAGTGACAGTAATCCAGCAGACCATGCCTCCAGAGGCCTCAGTGTGTCAGAGTTGCTCAGTTCAAATTGGTTAACTGGACCCAAGTTTTTGTGGGAAAGAGAGATCGTCATGTCAGAGCTCTTGGTGGGTGATCCTGAAGTAAAAGTGACACAGGTACTACAAACCAAGCTAGAAAAGGAAGAACAATTTTTGGACAGATTCAGTCGGTTCTCAAAATTGCATACAGCATTGAAAGTGATCGCTCGAATCCAGCAACTAGCTAATGGAAACAAATCCCCAAAGCCCATAAATGTCGAGGACTTAAAGAAAGCTGATGTCGTGCTTATAAAATTGGCACAAAAGGATGCATTCGAAAGAGAAATGGAAACACTAAGTCATGGCAAACTTCCAAATAACAATCAATTTTTCCAGCTTGATCCAGTGCTGCACGATTGCGTTCTCAGAGTAGGGGGACGTTTAACCAAAGCTTCCTCGCCTTTGGACTTGAAGCATCGAATAATCCTGCCAAAGAATGGTGCGGTGACATGTCTAGTTTTGGGTCACTGCCATGAGAAAACTCAACACCAAGGCAGAGGGCAAACTCTTAACGAACTCAGAGCTAGCGGTTACTGGATTGTTGGTGGCAGTTAAGTTGTAGCCAACTACATTAAGCAGTGCGTTACATGCAGAAGAGCTCGTAGGCCTACAGAAACACAGAAGATGGCAGACCTACTTGCCAACCGTGTTAATCCCTCGCCACCGTTTTCCTACTGTGGCATGGATTGTTTCGGGCCATTTCACTCCAAGCAAAGCCATAAAGATTCAATTCAATTCAATTCAAGTTTATTTATATAGCGCTTTTCACAATGTGTATTGTTTCAAAGCAGCTTTACAGGGGCAAACAGGAAAAACAGAAAAGTTAAAACACAGCACAGTGCATGGTATTCATACAACGAGTAAGATCATACTAATAAATAATAGCTAATTTCTAAATAAATAAAAAAATGAATGAATGAAGTCTCCCGGTGAGCAGGCCAACACTGCCCTGCTGTGGCGAGGAACCCAAACTCCAATGATTAATTAATGGAGAAAAAAACCTCGGGAGAAACCAGGCTCAGCCGGGAGGGCCAGATCCCCTCTGACGTGTCATAGCTGCACTCAAACTGGTGACATGTGATTTAAGTTTAGCATTTAATACCAAATATTGTAACTTCAGCATTAATAAGACAAATAGTCCGTCTTTGCTCTTGGTTGGGGATGTAGTGGTCTGAGCTGGGATGGTCCGATGGTCATATTTCTCTTGGCTGGTGGTGGAATTGCCTTAGATGGAGCTGGGATGGTCAGTCAGTCTGCAGCTGTAGCTGGCGTGATCTCAAATTGGGGATGGGCATCTGTCGGTCGTCTGGACATGGTGGAACTTCTTCCTACCTCGGGATGGGCATCCCGAGGCAGAGGCGGAAAGAGAATAAAGAGGATAATTAGCGTAGCTGCTGTTCATTAACTATGCATTAAGTGAAAGCTTGGCTGAAAAGAAGTGTCTTTAATCTAGATTTAAATTGGGAGAGTGTGTCTGACCCTCGAATAGTATCAGGAAGGCTATTCCAGAGTTTAGGTGCTACGTATGAGAAAGCTCGTCCCCCTTTGGTGGATTTTGTTATTCTAGGTGTTGTCAAAAGTCCTAAGTTTTGAGATCTTAGGGAGCGTGATGGGTTGTAACGTGATAAAAGCTCGGTTAAGTAAGTAGGTGCTAAACCGTTCAGGGCTTTGTAAGTAATTAAAAGAATTTTAAAATCAATACGATACTTAATGGGTAGCCAGTGAAGCAATGTTAAAACTGGGGTTATGTGATCGTATTTTCTTGACCTAGTAAGAACTCTGACAGCAGCATTCTGAACTAACTGTAGTTTGTTTATCGATGATACTGGACAACCACTAAGTAGAGCATTACAATAGTCAAGCCGTGAGGTCACAAATGCATGAATAAGCTTTTCTGCGTCTGCAACACATAAACTATTTCGTAATTTGGCAACATTTCTAAGGTGGAAGAAGGCTATTTTTGTGATATTTGAGATGTGATTTTTAAATGACAGGTTGCCGTCTAATATAACGCCTAGATCTTTAACAATATTTGTTGGAGTAACAGTGCAGCCTTCAATTTGCAGGCTGTAATCGGAGATATTCTGTTTACTTGATTTTGGTGCTATAAAGAGTACAAGAGATATGGCCTCATATTCACCTGTCTCTCTTCTAGAGCAATTCATGTGGATATTGCTGGAAGACCTTACTACTGATGCTTTCATAAATGCTCTGCAATGTTTTATAGCAATCCGTGGTGCTGTAAGAGATATCCGGTCAGATCAAGGCACAAATTTCATTGGGGCAAAGAATGAACTGATGAAGGCACTTAACGAGTTGGACAAAGATAGACTAACTGCATACTTAGCCAAAAAACAATGTGACTTTACATTCAATGTACCTGATGCCAGTCACATGGGGGGTATTTGGGAAAGGCAGATCAAGCAATTAGGAGTCTTAAATTGGGTCCTCTGTCAAAGTGCTGTTAGATTAGATGATGCTTCCTTAAGAACATTCCTTTATAAAGCCATGTCAATCATAAATTGCCGTCCACTCACCACTGATACCATTAATGACCCAAAGAGCCTAGAGCCTCTTATCCCAAACCACTTGCTCACCATGAAAGCTCCTGTACCGCTGCCACCACCAGGAAAATTTGAAGCAGAAGACCTTTATTCCAAAAAAAGGTGGCGTAGAGTCCAGTACTTGACAGAGCAATTCTGGGGTAGATAGCATAGCACTCAGACAGCGCTGGCATTCTGCAAAACGAAATGTAAAAATTGGAGATGTTGTCATTCTCCAAGAGGACGGAATTCCACGCAAAGGCTGGTGACTAGGAAGAGTGCTTGATGTTTGTACAGATGAAGATGGATTGGTGCGAAAGGTCACAATTCAATTAGGAGATTGAAGCTGAGTAAAGAGGGCAAAAGCAAAAACAATAATTTTTCTATTATTGAACGTCCAATTCATAAATTAGTTGTGCTTGTAGAAAAGAACTAAATTGTGGTGGTAATCTCTAAATGCAATAATGCAAGGAATTTGAAGTACTGATTTAACATGAACATGGATAAGTACAAAACACAAGCAATTAAATTCTGATGTTTGGTTTTGAAAATTACTAGATTTATTCAAACATTTATTGAAGTTCATCATAAATCATAGTAATTTGATGGGAGTGTAAATGTCTGAAGACATATTGTAATGCTTATTGCTATCATTTGTAAAGTTCATTGAGGTTTTTTGAAACGTGGTTAAAATACAATGTTTAGAGAGAATTGTTGATTATAAGTAGTTTATATTGTGTTTAAAAAGGAAAAGCTTTTCTGTATGTAATGTTCCATTAATAATGCGTAATGCGTCACATGACTAAGAGAGGGAGAGAAAAACTGTGGGTCAGAGAGCAATGGATGCGAACAGGTCGTAACACGTGTGGCTTCTTCAAAATGTATTAACTCTGCATATGGTCCAATATATGGTGCACACGGTATTTGTTTATATTTGTTTCTTGTTATAATTTTTGTGTTTGAGTTTATGTGCTTTATGCGTGTAATGTAACGTGTTCTGCATTGTAACAATGAGGCAAATTGGACTATTTGTTAAGAGATTGTGTTTGTAAAAGAGGTGTGGTTTAAGTTGTATATGTCTTTATTTTGTAGTTTTCACGCTGTCTTTCTTAGACCGTGACATCTTCGAATCGACACAGGAAAGAGAGAGCAAAATAAAAGTCTATAAGACATCTGTATGATTCGTGGCCGTTATTTATTGGATCAGTGCAGTTACAAACATAATTCACTCAGACATGCAGAACAGCCAGATGAGATTCAAATAACTGGATTCCTTTCCGGATCTAGGTTAAAGCATCATACGAAATGATGTTATAACACCATGTTTCGATTAATTTCCCGTGTGGGAATCCCCAAGGAGGTTCTCGCGGATCAAGGGATGGCGTTTATGTCACGGACCCTCCGCGAACTTTACGGGTTATTTGGGATTAAATCGGTCCGTACCAGCGTCTTATCACCCACAAACGGATGGTCTGGTCGACGTTTTAACCGCACATTAAAAACAATGAACCGAAAGTTTGTTCATGAAGACACCAACAATTGAAAACGATGGCTTGAGCCCTTGGTGTTTGCTGTGCATGAGGTACCTCAAGCCTCGACGGGGTTTTCCCCCTTCAAGCTACTTTATGAACGTCAGCCCTGTGGGGTCTTAGATGTCCTGAGGGAAGCTTGGGAGGACGGACCTTCGGATAGTTAAAAACCAAATTCAGTATGTCCTGGACCTGAGAACAAAGCTACACACTCTGGGGCGGCTCTCAATGGAGAATTTGTAACAGGCCCAGGACAGACAAAGCCAGCAATATTACAAGGGAACCAGATTACGTAAATTTACACCGGGAGAGAAAGTACTTGTATGACTCCCAACATCGAGCTCTAAATTACTTGCCAAGTGGCAAGGACCCTTCGAGGTCACACGGCGAAGTGGAGATCTCAATTATGAGGTGGTTCGGTCAGACAGGAGCGGGGCACACCAGATATACCACCTCAACCTCCTCAAAAAATGGAGCGAGGCGGATGCAGTTAGGCTGGCGATGGTGGTGAGTAGAGAGGAAGATCTCGGGCCAGAGGTACCTACCAAGAGTCAATCACGCGCCTTGGCCCCCGGTGGAGATCACCTCTCTCCCTCCCAGTTCACTGACATTGCCAGGTTGCAAGCGGAATTTGCGGAGGTATTCTCGCCCCTGCCTGGCCGCATTAACCTCATCGAGCACCATATTGAGACTAAGCCAGGCGTAGTAGTGTGCAGCCGGCCATATAGATTACCTGTACACAAGAAAATGGTTGTTCAGACGGAATAGGGCTTTATGCTTGAGATAGGGGTAATAGAAGAGTCCAGCAGTGATTGGGCAAGCCCGATAGCTTTAGTTCCAAAAACAGACGTCTCAGTGCGAGGACTATGGAAAAGTAAATGGTGTGTCGAAGTTTGATGCATTTCCAATGCCCCGGGTTGACGAGTTGCTTGATTGTCAAGGTGCGGCTCATTTTATTTGACACTTTATTTGACTAAAGGATATTGGCAGATCCCCTTATCTACCTTATCCAAAGAAAAAAACGCTTTCACTACACTGTTCGGTTTACACCAATTTGTTACACTTCTGTTCGGCTTGTTCAGAGCTCCGGCCACCTTTCAGCGTCTCATGGACCGCCTACTGCGGCCGCACAAGGCATATGCCGATGCTTACTTGGACGATATGATCATCTATAGTAATGACTGGCAGCGGCACATGCAGCATCTGAGGGCGGTTATGCACTCACTGAGAGAAGCTGGGCTGAAGGCCAACCTGAAGAAGTGAGCAATTTGGCGTGTAGAGGTAAGGTATCTGGGCTTCGATTTGGGTCACGGCCAGGTGTGTCCCCAAAGTGACAAGACGGCAGCAGCTGCAACCTCGCCGAGACCTAAGACCAAAAAGGAGGTGAGGCAGTTCCTGGGGCTGGCGGGATATAACAGAAGGTTTTTACCTAATTATTAGGACCTCACCAGCCCGCTGATTGACCTCACTAAAAAAGTGGACAGAGCCGTGCCAGTAGGCTTTTACCCAGGTGAAGGCTGCTCTATGTGGCGGGCCGTTATTGCACTCTCCTGACTTTACTCTCCCCTTTTTGTTGCAGACCGACGCATCGGACAGGGGCCTGGAAACACCTGTGAGGAGACGGTTATAATCCCCCTCGATGTGGAACGAGGAGGAGAGAGAACTGCTGAGGACTCGAGGAAGCTCACAATCCAACAGGACATGAGACCAAAGCATCAAGAGTGAATTCTGTTTTGTTGAATGTTAGCGCACTGGCGCAAAGATCAGAAGGAATCTTATGAGTCCCAGCCACAGCCGACCCTGTCTCCTTCCTTCCGTATATTAAAACTTGTTACAATATTCATCGTCACATTACCAGCATTTATGTTGCGTCTCGTCCCACGAAAGCAACACTACCGAGCGCTCTAACCCTTCTTTGCCCTTTGAGTTCCCGGACTCTATGATTGACACTCCTGCCCCACAAGCTCTATGTGTTGAAGTGTTGCCGCGTGGCGGCTTTAAGTTGTGTAATTTTCCTGTCCTGTATTGCTGAGAGGCTATTATTCAAATTTCCTATAACCCTGCCTCCCGAGTTTCCCTACAGAACCCTAACAGAACGATCTGACCAACATGGAGTCAGCAGGGTCCAACCCTCTACATGCAGCCCTCACCCAGCAGGGAAAACTATTAGGGCAACAGACCACCCGACTCAATTCGGCCACCCAAGAGATCGGAGTCCTCAACGCTCATGTGGCAGAACTCACAGCTCGCCTTGGAGAGCTCCAGCACACTCCTACCATCCGTGAACCCGAACCACACGCCAACAGTCCTCCTGCTTACTGTGGAGACCCGATCTACTGTCGAACTTTCCATTCCCAGTGCTCTCGTGTTTTTCAACATAAATACAAATACAAACATGTTCGGGCTTGGCCCTCTCTCCTCGATGGTCCGGTCGCTCTTTCTCTTATATGCTCCCGATCTCCTACGTGATTCGAGACTGGTGCGCGCACAGCTGGCGCTCATTAAAAATTACTCACTGGTCTCGAACCACGGTCTCGCCCCGTCTACTCCAATACATACCCCCATCACCCCTCACAGGCCGGGGTGTTCCCCCGGGACTGTACATGCTCCCTCCCCCTCCCTTGGGGTGGGGGTGGGGGCTATGCAGCGACGAGACGAGACAACGGAGACGGGAGCCCTCGGAGCGACCAGAAAGAGAGACGGGAGAGAGAAAAAAAATAATTATAGAATAAAAAATATGTTGGTTCCCCGACATGCTGCCGCTGGGTCCTCAACCAGCCGGGGTACTCTCCTTCACGGTGCCGTGAGGTGGCCCTGGGGCTTCGGTGGACGGCTTGACCGTCCGCCCCCTGGCGGCCGGTGGTGGCTCCTCCTTTATCGGGGAGTCGGGGTGAGATCCCCGTCCCCTGCTCCTCCCCCTTGGGCGGACAGACGCAGGCTCCGGCCTCTGGCGGACGGTAGCAACTCCCCCGCTCGGATGAAAACCACCCCACCTCGACCCAGGGGCACGGCAGCAAAGATCGCCGTCACACCAAAGCTATGGCGGTGGCCGCACTGTGCACTTCCGTTTCCCCAGAGCCACCGTTTCAGGCAGCTGTCCGCGCTGCCCGAACTCTCCGGCACCGCGAGGCCATATTAAAACTTGTTACAATATTCATCGTCACATTACCAGCATTTATGTTGCGTCTCGTCCCACGAAAGCAACACTACCGAGCGCTCTAACCCTTCTTTGCCTTTTGAGTTCCCGGACTCTGCCCTTCTTTGCCCTTTGAGCTCCCGGACTCACAGGCCGGGGTGTTCCCCCGGGACTGTACATGCTCCCTCCCCCTCCCTTGGGGTGGGGGCTATGCAGCGACGAGACGAGACAACGGAGACGGGAGCCCTCGGAGCGACCAGAAAGAGAGAAAAAAAATAATTAAAGAATAAAAAAATATGTTGGTTCCCCGACATGCTGCCGCTGGGTCCTCAACCAGCCGGGGTACTCTCCTTCGCGGTGCCGTGAGGTGGCCCTGGGGCTTCGGTGGACGGCTTGACCGTCCGCCCCCTGGCGGCCGGTGGTGGCTCCTCCTTTATCGGGGAGTCGGGGCGAGATCCCCGTCCCCTGCTCCTCCCCCTTGGGCGGACAGACGCAGGCTCCGGCCTCTGGCGGACGGTAGCAACTCCCCCGCTCGGATGAAAACCACCCCACCTCGACCCAGGGGCACGGCAGCAAAGATCGCCGTCGCACCAAAGCTATGGCGGTGGCCGCACTGTGCACTTCCGTTTCCCCAGAGCTACCATGTCAGGCAGCTGTCCGCGCTGCTTGAACTCTCCGGCACTGCGAGGCCACTTGGCGCGAGGACTCTGCGAAAGCATGTCTCTCCTTCCTCCCGGGTTTCGGCACCAATGTATAACGATTCAAAGTAAGGAAGGAAGGAGACGGGAACCGGAAGACATTTTAACATTTAATAAAGCAATAACAGCCGGCGGCCCCTCACGGCCGACCGCCCGCGAACAAAACATAAATACAAATACAAACATGTTTGGGCCCCGTTCCTCTCTCCACGACGGTCCGATCGCTCGTTCTCTTATATGCTCCCGATCTCCTACGTGATTCAAGACCGGTGCGCACACAGCTGGCTCTCATTAACAATTACTCACCGGTCTCGAACCACGGTCTCGCCCTGCCTACTCCACTACAGATGGACGGACGGATGCCTTAGCTCTCTACCGGCGAGAGGCCATCTGGATCGGGTTTACACCGGGTGAACACGACTTCCGTAATTAGGGATGTGCTGCAGAGGCCACTTCCTACCCGGGGGGAGGAATACAGTGGATAAAGATATGGTCTCGCCCTTAGGGGAGATCGAATGGGACATGCATACTGAGTAGTTGACCACGTGGTGGAGGTCCACCCAGGGGAGGTCATGGGTTACCAGGAGTGGGAACCATCTCATGAGGATTCATCAGACAGAACAGCCCACGGAGGGGGTGTTACAGACTTCCGGTAGCACTAGGTCCGGTTAGAGCTATCTGTAATATTTCATATGTTCTCCCTGCCTAAGGGGGAAGGCTGCTCTGCCCAGCCGACCCCCAGGGGGTGCTTGCTTACTGATGGATAGAATGCCTGTTCTTAACCATGTGGTTGGGTAAGAATGGAGGTAGATAGCACACTGGTTGTGCCAACCTGCTGGAGGGTGGGGAGGTGCTTTCGCAGGCATACGCCCCGCCTGATGCCAGTCCTACATGTTGCCACGCAGGACATGGGCTGACACCGGGTTTATGCAAAGGTTGAAAAACCTTGCGAAGGTGTTGGGCATAGCCCAACCCGCAGCTCTACAAATGTCTGTCAGAGAGGCGCCTCTCGCCAGTGCCCAGGAGGTGGCTATACCCCGTGTGGAGTGAGCGGGGTATAGCCACCTCCTGGGCACTGGCGAGAGGCGCCTCTCTGACAGACATTTGTAGAGCTGCGGGTTGGGCTATGCCCAACACCTTCGCAAGGTTTTTCAACCTTTGCATAAACCCGGTGTCAGCCCATGTCCCGCATTGCGGGCAAGATGTGTCTACGAAAGCTGCCTCAGCATGCTGGACGCCCAGACACTTGATGCAGCTATCGTATCGGTCCCCCTCCTCAATGAGGGTGCCGCACCCAAGAGAACAGCGGGACATGCCACGCTGGAGAATGCTCAATCCAAAAAATGACTTTTTTAGAAATTTTTCTAACATTGCATTTTTACTATTAAAATTATCAGTTATTGGAATCATAGAGAAAACAAATTTATAGAACAGAATAGGTTTAATTTATTCAATTTTATTTTATGTTATCATTATTATTACTTTTTTCATGATGACAGGCTCTGCCTCCCCAACCTCCCCTGACCGCACGTCACTGCTAAAATGCTTAAATATAGTTTATCACTGCTCATTGTACATCCAGTAGAGAGCGATGTCTTAATACAGAATGATTATGCTCATCTATGTAGTTTTTTACTCCGCTATCCAATCAGAGCGCTACAACCTTATGTCTGTCTACAATGCATAAAACAATGCAGGCCTGAATACTTTAGGATTCGAGTGTCAATGTCTTTATCAGGTAATATCCATGGAATACCACAGTATAAAAAAAAGTTAATTAAACAGACATTCTGAGAAACTAGTATGACAACTATTGAGCGACATTCCGTATCAAGGCAAACAATGTGCAAAAATCCGTTTCCCACAGCGCCCAATACTCGAGTGACATATATGGAGCCTCAAATATAGGAGGCGCTGAGAAGGCTCATGGCACGATTCAACGAATAATCGCTGTCAGAAACGCAAAATTATACAAACGGCCATCTGGTGAATTATGGTAGAGGTACAGCCCACTATAACGCAACCTGTAGCCAAATGACAGGGTAAATCACAGAACCTCTTTCTACTTACTTTCGTTTTGTTTCTAATATTGTTTAGAATCCGTTGCATTCATTTCAACCATCAGATATCAGTTACAGGAAAAAGTATTACAATCATTATATTTTAATCAGAGAATTGTTTTTTTCTGGGAATGGAATGTGTTGGTAAATTATAAAAAAAAGAATTTCAGTGGGAATATTGTCTGGTCCCGGGTCTGATCACCTGTTTGTTTTGTTTTCTCTTTCACATGTTAGTGTTTGTCGAGAACATGAAGGGTAGTTTGACAGCTCTTTATGCTTGGAGTTTGTGTGTATACCCCGCCCTCCTCATTACCCTCATCATGGTGCACCTGAATTCACTCCTGTTAAACACATCACACTGGTCTCCACAACCTCTCCACTTGTCGAGTTTCTAACTATTCTTTTATGTCCAAGCTCCAGAGCTCTTTGCACCCTGCTTGGTGTCCCTCTGTTCCCTCACACCGGTGCTGACCTGGCAAGTTTGGTTCTCCTTCTGGCTGGCTGTATGGGGGAATTTCCCTTAGCGCCCTGAGTTTACCACTCCTCATCTACTCGCTGCCGGAACCATTGTTCATCCCCCTAGTGGAGACACTCTCACGGAGGATCCGACTCACTCTTCGCAACCTATTCGATCGGATTACCATCCATCTTCGGCATTGTCACGAGAATATTCAGATTCTGGGGTTGTTGCATGGAACGTATTTAAGATTCTCCCTTCAGGGCTTTGCAGTGACCTCTCGGAATTAAGCAAGTTGGACCCAGTCGATTAGAGGATTCTCCCTTTGGGGTTGTCTGCATGGAACGTGTCAAGGACTCTCCCTTCGGGGGTTTTTGCACAGAACATGTCAAAGACTCTCCCTCTGGAATTTTTAGAATTTTAACCAGCTGCCAGAAAATTTCCCGGCCAAGCAGTCAAGCCTGTCTCATAACTTTCTTGTGCTGGTGTTACTCTTTGTGACTCCTGCCCTTCCAACCCACAACAGAAAATACATTGTTGTAACGCGCATTACTGAGATTGTAAACAAATTGTTTCAGTTATGCGTTATATTACTGCATTACAGCAAAAACTAATATATTACTGTCATATCGTTACTTTTGTAATGTGTTACTCCCAACACTGATAACGAGGGCAACAGGTGAAGGGTGTGAACTGATAATGAATAAGGAAACAAGGGGCGCGGAAGAAAGGAAAGCACATGGCACAAAGAATCATACAATGGCCATGTGCTTCCAAACACAAGACAAGGGAGTGTCATGATCCTGTCACTCCAAACTAGAAAAACAACCACAAGAAGGGCAGGATCATGACAATTTATTTCCAGGCTTTAAACTTACTCACTCCCCAGAGGATGAAAGAAAAGAAGGGGAAACCGTATGATAAATGACTGGTGGTCTTATTGCCTTAAATCTAATTGATTTAGTCTGAGCTGCTTTAAATCACAAAGAGATCTGATAACATAATTATCTCTGTACACAACATGAAAAGCCTGACTAACTGGTCAATAGCTGCAATTTCATAAGGATAAAGCTTTGATTTCTAGCTATTGTTTGTTTCACTGTGCAGTACCCCATTAAAAACAATATTTACATATAGCACTGAAAATGGTTCTTGGCTTGAAGTCATAGGGGAACCACTTTAGGTGCTATATAGAACCATATGTTGGTGTTTCCGTGGTTCTTCAGAGGTTCTTCAGCAGTTCTATGGGATGATTAAGGTGCTATATAGAATAGCTAAAGAACCATACATGGGCTTAATAAGTTCTTTATACAGAAGCGGTGCTATATAGCACCTCAGTCATCCCAAAGAATCGCTGAAGAACCTCTGAAGAACCTCTGAAGATCCACTGAACATACACAGAAGCACCAAGATATGGTTCTATATAGCACTTAAAGTGGTGCTCTTATGATTACGAGCCAATAACTACCATTAGAGCTATAGAGCACCATTTTCTTTTAGAGTGAAATTGTAATTTTGGTTGCATATCAGTATACTGTTACTTCATCACTTTGGAATTAAAAGGTTCTGTCTTGCAAAACATTTACACACGCAAAACATTCCTCTACACACTGTTTACACATGATTGTGTTGCCTCCCACAATGACAACAACATTTGGAAGTTTGCTGATGACACCGCAGTGATAGGAAGGATCACCGGCGGGGATGAAGCGGCCTACAGGAGTGAGGTGGCCAGTCATGTGTCATGGTGTGAAGACAACAACCTCACCATGAACACTGACAAGACAAAGGAGATGATAGTGGACTTAAGGAAAAAGAGAAAAAAACTCACCAACCACTGTTTGTCTGAGAGCTTGACGTGGAGAGGGTGAGCATCTTTAAATACAAGGGGAACCCCATCAGCGAAGACCTCACCTGGACACTCAACACCAACCAGCTGGTTAAGAAGGCACAACAGCGGCTGTACTTCCTGAGGAGGCTGAAGAAGTTTGGCATGTCACCTAAGATCCTCAACAACTTCTACAGCTGTGTTGTTGAGAGTGTCTTGACCAGGTAGATATGACTAGATATCATATACATAGTCTATGTTTAGTTTTTATTATTATGTTTCAGCACAGTTCTTATTATATGTTTCTTACATTGTGCGTATGTATGTATAGTTTGTGAATGTGTGTGCATAGCTTTGCACTGTCTTGGCATTCATTGTGGACAGCAAAGTAAGAGTTGCATTGTTTAGGGAAACTTGTTTTCTCACTGGGCATATGATAATGAACACTTTGAATCATTGAATCTTCTAAATTCACTGAAGCAATAATTTTGAAGCAACACAAACAGTGTACTTATAATTGGTTTTAAAATTTGTAATAATGTGTTGACATGTATAAAAAGTTACATTTAATGCTTTCTATGTTCACTTCATGTCCATTATTTCAAGTCTTAGTTTAGTATAAAAGCCAGTGCTCAATATTTTGTATAGTGCAGATGTTAATTTTATTAATCAATCTAATTTAATATAATTTATTGTTACTACTTTAAATCTATATTAACGTAATGAGATCTCCAAAGCTTTCAAAATCTTTACTTTTTATATATTGTTATATTAACATAGCTTAATGACAGTATATTAAAAAATAAATTATTTTATTTGTCAATATAAATAAAAAATAGTACAAACTTTGCTAAAATTATTGTTTTGAACAAGTACTTACTTAAACACGATTAAAACCATTATTAATTTATCTCAATTATCAATGCTATGTGCCTTTTCTCCCATGCTGGTGAGCTTTTTACCCCCGATGTGGTGTAAAAGGCTCACACTCGCCACCTCATACATTTATACGATTTTTGAACTAAATTAATCACATATGAAGTTCAGCACCTCAGACAGCGACGCATAACGTCTGGGTTTTGGTTTCTCGGGGGCGTAATCCGATGCTTTAGAGCGCGTGGTATGATCACATAGCCTACGGTAACGCGAGCTACACTCAAATAGCGCATTATGATTTCTTGTTGTGACTGACTCAAGGACTTTAGGAGATTTTAATTGGTCGATAGATACGAAAGGTATTTTTTATCTAAACCTCATATTTGCGCCTTACTGGAAGAATATCAGTTGGTTTGATCTCTCAGAAACGAAGCATACCAAATCTGTTTTAGTACAGCAAAACAAATATGTGACGCACATTTAAGGCTGAAAGAAAAAAAATCCATCAAGAAAACGATGTGCTTATTCCGTCTCGGTTACGTATCTGACTTAACACTGGGGTTCTTTATTCTTCCATGTTATAGGTACGTACATAACACTTAGGGTTAAATACAGATGAATTGAAATGCACAACCTGTTTGAGGTCCTGTAAAAATGAAGAAACAGAACGTGCGGACACTTTCTCTTATCCTCTGCATGTTCTCTTACCTGCTGGTCGGCGCCGCGGTTTTTGACGCTTTGGAGTCCGAGACAGAGAGCGCAAGACGACGCATCTTAGAGCAGAAACGCGGCGACATGAAAAGAAAGTATCGCTTTTCCGAAGATGACTATCGGGAGATCGAAAGAGTTGTGCTGCAGGCTGAACCTCATCGCGCAGGCAGACAATGGAAATTCGCTGGATCTTTTTATTTTGCCATAACAGTCATCACAACGATTGGTGAGTTTCATTGTTTTGGCCTTGTGAATAACCCAAAAGCGGTAGAAATCAGACGTTTGTAACTTGTAAATTGCGTTTCTCATCCTTGACGTGAAAGATTTGAATGGAGGATAGTTTTTCGTATTATGTCATTATTGTAACAAATTAATCAGACAAAAATTCTAGACAATCAGACAATAAAACTTCTGTCATTATTTATTCACCCTCATGTCATTGCAAACCTGCATGTCTCTTTCTTCTGTGGAACACATTTTTGTTGTTTGGTTATCAACATTCTTCAATATTCTTTTCTGCAGAAGTAAATCATACAGGTTTGTAACAACATGAGGGTGAGTAAGTGATGTACGAATTTTTAAATTGTGCAGACTATTCCCTTAAGAACTCAACCCAATTTATGATGGCATGATAGTTACAAAAAGAGCAATAACTTCGCAACCACTTAGGGCATCTTGAGAACTGCCTAGCAGTGGCTCTGTACTTATTAGTTCTCAAAACGCATGAAGTTTTTACAATTTTAAACCTTACATTTTTACTTGAATTTTTTTGGTAAATTTCATTCACTAGTTTTTGTAGTAAGACTAATCAAAATAACTTGATTGACTTGGCAATCATGCAGGTTATGGACATGCGGCACCTGGTACAGACTCTGGAAAGGTCTTCTGCATGTTCTACGCCGCCTTGGGAATCCCGCTCACACTAGTGATGTTCCAGAGTCTAGGTGAGAGGATGAATACCTTTGTCCGTTACCTGCTAAGCCATGTCAAGAGATGCTTAGGCTTTCGTCACACTGAAGTTTCCATGGAGAACATGGTTTTGGTGGGTTTCTTGTCTTGCCTTGGAACTCTATGTGTTGGTGCAGCAGCTTTCTCACACTTTGAAGGCTGGACATTCTTCCATGCATACTACTACTGTTTCATCACTCTTACCACAATTGGGTTCGGGGATCTTGTGGCTCTTCAAAAGAAGGAGGACCTTCAAGAAAAGACACCTTATGTGGTATTTAGTTTCATGTATATCCTTGTGGGGTTGACAGTCATTGGAGCTTTCCTCAACTTGGTGGTGTTAAGGTTTCTCACAATGAACAGCGAGGATGAGAAGCGGGATGCCCAGGAGCGGGCCTCGTTAAAGAGGGGTCGCAACCTCCCAGCCATGAACGCTGGACCTAACAGGCACAGCCATAGCAACCTCTTTATGTCCATGGAGGAGGGCACCAGCTGCACAAACCTCATCTTGTCCCCAGCAGACGAGCCCGGTCTGACAATACCTTTGAGCCCAAATCAATGTCAATCCCAGTCACAACTGTGTTTGCTGTGTTCTTATGTTTGCTGCTGCTTGGACCACTGTGACCGCCCTGTCGCATCTCAACAAAAGTGTCTTGATTGCCAAATGAATGCTGTTTACTACAGCTCTGTTTCATACAGGATGAAAGGTGGCTCCTCAACCAGGGACAATACAGGCCTTTCCTCTCCGTGTAGTACACTTTCTCTTGGGCAGAGCTTCAAAGAGCTGTCACGCTTACGGAGGAAGTCAGTTTGACACCTGTGTCTTTCAGGTGTTTGTTTTAAGTAATGAGTACACATTACATATTTTGTTGCATTAATGAGTTAAGGCAATGTACAAACGTTCATATTTTTTAACAATGTAACATTTTAAATCCAGCTTTGAAGTATGTTACAAAGGCTGGAGATATATTAGGGAATAATACTGATCTCAATTTAACTGATGACTCATACAATGTGGTTAGTTCTTTATCTGTTACAATCATCATACGCAACCTGACAAAACTTATACAACACAAACAACAAAACAACACAAACATTTGTGTAGTCATTGAGATTGCAGCGTGAAAAAGTATCCCTTGACTTTATTACTTTGTATTCGTATGTTTCATGTACTGTAGTGGAAAGAGCTAATGGTTCGTAATAACCATTAGAATTTCTGTGATGGTTACTATTGTTTTTCTAGCAAGGATGCATTTCTGAAAAAAACTATAGAACACCCAATTCTAATTGTTTCCATTAAAATACAATTATGAACCATTACATTTTTCCATTACAATTTGGGAATTTTACTGATTAATATGTAAATTTGTCCTATGGCGTGACAGCAAAAATGTAGGAAAAAACAATGGAGAAAGATCTTTCTTATAGTGTTTTATAATATAAACATGAATTTTATTAATATAAAATATAATATGAACTGTTTGTTTTCTACATTTTTATATGACACACCGTAGGACACAATTTATTCAGTCATTTTTCAGCCATGAAGCAATTTATTGTTCAACAATGGCAATTTTTCTAAAGCATGTCCTTAATTTGTTGGTATTATTAAAGTGTTTATAATGCTAATACTAGGTAACCCGCATGGTTTCTAGAGATTAAAGGTTTTTGTCATTGTGTATTTTCATAATTCAGGTTGGATTTCAGCTTTATTATTACTTTTTATAAACCAAATCAGCTGATATTGCCGTCACGGCAGCAAAAAGCCATTGGACTTTGCTTTCACTGGAGTAGCTTTTCCACAAAATGGTGGAAACGCATGGCTGCTACTGGACGAGAAATGTTGCAATGGAACGTTCTATTGAGTTTCGCCTCTTGGTATTCTATACTCTTTGGTAAAGGTGTTGTGACCATAGACCTTAAAAAATACTACGCTTATAAATCTACTTACGTTGTGCCTTTAAGCAAGACACTAAACCGCAGGTAAAGGGGTGCTGTAGGTGCAGATTTTGTACAACTGCTGACTACAAAGACATTTCGCTTGTAAAAGATAATAAAGGTACAGTGTGTAGCATTTTGAAGGATTTATTTACCAAAATGTAATATATAATACAAAACTATGTTGTGAGTGGTGAAGAAATACCTTCCAAACGAACTGAAACGTTTATATTACCTTACAATGAGCCATTATATGTATATACACCGCGGGCACACCCTTACATGTAATTTATCAAATTGCACAGCCATGTTTCTATAGTAGCACTACACGGACAAACTGAGCGCGTTTCGTAAAAGGAAGGATGCACGGGACTATGTTCTTCTTCTTTGGCTGTGTTTTAGAGGCAGCTTGCAAAGCCACTACATAGAAGGATTATCAGAAGAAGAGGAAGAACAATAACATAATTTACTTGTCGTGTTTTTTATTAGAAATAGAAACAGTTATTTGTTGCAGTAAGAAGTGAAATTTGAGCTAATGGCGGACCGCGGACCACACATATAATTTCCGCAATATAGGTGAACTGTGATTGGCATCTCTGGAAAAAATTGTCCGTAGGGTGTGAGTGCGTGAGTGAATGAGTGAGTGTGTGTGCCCTGCGATGGGTTGGCACTCCATCCAGGGTGTATCCTTCCTTGATGCCCGATGACTCCTGAGATAGGCGCAGGCTCCCCGTGACCCGAGGTAGTTCGGATAAGCGGTAGAGAATGGAATGGAATGGGAGGTGAACTGTTTGTTTGATAGCTTTAGCTAATAGATGAGCTGATCATCAAGTAAAGTAGCGTTTTTCCTTGTAAATTTTTAGCACTTTGTAATTGTATCATAAGTCCTTGTTGCATGGCCGTGTCCAAATCAAGTTAGAAATCATGTTTACAATCATAATTTGCATAAATCGGGTGTAAGTTATATTATAATACTGCTGAGCTTCCACATCCTCTCTTGTTCAGTCCTCGCGGGTAATGTTAGCTCCTCTGCCTCTACTCGCCCTGCCTGCATCTCCAACACCCCTACCTCTCCGCCATCTTCCTCTCCCTCTTACTACCTGTGTTAAGTCCTCTGATTGACTCTTTGATGATGAGAAAAACATCTGCTAAGACTTTTGCGGTTAGATTACACTCCTTTAGCATTAGCAAGCCATTTCTGTAACAAAATAAGCGAATAAATCACAGACACAATGTTAATAAAGTAAAAATAATATTCACTATAACGATTAGGGTAAATTTTATTTATTTATATTTCTTTGTAAATAAACCTTGACACTTGACTTGCAAAGGTTACTCTCTGCTGTCTCAGACGACATCTCTGTCCTGTGTCCGTAACTTCAGTCTGTTGTTCGCCTGTGAGATGTAGATTGCAATTATCAACACCACCGATAATGGCCGCTATCATGTACGGAACCCTTTTGTCCTGTGACGGCAACCGTAGCTTCTCTAATGGGAGGGAGAGGGGGGTAGCGGTGCTGTAGGTTGCAATTTCCTACATCGCCAATAGTGGCCTCTGAAACTTCGCACAGAACCTTTAAGGTCAAACCTTTAAATGTGTGTTTTTGAAACACACATGAAACATGCATTTATACACTAACGTTATCTAATGACCATAAGTAACGTGGCTTTACCAAACAGAATTAAGAGCAGAGGTAGCATAGATCGAAACACGGTTTAAGTGACCCGTTTGTGAGCGTGAACACAGAGAACCCATCACAAATACCTTTATGGTTTTTATTAAACTCTACTCAACATGGTAAACATAATGACAACAAACAAATACATGAAACACAACCGCGCTAGGAAGCGAAGAGAGAGAGGGAGAATGAGAGAGAGAGAGAGAGAGAGAGAGAGAGAGAGAGAGAGTGAGAGGGCATGGCCGCGAGGCAGGAAAAACATGTCTGAAAACCAATAAAATCATCTTTAACAAAGAGGTACGCTCTTAACACAGCTACTCTATATTCAGAGACGGATACTTGCAATCTCGGTGTTGGACCAATATCCGTATGCGCGTGGACGGAAATCTTGATTGGTTTCAGAATGCAGTCCTGTTGAAATGCTGAGTTTGGGTTCTGAGTCCAAAGTTCCATGGCCTAATGGGACTCCCCAGGGGGGAGCCCCAAGCGGGTTGTCCCTTGGATTGTCCTCCACGTCCTCTTTCTTTCCCTTCCCAATTCCTAATTCAAGAGCAACTAACTGATGGTGTTTTAAATGCATACCTGCCCCGCCCCCAGATGGTCTGCGGGCCAATGCCATGAAAGTGATTTGTTTGCCAGAGAAAGTTCCTTTGTTTCTCATGGCGCCTCATTTGCATAGCTCTGACAGGATGGTCAGTTTGCATTTAATATCTAAACTTAGTTATGTACGTAGTATGAGGTATGCTATGGTTTTATATATATAGGTGTCATCCATGGTGTTGAGATGAATTCCTCGATGACTGTTGGGCCGGAACAGGTTCGGAGATTTGTAGTTACATATGAAACATGCAAGGCATTGAACTGTGAATCATTCCAATGTATGAATACATCAAATGAACCATAAATCAAAACTTGCATATTCAACAGTTACAGAGTACTTAAAATGATATGAGCGCCAACACACAACCTAGACATTTAGATACATTTACAGAAAAGGATAGTTTAAATCAAATAAAGTTCCTATTTGTCAGAGAAGTTCTCTGCTTAGCCTCAGATGTTAAGTTAGAGATGAGACAGATACTTATCACCAATGCTTTGAAGCTAAGGAGTCGTAAATATCCTACACAGGAACCAAAGGGTCATCACACTCTCTGTGAGAGTTCAAAAGACCAAAACCAGACCCATGGAGCCATGCTTGCTATGGTCTTTTGATGATGGTATCTAGAAACCAGGACAAAAGGGAGTGAGGCTTTTCTCTCAATGATCCAGTCACTACATATCCCCCCTTACGGAAGTGCGAATGTAAACTTCAGCTGACGATGGATAGTTGGATCATGATGGCGGGATGACTGGAGGTTCCTATTGGTTCACAGGATCTAGACATACAGGCAGAGAATGCTCCTGAGTGGTCAGGCATTGTCTTTACTTGGGTACCTTTCATCTTTTCCATCCTGCTTAGACATCAAGGAAGAGCACCCCTACACATGTTTGCTGGTTCTTGCAACAGGTTGGTTAGTGTGTTTCCCGTTTCCACGTAGATGCACAGCAGCAGTCCTTGATGAAACAGCAGGTGGGATGGCATGATTGGCTTCCATGCAAATGCCTGTAGTGCTGTGTCATGGGGAGGGGTGTTGTCTAGCTACCCCCCCCACGTCTCACGTAGCTAGGCAAAGTTATGATACCAAATCTTGTCACTCACATCACGTTCCTCTTGTGAATCTTGCCGGGTGCAGCATGCTCTCTGGCCTTCACATTTTCTGCAGTGATTGCTGGGCAAAGGCAGGTGTTGCACTCCGGTGTCCTTCATTGAAGTACTGGTGAGCGGTGTAGGGCGTCACAAGGCTGGGGTATCTCGGCTGGGCCTGTCGATGTTGTGGTGGTGCCGTCTGAACTCAGGCTGTGGTAAGAGCCATGTTCTGCTGGTGCTTGGCTTACCCGCCTTTCGTTCTGGTCACGCTGTCAGTGTAGACCAGTGTTAAGGCAGTGCTTGGCAAGTCCAGCTTTCAGATGGAACTCCATTCAGCAAGTGTAAATCAGGCATGTGTTGAAGCACAGGTGCCATTTTGTTTGTACATGGCACCGTCTTGAGCGCTCTTGACATGAGTGGGCAGTTCTTTATAACAGTTCATAAACCTTGTAGGTGGTGTTCTGTGTAGCCCAGGATGCAGCTAGCTTGGGATGTACTGTGTAGCGTTTTTAGCTGCATGTTAAAATAAGGATGAGTTTAACTCACCAAATGATTCTCCACCAGATCTATCAAGATCAAACATATGTGAAATGAGTTATTTAAAACGTCAATTTCAGTCAAGGAATTAGTTTAGCTCAAAGGCAAATATGTATAATAATCGTCATTACACATACATATTTTACAATTCTGATTAGCAATATAGTGATACAAATCCCATATATATTCGTCCAGCAAATACATTAATGATTTTATACACTAACGTTATCTCATGACTATAAGTAACGTGACTTTACCAAACAGAATTAAGAGCAGAGGTTGCATAGATCGAAACACAGTTTAAGTGTCCAAGTTTGTGAGCGTGAACAAAGAGAACCCATCACAAATGCCTTTATGGGTTTTTATTAAACTCTACTCTACATGGTAAACTAAATGAAGACAAACAAATACATGAAACACAAACGCGCTGGGATGCGCAGAGAGAGAGAGAGAGAGAGAGAGAGAGAGAGAGAGAGAGAGAGAGAGAGAGAGAGAATGAGAGAGAGAGAGAGAGTGAGAGGGCATGGCTGCGAGGCAGGTAAAACATGTCTGAAAACCAATAAAATCATCTTTAACAAAGAGGTACGCTCTTAACACAGCTACTCTATATTCAGAGACGGCTACTTGCAATCTTGGTGTTGGACCAATATCCGTATGCGCGTGGATGGAAATATTGAATGGTTTCAGAATGCAGTCCTGTTGAAACGCTGAGTTTGGGTTCTGAGTCCAAAGTTCCATGGCCTAATGTGACTCCCCAGGGGAGGGAGCCCCATGCGGGGTGTCCTTGGATTGTCCTCCGTGTCCTCTTTCTTTCCCTTTCCAATTCCTAATTCACGAAGGTATTCAACTTAAAGTGGATCGGTGATGGTGTTTTAAATGCATACCTGCCCTACCCCCAGATGGTCTGCAGGCCAATGCCATGAAAGTGATAAAGGGGCCAAAGAAAATTCCTTTGTTTCTCATGGCGCCTCATTTGCATGGCTCTGACAGTATGGTCAGTTTGCATTTAATACCTAAACTTAGTTATGGACATAGTATGAGGTATGCTTTGGTTTTATAACATAGCTCATCATATAGGAAATTCGGAGAGTTGTAGTTACATATGAAACATGCAAGGCATTGAACTGTGAATCATTCCGATGTATGAATACATCAAATGAACCCTAAATCAAAACTTGTATATTCAACAGTTACAGAGTACTTAAAATGGCATGAGCGCCAACACACAACCTAGACATTTAGATACATTTACAGAAAAGGATAGTTTAAATCAAATAAAGTCCCTTTTTGTCAGAGAAGTTCTCTGCTTAGCCTCAGATGTTAAGTAAGAGATGAGACATAGACTTATCACCAATGCTTTGATGCTAAGGAGTCGTAAATATCCTACAGAGGAACCAAATGGTCATCACACTCTCTGTGAGAGTTCATGATGGTATCTAGAAACCAGGGTAAAAGGGGGTGAGTGGGGTTTAATTGCTTTCCTCTTAATGATCCAGTCACTACACCATACTGGACTTGCGATTTGATGAACACCTCATTGTTTATTGCTACAAATTGAAAACGGTTAGATAAATAAGACATAAACCATTTCAATGCTATTCCGTTAATGCCAACGTGATTTTCGAGTCTATGATGGGTTATGCTGTGGTCAATGGTGTCAAATGCAGCACTAAGGTCTAGCAGCACCAATAACGAAATACAGCCACGGTCAGACGCAAAAAGCAGATAATTTGTAACTCTGATCAAAGCAGTCTCTGCACTGTGTCATGCTCGAAATCTACTTGCATGTATCTACTTGCAGTTCCTAATGGAGAATATAAGTGCCGGTCAGCCATGGGTGAAACATGAACATGAGGTTACATTATACGTGACTTCTGTTGATGGTGGCATGGACAACATTTCTTAAGAGAAAGAAGTTGGAATTCACTGTTTTTACCAGAACCTCCAAAAATGATTACAGGCTTGACGAAGCCAAGTGAACTAGCCGGAGCCTGCACCGGCTAATTGGGCTTCAAAAAGCCTTCAAATTCTCCAGAAGCCTGCACAGGCTGAATGAGGCTTGCCAAAGCCGTGCTATAAGTAACCTATACTTATTCCACCACCACCAGTAATTGTAAAGTAAGTACCTAAAAGCTTGTGGAGAAGGCCTGCTGAGCATCCAGGATGGTTTTAGAATCCAGTCTTATGTAGGATTCGAATGCCGTAGATGATCATCTACCCAGGGCCTTAATAGAAGAAGTCGCAATGCCACAGGCAGCTGCAGAAGTAGCTGCGCCAATCCTAAATGATTGGCCGGTGTAGAGTTGTGGAGACTTGCCACAACTCTCTAGAGCTGTTGTAAGATGAGTCCTGAACCACTGTTTAGTTATGGGAAAGCCATTTGATAACATAAATAGGGGGGATAATTTATGATGGCCGGGGCGGGTTTGGAGGTATATAATCATGGAAGTGCAGGGGCAAATATCTCTATTAGAACGGGAAATAGTTATGGCAATGCCTGTGCGTAATGTGTCGGTTTTCGAATGTTTAAGTAAAATAGAAAAGTCATTCGGTGAGAAGGTAATATCTGAAAAGGTTAAGTCTCTGGATGGGTCGAAACTTCGGGAGTCTTCGGGAGAATTAGTAAATTCACCTGGCCGCATAAACCCATAGAAGGCAGTTAAAACACGGCTTCTAGGAGAATATTGTCATAGGCTGGGCTGACAGGGTCAGCACCATGGACAGAAACGGGACCTTGACTCACAAGAGTTTTCGGGAAGAGCGAGGTTGAGTGTCCGTGAGAGCTGCATACGACACAGGTCAAAGTTTTCTGACCGCCGAAGTGACGAACCAGTAACACGAATAAAGCAGATTTAGCGGAAAATGATCTATGATATTCATAGAAAAGGGTGCCTCCGTATCTCTGATAAAAGTACGCCATCATTGCAAGATAAGTGTCCAATTCTTCATGGCGCTCGGGGAAGTTTTGGAAGAGGATGTCTCTGTAAACTCCAAAAGCGTTTACAAACTCAGAAAATGATAGATTGCATTGATTTTGATCGTTAATTGATGAGTTTTAAATCTGCCAGAGCGTGCGCTTGTAATTGTGTGCATTAACTGTGTATTTGTCAGTTCATAGTTGCATCAGTACTGCACATATATGAAACCAGTATGCTACATGATCACCAAAATTATTTTATGACAAAAAAACAATAATGAAATATGAATTGTAAAACTATAAGTTATTAATTTTTTCTTTCTTTTTCTTCTTACGTGGTCAGCATCATGGGCCGCATCAGCATTTGTGACGGGCCGCGGGTTGAGAACCACTGGTATAGGGTCTAGCATGCATGTTGTTGATTTAGATCAGGGGTTCTCAACCTTTTGCAAGCTGGGCCCCCCAGCAATATCAGTGGTTTCGTCCAGCTGCAGCGCAGCGTTAATAGACATACATATGTTAGCAGCAACTCACAGAATGCTTATTTTCTGCTTAAAAAATGAATTTCCACCAACTCACTACACGTGGTGCATTCATATAAACTGCAGGTGGTCACTTCCTGTATGACTTAGTGACAAACGGAGAAATGTCCCCCTGCAGTTTATTTTAATGGGCCACACGTATTAAGTATGTGGACACACTTTAGAATAATCTATATGCATTAACGACCCTGTTAGTCTGTTAGTGCACCTTAATAGACATACATATGTTAGCAGCAACTCACAGAGTGCTTATTTATGCTTAAAAAATGAATTTCCACCAACTCACTACAAGTGGTGCATTCATATAAACTGCAGGTGGTCACTTCCTGTATAACTTAGTGAAAAACTGAGAAATGTCCACCTGCAGTTCATTTTAATGGTCCACACGTATTAAGTTGGTGGACACACTTTAGAATAATCTATATGCATTAACGACCCTGTTTGTCTGTTAGTACACCTTAATATACGTACATATGTTAGCAGCAACTCACAGAATGCTTATTTATGCTTAAAAAATTAATTTCCACCAACTCACTACACGTGGTCCATTCATATTAACTGCAGGTGGTCACTTCCTGGGAGCCATATTTGTAGTCCTTTGTAGTTTTTCTTGTTAATTAGTTTCCCCAGGCATTTCTTGTTTACTTTCTTGCCCAATGTATTCATATGTAGGATTAAAGAACCACCTTATTCCCATAGTACACTTTATTAGACATACATATGTTATTATCAATTTATAGAAGGCTGTATTTTGCATCAGCTTATTACACGTGGTCCATTCAAAATAAATTGCTGGTGGTCACTTCCTGCATGACTTAGCGAAAAACGGAGAAATGTCCGCCTGCAGTTTATTTGAAAGGGCCACGTGTATGAAGTTGGTGGACATAATACTTATTAACAATATTTAACTAAAAAATATTAATTTAAATGTTTCAAAAACCACATTATTCAATGATAACACTTTATTGTACGCATATATGTTGGTATCAAATCATTAAATGCTCATTTTGACTGTTAAGCTAGCCTCTTTTATATTCAAGGCCTCATTTTCAAGCCTCATCCATTGAAATGAATGGGCTGCAGAGTAATACATAAAAAATGATATAAAATACTTTTTGGGCACCATTTGGCCTTTCACTATGTCGCTTGTGGGACTGTGACGCAAGTGACTGTGATGTTTGGGGTCTCTCGGGACCCCCAGGGCCTTTGGGTAAATGTCCTTGTATACATTACATTTTCATGGAACACCTTCCCATGGTCACGGTGGCTTAGTGGTTAGCACGTTCGCCTCACACCTCCAGGGTTGGGGGTTCGATTCCCGCTTCCGACTTGTGTGTGTGTGGAGTTTGCATGTTCTCCCCGTGCCTCGGGGGTTTCCTCCGGGTACTCCGGTTTCCTCCCCTGGTCCAAAGACATGCATGGTAGGTTGATTGGCATCTCTGGAAAAATTGTCCTGGTGTGAGTGCGTGAGTGAATGAGTGAGTGTGTGTGCCCTGCGATGGGTTGGCACTCCATCCAGGGTGTATCCTGCCTTGATGCCCGATGACTCCTGAGATAGGCGCAGGCTCCCTGTGACTCGAGGTAGTTCGGATAAGCGGTAGAGAACGGACCTTCCCATGGTCTGCTCTATGCACTTCTGACGCATACACGCGCTGTTATTACATTGCGTGCATGCTCCTAGGCCTGCTCTATGCACGATGCATTCGATGAAGCATAAAGCACATGCATGTGTCACAGTCTGCTGTTATAACAGCGTGTTTATGTGTCAAGGTCTGCTCTATGCACGCTGCATTCAGTGACGCATACAGCGCATTCAGACGACTCTCCCTATTTTGACCTTTTGACACCTACACAAAGTCGCCCGGCTTTTTCCGCACGACCGGTGGATGATGGACGGTTGCTTGTGACCCGGTTTCGGATCGGTTGACCCTGTCGGGGCTACGTCCACGAAACCCATATGCAAAAGCCATTCAAATAAGCTATACAAGGAAATTTCCAGAAAGGTCCGAGGGGTCCCATATTCTAGATTCTGGCCCATCGGGCGGGCCCCGACAACATACTGAGAGCACATCGCCCTAGAGGATTAGGAAATGTTTTTTGCACCCATTCACAATATTGAGCACACAACCTTGTCTCTCATATATCCCTGAACAGCATTATGACGGCTTAGTGTTGGGGGAGGTAGATTTTTCAGGAAAGGTCTAAGAACTTTGGACATTTGGGGGATAAATGGGGGGCTTCTAGACAAAAATAATCTAAAATGTCCAGACCCTTCGGCTTATCGTTTCCCAAAGGGAGGGCTTCCACCTACCATCTATGCCAATGCGTTTTCATTAACTGCTTCGTCGACGACTCTCCCTTTTTTGACCTTTTGACCCCTAAACAAAGTCACAAAGTCGCCTGGCTTCTCTGCACGATCGGTGGATGATGGACGGTTGCTCATGCCTATATGCTATATGCGTGATGCATGCACGTGTGGTACTTTAAACGCGTGCATGCGTCACGGTCTCTTATATGCATGATGCATTCAGTGACGCATACAGCGCGTGCATGCTTTACGGTCTGCTCTAGGCATGACGCATTCAGTGACGCAAGCCGCTCGTGCATGAGTACCTTGGGGGCTTCTTGAGAACACAAATCTAGAACTTCAAGATCCTGCGGCCTTTCGTTTCCCTACGGAAGGTCTTCCACCCGTTACCTATCCAATATGTTTTTTGATAGGGGGTTTGTGAACAGGCCACCCTAATTACCCTTTGAGGACAACCTGAGCGTTCTACAAGTTGTTGCTAACATATGTGTCTCTATTGAAGATAACTGAGTGAATAATGTGGTTGTTGATGCATTTAAATGAATATAAAGGCACATTTATAATAAGTGGGTTGTCCACCAACTGAATACAAGTGGCCCATACATATAAACTGCTTGAGGAACTTTCCCGCAAGGCCGCCGGAGGGTCCGAGTGGGCCCAAAACCTCACAGGCACTTGCGTCCCGGTCCCCCGAGAGACATACCGAAAGGGCAAAAGAACTGGTCCTCCAGAAGTATTTTATGACCTTTTTAATGTAAATTAAAAAGCCCATTGATTTCAATGGCCGACACTTAGAAACGAGGCCTGTTTTAGCTATGTACTCATCCACTTTTAAACCGTATAAGAAGAAGCCAGGGACCCGAAACTGCAGGGCCTCATTCGGGGGTCCATAACAGTGGTCACTGCAAAGGCTTGATGTCCTCTGACCTTAGGGACCTTGTTTCTGGACCTTTGTTTACACCATGACCTTTAACATATAAGATACCCGATTTTAGTAAAAACTGAACATTTTACGAGTTGTGTTCTCACTGAATAGTGTTGTTTCTGACACCTAGAAATCAATATATACACTTTACATATTGTTAAAAAGCATTATTTCCACCAACCTAGTACACGTGGTCCACTCATATAAACGGCATGTGGACAGGCAATGCAAACAGACTAAAAAATGGATTGCATTTTCTCGTTAGAACAGACTAGAAAATGGATCGCAGCATTTTCTAGTGTGTTTGCATTGATATTGCTTTTTAACAATGTTATAAATGTATATATTCGTAAAATGATGAGTTTGACCTAAATTCTGGTATCTACTACGTTGAATGTGATGTTGTCCACCTGCAGTTTATCGAATGGGCCAGGAGTAAATGCTTGGTGGACGTTGCGCAGAGTGGGCATTTTAAACGTGTAAATATAATTTTTTTTGTTTTAAAAACCACACAGCTCGATTGCCACGCCCCCTCAGACAAACATATGTCAGCCCTGAGTGGCAGAACGCAGGTTCTGGTAAAAGTAGTTGGGAAGTGGAAATAAAGTGGTTTGGTGGTCGGGGGCGTGGCCATGGAAGTGTCTGCGGGGTCGAAGGTCAAATCGACAACCATAGTTGATCAGTGGACAAATAGTTGTTTCGTGGACCCTGGCACCAATGGGCAGTAACCTGGCATCCGCCTCCCATGCAAACAAATGAGTCGAGGTACTCATATAATGTTGGAGGACAAGCGGGGAAGCCGATCTACATGGGATAAACCTGTGAGGTACGCATATTATGTTCTTGGACGGGGGGCTACGCGTTCTTCGAGGGGTGCCATGGTGCGAGAGCGCCCCTTGTGTTGTCCTCACACCCCCTATCCGGGGGCAGCAGATAAAGAAAGAGCATTACCACAGGGTAAGGTGAAATCACCGACTTCCCATTTAGATAACTGCCACGAGTCAAGTGTTACTTACTGGACCAAAAACCGCCATACGTAACAACCAAGAATACTGCTTAACTATTGACGGATGCTCCATAAAATCCTCGTCGTCAGCTAAGCATCTTGGCGATGAATTCAATAATAATCTGTCATTTGAGAGCCATGTTGCCAACATCTGTAAAATAGCATTTTTCCATTTTAAGAATATATCTAAACTACGTCATATGCTGTCACTGTCAGATGCAGAGAAATTAATTCATGCATTAATGACGTCAAGATTAGATTACTGTAATGCACTTTTAGGTGGTTGCCCTGCAGGCCTATTACAAGAACTGCAACTGGTTCAAAACGCGGCAGCTCGAGTTCTTACACATACAAAAAAGTATGAGCATATAACGTCTTGGTTACGTATGTAACCTCAGTTCCCTGATGGAGGGAACGAGACGTTGTGTCGAGAACGACAGATGGGGTTCGTCCTTGAGAACCAATCAACTCTGACTACTATAGAAAAGGCCAATGAAATTTGGCGAAATGAAATTTGCATGCTGGTCTCCGCCCCCGGATGTCCGTTATAAAAGGAAGCCGGCGTGCAGCATTCATTTACCTCTTGTTCTGAAGAGCCTGAGAGCCTCTCAAACTGCAACAGAAACAATACGGGTTTGTGGCATAAGGGACACAACGTCTCGTTCCCTCCATCAGGGAACTGAGGTTACATACGTAACCAAGACGTTCCCTTTCTGTCGGACTCTCGACGTTGTGTCGAGAACGACAGATGGGGTTATCTATGGAAAACGCCACAAACGCTGTATCGCGTCACAATCTCAGCGAAGCGACGGTAACAAGCCTGGGCGTGTCAGCTCGAAGCTTTCGTGAAACTTGTAACCTTCCAGTGTGGTGGTCGGGGGGTTCCAGAGCTTTCCTGGTGAAAGATGGGAACAGCCCTGACCGGTAACCTTTCACGGACGGGGCCTTAGCTCTCTACAGGCGAGAGGCCGTCTGGATCGGTTTACACCGGGAAAGCGCACTCTTAATCAGAGAAGCGCTGCAGAGGCCACCTCCAACCCGTGGGGAGGAAATGGTGGAGATAAGAATGGTCTCGTCCTAGGAGGAGAACGCATGGAACGTGCAGCCTGGGTAGTTAACCGCGAGGTGGAGGTCCACCTGGGGAAGCTCATGGGTTACCAAGTGTGGGAACCATAGTCATGAGGGTATGACAGACGGAACAGCCCGCGGTGGGGGGTGTTACTGCGTCTGATAGCACAGGTCCGGTTAGAACTATGTGTGATAGGTCATAAGGTATCCCGGCCTAAGGGGGAAGGCTGCTCTGCCCAGCCAACCCCCAGGAGGTGCTTGCTTAGTGATGGATGGAATGCCTGTTCTTAACTAGTGTCTGGGTAAGAAGGAAGACTGGTGAGGTACCAATTTTCTTAGCCATGTGCTTGGGTAAGAAGAAAAGGTAGATAGCACACTGACCCAACCTCTTGGAGGGTGGGAAGGTGCTTTCGCAGGCATACGCCCTCCCGGATGCCAATCCTACAATGTCGCCACGTAGGACGTGGGCTGACACCGGGTTTACGCGAAGGTTGTAAAACCTTGCGAAGGTGGTGGGCGTAGCCCAACCCGCAGCTCGACAAATGTCTGCTAGAGACGCGCCTCTGGCCAGTGCCCATGAGGTGGCTATACCCCGTGTGGAGTGAGCCTTAACCGCCAAGGGACATGGGAGATTCTGTGACCGGTATGCCGTCATAACGGCATCTACGATCCAGTGCGCTAATCTCTGTTTGGAGACAGCCTTCCCCTTCTGCTGTCCTCCAAAACAGACAAAGAGCTGATCAGAGCTGCGGAAGCTCTGTGTGCGGTCTAAGTAGAGGCGCAGTGCGCGTACTGGACACAACACGGACCGGGTTGGGTCTTCCTCCCCGATGGGGAGCGCCTGCAAGTTCACCACTTGGTCCCGGAAGGGAGTAGTGGGAACTTTGGGCACGTATCCAGGCCTGGGTCTCAGGTTAACGTGAGAGTAGCCAGGCCCGAATTCAAGGCAATCCGGGGACACGGAAAATGCTTGGAGGTCCCCTACCCTCTTGAAGGAGGCGAGCACCATGAGAAGAACCGTCTTACTCGTTAGGTGAGGAAGATCGGAAGCTTCAAGGGGCTCGAAGGGGGGCCCGGATAGGCCCCCCAGGACCACGTTAAGGTCCCAAGAGGGTACGGAGCGGAGACGAGGCGGATTCCGCCTTCTCGCGCCCCTTAGGAACCTGGTGACCAGGTCATGCTGCCCTAGAGATTTTCCATCCACTGAGTCGAAATTGTTTCAGGGGGACCGCCGACTGCCTGAAGTGATCCAGGCAGTTCAACACTGACTGAGCGCGTGCTGCGGACAGCTGCGCCATCATGGTGACAGAGTTGAGTTCCATATCGAGAAAGAGGATGCTCTGCACTGGGGAGAGTTTGCTCTTTTCTCGGTTGACCTGAAAGCCCAATCGGTCTAGGTGCCGGAGCACCAGGTCCCTCTGTGTACACAACAGATCTCGCGAGTGTGCCAAGATAAGCCAGTCGTCGAGATAGTTGAGTATTCGCACAACTTTCTCCCGGAGAGGAGAAAGGGCGGCCTCCACGATCTTCGTGAAGACTCGTGGAGACAGGGACAGACCGAAGGGGAGGACTCTGTACTGATATGCCTGACCCTCGAAAGCGAACCGTAGGAACGGCCAGTGTCGAGGAAGAATCGAGACATGAAAGTAAGCGTCCTTCAGGTCGATTGCCACGAACCAATCCTGACACCTGATAGATGTCAGGATGCGCCTCTGGGTTAGCATCCTGAAAGGCAGCTTGTGAAGGTGCCTGTTCAGGGTACGTAAGCCCAGAATGGGGCGCAACCCTCCGTCTTTCTTTGGAACGATGAAGAACGGGCTGTAAAACCCGCTGTACATCTCGGCTTGTGGGACGGACTTGATCGCTTGTTTTGCCAGGAGGGTGGAGACCTCTGCCCGTAGCACGGAGGCGTCTCTGCCTCTGTGAGAGGGGGAGACGATGCCTCGAAACTTGGGAGGGGTCCTGGCGAACTGGATCGAGTAGCCGAGATGGACCGTCCGCATCAGCCACCGAGACAGTGTGGGCAACTTTTGCCAAGCTCCCAGGGACTGTGACAGGGGGACCAAGGGGACGGCCTGTTTCACCATTCCCACGGAGGGTGGTTCGTTGGCAGGTGGAGCCAACCGTATGTCGCCGGGGTTTCCCCGGAGGGATGGTTGGCTCCGCTTTTTTACCTGCCTGGCGGGACAACGGCACGCACTGTCGGTCTGAGAGTGGTGACAGCTGTCGTATGTGTACGGCCTCACACCTCGCCAGGGTGTGAGGTCGGTTCGCCGAGCACAGTCCGATGGAGTGTGCGAACGGCTGGATTGAACGCCCGGAGGAAACAACTCTCTTTGTGAGCAAGTGGGCGCCAGGCCCTGAAAAGGGCCCGGCTTTGGAAACGAGGCAGGAATCATCCCATACCGACCGGTCAGAGATGGTACTGTGAGGGTCGGGCCAGATGTTGTTTTCCCCGGGGTCTTCTCGTCAGGGTCGCTTCTTCCTGGAAGGTTGCTGACGAGGAGGGGGTTTTCCCTTTGGACTCTTTCTCTGGGGTGCAGCCTGGGGGTGCACTTGCACCGGTGCAGAGTTCGAAGAGGCCCTGGGCTGTCGGGGAGCAGACTTTGCGCGGGAACTCGGAGGCCTAGGGGCGGCCGAGTCGCGGCACGGAAGGATATGGCTTATTGCCTCCGTCTGCTCCTTCACCGCCGAGAACTGCTGTGCGAAGTTCTCGACGGTGTCACCAAACAGCCCCCCCTGCGAGTTGGGTGCGTCGAGAAAGCGAACTTTGTCGACTTCACTCATACTCGCAAGGTTAAGCCAGAGGTGTCTCTCCTGGACCACCAGAGTGGACATCGTCCGACCCAGGGCCCGCGCCGTCACTTTAGTCGCCCTTAGAGCAAGGTCAGTGGCGACGCGGAGTTCCTGCAAAACACCTGGGTCGGCCCTGCCCTCGTGGAGCTCTCTCAACGCCTTCGCCTCATGGACCTGCAGGATGGCCATGGCGTGGAGAGAGGAGGCAGCCTGGCCCGCAGCACTGTAAGCCTTCGCCGCCAGGGATTCGCCGCCAGGGATAAGCCTTCGCTCTCCCTGGACTCAGGCGAGAGGGGTACTTGCCAGTAACCCTTGGTCAGATCGAGTGTTGAAATGAACCGGGCGGACCTCAAACGGTCAAGAAGTTCATCCACTCGGGGCATGGGATAACTGTCAAACGCAGAAACCTCATTGAGGCGCCGGAAGTCATTGCAGAACCGCAGTGATCCATCGGGCTTCGGTACCATGACAATAGGGCTGGACCATGGACTACGTGATGGTTCAATCACCTGCAGTTCTTTCATCTGGGTAATTTCCTCCTCAATAGCCAATCGACAAGCCTCAGGGACCCGGTAGGGCCGTTGTTGGACGATTACTCCTGGGGGTGTCCGAACCTCATGCTGTATCAACCGAGTCTGCCCGGGCTGTTCTCGGAACACATTGGAGAATTGATGGACCAAGGCAGCTAAGTCAGTCTTCTGGTCAGGGAAGAGCTGTTCACCCACGTGAACTACTGGTGGTTCCGTTTCAGCAAAGGCAGCCATCTGTTGTGGAGGGGCCACCCACTTCTTGAGCAGATTCACGTGGTATAACTGCTCCACCTTCCGTCTGCCCGGCTGACGTACCCGGTAGTTGACCGGTCCCACCTTTTCTATGACTGTATAGGGTCCCTTCCATGAAGCCAGGAATTTTGAAGTAGCGGCAGGGGTCAACACCAGTACCCGATCTCCTGGTTGAAGTTTGTGTGGTTGGGCGGGCCGGTCATACAACCGTTTCTGGGCGCGCTGGGCCTCGACCAAATGTTCTTTTACGAGCGGCATCACTCGATCAATGCGTTCCCTCATCTCTTGGACGTGTTCGATCACGCTTCGGTGTGGAGCTGGTTGCTGCTCCCAGGCGTCTCAGGCTACGTCCAGGAGGCCTCGTGGTTGACGGCCAAACAGCAGTTCGAAGGGGGTGAACCCGGTGGACGCTTGGGGTACTTCTCTAACCCCAAATAGAATGTAGGGGGCATGAGCAACAGACTCTGTTGCGATCTCCACGCGCCGGCTATGAACCTCTCGAGTGTCTCCATGGACGCATTTTATTGGTAGAAGCGGCCTCCTTTTTGAACACGGTGAGAGGACTCACCGTGTAGAAGTTAGACATAATTAATATTACATATAAGAATTTATAGTCCGTTTAATATTTGACCTGTGGTTCTCTCTCCTTTATCTCAAATGTGTGCTTTCACTGTGCGTGTGTGCGAGTGTGTTTGCGTGTGTGCGTCTATGTCAATGTGTGTAAGTATGTATGCATATTGTGTGTGTGGAGCATTTGTATGTCTGTCTTTTGTTGTTTTCACCTTTTTCTGGTTTTTACAGGTATATGCCTTTAGTTGTTTTTTTTGTTTTCAATGTGTCTCATGTACAGCTGCTTTGTTACAATGAAAATTATAAAAAGCGCTATATAAATAAAGTTGAGTTGAGTTATTTGATCAATGAATATGTAAATATTACCACTTGTGACGAGCGGGTCAATACGTGGTCAGCATCGCCATGGCAACGGAACAATCAAGCTCACACACCTGCAGATCGTCAGCACCTGGTCCCAATCAAGCTCACCCTTTATAAACCCAGGAAGAAGAGGAAAGGGTGAGCTTGCTCTCAGTACTTTGTCTGTTGAACTAACGTGTTGTTGTGCTTCCTTCTAGAGACCAGTAACTGACGATCTGAGGATCTGTACACGGGATACTAAGGAGTTTGGACACTTTACACCACAAGGCATGAGCACCACCCCACAGCTACCACGGAGCACCCTGGAGTTATATTCCCCATTTTATACCTCACCGTGTGGCACTGTGTTGCGTTCACATTAAATCACCCTCCGGGGCTTAATTTTTGGAATACTTGTGTCTGTGTCTTGTTCAGCCTGTCACACACTATTTCAACATTAAATTTTTGCGAATATTGATTAGACTAAAATACTGTGGATTAGGGGAATGTGCACATATAATGACACAACGATTTGTTTTAAATTGACGTCATGTCAGTGAGCGACATAGCAACCCAGGTGCTGGTGATTTCAGCATCATGGCGAAGTGACGTGGACATCTTGACCTGAGGGACTTCGACTAAGAGGTCAAGAAGTAGCAATGAAGGCAAGTCAAGATTCAGGAATACGTCTTGGTTACGTATGTAACCTCAGTTCCCTGGTGGAGGGAACGAGACGTTGTGTAGAGAACGACAGATGGGGTTCGCCCTTGAGAACCAATCAACTCTGACTACTATAGAAAAGGCCAATGAAATTTGGCAAATGAAATTTGCATGCCGGTCTCCACCACCGGATGTCCGGTATAAAAGGAAGCCGGCGTGCAGCATTCATACCTCTTGTTCTGAAGAGCCTGAGAGCCTCTCACGACTGCAGCAGAATAAGATACGTGTTTGTGGCAAAAGGGACACAACGTCTCGTTCCCTCCATCAGGGAACTGAGTTTACATACGTCACCAAGACGTTGTGTCGAGAACGACAGATGGGGTTACCTATGGAAAATGCCACAACGCTGTATCGCGTCACAATCTCTAGCGAAGCGACGGTAACAGGCCTGGGCGTGTCAGCTCGATGCTTTCGCAATACTGTAACCTTCCAGTGTGGTGGTCGGGGGGTCCCAGAGCTTTCTTGGAGAAAGATGGGTACAGCCCTGACCGGTAACCTTTCACAGACGGAGGCCTTAGCTCTCTACTGGCGAGAGGCCGTCCGGCTCGGGTTTACACCGGGTGAGCGCAACTCTTAATCAGAGAAGCGCTGCAGAGGCCACCTCCTACCGCGGGGAGGAATATGGTGGATATAGGTATGGTCTCGTCCTTGGAGGAGAACGCATGGAACGTGCGGACTGGCTAGTTAACCGCGAGGTGGAGGCCCACCTGGGGAAGCTCATGGGTTACCATGTGTGGGAACCGTTGCCATGAGAATATATAAGATGGAACAGCCCACGGGGGAGGTGTTACTGCGTCCGATAGCACTAGGTCCGGTTAGAGCTATCTGTGATAGTTCATATGGTATCCTGACCTAAGAGGGAAGGCTGCTCTACACAGCCAACCCCCAGAGGGTGCTTGCTTAGTGATGGATGGAATGGCTGTTCTTAACCAGTGTTTGGGTAAGAAGGAAGGTTGGTGAGATACCTGTTCTTAACCTTATGTTTGGGTAAGAAGAGAGGTAGATAGCACACTGACCCAACCTACTGGAGGATGGAAAGGTGCTTTTGCAGGCATACGTCCCCCCGGATGCCAGTCCTAAACGTCGCCACGCAGGACGTGGGCTGACACCGGGTTTACGCGAAGGTTGTTAACCCTTGCGAAGGTGTTTGGGCGTAGCCCAACCCGCAGCTCTACAGATGTCTGCTAGAGAGGCGCTTCTGGCCAGTGCCCAGGAGGTGGCTATAACCCTTGAGGAGTGAGCCCTCACTGCCAATGGGCATGTGAGACCAGTGCGCCAGCCTCTGCTTGGAGACATCCTTCCCCTTCTGCTGTCCTCCAATACAGACAAGGAGCTGGTCAGAGCTACTGAAGCTCTGCGTACGGTCCAGGACACAACACGGATGGGTTTGTGTCTTCCTCCCCGATGGGGAGCGCCTGCAAGTTCACCACTTGGTCCCGAAAGGGAGTAGTGGGAACTTTGGGCACGTATCCGGGCCTGGGTCTCAGGAGACTCCTGGGGGGAGAAGGTGTGCTTCCGCCCGTCCCGCGGTCAGCTTTGTGCCAGGGCATCCGTGCCGAGGGGGGCCTCGGTCAGGGAGTACCAAAGCGGACAATGGATGGTGTCACCAAAGGCAATGAGATCTATCTGTGCCAGCGCGTCGGCTGTCTGGTTCAGTTCGCCTGGGATGTGTGTGGCCCACAGGGAGCGGATCACCTGTTGACTCCACAGGAGGAGGCATCGGGCAAGTCGTGTTAGCTGCCGTGAGCGTACGCCACCCTGGCGATGTGCGCTACGGCTGTCGTGCTTTCCAGGCGGACCAGCACGTGCTGGCCCTGCACTAGAGGCCGTAGTCTTCTCAGCACAAGCAGCACAGCCCACAACTCTAGGCAATTGATATGCCAGCACAGACGAGGGCCTGTCCAGCGCACCGCTACTGCGTGCCCGTTGCACACTAAGCCCCACTCCTGCAGCGAGGCGTCCGTTGTCACCACGACATGCCTTGTAACCTGCCTGAGGGGAACCCGCCCGGAGTAAGGTTTTGGAAGACCAAGGGGTTAGGGTGCGTCAGCAGCAGAGCGTCATCACCATGCGCCTGCTGCCGGTGTGCCACGCTGTCCTCGGAACTCGACTCTGTAACCAGTGTTGAAGCGGTCTAATGCGCATCAATCCGAGGGGTTTTACCCCCGCGGAGAACGCCATGTGTCCCAGGAGCCTCTGAAATTGTTTCAGGGGGACCGCCGACTGCCTGAAGTGTTCCAGGCAGTTCAACACTGACTGGGCATGTGCTGCGGACAGCTGCGCCATCATGGTGAAAGAGTTTGTGCTTTTCTCGGTTGACCTGAAATCCCAATCGATCTAGATGCCGGAGCACCAGGTCCCTCTGTGTACTCAATAGAGCCCGGCATGCAAATTTCATTCGCCAAATTTCATTGGCCTTTTCTATAGTAGTCAGAGTTGATTGGTTCTCAAGGGCGAACCCCATCTGTCGTTCTCGACACAACGTCGAGAGACCAACAGAAAGGGAACCTCAGTTCCCTGATGGAGGGAGTGAGATGTTGTGTCGAACCGACTGATTGGGTTTCCATGCCACACTCTGAGGGGGGGTCGAGTCGCGTCAGGGGAGGACATGTTTGATATCCTCTGTCTGCTCTTTACTGTCGCGGTAGCGTACCTTATCGGTGTCACTCATCTATGCAAGGTTCAGCCAGAGGTGTCTCTCTCGGACCACAAGTGTGGACATTGTCCGACCCAGGGCCCGTGTGGTCACCTAGTCGCCCGTAAGCGGTTTGGTGGCAGTGTGGAACTCCAGCATAAACGCTAGGTCGGTCTTGCCCTGTTGGGACTCTCTCAACGCTGTAGCCTGGGTCATGGTGTGAAGAGAGGGGCAGCTCTGCCCGCAGCAATGCAAGCTCCCGGCATCAGAGACACCGGAAAGCCCACATGCTTTGGAAAGGAGTCTAGAACGAGCCCCAACTGCGGGTTGGACCTCAGTGGCACATTCCCTCTGGTGGACATCGACATATCCTCTAGCTGACCCACCAACAGGGGAAGAAAGGGTGACTGAACTAGTTTGACTTGTACGCTCCGAGAAGGGGGCGTTTCCAGGTCTTACAGAGTTCCTCATGCACTTCCGGTATACACGGCACTGATGGCTTGGAGCCGCGCCAAAAACCCAGGGTACCGCGTATCCAGCCGCGAGTCCCTTGCTCACAGCTGCCCGGCGGTCCACTGCTGTCACGAAACAGGGAGCAACACGAGATGGCGGCTGGTTCCCGGGGGAAGACAGCCGCCTGTGAAGCAACGTCTGAATCGTCGTCCGCCTGCAGTGCGGGCAGGACGTATCCACAATGGTTGCCTCAACGTGCTGGAGAACCCAACACCAGAGGCAGACATTATGTCCGTCCCCCTCCTTAATGAGTGTGTTGCAAAACGTGAGTACCGCGGGACATGGCACGCTGGAGAAATATGGTCTTTTAGAAGGAAATATGCTCTTCTAGAAAGATCTCGAAAACTTCTGGCACCGCCGAGACGCCCAGGGGAAAGTTGCCGCAGGAAGGGACGATCTGCTGCACCACGTTGTGAGAATCCGGCAATGTAGACACAAGCAATCTTGTATTTCATGTTCATTTCATGAATATTTTTTGTATCATGCATCCAGGTTGTATCTTAAAATAAGTCTGCATTAGGTTTTCAAAATATTTTTTTTACATTAAAAATAAAACAGATTATATCAAAAGTATGTATTTTAACATAATTGTTTATATGATTCTAAACTGATAATCTATAAAACATTTAGAATTTTCAAATCTCACACATACTGTTATTAAGAGTTGTCTTTGCACATCTGTTTTAGTTTATAGAGCACTCTGTGGCAACCCCTTAACACCTAGACAGAATTCGCAGATTAATTAGAGATACTGACATATACAGCAGGCTCTGGTTTAGGGTAACTGTTTATTTTCAGCGTCAAACCTCTTTGTTATTTTGAGTTGGACATCTGATTGTGTAGCAATGAATCTCAAGAAGTAGACATTCCATCCTATAGTTAGTGTTTCTGTTTACTTTTAGTTCAAACAAGGTTTTAATTGTTGTTGTTAAACAGTTTGCTTTAGATCCAAACTTTACATGCACAAAGTATATGTGGAATCACCTTTCCTTAATTTGATCCTCACCATATTCTTATGGTTTGTTTTTGAGTGTCTATTGCATATACTTGGCTTTATTTTCTAACACAAAGCAACTTTGCAATAGAGGTCTTCTCTGCAAGGATATGAAGTAGCTTGATTTTTTATATAGCTTTATATATATATATATTGTGAACACACAGATTGGACAGGTTGAGCGCTGGATTGTGTACTACAGGTTCGTGGTAAAATGTAGTTAAATTTAAGAAACTTTCGACATGTGAAAATATATAATTAAAATAAACGTAAAAAGTGTCTAAAGCATGCAAGAAAAATGGTCAACTTGTGCAGACAATACCTCATGTGAAAGCGCTGCGAATTGACTTCAATTGAGCAAAACATATAGTGCTATCAAGATAGAGATGCTCTGGTTTCAGCTCTTAAAGTGTTTCTGATTTAAATCATTGGATATTCTGCTCTATAAGTACTTTCAAACATAGATTGAATTTTAATTTGCCTTCAACTTGTTTTTCAGTGGTATAGACTTGCATCATTATATGAAGGTAAGGCCACACATGCATTACCCATTCCAAATCTGACATGTTAGCAAATGACAGACATAAAGGTACACTTCTTAAACTGCATGTCCGCTATATACCTGTGCTCCGGAAGTTAAATTGGGAGTTAAATTAAGTTTAATTCAATTCAAGTTAATTTATATAGCTCTTTTCACAATGTGCATTGTTCCAAAGCAGCTTTACAGGAGCAAATAAGGAAAACAGAAAAACACAGAAAGGTAAAACACAGCACAGTGCATGGTGTTTATAGAACAAGGAAGATCATTCTAATAAATAATATCTAATAAATTAAATTAATAAATAAATTTAATTCATACTTCTCTAATAACCTGATTTGTGAACATAATTACTGTGATACCCTATCTGTCTTAATAAACAGATTTAACATAAGAGCAAATGATTAAATCCTAATACCAAACTACGATATATGAAACATGGGTGCAACATCTATCTTGCGCTAACAACAGTTTTGCCCAAGACTTTTTGACATACAAATCCAATTTTTTTACACATCTTCAATTGTTTTACGTTGGTAAACATTTTGGTCGGTACGAAGTTGTCTTGCTGTCATTGAGTCATCTACAGCCCAGAGAGCAGCAATCGGCCCACAAGTTGTTGAACAGCAACATGACGAATGTCGTCACTAATTTGAATCCTGCTGAGCGCGAAACTGAGCTCATTTTGGACACCATCGTGGTCGCTGATTCAATTTTAATATGCATGAAAACAATGAAAAGGATTATTTGCTAACTATTCAAAAGCCTGAATTATACGGCACATTAAGCCAGCAAGCATGTTTGATTTACAGGGGATATTAATGTAAGAAAGTACCATGTTAAATCCATTTTGAGGAATGATTCAATTCAATTAATGAGGTCACCCATAAACGTTTGTTCCGCTGTCCGAAATCGTTGTTGTTTTTCTTATAATGTTCTTTATATAATATTGTTTTTATATAACATTTGCCTATACTGTGGCCTAACATAAGTAACTGCAAAAGCGTTTAATATTGTATAAACAGCAGTGGTAGTTTACTGCCTGTAGCAACTTTGGGGTTGAATTCTAAATATATTTGGGGTTTTCTTAAAGTGCTTGTGTTTGCTGCGGTGCGCAGATTTAACGGCGTATGACGCTCTCGACTATGGAGGACCAGGAGAGTCACGTGTAAAGTAATAAAGCATTTAATTGTTTAATAACTAATTCTTCAATAAAAATAGGCATTAATCCATTTATTTTTAATTTCATTTTTTAATGGGCAATAAAAAGCGTGATTGTAAAAATAATTAATAAATTAAATATTAATCCATCAATAAATACTTCAATTTAAAAAGGGACTTTTAAAAATCAACATAAAACACGAAATAAATACATCATTTTAAAGCGCATTAATGAATTCCTTTATAAATAGTGGAATTTCAAAATCTATTTCAAAATGCGATTTAAAAAGAGGAATAAATAATTGGATTTACAAATTAAACTAGAAATAAAAGTTTTAATCCGTCATTTAAAAGACTATTTCTTTTAGAATTTGCATTTCCATTTCCCCTCTGCATTTCCTTATCCGATTTGCTATTCGATTTGCCAAGTCATTTAGCTTTTCCTTTTAGCCTCTCTATTTACCATTTCCCTGACACTCTGGGGCCTTGCGTGCTCAAACGAGGTAAAACAATGCAAATTAGCTACGGAGAGAGACATGTTACAAGCTCTCTGATTGGCTAGTTCATTTTACGTCATGTTCAGAGGTGTGTCAGATGAGCAATGGAGAAGAGAGGGTAGTCTGTTGTTCACTAGTCATGTACCCAGCGCGTTATCAGCTATTCTCTAACAGAAATCATAGAAAATGAAACTTATTGTTAGAACAGGTTAGAACATTCATAGCGCACATGGAAGCAGCAGTGCTGCGCTCATTTTGGCGCCGAGTCTATTTATGATGCGATGCTTACACGGAGTTAACGTGACATAAGTTACGGTTCTTATGGCCAAAATGCTTATAGACTCACGCGAAATGTAACATTTTTACCATTAAAGCATGTGACTGATGTCAGCTGTGTTTTAATCCGCCAATATCTACTTTTTATGAAACCGCAAACACACACCATGGTGTGTATTATATGCATATAGTAGATGCAGTGCCGGTGTTACAAATGTTCTGTTACCCGAGATATTTCGTGACTGCAGTAGGCGCTGTTGTCACTGTCGACAATTCTCTACGCAAAGAGCGCAAATTCGGGCGAGGATGCGCTTTGTGCTCGTGCGCAGCTTTTTAATCTTGGGCAATAACGCGCTGTGTTCTCGTGCACGTTACTGTGAGCGGGCTTTTCGGAAAGTCTGTTAAGAGTGCTGACGTGACGTGGGTGGCTGAACACGTAGATTGAACTGTACAAAGCAGGATCATTTAATTCCTCTACTGATTGCGTTTGGAATTATTGTGATTCCCATGGTAATTGTTTTATAGCTAACATGTAGGTGTGTGTGTATGTCTATATATATATATATATATAAAAAGTGAATACACACACACATATATATATTTATATATATATGTGTGTGTGAGTGCATATTCACTTTACCCAAATAATAGAACAGCAATCACGACAATCTAAACGTTGTCCATTTAAGAAACATGAACATAAATGAGCTTTGTGTTATACATACATGCATTATAGGCTATAAAATGTACATAAGAACATAATATTATAAAATGATATGTTTATAACATTTTACACAGAATAGCCTTATTGTTCTCCATATTCACTCTTTTGACATCTAATGCCTTCTGTGTCTTATCCTGAAGAGCATTTAGCTGTGATGAGAACAGTGACTGTGGTGCAGCAGGTCACCATATTTCACGATGCACAGTAAAGGCCTAAAAACATCTGTTACCTTCCCCTGTTTTATAATATATGGGTTAACTTTCTGAAATGAGTGACAAAAAAGCTTGTAACATGTCTCTCTCCGTAGCTAATTTGCATTGTTTTACCTCGTTTGAGCACGCAAGGCCCCAGAGTGTCAGGGAAATGGTAAATAGAGAGGCTAAAAGGAAAAGCTAAATGACTTGGCAAATCGAATAGCAAATCGGATAAGGAAATGCAGAGGGGAAATGGAAATGCAAATTCTAAAAGAAATAGTCTTTTAAATGACGGATTAAAACTTTTATTTCTAGTTTAATTTGTAAATCCAATTATTTATTCCTCTTTTTAAATCGCATTTTGAAATAGATTTTGAAATTCCACTATTTATAAAGGAATTCATTAATGCGCTTTAAAATGATGTATTTATTTCGTGTTTTATGTTGATTTTTAAAAGTCCCTTTTTAAATTGAAGTATTTATTGATGGATTAATATTTAATTTATTAATTATTTTTACAATCACGCTTTTTATTGCCCATTAAAAAATGAAATTAAAAATAAATGGATTAATGCCTATTTTTATTGAAGAATTAGTTATTAAACAATTAAATGCTTTATTACTTTACACGTGACTCTCCTGGTCCTCCATACTCGACTCATATTCTTGCATTATGTATCAATGCAATCGATTAACGCAGTGCCACGTGTAGACGTCGAGCAGATCAGCCTATTTATTAACTTTAACTGCAGTTTTATCAAAAGGCATCTTCTGAGGTAACTTTGCGTCGCTCCATGAGCACGCGCTAATTGCTCTTTTACACTGGTAACGTCAGTAGCCAGTGGGGCTGAATCAAGTAATTCACAAGCAATAAGCGTCTTCAAAAATCAATAATTTTCTTCGCAAAATGTGGAATATAAGAATATAACATGATATTTATATGTACACTGTAAAAAAAATGTTGTTTTTACAGGAAAAACCTGGCAGCTGTGGTTACCAGAGGATTCCTGTAAAAAATACAGCAGCACAGTAAATAACTTTACTGACAAAATATGTAAATTGATTTACAGTGAATAAAATCACGGCTGAATCACATTATAAAACTGTTAAGTCTACAATTTTTTTGTTAATTTCACATAACTGTGTTGTATATAAATAGACCTTTTACTGTATTTTTTACATGTAATAATTGCTTATTGTGCATCAATAAATGATCAAATTAACAGGGAAATATAAAACAAAAAAACTAATTTTAACTGCTAAAACAACAGTAAAACTTTGCATTTTAAATGGAGATGTTCTGTATATTATTCAAAATCTATTCATAATATGCTGTATTTTTGTGTTTTAATAATTAAGTTATTTTGGTAAATCTCAAATACATCTTGAGAGAAGACAAGAGAGGAAAAGTTCACTTGAGAAATTTATTTAACAGTCATCATTAATATTTGTAAACAATTGGATGCATTTTTTTCCAACAAAGTTTTGAACAAAGTTTGTGTGCCAGGCACACAACAACACCACTCCACACTCTCCTTGTCTGGAATGTTACACAGTATGGCATAAATCTTATCCATGTAGACAATCAGGTGATGCCAACAGGCCAAGTTACAGGTTAGATCTGAACATTACCGCAAAGCAAGAACATCTTCACGAAACAAGCAGGTGGTAGACTCTCTATCAGAAAACATGAGTGCACCTTTAAGACTTTAAAACAATTACAACTAACAGTACCTCTTCTACAACAGTCAGAGTCCACAGAAAGAGTCCATATATAGCCTTAACGCCACTCGTGATCGGAGAGTTCCTGTATCAGGGTGAGGACTCGAGGGTTCACGTTGAGACGACGCTTGGAGTTCTTATTCTCTACTTTCGTTCCTTTTTCTGGGTTTATCGAGAGAAAAAACCTGTAGAATAAAAGCATGTTAAGGATTAATTGATCATTTAAAAAAAATGTATACAAGTTTTTTTTTAAAGCGTCAAGAAACAATATATACACACTACCAGTCAAAAATTTGAAAAAGTGTACTATTTTTGAAAGAAGTCTCTTCTGCTCACCAAGGCTGCATTTATTCAATCCAAATATAAAACGCAAAAACAGTATTATTTTGAAATATTTTAACAATTTAAATTAACTTTTCTATTTGAATATGTTAAAATGCAATTTATTCCTGTGATCAAAGCTGAATTTTCAGTAGCCATTACTCAGTAGTCACATGATCATTCAGAAATCATTCTAATATGCCGATTTGCTGCTCAAAAAATATATTATTATTATTATTATTATTATCAATGTTAAAAACAGTTGTGTTAAATTTTTCAGGATTGTTCAAAAGAACAGCATTTATCTGAATTATTAAGCTTTTACGACATTATAAATGTCTATACGGTTACTTGATCAATTTAATGTATCCTTGCTGAATAAATGTATACATTTCTTTAAGTTCTTTATCTCTTATTATTTTCATCAAAAAAAAAATTCTTACCAACCCAAAACTTTTTAACATTAGCACAATGTTACAAAAGCTTTCTATTTCAGATAAATACTGTTCTTTTGAATTTTCTATTCAAAGTATCACACAAAACACTGATAATAATAAATCATCAAGCCATCATATTAGAATGATTTCTGAAGGATCATGTTACTAAAGACTGGAGTAGTGATGCTCAAAATTCAGCTTTACTTAACACAGAAAACAGTTTTTGTGTATTTTACAGCTTTTGTGTATTTTTAATAACAAATGCAGGCCTTGGTGAGCAGAAGAGATGTCTTTCAAAAATAGTACACAAACACACACGTCTGAGCCCGGCCGTTGCAACTGTTTGACAAGGGAATGGTAGCCTGTTCCAACAATATCGCCCTCTATAACATCTTGGAGAGAATTGGGACATTTTGCCACCATTTTTGTTGCAACGTCCATTGAATGCTTTTTACCTACATGAGGGCATTTTTCCATCATCTCAGTCACAACAATCCGGACCGTTTGCCTCCTTAGTTTTGGGCCTGGCCTTTTCCCCCTCTCTAAAGACTGCATCACTTCCTCAGGAAATTTACTCCATGGAATTTCAAAGTTGTAGTCCCACTGTGTGTCAAGTCCTGGGCTGCAGGAGGAGGTTGACAATGAATTTCGGGTTGAAACCGAGAGAAACGACAGCGATTGGGTAGGTGAGGCTTCCACAGATGATAGTGAGCTGTTCTCGGGAGTGTGGTCTTAAAATTACAAAAAAATAAGATTTTGATTCACACAGTACAATATTACACAATGCCCATGTCTGGGTTTGATTTTAAATAGTCGTGAGTAGTGTTTTTACTTACATTTCCCTTTCCAAACAGAAAGAAGCTTTCTGGCTTCTACAGGTCTTAATGCTGTCATCAAATCAGCCTCCGTTACAAAGCGTAGATCATCATACGTCTCTACTCCAATGGACTGCAAGTGCACTTCCAAGATGTTTTTGTTAATTGCTTGAAGTTGTGGTAGGGCTTCCGTGATGGCGACATCTAGGAAGGTTCGCACTGAGTCGGTCATATTTGCACTGAAGAAAAAAAATTCCACCTTCAGACAGAAGAGAAAGAAAATTACATACACTTAACAGAGCTGGGAAATGCATCAGGTAACACTTGTTAATGTCAAACTGTTTACAGTTAGAATTCAGCTTTAATTGGACTATTTTGCCACAATACTGTGTTTTAGTGGAATGACTTGGTATCCATCAAGAATGTATGATACCAAAGGATAGAAATCGGGCAGTTCATTAATGTTGATACACTGTAACCCAAGACTGTCCTTTGCCACAGAATACAGATGGTATTCTGAGAGGAAGGTGCCTTTGTGGATATCCATCAAAACATACACAGATGTGTCATTATGAATCAAGATGAGTAGAAGTTCACCAAACTCTATATCCTCATCATTTCTGTAAACAGGAAAATTTCCTTTTTTATATGCAGTGCCCTTGTACTGAATGTCTGTGGTAACTGTGGTATTGCTTTTTGAAAAGGCTAACTCCCTGATTGCATGTTTAATAGTGTTACTGTATAGGCTGGCATAAAACGCACAGCTGTCCTTCACGCAGTAGTTTACTGCATTCTTGCCCAGACAAAAGATATGCCTGATACATCTGATGACGCTCTGACAAAGTTTGACATATGTTTTTGAAGTTTTTCAAGTGTCTGGCACATCTTTTAAAATAACTGTGTTTACTTTCAAACCTTAGCGTCCATAACCTAATCAATGGACCAAATTTAAAGATCAGAGCTGAATAATGCCGCAAATAGTGGTGCTTGGGTTTTAGTTGAATTTAGGGGTGCTCCGATCAGGGTTTTTTGAGCCGATCACCGATCTTCGATCACTGAAAGCTGTATCGGCCGATACCGATCACCGATTAAAGGAGCTATTAGAAGCTTTCAGTCTTATTTATTAAACTATATTTAACAACAATATATATCAAGTATTAAAATAAAGAGAGGACGAAGTCTAATGAATTGACAAGTGAATATTTATTGGCAAGCAACATGCCTATATTAACATAAAACATAGCAGCCTGTGCTTGGTTTTTGTTAACCGTTTCGAGGTTGACAAATACAGCTTTCCTGTACACATAAAAGAGAATACAGATTTAAACATTAGCTTTATTCTACTTTAACTTCAGACTTAGAACTGCAACAAAAAAGGCTAAAGCCAAAATATTATTTGAAGTCAGACAGTCCTAAGTTTTTCTAATATAGTTTAAGAACCACAGGTAATAATGTGCACAGCAAAAATAACAAGCAATGTTACCTAACAAGCAAGGCCCATTGCAAGTTCACAAATCTTTTAATGTCAGAAAAAAATGTAGTTAACTCTAACAGAACCATAGCTGCACTGGAATGATGGCTTTTGCACCAAGAATCAATGATACATTCTAGAGAAGTTGCCTAAGAGGGAGAGTGAGGTAGAGAAAGCACCCCAATCTTACTAAAGCATCAATGGCAGATTTTTCTTAATGAATATAAGCATTTCTGCATTTTTGGCTGACAACTTGTTCCTCTTCTCATCTATAATAATTCCCGCTTTGCTAAAAAGTCGCTCGCTATCCACACTTGTGCATGGGGCACATAGATAGGTTCTTGCTCCTTGTGCGAGAACCGGAAAGCGGCATTTATTGTTTTGCCAAAAAACAAGTGGCTGTCCGCTTTGTGGGATAACTGGCTCTGATAGGTAGAGGTTCAACTGCAATGATGCTGAGCTGCTGAGGTCAGTGCTGCCACCATGTTCCTGATTTCCATCCAACAACTCCGCATACAAAGCTTGCAAGGACCCAGTCCGTGGTACTTTCTGTGGGGGTTCGGACTCGCTTGCAGCCAAACTCGCCCCACCATCCTGCTGCACCAATCCAGTGGCAAGGACATCAGAAAGCAGCTCACGTATATGGGGCTTGAGTGTGTCAGGAAAATATCTGTCTTTATACCTTTAAAAAAATAAAATTAATTTATTTGAATTGACTGTGAATTTAATAAAAATCCTAATCTGAAGTACTTAAGTTATTGGTTTATAGCTTCTCCATTTTAGTAAAATAAATATTTAACTGCACAGAAAAAAATTATATAGAATAAGAATATATTATTTAATGCATTACTGTAGTCTTATTTGTAACTCTCCCAAATGATCTTTTATTCAGCAAATGTAAAGAATTTTAAGTAAATACCAGATAACACAAAGGAGTAACACAATAACGTGGTCATAGCTATTTTTTCCCATTGGTTAGCGAAAAGATACAATGTAATTTGAGTAAAGGAGTCTACTAGATTAGTCAAAAATATATATGTTCCAACTTATATCGATTTATGAATGTTTTCAATCATTACATTAGTATTCTCTTCTTTAATTTGTGACACAATTACACACGCACACACACACACACACACACACACACATATTTTAAGAATGTGAATTTTAAGAATATTTTCTCACCTCGGATCCAGGATTGTAGCGATGGTATACAGGCGCTCAGATTCAATGTCACGAAATCTTTTTTGGACTGCTTCCAACAACGTGGCTTTTGACGTTTTAACGCCATGGTCAGTATCCGCAGTCTTCTCAAGAAGACGAGTTAAAGCTCTGATAGATGGTATAACATCTGCAGCCGATGCAGTGAATGAGCTGATCTGTTGCGTGACCTCTTCAAATGGGGCGAGTAGCGAAATAATATTTTCCACTAATTTCCACTGGCTACCGGTAAACATGGAGGGTAAGTCATAGTCGGCTCCATAAGCACATAAGGCACGTTTCTGTTCATGGAGACTTTGCAGCATGTATACAGTACTGTTCCACCTTGTTGGGACATCTTGCTGTAGTCTCTTTATTGGCTGTCCCAGTTGTTTCTGAATGCTTTGAAGTCTGGAGTACGCAAGCTGCGAGTGTTTGAAATGACCGACAATGCGTCTTCCAGAGGCAATTAAATCAGCGATGCTGCGTTGTGACATAACTCCCTCGGCCACAGCGAGCTGTAGTGAATGCGCCATGCACGGTAGGCTGGGTAGGTTGGCATCCCTCATGGCCTTTTCCATGTTCTTCGCGTTATCCCTTAAAATAACATGCACTTTTTCCTTCGGGATTCCCCATGCTCGAAACATGTCGCTGAATGCAGCAGCAATAGCCTCCGCGGTGTGTGACCCTGAAAATTCTTGAGAATGAAGAACAACTCTCTTTTGTTCGAAGTTATGATTAATAAACTGCGCAGTGAGGCTCAACATGGACATGGGACATACACTAGCACTCCAAATGTCACTTGTGAAACTTATTGACGTTATGTTGTCCTTCATAAGGCTGTCTACATGGGTAAACACTGTTTGGTATAACTGCGGCAGGCACACATCAGTGAAATATTTTCGCCCTGGCATAGTGTAACGTGAATCCGAGTAAGACATGAGTCGCCGGAACCCTTCGTCTTCCACAACAGACAGCGGCTGATGATCAAGGCAAATGAATTCCATTATTTTATCTGAAATGTCTTTATGCTTTTTACTGTCCTTGCAGTAGGATTGCTGTCTTTGAAACGTCTCTGTTACCGACATTTGAGTGAGTGGCGCTTGAGCTCCCGACCTTTCACGCTCTCTCTTTGCGCTAGCTAATTTTGAAAACTTGTCGTATTCCTTTCCGTGACTAACCTTCAGATGTCTGCTGAGGTTGGTGGTGTTAAAATGTTTTGGGTGCTTCCCGCATCGTGGAATTTTCTTGGAACACTCATTGCAGATCGCTAATGAATTATCGTTTTCACACACCTTGAAAAATTGCCAGACCGGTGAAGCCATTTTTGTAGCTGGTGAAGCGTTTTTTTCGCGGGTAAAATAATTGTCTCGCGAGTTTTGTGTCATCTGATCGGCTCTTCAGGATCGGCCTTTATAGAGAGCGCCGATTGAACTTCCCAAAGCGTTTATCGGCCGATTGGGATCGGCGACCGATCCATCGGAGCACCTCTAGTTGAATTTCAGGAAACAACATCTTTCTCAATTCCAAATATTCTTGGATCAAAATGTCAAGATATGCTATCTGAGACAAGGAAATGTTCTGAGCACAAATAAGATCCACAATGTCTTTTAGCTGGAGAGCTAACTGCCATACTTCATCCTCATGGTTTTGCACTTTGTCACCAATCAAAACTGGTAGCAATCTCAAAAGGTTCCAGTTTTGAATGGCTTGCCCTGATAACTTGGCTCCGTCCGGATTGACAGCACATGGCTTTGTGAGTGCTTCAGATCCTACTGATCCTACTATGTACTTTAACTGTTTGATGCGCCTGTTTAAGAGTGAGTATGTGAACCATTTTTTCTTTTTTATAAAGTTCTTCAGGTACAGTGCTAGATCATATGACAAGACTCCTTCAAAGAGGTCATGACCTAAACAGGGCGGGAGTCCAGGCTGGGATACGTGAAAAGACTCAAGGGCATTAAAGATAGAGTTTACCTTTTTTCCTCTGACACCTTGGATGTTTTCAGCCTGGAGACCAGCAACAGCTGTGTCATATGTCTCTGGGGTGCGTGGAGGACCACAGACATTCGGATCAGCCACAAACTCACTTCTTGTGATTTCACAGTACCTGCAAAAATATTGAGAGCGGCTGAAGTTCTCTGTAAACCCACCTACGAAATGAGAACCCAAGTTATCCCCAGCAATACAGTAAAGACCTCCTTTTACTGTTTCTCCATCTACATATATTCCATCCGTCTCCAAGGATTTCAGATCTGCCAACAACTCTGAGAAAACTTTGGCTACTCCAAAACGCTTAAGGTCATTCTCAACACACAACAAGACTAAAAACATATTATCAGTATTTGAACGCAAATGAATGGGTAAATTTGCTACTGAAAGATAGACTGCAAGAACTTTGTGCGTCTTTTTAGCAGAACCCAGGGGATTCACAATTTCAAATGAGTCTTGGTACAAAATCAGTTTGAGGCTTTCAGGGTTTTCGTTGAAGAACTGGTGACATTTGAAATTTTGGCCATCATATATATCCGTAAAAACCTCTACATCAGGATTTCCAAACTGCTGTGACTGTGTAGTCCTCCCTAAATGTGACTGTAAAAAGCTCTTCAGAGTTTGTGCCACTGGTATGTAGTAAGCAAATTTTTGTGTCATGTTCTCATCCGTTCCCAATGCCACTTTTTGGGGTTCCGTGTATTTAAACTGTTTTGTGAATGTCTGATTTCTGGAGTATGTTGTTCTTAATTTTCCCTGATGACAGGCAGAGAACAAATCTGACTCTTTAATGCAGTCACATATTTTAGAGACTGCTTCATCTGATAGGCTCATATCATTTTTTAAAAAAGAACTTACTTTAGTTATTGTTTAGGCTTGACCTAACTCATGCACATTTTGCATTTCCTCAACAATAGTCTGTATAGTAGAGGCAGGAATAAGCAGCTGTCCTTGCAGTTTAAGGTAAAAGAGACACATGTTTCTGAGATAAGACTGACTATCATTCTCTGGCATATCACTGGCTGCACTAGCTGTTGGCATGGTTTCTTGTGCGTTTTCTGAATCATCTGTACTGGCAATGACATCTGGGGGCTGAGGGCGAGTTTCCCTGTACATGTTATCGATACCATCTAGGGAGCACTCTTTATGCTTCCTACACATGTGAGAAGTAAATGACGACTTTTTTGTAAACACGTGCTTACAACCACTTACTGGACATGATACAGACCTGCCCTCTCCAATATGATCATTTAAGTGAGACATTAGCTCTTTCACCGTGTGAAAATGGCGGGCACATAATGAAACTGCGCATTTTAAATCCGCAACAGCTATAGGAGCAGCTTGCGGTACATTGTGCACATGATAAAAATGGCCCTTGAAAGCTGAATAAGTGGTAAACGTTTGACTACAGTTGGTGGCAACACATTTAAAAAGACAACGGGGCTCATTCCTATGCACTCTGCAATGTAGTACATTGTCAGGGATTTGACAAGAGACAAGGCAGGAGAACCCAATTGCAGGCAGCAAAGAGACAAGGTGGTGAAGGGGTTAACAGATTTATTAAATAAGACTATAAAACAGGTAAAACAAAACCCACAATGGGGAAAAAACAAGACAGGAGAAAATATAAACTTTAACAGGAAACACTGACTAACTAAGACTATATACAAAAACAAGGACTTGATAAGACACTAGACTGACACTTACTAGGACAGGAACAGGGAACAACGAATAGCATAAGCTGACAACAAAAACATTCAATGAACCAGCAGACATGAAGCAAGAACATAAAGCACGCAATGAACAAGCACATGGTCATACAATGAACCGCACAAGACAATGAAACAAGAGGGTTCTTATAGGGAGACAAACACTGGATAATTAATTGGGGACAGGTGAAACAGATGAAACACTAAGGGGAGGCTAATGACACGAAATGGCGGGAAACACAGACGAGACTCGGGGAGAGTATGGAAGGCCATAAAGGTCAAAATAGTCTCTCCCCACATGAAACAGGGAATTCTGCCCTGGTTCTGCCTCAAGACCAAGAATAAGCCATACAAGATAGGCAGAACCATGACATACATAGCCTTTTAATGTATCCAATTTCTTTTTACAAAAGACACAAGCGATCATTTTTAGGATTTCAAGTGTTTTCCTGTGCTTTCCAGCTGAACGAAGTTATCACGCATTGATTTAGCTAGCTACTGGTCTTAAATATCAACTGGTGCTAGCTTACACCATGTGCTTTCAGCACTAAATGTGACAATTCCCGTGCTAACTTCAAATTTTCCGATTGAACAGCAGCAGACCCTCTAAAAACTTAAAATTGTAGATTTGTACAAAAAACTTTTAAAATTAAATAAATGTTCCGAAGACTTCTGCCTCAGTTATAAGCTACTCTTGCTCGCTTGTTATTGACGTCAACCGCAGCAGTGAACGAAGAGCTCGTGCGTCTCCCGCGCCTCACGTCATTATCCAATCAGAGACGAGTTTATCTGCGCACTATGAAATAAAAAATTAGGCGGACTCAGTGCACAATGAGAAAAGACAAGTCTGTGGTAAGAGGAGGCAAAACAATGCTCATATAATTTTTAAAAATAGAAAACCAATAGTCTAAGTATTACATTAAAATTTAAAGACTAAAAGAAACATAAAGCATACAAGGATTGTGTTAGGACTAAACAGAAGTGTTACACAGGCCTCAATTATTATACACATACTCTATAAATACAGTAGGCTACAAATAAATCATAAAGCGATGTTAGTGAAGGCACTGTTTGGTTGTTTAGCCTGTGATAGTGACACAATGCTCAAATTATTACTTTTATTTTATCAATAGGTCAATCGAACACCAGTAGTCTAAGTATTACATTAAAGTTAGAAAGTTAGTTTAAAGACTAAAAGAAACATACGAAATACAAGGATTAGGACTGAATATTATTACTTTGCATATCAATAATTGTAATTTACACTCTACAACATGCTACAAATTACTGAATTATAAAATCAATGTTATTATAATTGTTATTATAAATGTTATTACAATTACAATGTTATTATAAATATATAAATATATCTATTTATATATATATACAGAATTTATTGTGAAAACATTTTTATTACCTCAATTTGCATTGTTACATCAATCATGTTAAAAGTACATCATACACTTGTTAAGTGACTTACATACTTTATTTGTATTTTTAAGAACAACTGACTTTACTTTTTACAATATGTGCATGTCAAATGAACTAGATTGTTTTGTTTTGAGTATTACAGTATTTCTATGTTTTAATACCAATATTTGTATTTTAACAAATACATTTGATTATAATCACATATTGTTGTTGTAAATATAACAAAAAAATCTGTTTAATAGTTTACAAAAGTTCCCTGTGAATTAAACAAAAAGTATATGTTTTTGGGTTTACAATTCTTTTCTGTAGGGATTTTACAAAGTATTTCTGTAAATCTCACGGTCATTTTTTACAGTGTAGTTTTTCTAAAGGTTATGATGAAAAAATACAAGGTTTCATTGAAGAGATGATTGAAGGTGTTTTCCTGTGTTTCAGCATAAGACTTTCTTTAAGTGTTTAGGATTTTGATTTATATGGTTTAAAACGGTTGGCTATTTTGTGTACATGTTAATTTAATTCTTAACTGAAATAATCAACCTATTAAATGATTTTGTATGGGCTGCAACAACGAATCGATTTAATCGATTAAAATCTATTACTGAAAGAGTTGGCAACGAATTTCATAATTGATTCGTTGTGTCGCGCGACACGGAGACGTTTGATTATAAAAAAAAAACTTTATTTGAGCGCGGAGCGGAGTGAACACACTCGGTCTCTCTCGCGCACTGATGCTAGCAGAGTTCGGCGCCTCATAGACAGGGCGGAGCAAATATAAAAATAAAACGAGCGGAGGAAAAATACATGGCGGAGGAAAGATACATGGCGGAGGCAGAGAAATCCGCGCGACCCAAGTCATCCAAGGTGCGGTAGCATTTCACACTAAATAAACAGAAAAACCGTGTTAACTACAAAATATGCAAAAGCGACATGGCATGACACGGGAGCATCACGGCAATGATCCAGCACCTGAAACGCAAACATGTTGGAGTCTTTGATGAGAAGGAAGGGAGTTCAACAGCAGGTTAAGTCACTACAGAATCCTTCTTTTGTTCCGTTTTGAAGTGAAGAGCGTAATGTCCCTGGTGCTGGTGTTTACTCGTTATCCAGCTTGACAAGCATGACAAGTTAGCCTTAGCTCGTTAATAACAGTAGTGAAGCAGGGGGGGTATTGTTACTTCACACTTTGCATTGCAAGAATAAAGACACGTTTTTATTCACTCGCCTTTTTTAAACAATTTATTTCTCGTTTCCAGTCCAAGTATCTAAAATAAATCAAGATTGCAAGACAAGAAAAATGGCATGAGAAAATGAAGTGATGCTTAAAACTTCTGTTTGAAATTATATCTCATTAAGATTATTTTTCGTACCCCATTGGCAGATAATTTTGCTTGTTTTAAGCAAACAATCAATTCATTTTGAGGTGTTTTTTCAGAAAACAAGACATCATTTCTTATGATATTTCATATGTGTAGTAAATGTATCTTGATTTAAGATTTTTTTTTTGATATTTGGACTGACAACAGGACAAAACTACTAAATTAGAAAAGCAATTTATGCAGTGTATATTCTGTGCTTTGTCCCATATAGGTTATTATTGACAAATATATTGTGTGTGTTGTACTTTTTAATTTAATTTTAAAGTTCTTTTATAGCACTCGGTCATCTTAAGCTTTGTTAAAATGTGGTGTATAAATGAAGCTTGCACTTACTACAATGATGGTAATAATTTAATGAATAAGCTTCAAGTGAATTTGAGAGAGAGTGTGCCAGTGTGAGAGTTTGTGAGTGTGTGCGTCTGCGTGTGTGTGCATCTGCGAGTGTCTGTCTGCAGTGTAGTGTAGAAAACAAGTTCTGACATTCATACAAATCCTGTCAAATTTTCTGATTTGTATTGTTCTTTATATTTTATAAATTATTTATTGTTCTGGCAGCTCAAGTGGCACTTTATTTAAAAAAAAGTCTATATATTTGGCAGATGTAAAGCATACATGTGTATGTTTTTTGTGTTAGTCAATTTTTATTTTATTATTATTATAACAGCTCAGGGATGTTCAAGGAGCAACATGTTTGTGCAGTTTCTAAAGATTTTAGTTCTGTTTTTGAATAAAGGGTTGGAAATGAATGCTTTTCTTGGTTTATGTTTTTATCCGATTCATCGATTAATTGAAAAAATAATTTACAGATTAATCGATTATTAAAATAATTGTTAGTTGCAGCCCTAATTTTGTACCAATATCTTGAACATGGAAGATCCAAATACGACTTATTATACAAGATTTCTAGATTTGTTTCCCAAAATAAATTGTTGTGATAAAAGTGCTGTTTTCCTTTTATTATTTTAAGCTTCAGAACCCAAATGTCAACTGATTTTTAACTTTCACTTGGGTGTGTACAGAAATGTTAATATCAATAGGAATACATTTAAGAGATATTTTAGTCATAATAATAAATAGTGGTGTCAATTAGAGAAAAGCATTCATTACGTTATTTCTTCCCTACCTTCTATTGTTTTACTTCAATTAAACATTTTATTTTAGTGAGAAACAATGCAGATTTCTTTTCTCATATTTATCAAGGATGCCAACATTTTGTCCACAACATTAAATGGATAGTTGAAAAATATACAGTATATCTCCTATGATGTGACAAAGCAATTTTTAGAAAGCTAAAATATATTTTTTTTTCAAAATTTGCCATCAAACTATGGAACACTCGGTACGGTATATTTTTCAACTACTCATATAGAAAAACAAAGATATTTTTTATATACTAAACCAACATTTTTGTTTGGTTTTCTCTGTTGTCTCTTTCTGCAGGTAGGATAAAGAAAACCACGTCAGGTAAGAACATGGATCAGCATAGTCTTAGAAAACGAGCAATAGTGCACGTTTTTATTTTTTTTATTTAGATAAATTCAGTTTTTTTATTAAAATTGGAAGTGTGTACGGATTGGCCCTCCTGGAGGTCAGGTTTGTTGTTCATTGGACTCAGAGGATGAGTATGCCCCACTGCCTAAACAAATTCATCCACCGGCTCCCATCATAAACTTTCCTACAGTCACCCCAGCCACCACTTTACCAGCAGAAGCACCAGCAACACCACATGACTCCTTCACAGAGATGCTGCAGAACTGGGAGCCAATGGAAGAAATTCCACATGAGTATATTTTTTTGTGGTTTGGTTTGAGATTAAATTTCTTTGGTAGGTATTTATTTTGTACAACTGGTCCTAAATCCATCTAACACGGTGTTCTCCCGTTACCAATGTGTCAGACATCCTGAGGAATGCCCCAGCAATCTTCAGAAACAGGTAAATCCAATGGTTATTTCCACTCATAATCTATAAAAAATATATTCCTATGAAATAAATTTCATAGTTTTTTAGTGTGTTTATCCGGGGCCGGGTCGCGGGGGCAGCAGTCTAAGCAGGGATGCCTAGACTTCCCTCTCCCTAGACACTTAATCCAGCTCTTCTGGGGGGACATCGAGGCGTTCCCAGGCCAGCCGGGAGACATAGTACCTCCAGCGTGTCCTAGGTCTTCCCCGCTGGGACATGCCCGGAACACCTTCCCAGGAAGGCGTCCAGGGGGCATCCGGAAAAGATGCCCGAGCCACCTCAGCTGGCCCCTCTCGATGTGGAGGAGCAGCGGCTCTGCTCTGAGCTCCTCCCGAGTGACCAAGCTTCTCTCCCTATCTCTAAGGGATCGCCCAGCCACCCTGCGAAGAAAGCTCATTTCGGTTTGCCAGAATCTCTTCGAGGCCAACCGATAGTCCTTCTCCATGGCCTCACCGAATTCCTCACAGGCCCGAGTTTTTGCCTCCACAACCACCCTTGAACTGCCACCTTACCGTGGTGGAGGGGTTTGAGTACCCGAAAGACCCTAGGAGCTATGTTGTCTGGGGCTATATCCCCCTGGTAGGGTCTCCCAAGGCAAACAGGTCCTAGGTGATGGGTCAGACTAAGAGCGGTTCAAAAAACCCTTATGATGACCACAAATTCAAGGTCCGTGAAGTCGCCCGGCATGGCGCAGCTGGGGCCCCACCCTGGAGCCAGGCCCCGGGTTGGGGCTCGTATGGGAGCGCCTGGTGTTCGGGCCTTCCCCCATGGGGTCCGGCCGGGCTCAGCCCGAAGGAGCGACATGGGGCCACCCTCCCGTGGACCCACCACCTGCAGGAGGGACCGTAAGGGGCCGGTGCTTAGTTGATCGGGTGGCAGTCGAAGGCGGGGGCCTCAACAACCCGATCCCTGGACGCGGAATCTAGCTCTAGGGACATGGAACGTTTATCTTGTTGTTTTCATTTTAATTGTTCAATTGTTTAAATACCTTTTTGACAGGTTGTGTGTGTGTGTGTGTGTGTGTGTCTGGCGTGCGTGCGATGAAACATGTGTTTTTAGCTGAATAGGTTCATGTTTTGTAAGACAAAAATTGATTTTCCTTGTAAAATTAGTTTGGGTGTGCCTCTGTGTAGTGTATTTGTAAAGTGTGCTGTATTTGTTTATTGTTAACATATGTTCAGATTACAATGTATTTTGTTAATGTTTAGTATATGGTCAGTTGTTTTTGTTCAATGTGTTCATATTGTTCTGTGTTCAATTATAATAAAAGCCCTTATTCTTTTTACACAGTTAAATTTGTCTTTTCCTATAAAAAGAAATACATTAACCTGTTAATGGGCCGCATCTGGTCCGGGGACCAAGCCAATGATGGCAGAACAAAGGGTCTGGGTCATACCTGGGCCAAATCGAGTCACTTTACACTGTGCTAGCAAGATCTGGGCCATAGCAGTATATAAGAGTAGTTTTAGAGTGTGTGGGCCGTGTCTGGCCCAGAGAAAATTGGTTGTGTCCATTTTCAGTGGTTGGGCCAGTTTTGGGCCGGGGACCCAGCCAGAACTGGGCCTGAACTGAAGCAAATATGCTGCCCAGTGGTGGGCCAGACAAATTTTGCTAGCTGGGAGATGTCGGTTTCATACATGTCTCTCTTAAGCTATCAGGTTAGATGTTGTTCTGTCCTCAATACAAAGAGCGTCTTGGAAGCGAAGCAGGTGAATTCATGTTTTTTTTTTGTAGTGCTTATTGCTACGTCTTGCTTTTTTCCCTCATGAAAATGTATCATGTTTTTTCTACACTTTATTTAAAAGCATTATTTTACCACAAAATAACCGAACAAAATAAGGCTTTGTTTGAGGATAAACCTCTCGTCTTGCATTTCGGGTCTCCTGCCAAGGATGCGATGTGAAATACGTATGGAAGTCTGCACAGGGACTTTAATTTTGAAATAGAACTGTGCGGCTTGGACATGGCGTCTATCAAAAATAGACTTACCGCGCATTAAAGATCGGGATTGAGTTGTAGGAGACACATTATTCTTAATTCATATAGTTTAACACTGGTATGCTATAACTAGGCCAATTAACGGTTTTAAATCTGTATACATGAAAAATGCACCCGGTTGTAAGAACATTGTTATTTTTCCAAAGAATTTACATTTTAAATATATCTTTTTGATATGCCAATATAATAGCCGAAGTAAAAAAAAACAGCTCATAATAACACAGAACAATTCATATTCATACTTTCACAGCAAAGGTAATCACACGCCATGATATAATTCCTGTAACCTAATACTTGTAGCAGTTTTTACATGCGTATAATGTAAGCAAATAATATCAATCGTAATACTAATAGTAATGGCATTCGCATAGCAATAGTAATAGCAAATAATAGTTAGACTTTTAAACGTTTCAACTATACCATGTATGTACGACAGGTTTTTTCCAGATCAACTTCACTTTCTTTTTCAGGGAGAAACTTACCTAAATGCTGTGTTTAATAAAAAATAGACCTATGCTGTAAACTACACCTTATCACCCTTATATTTAACTCACAGGGCCTGAATACGCATTATGTGAAAAACTGTTGACAACATTCATGAAATGAACATGACGTACTTTCAATTTAAGGATTTTGTACTTTTTTTTCTTGCTGTTCAACCAAAATATACTTTATGTGTTTTATATCACAACAACTTTTGCTTATCTAAAATAATGGTCACATATAATCGTTAATATTCAGAAATAAAAAAATATTTATGACGTATTCGACGAAGTACTTATAGACGACTGTGATTCGTCCATTCCAGAAAGCGTGGAGATATGTAACAGATACCACATGGCAACATATCATCGCTATTAGTTTAGCAACAGTCGGAACAGAATTTTATAAATAATAATCACCATATTAATGGCACTAAGAAACGTGTACAGACAAGAAAATGACAAGGGAAATTTAAATCAGATACAATTTTCGTGACCTTAAGCTCCACCCACTTGATGGTACGTGTCAGAGCATTGCTGTGTGAATGACAGTGTCAATGTTTGGGTAGCATCCGGTAACATCATGTCAGGGATGGAAATCGGACCGCTGAGACCCTGGGAGGATTTTTTTCCGGGTGTTGACAGATTCTCTAAACCTGATGTATCTGATTTGAGCAAATGGAATAATAGAGTGATCAGTAATCTGCTCTATTATCAGACGAATTATTTTGCTGCTGCCATAGTCGTGTTTTTGATTGTCGGGTAAGTAAAGATTGAATAGCTATAAAACAAGTTAGCTTGATTGTCTACTGGTGGATTGGTAAAGCATTTTACAAAGTGGTTGGTATTGAATATTTTGGGATATCTAGCTTGTCGTGCTACCATTTTGGACGCCGTTAAGTCCGATGCAGTATTTCAAAGCAGAATTTGATCAAATTACTTTGTGTTTGTTAACCATGACGTGTGAAATTCTTCTTGTAAAAGTCGTTGATATGTGGAATGTTTTTTAAACGGACCCACCCTTTTTCAGCTGGGTGTTTCCAGTCATGTAAAGTCACAGGCCTTTTGCATTTAGCTCTCAGGAATAAATGAGTCACTCGCTATGTGAGCAACGCGCAGACAGCGTGGAAAGTAACTTGTTACATTAAAATAAAAACCTTTTAAATATCTGGACTAATAGCCAAAATAACAAAAATATTATATAAAAGTATATTTGTCACACTGCAAACACACAATACAATCTTAAATACTACAATAAAAGTGAGCACTAAAAAAAATATTTATAACAACAACATTGAAATCATATATAACCATAAACTAGCAGCAGGTATAGGCCAAAGCACAGAAGCTGCAGCATGTATGTATGAGGAAAGGTTCAGAAGAACAAAAGGTGAATCACTAAAGTAACAAAAATGCCTACGGTTGTGCACATATTGTATTCAGAGCAATTACAAAAAAACTGCTAAGCTATCAAAGCCTATAGATAGAATGACACCAAAGGAGCCAGAAAAGACTATGCACACATGGTGATGAAGTACTTCTGCAAAAATCTCAGCCAGTCAAGCCACTTCCGCTCTCATAGCGAGGTAATTTGTCACCAAGCTATAGCGTTTTTTTTTCTTCATTGCCTTATTTGACAGTTATGCAGTCCATTTATTTCTGTTCACCAACTCATCAAAATCACCAGCTCTGTAGGCGATGGCAAATGCTCAGTAGACGATGGCAAATGCTCAGTAGACGATGGCAAATGATCACTACCTCTACTACAGGCAAAATTGATGCAGCTAACAGCTCGACATAGGACCCCGGGAGCGGGGTCAGGAGTTGTACTAGTCTAGCAGCGCACATACAACGCGAACTTCGTTGGCTTGAAAAGGTTTGAAGAACAGCGATAAAATATGTCCACTGGCATTTACTGCAATTAATTGTTCTTCTTCTGTTTCTCATATTCGGAATTTCTGCGCAAGAGCCCCCTCTGGCTTTCGGATGTGGCGGCATTTAACCGTAAGTCATTGAGAAACTGAAAACATAAGAAGAATCGCACGATATATATCGCCCATCCCTAGTTTGAAGCCTTTCCCCTTTTTGGTTGTCGATGTGAGATGTAGTATTTGGATAATTTGACTCACGTTGTTGACCGTAATCCTAGGTTAATCTTTAAACGATTTGGTGAAAAGCTTCATTGTTCACTATGGGTGCTACTTGCGCTGGTAACTGAGCTGGCTGTGACAAACTATGGAAGTGATCATGCGTAGAGTCAATAGAGAGTAGTATGCACTGCAATAGAGAGTATGCTATGCTCTCCCTCTATACTTTGTGTTTTATCATGTTTTGCTAGTTAGCATGCTAACATTAAACCTTCTGAGACTGATTTCAATAAGAAAAATTGTTGCTCTTCTCCAGCTCCTAGTAACAAAACACGGTTCTAACAAGAATATCTGGCTTTATTGTTTATAATGTTAGTAATAAATAAAGTAAACAGGCTTGACCCCCACTCCCCCCCGATCAAGTTATGTAATAAAGTGAAAGTGAAACGAAAGTAACCTATTAGTCAGATATCATGACCTGTACCCGAAATGTGACCTCTGCTTTTAACACATCCAGAGAGTAGTGAACACACGCACAGCAAGTGGTGAGCACACGTACACCCGGAGCAGTGGGCAGCCATCACTGCAGCGCCCGGGGAGCAAGTAGGGGTAGGGTGCCTTGCTCAAGGGGACCTCAATCATTATCAGCCATTCCTGAGAATCACCAGTCCGACTCTCTTACCATTAGGCCACGATTAAAGTAATTATTGTTAATCATTTAATATTATGTTTGTATTTTAATACCTAATGTAAGTAATGTTAACAAATTCTGTGGCTCAACAGTTTTGAAACATTTTAATATGGTGATGTGAGCAGAGCATAATATGCGATCCGGGCATCCAAATCAACTCACTTTTATTCTCACATCACCACGTGTGGTGATTGAAAGTCATGGGTGAGTACTCTGTACAAATTAGAAATTTGCAGTTGGACAGACAACTGTAAGATACCAGGTGTGTAATTTAAAATATTTAAACTAGCCTGTGATCTGAGTGCTCTAAGGAACATATACAAATTACATTTTATATTTTCTGTATATTATAAAATCATTACAGATTATGTGAAGAAGTGATAAATAAAACGTGACAATTCTAAGGTCTTCTGTAGCGGTAATTTAACCTTGTGTTTTTTAAAGAAGATTTATTCTTATTAAAAGTATGAACATTCAAATAGTATTTTTAATATTCGAATAGTTTTTGCGGGTCAAATATTCAAACATTCGTGCACATCCCTAATTTAAAATTAGCAAAGTGAAATTATGAAAAATTACAAACTGTACACATCAAATCTGCATAATCCAAAGAACAGAAAGAGATATAACAGCAACCTTTGATCCAGGTATTCTTATATGTGACCCTGGATCACAAAACCAGTCCTAAATAGCACAGGAACATTTTTAGTAAAAGACAAAAATACATTGTATGGGTCAAAATTATAGATTTTTCTTTTATGCCAAAAATCATTAGGATATTAAATAAAGATCATGTTCCATGAAGATATTTTGTAAACTTCCTACCGTAAATATAAAAAAACCTTTATTTTTGTGAGTGGATGGCCTGCCACAGTGTCCCTGATTAAAAACTTCAAAGGCAATTTTCTCAACATTTAGATTTTTTGCACTCTCAGATTCCTGAGTTTTAAACGGTTGTATCTCAACTAGATATCGTCCAATTCTAATAATCTCATACACCAATAGAAAGTTTTCAGCTTTCAGATTATGTCAAAAGCTCAATTTCGAAAATTTGACCCATGAGACTGGTTTTGTTGTCCAGGGTCACATATCTGATCAAAATACACTAATAGTCAAAAAGTTATACAATACTTTGGTCGATCGGTTGCAGTCCCCTGCGGGAGACTCAAAAATCTGTTGTTGTCTCTCTGGAACGCTGACCAAATCTGTCTGTTAAAGGGTTCTTTTAAACCTTTTAGGACTAAAACATTTGAACACGACAGTGATATTTCGTGGAATTACGGATACTGATATTTATTTTGTAGCTGATTTCAGGCCGGGAGAAATACACATAGCAAAGCTTTAAGTAAACATTTTCTTCTCATGCAAAAAAACTTTTAGTGGTTTAACAAACAAAATTTTACATTGCTTTTCTAAATGTTTACAGTGTTAACAATACTTTAATCTATAAGTTTGTTTTAAATACATCTGCTTAGAATGTTTAAAGAAATAAGGTTACAAAACACTGGGGAAACTTAACATTTACATAACAGGGCTCCAGACAAATCAGTTAAGGAGCCATTGGCTCCTATAGAGAAAAAACACAAGCACCAAATATTTTTTATAAGAGCCACATGAACATGAATTTACATTATTAAATGACGTACTTTTAGTTATTGTGTTGTATGTATATCCTCCCTCTCATAGGTTTTGCTCACATAACCTTTGTTTCAGGGATGCACCGATGTGTAAATGTTGGCCGATAACTGATAATTCTTTTACACTGGAAGCCAATAACCAATGTATCTAAATGTTAATATAAAATTCCTTAATTCTGAAACAAAAGGCAAAATGTGGACAACTGCATTTATTTGAAAACATTCACTGCAGAAAACAAGGTAACCATTTGTTCTCTTTTATCCCCTGAAAATCATGTACCAAGCCTGCTTTACACTAGTTAACAATTCTTAAACCTTCAATTTCTTTATAAACAAATAATAGATGTTCTTCCAGATCAACCCAGAAAAGTTTTCTTCATAGCCACATGTCTAACAGGTCTCAAGACGGAAAGCATACAGACAGCAGTCTGAATCAAACAATAAGCTTTTGTTTCTATAATTTACACATTCATAAATACTGTATCTACAATACTGTATGTACATCAACCATGTTTTGCTAATAGCAGTAAGTGAATGATTGCAACAGAAAACCAGTACTGTATTTAACTATGAGCAGCATTTTGTTTATAACGTCTCAAATATCACATTGTTCGTTCTCAGGCTAAAAATCTGTCATGACAAACAGAGCATCATAGCAATTTGTCATGTTGTGTTTGTATAATTGTCAATGACAAGCGCTGAAATCCACGGAATTTCATGGAGTTTTCTGTGGAACGCAGCCTCTTGTGTCTGTCGCTAGAGCACCTCTTGGGGTCGGGAGTGAGGTTTACATGCACAGCTCTCTCTTCCTTAGGCATTCGGTACACTGGATTTTTTTAAGTACGGCACTTCATTTGGAACAATTTAAAGATGCGTAAATTTGACGTGTCGCCAGCTGCGATCTCTGCAAAAATCCCTCGCAAATTAATATTTTTGTCGCAAATGCGACCGTTTTAGTCGCAGTCTGGAGCCCTGCGTTACATATAAATGTGTAGAAAATTGGTATAACACTAGTTTGGTATGGTTCAACCAAAACGACTTGCCTAAGTCTGAAATGAAATGGCTTGCAAACATCCACATTTCAGTATTCCCAGAACCGTTGACAGAGAGAGTTGCAACAACTGAAGTTTACGTTTTTCGAGCATCACGTGATTCATGGAACCTTCAGATAGTTCCAGTATGTTATGTTTTTTCTTTTGATTCTTTATTTCTTTACATTTTTATTCATTAAATTACTTCAGCCACAGCTCCATGCGGTAGTAGTAACTTGCAGGAACTATTGAGATGAACAGGCATTGCTTTGAAAAAACTGTTCCATTGTAGTCAACGGAGTTGATGCAACTCTGTCTCTCAATTTAATCTGAGTATTCTGTTGACTATCTTAGTTTTAAGACAGTATTGAATGAAGCTCTGTTTCTACCACCTCATGAAAATCAAAGAACTTTTATATATTGTACTTTTAATATTTTAATGTAATGCTGCTAGTACAAAAGAAAACCTTTGTAGTTCACATTTGCTACACTGTTACTAGTGGGCTACTAGATTTAGTATAATGGTGCATTAAGGTGAATAGTATAATAACAATAATACAAATAATTGAAATGAAGGGAACAGTTTAGATTCATTCAATATTTTTATTTAACACAACGCACAGCATTTCAGCGTTGGTCCTGTTCATACAAATAGTAGCTTTGTGAAAAGGTTCTGTACTTTTTGTTAGTAGACCATGGCTATGGACTAGGGTTGGGAATCGAAAGGTTAGGAATTGGACTGGAATCGATAAGAATAGGAATCGGATACTTGAAATTAAAATTTTAATTCTTCTGTACTGATCAATTCCTGTGTGCATATTTTTCAGAAATGTACATGTGTTAATTTGTGATATGCTGGTATCTCAATAAAAGCCCTTATGAAAATTAAACATATCTTTACTTTAGTAACTATTGTTTAACTATAGTATTTGCATTAACCACAAATTTACCATAGTTTAATTTACCATATCTTTACTTTAGTAAGCATAGTTTAACTATAGTTTTTGCAGTAACCACAAATTCACCATAGTTTCATTAGTGTAACTACAGTTTAACCATGATGTAGTTAAAGTATAGGAACACAAATTATGATATTATTACAAAACATGGTTGTTATGTGACAGTGTTCATAAATCTATACAGCAGGGAAAATAAGTATTTGACCCATCAGCATTTTTATCAGTAAGGGGATTTCTAAGGGGGCTATTGACACAAAATTTCCACCAGATGTAGCCATCAAGCCAAATATTGAATTCATACAAAGAAATCAGAACATTTAAGTATACAAGTTCAGTCATAATAAATAAAGTGAAATGACACAGGGAATAAGTATTGAACACATGAAGGTAACAAGGTGCAAAATGGCATAGAAAGCCAGGAGATCACCTGAAATCTGTCAGTATTGGCAGAGAAACCCTGCCCCCTATCAGTACTAATTGATATCAGCTGCTTTAGTCCTAATTGATGGCCTATAATGGCTTCTCATTACCTAGGAGGCACACAGGAAAGACTTCATGATGGGTAAAAGCAAAGAACTCTCTGTAGATCTTCGTAATCTTATCGTTGAAAAGCATTTTGATGGGAATGGTTATAGGCACATTTCAAGAATGCTAAATGTTCCTGTGAGCACTGTGGGGGTCATTATCCGGAAATGGAAAGAGCATCAGTTCACCATAAACCGACCACGATCAGGTGCTCCATGTAAGATCCCTGTCCGAGGAGTCCAAAGAATAATCAGGAGAGTTCTCCAAGAGCCAAGAACCACTCGGGCAGAACTTCAGGAAGACCTTGCATCAGCAGGTACTGTTGTTTCAAAGAAAACTATAAGCAATGCACTGAACCGCCATGGCATCCATGCACGCTCACCAGGCAAGACTTCATTGCTGAACAAAAAGCATGTTGAGGCTCGGTTAAAGTTTGCGAAAGAGCATTTGGAGAAGCCTGTGGATTATTGGGAGACTATAGTATGGTCAGATGAAAGCAAAATTTTACTTTTTGGCAGTCATTCTACACACCATGTTTGGAGAAGAAATGGCACTGCCCACCACCCCAAGAACACCATACCAACAGTTAAGTTTGGGGGTGGAAGCATCATGGTTTGGAGCTGCTTTTCAGAAAGGGGTACTGGCAGACTTCATATTATTGAAGGCAGGATGAATGGAGAAATGTACCGGGACATTCTGTATAAAAATCTGCTGCCATCTACCAGAAAGCTGAAAATGAAAAGAGGGTGGACATTTCAGCAAGACAATGATCCCAAACACAAGGACATAATGAAGTGGTTTCAAAGAAATAAAATCAAGCTGCTTGAATGGCCCAGTCAATCATCTGACCTAAATTCCATAGAAAATCTATGGAGAGAACTGAAGATCAAAGTTCATAAAAGAGGCTCAAGGAATGTTCAAGATTTAAAGACCATTTGTGTGGAAGAATGGGCCAGAATCACTCCTGAGCAATGCAGACGACTGGTCTCTCCATACAAGAGGTGTCTAGAAGCTGTAATCACCAACAAAGGCTTTTCTACAAAGTATTAAATAAAGTGTGTTCAATACTTATTCCCTGTGTCATTTCACTTTATTTATTATAACTGAAATTGTATACTTAAATGTTCTGATTTCTTTGTATGAATTCAATATTTGGCTTGATGGCTACATCTGATGGAAATTTTGTGTCAATAGCCCACCTAGAAATCCCCTTACTAATGCTGATGTGTCAAATACTTATTTTCCCCGGTGTATATTTTTTGTTTACCAGTCAATAAGCAGGCTAAATGACCATACAGGTTGATATCTAAATAGTGTTTTTCACTATTGTGCATTAAATTACCTAATGATTTTTTTTTAATTTTGCAGTGTTCTGAACCCCTTGGGCATGTTTCTTGGTGGCACTGTTGTAGCTCTGGTCTTCATGGGTTCTGTGTGGGCTGGAGAGAACCAGACTGTGATCAAGAACTTTAAGAGGAAGAATCCAACTCTGTTTGTGGTTGCTGTTATGGGAATCAGCTACTTCCTGCTATCCTTGTGTGGAGGGGTGATGGTTTTTCTCTTTGGTATTACATTTCCCATGTTATGTGAGTACCATATCCTTCTATTCTGCTTATGATTATTATTACATTTATCCTTGAAAGTATTTAGTGGAATAGCAAGAGAGAATGTGTTTGTTTGAACATAGTAAGCACCATCAGGAAAAAAAACAGGACACTTATCTGATGAAAGTAGTGCTAAAAGTACTATTAATTTTTTTTAGTGAAAAACAGGTTATGCCCCTTTAGCTAGCAATTGCAATGAAAAAAGAAAACAGCTTTCTAATTTTGCTAGAGGAACTTCACAACAACGGCCACTTTCAATAACAAAGCAATGTAATCTAATTAATTTCAATGGGTGGTACACAAACTATATTCAAACCGGAGTATCGAATGCCTCTCCCCCACTACTGCTCAGGCCCAGCCCTGGCTTATTGTTGAGGTTTACCTAACTTTACCTTAAGCCAAAAACCAAAATTTCTTCCTTGACTTTTGATTAAATATGATTCAGGAACGGTTGCGTTAGACTTAATGCAGGTGTAACGGGTCTTTACTCACTCACTATAAGAACAGAAAATATCATCAGAAGACTACAAGGTTCACAAAAGGAGGTGGTTGTGGTGTTGAGTGATAGACAGAGGCAGAATGTAAGTTTAACCATGAAAGTTTCTTTACTTTTGAATTTTAGTGATTCTTTTCACTTAAGCATAACAACACTTACCAGAGCAAACACAATAACTATGCATATAAACATACCTCGGGTGCACCCTCTAATAGTAATTACAATTACAATCACTGAAATCAAGTAAACACAAATAAAACTATGAAATCAATAATGTATGTTTCCCAAACCAAATTCTGTTTCAATTAAAACAATCCTTTTTTCAAATAAGAACTCCTTGACACCTTTAGTTATAGTCCCGAATCATTTCAGTCCCATAAAGTAGAAAAAATCAGTCTCTGTGAACTAATTCTCTTACTTATCTGGATGAAAATGATAAATAAGAATTGTCCATTACTCCAAGTCCGTTATACTTTCCGAATCAGGGTGGGAGGCTCGCCATCATTCAAAAGAATCCAATGCAGAGTGATATCCACATAGAAAAAAAACCTGGCCTATATGAACAGACCAGAATATATTTTCAATATAATGTAGCAATAAATTATCATCACCATAACAAGTAATATTCTGTTCAATTACCTGTCCATTCAAGTTCTTTCTCTTTTCCTTATTTTTCTTTACAGGCACGTATAACCCAAAATGGCGTCAGCCACTGCGAACATGCGATACACCATGCGGTCCGGCCTGATCACCGTGTAATAACAATTCACCCCATACAATATCACAATATTGCATTATTTTCCTTTTACACATACACCAGATACAATACTAGTAATCCAATGTTTTATCATTATTTTTAAGGATAGCTATATCAGAGGTAAACTCACCGGGTCAATAAAATCAGTTTTAGATTTCCCGATTAACACCTGATGATCCAAAATCTTGAAATTACAATCCGATTCACTCAGTTGATATGCAGTTTGCACGGTTTATGCATTATATTTTTCCAATTTAACACACTCACATTATAACATGTCTCTTAGTCACTCTGCGTCTGTCGTCTAACTACGCAGCGCTATTTGTAATACAAGAGGGGCGGAGCTTAAAATGCTCTGACTGCTTGTTGCTCATTTCTTAAACAAATTTCAGAAAACACATTTATTTATCAAAAAAATGTACTTCATATAGATGGCATAATATTCTAGTCGAGCAATAATATAAACAACTTGAACAATTATTTAACCAGGGTTACACTTTCCCCCCCTGAAATCATGCAAGCCCCTTTGCATGCTCTGCGTGGCTGATTAATCACTACACTTAGTGAGGTATCAGGTAAATTGTAAGGGACCCCTGAATCTTCAGCACCATCAAGAGAATTCACAAAGGCAGTGCTTAACCCCTGGAACAAAGACTGAACAACATAAGACAAGGGGTTTCCACGCTGAAAGTAAGCAAGTCTTTCAGGTTCACCTCTCTGCCTACTAGAGCGTCTGAGCGGAACATTCAAATGCTGCTCTTCATCAATTTCTGGCTGTTGGTCTCTCACTTCGACAGGAGCATCCTGGATCTCAGCTACGTTTGTTACTTCATCTCTGAAAACGGTTAAGTTCTCTTCTGATTCGATATGGTCGTGGTTTGCTATTTTACTCATTTCAGGGACTCCTTGGGCATCCACAGGTGAGTTGTCAGCTGAATGTGATTGCACCATATTACCATCTGAAAGTTCTGGATTAATCAAGTCTGTTTGCATAGAAACTTCCGAAGCTCCCTTTGACCTAGAGATGTCGTGAACTGTAGAAAATTGTACTGTTTCGATGACTGGAAGGAGATCATACGGACCATCAGGATATTCATCCTCTTGATCAGAGAGAGAGCGGTCATCATCAGATGGTTCAATACCAGGACTCCTCCGTGTTCTAAGTTTAGGAGTAGGTTTGGTCAAGGTAGGACTTGAAACCTTCAATGCTGGCAAGAATCCACACGGAAGCAAGAGGTCCCTGTGAAGTGTAAGAAGAGGACCCTCCCTCGTTTCAGGACGAACTGTGTAAACAGGCAAGTCGCCAGCTCGCTTTATTACTACATACACCTCGGACTCCCACTTGTCTGCTAATTTGTGCTTACCACGCAGCCGAACATTTCTCACCAACACACGATCATTGACTTCCAAGGAAGAGTTTGTCACAAGCTTGTCAAACCTGTATTTGTTTCTCTCAGCACTCTTTAGTGCTCTTTGGGAGGCAAGCGAATAGCTTTCTTCCAGATGAGACTTTAGATGTTTGACATATTCTGAATGGGATATCTGCGGGGTGTCCTGATATGGCAACCCAAAGGCAAGGTCAACAGGCAGCCGGGGCTGACGCCCAAACATTAATTCATAGGTGGTGAATCCTGTGACGTCATGCTTTGTACAGTTATATGCATGAACTAACGGCTTGACAAAATCTCTCCACCGACTTTTGTCTTTCTCTTCTAATGTGCCCAGCATGTCCAGCAGAGTCCTGTTAAAGCGTTCAACTGGATTTCCCCTTGGATGATAAGGTGTCGTTCGGATTTTCTGGATGCCTGATATTTCACAAAGTTCTTTGATTGTGCGTGACTCGAAGTCAGGGCCCTGATCACTATGAAGGCGCTCAGGAAACCCATAATGTACAATGAAGTTCTCCCAAAGACACTTTGCTACTGTTCTTGCCTTTTGATTGGGTGTAGGGACTGCCACAGCATATTTAGTGAAAAAGTCTGTGATCACTAATATGTCTCTTGTGTTGCTTCTGTCTGGTTCCAAGCAGAGAAAATCCATGCAGACTAACTGTAGTGGTCTGGTGGCCTGGATGTTGACCAAGGGTGCTGCTTTTTGAGGTGGGGACTTCCTCCGCACACAACGCCCACATGTCTTGATCTTCTGTTCCACGTCAGCAGCCATCTTTGGCCAATAGAATCGGGCTCTGACTAGATCCAAGGTCCTCTCCACCCCCATGTGACCCATACTATCATGTAAACTGCTCATCTCAGATGATCTCAGTTATTCCGGGAGCACTAGCTGGTAAATAATGGAATCTTTATCTTTCCGCCTCCTGTAAAGTACTCCATTCTTTAACTCAAGGCGGTTCCACTCCTTTAAGAAGTACGGAAGACCAGGAAGTTCCCTCCTTACTGTAGGTGGGGTTCTTTCTCCCAACTCCAAGTGTGACATCACCTCTCGAAGAACTGGATCGGCTCTTTGTTTGTCACCCAGGTTTTCAGAAAGATGAGACAGAACAGATGACCCATCAGAATTACCTTCTTGCTCATAATAGTCGGGCACAGAGTCAGAACAGAGTGAGAGGGAGTTTATAAGAGCAATGCCCGACCCTAAATCAGCTGATTGTCTAACAAGGTGCTTTTCACAGATAGCTTAGACAACTTCATCTGTCGCACTGACAGAATCCTCTGTTTCGGTAAGATGGTGCTGTATGAACATGTCAATCCTTTCAGGTTCTTTTTGAGACATGGGGTTCTCTGGAATCGTCTCTTGAGGTCGCCTTGAAAGGCTATCAGCGTCAATGTTCAACCTCCCTGCCCTGTATTGCAACTTAAATGAAAAAGTGGAAAGAGCTGCAAGCCAACGATAACTAGTAGCGTCCAATCTTGCTGTGGTAAGAAGATGAGTTAGAGGGTTGCTATCGGTGGTGACAGTGAATTGGCCACCATAAAGATAATCACTAAACTTTTCAGTTACTGCCCATTTAAGGGCAAGAAACTCAAGTTTGTGAGCAGGATACCTAGACTCACTGTGTGACAGCCCTCTACTCGCAAATGCAATAGCACGCATCTGTCCACCTTGGTTCTGATACAATGCAGCTCCTAATCCCTTGGTGCTGGCATCTGTATGAAGGAAGTAGGGAAGTTTGGGGTCAGCAAAACCCAAGACTGGTGCGGTAGTTAACTTTTCGATAACTGACTGAAAAGCTTCTTCACAAAGAGGAGTCCAACGGTCCCCAAAAAGCTCCTTAGGATGGTAGTATGGACTCTTCTTATCTGTCTTTTTGCCACCTTTCCTGAGTGGTGGATAACCTGAGGTAAGGTCATTGAGCGGCTTCACAACCTTTGAATAATCCTTAATAAACCGGCGATAGTAGCCGGAGAAGCCTAAAAATGACCTCAGTTCTTTAAGGTTACTCGGACTCGGCCAGGTTTTTAAGGCGTGTATCTTTTCTGGGTCGGTTTCCACTCCCCGCTCTGACACAATATGTCCTAGATAGCGAACGGAGGTTTGACAGAATTTACATTTCTCCAGTGACAGTTTCAGTCCGTATTCTTTAAGCCGAGATAGAACACTCAACAGACGTCTCTCATGCTCCTCTAGAGTGTCGGAGAAAATGATCAGGTCATCCAAAAAAAACAGTACTTCTTTCAGATTGATGTCTCCCATACACTTCTCCATCAATCTTTGAAAAGTACTTGGTGCATTGGTCACACCTTGAGGCATACGATTGAACTCCCAAAACCCCAATGGGCAGACAAAGGCGGTTTTGGGCTTGTCTGACTCCTTAACTCTCCTCAAGATTGGGTAGTGCATACGCATCCTTCACTGTCTGTAGGTTTAGCTTTCGATAATCTATACACAGCCGTACATCTCCATTCTTCTTTCTCACCACCACTATCGGTGAGGAGAAGGGCGACTGGGACTCTCGAATGACTCCATCTCAACATCTTGTGGGTGGATTGGCCGTGCTCTGTGCTTAAAAGAAGTCTCATCATTCAACTGAATGCGATGTTTCACCTTTTGAGTATGACCAAAGTCCAAGTCGTGCTGGCTGAAAACCTCCGGCATTTCTTTGAGTTTTTTCGTGATACGATCTTTCCACTCTTGAGGTACTTGGGAGTCACCAAAATTTAGGGTGAAATCAAGTTTCTTTACAGGTAAAGGCTCATCGTCTGAAGGTGAGTTTGATGGAGGGAGCAAAGATTCCACCACCTTGAGCTCCGCTACTGTACACCTAGGAGGGAGAGCTATATCATGGTCAGTTTCGTTTGTAAGCACCACTGGTAAATGGTAAGGTGGGTTTTTTGGAAGAGTAATTAGGCATCGTTTAACAAGCACCCCACCAGGCAAAGACGAGTTAGATGGATGCTCCACCACCACACACTTGTCAACCCCGAGGGGTACCGTGACGGAACCTTCCACAACTACAGTTTGTCGTGCAGCCATGATCTCAGGTAACTTGCCTTTCAATCGCACGTAGCCAAGAACACCACTTGTGTTTTGCCTCTGCCTTGTCTCCAGTGTGCTCAGAACCACTCTATAACCGAATGAAGATGGTCGGTAAGTTGGGGAATTTGATTTCAAACTCTGGTCATAGAGAACATCCAAGGTGTTTGTGCCTACTAAAACCATAGACTGATTGTGGGGTTTCACATTAGGAACCACTAATGCTATCGTTGGCACCTGAGCACTAACCCCCAGAAATTCCTCAGGAAAGGTGATGTCTACTTCTATGTACCCCTCATATGGAACTGAAAGACCGTTGGCTCCTTCTACTTCCAAGATATCATTAATGGAATGAATGGGATATCCAGTGAGGTACTGCTCATAAAATGACTTGGGGACAGTAGTTACTTGAGAACCGGTGTCCAATAAACAATGACACTTTTCACCAGCTATGCTAATTTCTGCAATGCATCTGGCTCCAACTAAACCCTTTGGGAGGCTAGCATCTGATTTTCTAGAAAATTGACAGTTGGTTGAGACATGTTTAGTAGTAGGACGGTCTGATTTCAATTCAGCCCCTGTCTGTCCCACAACAGGGGCTGGCTTTAGTTTAAATCAGACTTGGAAATGGGGTTCTGCGAATCCCACAGGAGCTGCTTTTCCCTTAAGAGTTTCCGTTTTGTGGTGACAAGTGAGGGGTTAGGTTCAGATAAGCAGGAAGATGCAACGTGGCCATCCTCACCGCAGGTGAAACAGTACCATGGTCTTGGTCTTCCTGTTGACTTTCTATTAACTGGAGTCACACTCTCAGTACCAGCAGTTCCCGCCCTCTTCTTGTCCTGTCTGTTTACTGCTTCTGGCAGTGTGGATTTCTTCTGGATCTTTGGTTTGGTTGCAAGATTGGCTAGCTGACTTTGGAGCTTAGCTATCTGTTTCTTGAGCCCCTGCGTTTCAGTGGCAAGTGAAACCATGTTTGAAACTTCTTTCTGCTCGAATTCATCTGAGGTCCACGTTCTTTGAGAATGCATCAGAGCTCTCTGCTTAGAAGATCCAAGATGTTGTTTCATACGATTGACCTTCGCTGTATGTTTGTCTTCTTCTGTACGTAACATTAACAGAAGGTGTGCGAAAGATGGAGGACGGTTGCGCTTTTGCTCGAGCTGCAGTTCAGTGATCAAATCATTATCCCAGCAGCCCCTGCAAAACTGCTTGAGAAGGTGTCGGTCTGCCTCTTCTGGAGGAATGCCACCTCTCTTGATAGTCATCCTCAAGGCTGTCTGCAATCTATAAAGGTAAGCAGATGGTTTCTCACCTGCGTCTTGCAGAGTATTCATAAATCTTGCAAGAAGTTCATCGCCGTCCTCAACAACACCAAAAGCTGAATCCAGCAACTGAAGGTAAGCCGAAGATGGAGCCTCTGGACTAAGATGCTTTATAACATCTGCTGCAGGTGGCAAAAGACTGTCCACTATCTTTCTGGACACATGCAAATCAGATAAGCTAGGGTCCTTCAATATAAGCTCAGCACCGGAGCGCCAAGTATCGTAATCAACTTCATGTCCAGGTCTAGGACATTTACCGGAGAACACCCTGAGCCGTGTTTGCACAGGCCCTTGAGCAGCCACTTCACCACTCCTCACAACATGTTCAACGATAAGTTTCTGGACTTCGGTTGGATTGTACACTTGCTGAGAAGCATAGAGAGGTGGAGCATTTGATTTGATAGGCGTGTGCTGTGACAGTGGTTCATCTACCTGACTTGGCTTAGCAATTGTGATCCTATGGCTCTCGCTAGGAAACACTTGGGATAACTGCTCACTTGGGTTTCCATCTCTAGGTTCAAGATCAGTGGACATTGGTGTGAGCTCTGCACTCATCTGTGACAACATCTGACTCAATACTGCTTCAAAGTTTGTTCCACTCATTTTGGCTATTTCTTTTAACCCTTCCAGGTAGGATTTAGTGACGCTATTTCCTAGTTGTTGCGTAAAGACGCTGGACAATGCCCTCACATGGTAAGTGATACTTGGATCACAGGACAGTTGGTGCCTATAAGGCAACTGGCGTTCTAGAGATTGTAAGGCTTGGCCACTGTTGTATTCAATTATTGTGGCCTGATAAAACTCTGACATTTTGTCACTAATGGTGAGGGTTCTGGCAAAGGAGCCATAATCTTTTAGAATCTCCATTAGCTCATCGTCTTGCTCTGTGTTGGTCAAGCCACTCACAATCACGGAGTTTGGGACTTTAATGCCCTCAGCCTCAACAATATCCATGGTTGTGTTTTAAGAGTCGAAGAGTTAAACTCACTTGCACAATAGTCAATACTCAGCAACAGCACCACCTCCTGGCTGGCTTGCCACACATGGCTATGCAGATTGCTTGGAGCATTACATTAACAGCAGGAGCAATTCAAAAGCATGGAGCAGTCATGCTCTCACAATAGGGCTTTATTAGGGACACAATAAGGATTATTTTAGTAATCGAGAATTCTACAGTTTTTTCCATCGATTAATTGGGTGTACGGATAATAAATACTTTTTCTTTATTAAAGAGAAATACTAAACATACAAGATAAAATAAGACAGGTCTTTTAAAATGGAACAACTATTTTGTTTCCTTTGAAGAAAAAACATAATTTTATTGCTGAAATTGCATACATTAATATCTGTGAAAAGTAAACCCATTTAATACATTACATTGCCATATAACATTTCAAAATGCAATATAATACAAATGTATAAATAAGAAAGATTAATAAAATAGAAAGTGTAATTACAAAGGAAAACAACTAACTTCAGTTTATACCTGATGCATTTAGTTTATCTAAATTAGTTTGTTTCTTTTTTTTTTACTGTTAAATAAATGGTAATATATTTAGCACAGAGGCATACAAATTCATGAGCATCACACGTGTAGCACGTTAAACTGTGCAGTTCATTCACTCAGACATGCAGAACAGCCAGATCACATGTTTAAATAACAGGATTCGGCATCCACTAGTCCGCATCTCGTTTTATGGACTCAATGCAGCCGGAAAACAAGTTTTACTCCCAAAATAGACTAAAACTAATTAAAATAGCAGTCCACCATTTCAATAAGCTATCACTTATTTATCAGCATGAAAGTATGTGCAACCATGTGAACAGACTAAAATGGTGAATGGTGAAGTCTCACGGTGAATGCGTGAGACTTTAGAGCCCTGTAACATGTATGGAGTTTAGCGGGCTGTGGTTTAGTAATAACGTTACGTGGGGAAACGCGGTGCTCTGTGTGTACTCTAGTTAAATGGTTTAAACAAAGCTTTTATTAGCAATTATTGTTGCCTCGATGATTTTTCGTATTCTAATTATTCAATTTATTAGAGGAATCGTTTCAGCCCTATCTCACCATACTTCTATCCTTAAAAAAAAGAAACGTAGCTTTGTATGCTGTGGTAGGCTACATGAGACCAGTTTTACTGCGCTTATGCTTTTTGATGTCTTTATGTTGTTCAAATTGCTTCCATTGTTTACCTTATTTGTAAATCGCGTTGGATAAACCGTAATTGTAATTTGATGAGCCAAACAATCTGCAGATTTTGTTCCTGAAAACATTGATTAGCTTGTTCAGTTGTGTTTTTCTGGGTTAGGGCTAAATTTAACGGGAAAATTGATATGGCGAGCCAAATTTGAGTACCACTGATACAGAGAAAGACATTAATAATTAAGATTTTTCAACAGGATCATTTCAAAATTATGGCCCCCTTAAACAAAAAATGTGTTGCATAATCTATAGAGGTAATATCTACAAACAAGCAATTTCAGTAGCGGTTAACATGACCTCTTCATCTGTTAACAGTTAGTTTGGCCTGTTCGAACTGAGCATAATCTAGTTTTCTCTGTTTTGTGAAGAGCCTTCACAAGGCTCTTTTAATGGAATTAAATTCAGGGTTTATACCTCTTCATAATAGTCGAATGTTATATTTGATCATTCTTAGATGTTTTTAGCTTTTGGACCCATTATCCTGTTGGAGGATCAATGACCTGAGACACAGCTTTGTGACATTGGATTGAATACATTTTATGAATTCAGGATCAAACCCTGAGTTTAACTACCTTATTTGCACTGCCTTCTGGGCTGGTAGAGATATTAAGTGGGTAATACACAGTATGTCCTCAGAAAAGGTCATACAGAAACACATATTTTAATGATTAGTAGTCTTTATGATTAGAAAGTGCCTATTTGTTTTGCAGAGTTACGCTGGAATAAAAACGTTTTAAAAAATATCTAATTTTATAACGAAAATACCTCAGTCCCTCAGTGTGGTCCAAGTTGACTTTATTGCAGTCATTTTTCAGAGTGTTGCTGGTGCCTTACTGTTGTCTTTTACTTCTTCAGTGATTCTCATCCATGCTTCTCTGAGACTTCGCAGCATGAAGAACAAGTTGGAGAACAAAATTGAGGTCGTCGGCCTAAAGAAGACACCAATGGGAGTCATAATGGATCTCTTGGATCAACAAGAAGAAAAAATCAACAAAATCCAGGATTTCTTGGAGAGTAAGCTAAAAGATTGAGCATCAAAGACATAAATGTGTTTTTGTTTATTATTGTGAATATTCTCACAACAGAGATCCCTTTCTTACATACCAAAGTATGTTAAATCATCCATCTTTATTCCTTGGCCATTAATTTTAATGTATGAGAAAAAATCTATTTAATGGTGTTTTTATTTCTTGCTATGGTAAAAAAAAATATGTTCACATTCAGTCATTTTGCAGATGCTTTTATCCAAAGCATATTGCAAATGAGAGATCTTAACATTATGTCAATGAGCCAACAATAATTGCAGATTGGAAAGCTTAGTAAACTGTGTCTTGTTCTACATAGGAATAATAAATTTGTCACTGTGCATGCAGAGCTTGAAGATATGTTGTTTTTGTTTTCATTGAGAATGTTCATAATCATGTAACCTATATGAATCTGGAAAGGTATGGGCAATTGCAGAAGGCACTTAGAGATTTTTTGGGATTTTTAAATATATAGTTATGGTTTTAGATCCACTTTCTCCCTAGGACAATCACTCTTATGTTGCAAATTCATGATGTAATAAAAAAAAGTTTGTTTATGTCCCAATATGCCAATCTATATAATGCCATTGATAGGAATGGTTTTACTTAAAATTTTGTTCAACCCACAGGATTTGTCACTCTTAAATAAAAAGAGCCAAACAAGTTTTTTTAGTAAACAAACCTTTATATGCTTTTATTTGTTAATATATGATGATTTTGTAAGCCTTTATACATTTATTAACAATAATAAATATTGGGGCACCTAGCATCAGTAAAGTACCATTCCATTTGGCAGAAATCAGGCTTTTGAAACATATTAGTTAATTGTCCTATATTTTTTTTCCTATGTTTTTTCCCACTCTTCAGAAATGATCTTAGTGTTGCATGCACTTTGAAGATTTACATAATATGTTAATGATGATCACAATATTAAAGCCTGGGGATGGTGAAAGGTTTTGACAAAACATCTTTATAATCTGAAATATTAATTTTTATTTGCCACCTACATTAGGACTGCCGGTAATAGTTGAATTGGGTATGCAGATAATGCTTTAAGCATGTTAGCCTATACATTATTTGTGTCTGTAATTTGCTAAATATTTGTTTGTCATTTTATTGTTTGTCCTGCTCAAACATGCTATTTCATGTGTGTGTAATGTAATACTCTTTGTGTTGATCATAAACATTTTTATGATGCTTCAAATAGTTTTTGGCATGTGGATTTTAGGTACTGTCAATATATTTTGTAAGAGGTTGCAAAATGTCACCAAATGGACTTGTAGAAATAATTACAGATTTTTTTTAATTGACAGTGACATCTTAAGCCAAAATTAATTGCACTTTGTTGGGCTAAAAACGGTGTGTAATTTAACAGATCACTAGGTAGGCAACATAGTTTTGCTGACATTTTTGCACTACTTTTGTGTGCCATTGGGAAGAATTAATTTATATGTAGATGGTGGTTAGATTCATTTTCAGTTCCCTTGCAAGTATGTTTCACTAAACATTGCATCAGTGGCTGATGCTTTAGGAAAACATCCTTTCACCTGCAATTCTGAATTTTCACTGCATAGCACCAGTGAAGCACAGGGCAATTGCGTTCAAGCATAAATATTTTGCTTAAGGAATGCATCAAGTGTTCGAGACCCATAAAGATCCACCTCGCTGTCATGAAGAGTGAGGAGCCATATAGGAAGAAGCAATATCAGCCTGAGTTTACCCTGGCCATGTATCTCCCCTGTATTCTGAGTCGGGAGACAGCTAGATGGTTTCTTCAGTTGCCTCATAGGACAGTTTTGAGGGTGACACTGTGTCAATATAGGCCTTTATGCCTCTATTTATGTTATTTAAGTTCACACCAGTGCTGGCGATACACTATTTTGAGATTAATCTGCAGTTATTGGCACAACCTCTAACTCGGATAACCCTCGCATTTGACCTGAACCACTCCTCAAGCCCCATCCGACCCCCTTTGGATCAAGGTATTCGACGGGCAGAATATAACAGTGAGACTGCGACTGCATGTGACCGTGGCTCACGAGTCACCCTGGTTCTTCTTGACAGAAATTTACATATTTCATACAAACAATGTACATCATATTGAACACCCCAAAAATCAAGTTAATACATTTGTGACATGTTTTTTTTCAGATTAGCTTTCTTTTAGGTTCTTCTAAGCAAGTTTCTGAACAGAGGTAAAAATACATGATCATTGTAAGTTAATCAGGAAAACCCACCGGAGAAGAAATGAACATTCAATTATATTTAATGAGAATTTTTGCTTTTTCCATTTATAACATTAAAGTCATCTGCTCCAGAACAACACATTTATATTACATCTAATCAGATTTCAATCATGTTATACACTGAATAGGTTTTTTTCAGTTTGTCTGAAATATGCTTTATAACACTGCATCTAAATTGACTTTTTCAAGTGAAAATATGATTCAATATCAATAAAAATACCCCCACGTCACAATCTGTATTAATACGTAAAAATTGGAGGTTCAACACGGTATGACAATTGTCATGAAAAATAAAACAACATAAGTGAAACATTTATGAAAAAAAATGAAATTGGGACTTATTTAACAGGATTGTTAATAGTTAAAAAATCCTGTTAACAGAATTATTTTCCCAAAATAACTGTACCTTCGACAATCAAAAAATGAATGGCATAGAGATTCCTCACAACTGTTACAAAAGAGCATCCCTTGCCAATGTCCAAAAATTGTGAGAATAAAATATTAGTCGGATATATTTGATGCAGAATCTGTAGAATTTCCATTAGTTCATTAAAAACACAAAATCTGTATGATAGCAACCATGACTTTCTCCAGTTAATAGGCCTATCATTCACAATAGCATGGAAATAATCCCTCTTGGAATACCTTTCTTTTTCTGATGAATTACTGGTCTGATATCTTTATTTGTCTCATTTATAAGGAAATTACAATCTTGTTCCACAATCAAGTACTGTTACATACGTCATAGGAATTCCACGCGCATGCGCAGACCACATTTCACCCCAGCAGGACCAGGGCTGGTGAGAATAAATTTATTATCTGTTCACCTTCACTTTATACACATTTCATGACGGAACGTTATAGATCGCTATAAACAAATATTTATTTGTGTTCTTGATTCGTTGTAGATTGACCGCATTTACCGTGTTTTTTCCACATAGGCTGTGGATGTCTTGTAATTAAAAATTGGCTTGAACATCACCGTTTTCTACATCCATTCGTTTTACCCGTCAAATTGTATCGAAATTATAGGTCCCTTGTAAAAAGTCAGTCATTTAAATAGTCTTTAGAAGCGGAATTAAATAATTAAATAGATGGTTCGCCTCTTTTGCGGTGTATATAGCACAAGAAATTGGCATCCGCCATTTTATTTTGCTTTATTTAGGTAGATGGGGAAAGGGATGAGCTCCGGCACTATCACCATGCGTTTATGGATTGTGCATCATCACCAGCGTCTTCATAAATGTATGGATACGCATCATTATCACCATCGGTTTATGTGTTTACCCTCATTTTCATTTCCTATTCGTCCAAAGCCAGTTTATGGGTAAGTATAATTAACATCCATCATCAAAAACACAATCTTTATTTAATCTATACATCGGTATATCGGTAACATCTATTTAATGCAATCCTCGTTTTGTTGGTTATACATGATCATCACCGTTCATTTATTTATATCATTATTATCAGTTTGGAAATTAATACAAAAACGGCAACCTTAAACAAGTTGCTTACCTTAGTTATTTACGGAATTGGATGTGTTTAGTTAAACCGTAATAGAGTAGCATACCTCAGAGATTATATATTTTGTAGGCCAGGCCGAAAGTTTGCGCCGTACTGGATTTTCCCAGTAGGCTTTTACAAAATTGCATAAAAATAAACTCTGTGATTAACAAAGGTCCTGTCTATCAAGATAATGTTTACAAATTAACACAACATTTGCTATTTTTAACCCCTTAATACAATCACCAGAAGTAAAAAGCTAACATAATATGCCTTTTCCATGGACGCTAGGGGGCATATCAGGTTCAGTGTTAGTTCTGTAAAGACATTTACAGCAATGTACTCGAGTGCAAATGCAAAGAGAGACTAGACAATTGTTATCCAATCAACGAAAATGCAGCAGCATTCTAAAGCACAATTTTAAACCGAGGATTTCTGAATTTAATTGCCTTTGTACTTTTTGGGTCTTTTCAAAGCAGTGCTTATTAATATTATAAATAAAACTTTAAACACTGCTTGGAGAGAAACATCCTGAATAAAAAAAGGGATTTCAAGTTGTGCTTTAGTGCTTGTGTGTAAATGTTCTGCCTTCGACCTTAATGCCAATCACACAATGTTTTTAAGGTTTTTTCCCCGCTAATCTCACTCATTTTGGGCGTGACATAAAATGACACGTCTCTCTGTCAGGTCAGGGTTGATGGATCTGACACGAGTTCAGAGGTCCAGTGTCAGACTTCGAATGGCTTTTCAGACATTTATTTCCGGGTTTGAGGTGGGAATATCTGAAATCCCATGGAACGCAGCAAAAGTGCCCCATTCCTTTAGGGAGATACTATTTGTCCCCCATACAATGACACTTTGACTTGGGGTGGCAAAGTACCATCAACATGTAAGAAGTGCCGGTACGCAAGAAAAAGTGAAGGTACGCCAACGATTAAAATAGAGATACCGTAGCATAGGTTACCGGTGCATACCGGGCAGGCCCACTTCAAGCACTGGGAAAACAATTTGTCAAGTGACTACTACATAGAGTACTTCAGAGATTAGGAATTTTTGTATGCAAACCCCAGAAGCGAGTTACCATTTTTGCCCTTTCGGTTCCGTCTCCCAAAAGTCTTAAGGTTAATTGAATGGGTTTTGGTAAATCGCCTGAAATAAGATCTGTGGTTAACAAAACCTGAAAATATTTTCAGGTTTTAATCTATGACATGAAACACACTGGTTATAACCCGCTCCAATTTTTTAAAGCCTTATTGTGTCTTTAAAAAAGCGGTTGCTAAATGCGACTTCTTCCTTTAATGGGGATGTTACACGTCATTGCATATAAATCCCACAAATAATGCAACATGGGCACAAATCTCTAAAAACGTTACTCAAAGAGTACATTACATGATATCAGGAATATTATATTTCACGCATAATGCATAATGTTGCCATGTTTGAAGGTAAGCAGTCTGCTGAGATGTAAATCCGAAGGTGAAAGTTATTGGCTTGGAAAAAAGGGAGTCGACTCTGAAGCACACAAACGAGTCGTCTCAAGTCCCATTCGCTAACCGCCACGGATTTATGTCAGTACATATAGTCCCCAACAAAAAAAGCGTATGTCCAATAAAAACATGTCTCAAAAAGCCTACTACAGTGTACACAGCTAAATTTAGTTAATCTAAGTGTAAGTAGGAAGGCTTTTTTATTTCATATATATGTGACCCTGGACTAGGGCTGCAACAACGAATCGATTTAATCGATAAAAATCGATTACTAAAATAGTTGGCAACGAATTTCATTATCGATTCGTTGTGTCGCGCGACACGGAGACGTTTGATTATAAAAAAAAAACGTTATTTGAGCGCGGAGCGAACACACTCGGTCTCTCTCGCGCACTGATGCTAGCAGAGTTCGGCGCCTCATAAACAGGGCGGAGCAAAAATTACAAAAAACGAGCGGAGGAAAGATACATGGCGGAGGCAGAGAAATCCGCGCGACCAAAGTCATCCAATGTGCGGGAGCATTTCACACTAAATAAACAGAAAAAGTGTGTTAACTGCAAAATATGCAAAAGCGACATGGCGGGAGCACCACGGCAATGATCCAGCACCTGAAACGCAAACGTGTTGGAGGCTTTGATGAGAAAAAAGGGAGTTCAACAGCAGGTTAAGTCACTACAGAATCCTACTTATGTTCCGTTTTGAAGTGAGGAACGTAATGTCCCTGGTGCGGATGTTTACTCGTTATCCAGCTTGACTAGCATGACAAGTTAGCGTTAGCTCGTTAATAACAGAAGTAAAGCAGGGGTGGTATAGGTACTTTGCACTTTGCATTGAAAGAATAAAGACACGTTTTTATTCACTCGCCTTTTTTAAACCATTCATTTATCAATCTGTTGTCATGTATAGCTACACTGCAAAAACAGCTTTTCTTACTTTGTAATTTATTTCTCGTTTCCAGTCCAAGTATCTAAAAAAAAATCAAGATTACTAGACAAGAAAAATGGCATGAGAAAATTAATTGATGCTTAAAACTTCTGTTTAAAATTATATCTCATTAAGATTATTTTTCGTACCCCATTGGCAGATACTATTGCTTGTTTTAAGCAAACAATCACTTCATTTTGAGGTGTTTTTTTCAAAAACAAGACATCATTTCTAATGCTATTTCATGTGTCTAGTAAATGTTTCTTGATTTAAGATTCTTTTGATATTTGGACTGACAACAGGACAAAACTACTAAGTTAGAAAAGCAATTTTTGCAGTGTATATTCTGTGCTTTGTCCCATATAGGTTATTATTGACAAATATATTTGTGTGTGTTGTACTTTTTAATTTAATTTGAAAGTTTTTTTATAGCACTCGGTCATCTTAAGCTTTGTTAAAATGTGGTGTATAAATGAAGCTTGCACTTACTACAATGATAGTAATAATTTAATGAATAAGCTTCAAGTGAACTTGAGAGAGAGTGTGTGTGTGTATCAGTGTGAGAGTTTGTGAGTGTGTGCGTCTGCAAAAGTGTGTGCATCTGCGAGTGTGTGCGTCTGCAGTGTAGTGTAGAGAACAAGTTCTGACATTCAAACAAATCCTGTCAAATTTTCTGATTTTTATTGTTTATAAATTATTTATTGTTCTGGCAGCTCAGGTGGCACTCTATTTAAAAAAAAGTCTATATATTTGGCAGATGTAAAGCATACATGTGTATGTTTTTTGTGTTAGTCCAATTTTATTTTATTATTATTATAACAGCTCAGGAAAGTTCAAGGAGCAACATGTTTTTGCAGTTTCTAAAGATTTTAGTTCTGATTTTGAATAAAGGGTTGGAAATGAATGCTTTTCTTGGTTTATGTTTTTATCCGATTCATCGATTAATCGAAAAAATAATTTATAGATTAATCGATTATTAAAATAATCGTTAGTTGCAGCCCTACCCTGGACAACAAAACCAGTCTTAAGTAGCATGGGAACATTTTTAGTAATCGTTAGAAATACTTTGTAGGGGTAAAATTTACAGATTTTTCTTTTATGCCAAAAATCATTAGGATATTAAGTAAAGATCATGTTCCATGAAAAAATTGTATACATTTCCGACTGTAAATGTATAAAAAGTTAATTTTTGTGAGTGGATGGTGATTTTCTCAATATTTTGCTTTTTTTGCACCCTCAGATTCCAACTTTGTAAAAAGTTGTTGTTCCGCCAGATAGTGTCCTATCCTAACAAACCAAATATCAATAGAAAGTTTATTTCTTCAGCTTTCAGATTATGTAAAAATTTCTAATCCTTAATACCATTTGATAGTCAGTCAAGAAATAAGGTAAGAATAACTTTGCGTTAAGATAGCGGCCATTGAAAGCGTCAAAAATCGTTCTGGCCGCCCTGCCAACAACACTGTAGAAAGAGTCTTGGGCGCACTGACGCTCTGACGTAGATCGAAATCTTATCTTGTATTTAAAGGGGCCGCAAAGCAAACAAGATTGTTGATCTTGTGCACACTAACCACAATAATTGGTGGAAAGAGCTTATTGTAGTTAATTGTTTGGTAACGAAATAATATTCCGCAGCAGTAACTCTGTTTCGCATGCTATGGCACTAAAGTCAGCTTGAAATTCCCGCTTATTTACAGAAAATGTATAACGTTAATGCACATCATCAGCAACTCACCAGGAACACAAACAATCTAAGACACCTTGCTCCAAGCATCATTTTTTTTATTAATGTCCCTGTACGCAAACAGGGAGGCGTCATATATGATTGGTAAACCCGCTACATCAATAATCACCTCTCCTCCATTTTGCTTGGGAACTAATGTGGTCGGAACCAAAGTTTACAGGGCCGCGTTCTTTGGAATCCACCCAAGTGGTGGACTTCTATGCCGAACCGCGTCATAGCTCATTACCATAAAGTTGACCTGTTTACAACTCTCCTTGATGCCCTCAAAGGGCCAAGACGCGCCGCGCCGAACCAGTGCGGCACTAACTTCTGGGTTGGCATTCAAAAATACAATATCCCTGCACCGCTCCATTTACTGTATTTTTTAAACATGCTTGGGCTTGACCTCAGTCAGAAAGGGAAGCAATGTGATTGGTGCAAAATGCTAGTGCAGTCAAGCTTAATCTATTATTAGGTCAGAGTGAGCTTGAAAATATGGCTCTCACACCAAATCTTTGAACGCTGGCATTTTATTTGTTATTATTATTTTTAACTATTCATATCATTGTGCTGCATATATTAGTTTTCCATACAAACAACTAATACCAATCCATGTAAGATCAACCTTTCAATTGAAATGACTCCTGTGTTATCATGATGTACTCAGTTTCTTAGTTGTCAGCAGTACTGAGTGGAGTGTTGTCATGAGTGCCAAAGAGGACCCGGATATTCTGCCAAATATTGCAGCTGCATCATCTGAAAGCAATGTCTCTCACATGCCAGATAACAATTCTCACCAGCAGAAAGTGCAGGACACTACAACAATTGTGTTACCAGGTGCTTATTTTAATAGAACGAATGACTCTTACTTTCAGCTGATCTTATCCATGAAATAATTTTTATTTAGAATTTTTATTTTAAAAGAATATTAGATTTGATTCCAAACATTTCAGTGCTTAGGCTCAGTACATTTTATTTGCCCAAACAAAAACCTTTCAGTAAATTGTATTTACCAGAGAGAAACCTTTTGGCTTTTCCCCCATAGCCTTTGCTCATCCTTTAAAAAAAGCTGAGTTGCCTCAAAATGCAGGCATGACTATTAAAGGAATCAGTGGAATCAGTGAACTAGATGCTGCATCACTGACTGCTCCGGTTGGAGGGACCATTGTGCATGTTCTGGGCTGGAAGGAGAGAATGGCCATACTGCCGGCAAGCAAGTTAAAAGTGAGAAATGTGTCCTTTAGACATAATTCTGTTGTTTTTAGGATCAACAAGTTATTTTATACATTTGCATAACAGTAGAACAAGATCTTTGAGAAAAATCTGCTTAATTTGATGAATACTTTACGCAATGTGTATTATTTACTGTATTATTTTTTGTATTATCATTGCATACCTAACAAAAAACTTTTCTACTCGTTGCAGTTTTGTGTTAATGAGAGTGCATCACTGGAAGTGTTAAGTGAAGGGAAAACCATCTCTTCTAACCAGACCACTAAAGAATCTCAGACAAAATCAGCAAATTTAATACTCAAACAAGTTAAAGAATCAGGTAATTATTTAAATGCACCAATACGGTTGTATTGTCTAATTTGGCTTAATGGTTTTTTCCTGGATAGATATTTGATACAGGCCATCCAGAGCTTTTAATATTTAAATCGTGACTGTATGTCAAATTTGTCAGGTTGAATAAGTTTATTATTTTCAAAACAATTGCAATTACAGATATCTCAGCTGATGGAAATGGCATGTCTACTGCTTCTGCAGCGGCAGATAGACTACAGAGAGCACATATGGAAGTCCAGGACAGTCTGGTTCATAGGAAATGCGGGATAACAGTAAAACGAAGCTACCCGGAGGAACTACGCAAGGAGCCAAGTTACCCAGACGAACTACGCAAGGAGCCAATGTCTGAAAAGTAAATAAGAGGTTTCCTCATCTGTTGTAGCCATCCAAGTATCATATAATGGTTGAAAAAAAACAACATATGGTGGTTAGGTAGGTTTTGAAGCACTGTAGCTGGTCCTGAGCTGGTTTAAACTGGTCCCTAACCAGCACATGACCAGCTTAAACCAGCAAATGACCAGCTTAAACCAGCTACCATTTTCAAAACCTACCTAACCAGCATATGCTGTTTTCTCAACAGGGATTATCTGAATGGATTTGCCAGAAAAAAATGACAAAGCTGCGTTGCATGACCGTATACAACTGTATATCTGCATAGCATAGCTGATCAGTTAATTGACCCACGGGTTAGCCCCGCACCCCTAGATACTGTTGCTACCTCGGACAAGCAGACAAGCAGAGTTACGATTGCAGCTGTCAGTGTGAAAACCTTGTCCGAATATGTTTTTGGTGCATTTTGGAGACATTTTCGTTGAAGAGCATTCAAATGCCATAGAGGGATATATAAACGATTTTAAATTAAATATGGTGGTCAACAAGATTAATTTGGAAGTGAGGGTTTACAGATCAAAATGCAAGTGAGAGAAGCGGTGAAAGAAATAGCCCGCCCACTCGCCAAGGAAAAATAAGAAGACCCAATTATCAAAATTTGCTTCACTGCGTCAAAATTGGCGGTGCTGTGGGCCTGCAACTGCAACTCGTTACTGTTGCGATGGTGAGAGAAGTTGAGGTGTGTTTGTTTGTTCACACCATTTCAGTGATGGATGTTATATAAACGGTGGATATAATGCTGGATTTGGAGATCGTTTGAAACTGATAAATTGCGCGGTCCAAGTCCTACAAGATGCCGACATTAACTGCATGCGGTAATTCAAACTAATGCAGCGTTTACACCAAACACTAATTAAGCGATTTGCGTAAATTACATAAAAAAACAGTGCATAGACGCAAACTCGCTGCAAGCAATGGGAATGATGCGAATCGGGCGGCTCGATTGTTGCGAACGCGCCTTAATCTCATCTTCCGCGAAGGTTGAAAATATTTGTCGGATCGTGTCACTCACGTGAAAATAACTAACTTTTCACCCAAGCATTAAATACCATGGAATGCGCTTGTTTGTGATTGGTGTGAACCCAGCATAAGTCATATGTCTGTGTTTTTTTGGCAATCGGCGAATACGTGCATAATGTAAAAAATGCGAAGGGATTAATGTGATGATATACTATGTTCTCGACTGCTCGTGCTGTAGTTCCGTCCCCCCTGCCTGCCTCCAGCAGCTCTTCTTTTTCCGGAAATAATCGTACAGCTTCTAGTAATTCAGTTGGTAAATTGTACATTTGATCTGCCTATGAATAATTACAGTATGCATTGGTTCTAGAGGTACTCTAATTCGCTAGTTGCACAAGATGGCCCCGTTCAGCAGACTAATTTCTGGTCGTATTACACTGTATGGTATGGGAAAAGGAGGGTTTTTGGCCGGCAAGTAAGGGTGTTTTAAGCCAAAACAACTCTATAGCGTTATATGACCGGGAATTAGTCTGCTGACTCTGCCATCAAAGTTAACCGGCACCATCTTGTTCAACTAGCCCATAGCATCAGTCCCTGAATCAAAAAAATCTTGTTAAATTGAACTAAAAATGTCTCTTTCTTTGCTTTAGTCCTGCAAGTGTTGAGAGCATTGCGACTGCTCTGCTGACCTTTAATGAACATGAAATTTTGAAGCCTATAAAGAAGAGGAAGAGGAGGGAATACAACAGCCTTTCGGAAGAAGACTCAGATAATGAAACAATGGTGTGATTTTTTTTTTTTACATCACCAATTAACATTGTGGTTGATGATTTGATACAATTACATTTACTTCATGTATTATCACTTTAAAAACACTTTTGTAATTCAAGGAGGAGAAATTTGAGACTGATGGCAGATCAAACAAAGGTAGGTTACTGTATTTTATATGAGACTATTATAAAGTCTCTTTTATATTGTTCACCCCATAAAGAAAATTCTGTCATCATCTAATCAACCTCTTGTCATTCCAAACCTGCATGACTGTCTTTCTTTCGCAGAACACAAAATTAGATATTTTCGAGAAAGTTGATATCCGAATAGCTCCACTCTTCATTCACTTCTATCGGGTGCTGGAGTTGTTTGGTAAACAACATTCTTCAAAATATCTTCTTATGTGTTCTGTGGAAGAAAGACAGTCATACAAGTTTAAAATGACAAGAGTGTGAGTAGATGATGACAGTTAACCCAAAAATTGAAATTCTATCACTTTAATAGACAAAAGATTTCACACACTTGCACTGAGCACACATAAGGTGACATAACTATATAAAACATTGACACTTGTCAAGAGCCAAATGCTGAGAATCTTGCCAAGTTGGAAGGTATCCTTTTAGAAATAATACATGCTTTCATTCACAATGTCTGACCCTTGAAGATGTAAACAAAGTGAGAGATTCCATTGAAAGTCCAATAATGAAATCAGACAGTTAAATATTAAATTTTATTGCAGTGGAATATATACATTTTCATTAATAGTAAGCATTAAGCTATAAGACATAAGTAACAAATTGATGATTTTGCGCCAAGTGGCTGCTATGTGCTGTTTGATTAGACAAACCAGACAATAGCGAAAATAAAAAAATTTTCATTAATATACAATCATACATTGCAAAATACATCCTACTGGCTAGTAAGAAATCTTCACACTTGCCATGAATGTGTATATATAAACAGTTTATTTATGGACCTGCATGCAGTTATCTGTTACACAGCAGATACTGTAGTTCTTAAGCAGGGTATATTGTGTATGTGATTATAATATGGTCATTTTCTAGGTACAGCAGAGACTAAACTTGAATCATTGTCGTGGCCACAGTATCTAGAAGAACAGAAAGCTATGGCTGCTCCAGTCCGACTCTTCCAAGAGGTTTGACCACTTTACTTCACAACAGAAAGTAAACATTTGTTGCAAAATGTAAGGTTTCAGTTGCAATTGTAACCCTGGTTCCCTAAATAGGGAAGGAGCATGAGGGAGTGTGGTTCAGTATCCACACTCTCTTTTTCATGATTCTGTATTCAGGAAACCAGAGCTGCATAAATCTTATACATTCCCTTTCATAGACTTAGTTGATAGCTGTCAAAACTATGAAAGCTGCAAACCACTACAGTATTAGTCCATGAAACAATGCAAAGACTGTGAACTGTGTATATAAGGGGGGGATCTTGGTGTGTAGCCATTTTTGCTGTGTGACTGAAGCCTGGCTCGGGTTATATGTTGCCACTAGAGGGCGTGACAGTACCACGTAAGGGTGAGCTAGTAGTAGAGCCAGCAAATGGTATGCATGTAATTTTATTCCAGAGTTTTCAGTAAAGCACGTAACTACAGTTTAATCCAGAGTCTTTATTTGAAAGTAATGACAAGCTATATACTGTACTGTACATTTCGACAGTATACCCTGACCGGCCACTTTAGTAGGTACACCGTGCAACACAGTTGCACTCTCTTTTGGCTTACGTTTTTGGCTTAATTCTTCATGTTTGTCAGCGGTTGAAATCACATCAAACACACATGAATTTGTCACTGCACATAAACTGAACATGTATGATGCAAGAATGAAACTGCACAAGAAAGACTGTGTGATGTTATATTTTCTTGTATTTGGCTAAGCAGTTGTTGTGAGTATTGGATCTGCTGGAAAATTAGTTTATTGAAGGTGGTTTGAGTAGCTTATTTTTGCACATTCATGATACAAATGTCCTGTTCCTCTATATTCCATAAACCGGTTCACAATATTGAACTGACTCAAACTTTTGCTTTGTGTTGATGACACAAGCCGCGCAGCTTAAGTAGCACATCCATCTTAATAACAACTGAATAAGTTGGTTAAACGAGCAGTCAAAATTTGTCGAGGAGTTGGAGGAGATACAGGAAAAATATGCTGGATGCTTGCTTTTCCTTTTTTCCTCTAGTATAAAGGTTACCTCGAGGCACTTTGTCAATGCAATCTGGCCAGTTTTTCTCTGTAGTGTCAGCTACTGACACAGCATCAAGTATATCTATGAATGGATCATTCATTTAATGACCTTTTCGATGTAGCTGTGATGTTTTATTACATCACAAAAATTATTTTAATGAAGGGTAAATTTGACTAGTATTTGAATTAAAGATTTAAAAGTTGTCTTCTTTTTTAATGTGATTATATATCAACTGTCTAGACTCAGAGGGTTCCCATTTTTAAAAACAACTTCAGACAGGGTATGAAGTTGGAGGGCATCGACCCGCAGCATCCTTCAATGTATTTCGCCCTTACAGTGGCTGAGGTGCTGTATGACTTCTTATTATCACATTTTAAGCACATTTCACATTTTGTTTTAAAATTTAAATTACGTTGATGGTCATTTTTTATATATAATTGTTTCTAGGTTTGTGGCTTTAGATTACGTCTTCATTTTGATGGCTATTCTGACTCCCATGACTTCTGGGTTAATTCCAATTGCCCTGATATTCACCCTGCTGGATGGTGTGAAAGCACAGGACACAAGTTATATACTCCAAAAGGTGAATTGTAAAACAGATTCTGTTCAGTTCTGATTCTAATATCTAATATGATGATTTTTAAAATATCAAGTCAAGTATATACTTTTCTACATTTGAACATGTCTACTTTAAGTTTAAAAACATGAAAAATCCACTTGAGACAATGTATTACAATAATAATACATTTCTATTCAGTAAATGTTCATAATCTTGCAATATGACCATTATTTTGATCTTACTGTCTTTCTATTGTAGAAAATAATACAAATACAGTGCAGTATAATTAATATGAAACACTCATTATACTATGACCTCCTTTCGATGAATAGCTTTGTTGGTTATTTAACAATTTTAAGTCACTTTTTGATAAAAGTGTCTGCTAAATATAAATTGTTTGAAATATTGCATATACCTCAAAGATGCCTGATGATTCTGACCATGTACATTTCATGTTTATTAAATTGTATTAGATAAGGGATAACAATAAAAGCAAAGACAAAGAAGCCCAAACTTGTTCACTGCACCATAAAAAAAATTCCATGGCCAGAAATAGTATTTAACTGTTTTGTAGGAGTTGTGTGCTGAGAGACTGTTTTACTGTATATTCTTGTTATGCACTATATATTCTTATCTACTTTTTTCTTGCAGGATGTAAAGAGGAAGAGTTTTCTTGGTCTAACTATCTTAAAATCACCAGATCACAGACTGCCCCAAAGGAGTTGTTCTTCAGCACAATCAAAGTAAGTCATAACAGGCGAAACATAACAACTTCATCAAGGTGTGGTTCGAATTCCAGAGAAAACAGCACGGTGCCTACTTTGGATAAAATCACCTGTAAGATTAAACATTCATTGCAGCTACTGGCAAATACCTTTTTTTTGTCATCATACAGACAGAAACTGATTGTGGATTTGAGGTGGGGATGAAGTTAGAGGCAGTCGACCGCATGAATCCTTCTCTCATCTGTGTTGCCACAGTAACAGACAAAGTAGGCATCCGATTTCTGGTTCATTTTGATAACTGGGATGACACTTATGACTACTGGTAAGTTACAGCAACAACTCAGGTAAGCTTTGTCCTTGCCATTGCCTTTATAAATTATAGACTTCAGTTTCTTCTTCATTTCAGGTGTGATGCTCACAGTCCATATATTCATCCCATTGGCTGGTGTCATGAAAGGGGCCTCCCTCTCACACCTCCACAAGGTGACAGTCTGTCTGATTAAGTCTGCCAAAGTAGTCAATATACATTTAGTTTTATATCTAAATGAGGACATATCACACACACACGTCTCTGGTCTCTCTTTCTCTGGTGGTGGTAGTTAATACGTTTTTTTTTATACCATGGTCTGTCTAAATACCTGATTTTGATTGGCTGGAAGGTGTGCATTCAAGTTACATTTACATTTACATTTAGTCATTTGGCAGACGCTTTTATCCAAAGCGACTTACAGGGACAACTTATTACAGGGACAATCCCCCTGGAGCAACATGGAGTAAAGTGTCTTGCTCAAGGACACACTGGTGGTGGCTGCTGGGATCGAACCAGCACCTTTGATTTACCAGTTCAGTGGTTTAACCCACTAGACCACCATCTCCACGTTCCAGTCAGTTTGATCATTGTTTGAAATGAATGCGCTGCCTATAATGTAAATATATCACACAGATGCACACACACAGATCGGAGATTGCACTGCCACTGCTCATAGAAACGGCACTGAAACCCAGATGCCTCGCAAGCCGGGACTGGGACTAAACAATGTCCCTGTGATGCATCACAATTCGACTACTTATACTATGCACTAAAGTATGTACGCTTTCTGTTATGAAAAAGTATATACATTATAGTGCATAGCACTGGGACATACTAACACAAAATAGAAGTGGTTGTTTTTGCCTAAATGTCACTGTGATGATTAACTGTCACAAACGGCAAAATACAGATCTTCTTTGGATTGAACTATTTATTACTTCATTATTTCTTACGTAATGATTACAGTATCACATTTACAGTTACATTTATTAATTTAGCAAAGCAACTTTTGAGTCGTAACTGACAAAAAAAATGTCAATTGCACTGTAAACATCAATAACAACTTCAACTTGTATTTAACTTGACAAATGACCATGGTATAAGCAGGATAATCTATGGCTAGTTGTGCATTTAAGGATTTATTTTTTATTTTGGGCCTTTTTGCCTTAATTGATACAGTTCAGTGGGAGAGAGGACAGGAAGCGAAGTAAGGGATAGAAGGGGGACAGGATTGGACCTCGAGCCGGGACTTGAACTCATGGCATCCGGAGCGCAACCGCGCCACATATCAGAGCACTGACCACAAGGCCATCGGCTCAGACAATTTAAATTATGTTTGATTAACAAAGTTTGGGAGAAAAACGTGCAAATAATTACGCAGCTGCCAGCCATTATGTCTCTCGTCCATTCCAAACCAAGAGCAAACCCTATGAATAGTTAAATCACCTCACCTCTGTCACATTTTGCATTATCCCTCCTCCACCCTGACTTCTCACTTTTAAACCCTCTATTTACGGTGGGGAAGCGCTACGGGCTCGACCAAACACTGAGATCACAGCCCTCGCCCCTGACAAAGGGGAGAATGCTCTGGGTCCGGGGAAGGACACCGACCCCAGTGCCTTCTTCCTGGACTGCACGCCAAATACACTTACAAATTCTCTGCTTAATTAAACTGCCGCCTATTTTAATTATTTGCTAAGATGAACTCGTTTAAGAATTTTGATGCACTTTGTGGAGGCAACCAACCTCCGCAATCCTTTAATGCACAATAAGCATTGGATTGTCCCTATCATATATAGCATAGAATAGGATGGCAATTTCTATGTGTAATTTGGGTGCGTTTTTTGAAGTCCCAAACCTAGTTACATTATCTCAGGTACTAATTGCTTCAGAATTTTTCCCATGTGCTGTATTTACTCAAGTATAACTGTATTTTATACAACACTTGCTGAAAATAATTGTCCCCTATTAGATTACCCTGACCCTGATGGATTCTCCTGGGAGAGATATTTGGAAGAGACAGGCTCAACTGCAGTTGCCCCTGAATCATTTGTAGTGGTCTGTTAAATATTTTACTCATCAAAAGGCACATACAGTAATAGGCCAATATAGTTTACATGTATAGTTTATCATGACATGAACATCACTAAATGAAACGGATATATGTATAAAATCATAGTGACTTTTTTTACTTGATGAACAAAGATAATTTAATTAAGACATGTCCTGGAGTAAAACATAATTGGGGCTAAATGGCCATACCTGCTTTATGTGTTTGTGTAGCGTCCTCCTCATGGCTTCCAGGTGCAGATGAAATTGGAGGCAGTGGATAAGAGATGTCCAGGGCTCATCCGTGTAGCTACAGTTCAAGAGGTGGACACTTACAGAATTAAGGTATTCAAAACTACTTCATTAATAAAAGAGTAGCATTACTAGGTGCAAGCAGCACTAAGGTCATGGGTTGGTTCCCAGGAAACACAAACACGCTAAAAAAAAACGCACTTTGAATTGCAATGGATTACAGCATCTGATAGACAGATGAAACAGGCAGGGAAACAGATACCGTAATACCCCAGGGGTGGGCGTCCTGGAGGCTAGTAGAGGTGGGCTGGCCATCTCTGCAAGGGGCCGGTTGCCGACTCCTCCCTGGCTCCCAGCCCTGCCTGCGCCAACTTGGCTAGGCCCTGGTGCTCTTTCACCCCTCCACCGGCTCTGCCCTGGGGCTCTGCTGCCCCGCCACCGACTCTGTCCTGGTTTCCAGGCCCTCTGCCACTACACGGGCCTGGCCCGCCGTTCCACCTCGGTCTGGAAGCCACTCCTTAGTAGTTTATCGTCTTTTTAGCTCGCTTCCCCTGTGTGTATATATAGCCCTTGAGTTTCCTTTGTTCCTTGTCCGTTATTGCTTACTGTTATGTTTGTTTCAGAGTGTATTCCTTGTGTTCAGTCTGTGCTCTTGTGGAATTTCACTGTTTTATGGAATAAATAGACTTTACTGCATTTGGATCCAGCTCTTCCCTGTATCTCTGCTTCAATCATAACAACAGTATTGAAATATCCAGTGCAATTTTTATTGCATTTGTTTCGCCGCATATACACGAGAAGTGACAGGAGGCAAACAATTTTCTATGATGAATCGTTGTGTATTGCTGTCTTTCTAATTCCTATTGTGTCGCTACATGTCTGGTGTGAACAGTATAATGTAATAGTTGCACAAAAACTTTTTTTTACTTCAATAAGACCAATTTGTATGATTGTAATTTGTAAATTGTAATTAGCCATAACAATTTCTGTTTATATATTTTAGTTTGACAATTTATATTTATCTTATTTTTATTATAATCAAGTTGGTCTTAAGGCCCCAGTTACACTTGCTTTTTGCTCCATTGACTTCCGTTAATATGCATGCGACAGACCCGAAATGCAAGCCCATCCGAAGATATTTCGCTGCGTAGCAAAGTTAAAGTTTGGTGAACTGAATTCATGAAACCAAAGATTGAAACATCACAATGTGACATCTAGGTACAGAAATGTAAAAGATGGAGGCATCCCTCCTGCCCATTTTTGCAGCACCATCCGAACAAATTTTACATGCTCAAAGTTTTGTCTGACCACGGGATAAGTCTTTTCTTTCATAAAAGTAAAAATACTTTGGGCCTACCTTGCGTTTCCATTTGCTCGTTGTTGTACTACATTTACCAATAAATACATAAATATTTTATTTGTTTTACACCAGTGGTCTCTGTCAGTAAAAAACAATATATGCTACATAATAACAGCCCAACAACATATCCCCTTTTTATTATTTTATTTGGCACCAATATCAGGATGAATGCAGTTATATTGCATACCGCGCTATTGAACCACACAATCACTGCACGGGGAATTCCTTCACCGCGACAGCCCGAATACAACAATAAACATTATCATGTTATTTAAGCCATACTTATCTCTAGATAGAAAGCAACATCTGCACTTGACAAAATATTTAGCACGGCCTTGAACAAGAAAATTCTGTTATCAGTTAAATATGTAATTAATGTCGCAGAAATCATTAAATGCAACTTTTTTTGTGCATGTCAACACATAAATTGAATGTTTTAAAGGTCTTATGAACTGTGTTTGTTTATTGTTTAATACTGTTGTATGAGGTTATGATTTTGCGTGATTTTTACATTAAAAAATATCAGAAATCAAGAAGTATCGCTCTGTTTTAATGGGCATGCCGCATCAACTTTGTAAGTAACCAACCACCGCTTTGATTGGATGGCTGTTTGCGTAGTAATCACGAAGGAATCCTCTGAGAAATTTAGTTAAGATAACTTTAACTGCACCTGTGTAACTTCAGAATTGACGAACCAGTGGGCGGGGCTAGAAAAGTAGTGGTTGATATTTTTCTGTGTAGGCGGTGTTTAACCTATAGGTGCATTCCAGAACCTGCCGTTCAATGGGCCTGTTGTCAATAACAGATGTCATCTCAGTAACAAGGGTGTTTCAGTTCTAACACTTACATGATGTTCATGTGAATACGGTTCCCTCTTATATAACAAAAGCTTGGGTTAAAATTGTGATTTTAATTCATGCATCCTTAAAGACAAATTAATATTCATTTGTTTGTGTTTGTTGAAACTTACTTACTTCAATTAACATTTTTCAAGATAGAAGCTTATAATTCTAAGCAGAAAGTATTTTTTTTAGAATAAGAAGGTTCTAAGACGCTCAAGACAAAAAGGCCCAAAGGCATCAACAAAATCGAACAGTATGCACACCATAAAAGTTATCTTCCCAATGCTTTGGCGTATTAAACTTGATATGTGTCCTACCAAACTAGATTATTTTAGTTACTGTGCCATCTACATGTATCTGTCTTAACTGATGAACAACTGTATTATAATTTAAACCTTTTTACCTATGTTTTTTATTGGTTATCAGTAGGGTGTAACGATACACTCCGCTCACAATTTGGTACATATCTAGATTCTGGGTTCACGATACACATCTCGATATTTTGAACAAAATTGAAAATTGAAATTGAAATTCAAATAACATTTATTTTCAAACTGTTTTTGTTGCAAATACAACTTAATAAAGAATTTTAACATTTTAAGGCTTAACTGAAATTAGAATTAAGATCAGTGTCAAATTTGACCGCAAATTCTAAATGCAATTTAGTTTTAGTCATCCCCATTTATCATAGTTTTAGTCTATTTTTTGTTCCATACAAAGATTTGACTGTTACAACATAATTTACTTTACCTTGGAATTAAATTAAACCAGGTGATTACCTTTATTTAAAGAAATATTAAGTAACTACTGGATAGGCATTGCTGTAACACAGACAATATTAAACCATGAACAACATGTACCAGTTCATTCAGTCTCATTTGGCTCAATTAACACGTTTGTTCAATGAAGGGCGTGTTCATTCGGTACATTCAACCAATGAAACACTCTGACAGAGCTCACGCTCAAGTGCTATTTACTGTCTTTGCTTGAGACGGTAATGAATGAGAAAAATCTTTCAGAATGACATATTACATAAACTGTATTACATTTTTTCAATAATGCCAATCACAAACTTTTTTTATAGCATATCATTCGATCTTTTAATTTACTGATCGGAACAGCGCTGGTTTCTTTTGGCTTACTTTATGTTGCATATCACGTTATGCATCAGCTCTGTTAGCAGATAAATTAACATTGGCAATAAAACACATTTGTTCTGCCATTGTAATGAGTTTCACCTGCAGTCACGCTTCAAGTTTGCTGTGTTTTAACGGCGATTGTGAAGGAAAATATGACGCTTTGTAAACCACTTGTAGTCACAGATTGTGTCTTGTGCTTCCCCTTCTACCAGAGACTTCTCTCTCTATCGCATATGTGATATAAGCACACGTGACACGCAGGCGCAGAGTAGGTAGCATCTTGACAGCTAAACGAATAGAATTTAACATATCATAAAAAATCCAAATCTCTCTACAATGCGCATCGTAACATTTTTTGCATCGCGATATATCGTAATACGAATTATCGCTGCAGCCGTAATTATCAGTGATGTATAAAAATATTTGCTTTATGCCACTTGCAGATATATTATTATAAGTATAACAACTAATAATTTTTCAGAAAACAAGTTTTTTTGAGTGAGAAAACAAGCTTTAAACTTCTCTTGATACTAGCTGTTTGCTCGAGATTTCATGAAGAAAAGTTTACTTCTTTGGTCGTAATATAAAGTATATTTTAGGTATTCAAATCTTTTGTACTTAGATTCATTTTGATGGGTGGAGCCATTTGTATGACGAGTGGATGGATTCTGACCATCCGGACATCCACCCAGTAGGCTGGTCTGAAAGCACAGGACACCCCCTTAAACACCCACCTTCCCAGCAGAGTGCCCGGAAAGATGGTGAGAACCTAAACTCATCATCCAGTATCATTTCACTGACACGTATGTGCTCATGTAAGAAATACTCTGTCACTTCAGAGTATTATACACCATTTAGGTCCCAGGGAGAACCTGACAGTCCAACAGCCAAACTTCTCCTCCATGTCCTGTAAAAGCCTTCCTCAGCCTCGCAACACCTCAAAATACAGCTTCCACCACAGGTTATTTTGACATGGGACTTTTGCATACAATACATCCAATACACAATTCAATATTATAAATAAATTATATACTGCTACAAATTAATGAGTTGTTTTCAACAGAAAGTGTCCTACTCCAGGATGTGATGGGTCTGGTCATGTGACTGGCCGTTTTACCGCTCATCATTGTTTATCTGGTTGTCCATTGGCTGAGAGAAACCAGGGGCGACTCAAGGCGGATCTCTCTGACACAGAAGTATCCAAGCGCACACTCTTCATCTTTGGCCAGAGAGCAAAAAAGTCACGATACCATGGCAGGTAAAACAGTGCTTACAGTTGTGTACAATTGGAAAGTTGCATGTTGATGTTGTGATTCTATAAATGTTTAATTAACCCTAAAAGGACCTTGAGGAAAATGTTTTGTGCAAAATCATTTTATTTTTATAACAAAAGCAAACAAAAAAGTTGGACTTGATTCAACAATGTTGGATTCAACAAAGTGATTGAATAAACATCAATAAATTAATAGTCAAGGCAAGGCATGTTTATTTGTATAATACATTTCATACACAACGGTAATTCAAATTGCTTTAAATGTGGCTAAATGTTTTAGCACATCTGATCTCTGCGGGCGGCATAAAAGCGGATTTCTCTTGTCTAGAGTGAACCCTTGGCATGTATAACTGACTTGATCCTAGTGATCTAAGTGGTCTGTAAGATTTATACTCATTGAGCCTATCTGCAATGTATTTAGGTCCTAGGCCATTTAGTTATTTAATTTAAGTACTTTGAAATTCTCTTACTTTGAAATGTTTTTGAAATGGTAGTATTTAGTTTATAGATTTTTTTTTTAGAATTATTTACTGCTTTAACATGACTACTGACTCTAAGTCCGACTCCAGAATCACACCAAGATTCTTGACTTGATTTTCAGTTGTTTGACCAGATCAAGGTACAGTAGGTACTCAGCCAGAATGATCCTTCCGCTGTTGACTTCTTTAATGTGTGTTGACTCTTGTTTCACGCTGACAGTGTTGTGCAAGTTACTTCCAAACTGTAATAGATTACAAATTACTTTTAACGGTTATTTTAAAGTAATCCCTTACCTTACAATATTAGTGTCACAGAATTGTACTTCAGGACATGACTCCTTTATTACTTTTGAGTTACTTTCTCCAAAATAAGTACAGAAGTAGAACTTAACATTCTAAAAAAATGTCTTCGTATTTACAAAATACTTTTTACCAATCAACCTCTTTATTAGACTGCTGATTTCTTGAACTAACTAGGCTATACAAAAATAAATACAAAACAATACTAGTTAAATACAAAATAGTCCCATCCTATCACTGAACTAGATTATTTAGAATTCTAGCTAGTCATCATGTAAACGTTAGTTTACCTTATCATTGCTGCTGGTCACAGGGATCTTGCTAAGTAGCTTCCTGAAAGCAGCCCAATGACCCCTCAAAACCCATCCAAAAGGAATGAAATCTAGCCCAATTATTTCCTGGTGTCAAATCAAAGTTAACAACTGCCAAAAGACGTTTCTATTGCTATATTTACTTATCTGAATGGTCTCCTAGGTATTGTATATATTTTTGTTCTGTTGAAAGATTTTGGGGGAGATTTAGGAAAGAATACATTCTGGGTCACATTTTGACTACCATTATATTTTTTTCTGCTATGGTAGTCAATGATGCCAAAGAATTTTGCACGGAAATGGACGAGAAACGTGTAAGACATGAAAAAACTTGCTTAAGAAATAACCATGGTTAAATGTATTGCACATATTGTGGCGAGGCGCCGATCTAGGATCAGCGTCGCCTTGGAAACGGCCCGGCAGCTAATGCTGATTGCGTCCACCTGACGCTGATTAGCTGCCGGGCATAAAAGCCATGTGCTCACACCACTCTGGGTCCTGGTTTATTTGACCCCCAGCGCGAGAGAGTGAGGGGACAGCGAGGGAGACACGAAATTAGATCGACCTACCTGCACGAGCACGGACTGGCGGACTTTACACTACGAGCACCCCGGGTGACACCTCTTCTATTGTTTATTGTTGAGTTGTGCAATAAATGCCCCACTGGGGTTGTTCGTATCAGCCTTCTGCCTGTGTCGTGTCTCTCACCTCGTTACAATATATAATGTGTACAAGCATGTCAAAGTTTCAGTTGTTCTAGCCCGCATATAGCGCTGTTCAAACGTGATATTTGGCAGCCGGAAGAATCAACTGTTGTACACTCAAGAGTGATTTCTTTCATTGTGCAATGTGACATGCACCTTATGAAACATTGGTAAAAGCATAATTCGGATGCATTGTCTAATACCGCCACTATATTTTCCTCTTTGGTTGAGCTGAGCTCCCGCGTCCCTCCCTGTACTGTAGCCGGCCTCTCAGACGCTCGTTCCCCACTCTTCAAAAAACGGGTCCGGTCCTGGAGAGTTGCCAGGTATTCATCGGAGTATGAATACATATTAAGAATCTCATCAATTTACATTTATCCTTATAATATAAATAAACAATTAGGCGGCAGTACATTAGGAAAGTAGCCCAAAAACCCGCAACCCGTGGCTCCATTTCCCACAACTGCATTTTCAAAATAGCCCAAGTGTGCGGGAAAACCCTGGCAACACTGACGCTAGGGTTTTCAGCGAACCGGGGGGTCAATAGCCTCAGATCTTAAGCTCATAGACTGAACTCATGCCGCTTTACAATACAAAATACAAAGTTCCATCAGCCAGAGGGAGAGGAATGACACTCCACCCAGATTACACTCAGAACAATCCTTAAAAACAGATCAAGGATATACGTTCAAGGTTCAGAGCTTCTGTACTTTTTCCAAAGGTGTGTAACAGCGCCACCAATTGTATAACAGCACAAACACAGATTGCTGTAATAACTCTTCTTTGGCGGGGAAAGTTTTTTTTAAAATGACGAGATAACTCGTCAATGGCGAGGAAAGAGTTAATTGCAGAGCTTGTCTGCGATCTTAAGCATTTACATATTTTACATTTAGTCATTGAGCAGACGCTTTTATCCAAAGCGACTTAGAGGTGGGGTAGGCAATGGAAGCAATTGGGACAGCATAGTACAACAAAAGCATAAGTGCAATCAAAAAAGAAGACTAGTCTCATATAAGACAGTATACAGAACCATTCATTCATTTTTTTTTTTAAAGAGTAGAGAAGAAAATAGAGTCAGAACAGATCATTCAGATGTTGACGGAAGAGATGTGTTTTCAGACGTTTCTTAACGATGGCTACAGAATCTGCAGATCTTGTAGCTGCGGGCAGATCATTAAGCTTGTGCGAATCATCATCTCTGTGATTTGGTGGGCTCATATATAATTTTTCAAGGTTTAAGCACCTTTTGCGAATAATGGAGGCTGCATTGAAGTGTTTTGGTATTATTTCGGCTGCTGGGTAATATCCATAAATTACCAGGAGTCTCTCGGTTTTTTTTATCATGGAAGCTCTCATATCATTTGAGACTGCGGTGATCTTTTGTACAGTTCGGGATCAGTGGTCTCAAATGCTGACAGGTACGGTCATATATCATTCTACAGAAAACAAGTATATATATATATATATATATACAAACCATATGCAAAGTCTTGCCATCTCATCCAGGAAATATGTCAGTAAATTTGAGTAAAATCATCCCGTGCGAATGCGTCACATGAAATACTGATGTGGGGAGGTAATTTATAAATCACAGGAGGTCGCCAGATAATACTAATGCCCTGCGAAAACTATATGGTGCTAATGTGTAACCTAACGTAACCAAAATTCACAGAAGGCTCCAACTACGCAGGTTGCTATCCAATCAAAGCGGTCGGCGTTTACTTCCAAGGATCTTCAATGCACGGCCATTAAAACCGTAATAAAAGGTATAAATGTAGAACTTTAAAATTAAACAAAGGAAGAAATACAAAGTATTACATTACGCTGTAACCAATATTAATAAATAAGACCTTATTATAAAAGACTTACCATAAACAACTGTATTGTCCTTCTCTTATCTTTTAATGGGTCGATTTCAATAATACACATAAGATTTGAATTTTTCGGAATAATCATGGTCTTCCGTTTATTTTAATATACTGTATAAGCTACATAAACAATTATTTACTCCCCTATCACAGTAACACAGAGCAGACATAATAGAACACACAAACATAATGCATGGCAATGATCCAATGCAACCGTGAGTAAAACGTGTGTTATTGTATATTTTTCATTATTAAAATATTTTAGATAATGTCAGAAACACTGGCATTTTCTGAAACAGAAAGTTTGATGCGAGTCTGACAGCATTCTGCCATTACTGTAACGTTTATTTGCAGCACCAAACCAGACAGACATAAAGAATAAAATAAATAAATTAAATGAGACCGAGAACATCATCACTGGATTTTTATATGCAGTTCTCAAGTTAAAATCGGAAAGTACCTGTCACAGGTTGCTGTCCTGTAAACAGTTTAAAAACATTAGTAGAGCCCCATCTTATCTGAGAGGTATTTTTAAATTATTAACTTTCAAGAGGCGGTAATAAGGTATTAAACTCGTTTACATTATTTATATGAAGACATTTAATCCAGACATTCATATAAATGATGTAAACGAGCTTAATACCTTATTACCGCCTCTATGTCTAGTCTTGGACACTGCTGTAACCGGAACATCATTTACCCTGCATGAACGATCTGGAAGGCAAAAACCCGGAAGCGTGAAAAAGGCTTATGTCTTACACTCCTGCATTAAAGTAAAAAGTAATTACTTACTCTAATACATTACTTTTGTAATGCATTACTCCTGTAGCAGTCTATTCACAGATCTTCACTCATCACGAGTTGAAGCGTCTAGCTCATTGCCTCACTCAGCAGACAAGCATGAGTTAAGAGGTTTAGGCGTAAAAGTAAAACGCTGTCTGCAAAACATCTTGGTTACGTGTGTAACTTCAGTTCCCTGATGTAGGGACGTTGTGTCAAACTGACAGAATGGTTTTGAATTTGAGAACCTATCATCTCTGATTGTACTTTTAAAGGCCACTGAACTTGGTGCAAATGGTATGGCATGCCAGTAAATACATGTATAAAAGGAAGATGGTTTGCCCATTCATTCACGTATTGGGCTGAGGAACCTGAGAAGCGTTCTCGGTTCAGGGCGACCGAGTTCGTTGGCCGTGAACACGCCGAAAGTGGGGATTCCAGGTCTTCTTGAGGTCTTCATGCACTTCCGGGAAAAAAGGTACTGGGGCACGGTTGACGCTGCGCTCCGTATACAGGTTCCAGGAGTCCAGCCGTGAGTGCTGGAGGGAAGGCACTGCAACCCGAGGCTCCCGGCGGCCCGAGCAAGCATGGCTGACATCTCTGCATCAGACTCATCCTGGGCTCGACCGAGCGAATCCAGGATTTCCAGAGAGTCATCAGCGTTTGATGCCAGGAAGTCTCCATCCGATGCTGTAACGGAACCCTGATGCGTGGAACCGTTATGGGATGGTCTACTGGTGCCCATCAGAGACAGGTTAGGTGAGCGTAACAGGGCCTGGACGGTCCACGGCATTGCCTTGTCAGTTTCAATCACACCCAAGATTACAGTGGCGAGACATGCCTGGCGGCAAGTGCACGCTGTAGGAAATTTAGAAATTTGCTCTTGTAGAAACATTCGGCTCGCTACCGAAATGCCCAGGGGAAATCGCACACACCAGGACAAATCCATTAGTACCCAGAGATAATTCGCTCAGCATTTGCTTCGCTGGTTCCGAAGAACAAAAGGTGAATGAATGGGCATGCCATCTTCCATTTATACCGTATGTGAGGGGCTGAGACTGGCATGTCTCGCCATTCGCCAAGATCATTGGCCTTTTTGTAGGGATGCACCGATACTACTTTTTCCGATCCGATTCCGATACCTGAATTCTGGGTATCGGCCGATACCAATTCTGATCCGATACTAGCACTGTTTTTCATGATCAAATTAGACTTGCATATTTTAACTTTTATTGCCAGAGGTAGATAGTTAAGCATGTTTACTTTCAAGTACATTTTAAAATATCTGTACTTTATCAGAGTACTTTGGACAAAGAATACTTCCCTACAGTATGAAGCACATCATACTTACTCCACTACAGTCCATAAATAATAGTTTTTTTTTACTTTAAATACATGAGCACATTAAAATCTACCATTTTCCTTTACTTAAGTATTTTTACTTAAAAGTATGATTATTTAAATGTAATTAAGTGCTGTATTAACCTTAACTTCTTATCTTGTGCCCCTATTTTTTTTAATTTTCTGATAAAACAACATACCCAAATTGAAACGCCTGCCGCTCTTAAACCATATGGTCTATATTAAAAATTCTGGTATATTTTTTAACTACATACTTGAAATGTTGTTGACCAAGAGTCATAATATCTTAAAGTTTCAAAGAAAAAGGTAAAACATGGTAAAACATACATGGAAAGTGAATTCTGTTTACCTTGAATGAAGTTTACTTAGAGGAAAATGAAAGAAAACTTGATGGTAAGAGCTAGAAACACAGTAAGGATAAAAATGAATGTCTGATCATTGTTTGATTCAAATTTGAGGATGATATTCCCAAAAAGGTAGCTTCTGTAACCTTTTTTTTAAAGAAATCTCTAGGCGTCCTTTCAAAAAGGCCTCTTGGAGACACCAAAGGGACACTAAGTAACCAAATGACATCAGGAGTTAACACTTCATACTACATTTTGTATATCAATTCACCACTACTTGGCCCACCAAGACACACAAGAAAAAATTATTTCAGAACAACATTTGTACATTTTATAAAAACTCTTTATTTTGAACAAATATTATATATATATATATATTATATATATAATTTTAACAAATATTTCAGAACTTTGTAATTGTAACAACAGTTTTTTACTCAAATAAATCTACAGTAAACTTCTAATTATTACATAGAAAATATACAATTACTGAAAAACTAAAATATTTACAGTATTTACAAAGTGCAGGGAGACATGTTGATCAAGGCAGTGATGAAGGAGGTTTCTTCTCTAACAAACTGGAAACCCAAGCCACTAAAAGACAGAAAAAAGAGAGATTGAGTGTGGGTAAGTAGAACAAATTAAATTTGCAACACTGTGTGTGTGTTACAGACTTACAGAGTGTACTGCCTCACACCAGCATGTCACATTTGATTCAGTTAGGCCAAGGCAGAGGACTCATACTGCAAAAGAGGGAGACAGAGGGCAAAAGAGAGCGAGAGCAAACAACCAAAACCAACAACAAAGTCCTAACAGAATAAATCTATAAACATTTTATTTTGGTATAATGGAAACACAATATAGTTTACAAACAGAATGAAAACTTACTAGTCATCTAACTGTGAGTGCGTACTCGACCATTACCATCTCAAGAAGCGATTGCTTCTCTCCCTTCATTTTCCTCCCCGGAACTGGAAATTTATGCAAGGCTCTGACCTAAACTAGGAAACACTTCTGGAACAAGTATTAGTTTTGAATAAACTGAACAATGTAAAAATAAAATAATCATTCAAACAATGATGGTTAATATTTTCCAGTCTGCACATGCCAGTCATTGAAACAGTCTCGTTTAGGCAAAAAACACAGTGGCACCTCACATGTTGCACACATCACTGGCGTCTTCTGATGGCAAAGTCTGCACTTTTGTCATCCAGAAGTGGTGTCGTCCGTGATGTGTTTTGGGTTGTGGCGACCAACATCAGAAGTCTGAGGGGCAGCAGTGCGTGATTTCAAGCCTGCAAGTTCCAGAACGAGCGTTTCCCTAAATGCTTTCTGTGTCAAGGGTTTTTCGTTCCTTGCTCTGGCCAGATGCTGATGCAAAATGAAAGCGTTGACAACAGCAATATCGACAAAGTGATAGAAGAATGTACGGTACCACTTCCGTGTCTTGTGGAGCACTTTGTAGTATCCAATGAGGGCATCCGACAGGTCCACTCCCCACATGAACCTGTTGTAATCCAGCACTGCACCGGGAATAGGCACGTACACTTGAGACCACTGCCCATCGTTACCCTTCACCCTCCTTTTCACTGTGTCACCTTCATATGCTTTGTGGAAAGTGGAGCACATCAGCACTTCCTGGTGTCTTTCCATTCCACAAACAGCAGCTCATCTTCTCTAAGCCATCTAATGGACCCTCGTGGAGCATTCCGTGGCAGTCGGTTTCTGATGGTCTTTGGGAAACCGATCCTGTTCGGACGTATGGTCCCACATTCCCAAATCTTCTTAGAGAATAGGTCTCTGAAAAGCATGGGGCTGGTGTAAAAGTTGTCAACATACAACTTGTAACCAGTACCCAACCTTTTTTCATCCACAAGTGCCATAACAGAATCATAGCTCAGCCCATTCCGAGACTGCATTGCCTTGCCCTCATACACGAAGAACTCACAAGTATAGCCACACAGGGAGTCTGCCAAAACAAAAAGCTTGTAACCCCATTTGGTGGGTTTGTTCTTCATGTACTGCTTGAGTACAGACCTTGCCTTGGATGCCACCATCCTCTCATCTATGGAGATGTTTTGATGTGGATGAAAGAAAGTCTTGCAGGCATCCCTAATGCTGTTATAGAGAGGCTTGATCTTCCCCAAGCGGTCGTAGGCTGATGTACCCTTCCTCTCTTCATTTTCTTCATCATCCTGAGGATCGCTAAGATGAAGAGCAGATGTGATGGTCAGAAACTTCCTGCAGGACATGATCTGAGCAGGAAAGGGAAGACAGTATATCGTGGACCTCCTCCAATAATCAGTCAAGGTAAAAACCTTAACAAGACCCATGTATACAACAAGCGCCAAGTAAGACTTAAAATCTTCCCCCGAGATGTTATGCCATGGCTTGTCTCTTCCCTGATTCAGTTTAGCCCCATAGGCATTCGTGTTTTGAATGAGGGTCTGCAGCACAGATGTTGAAAAGAACAGCTGAAACAACTGCAGTGCTGTGTATGATGCAGTTAACAGCAGCTGGGGCCCAGGAGTACGAGCAGGCCTAAACACAGGTTGGGGAGGCTCCTTATCATCCTCATCCACGTTGTGCCATTTCTCCGGTGAGGTGCTGGGGGGGACAGCATGCACTGACTGGCTCCATCACCCTCTCTCGCCCGCCCCCCCTCTCGCCCTCCTCCCTCTACCGCCCCTCCCTCTACCGCCCCTCCCTCTCCCACACCTCCCTCTCCCGCCCCTCCCTCTACAGCCCCTCCCTTTACCTGTACCATTTGCAGCTGCAGCAGATGGAGATGCAGATGATGTAGTTGCAGATGATGACGATGGCTGCCGTGATCTCTTCCGGTGCTCAGGACTAGACTCTGGACACCAGTCCTCATCTGTGTCATTTGAAGGCCTATTTGACAGCACAGTAACAACAACAAAAAACTATTAGCAGCATTCAGTCAATATGAAAAAACAATATTAGCAACATAAATAGCATCAATATTACATTTACAAATGTCTTTTTGTAAAATGCTTTACGCATATAATGCTCAGCATTATAAATGATTTGTAAAACCAATACTTTTCCTACATATCTTCACATTATACAGATACAAGATAATAACACTTGATATAAGATAATAATAAATGTCACAGATACAATCAACTCTTTGCATCTTACCCATTTATGAATATATAATAACTTTATGTACAGTTGAAAGAAAAAGTATGTGAACCCTTTGGGCTTACTTGGATTTCTTCATAAATTGGTCATAAAATGTGTTCTGATCTTCATCTAAGTCACAACAATAGAGAAACACAGTCTGCTTAAACTAATACCGCACAAACATTATATGTTTTCATGTTTTTATTGAACACAATATGTAAACATTCATAGTGCAGGGTGGAAAAAGTATGTGAACCTTTGGGTTTAATAACTGGTAGACCCTCCTTTGGCAGCAATAACCTCAACCAAACGTTTCCTATAGTTGCAGATCAGACCTGCACAACGGTCAGGAGAGATTTTGGACCATTGCTTTACAAAAGTGTTTCAGTTCAGCAATATTCTTGGGATGTCTGGTGTGAATCGCTCTCTTGAGGTCATGCCACAGCATCTCAATCGGGTTGAGGTCAGGACTCTGACTGGGCCACTCCAGAAGGCGTATTTTCTTCTGTTGAAGCCATTCTGTTGTTGATTTACTTCTATGCTTTGGGTCGTTGTCCTGTTGCATCGTCCATCCTCTGTTAAGCTTCAGTTGGCGTTTTCCTGCAAAATGGAACAGTGCATGGTATTTATACAACAAGTAAGATCATTCTAATAAATAATATCTAGTTTATAAATAAATAAATGAATGAATGCAGTCTCCCGGTGAGCAGGCCAACACTGCCCTGCTGTGGCGAGGAACCCAAACTCCAATGATTGATTAATGGAGAAAAAAACCTCGGGAGAAACCAGGCTCAACCGGGAGGGCCAGATCCCCTCTGACGTGTCATAGCTGCACTCAGACTGCTGACATGTCGTTTTGGTTTAGCATTTAATACCAAATATTGTAACTTCAGCATTAATAAGACAAATAGTCCGTCTTTGCTCTTGGTTGGGGATGTAGTGGTCTGAGCTGGGATGGTCCGATGGTCATATTTCTCTTGGCTGGTGGTGGAATTACCTTAGATGGAGCTGGGATGGTCAGTCAGTCTGCAGCTGTAGCTTGCGTAATTAGCTCTTGGAGAAGTCATTAGCCTAGGGTTTCACATACTTTTTCCACCCTGCACTATGAATGTTTACATGTTGTGTTCAATAAAAACATGAAAACATACAATGTTTGTGCGGTATTAGTTTAAGCAGACTGTGTTTCTCTATTTTTGTGACTTAGATGAAGATCATAACACATTTTATGACCAATTTATGAAGAAATCCAAGTAAGCCCAAAGGCTTCACATACTTTTTCTTTCAACTGTATTATACATAAACTGTCTAAAAAAAATAAACGCTTACTAATCTCACCGCTTCGTGGCTTGTTTATCATGTACATTTTCATTATCGAAACAGCTAACGTTATGACATGATGACACATACACTGCTAATCCACAATAAAAATGTATAAGCAATCGAGAAAATATGTTGTAACTTACCGATCTAACACGGGATCAAGTCCATCAACAAACATGTCGTCTTCTAGGGAATCGACGCTCGACCCCGAACTATCTCTCTCGGAGACGCATGTCTCCGCTTCCTTCTGCTGCTCTTCATCGCTGCTCCTCATTATCTCCTCCAAAGCACTTTCAACATCAAAATACATCGTCTGTGGTCGACGATCCATTGTTGAGAGGTTCAGGTGTAGACTTTGGAGAAATCCGTTCACTAAAATGTGCTCCGTACAGCGAATCGATGCTGTTCTCTTTACTAGCGGGCCTAAAATGGGGGAGCGCACCGAAGCACGCCGGGAGCGCACTGATGTACGTTATGTTTGCGCACGGGTTATTCTCCAAATCTGTTTACGTAAACTTCACAAATGAATCATTGTAATCCACAAAAAGTTGGATATTACACCCATTCGTCAAAACTTTTCTGTCCAGGCATTGGATGGGTTTACCCAGTCAAAAACCAAGGTGCCCTGACTGACACCTCTGTGGGCCGGTAAGGCACCCTGGGTGTTTTGAATGATCGCAAAGTCTGTGATTGAAGGAAAGAGACGTGAATGGGAGTATTTTGTTCATAAAATATTAGATTACGAGAAAACATTGATTTTGAACGGATTAAAATCAAAATTTAAACAAAAAAAGAACGTTGACTCGAAACGCGTATGCAAACAAAGTGGAATCTTTGGAGTTTTTTTCAATTTGTTCATTGTTTTGGATGAAACAGTTGTATGCACATTCAAAGACGACCCTTATAAGGAGATGTATGGTGTTTTTTTGGGGATTCGTCCGAACCGATCCGAACCAAAGGAGTTGAAAGATAAGTAGTGCCGTTTATTTTGTTTATGTTTGAAAGGCCGTTCTTTCGGCTTTTTATTTAACCCTTTCCTCTCTGGTGTTTTGATTACAAAAACAAGTTCAGAACACGAATCTTGAGTGTTTTAGCTTTAAAATGATGCATAGTTTATGACAGTTGATCGAAAATGAATGTAAAACAAAGGTAATAAAAAAACGTAGACATGCCCATAAACGCCATGACGGCCCGCCTACGGCCGATGCCCGAAAATAGGTTAAAAATACATACAAAACAAAAATGTGGTCTCATAAAGCACAGATACTTACAAAATGTTTAACAAACAAATATCTGTTTATTGCACAAAGCTATCACAATATAAAAGTCTCCAAACTCGCTCATGCACATCCTGGACACAAAATGATGCGCTAAACACATTTGCTTCTACGTTATTTAAAGTCATGCGCATTGGACGCAGAATGATGCGCTTAATGCACCCGCGTCACTCACGAGCATCCCGGATAATGATGATCCTGATGTCGCGGGGATCTTTGCTTCCCAAGTTCAAAACAGTTAAAAAGAGAAGAGATATGTCATGTGTTTAAATCATAGAACATTGAATCCCTCCTAAAGTTAAAAGTTATTGTGCATGAATGACGCATAACATAGACCGCTTCCAGTGCTTGAATCTAATAACGTTACACTCAGCGAATACCCTCACCGGCAAAATTCATTTTAAACAAAACCACAGTCTATTATCTACTGATTATGAAAAATATTGAAAACTTTGGAACGAGTAACGTTCTGACTGTTCCCGGACACACGTATGCTGGATTGAGATTGACAGATTACCGCACCAGCGGAGGTCAGAGTTTTTTAATTATGCTATATTGGTTTATTCCTCGCATAAAGCTATTGAAATACATGACATCGAATACAGTGTATGACAACTTTTATGGTAATTTCCTGATAGTTAGTCCTTTATGAAGCTGTAGAGTAACATCGATGGCTATCGCAACAGATCGGACTGACGAGAACTCGTCAGTCCGATATCCGATTCAGCAAAAAATACCCGGATCGGCCCCAATTCCGATCCAGAGTATCGGATCGTGCATCCCTACCTTTTTGACACAACATCGAGAGACCGTTATACAAATTTACAAGAATTTAAATCCACAGGCACTAATAATTATATTTAATACTAGTCATTAATACATGATTTAATTTAACAAGGGTTTAAATGTTTTATTTGCTCCATGCATTCAATCAATGCTTTATTCGGTTTGACCCATTTTCAACATAAAAAAATTTAAGGACAGTTGTTGATATTTTCCTTTATTGCTGGGTTACATATTGATCTTAATGTTTGTATTCGCTTTGTGTTTTGTGCAAATTGAAAAATACAGCGCAGAGTGCGATCAGATTGCTTTTGCAAAACTCTTCGCGTCTTCTTGATTGTGTGTATTGCAATGGACCCCATTCATAAAAAATGGCAAAACCCCACTCTCACATTAGTTTTTAAACACTTCAGTATAGGGGGCAATTCTCACTATTAACAAACCATTAACTATGACTCGTTCCCCACTTAACTCTTATTTTGTGGCTTATTAATAGTTAGTAAGGTAGTTATTAGGTTTAGGGATTGGGTAGGATCAGGGATGTACAGTATGGTCATACAGAATATGTGCTTTATAAGTACTAATAAACAGTTTATATGCCAACAAAAGGCATGCTAATAACAACTAGTTAATAGTGAGAATTGCCCCCTATACTGAAGTGTTACTAAATAATGTGCTCTATAATATCGTTGGATTATCAGCATATTTCCCCCAAATAGAATGAATACCACTGCAAACACAGCTGTGTTTCTCCGATGTAAACTCTATGTTATATGTTATAACTAATGTTATAGTCTGCCCAGCGTGAACAATGTGATCTGCATATGGTTTTCACTGTCGTAAAAGTTGCATATTTTAGTGTAAAATGATCTTGCATGGTAATCTTTGTAAATGAGCTTAAAATAAAAAACAATTGTACATTTCAAAAACAAATATTATATTAAAGCAGGCTATGCCCGCCTTCAAACGTTGCTGTTGCACGTTAAAAAGGTTTACCGTTTTGTTTTACTAGGTGATGACTCATCACTGATGAGGTATGATGGAATGTGCATTTCTCAGCCTTGATGTAGAGATGGTGCTTGGTGAGCTGTTGGAGGACCTCAGAAACGTGTTGGTGATGTTCGGTCTCGTTCTGGGATGTCGTTGATGTAGTGCAGCATGAAGCGGTGGAGGTACTCCCGGAAAACCTAATTTATATAGCTTTTGAATACGTAGACCATAGGGCATGACCAGAAATCGTAATGTCCAGAGGGTGAGATGAAGTCTGTCTTCCACTCGCCCACTCATGCATTCAAATGAGGTTATACATACAGTTGTGTTCAAAATTATTCAACCCCCAATGCTGTAAATGGTTTTAGGGAATTTAGTGTACATTTGTAATTGTATTCAGAATGAAATCCTACAAGGACTTCTTAAAGAACCATATGCAACTAAAATGACATCAATTAGTTTTGTAATACAGTAGTAAATGTTTCTTTTGTGAATTCTTCATTGACATAATTATTCAACCCCTTAAAGAATACCATTCTGAAGAACAGAGGTTCAATGAAGTGTTTTCAATCAGGTATTGAAAAGACCTGTGGATATTAGGGAGCAGCAATAAAGCCTAATAAGCACCAATTAGGCAGCTTTAAAATGACTGTGATACTCAGCTCCTTCTAGACATTTACTGGTGTGGTTACAAACATGGTGAGGTCAAGAGAATGGTCCAGGAAGACAAGAGAACAGGTGATTACTCTTCACAGGAAGGGCAATGGCTATAAGAAGATTGCAAAGATGTTAAACATACCAAGAGACACCATAGGAAGCATCATTCACAAATTCAAGGCAAAGGGCACTGTTGAAACGCTACCTGGTTGTGGCAGAAAGAAGATGCTGACTTCGACTGCTGTGCGCTACCTGAAGCGTAGAGTGGAGAAAAGTCCCCGTGTGACTGCTGAGGAACTGAGAAAAGATTTGTCAGATGTGGGTACTGAAGTTTCTCCTCAGACAATACGGCGCACCCTGCGTAATGAAGGCCTCCATGCCAGAACTCCCAGGCACACCCCCTTGCTGTCCCCAAAGAATAAGAAGAGTCGACTGCAGTATGCCAAAAGTCATGTGGACAAACCACAGAAGTTTTGGGATAGTGTTCTGTGGACTGATGAAACAAAATTAGAACGGTTTGGGCCCATGGATCAACGCTATGTTTGGAGGAGGAAGAACAAGGCCTATGAAGAAAAGAACACCTTGCCTACTGTGAAGCATGGCGGGGGGTCAATCATGCTTTGGGGCTGTTTTGCTTCTGCAGGTACTGGGAAGCTTCAGCGTGTGCAAGGTACCATGAATTCTCTTCAGTACCAGGAGATATTGGATGACAATGTGATGCAGTCCGTCACAAACCTGAGGCTTGGAAGACGTTGGACCTTTCAACAGGACAATGATCCCAAGCATACCTCCAAGTCCACTAGAGCATGGTTGCAGATTAAAGGCTGTAACATTTTGAAGTGGCCATCGCAGTCACCAGACTTAAATCCGATTGAGAACCTCTGGTGGGACTTAAAGAAAGCAGTTGCAGTGCGCAAGCCTAAGAATGTGACTGAACTGGAGGCTTTTGCCCATGATGAATGGGCGAAGATACCCATAGATCGCTGCAAGACACTTGTGTCAAGCTATGCTTCACGTTTAAAAGCTGTTATAACTGTAAAAGGATGTTGTACTAAGTACTAAGATTGAATGTCACTTGGGGGTTGAATAAAACTGATAATGATGTGAGCTCAGAAAATACATTTGTGGTTATTTCATTATAAATGTTATGTTATATTTGTCTGACCTACACGTGCCTCTTTGATTTAATTGTAAGCAGGATGACTGAATGATCATAATCAATGTCAAACCGACCAAAACAATCAATTTCAGTGGGGGTTGAATAATTTTGAACACAACTGTACTTCTGAGGTCCAGCTTCATGATGTTCCTGGCTCCGCGTAGCTATTCCAGAGCGGACGGGATGAGACGAAGGGGGAATCTTTATGCAGCAGGGGAAGTGGATGGACCCTTGATCAAGCGCCTTTTCTATTTACTCCTCTATGGCCTTCTGTTCGGGAAAGTTATGGAAGTAGATTTTACCTCTGGGCACTGGTTCATCTGGAATGAGGTCGATGGCACAGTCCCATTGTCGGTTAGGTGGCAGTTTGGAGGCTCGTTGGGGGCAGAAGACATCACTAAAGTGTTATAAATCTCTGGAATTTCCACCGATCGGTTTTCAATGGGGTTCTCGATAGACGAAGAACTTACAGAGATCCCTGGACTGGAAGGAACAGGTCTGGACATGAGTGGAAAATATCTCTGGAAACACTTCTTACCCCACTTTGGGGGATTTGGATCCTTTTGGTCTTCCATACAGGTCTTTATTCTATTTGCCACCAGAATAGAGAGATGGATGAAAAGCTCAAGCCCCATAGTGTCATCATAGTCGATGAGATTGCGTGGCTGGCCCACTCTGCTGCCTTAACAACTCTACCCATTGGGGAGCTGGACCTGTAAGAAAGGACACCATGAAAGTGATCTTTTTCCTCTCGGTGGGTAAACGATGCGGCTGCAACTCCGCAGTTGTCCGCCGAGCCAGAGTAGAGCGCTGGGTTGACCATGGGACTGGCAGGAAGAGAATTAGCCGGTGCTGGAATGGAACACCTTTTCGACTGTTGGTAGGCAGACTCAGGACAAAAGAGTCAAACAGGTGAGATTTATGGAGTAGTACAGATACGATGGAATCCATTATATACATTTACATTTATGCATTTGGCAGATGCTTTTATCCAAAGCGACTTACATTGCAGTAACCTATACATTTATACTTAGTTATGTGCAATCCCCTGGGATCGAACCCACAACCTTGCGTTGTTAACGCAATGCTCTTACCAATAAGCTCAAGGAAAGCTGTAGTAATTTGACAATGAATGATAACTGATAGTCTTTGTTGTAGCTGGGAATGCAGGTGAACTGGGAATGCAGGTGAACAGCCACATGGAGATTGCCTTGGTAGATCATAGGAATATAGGGGATCAACGGAGAACACATGGAGACTTGGAGATCCTTGGAGAACACAAGGAGACTTGAAGGTGGGTTTTGGGAAAACAGGTAAGTGCTGCTATGCTGTGACCGAGTCCCTGTCGTCACAGGGATCCTATTCCTTTTATTGGCCATGGTCCCAGAAAAGCAAGGCAAGGCGAAAGAAAGTGCCCGCCCATGAGCCAACCGAGACCCGATTAACATCAAGATCATTTGCACTGGGTCAAGATGGCCAATGCTGCTGCTCATTACTCTTGCGATAGTAAAGTTTAGGTGTGTCTGTTTATTCACGGCATTTCATTGATGGATGATATATAAAAGGGGAATATAACGTTGGATTTGGAGATCATTTGAAACTGATTGATGGCACGGTCCCATTGCCAAAAGATCCCGGACAGGAACTGTACACGGTAAGTCAAACTAAGTCATACGTCTGTGTTTTGTTGGCAATCGGCGTGTACGTACAAAATGTAGTGTTACGGCCCGTCTAGGGCCAGGCTGCAACAGAAAAGATGTCTCAGACCCAAAATTCATCATGACAAATGTTTATTGAAAACAAATAGAATGGGCACAACTTTCAGACTCCAAAAACGCCAAAACAACAAATAAAAACCCACAACTAAAAACCCCACTCCCTCTACATAACCTGTAACAAAAAAGAAAAGAAAATTAAGATGGGTTTTCACACAAACACTTCCCTTACTCCCTTGTCCACATAAACAAGTCAATGACAATGAATGAACAATAAAGAAAAATTGCCGCGGAGCCCTACTGTCCCAAAAAGAAACCCGACAATTAAAACTGTTTAAAGTTTGGTGTAAATTACAAAAACAGGACAAAAACAGACCTGAGACAATAAATGAGCAAGCTGCTGGTAAGCTAGCAAGCTGACAATGAATGGAGAGGACAGGTTTTTAAAACCCTCCCCAAAAAAGCTGCACCAATCAGAAGATACCCATGAACCAATTAACAGCCTCCATTCCTGCAACACAGACTCAAACACAAGAAAGCAAACAATTATTCAGGGTTGTAAAATTAGAAGACACAAAGGGATTAAAGTAATGACATGTTGCTTGCTCGTGCTATAGTTCCATCCCACTCTCCCCACTAGTCCCGCCTCTAGCAGCTCGTGTTCGAAGAAATGACGTGTGGAATACTACTGTATAGGCACCCAAGATTAATATGAGATTGTCTGACCTTTAAACGTTATTTACATTCAGCTCTTGTTGTGTCACATGGTAACACTAATGTTCGTGAAGTTTTCTGAGCTTTCTATGGCTGTTGTGACAGCCTTTAACAGCACAAATGATTCATTCTAGAACTTGATAAAATGTGAAAAATTTAAAATAATATTACTAGATAAAAAGTAATATTGATAAAATTTAAGAAGTTAAGAGTATGGTTTAAAGATTTTAGCCTATGCAGTCAATGAATTCTACAGCCTTGTAGTGGCCACTGGATATTTCACTGTCATTGCTAGTTTGAATCCATTAGATGTTACAAAAATATTTTTTTGTGGTTTTCACAAAAATTTAAATTAGTGATATTAAGATTTGTATTATAGTAAATAGTATTTGACATTCAATAGTTTGAGGTTTCATAGGTAAAATAAAAAAAAGATAACTTTATGACATTAAGTGTACTTTAATTAAGACTATTAAGGGTTAAATGTCAGTGTCTTTTCTGTCAACAGGATTGGTCGCCCCCCTAAATATCGCAAAAGTCAGCAAAGTCAGAGTGAGTTGTACGTTTAATGTGCATATGTATTCACTTGAATATTGTTAAAGAAAGTCACTGTCTAAGTCAGGGGTGTCCAATGTCGGTCCTGGAGGGCCGCAGTCCTGCAGAGTTTAGCTCCAACTTTGCTCAACACACCTGTTTGGAAGTTTCTGGTCTGCTTTGTGAGACCTTGATTAGCTGTCCAGGTGTGTTTGATTAGGGTTGAAGCTAAACTTAGCAGGACATAGGCTTTCCTGGACTGACTTTGGTCACCCCTGGTGTTCATGCTCAGGAATATTGAAATAATTATATCATATATTGTTTATGTTTTAGATATGACATCTGAAGCCATGTACCCCTCTCTCTTCATGACGGCATTCACAGCTAATGCTGACCGCACTCTCTCTCTCTGCTGGGAGCAGAACTGTAAATTACTGCCTGGAGTTGCAGGAATTCATGCAAGTCAAGTAGCTACCTGGACTGTAGAAGAGGTAATCACTTTATTTACTGTTATTTTGTGTAAAATGCTTCTATAAAAATTTAATGCAAGTAATTAGTTAAAAAGTATTGAAAAAATGTGCTTTTAAAATTAGCCAATATTGATTTAAATGGCTTTAAATGTGTGTTGGAGCAATTACTGTAAGAGCTTAACTTTGCTCATTCAATACCAGACAACAAACACAGAGGTTTAGATAGACTGACTAATCAGGGGAGCAAGTCACAGCACTTCAACTGGAAAGGAACAAAAAAGTACAAGATGGTGGACAAAGGAAGGCAATACAAAATGTGGATGGACAGACAGACCAAATAGATGGCTCCAGATGCCCACCTGAAGATAATGGAAAAAAACAAACAGAGGGCCAGGACTGTAGGGGAGAGAAGCAGGACACACCACGGTCTAGAAATAAGGGGAAGCAAATATTTCTAAGTAGGGCTGGACGATATTTGCAACATTTATATTACAATATATTTATAAATATTTCTGATATTGATTTGAACAATAATAAAAACAGCCAAGAATGCCCACAATATGTCACAACATACAAAGGGAAGACCACAGATGTTTGTAGAATGAGGGTTTTTAATAGTAACACACAAACAGAGAGTGCACATTCTATATCCACAAACACGTAATCCAAACAGAAGCACAAAATATAATCATCGGGGAAATAGAGTACGAAGTCCTCGGGAATAAAGTAAATTATCCACAAGCACATAAATCCATAGGGAAGACACGATAACAGCTGGGTATGGCACTAGGAAGACAAACTGACAACTAGGCCAGAAGTAGAACAAAGGACATGTGAGAGTATTTGAATAGTCCGAGAGATGGGTGCCAGGTGCGTAAGTAATTAGAAGTCTGGTGAGCAGGAACGTGTGAAACCTTGAAAAATTATATTTTAGAAAATAAAAACAGTACTTATAAATAAATGTTAACCTTTTATTTGTGTTTAGAATTTATACAAACAAGAATTATGAAATCGCGATCAAATAAAAATGAGACTCTCAGATTCACCTTATTATGTTTAATATCTTTAACTTTAAACTGTTACATGGGCTGATTTTTCTTGTAGATTGAAACAAAAGTGCTTCAACCAGGATAAAGAAAATAAAAGAGGTGCAGAAAACAGAAAGAGTGAGGAACAACAAAAGCACATCTTAACAGGGGCGGGAATATTGAGGGTTCATGAGACCCTATGACAGGCTCTGGAACTCCAACCCTGCTCCTAAAGGGCTACCATCCTGCAGATTGCTGCTACAACCCCAATCAAACACAGCTGAAGTAGCTAATCAAGGGGTTCAGGGTTGCTGGATAATTACAGGCAGGTGTGCTAAAGCAGGGCTGGAGCTGCTGTCTGCAGTACGGTAGCCCTCCAGGAGCAGGTTTGGAGGTCCCAGTGGTAGGGTTGTCCTGATTGATGATACTATCGTCTATCAACGATACTCGGACATATCAGCGAAAGCTGATTCATTGGACGATAGTTGGCTGTTTGCAAATATATGTTGCAAATTAATTTCCTCTCGTCCGAGAGAGTTTATAATGTGCAGTGTTTGAGTTTTCCATGCATGAGAGAGCTTGTAATGCGCTCTGATCTTTCCTCATGCCAGAGAGAGTTTGTAATGTGCTGGGTTTGAGTTTTCCACTCACGAGAGAGTTTGTGATGCATTCCTTACAGGAATTGCAATGCGCGTGAGGGTTTAAAACCAGCGCACAAGTTTTTCCCGTTTGGCAATCAAGTAAGAACAGCGCACGCAGGCATCAATGAGGCATTTGGATGAATGAAATTGACTTACAGCTAGTTTACTTTCTCTCGTTTAAAAGGTTGCAGCGGGATGTAACAATGTTGCCCTGAATATAGAGAATATCACCCAACACTACCCAGAGGTTTCTGACAAGAAATACAAGCTCACCTACATTGTCTGGATTCATAGATGCCCTTTACATATGACAATATGAAAAAGCCCTTTCAGAGAGGGAGCTTGTGGCCTGAATGCACAAGTAGGGTTGTGCCAGTTGGCTTATTCTGGAGAAGTTTTTTTGATAGACTTTCCACCAATCTAGAGGTTTGAAGTCATTATCAACATCTGTAGACAGAAAGTATATGCAGAGCTCCCTCTCAACTGTTTGCTGTGTACTCAAGCCCTCTGGGTTAGTAGCATACCTGTCAACTTTCCCGTTTTGGTCAAGAGTCTCCAATTTTTCAATCCCATCTCCCACCACCTTCCCGTTTTGTTATTTCTCCCATGAAACTCCAGACCAACGACAGACTTTGCGAACAGCCCCGGGAAAACATGGAACCTCCCAGAAGGTAGTCCTGGGTCTCCCAGATTTTGGTACCAAGATGTTGACAGGTATGGTTAGTAGTAGTGGTGGGCCTGTTTGACAAAAGCTAGCCACAGCTTGGGTCAACGAGGGATGGCATGTCAAGAAGATCATCCATGGCTTGGTCAACATACTTTTCCTCGAGGTATCCCAAACTTTTGTCTTTAAGGTCCTGCTTAGCTCTGTGTCGCTTCAGCACTTGTGTTTTGGCCAGTCATACTCTTCCTGAGCAGCGGAAAGATCCCGTTTCTTCTTTCAGTAGCAGAAGGCGGCCACCACCTTTTTACTGACCTGTCCAATTGCTTCTTCTAGTTAACTGTCTCTGTAGACAGAAAGAGAATAATATTGCAAATTGGAGTGTAAAGTTCTCATTTGTTTGTATATTTACAATATTCTTACAGCAAAAGCAATTTAACTTATTTTATCTGGCTTGTTGTGTATCTTCTAATAATTAAACCATAAACATACTATTGATTTGATTTAATCAAATTGTTTTCACATTTTTCAGATTTATATTGATTCTAAGCCATCTGACTCCATACATTTTCAAAAAAATATTGTTTAAGTAAAATCAAAGAGATACAAATACTTAATAATAAACTCTGGCATGATTCATTGTGTGTGGGGAGTATGGGTGGGAACTTGATACCACGTTGTCCATCTTTTATTATTCAACTATAATAACAAAAAGTCTCTTTGTTAAATTAAGTGATTAGATTTGTGCTCTAGAAGTAATTTAATCAATGGTTTCAAATATATTAATGGTGATTAAAGGGCACAAGTCACTAACAGAACACGGTGAAGGAATTCACACACGGTCAAAGCATGTATAGCATACATATGACACCTCAAAAAGTAGTTACTTTTGTTGAGCTGATTTGTCACTACAGACTGTAAAACTAGAACAGTTTTCACTGTATGAATTCCTTTTTAAGCTACTAAGTTATTGAGCCAACAGTAAGTAATTCTCTATTTCCCTTTAAGTCGGTCTCTTGACGTTGTGCTGAGACAGAATGGGGTTTGAACTTGAGAACATATCATCTCTGATTGTACTTTAAAAGGCAAATGAACTTGGCGAATGGCATGGCATGCCAGTCTCCGCCCCGAGGTTGCTCTCATGGAGGCTGCTCTCGCTCCTCTCAGAGAGCAGGGCGTGCGTATTCTCAAATATCTAGACTACTGGCTCGCACTCGCGCGATCTTTTGTGGACGCACAGGGACCTCGTGCTCCGGCACCTCAACCGACTGGGCCTACAGGTTAACTGGGAAAAGAGCAAGCTCTCCCTGGCACTGAGCATCTCTTATCTCGGTATGGAACTAGACTCCGTCACCATGTTGGTGTGCCTTACCAACGAGCTCATTCCAGCTCATTTGGGAGCAGTTCGGGCAGGCACAGGTGGACCTGCTCGCCTCCCTGGACGCCTGTTGTGTCCTGTATATGCCCTGCGCCTCTATTTGGACCGCACGCAGAGCTTCATAAGTTCTGAGCAGCTCTTTGTCTGCTTTGGAGGACAGCAGAAGAAGAGCACTATCTCCAAATAGAGGTTGGCTCACTGGATTGTGGATGCCATCACTTTGGCGTACCGATACAAATCTGGCAGTGAGAGCTCACTCCACCCGGGGTATAACCTCCTCATGGGCACTTGCTCAGGGTGCCTCTCTGTCAGACATCTTCAGAGCTGCGGGTTGGGCTATGCCCAACACCTTTGCGAGATTCTAAAACCTTTTTGTAGACCCTGAGTCAGCCCGCGTCTTGCATGGCAGGTAAGACCGGTTGCCGGCGCGGTGTATGCCTGCGAAGCGCCATCTCCCCTTCATCAGGTCTCCGCCTGTACGGCCGTTAGTAAGACTCTCTCGTCGATGACCAGAGGTGTCAAAAGTATTCACATTCATTACTCAAGTAGAAGTATAGATGCAAGGGTTTAAAAAGACTTCTGTAGAAGCTGAAGTATCAACTCAAGCTTTTTACTCAAGTAAAAGTGTAAAAGTACTGGTTTCAAAACTACTTCAAGTATAAAAGGACAAAACCTTAGGCTGCACCACAGGGGCCTATTGTGCACTACCCCACCCTCCTCCAAAAAAAAATGTTAAGCCCATAATTACTATAATTTTGTATTAAAATGTTAATGTTTAAACATTTGGGATGCACTAGGCTACCTGTTTCAGCCGCATATCTGCCCAATCCCCTCAAAAATAGTTTTTAATGTTACTAATTAACTGTTTTTCACTTAGCAACACAAAACGTCTTAGTTACGGATGTAACCTCAGTTCCCTGATGGACCGACAGATGGGGTACACCCTTCAGAACCTATCACTTCGACTGGTTTTGAAACAGGCCAATGAAATTGGAGAATGAAATTTGCATGCCGGACTCCGCCCCTGGATATCCGGGTATAAAATGGAGACTGCATGTTTCATTCATTCAACTTTAGTTCTGAGGAGCCTGAGAGCCTCTCACCACTACTGCAGTGGTCGGCACGTGTTTGTGGCAAGAAGGACACAACGTCTAGTTCCCTCTCGTTCCCTCAGGGAACTGAGATTACATCCGTAACAAAGACGTTCCCTTTCTGTCGGTCTCTCGACGTTGTGTAGAATATTCTTCCCTGCAATGTCCGGGAGGCAGACACACTCTGTCAGTTTAAGTCTAGACTAAAGACGCATCTTTTTAATCTTGCATACACTACACTTCCATAATATTAATCCTCAGAGGATTTAGGCTGCATTATTTAGATCAACCGGAACCAGGAAAACATCCAACAACAAATGATGTACTTGTTGCATCAAAGAGTGCAGAACAGTACTCTACTCTCAGCCAGTCTTGTCTCTTTGTTCCAAGGTTACCGCAGGAGGCAGTTCATGCCCAGACCTGATGGCAGAGCTGAGAATGGGAAGCGGTGACCTGACAAGAGCTAAGAGGATAGAGCTGGATAAAGGACGTGGCAACTTTGATTTTCCTACAACATTTCAAATGCTATTAGATTGTTAATGATAATCTTAAATCTGCCATTTACCTTATTAAGCTTATTTTTTTATTTTTATTTAGCCTTGTTGTGCAAGCACTGTTGTGCCTGTGCAAAGGCAGCAGCTTTTGCCAGAGGGGAACTGGAATCCCCCGGTCGGGCCTGGGTTCCCCTGAGGTTTTTTTTCTCGATTAGAGTTTTGGGTTCCTCGCCACCGTTTGCATATTGTTTTGCACTATCTGCCTGGCCGGGGGGGCTGCTTCAGAATTCCGAAATTAGAAATAATTAATATATAAGAATTTATAGTCCGTTTAATATTTGACCTGTGGTTCTCTCTCTCCTTTATCTCAAATGTGTCCTTTCACTGTCCTTTTGTGCGAGTGTGTTTGTGTGTGTGTGTGTGAGTGTGTTTGTGTGTGTGCGTCTATGTCAATGTGTGTAAGTATGTATGCATATTGTGTGTGTGGATTATTTGTATGTCTGTCTTTTGTTGTTTTCCACCTTTTTCTTGTTTTTACAGGTATATGCCTTTAGTTGTTTTACTTGTAATCTATTGTGTCTCATGTACAGCTGCTTTGTAACAATGAAAATTGTAAAAAGCGCTATATAAATAAAGTTGAGTTGAGTTGAGTAGAAACCGACAGATGGGGTTCCTATTATAACTCGCCACAATGCTGTGCCGTATCACAATCTCCGCTGGAAGTCATGAGGCGGCTTAGCCTGGTGGCATTTTGTATGTGGACCCCATTCTGTCTCGACACAACGTCAAGAGACAGACAGACAGGGAACATCTCGGTTATGGAGGGAACGAGAAATTGTGTCCTTCATGCCACAATGCTTCGCCATCTGCTGCAGCAACTGAGAATGGCTTTCAGTTTCCTCACCCCAAAAGGTGAATGAATGGGCACGCCATCTTCCTTTTATACCCGTATGTACGGGGTGGAGACTGGCATGCCTTGCCATTCGCCAAGTTCATTGGCCTTTAAAAAGTACAATCAGAGAGGATAGGTTCTCAAGTTCAAACCCCATTCTGTCTCGACACAACGTCTCGTTCCTTCCATCAGGGAACTGAGGTTACATCCGTAACCGAGAGATTTTCTTTTGTTGTTTGATTCATATTAACAGCAATGAACAGCAGTAATAGTAGCCTGCTGTCACTTTGTGCCTTAAAACATGGATCCTGTATTCGTATTATATGTCTTTTCCAGCTGTTGGTCAACTATAACTCAACATGTAATGAGTTTAAAATAGTGGGCAACACATGCAGTATTTCTTTTAACTTGAAGGGAGTTGACCTGAGCTTGTGTTTATGAATATATATTGCTGTTTCATTGGCAGGTCTTCGGCTTTGTCAATAATCTTATCTGTTGTGAGGAGCAGGCCAAAATATTTAGAGATGAAGTAAGTGATTAGCATTTTTACATATAACATCTTAATACATTCAATATAATGCAACAAGCTTTCCTGTAGCTCAGTGGGAAGAACATTGCGTTAACAACGCAAGGCTGTGGGTTCGATCCCAGTGGATTGCAGATACTTAAGTATAAATGTATAGGTTAATGCAATGCAAGTCGCTTTGGATAAAAGCGTCTGCCGAATGCATAAATGTAAATAAGTGTCAATAGAACCAAGGGTACACAGACTAGAAAACGTGTGGCTTACAGTATATAAAACCTGGCATCGGCTATATAAATGTTAAATATCAACAGTTTTAATGTCAGAGTCTTTGTAAAAAACACCAAATTATGAAATTGTTAGAATCCATTTTCTTACTGCTAGAGGTCCTCACACAATCATTCAATTGAAAGAGCAAAAAGGAGGACTTAGAGACAAAATCTTTTATGACAATTTAAAGTGCTACATATCACAGAGACTGATGTAAAACACAACATGTAGACAAAGACAATAGGTAAATGTTCCAACATTTGCTTTCTATTTGTTTTTGTCAATTTAAAACACTGTGACATACGCGTTTAGCCAGCCAATACGCTTGTGTCGCTGGTAGTCCCTTTTTTGGGTTAGACCCTGCTCCAGATAGGGAGCTAATTTTATCTCCCAAAAATGTATCGCTGAACTAAAATTCTTTCTGGTTCCTGTTGTGTGAACACAACAAAGAGAAGGTATTTCTGTAAATAATTCCAGAACCATGAAATCGTTCCTGCAGTGCAAAATCCTATGTATGTATTTTTTCTGAACAATATTAAAAATAGCTAACATCCTGGAACTATTTTCTACACAAACACCCTACAATATATTTGCAGGAAAAGTAGTATTGCTGTCACAAAAGTATTTTGTAGTTCAGCTGTAAATGTTTACCTGTGCAAATACACAACAGTGTTGTGCACTATACATCATCAACCCATAGTTCGGTCTACATGTAAAGTTATGCCCCCAGAAGGTTAAAATGAGGTTTGTTAAAGTAATAAAAATATTTGATCTGTTTCTAAAAACAGATTTTAGTAGGTTAAGGCAATAATAACATATTAAATCATACATGTTTTATTAATTCAATTCAACAGAAAGAACAGAGGGGGCAAGCACGATCAGGCCTGAAGGCAATTGCGAACAGACGGAATTGATAGGGCTGCTCTTGGCCAAAAGGTCCAGGGCTGCTTTTCCGTCTCCAGCCCTGGCTACATCACTTTTAAAATAATTACTTTGCCAATGTATTAGTGGATTATTTAAAAGATTTTTGAAATAGCTGTGAAGGCTGATCACTTGGTCTTAGTCGTGAAGCTCCTTAATTAAATTTCTGTTCTCTTTTGCAGATGATCGATGGAGAAGCATTGCTTCTTCTGAATCAAAACGACATTGTGAAGATCATGAATATAAAGCTTGGACCTGCCCTGAAAATTCACAATGCTATTCTAATGTTTAAGAGTATAGATGAAAGCCTGAAGTGAGTGCTTGAGATCAACCTTAAACTTGTCATGTTGTATTGATCCATATTTCACATATTTGGTGTGTAATGTCTAAACCCACCTTAGATAGAGAACACCAGGACTCAAGAGCAGGACAAACTCTAATGGAGGACCAAAACCTGCTGAAAAAATGTAGTCATAGGAATTTACAAAAGTAAAGTAAAGTGACTTGATAAAACAAATACAAATAGATGTTATTTTCTGCATTTCTTTTATCTTTTTTATGCTTTTATTTGTTGAATTACTCATGAAAAAAATTATATTAGTTACTATTATTTATTTCTTTTACTTAAACCAACTTGATTTTTGAAAGATGATGAAGTAATCTTACATGAAAGTGTTATGTAAGATTAAGTATTTGGAGTTTTAAACTTTAATCATTTGTTTTTTGTATGTTGTGGTCAAACAATTGAAATTAATGGACAAACATTTCAGGTCAGAATTTATTGGACTTGGTGCTACTGTACCCTTTTTAGATCCCTGTGGATGTTTATGCACTTTACCTAAGGGAAACATCAGAGGGAACTGTAATATATAGCTACACATAGACCTCTGAGCCAGTTAAAGACTTGTTCAGGGATCACAGACAACGCTGTCCATCAGTAATATTTTACAATACCCATAAAAAAGAGAAAAGATTAATAGTTACATGAGAGAATAGATTAAAATATGTTTTTATGATTAAGGGCCCTATTTTAATAATCTAAGCGCATGGTTTAAAGTACATGGTGCAAGTGCCCTTAGGGGAAGTTCAACGATTGGAAAAATGGTTGTGCGCCCTTGCGCATGGTCTAAAAGGGTTGTCCCTATTCTCTTTATGAGTAGGCTAATAGGTGTGTTTTGGGAGTAATGTGAAGTAAACCAAACAGAACCTCATCTCCCATTCCCTTTATAAGCATGTTGCGCTTGGGCCATGACGGATTGGCCATATTTTTCCTTGCGAGGAAACGGATCAGATCATCTACAGGACGAGTTGGATTTATATCTTTATGTACACAAAATAATATTTTACATTGTAATCCTTTTAATATTTGGTATGTTTGTGTTTCCTGTGCATCTCTCTGTTTGTAAAAAACAGCATGTAGGCGTGTTCTAAGCATGCATTTTGCTAAGGCTCTTTTTAAATAACCAAAAAAATTGTCCTTTAGATCAGAAACCTTTAGATCAGGTTTCAATTGGTCAGTGGCACCGTCTATTTCAGTTGCCTTCAAATAGACCATGGGCGCACAATTGGGTGCAAATGCATTTACATGATAACTGCGTTTGGCTGAAACTTAAAAAGAAACACTTGGCCTGCGCTTGTGCCAGGTATATGATAGGGCCCATACTGTAGTTTGCATCTACAAATCGGTGTTATATTTCAATTGTATATGAATGGAAACCCGTAGCAGGGTCAATTGTCGTAACCAAGGTCGTTTTTAATGTCTCAATGTTTAAACAACAGTATGTTTTTCTTTTGGAAAAGTTAATTATATACAATAAATATCATTCAGTTCATCAACAAGAATAAATGTTTGATTTAACTACTGTGGTCTGGAAATTTAGCTTCATTTGTAGAAAGTATCACTACCGCTCATAAATTTGCTGTTTTGTGCTATATTGAAAGGATACTAAGAGTCACATGAGAGCCAATGCCATGTCACAATTGAAGTGCACGTTCCTGCGGCAGTTTTTGAATTTGTACGCAACCGGATCTCAGTTTTTACGCCGAAAGGAGAAGAGGATCACTTTTGGGTCTGTTCTTCAGCCTCTGAACGCTTGGAATAACTACCCCTTTGAATAAATTAAATCTGTTGCTGTATATATTATATTATATACAATCTCTTAGGTTTAGGGGTGGGGTTGGGGTGTCTTGGGTCACGCGCTAAAATGCATCTGTGTGCGCACAAAGTAATAAACGTACACAAAATAACATCCATCCATCCATCCATTTTCTACCGCTTATCCGAACTACCTCGGGTCACGGGGAGCCTGCGCCTATCTCAGGAGTCATCGGGCATCAAGGCAGGATACACCCTGGATGGAGTGCCAACCCATCGCAGGGCACACACACTCACTCATTCACTCACGCACTCATACCCTACGGACAATTTTTCCAGAGATGCCAATCAACCTACCATGCATGTCTTTGGACCAGGGGAGGAAACCGGAGTACCCGGAGGAAACCCCCGAGGCACGGGGAGAACATGCAAACTCCACACACACAAGTCGGAAGCGGGAACAAAATAACATGTCTTATTAAATTAAAAATCACACCTGTACATGTCATGTTGGCAAATTATTTAGAAAATCGCCCCCTGCTGGTAACATTTCTCAACCTTCATAAATGAGTGCCATTGTCACGCCTAGAGGACGCAAAGCGTGATACGCTTTCTTGAGTGGTCCAGCATGTCTATGACACACTTTGGCGTGATACTGGGTTGCATACCCACACAGCCTTACAATCATGAAAACAGAATGTTATCAACTGTATCAAAGGCAGAGGTAAGATCGACTGTTAAAGGACTAAAACCACCAAAATCACAAGTCACCAGATTCGTGCTAACAAAATGTAATTTAAACCTTTAGAGACGACTATGTTCATTTTAACTGACTGAAAAGTGAGGAACCTTTAACCAGACTGGAAATTTTACCAAGAAATGACTGAAGTTAGATAAACTTATATTCAAGATAAACGGTATAAGTCCAAAGTAGCTTAAGAATGTTACTAAAGAAGAGGGATGAAACATCCAATTTCAGGTCCTGACATTTCCTTGCAGACTTCCGAGCATTTTGAAAAGCTGGTGTAGAATCTTTAAGAACATTTTTAAATAATAAGAGCAGCATTTAAAACATCCAACCAGGCATAGTTCAGCAACCTGAGATGATGGCCAGCATCCAGGTCAGGTTGACAGTAACACTGTGACAAAATTTTAAATTATAATTGTCTCTAATGCATTTCTAATGTCTTTTGTCGTGATGCGTCCGGTCTCGATTCCACGTCCCCATCTCTCACACCCCCTTCTACTGTCTGCCCTCTACCATCCTCTATAAAACAACAGTGAGTAAATTGAATATAAATTATGAACATTTAAAAATTTTAAGATTTAAAAAATTGGTTTTAGTGTCGCTAAACAAGTCGTGTTTGGTGTTCTCCATGATGGTTCATACATTGAAAAGTATGAGCAGTAACACTGTTATTATTGAGCTTTTTCATTGTATAGCCATTCATTCATGTATATGATTTCTCTGCAATGGATAATGATACTTTTCCTGCACACGGACTGCGGTCTTGCTGTACATTGTGGCATGGTTTCTGTGTTGGAATAAACACATTTCTTCAAAAAAAATCCAAAATCCAAATTGTATTGCCTTAAATTGGTTCTGTCACACACGTCAGCTAGACTCCCCTTGTGCCCAACCAGAGGCCCCTACCCGCATATCCCAAACTATCGTTTTGCACTACATTTCCCAAGATTCATTGCCCACTGGTCATGACAATGGCACAGAAACAATTTTACAAAATACAGAAGCTTCACAAAATTTCACAAAAAGCCATAGTGGAAATAAAAGTCATATAACTTTGATTCTGTCATGGTTTCACCTCTCCTTGTCAGGTATTTCTTGGTTTAGAGGTGGAATCATACAGAATCCTCTGTTTCTTGTGGGGAGAGATGGTTTTGACACCTGCGGTCTTCCATACTCTTCCCGAGTCGCGTCATTGTTCTCTTCCCTCCTGTTTCCTAGTTTGTGTTAATTACCTCCCCTATAAAACATCCTCTTGTTTCTTTGTCTGGTGCTCGTTCATTGTTTGCTGTCTGATGTCCCTTGCTGTATGATGTTTCCACGCTGTTGTATGCTGTACCTGTTCATGTTCCGTACCTGTTCTCAAAGTAAGTCTAGTTTAGTCAGTGTAAGTGTGTTGTTAGTCAAGTGTTTGTTTGCATAGTTTAGTTAGTCATTGTCTTCGTTTAGTTATATATATCCTGTCCTGTTTTCCCCCTCGTGGGTTTTGTTTTGCCTGTTGTTTAGTGTTTTATTTGTAGAATAAATCATTGTTACATCTACCGTCTGTGTCTGCCTGCATTTGGGTTCCCACGCCATGTCTCACCTCGAGATCCATGACAGATTCATTATATGCTAAATATATAATTGCAGAATCTGCTAAATGTAAATAGCTAAAACAAATTTAAATTAGCTTATTTAACTACATGCACCTCAATCTTAATATGGTTGTTTCTTAATCTTATGTTTCCGAGATGATCATGGATGCTTTGTGTTACGCACAAGACCAGATTCAGATGCGGGGAAACAGAACTTTTTTAACAAAGGTAATAACACAAGGCAATGAAAACAGGGAATAACTTAATGCGGCAAACAGGCAGAGAACTGAAACAATAACAAGGCAGTCCAAGGGAAACAACGGCCTCGAGTGTTTGGCCAGGGGAAGGGCCTGTGGGGGAATGGCCGGGGACCGGACGGGTTGTGACTGGACGATGAGCTCTTGGCAGGGGATAGAGCTCATCTCTCAGAGAGAGAGAGCATTTAAGGTGGCACAGCATTAGATATGATTTTATTACAACTTTTAAATATTGTCATAATTATATCTTCACAATAATTAAAAAAGCTTTGTAAAAATAGCTATTTACATTATCACGTAAGAGTCCACTGGCTCCACTGGACCTATTTTTTCTCTTCTATAAAGCATTAGAACACTCTGACTCCTACCACTATTGTAATACAGCAGTTCCATTTGTCAGTCACTTGTCCATAACTTATATACATATCTTTTTTTTTACTTTAGAATTACAATCGGAACTTTAAAGTTTACTTAACTTATTTAATATTACATATAGGAATTTAGTCTGTTTAATATTTGACCTGTGTTTCTCTATCCTTTATCTTAAATGTGTGAATCTGTGATAACCACTGTGCATGTACGTGTGTGTGTTAGTGCATGTATATTGTGTGTGTGGAGTTTTGAGTCTGTCTTTGTATGTGGGTGTGTTTGAACTGTTGTGCGCCTGTCTGTCTTCTGTCTTTCCACCTTTTTTATTTTTACTTGTATAACTTAAAATGCTTTGCTTATAGTCAATATGTTTCATGTAAAGCTGCTTTGTAACTATGAAAATGGTAAAAAGCACTATTTAAATAAAGTTGATTTGGCTTATTGAAATGATTTGAAATTGCGATGATGTTCTGAAATCTGATAATATAGTCTGAGCCATTGAAGCAACACCTTGTAGTTTTTCGACCGCAAAATAATTTTTCAAAAATTGACTTCAGTGGTAGAAAAACTTGAATGCTACACGAATGCTACTTCCGCTGCTACCTGACCCGCCTCCTTGAGGCTACAACCATACTCTCGAAGTTCTGTGTGTTATGTGTGCACTGCCCATCCCCTGCCTGCGGAAGAGTGCGAAGTAGTTTCTAAACAGCGTTTCTGCATTCGCCAGTTCCATCAGGTTAGTCAACAACGTGTATTCACGTGTATTGCCCTACCCACGGGGAAGCTTATACAGCGACATTATTTACAACACTGGTAACAGAATGCACTTATCAACCACATGGGGAAGCCGTGACCAAAAGTTCTATAGTACTGCTTTAAGATAATCAGGGTTCCCTTTCTGTCGGTCTCTCGACGTTATGTCGAGAACAACAGATGGGTTCGCCCTTGATAACCAATCAACTCTGTCTACTATAGAAAAGGCCAATGAAATTTGGCGAATGAAATTTGCATGTTGGTCTCCGTCCCCGGATGTCCGGTATAAAAGGAAGCCGGCGTGCAGCATTCATTTACCTTTTGTTCTTTAGAGCCTTCGCTCATGACTACGAACAGAACGAATTCAACAAATTCTTCAACATCCCTACCTGCAGCGACCTTCCCCTGGGCGTCTCGGCGGTTCCGGAGGTGTTAGAGATTTTTTCTAAAAGGTCCTTTTCAGGACTGAGCATTCTCCAGCGCGGCATGTCCCGCTGTTCTCTTGGGTGCGGCACCCTCATCGAGGAGGGGGACGGACACGATCGCTGCGTTAGGTGTCTGGGCGTCAAGCACGCTGAAGCAGCGTTCGTTGACACATCTTGCCTGCACTGTGGGCAGATTGTCATTCAGAAGTTGCGGTCATGGGTGGCTGTCTTCCTACGGGAACCAGCCACCATTTCGTCTGCTACCCGGGCAGTGACATCGGTGGCTACGGCCCCGAAGTCCGCCTGTGTTAGCAGCGTTAGTGATGTGGGGACCTCTGCAAACGTAAACCCGTCCCCCTGTCACAGCGCCTGGGAGCTTGGGAAAAGCTGCCCACACTGTCTCGGTGGCTAATACGGACGATCCTTCTTGGCTACTCGATCCAGTTCGCCAGAAACCCTCCCAAGTTTCGGGGGATCATCTCTCCCTCTCTCAGAGGCAGGGACGCCTCCGTACTTTGAGTAGAGGTCTCAACCCTTACGGCAAAACAGGCAATCGAGTCCGTCCCTCAAGCCAAGATGTTCAGCGGGTTTTACAGCCCGTACTTCAAAAAGACGGAGGGTTGCACCCCATTCTAGATCTGCGTATCCTGAACAAGCACCCTAAAAAGCTGCCGTTCAGGATGCTCACGCAGAGGCGCGTCCTGACATCTATCAGGTGTCAGGATTGGTTCGTGGCAATCGACCTGAAGGACGCTTACTTTCATGTCTTGATCCTCCCTCGACACCGGCCGTTCCTATGGTTTGCGTTCGAGGGGCGGGCATATCAGTACAGAGTCCTCCCTGTCGGTCTGTCGCTGTCTCCACGGGTCTTCACGAAGATCGCGGAAGCCGCCCTTTCTCCCCTTCGGGAAAAAGGTGTGCGGGTACGAAAACTATCTTGACGACTGGCTTATCTTGGCTCACTTGCGAGATCTGTTGTGTACACAAAGGGACCTGGTGCTCCGGCACCTAGATCGATTGGGATAACAGGTCAACCGAGAAAAGAGCAAGCTCTCCCCAGTACAGAGCATCCTGTTTCTTGGTATGGAACTCAACTCTGTCACCATGACAGCACGACGGTCCACAGCACGCGCCCAGTCGGTGTTGAACTTCCTGGAACACTTCAGGCAGCCAGCGGTCCCCCTGAAACAATTTCAGAGGCTCCTTGGATACATAGCGTCCTCGGCGGGGGTAATACCCCTCGGGTTGATGCACATTAGACTGCTTCAACACTGGCTACAGAGTCAAGTTTCCGAGGACAACGTGGCACATGGTGATGACGCCCCTCTGCCGACGCACCCTAACCCCTTGGTCTCCATGATCTTTCTCCGGGCCCGGGGTCCCCCTCGGGCAGGTTACGAGGCACGTCGTGGTGACGACGGACGCCTCACTGCAGGGTAGGGGTGCAGTGTGCAACGGGCATCCCAAGAGCCCTCTCAGAGGTTTCGATCTTCCTCACCTGACGAGTATGACGGCCCTCCTGATGGCGCTCGCTTCCTTCAAGAGGGTAGGGGACCTCCAAGCATTCTCCATGTCCCCGGATTGCCTCAAATTCATCCCTGGCAACTCTCACTTTATCTTGAGACCCAGGCCCGGATGCATGCCCAAAGTTCCCACTACTCCCTTCCGGGACCAAGCGGTGGACTTGTAGGCGGAAGAGGACTAGAGGAAGACCCAACCCCATCTGTGTTGTGTCCTGTACGCGCACTGTGCCTCTACTTGGACCACACGCTCTGACCAGCTCTTTTTCTGTTTTGGAGGACAGCAGAAGGGGAAGGCTGTCTCCAAGCAGAGGCTGGCACACTGGTCTCGTATGCCCATTGGCAGTGAGGGCTCACTCCACACAGGTTATAGCCACCTCCTGGAAACTGGCCAGAAGCGCCTCTATAGCAGACATCTGTAGAGTTGCGGGTTGGGCTACGCCCAAACACCTTCGCAAGGGTTAACCACCTTCGCGGAACCTCATTGGCAGCCCGCGTCCTGCGTGGCGACATGTAGGACTGGCATCCGGTGGGGCATATGCCTGCGAAAGCACCTTCCCACCCTCCAGTAGGTTGGGTCAGTGTGCTATCTACCTCTCTTCTTACCCAAACACTGGATAAGAACAGGCATTCCATCCATCACTAAGCAAGCACCCCCTGGGGGTTGGCTGGGCAGAGCAGCCTTCCCCCTTAGGCCGGGACACCATATGAACTATCACAGATAGCTCTAACCGGACTTAGTGCTACCTGTAACACCCCCTCCGTGGGCTGTTCCGTCTGATGTATCCTCATGAGAATGGTTCCCACTCCTGGTAACCCATGATTTCACCCATGTGGACCTCCACCTCGCGGTTAACTACTCAGTCTGCACGTTCCATGCGTTCTCCTCCAAGGACGAGACCATACTTATGTCCACCATATTCCTCCCCTCGGGTAGGAGGTGGCCTCTACAGCACATCCCTAATTAAGGAAGTTGCACTTACCCGGTGTAAACCCGAGCCGGACGGCCTCTCGCCAGTAGAGAGCTAAGGCCTCCGTCCGTGAAAGGTTACCGGTCAGGGCTGTACCCATCTTTCTCCAAGAAAGCTCTGGAACCCCCCGACCACCACACTGGAAGGTTACAGTTTCGCGAAAGCTTCGAGATGACATGCCCAGGCCTGTTACCGTCACTTCGCTAGAGATTGTGACGCGATACAGCGTTGTGGCATTTTCCATAGGTAACCCCATCTGTCGTTCTCGACACAACGTCGAGAGACCGACAGAAAGGGAACGTCTTGATTACGTCTGTAACCTCAGTTCCCTGATGGAGGGAACGAGACGTTGTGTCCCGTATGCCACAAACACGTATCGTAATCTACTGCAGTCGTGAGAGGCTCTCAGGCTCTTCAGAACAAGAGGTAGATGAATGCTGCACGCCGGCTTCCTTTTATACTGGACATCCGGGGGCGGAGACCGGCATGCAAATTTCCTTCGCCAAATTTCATTGGCCTTTTCTATAGTAGTCAGAGTTGATTGGTTCTCAAGGGCGAACCCCATCTGTCGTTCTCGACACAACGTCTCGTTCCCTCCATCAGGGAACTGGGAACGGTCTCATTTATAAAAGTGGCATACGCATGTTTCCAAACTTGACGTACCTTCTTGTAAAATCCAACTCTAATCTTAAATAAAAAATAATTTTAAATATTTAATCAGCGCTGTCTCACCATCATACTATCACAAATGAGAAGGAGATGATACAACTGCATGGAATACAGGATAACATCAAATACCATAAGATACCTGCAGAACACAGTGTAAGTAAATAACCAAAAACATAATTTTCCTTGAATAATGTGCATTAAGATCGACTGTAATAATAATAATAATGTAATGTAATAATAATAAGGAAGAAACATTTGTCTTTTACCATTATCTCTTCAAATGTAATCTCAGTTGCAGGACACCACTAGTTCACAAGTTCGCCTATACAGATAATAGAGTAGTTTTGAGGGTATGCGTATTTGGCGTGCTGTCGGGGAGAGGGCTCTGAGCTCGTTCATTCTTCCGAGCCCAGAGCACTCCCCCCTGTCGGGGTGAGGGCTCCGAATCCGGCATTAGCCTGAACCTGGAACACTCCCCCCAAGAGATGCAACTGGTGCAGGACAGCAGCCGCAATATGTACACCCCCCAAAAACGAGGCTGGTCAGTTTGCCTCGCTGCCGGCGGCTAGTTTGTATCCTCTGACACTTGCTTCACCTCACATTTTTTCTTGGTCTTAATACTAGTGTATTTTACCATCGTTACCTATCACTGTCGTTGCAGAATTATTTATAACTTTATATTCTAAACATATTAATTGAAACGAAACGCCGCTAGCATATTAGCGTGTTAGCTTGCCTTCTGTTTACTGTGGAATATCATCTCCCCCTGTTTGTCTTGTGTGCTAACTGTTTCTCTTTTTAAGCGTATATACTAAGACTCATCAAGCAACCTTGGTAAGTTAGGATTGCACTTCATACTCGGTGAGTCATGGCTTCTATTCCTATTGTTGTTACTTGCACCTCATGTCATATGTTTAGCTTAACCTTCTCTGTCAGCGGCGAGGGTTTTACATGTGATAAATGCAGGAAAGTAGTTAGGCTGACGGAGAAGATCTTAGAATTAGAGTCTCGCATCCAATCTTTATTTGAGGATAGTAAGAGTGTAGGGACTGTAGAAAACACTTTGGATGCGAGCAATCTTAGCGCACACGGCTCGGTTGAAAATCCCCTGCAGCTGGGAAACTTTGTGACGGTAAGACGGCATAGTCGCAGGACAAAACATCACTCAACCGTTCCGATTAAAGTCTCGAACAGGTTTGCCCCGCTCAGTGACGCATCGACTGAGAAACCTGCTGAAAGTGCCCTAGTGATCGGTGATTCTATTGTCCGGAACGTTAACATAGAGACGCCAGCCACCATAGTCACATGTTTACCGGGAGCCAGAGCGCCTGACATCAAGTCAAATTTAAATGTGCTGGCTAAGGCTAATCGTAAATTCAGTAAGATTGTTATTCACGTCGGCACAAATGATGTTAGACTCCTTCAATCGGAGATCACTAAAGATAATATTAAAGAGTGTGAGCTTGCAAAAACAATGTCAGACACTGTAATATTCTCTGGCCCCCTCACTGCTTACCGTGGTGATGAGATTTATAGCAGATTATCATCACTAAATGGCTGGTTGTCTGAGTGGTGCCTGCAGAATAATATAGATTTTATACATAACTGGAAGAGTTTTGAGGGCAGACCTGACCTGTTGAAACGAGATGGTCTCCATCCCTCCTGGGATGGGGTTTCCCTCCTCTCTAGAAATTTGGCAAACAGTCTTAATAATGATATAGGCTGACTACCTAGGGCCCAGGTCAGGAAGGAGACAGAATGGCTTAACCAACTGTCTGCTTGCCGTCTCACGTTACAAAATACACAGAATATACAACATGTAATAACCCCTTCTTACAAACAACATAAAATAGAGACTGTGTCTGTCCCCCGGATTAGCAAACATAAAATATATTGCGTAAACCTCTTGAAAGCAATTTAATAAACGTTAAACAAATCAAACATGAACAAAATACAAGTAATCAACTTTTACGACTCGGATTGCTTAATATTAGATCTCTCTCAAATAAAGCACTTTTTGTTAATGATATGATAACCGATCATAAAATAGACTTGCTCTGTTTGACAGAAACATGGCTAAAGCCAGATGATTATATTACTCTAAATGAATCCGTTCCCCAAGATTATTACTATAAACACGAGCCTCATCTAAAAGGTAGAGGGGGAGGTGTCGCTGCACTTTACAATAATACTTTTATCATCTCTCAGAAGTCTAATTTTAAATACAATTCCTTTGAAGTCATGGTACTTCACGTATCAACACCTAATACTAAGGATAAATCTTTTTTAAATTTATACTAGCTATTGTATATAGGCCTCCAGGGCACCACACAGATTTTATCAAAGATTTTGGTGGGTTCTTATCCGAACTCGTACTGGCCGCAGATAGAGTCCTTGTCGTTGGTGACTTTAACATCCATGTAGACAATGATACAGATGCCTTGGGCATGGCTTTCAAAGACACTCTTAACTCCATGGGCGTTAGTCAACATGTGTCAGGACCCACTCACCTTCGTAATCATACTTTAGATTTAATACTATCTTATGGTATAAATGTGGACGATGTTAAAATCGTTCAGCAGAGTGAAGACATTTCGGATCATTATCTGATATTATGTTTGCTTCACTGGCCTACGGCTGCAAATCAAACTCCTTGTTACAAATATGGTAGAACGATTACTTCAACTACCAAAGATGCGTTTCTCGATAATCTGCCTGACTTGTCTAAAATATCTAGCATGAGTAAAAACGTTGACGATTTTGACATTACTATTGAAAATTTTAACAATACCTTCTCGGAAATATTAAACATAGTTGCTCCTCTGCGTTTAAAGAAAATAAAAAATGGCAGCCCAACACCGTGGTATAATGAACACACTCAGACTCTAAAGAAAGCGTCCCGGAAAATGGAGCGCAACTTTAAGAAAACTAATTTAGAGGTATTTCGTATAGCATGGAAGGATAGTACTCGAAAATACAGGGATGCCATAAAAATGTCTAGATCCGCCTACTTTTCATCACTAATAGAGGAAAACCATCACAACCCTAGGTTTTTATTTAACACCGTGGCTAAATTAACAAAAAATAAGTCGTCAGCGACGTCAGATTCTGATTATCAGCATAACAGTGATGAATTTATGAACTACTTCACTAGTAAAATCCAAGATATAAGAGAAAAAATTATAACAATGCAACCTATAGTGAAACCCGCTGAACAAACTAACTACAGCACCCCTAAGGAGAAATTGCAATTATTTTCTACTGTAGATCACAATGAACTGTCTAAAATCATTAGATCATCTAAATCAACAACATGCATGCTCAACTCAACTTTATTTATATAGCGCTTTTTACAATTTTCATTGTTACAAAGCAGCTGTACATGAGACACAATAGATTACAAGTAAAACAACTAAAGGCATATACCTGTAAAAACAAGAAAAAGGTGGAAAACAAAAGACAGACATACAAATGCTCCACACACACAATATGCATACATACTTACACACATTGACATAGACGCACACACACAAACAAACTCGCACAAAAGGACAGTGAAAGGACACATTTGAGATAAAGGAGAGAGAGAGAACCACAGGTCAAATATTAAACGGACTATAAATTCTTATATATTAATTATTTCTAATTTCTGAATTCTAAAGCAGCCCCCCCGGCCAGGCGGATAGTGCAAAACAATATGCAAACGGTGGCGAGGAACCCAAAACTCTAATCGAGAAAAAAAAACTCAGGGGAACCCAGGCCCGACCGGGGGATTCCAGTTCCTCTCTGGCAAAAGCTGCTGCCTCTGCACAGGCACAACAGTGCTTGCACAACAAGCCTAAATAAAAATAAAAAATAAGCTTAATAAGGTAAATGGTAGATTTAAGATTATCATTAACAATCTAATAGCTATAACAAACACAACTTTTTTCAGAAGGGTTTAATTACTATCACAGGAAACGTTTGACCAAATTGTTGCCTTCTACTTGCTGGTCTTACAATAATATCAAACGACAACAAGGTTATTGACATTTAAAGAACCAAACAAACATAGTACCATGCATGAGAGTTCTTCAATTGAAGCGTTGGATGTGGCTTCCAGTAAATGAATCCACAGGCAAGTAAAAAGAAGAGGAAAAAAGAATCAAAGTACTTATCAGTAGGTCGTCTCAGTCCTTTTCTGATAAGATATGGAAAGCAGGTAACAAAAATCCAGATGAAGGCAAAAATAGTTCCAATGTCCCCAAAGGTGAAAAAGTAAAGTTCCACTGCTTTATGGCCACTTAAAAAAACAAGTTATTCCCCAGCTCATGTTCCTCAGAAGTGCGCCAATTGATCCAGAGCTGATGCTCCCCAAAACATGCCACCTCACCAAACAAGAAGACCTTTCCCAAAATGGCCGCCTTACCCCTCTTATGGGCAGGCCCGATATAATAAACGTCCTTTGCAGCCCACAAAAGTCTTCGTATTTTATCTTGCCCACAATGCCAAAAAGAATGTTTAACAGCCAACATATCTTGGTAATGAAAATAATTAACAAACACTTTAGCTTGTGAGACAATCATATATAATTAATCTTTCACAACTTTACCCATAGTAAGTTAGTCTCCTGGAGGCTTTGCTGGGACAGTGTCAGAGTCCCCCCCCCCTGCCGGAGGTTAATCCTTCCCCAAAGTATTGTTTAAGGTTCACAACATTTGCATTGTACACCTTTTCCCCAGAACCCCATTCAACAAGATAGTTCACTGGCCCTAATTTCTTCTTTATCTTCACAGGTCCCTCCCACTTAGGGGCTAGTTTAGATGAAAAGTAAGCATCGGCCTTTGACACAGGATGAGCACGGACCCAAACCAGGTCTCCCATTTGGAACTGAACAAACTTCCGTCTCGCGTTGTAATACCTGGCCTGTTTGGAGTGCGCACTTCTCATGGCCGTAAGAACATCCTGCTTAAGTTGCTGTTGTCGTTCTACGAGGGAATATCCTGTCTGCTCTGGGTTTGGCGGATGAGCAACAAGTCGTTCGAGGGGACCTTTCAACTGTCTGCCCAGTGCTAGTTCAGCAGGAGAGTGTCCTGTGGTTTCGCTGAAGGCAGTGTTAATAGCGAAACGAAACTCAGCGAGCCACCTATCCCAGTCGCGATGGCTTCCACCTACAAAGGATGCGATCATGGTCTTAACGGTTCTGTTGAATCGCTCAGTGAGATTTGTTTGAGGGTGATAGCTGGTGGTGAGCTTCCATGTTATTTCCCATTTCTTACATAGATCCTCCATCAGTTGGCTTAGAAACTGAGGTCCACGGTCAGACAGTAAGAACTTTGGAACTCCCCACCTTGTTAGCACCTCTTCTTGCAAAATCTTGCAGATTCGGTGAGTCTTGCTGTCTCTGATAGGGATGAGCTCTACCCATTTGGTAAAATAGTCGACCACTACCAGAAGATACACATTCCCCTTTTTGCTTTTAGGAAGGGGCCCCATGAGGTCCACTCCTAACATGTAGCCTGGCTCCTCTACTTCTGTGGATTGGAGGAAGCCAAAGGGTTTGGTGTTACCAGGTTTATATTTCTGACAGACCGTGCATTCCTTCACGTGCTTCCATACGTCTTTGCGAACCTCGGGCCACCAGGCAACTTCTAAGATTTTCCGAAGAGTCTTCATTCGCCCAAGATGTGCCCCCAGGGGGCTGTTGTGAAAATAATCCAAAAAGGTTGCGACTAGACTCTCGGGCACTACAAGCTGGTACTTTATGCCGACAGCATAAAGGGTGACACTCTGTACAACACTCCATGCTGGTCTTCCCATCTGATGCGGTCACCCTCATCTGTGATTCCAATTTTCCTCTTCAATTCACTCACCCCAACATCCAAAGCTTGAGCTTTTAGTATTTTCTTCAATAGTTGATGGAATATCCAAATTCCAATGTGAGGATTGGTCGCCCACAAACACTGCTAAGGAGACATTGCAACTCTGAGCTCTAGACAAGGCATCAGGCACTACATTCATCCTTCCCTTGCGGTACTGTACCTGGAAATGAAAACGCTGAAGCCTCAAGGTCCATCTCGTCAGCAGAGACGTAGTTTTAGGAGAGTTAAAAGCCCAGGTCAAAGCAGCATGGTCTGTACACACCACAAAGGAAACTCCTTCCAGGTAGTGATGCCACTTTTCGACAGCCCATATCACTGTAAGACATTCTTTTTCTGAGGTTGAATAATTCGCCTCGGCTCCTCTCAGACCCCTCGAGGCATATGCAATCACCTTTTCCTCTCCTTTGATGTTCTGAGTTAGAACCGCCCCCAGGCCAAATGAACTAGCATCTGTCTGGACCTGGAATGGTTGCGACAGGTCAGGTTGATCTAATACAGGGGCGTGTTGCAAAGCATATTTGAGATTCTCAAAGCTTAACTGGGTTTCGTCAGTCCATGCCCACTTCACACCTTTCCTCTTGAGTTGATTCAATGGGACAGCCAGTTCAGCAAAGTGGGGAATAAATTTGTGGTACCACCCAACTAACCACAGGAATCGCTGAAGTTCCAACAGGTTTTTCGGGATTGGGTACTCACTGATGGCAGCGACCTTGTCAGAGTCAACTTTTACTCCCTGCTTAGACACCACATGTCCCAAAAACTTGAGCTCTTCTTTCATGAAGTGGCATTTCTTAAGATTTAAGGTAAGATTTGCCTCCTTCAGTTTTTGGAAGATAGCTTCAAGATCCTTTAAGTGTTGCTGCTGACTTGGGGAATAGACAATTATTTCATCTATGTAGATGAAGCATACATTTCCTCTAAGTTTACCTAACACTCTCTCCATCAACCTCTGGAACGTAGCCCCGGCATATTTTAGCCCGAAGGGCATGGTCAAGAAATTAAACAACCCAAAGGGGGTTATGAAAGCTGTCTTCTCCCTGCTGCTTTCTTCCATTTCGACCTGCCAATACCCCGATTTTAAATCAAGTGTACTAAAATAACTGGCACCCTGTAATGACTCTAGTATTTCATGGATGAGCGGCATCGGGTAAGCATCTTGGGGGGTTTTGGAGTTAAGACGGCGATAATCAACACAGAACCTTAGACTTCCATCCTTCTTTGGAACAAGTACTACCGGAGATGCCCAAGGGGATTGAGAAGGCTTGATAATGCCTTCCCGCATCATCCTATCAATTTCGCCTTCCATCACCTCTTTCTTTAAGGGAGAAGCTCTATACGCTTTCGACCGTATTGGCAGATCATCCGTTGTTATAATCCGATGAGTAGCTTGTTTAGTTCTCCCTAGACCCGAACAGACCGTAGCCCATTTATTTAAGAGGGGTTGAATTTCTGGTTGGTGTCTTGATATGACGTCCTTTATGCTAGTTGCTGATGCCATCTCAATCTCTCTGCCCTTCGCAGTTGGTACAGCCATGAACAAAGAGGTAACCTGTTCCCTCTTTAGAACGCATGACTGCTCCCACTGAGGCTGCTGGAGAAAAGGGTATATTCTAACTTGCCCTTTAACCATCAACTCATAGCTCGTAGTGGCAACATTCAATTGTACCCTGGTTTGTCTCAGGAAATCCAGTCCAAGGATCAGGGGAAATGCCAGCTGCTCATTTGACATTATATAGGTGTCGATGGACCAGACCATTCCATGCCAATCGTAATCCACAAGGGTTCTACCCTCTGACACATGAGCCTTTCCATCGGCCACAATGAAAGTCTTACTTGAACCCTGCAGCAGGCGATCTTCTGTTTTTTTCACCACTTCCCATAGCTGTTTTTTTATTAAGGAATAGGTTGAACCAGTGTCAACAATGGCTTCGATGTGGTAATTCCCCACACCTATAACAACTTTTAGCAGAGGTGGTGTAGTTGTTTGAATCAATGAGACATGTTGAACGGAGGTACTTGGCGACTTGGGTAGTTGATCACGCCGGAATGCCGCACTCTTCTTTCCTTCATTTGTTCCCTTGAGCTGGTTGACTCGAGCCCAGTAATCCTTCTTTGAATTCAAATCCCTCTCCACTTAAGACCCCACTTTAACCAGCTGCTCCACGGTGTGCACAGCCCCTCTTAGACTACTTGCCAGGGAAGGGTTACAACTATTGAGAACTCGCCTCACCACCTCCTCTTCTGGCAAGTCGTTCTTCCATCTCAAGCACAGGGCCCTATAATCGTTTGCAAAGTCGTGGATACTCTGGTTTGGGTCTTGAACCATAGCCTTGACCTTGTCTTCCAACTCAGCCTGGTAATCAGTAGAAAGGAAAGCAGTCATAAAGGAGACTTTGAACTCATCCCAGTTGTGTATCTTTAACTTTTCAGCCACCCACCAACTCCTCGCTGGGCCAGTTAGTACTGCATTAATGGTAGCTAGCAGTTTATGGGATTCCTTTTGTGCCAATAAATACGAACGCGAAATAAGAAAAACCAAACAAAAATAAGCAACACGAAAGAAGAAATACACTTTGAAAACGAAAAAAATGAACTCCAATTGCAAACTTTTAACATACTTTCAAACAAACTGCATTCATCATCAAATGTTTTCTAATTATTCTTTTCGAAAATCATTGTTTCTGAATACATTGCCCGAGATTTCGTTTGCGCTTCATTATTTTTCGTTTACACTGCAAAAAGTTCGGACTTCTGGCACAAACCTCTCGCGTGGGCGGGAGTTAACAGTGCTTTACTCTCATTGGCTAGTCAGATTTTGATCGACAGGTCCGTGACCCGGAAGTGGAAGAAGTCTCCGCGGCATCGCGCAACTTTAGAAAGCGATCTGGAGGTGGACGGTGAAGTTACTTGTCATTAGTTACCTTTGTTATTAAACGGTTTTTTTTGCTACAGTTTGGATTGAAATGTACAGAGCCCGGCTAGTCTTTTTGCATAACCTTACATTTTTAGAAACATCTACTATTCATTTACATTCTTAACAAGTACTGCTGTTATTTTCCCCAAATGCGGTCAATTATGTAAATGGATAAAAGGAATCAGTGTTTAAATACATTGTACAGAATACTGTCTAGTAACTCTGTCTTTCTCTCTCTCTGTTTACCCTCATGTGTTAAAACTGTTGAGTGCAGATTGTTTATTCCTTATCATATGGTATGGATTGATTTGATTTAATTCAATATTACTTTGACTTGAGTCTACATTATAAAGAGATCCTTTATATTTTAAGTGTCAAACACAGGATAACTATTAGTCTAAAGACACTAAAAAAAATCCTGTGTAGAAATGGACTATTTGGATTTATTGACAACACAAAAACAGCACAATTAGGGATATCCAGCGATACGTGGAGATGCTGACCCACTTGCTGGAAAGAGGAGCTTCATCTGTGGCAAAAGCAGTCTCCAAATTTAGGGATATATGACAGAAGTCATTCATCTGATGTTTTATATGTCCCAAAATAATCTGAAACGTTTTCTGTATAACAGGAATACAGACCCTCATGTCATTTAATTTCTGTTGAACAAAAAATATATATTTTGAGAAATGTGTGGTGTCCATTACATTGAAGGCTACTATTACAACTAATAATCAATAATCATATTAATAATTCTAATTATTATTATTATTATACAATAAGGGCAATGTATTCTGGTTATCAACATTCTTCAAAATATATTTTGTGTTCTGCAGAGGAGGTCACATAAGTTTGAAACGATCTACATGTTTTTTTTTATTTTAGGACCAACATGATTTCACTTCGATTCATGCTGTCCTTCGTTAGGGATATTTTCATGTTAATCATATTGTCTGGCACAAAAGTATTTTTATGCTTTAATAAGATTTCCTGTGCCTCAGTGGTAAGAACATGCCGATTGGTTCGATCCAGTATATTGCACAAAGTCAGAAACATATGTATAATATAATGCAATGTCCGTCGCTTTCAAAGCATCAAAAATACTTAAATTATGTAAATGTTCCATTTGAATTCTCTTATGTATCGAGACAAAAACATGATCTTTCTGTATGTTTCCTCACTGGTAACCTGCTCCCTTGCGAAGCTTATAGTTTTTTGTAAAAGTTATCACCTGTTTCTGGGTATTGATTATTGGCAAACCCATGGATTGTACTACGGTAACCATGTTCTAAACAGTAGTGAAATAAGGGCTGTATGCTTCATGCAACATTTTAATTAAATCCATGATTCTACTTTTTATCGAGAATAAATGTAAATGTTTTACGACATAACCTGGTACATTGCTCGTATTTTACTGGGGTTTACCTTCTCCCCTCGATAAGCTGACAGTCACGTCATCCAACTCATTTATAAGAAAATTAAGGAAATTCTCAATTTTGTAAAATATTGTTAAACACACAATGTTGCGTGTTCTGTTCCTTGCTTTAGACGCCAGGTTTCCAAAATGAGGGAGGGGCCACAAATCCGTGGGTACAGTTTGCAAAACCGTGCGCCCGGATTGCGAAAGCGTGGGTACAGATTATGAATTTGTGGGTACAGATTTCAAAAACGGAGGGGACGGATTGTATACTCGTGGGTACAGTTTATCAATCCGAGAGCACACTGTGGGAACCGTTTAAAAATCTGTAAATACGGATTTTTAAACCTTGGAAACGAATTACAAAACTGTGGCCACGGATTAGCAGGTCTTGTTTTTTTTTCTCCGACGTGTGACAGGCCGGGCTCCGTACATTTCAATCCAAACTGTAGCAAAAAAAACCGTTTAATAACAAAGGTAACTAATGACAAGTAACTTCACCGTCCACCTCCAGATCGCTTTCTAAAGTTGCGCGATGCCACTGAGACTTCTTCAACTTCCAGGTCACGGACCTGTCGATCAAAATCTGACTAGCCAATGAGAGTAAAGCACTGTTAACTCCCGCCCACGCGAGAGGTTTGTGCCAGAAGTCCGAACGTAACTTTTTGCAGTGTAAACAAAAAATAATGAAGCGCAAACGAAATCTCGGGCATCGTATTCATAAACAATGATTTTCGAAAAGGATATTTTGAAAAAATTTGATGATGAATGCAGTTTGTTTGAAAGTATGTTAAAAGTTTGCAATTGGAGTTCATTTTTTTCGTTTTCAAAGTGTATTTCTTCTTTCGTGTTGTTTATTTTTGTTTGCTTTTTCTTATTTCGCGTTCGTATTTATTGGCACAAAAGGAATCCCATAGCAGTTCCACATCTGTGAGGGGTCTAAGGGAGAGGAACTTTTCACACTTCTCAATGAACTCCAAGACATCGCAAGTTTCACGATGTTCTCCAAAGGTGGGGAATTCCAAATTGATAGGTGGCTTAGGAGCTGTTGGAGATGAAATTACAGAGGAAAGGGGCCCTGCCTCTGAAAGACTATGGCTGAAATGGTGGAGCGAAACTGGGTTACTAGTTGTCTTTATGCGTGCCATTTCTTTCCTCCATTGCTCGTCTCGGCGCTTGAAACAATTCAACATCTCATTCTCTAAATGGGCCAATGATCTGTTCATTCCAACTTTCAATGCATCGATCCTTTTGTCAAGGGCATCCCTGAAACAGGCTTCCCGATTAACCATACTATCGTTGCAGGCTATGAAATCATTTCTAATTGTTTGCATCTCAGTCTGCAGAGTCTGAAGAGTTGAAGAGAGTATAGTTATTTTAGTTTCAAACGATTCCAGCATTTCCCTACTAGGATTTATCACAGGAGGTTCATCCTCTTCACTTCCTCCCACCTGGCTATGACTGTCAATATACATGTCACTCATCAAGGAACTTAATTCAATGACTGGCACTGGTTCTCTGTATGATAAGCCAGGGGAAGGTTGATAAGGAAGGGACTCTGAACACTCGACATGCTCAGCCACAGCCTGCTCAACAACATTACCAGAGGGGTCATCCATACTTCACAGTCAAAAACCAACAAAGATAGTTTTAAATATAAAAGGCACAATATCAAACTTCAAACAGTTTCTCAAAATGTTTGCGTCCCCGTACGGGCCACCATCTATAAAAAACACAACTTTTTTCAGAAGGGTTTAATTACTATCACGGGAAACGTTTGACCAAATTGTTGCCTTCTACTTGCTGGTCTTACAATAATATCAAACGACAACAAGGTTATTGACATTTAAAGAACCAAACAAACATAGTCCCATGCATGAGAGTTCTTCAATTGAAGCATTGGAGGTGGCTTCCAGTAAATTAATCCACAGGCAAGTAAAAAGAAGAGGAAAAAATAATCAAAGTACTTATCAGTAGGTCGTCTCAGTCCTTTTCTGATAAGATATGGAAAGCAGGTAACAAAAATCCAGATGAAGGCAAAAATAGTTCCAATGTCCCCAAAGGTGAAAATCCACTGCTTTATGGCCACTCAAAACCAAGTTATTCCCCAGCTCATGTTCCTCAGAAGTGCGCCAATTGATCCAGAGCTGATGCTCCCCAAAACATGCCACCTCACCAAACAAGAAGACATTTCCCAAAATGGCCGCCTTACCCCTCTTATGGGCAGGCCCGATATAATAAAAGTCCTTTGCAGCCCACAAAAGTCTTCGTATTTTATCTTGCCCACAATGCCAAAAAGAATGTTTAACAGCCAACATATCTTGGTAATGAAAATAATTAACAAACACTTTAGCTTGTGAGACAATCATATATAATTAATCATTCACAACTTTACCCATAGTAAGTTAGTCTCCTGGAGGCTTTGCTGGGACAGTGTCACATAGCATTTGAAATGTTGTAGGAAAATCAAAGTTGCCACGTCCTTTATCCAGCTCTATCCTCTTAGCTCTTGTCAGGTCACCGCTTCCCATTCTCAGCTCTGCCATCAGGTCTGGGCATGAACTGCCTCCTGCGGTAACCTTGGAACAAAGAGACAAGACTGGCTGAGAGTAGAGTACTGTTCTGCACTCTTTGATGCAACAAGTACATCATTTGTTGTTGGATGTGTTCCTGGTTCCGGTTGATCTACATAATGCAGCCTAAATCCTTTGAGGATTAATATTATGGAAGTGTAGAGTATGCAAGATTAAAAAGATGCGTCTTTAGTCTAGACTTAAACTGACAGAGTGTGTCTGCCTCCCGGACATTGCAGGGAAGAATATTCCACAGTTTAGGCGCTAGATAAGAAAAGGATCTACCACCTGCACTTGATTTTGAAATTCTAGGTATTACCAACTGACAGGACTCCTGAGAGCGTAATGCACGTGGAGGTCAGTAATACAATAGAAGTTCATTTAAATACTGCGGCGCTAGACCATGCAGGGCTTTATAGGTAATAAGCAAGATCTTAAAGTTAATGCGATACTTTATAGGTAACCAGTGCAAGGTTGAAAGAACCGGGGTTATATGCTCATACTTTTTAGTACGTGTAAGAACTCGAGCTGCCGTATTTTTGAACCAGTTGCAGTTTTTGTAATAGGCCTGCAGGGCAACCACCTAGAAGTGCATTACAGTAATCTAGTCTTGATGTCATGAATGCATGAATTAATTTCTCTGCATCTGACATCGACAGCATATGACGTAGTTTAGATATATTCTTAAAATGGAAAAATGCAATTTTACAGGTGTTGGCGACATGGCTTTCAAATGACAGAGTACTATCGAATACAACGCCAAGATTCTTAGCTGACGACGAGGATTTTATGGAGCATCCGTCAATCGTTAAGCAGTAGTCTTGGTTGTTACGTATAGCGGTTTTCGGTCCCGTAAGTAACACTTATGTTTTGTCCGAGTTTAATTACCGAGTATTTTACTAAATATTGTTACTCATCCAGTTTTTTAAGTCAACTATGCAATCCTTTATTCGATCGAACTGCTGGGTTTCGTGAGGCTTCGAGGAAATATAAAGTTGAGTATCATCAGCATAACAGTGAAAGCTAATTCCGTGTCGCTTTATTATATCTCCTAGAGGTAGCATGTATAATGCGAAGAGCAGAGGCCCCAAGACTGAACCCTGTGGTACACCGTACTGGACTTGCGATTTGCGGGACACCTTATTGCTTATTGCTACAAATTGAAAACGGTCGGATAAATAAGACTTGAACCATTTCAATGCTATTCCGTTAATGCCGACGTAATTTTCGAATCTATGTAGAAGTATGCTGTGGTCAATGGTGTCAAATGCAGCACTAAGGTCTAGCAGCACCAATAACGAAATACAGACACGGTCAGACGCTAAGAGCAGATCATTTGTAACTCTAATCAAAGCAGTCTCTGTACTGTGACATGCTCGAAATCCAGACTGGAATTCTTCATTAATGTCATTCCTTTGGAGGAAGGAGCATAATTGAGTTGAAACTACTTTTTCCAGAATTTTAGATATAAAAGGTAAATTCGATATAGGCCTGTAATTCCCTAGTTCTTTAGGCTCGAGTTTGGGTTTTTTGACAAGGGGCCTTATAACAGCCACCTTAAATGCTTTAGGCGCATGTCCTGGTGTCAGAGATGAGTTAATAATACTAAGAAGAGGATCTATAATTTCTGGGAGCATTTCTTTCAGTAGTTTTGTAGGTATAGGGTCTAGCATGCATGTTGTTGATTTAGATGATCTAATGATTTTAGACAGTTCATTGTGATCTACAGTAGAAAATAATTGCAATTTCTCCTTAGGGGTGCTGTAGTTAGTTTGTTCAGCGGGTTTCACTACAGGTTGCATTGTTATAATTTTTTCTCTTATATCTTGGATTTTACTAGTGAAGTAGTTCATAAATTCATCACTGTTATGCTGATAATCAGAATCTGACGTCGCTGACGACTTATTTTTTGTTAATTTAGCCACGGTGTTAAATAAAAACCTAGGGTTGTGATGGTTTTCCTCTATTAGTGATGAAAAGTAGGCGGATCTAGACATTTTTATGGCATCCCTGTATTTTCGAGTACTATCCTTCCATGCTATACGAAATACCTCTAAATTAGTTTTCTTAAAGTTGCGCTCCATTTTCCGGGACGCTTTCTTTAGAGTCTGAGTGTGTTCATTATACCACTGTGTTGGGCTGCCATTTTTAATTTTCTTTAAACGCAGAGGAGCAACTATGTGTTAAAATTTTCAATAGTAATGTCAAAATCGTCAACGTTTTTACTCATGCTAGATATTTTAGACAAATCAGGCAGATTATCGAGAAACGCATCTTTGGTAGCTGAAGTAATCGTTCTACCATATTTGTAACAAGGAGTTTGATTTGCAGCCGTAGGCCAGTGAAGCAAATATAATATCAGATAATGATCCGAAATGTCTTCACTCTGCTGAACGATTTTAACATCGTCCACATTCATACCATAAGATAGTATTAAATCTAAAGTATGATTACGAAGGTGAGTGGGTCCTGACACATGTTGACTAACGCCCATGGAGTTAAGAGTGTCTTTGAAAGCTATGCCCAAGGCTTCTGTATCATTGTCTACATGGATGTTAGAGTCACCAACGACAAGGACTCTATCTAGGGTATAGGTTCTAGGACATGCTAGACCCTATACCTACAAAACTACTGAAAGAAATGCTCCCAGACATTATAGATCCTCTTCTTAGTATTATTAACCCATCTCTGACACTAGGACATGTGCCTAAAGCATTTAAGGTGGTTGTTATAAGGCCCCTTGTCAAAAATCCCAAACTCGACCCTAAAGAACTAGGGAATTACAGGCCTATATCAAATTTACCTTTTATATCTAAAATTCTGGAAAAAGTAGTTTCAACTCAATTATGCTCCTTCCTCCAAAGGAATGACATTAATGAAGAATTCCAGTCTGGATTTCGAGCATGTCACAGTACAGAGACTGCTTTGATTAGAGTTACAAATGATCTGCTTTTAGCGTCTGACCGTGGCTGTATTTCGTTATTGGTGCTGCTAGACCTTAGTGCTGCATTTGACACCATTGACCACAGCATACTTCTACATAGACTCGAAAATTACGTCGGCATTAACGGAATAGCATTGAAATGGTTTAAGTCTTATTTATCCGACCGTTTTCAATTTGTAGCAATAAAACTTCTATTGTATTACAGACCTCCATGTGCATTACGCTCTCAGGAGTCCTGTCAGTTGGTAATACCTAGAATTTCAAAATCAAGTGCAGGTGGTAGATCCTTTTCTTATCTAGCGCCTAAACTGTGGAATATTCTTCCCTGCAATGTCCGGGAGGCAGACACACTCTTGTAAGTTTAAGTCTAGACTAAAGACGCATCTTTTTAATCTTGCATACACTACACTTCCATAATATTAATCCTCAGAGGATTTAGGCTGCATTATTTAGATCAACCGGAACCAGGAACACATCCAACAACAAATGATGTACTTGTTGCATCAAAGAGTGCAGAACAGTACTCTACTCTCAGCCAGTCTTGTCTCTTTGTTCCAAGGTTACCGCAGGAGGCAGTTCATGCCCAGACCTGATGGCAGAGCTGAGAATGGGAAGCGGTGACCTGACAAGAGCTAAGAGGATAGAGCTGGATAAAGGATGTGGCAACTTTGATTTTCCTACAACATTTCAAATGCTATTAGATTGTTAATGATAATCTTAAATCTACCATTTACCTTATTAAGCTTATTTTTTTTATTTTATTTTTTTATTTTTATTTTTTATTTAGCCATGTTGTGCAAGCACTGTTGTGCTTGTGCAGAGGCAGCAGCTTTTGCCAGAGGGGAACTGGAATCCCCCGGTCGGGCCAGGGTTCCCCTGAGTTTTTTTTTCTCGATTAGAGTTTTGGGTTCCTCGCCACCGTTTGCATATTGTTTTGCACTATCTGCCTGGCCGGGGTTAGGAGAGAAATTAGAAATAATTAATATTTTATATATATTAATAATTGTTTTTACAGGTATATGCCTTTAGTTGTTTTACTTGTAATCTATTGTGTCTCATGTACAGCTGCTTTGTAACAATGAAAATTGTAAAAAGCGCTATATAAATAAAGTTGAGTTGAGTTGAGTATAGGCTGCTGGTGACCCGGCATTGCTTGGTATGAAAGCCAATAATGCAGAGTCTGGAAGAGAATCCAGATGTTACTGAAGCGGGGAATTTTGAGGTTTCTGGAGGAAGGATGCCGGCTGATCAGAGAGATGAATGAAGCATGGGGCCCTTGTGGGGGTGGTAGCTGAGGCGATACCAGCTTCTAGATGAGTTCAGACTGCTGTGGAAGAGTTTAGATGGAGGCACGTGCCGTTGTGGGGAGGTCGCTGCTGCGATGCTGGCCTCTAAGGGAGTGATGTCCGGTGCTGTAGAACGTAGATGGGGGCACGGGCCCTTGTGAGGTGGTTGCTGCTGCGATGCTGGTCTCTAAGTGAATGATTGTGACTGCATGGATTGATGGGAGGAATTATTTCATCCAAGATGTTTGTTTCTCTTGCAGAAGATGGGTGTACACCCATTGAAATGTTAACGTGTTTACATTAGCGTATCGTTATTGGATTGGGTCAAAATACTGCGATCTTGCGAGCCTGATTAGCATATGTTTACTGCTGCCGGCATCTGAACACTCGTGTCCCGTTAGCAGCGAGCTAGTGTTTGAGATGAGCCGGCGTTTAGCAGCGAGCTAGCGTACTGGCAACAAGTGCATCTGGGAACGAACGAGGAGACGGGCGCGGCGTAAAACCAGCGTGGATCAGTTCCCGAAACTGCGGGGAAAATGTAAGTGGAAATGTTGCTTTACGGTTCGGGCCTACTGCTTGGCTGCAGCGTTTTCGAGATCAGAAGGATCCCTTGAATACCTTACATCCTGTTGATAAAATCCATTTAGAGTTTGTTTTTTATGCAAACAAGCTGCTGTTTTGCGTGTGTGTCTATGAGCAACGCTGTTAAAAAACGTTTTTATTACTTTTAATAATTAATTATTACTTCTAAAGATCCATGGACATAGCATCGAACGAAACTTCTCGATGCTTGAGACTGAAGAGAGAGTGAAGGTAAGACGTCTTGACTATTTATAGAGACTCTTTCTCTCTCTTTTGAACTGATAGGTCGATTGCTGTGATTGCTGATAGCCGACCAGCCGAGTTGATTATCTGCTCCTGCTCCTCCCGACCTTAGTTAATAAAACATCATTTAGTGATGTGATTTTAATGAGAGGTTAATGATCAGTCTAAATGCTGTAAACATATAAAGGCTGCAAAGACCTTCTTTGGCTTTAATATAATTATTATAAAAATAATTATAATTGATAATTATAAGAATTATCAATTTTTAAATCATAGTGAATCTCATGTGTGTCCATTTGTGATTTAGTTAAGGAGATAAAGGATAGAATGAGGGTTTTCGTCAATTATAAATATTTTTTTATCTTTTTCTACGGCAACTGATCCTGGACCTGGAAACGGTATACTTCAATTAGGATGCGTGACGTCAGGCTCAACAAACGGATTGGATGCCAGGCTTATTGTAATTATTCAAATCAGTATTCATGAGGTGCTTTGCATTGACTATTTATAGGTAAAAATGGGCGTGTACAGTGTAGGATATGAGTCTGATTCACGTACGCACACTTGCAGGTGATCTGTGAATTATAAAGCGAATATTGCTTACAGGTCACGGTTTTATAAGTCTGAATTTTAAGTAAGGTTCCTACTCACAGATTTTTAAATGAGACTCCAGGGTGTCTCATGTCCAAAGACTTGCGTTGAATTCATACTAAAACATTGCATACGGACAAAGCTGTCAATGTGCGTACGCACAAAAAACCTCACATTTATAAATATCTGCATACGCAGGATCCCACGCATATTCTCTTAGTACATCACAATTAACGTGAAATTGAGTGCACATTCACAGCACTCTGTCTCCACCCTCAATCAAACAAATTTGAATATGGTAATGAGTCCACTTTGGCAAAACCAAGCACCAAGAAAATGGAAAAACCAAGCAGCAAGAAACGAAAATTTACGGAATGTGAATTGGAGGCGCTACTGTCAGAGGTAGAAGATAGAAAAAATATTTTATTTTGAACTTTGTCCTCCGGAATTAATGACAAAAGGAAAAAAATGAGTGGGAGAGTTTGGTGGTTGACGCAGTCAACGCGGTGGGTTAGGAAAAACGCACTTTGAATGAAATTAAAAAGAAATGGTCTCACTTAAAAGTGGAAGTCAAGCGGAGAACTCCTGCGCACCGACACACCGATACAGCATACTTCTCTGGAGAAGTATCCGTTGTTGTGGGAGACTTGGATGTACTAAAGGACTGCCACGAAGGTAATTTATTATTTATTTGCTTAACGTTGGTTATTTCAAAATGCATGCAATCTAGCTCAATTACACTACATATTTTATGTATCATTTGCATTTATGCAGTTAACATGTGTCTGTGTTTATTTAGACTTGTGTGGCTCAACAGCAGGAACGTCCACTGGCACGCACTCAGAGTCCGCCCTTCCGGAGCAGCCAGAGCCCTTTGTGTCTGATGTCTCCGGTGATCCAGTTCTCCCCCCAGTGCTGAGTCCCATCCGTCTGGCCGCGTCTTGGCGCCTGCTGTTCTGGAGTCACAACAGCAAATCGTTCGGGCCATCTGAGAAATTAACAGTCACCTGCAAAATATCAGTGACGCACTCACAGATATAAGTCAGTCATTAAAGGAATTGGTAGAAAAAAATAAACATTGTGTCTGATTACCATTTATATTGTCGCAATCATGTTGATGGGCCTGAATGGCTTGTTGGTTGGGCTGCACATACACTGGTCCTGGGTCGGGGTTATCTGGTTGTGCCACCACCTCACCAAGTGCCGTGCCTGTACGCAACGTTGTGCAGCACACCACAGGCCAGCACGATGCGGTACACCTTGTCAGGGCAGTATAGCACCATTAAACCCGGTCCTGTCAAAGCAGCACCACGGACATTTCAGCTGAAAAATCGCCCGCTCTACAACTGACCAAGTGCGAGAATGGCCATCATTGTATCTGCGTTCTCGGTCAGTTGTTAACAACCACGCCTTTAGTGGATAACAGCGGTCTCCTGATGGGCAGTTGAATGATTTTTATATTTTTTATATAGAAACATAACTTTAAATGCATCACTCACCAAGAAGCCACCCATCGCGCACCCTGCCAGCTTGTAGCCTCATCCCAACCATGCTGTTTGTAAGTATGAATGATTCATGGGTTGAACCAGGCCACCTTGCCACAATATTTGTTAGGCGCATTTGTGCGTCAAATATTATCTGCACATTTTTTGAATGGAAATGTTTCGTATGTCATCGTATGGGAACCTTATATACCTGGTAGACATGCGGATGATCCCGTCCCATACAGCTGGCATTGTGCGGCTCAAAAACGACTGGCTTATTGCTGAGCAGTCTGCCAGTTCCCTTTGGAAAGAGCCAGTTGCAAGGAAACCAAGTGTTGTCAGCACATGTAAGGTAACGTGCAATGCGTGGTTCCTCGCTGTCTCTCTATCCAAATTCGGACCGAACTCCGCACACAGTTCCAAGAGGAAAGCCCTTGGAAATCTGAAACGGCTGATAAGCTAGTCATCATCGTGGGCCAGAAAATCAGTATGGTCCCTAAAAACTTGTTCTCTTCGGATTCTGCCATTGGCAATGTCCTCTAATAAGGCTAACTCTGCCATTGTCATGGACTAAGGGTTGTATTGATTTGCTCATGCTTTTATATGCTCTTTCTTAATTGCATAATTGATAGCATATTACCATAAGGCTCATGTGACAATAGTGTGTAAATTATTTTATAAATTACAAATTAATTGTAATGTTTCTCAAAGCTGGTGGTGCGATGGACTTGTCTAATGATTTGTTAATCTAATTGTTTGCAACTTCACATCATTGCCTCTAAGAGTCGCCTAAGGACAAAAACCACGAGAAATGTGCGTACACCAGACATGAAGTTGGTGTGGACGAACGCAGCGTTTTTGTGCGTACGCAGCGTTGATACATGAGGCCCCAGGACTTAGAATTTTTGGAAGGGAAGAAATCGCCCGAGTATCTTTTTAGTTGCGACATGTAAATGGTCCCTAACATTTCTATGATAAACATTTAGCTTCTTACATTGCGCTCTTTCAAAGCTGAAACTGAACTCTAGCTCGACTTCTGTTAATACCAACTCCTGCCTTGTTTTTTTTGATTGGACAGTAATCCTCACCTCCCTTCATTTGATTGATCAGATTGACGCTTGGGAGGACTGTTAGCTGTACCTCAACCCTCCGACCCATTTGGCTCCTCTTTCGTCTTCACTCCAAATGACGTTGGCACTGCATCTGTCTTCAGAACCCTTGCTCTGCCTTCATCCTGCAAGACTGCTTTCTGGTCCTCCAAACTATGTAACAATGTCACAACCATGTTTGGATTCACTTGGACTCTCATTTTGACATTCACACTTTTAACTGTTTTAAATTTAACTTGCTGTGTCTAAAATGGCACCCTCGTTCACTATTCCCTATAGCGAATGACATTTGACTCCACTATATGGGAAAGAAGTGAACGGAAATAAGTGATTGATTTCGGACACCGACCTATATAGCCTATATGTAATGATCTGTTCTGTGTTCCCGTTATTTTGGACCCTCATGTTATTTCCTGTTGCGTGCCATTTTTGTATTATATCATTAAGGGCCAGTTTACCGGACAAGGATTAACTTAAACCAGGACTAAGTCTTAGTTAAATGAGGATATTCAACTTGTGGTAAAGAACATACTTTACAAAAAACATGGTGTGCATCTTGAGACAAAACAATCGCACTGATATATTTCAGTGCAAGTTGTTTTTGTTCAAGATGAACCTTGAGAACCTATCAACTTTGACTAGTATAGAAGAGGCCAATGAAATTTGGCTAATGAAATTTGCATGCCGGTCTCCGCCGGATATCCGGTATAAAAGGAAGCAGCGTGCAGCATTCATTTACCTTTTGTTCTGAAGAGCCTGAGAGCCTCTCACGACTACAGCAGAGGAGGATACGTGTTGTGGCATAAGGGAGACGTTCCCTTTCTGTCGGTCTCTCGACTTTGTGTCAAGCCAACAGATGGGGTTCCTATGGAAAATGCCACAACGCTGTATCATGTCACAATCTCTAGGGAAGCGACCGTAGCAGACTTGGGTGTGTCAGTGCTTTCTTGGAGAAAGATGGGCACACCCTTACCGGTAACCTTTCACCGATGGGGGCCTTGCTCTCTACTGGCGAGAGGCTGTCTAGATCGGGTTTACACCGGGTGAGCGCGACTTCCTTAATTAGGGATGCACTGCAGATGCCACTTCCTACCCGGGGGGAGGAATACAGTGGATATAGATATTGTGTCGCCCTTAGGGGAGATCGCATGGAACGTGCGGACTGAGTTGTTAACCGCGAGGTGGAGGTCCACCTGGGGAATGTCATGGGTTAACAGGAGTGGGAACCATCTCATGAGGATACATCAGACGGAACAGCCCACGAAGGGGGTGTTACAGAAGTCCGGTAGCACTAGGTCCGGTTAGAGCTATCTGTGATAGTTCATATGTTCTCCCGGCCTAAGGGGGAAGGCTGCTCTGCCCAGCTGAGAAAGCAGGTCCTCCGTCAGGGGAATGTGCCAGGGGGGAGTCGTTGTCAAGAGCATCAGCTCTGAGAACCAAGTGCGGTTGGGCCAGTGTGACACTTGGTGCTCCTCTTCCCTGACCTTGCACAGTGTCTGGACAGGGAGTACCAAAGCTTGCAATGGGTGGTGGCGCGGGAGGCAAAAAAGCGCGTCGGCTGTCTGGTTCAGTTTGCCTGGGATGCGTGTGGCCCACAGGGAGCGGATCACCTGTTCACTCCACAGGAGGAGGAGTCGGGCAAGTCGTGTAAGTTGTGTTAGCTGTCGTGAGGGTACGCCACCCTGACGATTGATGTACGCCGCAGCTGTAGTGATGTCTAGGCGGACCAGCACGTGCTTGTCCTGCACGAGAGGCCGTAGCCTCCTCAGTGCAAGTAGCACAGCCCACAACTCTAGGCAATTGATACGCCAGCGCAGGCGGGGGCCCATCCCACGCCCCGCCACTGCGTACCCGTTGCACACTGCACCCCACCCCTGCAGGGAGGTGACCGTCGCCACCACGACTTGCATCATAACCTGCCCCAGAGGGACCCCAGTCCAAAGAAAGGTCATGGAAGACCAGGGGGTTAGGGTGCGTCGGCAGAAGGGCATTTTCCCCATGCGCCTGCTGCCGGTGTGCCACGCTCTCCTCGGAACTTGACTCTGAAGCCAGTGTTGGAGCGGTCTCATGTGCATCAACCCAAGGGGTATTACCCCCTCCGAGGACGCCCTTTGTCCAAGGAGCCTGAAGTGTTCAAGGCAGTTCAAAACACACAGGGCGCATACTACGGACAGTCGCGTCGACATGGTGACAAAGTTGAGTTCCATGCCAAGAAAGAGGATGCTCTGCACCGGGGAGAGCTTGCTCTATTCTCGGTTAACCTGAAGTCCCAATCGATCTAGGTGCCGCAGCACAAAGTCCCTTTGTGTACACAACAGATCTCTCGAGTGTGGCAAGATAAGCCAGTCGTCGAGATAGTTCAGTACCCGAACACCCATCTCCCCTCAGGGAGAAAGGGCGGCTTCCACGATCTTGGTGAAGACCAGTGGGGACAGGGACAGACCGATATGCCCACCCCTCGAACGCAAACCGTAGGAACGGCCGGTGTAAGAGAGAGGGAGAGGGAGGATCGAGACATGAAAGTAAGGGTCGTTCAGGTCGATTGCCACGAAGCAATCCTGACACCTGATGGATGTCAGGATGCGCCTCTGCATGAGCATCCTCAACGGCAACTTGTGAAGGTGCTTTGTTCAGGGTACGCAGATCTAGTATGGGCAGATCTTTCTTGGGAACGATGAATTACGGGTTATAAAACCAGCTGAACATCTTGGCTTGAGGGATGAACTCGATGGCCTGTTTAACCAGAAGGGTGGCGACCTCTACCCGAAGTACGGAGGCGTCCCTGCCTCTGACAGAGGTGGAGAGAATGTCCCGAATTTTGGGAGGGTTTCTGGCGAACTGGATCGAGTAGCCAAGACGGACCATCCTCATTAGCCACCGAGACAGTGTGGGCAGCTCTTGCCAAGCTCCCAGGGACTGCAGGGGGACCAAGGGGACCGTGTGCTTCACCATTCCCACGGGGGTGGTTCGTCGGCTGGCGGAGCTAATCACATCTTGCGTGGGGACCCCGGAGGGAAGGTTGGCTACGCCGACTTACCTGCCTGGCGGAACAGCTGCACGTACTGTCGGTTTGAGAGTGGTGGTGGCTGTAATATGTGTTCGACCTTACGTCTTGCCAAGACGTGAGGTCAGGTTGCCGTACACCGTTACAGTTGAGTGTGAGATCGGCTGCAAGGGACACCCAGGGAGAACGGAAACTGTCTTTGTGAGTAAGTGGGTGCAACCTTCTCCTGCTTTGAGATGAGGCAGGAACCGTCTCGTACCGACCGCTCAGAGGCGTGGCTGTGATGGTCGGACCCGATATTGTTCTCCGTGGGGTCTTCCAGTCAGGGGCGCTTTATTGTGAGAAGGTTGCTGACGGTGTGAAGGTGTCCCCCTCGACTTCCTCTTCTGTGGTGCAGCCTGAGCTGGGAGCACAGGAACCGGAGCCGATGTCGAAGGGGGCCTGAGGTGCTGGGAAGCAGACGAGTCGCGGCATGGTAGAATGTGGCTATTAGTCTCTGTCTGCTTCTTCACCGTCGTGAACTGCTGAGGGCACCAGTGATGCCGAAGTCTTAGAAGCTTTAGACTGTAGGCGTGGCCGATTCCTCCAGGTGGCAGCCATCTGCGTGCACAAGTGCACCGCGACTGCACGTTCCACCTGGGGGAAATCGACATAATCTTTGGCTGCCCCACCATCGAGGGAAGTAAGGGGTTCTAGAACTGGTTTGACTGGAGCGAGCCCGGAGTGATGCGCTCCAAGTCTTGCACAGCTCTTAATGCATCTACGGAAACAATGGCACCGGAGGTGGGCACAGTTTGGCACCGTGCATCGACCCCAGGAACCACGTATCCAGCCGCGAGCGTTGGGGAGGAGGCAGTGGTGTGCACTGCAACCCAATGCTCGCGGCTGCTCGGGTTAGCATGGTGGACATCTCAACCTCTGCTTCCTCCTGAGCTCGACCCCTCTCGAGGGGGAGCTCGGAGTCTTCAGCGTTGGATGCCAACAAGTCTCCCTCCGATGCTGCGAGCGACATCTCATCATCTTCACACATCGTTTCCAAATACGTGACTGAGGACATGGACGGTTTGCCACCGTCGGTTTGGGGAACGGTCAGATGAGCGAGGCGGGGTGCGAGTGGCCTGTGAGCGCTTGGCTGGCAGATTTACACTCGCAGAGGTCCCCATGTCACCAACGCTGCTAGCCCTAGCGGACATCGGGGCCTTAGCCACCGACGTCACAGCACGGGTAGCAGACGAAGTGGTGGTTGGTTCCCGAAGGAAGACAGCCACCCGTGACCGCAACTTCTGCATGACCATCTGCCCGCAGTGCGGGCAAGATGTGTCTACGAAAGCAACCTCAGCATGCTGGACCCCCAGACACCTGATGCAGCTATCGTGTCCGCCCCCCTCCTCGATGAGGGTGCCGCACCTGAGAGAACAGCGGGGGAGAAATGCTCAGTCCTTAAAAGGACTTTTTTAAAAAAAATCTCTGAACACCTATGGAACCGCCGAGATGCCCAGGGGAAGGTAGCTGCAGGATAGGGACGATCTGCTGCTCCACGTCGTAGATCCGGCAATTTGTCTTAAAGTTTTAGTTTAAGTTCTTTAGTCATGAGCGATGGCTCTGAAGAACAATAGGTAAATTAATGCTCCAACTCCATCTTCCTTTTATACCGGATATCCGGGGGCGGAGACCGGCATGCAAATTTCATTAGCCAAATTTCATTGGCCTCTTCTATAGTAGTTAGAGTTGATAGGTTCTCAAAGGCGAACCCCATCTGTCGGCTCGACACAACGTCGAGAGACCGACAAAAAGGGAACCGCCAGTAAATGTTTACTGCACGTGGAACTGCTTTCTGCCTGGTTATTCATTGTTACACTATATTTCCTGGGAACTAAAATAAATCTATCTGCTGAAAATGTTATAAGAAAATGCTATCTTAAGAGTATAATGTTCCAACAATGTTTACCACTTAAAATTTTTTGAGAATGTTGCCCTTTTATTCAAGAGAATGTTCTGGGGCCCGTTTCAGAAAGCAGGGTAAGTGCAAACTCCGAGTAAGTCAACCCCAGAAAACGGAATACTCCAGTAGGGGTTTTTGGTTTCAGAACGCGAGGTATGTCAAACCCGCAACCGCGGGGAAAGTCAAGCCCATTTCAGAAATCGAGGTATTTTATACTTCGAGTGAGTAACCAGAGTAACATACTCCGTGAACCTAACTTGGTCGGGAGCAGGTTTTATTCCACAAACCCAGGGTTTGTTACAATCTCCACCCCTTTTAGAAGCGTCAGCAGTGTTGAAATTGCATACGCCATTTGTTTATTAAAATGGCATGTCCGTTTATTCAGGAACCCATAGATGAGGAAGCTGCATTAATGCGCAGAGAGTTACATTTATGTCAGTAGAGAATTGTGAGGCCCTGTTTGGACGTTTTATCTTAACTTTTGAGGCCAGTTTAAGTAGTATATTTAACATTTCCAAATCAGGCATCCTACTAGAAAGAGCATTTTATTTCTTTAAACTTTCCTGAATGAATGATGTTATTGTATTTCATATTCAGCTGCTGCCAAGATCTTTTTTATTGCAGAAGGATTGCACCTAAATGAGAGTGAGAGAGAGAGAGAGACAGAGAGAGAGAGAGCGTTAAATATAATTCCCATTTTTACAGTTTCAACAAAATAAATATAAAAGTGATTGACATATAAACTTGCGCATTGACACGTGAAGCAATTTTCTCCCACGCCAACTCTTTCTTTGCTGCTGTGGCTGTGTTGCTTTTTTTTCTAAATATGTATATTCACTGTACGCTTGTAACAGTACCTTCAATTCGATTGGCGAGAAATGAACAGAGCGCTTTTTGTCACGTGCCGTTGCCATGGTGAATCGTGTTATCTTCACTCAATTGATGATGGCTTCTCATCACCATGCTGCACGCGCATAACCTAGGGTGAACTTACTCAGAGTGGATTGAACTCAAATCAGCTGGTCTGAAACTGAAAACTCAGAGTAGCGATTCTCTGAGTAAATTAACTCAGAGTTCAGATTTTAACTTGTTGGTTGAACTTCCTTATTGAAACGGGCCCCTGGGAACTAAAACAAAACTACCCGCTGAAAACAGTAATGCAACATTTTTTGGTAATATTCTTCCCTTTCTTTTCACACACGCAGGCTGATGTTTTGGTCTTGCAGTATGTCTTGCTGGCTCATGGAAACACAAGCTTTCCAATCTTGTGTTATGCACACATTGGTTGATCATTCACTTGGGCCTTTGGCCGAATAACCAGCAAGATCTGCTTCCTGAAGAGACATTTCTGAGGCATGGGCAAGAAATGATGCACTTCAAGCAAGTATTACTATCACAAACATAATTGAATGCTTGCTACATGCAGACAGGTGAGCTACCTTTGTTTCTTTGTGAAAAAGAAAAGTTACTTACACATAGGCACACTTTACATGCTAATTTATCAGTTTCTTTATTAATAATATTATCATTGTTTTTGTTGTTGATAAAGATCTTAAAATTCCAAATGAATGTATTTTAATTTGAATTATTAATGTTGAATTTATTTATTTAGAGAATGTTTAGTGTGTTTTTTATCAAGGGATATTCAGTTAACCATAAAGCAAGTTTAACAAGGGCAAGTCAAAACATTATGATATGAATTCATTTTTTATATGGTGCAAGGTGGTGTACACAAAAAAATATTGCATATTAAAAACGTAGATATCAAAGAGCAACTAATAAAACATCAAGAAAAGCTATTAAGGCTAACCTGAAAAAGTTTTTTTAATATGACACTATTGCCTTTTTAATATCAACTGGAAACAGCAGTTTCAGACTAGGAGCATAAGATGATAAGGCTCTGTCACCCATATGACACCCAAACTTTGTGGAGCGTAACTGACACTTTACAGTGTATTTTGTCCACAACTACTGAGGGGGCTACAAATTATGCAAAATGGTTTTAATTGAGATTGTATTTAATCCAGCATATTCTTTTTACCTCCAAATACGTAGATATTGAGGAAAAAACTGTGCCATATTGGCTTATTCCTTAATGTAGAAATGTGCTTAAAGCCTATTTAGTTCAAACTATTCACAAAATAGTAGAGACAATCCTTTAGAACGCTCCTGTTATTCAAAGCCCTTTTGCAAAGTTGTATTTACTGTGTAAACTTTTTCATGCTGAGTTTCAACATGTCCTTCATGGGTCGGTTTCACAAACCTGAACATCCAGTTTTTCTGTGATACATCAACATTTAGACCAGCATAAGAGCTCAGAGCAAGTGGTCACTTCACAACTTGAGTTTTAGGAAAGGATCTACTTTGACTCTCTCCTGTTAAACACAAGAGATACAGAAGATGGCGCATTATAATCAAGTAAGCTAATTTGGTTTACTACCATATAGAGATCTTTGCTCTGTTTCAGTTAAAATGCAATTGTCTTCTTTAGGAATTATCTTCATCATCAGGCAATGTCAATCTGGGTGTGTCTGGCAATCCTCAGTAAGATACCTCTGCGTTTTTTGTCAGAACAAAGAATCATGGATTGAACACATTAATGATTTGTGTGAATGAACATGAAATGAATGTATCATGTTAGAGCACTGATTATGGTGCGGTCAGTGTGATATGTGATAATATGTGCGAACTGTTGTTGCCCTGTGTGTTTTTAGTGCCAAACCTACTGACTTTGACTTTCTGGCAGTGATTGGAAAAGGAACATTTGGGAAGGTGAGACACGCCTAATGCCACTATCAGATGAAAATGTACCACATGACTTTACAAATTATTAACACTTCAAAAGGTGTACTAAGGTTACCTTGATCACAACAATTTAAGCAAGTCTGAAAAGCATAAGCAATTTATAAAACCGACCTGCAGAAAACAAAATGCTATTGTTTAGGCTAAAAATGTTTTGTCAATGGCAGGTACTCTTGGCGAAACTCAAAGCAGATGGAAAATTCTATGCCGTGAAAGTTTTGCAGAAAAAGATTATATTGAAGAAGAAAGAGGTTGGTATTTATTTGTATTTCATATAACTAACCCTTGAGAGATTATTTTTAGACAGAAGGTGGGGCAAAACTGAACACTGTTTTTATTCACTTTAAAGATATTTGAGTTAGATTAATCAGACTATAACACAAGCAACATAAACATATCTGCTACGAATGACACTGCCTGTTGTTCTCGTACAGTAAAACCGAAAGTTACAGACATGAAAAACTAACAAAAACACACCCATGCCTGAGTGAGGTCAGTTGTAACAGACAGGGTATAAATTGTAGGTATATATTGAAGATGGATACTGTCTGTGCATACGTCTATAGAAATGCACATATCCATCTATCTTTCATCTATAATGGATGATTACATACATTACATATAGTATAGATCAGAGAGAAAGCAAAAAAGTTATAACCACAAAAATCATAATGGACCCTGGATCATAAAATCAGTCTTAAGTAGCTCATGAATATTTGTGAATATAGCAAATAAAACATTGTATGGGTCAAATAATAATTTTGCATCATATTATATTGCACTATGATATTAAGTTAAGATCATGTTCCATGAAGATATTTTGTACATTTTTGTAAAATATCATAACTTTATTTTTGTTTGGGTTAGGGTTAGCTTTTTCACCCTCAGATTCCAGAGTTTTAAATAATCATATATTGGTCTAACATTGTCCTATCCTAACAAACCATACATCGATGGAAAGCTTAATTATTCAGATGATGTAAAAGTCTCAATAGAAAATATTACCCATTAGACTGGTTTTGTTGTCCAGGGGAACTTATATCATTTCGAAAAATGGTATTGTGATTTCGTTGTCATTATATATTTGAAGGGTTAGTTGCAAACACTGTGTTATAACTAACCCCACTGTGTTAAAATGTTATAAAGCCTAGGTAACAGCTGCTAGGCTTGCCCCACATATTTTAAAATTATGCTATATTTCAGGCAAAAAGTTACATAAGTTTGTCTTTGGTGACTTATATTAAAAAAAAGATTTGATGATAAAATTTACTGTCTTGAGACCAAAACACTATTTTTCAGGTATCCCTATGAAAACACATTCAATCTTTTCACAAATTCACGGTCGTCGGAAAAAAATAGAAAAAATACAGAATGCATAAATCGGTCCACCCTTCGTAACTATGTAAAATGCCCATGTTACAGTAGGTTGTGCCCCGCTCACCCCTACAAGTCTCCTCAAATGCTAACAGAGTGTGCCATAAAATAACATAATCTCAAACATAATCTTATCTAACCCTATCCCTGTCCTTTGCACTGTGACACTTCAATAAAGTTAGCACATCTGTTTCATTCTCTAGATATTCACATGGAAAAGTGTACATTTCCATCTCTTTTAGTATATGTAAATGTTACAATACTTTATAATATGCAGTTGATTCAGCTCTGACTTTTCTGAGCAACTGTGACCACTTGAAATACATGTTCACATGATTTATATAACCCCTAGCAACATATTTATAAACAAGTCATGTGTAATTGTGATTTCTTTTTAAACTAATTTTAAGCTAAAGTTTGGTCGCAAATGCACCCAGTAAGATTGAATGGTTTCATGTTGAAACAATTTTTTTATCACTAATGAAAATCAACCTCTTTCGTTAACTTGTTTCAGGTGTACTGTATAGCATCATAAATTGTCTAATGCTCTGATGTGGGTGATATATTTACCGGTGTGTACCTCCCTTGTGTTCAACAGCAAAAAAACATTATGGCAGAGAGGAATGTGCTACTCAAGAGCCTGAAACATCCTTTCCTGGTTGGCTTACACTACTCCTTTCAGACCACAGAGAAGCTATATTTTGTCCTGGATTATGTAAATGGAGGAGAGGTATTATGAGATGTTGCTAAGAAACAGTCAGTCACCCACAAGCATCAGGGTCCGAATTAACCTCGACAGAGAGGTCTGCAGTGATAAAGTAATTTTTTGTGAGATTTTACCCAATGTTTCCTATAAAGACAGCAATATTGTTTGGATTTTTCATAAAATGTTATGTTCTACTTTAAATAATCAACCGAGGTATGACAATATAAATGTCAGAGCTTAACTTTTGGAGGAGCACAAAATCTCCTTTCTTCGGTCCTGTACTTGAACTTTTCCAAATCAAGTAGGCTCACATTAGTTCTCAAAAAATCTTAATAACTCGTATCTGTCAGTAGTTGGTCTAAATGGTTTTCCGTTTTCACTCTTCAGCTGTTTTACCACTTACAACGAGAGCGGTGTTTCTTAGAACCACGTGCACGCTTTTATGCGGCTGAAGTGGCCAGTGCCATTGGTTACCTCCACTCTCTCAACATAGTTTACAGGTGAATAACTGGGAGACTTTCTGTTTATCATGTTATGGTCACATTTACTGTTGGCCTAAATATTGAAAAAATGTCCTATCCAGAGATCTCAAGCCAGAAAACATCCTCCTAGATTGCCAGGTAAAACATTTATTTGGACATGCATTTCTAACAGCGATTTCAAATGCATTTCAGTATGCTATACTGTCGGGATTTTGTTTTTCTCATAAATCAGGGCCATGTAGTGTTAACAGATTTTGGCCTGTGTAAAGAAGGGATAGAACCAGAAGAAACCACCACAACCTTTTGTGGAACTCCTGAGGTAGAAATATATGTTCAAAACAAGGTTTAAGTCTTTCATCTTACATCACCTAATGTGATATTATGTTCTTTTACTCAAAGTATCTAGCACCAGAGGTCCTACGAAAGGAGCCCTATGACCGAACAGTGGACTGGTGGTGCCTTGGAGCAGTGCTCTACGAGATGCTGTATAGCTTAGTATGTCTGCTAATTCATTCAAGTATTTTTGTGTACTGCACTTTAAACATTTGGTTTAATGAATCAAAATTTCTAGTTTCTTCTGAATGTGGTTATCCTCAACAGCCTCCATTTTACAGTCGTGATATATCTGAGATGTATGATGGAATCTTGCATAAACCTCTTCACATGCCACCTGGAAAGTCTGAAGCTGTGTGCCATCTGCTCTATGGACTCTTGCAGAAAGATCAGCGCAGACGAATAGGAGCTATTGCTGATTTTGTGAGTGGAGATTTGGTGCTGCTAAAAAGTCACTTTTTTATCAACATTTACAATATTTTTGATAAAATCTTCATATAAATTAAGATGGTATTATGACAAGAATATAATATTCGGCCAGCTCTTCTTAGGTTTAAATGTTTTAGACCAATTTGCAATGTTAACTTCTCTTATTCTAACTTTACAGCTGGAAATTAAAAACCATGTGTTCTTTGCCCCCATAAACTGGGACGACCTCTATCACAAGCGAATCACTCCTCCATATAACCCCAATGTGGTAAAACCAAGTTTTGTTTCTTTCTGTGGTAAAAAAATATATAAGAATCTCCTTTATCAACACCATTGCTTTGTTAATTTTGAATCCTGATTTCCATGTTTTATTTGGCACTATAATGGCAAGTTGTGTTATGAGCCTTTTTACGTGTTTCCTCAGAGAGGCCCTTCAGACCTTCAGCATATTGACCCAGAGTTCACAAGAGAGATGGTGCCCAACTCTGTGGGTCGCACCCCAGAAACTACAGCAAGCCTCGCTACCAGCAGCTCCAATGCTTTCAATGGCTTCTCCTATATTTCTGGAGAAGATGGCTTTCTCTAAGACATGTTCGCCGATCGAGGGTTTTCTCAAACTAGAGTGCCCTTTACGGCATAAAGCAAATATCATTGTCATACAATCATGATGATAAAGACTGGAATGGAAAAACATAGGCATGCTTTTTATACTATGCTGATGAAAGTTAAAGCCATAAAGAATTAAAATGATAAATGTTTATAAATGTTTGTATGTATAATAAATCGGAACAAATCATTTCATCAATCTGCACATTTTCATTGTGCAACATTGACAGACATTGCAGAAGTTTTTGTTGATTAAACCATTGAAAATGATAATTGCAAATTCTGTAAAAAGCTTATAAACATATTTGTTACTGTTATAAATATCCTTATTTATAAGTGTTTTTGGAAAACTTATAAATGAATGTAAATGTTATTTAATTCTGTCTTAAGTTTAATTATGCACACATATACACATGTACTAAGTTTTAAATAAATGTATTTGTTTCTGGATGTACCTTGATATGTATAATAAAACATATAGATTAAGGTTTATTCAACCTGGCCTCATAGGACATGCCACACTCTGTAAACGTTTTGCAGCACCACAAAACATGTACCATCAGTACCACAATTTCCAACAACACAACATTAACAACAACACCATATCATATTACATTATATTGGGGTGTAATAATTTGGAATTTAATCAGAGACAACGTCTGATTAAATTATAAATTGTTCCACCCCAATATATTATAATATGGTGTTGTAAATGTTTCTGTTATTTCGTACGCACAATTTAAACGTATTTAAACACGTTACCTGCCTCTAAACCTAAACAGTTTGTATATTACAATATAAAACACAAATGCATAACAGGGAGTTACAGCTAAATATGCTGTTTATTCAAAAAGTGCAATTATTCCAAGCATTGCGAGGCAAAAGAACAGACCCGAACACGATCCACTTCTATCCGCCATAAAACTCTGATCAGTAACGTCTGCGCACAGTGACAGAATAAAGCAGCCAGGTGTGAACCGTTACTCAACTCAACTAAACTTTATTTATATAGCGCATTTTACAATTTTCATTGTTACAAAGCAGCTGTACATGAGACATATTGACCATTAGAAAAAAAACTAAACTCATATACCTGTAAAAACAAGAAAAAGGTGGAAAACAACAAAAAGACAGACATACAAATGCTCCACACACACAATATGCATACATACTTACACACATTGACATAGACGCACACACACAAACACAATCACACACACACACAAACACACTCGCACAAAAGGACAGTGAAAGGACACATTTAAGATAAAGGAGAGAGAGAACCACAGGTCAAATATTAAACGGACTATAAATTCTTATATATTAATTATTTCTAATTTCTGAATTCTAAAGCAGCCCCCCCGGCCAGGCAGATAGTGCAAAACAATATGCAAACGGTGGCGAGGAACCCAAAACTCTAATCGAGAAAAAAAAACTCAGGGGAACCCAGGCCCGACCGGGGGATTCCAGTTCCCCTCTGGCAAAAGCTGCTGCCTCTGCACAGGCACAACATTGCTTGCACAACAAGGCTAAATAAAAATAAAAAAAATAAGATTAATAAGGTAAATGGTAGATTTAAGATTATCATTAACAATCTAATAGCATTTGAAATGTATTAGGAAAATCAAAGTTGCCACGTCCTTTATCCAGCTCTATCCTCTTAGCTCTTGTCAGGTCACCGCTTCCCATTCTCAGCTCTGCCATCAGGTCTGCCCATGAACTGCCTCCTCCGGTAACCTTGGAACAAAGAGACAAGACTGGCTGAGAGTAGAGTACTGTTCTGCACTCTTTGATGCAACAAGCACATCATTTGTTGTTGGATGTGTTCCTGGTTCCGGTTGATCTAAATAATGCAGCCTAAATCCTCTGAGGATTAATATTATGGAAGTGTAGTGTATGCAAGATTAAAAAGATGCGTCTTTAGTCTAGACTTAAACTGACAGAGTGTGTCTGCCTCCCGGACATTGCAGGGAAGAATATTCCACAGTTTAGGCGCTAGATAAGAAAAGGATCTACCACCTGCACTTGATTTTGAAATTCTAGGTATTACCAACTGACAGGACTCCTGAGAGCGTAATGCACGTGGAGGTCTGTAATACAATAGAAGTTCATTTAAATACTGCAGCGCTAGACCATGCAGGGCTTTATAGGTAATAAGCAAGATCTTAAAGTTAATGCGATGTTTTATAGGTAACCAGTGCAAGGTTGAAAGAACCGGGGTTATATGCTCATACTTTTTAGTACGTGTAAGAACTTGAGCTGCCGCGTTTTGAACCAGTTGCAGTTTTTGTAATAGGCCTGCAGGGCAACCACCTAGAAGTGCATTACAGTAATCTAGTCTTGATGTCATGAATGCATGAATTAATTTCTCTGCATCTTGACATCGACAGCATATGACGTAGTTTAGATATATTCTTAAGATGGAAAAATGCAATTTTACAGGTGTTGGCGACATGGCTTTCAAATGACAGAGTACTATCGAATACAACGCCAAGATTCTTAGCTGACGACGAGGATTTTATGGAGCACCGTCAATCGTTAAGCAGTATACTTGGTTGTTACGTATAGCGGTTTTCGGTCCCGTAAGTAACACTTCTGTTTTGTCCGAGTTTAATAGTAAAAAATTGTTACTCATCCAGTTTTTTAACGTTACCTTTGAGTGCAGATGATGAATCTTTCTTCGCACTTCAGTCAGAACTGGAGGTATTGGAGAAGCAGATCCACGATCTACTCGAGAGGCAAACACGTCTGCGAGAACGTAAAACGGCGATGGAAACATCCCGGGCTGACGCTCGCAAAGCTGCGGTAAGTGTTCGACGTGATTGTAATACTCCTATCACTTCTACTCCGTGTGTTTCTATGCACAGATCCCTGGCTTCTAGATCACGACGAGCCGAAATGAATTTCACGCCTGCACCAGCACACACACGGCGGAAGGCGAAATCCAGGACCGGAGCGATGAACTCTCCCCCACCGCCACCACCGGTCTTCGAGATCCCTACCAGTAACCGCTTTGCCGCCCTCTGCGAGACGAAATCCAACGCTGTGGTCATCGGAGACTCAATCGTCCGGAACGTACGCGCTTCCTTCAATGAAGGTAAGGTTCGCACTCACTGTTTTCCTGGCGCCCGTGTTCTCGATGTCTCTGCGCAGGTAACTGCGATTCTGAAGGATGATGCAAGAGTGGGAGCCGTAGTTCTGCACGCGGGGGTGAATGACGTGAGAATGCGGCAGTCGGAGATCCTGAAGAGGGATTTCAGGAGTCTGGTCGATATTGTACGCAACGCATCGCCCACGGCGAGGATCATCGTATCAGGGCCGCTTCCTACTTACCGACGAGGGAACGAAAAGTTCAGTAGACTATTTACGCTTAATAATTGGTTAATGTCATGGTGTATTGAACAGAAGCTGCTCTTTGTAAATAATTTTGATCTGTTTTGGGAGCGACCAAGGCTCTTCCGCCCCGACGGGCTGCACCCCAGTAGCATTGGAGCGGAAATTCTGTCTGACAACATCTCAAAGACGCTACGCACCATTTGACTAGTAAGTACAAATTTTAACTATAATCTGTGTTCTTCTCACCCAACTGTTAAGAATGTTACAGTTAAAAATGTTACTGCTTTCAAATTCATAGAGACTGTGTCTGTCCCTCGAATAATACAACCAAATAATAATTTATTTAAATGTCAGCGAAAAAATCTTATCATGATTAAACCAAAAGACAATATTCTTAATGAGCAAAACCAACGCCTAAAGTTTGGGCTACTTAATATTAGATCACTAAATCCAAAGGCAGTTATTGTAAATGAAATGATCACAGACAACAGTTTTGATATACTTTGCCTCACTGAAACCTGGCTTAAGCCAAATGATTACTTCGGTCTAAATGAGTCTACTCCACCAAGCTACGGTTATATTCATGAGCCACGTCCGGTTGGTCGAGGTGGTGGTGTCGCAACAATCTTTAGAGACTTTCTTAGCGTTACTCGGAGAACAATGCATACATTTAAATCATTTGAAATGCTTGTGTTGAACATAACAGTTCCAAACAAAAGTAAAAAATCATTGGTCTCTCTTACATTGGTTACTGTGTATAGACCCCCTGGGCCTTACACTAATTTTCTGATAGAGTTCGCAGACTTCTTATCGGATCTATTGGTTAACGTCGATAAAGTACTGATTGTTGGAGATTTTAATATCCACGTAGATAGTGCTAACGATCCATTAGCTGTGGCGTTTAAGGAACTACTAGACTCTTGTGGTGTAACACAATACATCAATAGACCTACTCATCGCCTTAATCATACCCTAGACTTGATTATATCTCACGGAGCCGATCTAACCAATATCGATATTATACCTCAAAGCGACGATGTTTCCGATCACCATCTTATAACATGTACACTTCGCACTGCAGAAATCAGTTGTATATCTCGTTATCGACAGGGTAGAACAATCACCTCAACTACTAAAGATAGTTTCGTAAAGAACTTGCCAGATCTGACTCCTCTAATAACCTTTCCAACTAATATAGAATCGCTCGATGACATGACCAGCAACATGGGCACTATTTTCTCTAACGCATTAGAAGCGGTCGCACCTATGAAGTCAAAAAGGATTATTGAAAAGATCATAGCACCATGGTATAATAACACCACTCGAGCCCTAAAAAGAGAAACTCGTAAACTGGAGCGAAAATGGAAACAAACCCAATTAGAGGTCTTTAAAATTGCATGGAAAGAGAGTGCAAGCTGTTACAAAAAGGCACTAAAAGCAGCAAAAGCCGAGCATTTCCGTAACCTCATAGAAAATAACAAAAACAATCCAAGGTTTTTATTTAGTACAATTGCTAAACTAACAAACAAACAGACTCCACCTGACCTGGGTATTCCGCCGCACCTTGGTAGCAATGAATTCATGAAGTTTTTTACCGATAAAATCGAAATAATACGAGACAACATAGCTAAAACCAAACCTCCAAGTGTGTCGGAAGAATTAGTTTCAACCGTCACCCAAAAAGAAAAGCTAGAGTGTTTTTCTCCTATAAATCAGGAAGAATTAATTAAAGTTATTGCAACATCCAAACCGACGACATGCTTATTAGACCCCATTCCAACTACTTTATTAAAAGAGTTACTACCTGCTGTAATTGAGCCCATTTGTAACATCATCAACTCGTCAATTAATCTAGGACATGTCCCAGGGCCCTTTAAGCTGGCTGTAATTAAGCCTCTTATCAAAAAACCAAACTTGGACCCCAATGAACTTGGAAGCTATAGACCGATTTCAAATCTCCCGTACTTGTCTAAAATACTAGAAAAAGTAGTGTCAACTCAACTGTGTACCTTCCTACAAAATAATGACATGCACGAAAAGTTTCAGTCTGGCTTTAGACCGCATCACAGCACTGAAACTGCGCTCGTTAGAATTACAAATGACCTCCTTATTGCTTCAGATAAAGGTAACATCTCACTCTTAGTCCTGCTTGACCTTAGTGCTGCTTTCGATACTGTAGACCATAAAATACTACTAGATCGTTTACACAATTATATCGGTATTCAGGGACAGGCACTGCAATGGTTCAGATCTTACTTAACAGACAGATATCAATACGTCCATTTAAATGGGAAATCGTCAAATCTTACGCAAGTAAATTATGGATTACCTCAGGGATCGGTTTTAGGACCCCTGCTTTTCTCCATATACATGCTGCCCCTCGGAAACATTATTAGAAAACATGGAATTAGCTTCCACTGTTATGCAGATGATACTCAGCTATATATCTCATCAAGACCAAATGATTCATTTAAGCTATCCAAACTGGCTGAGTGCATCGAGGACATAAAACACTGGATGACTAGTAATTTCCTCCTTTTAAACTCTAGCAAAACAGAAATATTACTTATAGCACCAAAATCAAGTAAACAGAATATCTCCGATTACAGCCTGCAAATTGAAGGCTGCACTGTTACTCCAACAAATATTGTTAAAGATCTAGGCGTTATATTAGACGGCAACCTGTCATTTAAAAATCACATCTCAAATATCACAAACATAGCCTTCTTCCACCTTAGAAATGTTGCCAAATTACGAAATAGTTTATGTGTTGCAGACGCAGAAAAGCTTATTCATGCATTTGTGACCTCACGGCTTGACTATTGTAATGCTCTACTTAGTGGTTGTCCAGTATCATCGATAAACAAACTACAGTTAGTTCAGAATGCTGCTGCCAGAGTTCTTACTAGGTCAAGAAAATACGATCACATAACCCCAGTTTTAACATCGCTTCACTGGCTACCCATTAAGTATCGTATTGATTTTAAAATTCTTTTAATTACTTACAAAGCCCTGAACGGTTTAGCACCTACTTACTTAACCGAGCTTTTATCACGTTACAACCCATCACGCTCCCTAAGATCTCAAAACTTAGGACTTTTGACAACACCTAGAATAACAAAATCCACCAAAGGGGGACGAGCTTTCTCATACGTAGCACCTAAACTCTGGAATAGCCTTCCTGATACTATTCGAGGGTCAGACACACTCTCCCAATTTAAATCTAGATTAAAGACACATCTTTTCAGCCAAGCTTTCACTTAATGCATAGTTAATGAACAGCAGCTACGCTAATTATCCTCTTTATTCTCTTTCCGCCTCTGCCTCGGGATGCCCATCCCGAGGTAGGAAGAAGTTCCACCATGTCCAGACGACCGACAGATGCCCATCCCCAATTTGAGATCACGCCAGCTACAGCTGCAGTCTGACTGACCATCCCAGCTCCATCTAAGGCAATTCCACCACCAGCCAAGAGAAATATGACCATCGGACCATCCCAGCTCAGACCACTACATCCCCAATCAAGAGCAAAGACGGACTATTGGCTTATTAATGCTGAAGTTACAACATTTGGTATTAAATGCTAAACTTAAATCACATGTCACCAGTTTGAGTGCAGCTATGACACGTCAGAGGGGATCTGGCCCTCCCGGCTGAGCCTGGTTTCTCCCGAGGTTTTTTTCTCCATTAATTAATCATTGGAGTTTGGGTTCCTCGCCACAGCAGGGCAGTGTTGGCCTGCTCACCGGGAGACTGCATTCATTCATTTATTTATTTATTTAGAAATTAGCTATTATTTATTAGTATGATCTTACTCGTTGTATGAATACCATGCACTGTGCTGTGTTTTTCTGTTTTTCCTGTTTGCCCCTGTAAAGCTGCTTTGAAACAATACACATTGTGAAAAGCGCTATATAAATAAACTTGAGTTTTTTAAGTCAACTATGCAATCCTTTATTCGATCGAACTGCTGGGTTTCGTGAGGCTTTCGAGGAAATATAAAGTTGAGTATCATCAGCATAACAGTGAAAGCTAATTCCGTGTCGCTTTATATATCTCCTAGAGGTAGCATGTATAATGCGAAGAGCAGAGGCCCCAAGACTGAACCCTGTGGTACACCGTACTGGACTTGCGATTTGCGGGACACCTCATTGTTTATTGCTACAAATTGAAAACGGTCGGATAAATAAGACTTTTTCAATACCATTACAAGACCATTTCAATGCTATTCTGTTAATGCCGACGTAATTTTCGAGTCTATGTAGAAGTATGCTATGGTCAATGGTGTCAAATGCAGCACTAAGGTCTAGCAGCACCAATAACGAAATACAGCCACGGTCAGACGCTAAGAGCAGATCATTTGTAACTCTAATCAAAGCAGTCTCTGTACTGTGACATGCTCGAAATCCAGACTGGAATTCTTCATTAATGTCATTCCTTTGGAGGAAGGAGCATAATTGAGTTGAAACTACTTTTTCCAGAATTTTAGATATAAAAGGTAAATTCGATATAGGCCTGTAATTCCCTAGTTCTTTAGGGTCGAGTTTGGGTTTTTTGACAAGGGGCCTTATAACAGCCACCTTAAATGCTGTAGGCACATGTCCTAGTGTCAGAGATGAGTTAATAATACTAAGAAGAGGATCTATAATTTCTGGGAGCATTTCTTTCAGTAGTTTTGTAGGTATAGGGTCTAGCATGCATGTTGTTGATTTAGATGATCTAATGATTTTAGACAGTTCATTGTGATCTACTGTAGAAAATAATTGCAATTTCTCCTTAGGGGTGCTGTAGTTAGTTTGTTCAGCGGGTTTCACTACAGGCTGCATTGTTATAATTTTTTCTCTTGTATCTTGGATTTTACTAGTGAAGTAGTTCATAAATTCATCACTGTTATGCTGATAATCAGAATCTGACGTCGCTGACGACTTATTTTTTGTTAATTTAGCCACGGTGTTAAATAAAAACCTAGGGTTGTGATGGTTTTCCTCTATTAGTGATGAAAAGTAGGCGGATCTAGACATCTTTATGGCATCCCTGTATTTTCGAGTACTATCCTTCCATGCTATACGAAATACCTCTAAATTAGTTTTCTTAAAGTTGCGCTCCATTTTCCGGGACGCTTTCTTTAGAGTCTGAGTGTGTTCATTATACCACGGTGTTGGGCTGCCATTTTTAATTTTCTTTAAACGCAGAGGAGCAACTATGTTTAATATTTCCGAGAAGGTAGTGTTAAAATTTTCAATAGTAATGTCAAAATCGTCAACGTTTTTACTCATGCTATATATTTTAGACAAGTCAGGCAGATTATCGAGAAACGCATCTTTGGTAGTTGAGGTATTCGTTCTACCATATTTGTAACAAGGAGTTTGATTTGCAGCCGTAGGCCAGTGAAGCAAACATAATATCAGATAATGATCCGAAATGTCTTCACTCTGCTGAACGATTTTAACATCGTCCACATTTATACCATAAGATAGTATTAAATCTAAAGTATGATTACGAAGGTGAGTGGGTCCTGACACATGTTGACTAACGCCCATGGAGTTAAGCTTGTCTTTGAAAACCATGCCCAAGGCATCTGTATCATTGTCTACATGGATGTTAAAGTCACCAGCGACAAGGACTCTATTTGCGGCCAGTACTAGTTCGGATAAGAACCCACCAAAATCTTTAATAAAATCTGTGTGGTGCCCTGGAGGCCTATATACAATAGCTAGAATAAGTTAAAAAAATGTTTTATCCTTAGTAATAGGTGTTGATACGTGAAGTACCATGACTTCAAAGGAATTGTATTTAAAATTAGACTTCTGAGAGATGATAAAAGTATTATTGTAAAGTGCAGCGACACCTCCCCCTCTACCTTTTAGACGAGGCTCGTGTTTATAGTAATAATCTTGGGGAACGGATTCATTTAGAGTAATATAACCATCTGGCTTTAGCCATGTTTCTGTCAAACAGAGCAGGTCTATTTTATGATCGGTTATCATATCATTAACAAAAAGTGCTTTATTTGAGAGAGATCTAATATTAAGCAATCCGAGTCGTAAAAGTTGATTACTTGTATTTTGTTCATGTTTGATTTGTTTAACGTTTATTAAATTACTTTCAAGAGGTTTACGCAATATATTATGTTTGCTAATCCGGGGGACAGACACAGTCTCTATTTTAAGTTGTTTGTAAGAAGGGGTTATTACATGTTGTATATTCTGTGTATTTTGTAACGTGAGACGGCAAGCAGACAGTTGGTTAAGCCATTCTGTCTCCTTCCTGACCTGGGCCCTAGGTAGTAAGCCTTTAGCATTATTAAGACTGTGTGCCAAATTTCTAGAGAGGAGGGAAACCCCATCCCAGGAGGGATGGAGACCATCTCGTTTCAACAGGTCAGGTCTGCCCTCAAAACTCTTCCAGTTATTTATAAAATCTATATTATTCTGCAGGCACCACTCAGACAACCAGCCATTTAGTGATGACAAGGGTTCCAGGTGCCAAGAGTTTAAACTTTATTTGCCCGGGCAAGCAAAGTGGGATATTCAGATTTCATCTGAAGTGATCCAACGAATACATATCTGACTCCATCTTTTATACATTGTTTTCAAGTTGTTATCACAGTTTAAACCAATCATGTTTGCATGACATCGTCTTCTTCCAATCAGGTTTCATATGACATCACCTTTTCATCCCTCTGCGCTCTTAGTTCCGGCCTACCATATTAGGATTTAATCGTAGCGCGAGCCTTTAAAAGCAATTGCCTCTTTATCTTGACACTTTTCCGGGGGTTTCGGATGCTACATGATTTACACTTGTTTTTATTAAAAATGAGCTCATGGTTTAGCGATAATGAGCTACCCAGTGTCCTTGTTTGTATGCGATTTAATTAAAGTTCTCTACAAAAGTGTGTGGGGTGTACGTCTTACTGTTTAAAGATATTTGGTGTGTGTGCAGACGTTCAAGTGTTCAGACTCATAACATTAGCTTTGTTAAAATGAGCTCACTGTTTAGAGATACCAGCGTCCTTGACTCTATGCGACAAACCAAACTTCCTTATTAAAAATTAAGTGTGGTGTACGTGCAGTTAAGATAAGATGTTTGTTGTTCATGCAGGTGTTCAAGAGCTCATACTTGTACATGAGGCCCAATATTATTTCATACGAATACATGAAACCTATAACCAACTAAATGTATCATTTTACATAAGGAAACTCAATACTATAATAGAAAAACCACCATATAATCTCCCCTTTGAGGCTGACAAGCCTCACACTCATGACATCATGATCAATAGTGCTCAAATAGATTAATAAATTTGTGTGCATTCAGTGAATAAAATAAAAATAAATAAAATACTTAGGATAACGTATTACGTAAAATGAAATGATACGTATACTTAGGTTACAAGCAAGCAATATATATGTAAAAAAAAATCCTTCTACCCTTCTGTAAATATCATGTCATAACATCAGTTCCCTTTCTGTCGGTCTCTCGACGTTGTGTCGAAAGACGACAGATGGGGTTCGCCCTTGAGAACCTATCAGCTCTGACTACTTTAGAAAAGGCCAATGGAAATTGGCGAATGAAATTTGCATGCCGGGCTCCGCCCCCGGATATCCGGTATAAAAGGAAGCCGGCGTGCTTCATTCATTCACCGTTTGTTCTTCAGAGCCATCGCTCATGAGTACAAGCTCCTTAAAAAAAAAAAAAAAATTACTTTTTCAACTCGCTAGTTCTACGACGTGTGCAGCGGATTGTCCCTCTGTTCCTGCAGCGACCTTCCCCTGGGCGTCTCGGCGGTTCCAGTGGTGCTCGAGAATTTTTCCAAGAAGCCCTTTTCAGGGCTGGGCTAATTTCTCCAGCGGCATGTCCCGCTGTTCTCTTGGGTGCGGCACCCTCATCGAGGAGGGGGACGGACATGAGATCTGCGTTAGGTGTCTGGGCGTCCAGCATGCCGAGGCAGCTTTCATAGACCCATCTTGCCTGCACTGCGGGCAGATGGGCATTCAGACGTTGCGGTCACGGGTGGCTGTCTTCCTACTGGAAACAGCCACCACTTCGCTCGCTACCCAAATCGCGACGACGGGGGCGAAAGCCCTGCTGTCCGCAAAGGCTAGCTGCGTTGGTGATGCGGGGACTTCAGCAAGCGCAAACCCGCCAGCTAAATGCTCACGGGCCGCCTGCTCCCCGTTTCGCTCGTCTGGCCGTTCCCCAACCGGCGGTGGCATACCGTCCGGATCTTCTGTCACGTATTCGGAAACGATGCGTGATGAAGATGAGATGTCGCTCGCAGCATCGGAGGGAGATTTGCTGGCATCCGACACTGAAGACTCCACGCAGCCTCCCCCTTGTGGAGGCAGGGCGCTGGAGGAAGCAGATGTTGAGATGTCGGCCATGCTCACCCGGGCAGCCGCGGGCATTGGGTTGCAGTGTACACCACTGCCTCCACCCCAGCGCTCGCGGCTGGATACTTGGTATCTGGGGTCGGAGCGCGGTGCAAAACCGCGCCCACCCCCGGTGCCATTTTTCCCGGAGGTGCATGAGGAGCTGTGTAGGACTTGGAGCGCCCCACTTACGGCACGTTCCAGTCAGACCAGCTCCAACTCCCTTACTTCCCTCGATGGTGGGGCGGCCAAAGGCTACGTCAATATCCCCCAGGTGGAGCGTGCTGTTGCGGTGCATCTTTGCCCGCAGACGGCTGCCACCTGGAGGAATCGGCCGCGCCTTCCATCCAAAGCGTGTAGGACTTCGGCATCCCTGGTGTCGAAGGCCTACGTCGCTGCGGGTCAGGCCGCCTCCTCCCTCCATGCCATGGCCATCCTGCAGGTCCACCAGGCCAAGGCATTGAAGGAGCTCCACGAGGGTAAGGCCGACCCGGGGATTATGCAGGAACTCCGTGCTGCCACTGACCTCGCTCTAAGGGCGACCAAGGTGACGGCGCGGGCCCTGGGTCGGACGATGTTCACATTAGTGGTCCAGGAGAGGCACCTCTGGCTTAACCTTGCGCAGATGAGTGATGCCGTGAAAGTCCGCACTTCGCTCAGCAGTTCTCGACGGTGAAGAAGCAGACAGAGGCCATCAGCCACATTCTTCCTCGCCGCGACTCGGCCGCCCCAAGGCCTCCGAGTTCTCGAGCGACGTCTGCTTCCCGGCAGCCCAGGCCCCCTTCGACATCGGCTCCGGTTCCCTTGCCCCCGGTCTAGGCTGCGCCCCGGAGGAAGAGGTCGAAGGGGAAACCACCACCCCGTCAGCAGCCTTCCAGGAGGAAGCGCCCCTGACGGGAAGACCCCAGGGAGGATACCATCGGGCCCGACCATCACAGCTACGCCTCTGAGAAGTCGGTCAGGGACGGTCCCTGCCTCGTCCCAACAGCTGGGCCCTTTTCAGGGCCTGGCGCCCACCTGCTCAAAGAAAGAGCCATTTTTCTCCCTGGGTGTTTCCCTCTGCCGTCAGCACACTCCACTGGACTGTGCTCGGCAAACCGACCTCACGTCTCGGCGGGACGTGAGGTTGGGTTATCATGGCAGCTACCACCACTCTCTCTACGACAGTGTGTGCAGCTGTCTCGCCAGGCAGGTAAGTCAACGGGGCCAGTCTCCCCTCCGGGGCTCCCCCCCGTCGAGGAGAGGTTGGCTTCGTTAGCCGACGAACCACCCTCTGCGGGTACGGTGAAGCAGATCGTTCCTCTAGCCCCCCTGTCTCAGTCCCTGGGAGCTTGGCAAGAGCTACCCACACTGTCTTGGTGGCTGGAGAGAACGATCCGTCTTGGCTACTCGATCCAGTTTGCCAGAAACCCTCCCAGGTTTCGGGGCGTCCTTTTTACCTCAGTCAGGGGTTCGGATGCTCCCGTCCTTCGGGCAGAGGTCGCCACCCTTCTGGCAAAACAGGCCATCGAGCTCGTCCCCCAGGCCAAGATGTTCAACGGGTTTTACAGCCCGTACTTCATCGTCCCCAAGAAAAGCGGCGGGCTGCGCCCGATTCTAGATCTGCGTACCCTGAACAAGCACCTTCACAAGTTGCCGTTCAGGATGCTCACGCAGAGGCGCATCCTGACATCCATTCGATATCAGGACTGGTTCGTGGCTATCGACCTGAAGAACGCTTACTTTCATGTCTCGATTCACCCTCGCCACCGACCGTTCCTACGGTTCACATTCGAGGGACGGGCATATCAGTACAGGGTCCTCCTTTTCGGTCTGTCCCTGTCCCCACGTGTCTTCATGAAGACCGTGGAAGCCGCCCTCACTCCCCTCAGGGAGAGAGGTGTGCGGATACTCAACTATCTCGACGACTGGCTTATCTTGGCACACTCGCGAGATCTGTTGTGTACACACAGGGACCTTGTGCTCCGGCACTTAGATCGGTTGGGGCTTCAGGTCAACCGAGACAAGAGCAAGCTCTCTCCGGTGCAGAGCATCCTCTTTCTCGGTATGGAACTCAACTCTGTCTCCATGATAGCGCGACTGTCAACAGAGCGCGCTCAGTCAGTGTTGAACTGCCTGAAATCCTTCAGGCAGTCCACGGTCTCCCTGAAACAGTTTCAGAGGCTCCTGGGGCATATGGCGTCCTCGACGGGGGTAATACCCCTCGGGTTGATGCACATGAGACCGCTTCAACACTGGCTTCAGAGTCGAGTTCCGAGGAGAGCGTGGCACACTGGCAGCAGGCGTTTGGTGATCACGCCTTTCTGCCGGCACACCCTAACCCCCTGGTCTTCCATGACCTTTCTTCGGACTGGGGTCCCTCTTGGGCAGGTTACAAGGCATGTCGTTGTGACGACCGATGCCTCCCTGCAGGGGTGGGGTGCAGTGTGCAACGGACACGCAGTAGCGGGGCGTTGGACGGGCCCCCGCCTGCGCTGGCATATCAACTGCCTAGAGTTGTGGGCTGTGTTGCTGGCACTGAAGAGGCTACGGCCTCTCATCCAGAACAAACATGTTCTGGTCCGCCTCGACAACACAGCAGCCGTAGCGTTTATCAACCGTCAGGGTGGCATGCGCTCTCGGCAACTGACACGACTTGTCCGACGCCTCCTCCTCTGGAGTCAGCAGGTGACCCGTTCCCTGCGGGCCACTTATATCCCAGGCGTCCTGAACCAGACAGCCGATGCGCTCTCTCGTCAGCTTACGCCTCGTGGAGAGTGGCGGCTCCATCCCCGTGCAGTCCAGCTCATTTGGATGCTGTTCGGGCAGGCCCAGGTAGACCTGTTCGCCTCCCGGGACACCACCCACTGCCCGCTTTGGTACTCCCTGTCCGAGGCCCCCCTCGGCACGGATGCCCTTGCGCACAGCTGGCCACGGGACAAGCGGAAGTACGCCTTCCCCCCAGTGAGCCTCATTGCACAGACCTTGTGCAAGGTCAGGGAAGAGGAGCACCAAGTGCTACTAGTTGCACCGTATTGGCCCAACCGGACTTGGTTCTCAGAGCTAATGCTTCTGACAACAACTCCCCCCTGGCCGATTCCCCTGTCAAAGGACCTGCTCTCCCAGGGGAAGGGCACGTTCTGGCATCCCAGACCAGACCTCTGGAACCTCCATGTCTGGTCCCTGGACAGAGTGGGCTACCCCCCTCTGTGGTGGAGACTATCACTCAGGCTAGGGCTCCATCCACTAGGCGGCTTTACGCCTACAAGTGGCGCCTCTTCTCATCCTGGTGTCTCTCACGACGAGAAAACCCGCGGAGATGCTCGGTCGGGATCGTGCTGTCCTTTTTACAGGAGAGACTGGAGACTAACATCTCCCCCTCCACGCTGAAAGTGTATGTAGCCGCTATTGCCACTCATCACGATTCGGTTGATGGAAAGTCTCTAGGGCAGCACGACCTGATCGGCAGGTTCCTGAGGGGTGCGAGAAGGCGGAATCCGCCTCGTCTCCGCTCCATACCCTCTTGGGACCTTAATGTGGTGCTGGCGGGCCTTTCTGGCCCCCCCTTCGAGCCCCTTGGAGGTTCCGATCTCCCCCATCTGTCGGGTAAGACGGCCCTCCTGGTGGCGCTCGCTTCTTTCAAGAGGGTAGGGGACCTAAAGGCATTCTCCGTGTCCCCGGATTGCCTTGAATTCGGACCTGGTCACTCTCACGTTATCTTGAGACCCAGGCCCGGATACGTGCCCAAAGTTCCCACTACTCCCTTTCGGGACCAAGTGGTGAACTTCCAGGCGCTCCCTCTTGGGGAGGAAGACCCAACCCCGTCCGTGTTGTGTCCAGTACGCGCACTGCGCCTCTACCTGGACCGCACACAGAGCTTTAGGAGCTCTGACCAGCTTTTTGTCTGTTTTGGAGGTCAGCAGAAGGGGAGGGCTGTCTCCACACAGAGACTGGCACACTTCCTTCTTACCCAACCACTTGGTTAAGAACAGGCATTCCATCCATCACTAAGCAAGCACCCCCTGGGGGTTGGCTGGGCGGAGCAGCCTTCCCCCTGAGGCCGGGAAAACATGTGAGCTATCCCAGATAGCTCTAACCGGACCTAGTGCTACCGGACGTATGTAACACCCCCTCCCTGGGCTGTTCCGTCTGATGTATTCTCATGAATGGTTCCCATCCTGGTAACCCATGACCTCCCTAGGTGGACCTCCACCTCGCGGTTAACTATTTAGTCCGCATTTCTCATGTGATCTCCCCTCATGGCGAGACCATACTTTTCCACTATTTTCCTCCCGCTGGTAGGAAGTGGCCTCCGCAGCGCATCCCTAATTAAGGAAGTTGCGCTTACCCAATGGTACCTGCTCCGGACGGCCTCTCGCCAGTAAGAGGGAAAAGGCCCCGTCCGTGGAAGGTAGTGGTCAGGGTCTTCCCATCTTCCCCAGGAAGCTCTGGCAACCTCGACCAATCTCACTGGAAGGTTACAGTTTCGCGAAAGCCTCGAGTTGACACGCCAAGGCCTGTTACCGTCGCTTCGTTAGAGACTGTGACGCGATAGGCGTTGTGGCGTTTTCCAAAGGGAACCCCATCTGTCGTCTTTCGACACAACGTCGAGAGACCGACAGAAAGGGAACGTCGGTTCCCTGATGGAGGGAACGAGACGTTGTGTCCCTCATGCCACTAACGCATATCGCCTCTGCAGCAGTCGTGAGAGGCTCTCAGGCTCTTCAGAACAAACGGTGAATGAATGAAGCACGCCGGCTTCCTTTTATACCGGATATCCGGGGGCGGAGCCCGGCATGCAAATTTCCTTTCGCCAATTTCCATTGGCCTTTTCTAAAGTAGTCAGAGCTGATAGGTTCTCAAGGGCGAACCCCATCTGTCGTCTTTCGACACAACGTCTCGTTCCCTCCATCAGGGAACCGAGGTTACATACGTAACCAAGACGTATTTCTGTTTTTAACCCTCTAATATGCATCAGTTTCTTGACCTTTTTTAGTCAATAGTAGCATATGCGTGATGCTTTTCCATGCTACGTTGTGATACAGCATAAACAATCATCTGACTGGAAACAGTGGCTGCAGCAGTTCGTTGAAATGACTTCATGATACATGGACAAATGCATAACGTCAATATAATGCATGCAATAAAATGTTTCATGTTAGTAAACACACTTGTCATCCAGTCCCAATGTAGTCAGGTTCAAAGAGGGTGGGAAGAAAGGAGGCGGGGTCGGCGTGGACTTGGAGACAAGAATTCCTTTTATTCTTAATTCTCACAACAACAAGACGTTGCGTCAATGCACTCTGGCATGTAACTCAAAATAACAGAATAGATTTCTTCGGTTTTCTTCCGGAATACAGTATGGATCACCAGTGTGGCGGTTCAGCTCACAGGTCTCCCAGTCCGTCTCTCTCAAAATCTCCTCCGAATCTGCGAGCCTTTAAGCTGTCTCCTTACCAATCACTGTAATGAGATGCAGGTGATCTTAATCTGCAATCGACCTACTTGCTTACCGTCTTTCCCATGTCTCTCCTCCCCGGTACAGACGTCACTAAACCACGCTTCCTTGCCACACCCAATTAAATTCTTCTGAGGCAACCTCAGATTTGGTGAAAGTCTCAATCATTAAATAGATGATCTTCTTTCCTTGCCGATGAGACGTTCATTCTTCTCTGGAATATAGGTGCCACAGGTTTCTCCAATTACTGGACAAAGTCCTACTTTCGCAGCTGTTAACTGGTCCAAGACCAGGCAATTTTTGCAAAACTGTCCGTCGTAGTCCACGTAGCTCCTCCTTGATGGCTTTCATTAAAATGTTTGTTGTGTTCATAAATGACGTAAACTCAAATCTGGTGATCTCAACATCATTCATTAAAGAGCTGACTCCTAACATTGGACTAAAAGCAGCTGAGACTTTCTCCACCACAGTCCAGATGTGATGATTCTTTGGTACAGATCTATCAGATAGGAAATCAAACAGTCCTCTTCATGTCTTCTGTTGTCGTGTCGTCATTTCATGTGGTATGATGATCACTCCACCATGTAACTTTATAAGGGAACACAGTCCTGTCCAGTTCCTCTGTACAAGTACACTCAGTACCCACACAGCCAGTAGTTGTCTTCAATGATTCCAGCGCCTCTTTCGTCCGGAACATCTATAGCATTTTGCTGGCCATCGCTCCTGTTCTGCACTTTTCTCAGACATCTCAGACATGCCTCTCCTCATAGATATGTGAACACTTTTGTCTCGTGGTCCTTCCCAAGTGATGACGTCTTGTAGACCTTACGTAACATATCAGATTCTCAGAGAGTAATTTCAATTTCTTCACAGTTCTGATTAGCCCACCAGTCCCCTCAATTCGTATTTTTGGGAAACATGGCACAAACATAGTAGTTCCTGTATATTCTTGCCGTTTGGTTCGTCATTCTCCACCATATGTTCATTGCATGATGATTTTGAGGACCAGGGTGGTCCATCAATGTGTCCAAGGTAGCACTGAATCCATCGTTGATCTATCTGTCATGGTTCTTCAAGGAAGACATGGCAGGAGAACCCAGTTGCAGGCACCGGACAGGCGTGAAGGGGTAAAACGAATATTTATTATACAAAAAACAAGACTATACAAAAAGGCAAAACAAAACCCACAATGGGGAAAACAGTACAGGATAAATTAAACAGAACTCAAAAGACACAGACTCACTAAACTAAGAAAACAAACACTAGAATATTAACAAACTAACTAAACTACACTTACAAGACACGGGGTACGGGAACAAGGCAAGGCAAGGCAAGGCAAGGCAAGGCAAGAAATAGCTACAGCTTGCAGTTTACAACACGACAGCATACGACAGTGTACAATGAACGAGCACAGGACAACGAACACGAGGATGTTTTAAAGGGAAGACAAACACAGGATCATTAACGAGGAACAGGTGTTGGGGATTAAGCACTAAGGAGAGGCTGACGAGGAACGAGATGATGGGAACAAAGACGCAGACCGGAGAGAGAGAGAGTATGGCCAAATAGGTGCCAAAATAGTCTCTCTCCCACCACATAACTAAAGGCTATGCCATGGCTCCACAACAAAACAAGAATAAAACATGACATGAGTGGAACCATGACACTATCATTTGCTGCGAAATGTTGATCCTTTGCTCAGAACATAAGTGTAGTGTCACTCAGTTTGTCAAAGTTCTTTATTTTGCGTCAATCATTGCATCAAGTTTCACAGTGTCATTTGGTGCAGTTCAATTCAGGGTAACATTGACCAGGTGTTTGCTAGTCGTGTCAGTAAATCAGGTTCTCTGGTAAGATAGTAGTTATTTTCTGTTGTTTGAATAGGCATTCGATGTGGTCGTGAAGACTTGTCAAGATGCTTAGGTCTTTCGCGTTGCGTTGCCTTATGCATGCCCTGGGACCCACACTCGAACTGGTCCAGATGAAAACCGTCTGGACGATGCTGTCTTCAGATTTAACAGCCACTGACCCTGTATCGTTGGCACCACCACTTGCTGCTATTGAGATCAGGTTCTGCAGCTCACTTGGTTGGCAGCTTCTCATGATTCAGGAAGATACAATGACAAATACACATATGTGTACCAGATGCACTTACATAACAGTTTTGATTATATCAATAAAATAATAAATGAAAATTACATGTTATATATTTTAGATGCAAAACAATAAACAAAACATAATAAAATATACACATGTGCACCAAGTGCACTCGCATAATAGTGTTTGATTATAGAGCACTAATGATTAACTGAAACATCAAAAAATTATACGTGTTGATGTCAAAAAAAAAAGTTCGAGTCCAGCCATGTTCCAATTTCTTTGTCTGAGCCAACATTGGCTATCATTTCGTCTCTTAAGTTTCTCAATTTTTCCATTGTTTTTGTGAACGATCCATCAGGGGCAATGTTGTTTGGAATGTAGGTACAACAGTCCTCTCCAAACACTATGCATATGCCTCCTTTTTCTGCTAAAAGCCAATTCAGTGCTTGTCTATTTTGCCAGGCCATTTTACTTGTTGGTGCCAACTGTTCCCCTATGGCATGAAGAGCCTCATTAGTGAAGTTAGTTAATCTCTGCTGGTTATAATAAAGATAATTGATCCATTCCGTGTTTTTGTTCTTTGAGATTCATTTAAAAATTGATTTGAAGCAAGCTTTAACTTCATGTCTAGCTTTCTACTCATTTGGGATATTTCTTGGTTGGCCAATTGCATCTAAATAGACATTATGATCAGTTTCATAGTCTCACTTTACTCTTCCTTTCACTGGTTCAGGTTTTAAGGCTTTATTTAGTTCCCAAGGAAACATAGTAATATCCTTCAGCAATTTCACCCTCGCAATTTTCCAATTTTCAGACATTGTTGGTTCTTATCCCCACATACCCAAAAACAATCTGCTATGGGCGCACTCTGCTTTTCACATGGTAAGATTAATTGATAGGCTAATGTTTAATTCTCACAATTTATGTTTTTAAATTGTCAGTTATTGTGGCTGAGGCAAACCTGTTATTCAAATATCTTGCTGTTCCTTTTTCAGCAAACATTTCTCTATTAAGATGCCAAATCGTTACACAATTTCCTGGGAACATGCCCATCTGTGCCTCATTAGATTTACTTATTACTTATTTTATTCAACATTTATCCAGGAATCATTTAATTGAAATTAAAAAGCTTTTACAATGTCACGTGGTACACAAATGGTTAAGTTTCATTTTCTGCAATTTGTCGCCAATATGATTGGTTTTGCCTTTTCACTTAAATGTTATTTGTTTACATCTATGAGGATAGCTAAGTAAAGTTTAATATTATGACAACCGATTGTTTCATATTCATTTATTATATACATATTTTATATGAATTTTTCAATTCAATTCAAGTTTATTTATATAGCGCTTTTCACAATGTGTATTGTTTCAAAGCAGCTTTACAGGGGCAAACAGGAAAAACAGAAAAGGTAAAACACAGCACAGTGCATGGTATTGTACAACGAGTAAGATCATTCTAATAAATAATATCTAATATCTAATTTCTAAATTAATAAATAAATAAGTGCAGTCTCCTGGTGAGCAGGCCATCACTGCCCTGCTGTGGCGAGGAACCCAAACTCCCATGATTGATCCAGGCTCAGCCGGGAGGGCCAGATCCCCTCTGATGTGTCATAGCTGCACTCAAACTGCTGACATGTGATTTAAGTTTTTGCATTTAATACCAAATATTGTAACTTCAGTATTAATAAGACAAATAGTCTCTCTATGCTCTTGGTTAGGGGTGTATTGGTCTGGGCTGGTCCGGTGGTCATATTTCTCTTGGCTGGTGGAGGAATTGCCTTAGATGGAGCTGTGATGGTCAGTCAATCTGCAGCTGTAGCTGCCGTAATCTCAAATTGGGGATGGGCATCTGTCGGTCGTCTGGACATGGTGGAACTTCTTCCGTGGCAGAAAGAGAATAAAGAGAATGATTAGCGTAGCTGCTGTTCATTAACTGTGCATTAAGTGAAAGCTTGGCTGAAAAGATGTGTCTTTAATCTAGATTTAAATTGGGAGAGTGTGTCTGACCCTCGAATAGTATCAGGAAGGCTATTCCAGAGTTTAGGTGCTACGTATGAGAAAGCTCGACCCCCTTTAGTGGATTTAGTTATTCTAGGTGTTGTCAAAAGTCCTAAGTTTTGAGATCTTAGAGAGCGTGATGGGTTGTAATGTGATAAAAGCTCAGTTAAGTAAGTAGGGGCTAAACCGTTTAAGGCTTTGTAAGTAATTAAGAGAATTTTAAAATCAATACGATACTTAATGGGTAGCCAGTGAAGCAATGATAAAACTGGGGTTATGTGATCGTATTTTCTTAACCTAGTAAGAACTCTGGCAGCTGCATTCTGAACTAACTGTAGTTTGTTTATTGATGATACAGGACAACCACTAAGTAGAGCATTGCAGTAGTCCAGTCTTGAGGTCACAAATGCATGAATAAGATTTTCTGCGTCAGCAACACGTAAAATATTTCGTAATTTGGCAACATTTCTAAGGTGGAAGAAGGCTGTTTTTGTGATATTTGAGATGTGATCTTTAAATGACAGGTTGCCGTCTAATATAACGCCTAGATCTTTAACTGTATTTGTTGGAGTAACAGTGCAGCCTTCAATTTGCAGGCTGTAATCGAAGATATTCTGTTTACGTGTTTTTGGTGCTTTAAATAATATATCCGTTTTGTTAGAGTTTAAAAGAAGGAAATTATCATCCAATGATTTATGTCCTCGATGCACTCTGCCAGTTTGGATAGTTTGAAGGAATCATCTGGTCTTGATGAGATATATAGCTGAGTATCATCTGCGTAACAGTGGAAGCTTATTTCATGTTTTCTAATAATGTTTCCGAGGGGCAGCATGTATATGGAGATAAGCAAGGGTCCTAAAACCGATCCCTGAGGTAATCCATAATTTACTTGCGTAAAATATGACGATCTCCCTTTTAAATGGACGTATTGATATCTGTCTGTTAAGTAAGATCTGAACCAATGTAGTGTCTGTCCCTGAATACCGATATAATTGTGTAAACGATCTAGTAGTATTTTATGGTCTACAGTATCGAAAGCAGCACTAAGGTCAAGCAGGACTAAGAGTGAGATGTTACCTTTATCTGATGCAATACGGAGGTCATTTGTAATTCTAACGAGCGCAGTTTCAGTGCTGTGATGCGGTCTAAAGCCAGACTGAAACTTTTCGTGCATGTCATTTTTTTGTAGGAAGGTACACAGTTGAGTTGACACTACTTTTTCTAGTATTTTAGACAAGTACGGGAGATTTGAAATCAGTCTATAGCTTCCAAGTTCATTGGGGTCTAAGTTTGGTTTTTTGATAAGAGGCTTAATTACAGCCAGCTTAAAGGGTCCTGGGACATGTCCTAGATTAATTGACAAGTTGATTATGTTACAAATGGGCTCAATTACAGCAGGTAGTAACTCTTTTAATAAAGTAGTCGGAATGGGGTCTAATAAGCATGTCGTCGGTTTGGATGTTGCAATAATTTTAATTAAATCTTCCTGATTTATAGGAGAAAAACACTCTAGCTTTTCTTTTTGGGTGACGGTTGAAACTAATTCTTCCGACACACTTGGAGGTTTGGTTTTAGCTATGTTGTCTCGTATTATTTCGATTTTCTCAGTAAAAAACTTCATGAATTCATTGCTACCAAGGTGCGGCGGAATACCCAGGTCAGGTGGAGTCTGTTTGTTTGTTAGTTTAGCAATTGTACTAAATAAAAACCTTGGGTTGTTTTTGTTATTTTCTATGAGGTTACGGAAGTGCTTGGCTTTTGCTGCTTTTAGTGCCTTTTTGTAACAGCTTGCACTCTCTTTCCATGCAATTTTAAAGACCACTAATTGGGTTTGTTTCCATTTTCACTAAAGTTTACGCGTTTCTCTTTTTAGGGCGCGAGTGGTGTTATTATACCATGGTGCTATGATCTTTTCATTAATCCTTTTTGACTTCATAGGTACGACCGCTTGTAATGTATTAGAGAAAATGGTGCCCATGTTGATGGTCATGTCATCGAGCGATTCTATATTAGTTGAAAAGGTTATTAGAGGAGTCAGATCTGGCAAGTTCTTTACGAAACTATCTTTAGTAGTTGAGGTAATTGTTCTACCCTGTCGATAACAAGATATACAACTGATTTCTGCAGTGCGCAGTGTACATGTTATAAGAAGAGTGTAGTTTTTCTTTAAACGCCACAGCTTATGGATCGTTAGCAATATTCCATTCCATTCCATTCCATACCGCTTATCCGAACTACCTCGGGTCACGGGGAGCCTGCGCCTATCTCAGGAGTCATCGGGCATCAAGGCAGGATACACCCTGGATGGAGTGCCAACCCATCGCAGGGCACACACACTCACTCATTCACTCACGCACTCACAACCTACGGACAATTTTTCCAGAGATGCCTTGTTAGCAATATCTAAGTGGATATTTGAAAGAATGTAAACTTCTCACGTCCCCTTGTCTAAATAAAATTCTACGGTTGAAGAGTCTAGTCGACGGAACACACAGAGTTTCAGGCCTGGAGGCAGAGTTTGACACAGACACAAGTGCTTGTTCAATCAGAGTCCAAAGTTTATTGTATTAAGGACTACTACTTATAAGCTTGCATCAGGAGGCGTCATATAAAACCACCAAAGCAGTGGAAAATCACCAGACTTTATGTTTAGTCTTATTCCTCCTGATCAATCAGATATGATTACATATTTAATATTACAATAACAAAACAATTGTCCCTTGACATTATTAGGAACCTTGAGATGGAGAACAACAGATTCTTATATCAACATAAGACAGCATAAGACATGATACTAATTTAGCGAGGTTAAACAACAAGAAAGTAAGGAGCAAATATTATGAATAGGAGATAATAACTAGAGAATAGAGAATAATAAGATAAAGGAATAAATACATATGATGAATATTGGAATAAACACAGATGCAGTATTTGTGGGGAACAGGACGAAATCTGTCCTGTGTCCCTTTAAAGAACAAATATATAGAGTAGTACAAAAGGTTAATACAAAGTCTTTAATAAAAGGATAATTGCATTTGCGTATTTTTTTGTGTGGTTTTCTGGTGTGCAAGCTGATCTTTGAGGTAAAAGATCAATCAGACTGATTTGTAATAAAAACATAACACCACCAATCACCCTCAATAAAAACGAAAACATAAAAATAATTATATCTACTCTTCATCATCTACCGTGCCAATCTCAATTACCGAATCGTCAAGCCCATTATCTTCTTCCATTACATTGTCACGTTCATCAACATTTCTTGGTTCTTCTATCACCGGTATTGGTTCTGGTTCTAACTCAGGTGTGTGAACATAATCATTGTCATTTTCCTTAATTCTTTCTTTTATTTCCCTCATCGCTGGTGGTTCTATTTTAATTTGAACTTCCTGATAACGGTCTTTACCTAATAAGGCCCACACGCAGTAGTAAATTCCTTCATCTTGAAATGTAACCTCTTTTATGGTAACATTCCTTACCCCTGCATAACTTTCCTTATGGTCTGGACCAGGAAGCGAAGGAAGAGACCTTATAGGAATGGTCTTTGCCTTACCACAATATACACAACGTTTTCCATCCCACATTACTCTGTGTTGTAACTTTACAATCTTTATTTCAAACCTGGGGTCGGTGCCTAGGGCTTCAGGGCCATGGTACGCTATCACCTCTGACCACCTACAAGACCCCTTGCATATATACAGACTCTCTCCGAATTGTTCCCTAACGGCTTCTGTATTGCCAGCTGCTCCCATGGTTAAAGATATTGGGTCACAAAGGAAGCTCGCGCTACTGCCTGCCCTAAGAGTGACCTTGATCGTCTCTTTATCAGGGAAACTTTCATCTACTTCTCGTTTTGGCCGTGTGGCGAGAGTTTCATTTCTCTCTACTTTTATTTCTTGATTTAGGATTATACCAGTGATTATTATACTTATTAGTGTTAGAATAATCGTTGTTCCACGCAGTCCACACATACCTGGCTGCCTGAACGGGTGCCACGGCCTGTTAGGTTCTATCATTGTGAATGTGGGCAATCTCTTTTGCTTACAACTAATTCCCCCCCTTCTAGCCTGAAAGCATACAGAATTAGGCTACCTGGTATTGGACGTTGCAGCACCACTCTAGTTGGGTCAGGGGCAATTCCTATGGTCGTTTTTTCTGCGTTAAGAAGATCTGGGCCGAACACAATAAGGGCTTCCGCTAGTGTGCACGCAGTGTAGGAATTGATATCTAAGAATTCCATAGGAAACTGTTGGAATAACACCTTTTATTTCAATTTGGCCCTTAATGCACCTCAGGGGAAGCGGAGTCAGCACTGTTGGCTCAATGGGCCTCCTATCTTCTTGCTTTGGGTGGCCCCCACCTCACAAAAGGTAGTTCTGTCCTCAGCTTAGTCAGTGCTTTCTCTACCCTGAGATGTAGTAAGGTGAATCCCCTGTGGAGATTCTATGTTAAATTGGAGCTTGCCTGCTCTCCTGAAGAACACAACTTCAGTCTGGAAGCGTGTATCCACTGTGGCTGATAGTCCGTCAGAACTCCTGTCCGTGTGACGGCAATCACAGTTGCTGGTCCGTGGTACTTTGTTTCTCCAACCTTTGTTTGCTTCAGACTCCTCACAAGAACGTTTTGTCCTGGAACAAAGTTATGGGTAGGGTTTTCTGAGGGAAGAGGAAGGCACAAAGAAACATCAGCACATATCGAATTTAACTTTTCGACTAGGGAGGTCACGTAGTCTTCCTGGATCACCTGAAGATCACCTAAACAAGAAATCCCAGACCGGCCTTTGACCCACGGGGTCGGGAAAGGTCTACCCATTAGTACCTCGAATGGTGACAATTTTTGTCGTGGAAGATGGAGTCATTCTTATTTCTGCCAAGACTGCAGGCAATAAATCAACCCACTTTCTTCCTGTATCGAGTACAGCTTTTGTTAGTCGTGTTTTCAGTGTTCGATTACATCGCTCCACGACTGCTGCACTTTGCGGATGGTACGGAATATTAAAATGCCAATCAATAGACAACGCTTTTGCATCGGCTATACAATACTATTGATTAATTGCTTGAACTACTTTTGCACAACTGGTGTGAGATAACCCATGGTATTGTCTAATTAGGATAATTAACCCTAATTTCGGTAGTGCTATTCTACCCTGTCCATCTCGAATAATCCCTCCCTTGTCAGGAGTGCAAAGATTTTTTCTCCAATGCTCTAAGTCTCCCTGTGTTGTTTGACTTTGTAGGAATTTGATATCAATGTCAGGTACATTCGTTATGTGCACTGTCATTGCTACATGTGTTTCATCCTTTGGATGAAATGGTGATTTAATCTGAGCTTGGGCTGCTGCCTTTGCGGCGTCTCTCAGCCCTCCTATTACCTATAGTCTGTTCATCCTCCCCCGAAGCGTGACCCTTGACCTTTACTATGGCCACTTCGAGCGGAAGCTGAACTGCTTCAGTTAACTGTCCTATCAGATTTGCATGTGCTATTGGCTTTCCATCAGCAGTTTTAAAACTCCTCGCTTCCCACATTCTGGCATAATGGTGAAGAACACTCCACGCATACTTGGAGTCTGTATAAATTGTTACTCTCTTTCCTGTCATCAGCTCACAGGCCCGTATTAATGCTATCAACTCTGCAGCTTGGGCCAAATTGTAATCTAGAGCTAAAGCTTCTTTTACCTCTCCTGACTCGGAAACCACAGCATAGCCACAGAGGTAGACACCGTCAGATGGCTTTGAACAAGACCCATCAACATAAATATGTTCTCCCCCCTCTAGGGGCGTATCCAACAGATCGAACCTAGAAGAGTAAGAGGTGGTCTGTTCAACGATGCAATCATGTTCAACATCAAAATCTGCCATGTCTACCATACCCAAAAACCCCAGCAAAGCGGGATTAATGTTTGCTGTTGTTTGAATGCTAAGATTTTTCGTTGCCAACAGAGTAGCCTCGTAACCTGAGCGTCGTTGCGCTGTCATGTGTTGTGTTTGCATGTTGTGCAAGATTACCCCAACCTGATGGGATGCATATAATATTAAAGGGTGTGACAGCACAGTTTTCTCAGCTATCTGTACAATCAGAGCCGCTGCAGCCACCGCACGAAGACATGCTGGCATACCTGTGACTATGTTATCTAACTTTTTAGACAGATATGCTACTGGCCTATATGTTGAGCCATGAATTTGCAATAGGACACCCAGACCTACACCCTCTGTCTCCCTAACATGCAAGTGAAAAGGTTTTGTGTAGTCCGGCAGGCCCAATGCTGGTGCTGTCGTGATGGCTGCCTTCAAAGCATTGAAATGTTCATCAGCTTCCGCAGTCCACTCCAATGCTGTGTTTGGCGGAGCTTTGTGATCTATCAGACCCCTCAGGTGCCTATCGTGAATCGCACAGTCAGGTATCCACTGTCTACAATAGTTAATTAGTCCCAGAAAGCTTTGTAGCTGCTGCACTGTTCGTGGGGACTTAACCTTTCTGATCAGCTGGACCCTATCTGTGGATATTGCTCTGAGACCCTGCATCAGCACATGTCCCAAATAGGTTAAATTAGTTTTGACCCATTGCAGTTTCTCTTTCGAAGCTTTGAAACCTGTTTCGGTAAGTACATTGCAAACAATTATAGATGCTTTTTCACAGTCCTCCTCAGTCTCCCCCGTCACGAGTATGTCATCTGCAAACTGAAGCACACACACTGTTGAAGGCAAATCATTCATTTTGGCCAAAGTTCTGTGCACTGCTGCAGAAAAGACAGCGGGTGAGTCTACATAGCCCTGAGCAAGGCCTTTCCACGAATATGGCTGCCCCTTAAATGTAAATGCTAACAAAGGCTGAGTATCTGGGTGTACAGGTACAGAGAAAAAAGCTGCACACAAATCAATTACTGTGAAATACTTGTGCGAATGTGGCACTGAATTCATAACAGTCAAAACATCAGGCACAATCGGTGCGAGTGGTATGATTAACTGGTTAACTGCTCTTAAATCTTGAGTTAATCTCCAAGTTTTCCCATCAGCTTTCATAACAGGATTAATTGGTGTGTTATATGGTGAGTGTGTTTGTTCGAGGACACCCTGCTTGACAAAATTTTCAATCAAATGTTGAATGCCTTGTTCCTTATCTTTAGACAAAGGGTATTGTTTAATGTAGACAGGTTTGTTTGTTTTAAGTTTAGCCCGATAAGGTTCCATATCAATGAAACCAGTTTCATCCCTGAACTGAGACCATAACAAAGGGTTAATCATGGTGTCCCCCCTTGTAGGCATGCTGCCACCGGAGGCAGATACCCTTTAGTCGCTTATCAGTCCACTTGTAGGCAGAGGATCGACGGATGCCTGTAAACTAGACAGAAAGGAAAAAACAACCTTGTTTTCAGTAAACTTAATATCCACCTAATTTATGCATCATATCACGACCTAAAAGATTTACTGGAGGACCCGTGTTCTCATGTTTGCTCTGTGGTGTGTGCTGTTGTGTGTGCGTCTCACCAGAAGTCGGCTTGCGCAGCTGTCTGCAATCTCGTTGTAATGGCCCCTCCTTCCGCAATGAAAGGAGATTATTTCTGACTTCTTCCTTTGGCTAGGAAGCGGGAATTGCGGATTTACAGACGTTTGTTCAATGTTCCTTTTTCCTGGATAGCCTATAAACATGGCATTCTCTAAAGTCATATCATGCAAGTTTGAAGTCGTTATTCTGATCAATTGCGCTTGCTTATGATTCATGTCATTTAACGGAGTGCTAAAAAACAGAGGCATTATTCAATGGCAATTTAGAATCTTCAATCCATGCTTTCTTAAAAGTCTCTCTTGCTGCCTGTTTCAAAAGATAAGACCTGTTGACTCCCTAGACATTTATCAAGAAACACTCTTATCTGTCCAGAAAAATATTTCAACATCTTTTAAAGTTTCCAAAACAACGCATGTGGGTTTGCAAAATGGACACATATTTTCCTGTTTCCAGCGCGTACCCAAACCATTGAATTTTGAGGGTTTGTAGTTACATTATGTTTATCAATTAACTTTTCCGGTTTGATCTCTTTTGGTTTTATCTCTTTTGGTTTTATCGACAGTGATGGTGCAGAGGGAGAAGTCTGTGTCTGGCAAGGGTTTGTATATCCCGGCGGCTTTTCTAATGGCCACCGGTTTTGATTTGCATACGCCATAATTTTTGTTTTTTTCGGACCCTGGTCCCAAACCTTTTTCATATCTTTCCATACTGTATAAACTTTATTCATGTATGGATAATCCCATGTTGGGTCTCCCCAACCTCCATTTGACATACCCCCTGCCAGTAACATACACTCATCAGAAAATGAACCTTCCCTCGGATAGGGCATATCAATTTTCGGTTTTATTCCCTCCGACCATCCTGCGATATTGCTAACATATGGATCTGTATAAAATCCCTGATTATTTCTGTACATAAATGCGACTGGCGTTTCGCCCGGCAGTGGCCTTGAAATAGAATTCCCCATCTTACACTTTCAAACCCGGCGGTGATAAAACAGTACAGTACAGACAAAACAAAGAAAAACCCTCGTGTTCAATCGACCAACCGTTTCACCAGTATATTGCGATCAGAGGTGGATATTAAATTCACCGTCCTGATAACAATATCTTAATATATCATGCAGTAACAGTGCAGTATATTTTCAAATTTTAACTGTAATAATGTTATCTTTTAGAATAACCATTAAACAGATTTTATTTCTTTTTGTGAGTAACAAAGCCTTCTCAAAGCTAACACTTCGATCCTAAATTACAGTGTGATCAAGACTGCATTAACCATTCATTTTCGTCCGTTAATAGTTCTTTTATTAACTACTGTTGCCAGCCGCATTGGTACAACAATGGGAAGTGAATCCCACTAACTTGAATTGAAACCTATTCATATCCGTTAATAATTATTTTACTAATCACTGTTGCCAGCCTCATTGGTACAACAATGGGAGAATCAACTCCCACTAACATGAATTTAAAACACACAAGAATCCTACAGGGTAAGCGTTCGATTTCTGTAAGTCATAAAAAACTGTATAGAAACACACTTACCCCCTTTAATGTAGGTCTGTGAACCGATCGTCAGTGCGCCTCAGGCCTTTGTTCTCCTTTGTTCTAAGAGAGAAGAGTCTCCCCCCTCTCGCAGACGAGCCCCCAACTGAAAGAATGTAAACTTCTCACGTCCCCTTGTCTAAATAAAATTCTACGGTTGAAGAGTCTAGTCGACGGAACACACAGAGTTTCAGGCCTGGAGACAGAGTTTGACACAGACACAAGTGCTTGTTCAATCAGAGTCCAAAGTTTATTGTATTAAGGACTACTACTTATAAGCTTGCATCAGGAGGCGTCATATAAAACCACCAAAGCAGTGGAAAATCACCAGACTTTATGTTTAGTCTTATTCCTCCTGATCAATCAGATATGATTACATATTTAATATTACAATAACAAAACAATTGTCCCTTGACATTACTAGGAACCTTGAGATGGAGAACAACAGATTCTTATATCAACATAAGACAGCATAAGACATGATACTAATTTAGCGAGGTTAAACAACAAGAAAGTAAGGAGCAAATATTATGAATAGGAGATAATAACTAGAGAATAGAGAATAATAAGATAAAGGAATAAATACATATGATGAATATTGGAATAAACACAGATGCAGTATTTGTGGGGAACAGGACGAAATCCAGATTCTCACAATATTAAAATCTCCAACAATCAGTACTTTATCGACGTTAACCAATAGATCCGATAAGAAGTCTGCGAACTCTGGCTGTAATTAAGCCTCTTATCAAAAAAACAAACTTAGACCCCAATGAACTTGCAAGCTTTAGCTCTCAGCTTCATCTCGCTCCTCCTGTGTTGTAAAACACAGTTTACAATATATTCTAAAAAAAAATTATGTGGTTTACAGTTCAGTCCTACTATATCTTCCAGTTTTGATTTAACTGGCGGTGGCAGGGTGTCAACAATGGCATCTCTGAAGAGTGCTGCCATAACCGGGTCTTCCTCAGGGTTTTTCTCCAGCTCTTGTTTCCATCTTTTTAATTGTCGTTGCACATAGGTGACTTGATTCTCTTTATTTGTCATCTGATCCCCCTTCAGTTATTTTTGATCAATTCTGGTTTGATATTCTCTTCTTAGGGCTCGCCACATGTCCTGTCTGTGTTTGTCAAAGAGCTCTGCTTCTAACTGTGGGGAGTCAATTGCTCGATTCAGTCTTGAGTCCTTCAGCATATCATTTAGTTTAGATGCACCCAGGCATTTAGCTAGCAAAGCTTTAATGTCTCCCAGAGTTAGTAGTTTCCCAGTCGTCTCTTCTTCCAGGACCCGTATTCATCTTCCAGCTCCCTCATTTAGATCAGGCAATCGAACGATCAATACATCCAAGTCAAGTGTGGCCCAAGGCACATAATGTGGTTGTTGATTTTTTATCAAGATCTCTTTGAATGGGTTGTTTGTAGCGAAGGTTGCTCAAGCTCTTGTTTCCATCTTTTTAATTGTCGTTGCACATATGTGGCTTGATTCTCTTTATCTGTCATATGATCTCCCTTCGGTTCTTTTGGATCAATGCTGGTTTGGTATTCTCTTCTTAGGGCTTGCCACATGTCCTTTCTGTGTTTGTCAAAGAGCTCTGCTTCTAACTGTGGGGAGTCAATTGCTCGATTCAGTCTTAAGTCCTTCAACAATTCATTTAGTTTAGATGCACCCAGGCATTCAGCTAGCAACGCTTTAATGTCTCCCAGAGCTAGTAGTTTCCCAGTCGTCTCTTCTTCCAGGACCCGTATCCATCTTCCAGCTCCCTCATTTTGATCAGGTAATCAAAGCAATCAATCCATCAAAGTCCAGTGTGGCCCAATGCACATAATGTGGCTGTTGATTTTCTATCATGATTGGGCATTGTGAGACTTACAGGTCAATATCCAAGATCTCTTTGAATGGGTTGCTTGTAGAGAAGGTTGCTGATGCTGATCTTCTCAGTTTCCCCCCTTCTCTGAGCCAGGCAGGCTGTGGCTGTTTCTTATCCATTTCTTCTAAACAGATGTTTTCAGACATCCATTTTTATTCTCTCCTTGGGCAACCTTGGAGTATTCTTGCTTCTTCCTGTTGTTTGGTGTCTCCTAAGATGTCTCCCTCTGCTGGTGGCATCTGGCATTTCTCTGCTGTCATGATTTAAAGCTGTTTCTTTGCTCAGAAAATGTCTCCCTCTCCTGACATCTTCTGGTACTTCTTTTCTTCTATGCTGCCATGACGTTTCGTCAATGTAACTTGAGATATGTCTATTCTCCAGACTGGGCAGGGTTGCATTATCTTCCATGGACCCCGCCTCCGACATGACATCTGGCACCTTGCTGTATCTTAGATTTTTTCTTCTCAGTGCTGTGGATGTTTTGTCCGGCTCGCTAGCTGTTTGTTCATATCTCTGTCTTCTAGCCGCCACTAATTCTGCAGATACCCCAGCATAAATTGATTTATAGACGGGTGTAGCATTCCACTCTGCTTTCCCTCTCTGGTGGTACTCTTAGCGAATGTGTCTCTTAGAAGTTCATCATCCCTCGACTCCTCTCTTTCTCCCCCTTGGAGGTCCAGCTCTCCTGTAAACTTAAATTCTCCTTTTACCAAAGGCATTTCATTATTCAGCCCATTATCTTCCACAATCAATGGCAGCTGGCTCCTGGATAATTCATATGGTGGTGGACTCATAGCCTTCCTCAATTTTTCGCTGACGATTTCCTCATCCTCTACTATACCTCTCCAATTCACATATGGCCACTCCTGTTCAATTTGTTCTAAATTCTGAACTTCCACTAATTCGTTCAAGAAATAAATTTTATTTTCTTCCGTCAGTGGCTTCCTAACACCTGCTAAGTCCCTATAAAATTATTCTCTCCAAAAATGATCACTAACTCCCTTTGTCTCAGTCAATATTCTGGCTACTCTTACTATCTCAAAATATGATTGTAAGCTTTCCTCATCTAGCAGTTAAATTCCAGCCATACGCCTTTAAAACATCAATAGAACATGAAAATAATTCACAATCCAGCAATGCTTTTCACTTTTTACTCAATGTAAAACAGTTTTTCACTCAATGCAAAACAGTTTTTTTCACAGCAGCACTCTGGTCTCATACGCTCACAGCACGCAGAATACTCACACATTCCAGAGGCCCTTCTGCTGTCTAATAAATCACTCCTCAAAGATTCCAGCACACACACACTCAGGCCTTATGGTCTGAGATTTTGATTTTTTCTGGGTATATTCTACCGACTTTATACCATAAAAGTATCTCACAATTTTTAAAACATATTTGTAATCAACAAAATATATCTTCTATTTTTTAGTTTGACAATGTTCTTCGTGCTTAAAGCTCCAGTATGTAATAATTTTGTAATAAAATTTCAGAAAATAACTTGCACAGTGTGATATATTTCCTCCAGTTGTGTACTTACAATATTTCAAAAGTCTCTAAAGTTTTTTATTTCAGAGAAATTCCGATTTTAAATAACTGGCCGTCCCGGAAAAGAAATGTCGCCTCTCAGTGACGCAATGTCCGCTCTATACTTTGTTCCGGTGTAGACCAGAATATCACATGGTCAAATGCGGAAGTGGTTGTTATGGATCACGATTACTCTTTGGCGAGTATTGAAGTGCCAGTAAAACGGAAGCGTCCATATTTGGATACACGCAGACTGTGTGACAAACGGAGGAATAAAACCAGGATAAATATCGGCCAGGCGTTTTCGAGATGGAGAGAGCTGCGCGACAATCTTGGACTTGACAGAGACTCTGCTCTCGCGAGTGTATTGATAGACAGGTAAGCAAATCAATTATTTATTTTGTTATTGTACAAGTAACGTAATAGTTACAGTAAAGATGATTTTAATAGATATGAATTACACCACATGACTGTACATTCTGTCACTGTAGCATTTTTTATCAATAACGTTACCTGTGAGAAAATAACATAACGTGGCAAATGGACTGTTTCAGTTTCCAAAAAGGTGGCCCATCAACGTCAACTCCGAGTAAAAGACCTGTAATGCCTCTTCAGACACTGTCTACCATAGCTTCTTAACCGGATAATATAGCATAACATTTCACGTTCCTTGCAGTTCATTAATTATGATGACATAAAATAATACGATCAGATATACAGGTAATACAAAAACAAATAAATTACCTCATCCGTGATCATGATTCGTTTATCCAATTTAGATACATCGCTATGGCGAAAACGCATTTAAAAGGACATCTCCCATCGTCACCTGCTTCATAGCGTCATCAAGCTTCGCCTTTGTTATTGTTGGAAATGCGCCCTCTTGTGGTCAAATACCAAGGTTACATACTGCAGCTTTAAATCAAAGGAGTTCTATTTTTTGGCTGCCGTTAAGTCTCATGCGCTCACACATACTCTATGCCCTTCAAATCTTTATCTGACTCCATAAATGACCTCTCCTATCTTCTACACACACTCTTGCTTCTCTCATGTGCTCAAACAATTTTTTTATTAAACCCTAATAGACACCTTATTTTGCATTCATCTTTTTTCAAATACTTTTATTACCACATGAAACTTTGGCACAGACACACAGCAAAACTTGCACCAAGTTCCGAACCGCATGCGTCTTTAAACATCAACAAAATCCTAACACTCCTTCTTCTCATACATTTTACTGGACAAACATTATACAGCAATTTTCACTTGTTCCATATGGGGCCTCCTTGCCTCCCAATCTTGCTCACACACTCACACCCTCTGTTTCACACACTACCACACACACACACACACACAGAGTCAGAGAGGTTTTTTCTCTCTCTCCCTCACTCCTGGATTTTTCTATCGTCACAATACAATATACAACAACATAAAAAATATATCACTACGCATTCATACCCCCCACGTGAGCTGTTTCCTAACAGGATTTTAATTCGCTCACACACACTATATGTATATACTTTACGTCCCGTTACCTGACAGGATCCCGCGTCACTACGCGTCACACCCACTATGCGACTCACTTCCCAAAGTGAGATTTACTCCCGCGTCCCAACACGACATACCCACTGTGCGACTCACTTACCAAAGTGAGATTTACTCCCGCATTCCAACGCGACACACCCACTGTGCGACTCACTTCCCAAAGTGAGATTTACTCTCCGTCTGCTCCACTGCCAGAAACTTATATACAATATCTCCGCGTACCTGTGCGGCACACTGCACTTTTTCATACACACAATCACGCACACACATTTCTTGAGATCTGGATACCCTAAAGACTTGGCAAACTAGTGCAATTTCTAACATAAAATTTTGTTCAATTTAGGAGAGGCTTTAAGAGGACAAACGACATTCAGAGTTTACCTTTAGCTGACCGCACAAAACCTATACTATAAAGCAAATATGCTCACCTGTTTTAGGGCTTTTTTGTGCGATCAGCTTGTCTGGTTCACCCGTCACAGTCGTCAGCCTCCAGCCCTCTAACCTGGATCACGTCTCGGGGTCACCAAATATGTTGTGGCGAATCGGCCTTCCATCGCAGAAAGAAATCTCAGAGACAAGGGTTCCAGGTGCCAAGAGTTTAAACTTTATTTGCCCAGGCAAGTTCATCTGAAGGGATCCAACGAATACATATATGACTCCATCATTTATACATTGTTTTCAAGTTGTTATCACAGTTTAAACCAATCTTGTGTGCATGACATCGTCTTCTTCCAATCAGGTTTCATATGACATCGCTTTTTCATTAGCCCGTCCCTCTGCGCGCATAGTTCCGGCCTCCATATTAGGATTTAATCGTAGCGTGAGCCTCTCAAAAACAAGTGCCCCTTTATCTTGACACTTTTCCGGGGGTTTCGGCATATACATGATTTACACTTGTTTTTATGAAAAATTAGCTCATTGTTTAGCGATAATGAGCTACCCAGTGTCCTTGGTTGTATGCGATTTAAATAAACTTCTCTACAAAAGTGTGTGGGGAGTTCGTCTTAGTGTTAAAAGATATTTGGTGTGTGTGCAGATGTTCAAGTGTTCAGACTCGTAACATTAGCTTTGTTAAAATGAGCTCACTGTTTAGAGATACCAGCATCCTTGACTCTATGCGACAAACCAAACTTCCTTATTAAAACTTATTTGTGGTGTGTGTGCAGTTAAGATAAGCTGTTTGTTGTTCATGCAGGTGTTCTAGAGCTCAAACTTTACATGAGGCCCAATATTGTTTCATAAGAATACATGAAACGTATAACTAACTAAATGTATCATTTTATGTAAGAAAACTCAATACTATAATAGAAAAAACACCATAGTATCGACAAGACTCCTGAAGCCCCTCTTCAGGATCTCCGACTGCAGCATTCTCAGTGCAGTACTACGGCTCCCACTCTTGCGTTGTCCTTTAGGATCGCAGTTACCTGCGCAGAGACATCGGGAAAATGGGCACCAGGAAATCCGTGAGTGGGCACCTTACCTTGATTGAAGGAAGCGTTTACGTTCCGGACGATTGAGTGTCCAATGACCACAGCGTTGCATTTCATCTCGTAGAGCGCGGTAAAGCTGTTACTGGTAGGGATCTCGAAGACCGGTCGCGGCGGTGGGGGAGAGGTCATCGGTCCAGTCCTGGATTTCGCCTTGGTATGGGATCGGATACACTTAAAGATAAGTTTTACCCTCTGTGAATTATCAACTTAGAACATAAATCTTAAGATATAACAGGAATAAATGATATATTTAAAAAAGTTTGACGGAGCTCTGTCTCAAACCACACACTCTCAGCAAACAGGAAGTTGCACATACTAATACTACTTTCGAATACTATTAGGAGAGATCATATGCTGATTGGAACGCAGTGACTGATTAACGATTTTGGGAGCAAGTGAGCTGATTGAGACACAGGGATTGGGATCACCTGTGCTACAGTTTGTGTGTGTATATTAGGCCAACATTTGCTTGTCTCTTTGGTTGACAAGCAGTCCAAGGCATTCTTTTTCTAACGGAGTAATTTTTCTTCAGACATATGCAACTGGCTTCTATTCTTTCCCTCTGTCTGCAGAAGCACGGCTCCCATTCCATTCTTAAATGCAACTGTTGATTTCTTTGTTCTTTTGATGAATCCAAGAAATTTAGTATTTAAGTAAATTTATGGTTCTGTAGTCTTTAATCGCCCCCATTCTTATTCACGATTGTCTGTCCACTTGAATTCACACTTGTCATTCAACAGTTCTCTCATGTACACTGTCTTTGAATAGAGATTTTAACTCTCCGATGAAGTTCATCATCCCCATTTATCTCTACAGTCTTCTTGTCTGTGGGTCTTGGCATGTTGCATAATGCCTTTATTTTTCCCTAGTCTGGTTTAAAACCTCCTTTTGACAGCATGTCTCCCCAAAATTTGATTTTTCAGCTCATACTTCTGAACTTGCTGTTGTACTTCCATCAGCCTCTCATTGTGCTGTTCAATTGTGGGTCCCCACAATATTATATTGTCCACGTAAACACACTCATTGTATTCCCTCAATCATGTGCTCCATGGCTCTGTGAAATACTTAAGGAGCTGAAGAGATTCCAAAAGGCATCCTCAAAAAACAGTACCGGCCAGGAGGAGTGTTAAATGTTGTAAAGAACTTTGCACTTCATCTCGCATCTCACTTATAATTTCTTCACTGTGTTGAAATCTGATAATGTTCCCTTTAAATGTTTGCATTAATCTGATTAATATGTGGCTTTATTTCCATTCCTCTTATGCCTTGTTCAGAAATTTATTCGGCTTTAGCTCCTGTGTCCAGCTTAAGTGACACTTTTACTCCAGAATTGCTAATCACTTGTCCTTTAAAACACCACCCACATCAAATCAACATTTTTCCAGGAAGGTGGTAGGATCTCGCCGAGCAGGTTAGAGTGTGTGTGGTGCTTTCTTTTGTTTTGTCCACGTATGCATATTTTTGTGCGCCATTTGGGGGCCTGGTATCTAGCCTGCCTTACTGTTGATGAGTCCCAGTTCCTTAGCATGGTACGGATATATATAAAGCTTTTTGGGCAAAGTTGCTCATCTGCCTTTATGCCATTTTAACTGCCACTGCTCGCTATTGATTACACTGAGATTTTATTGGTTCATTGACACTCAATGTAGGCTGAGACAGGCCCAAGACTGTCATGTGAGGTAGAGGCAGCTGTTGCACAAAATAGACGGAAAAACTGAAGTAAACTTAAATATTTTTTTAAAATTTATTTTACTAATAAACCTTAGTACATGTAGTATTATTAATATAAAAAGGCTATTTTAGTTGTATTTCAGTAGAGTGAGACCTATAAAAATGTTGACCTGCTGACCTGCATTTTCATCAGCTGTAAGTACATTCTTTGGAAAATACTTAAAATGTGCCCCTAAGGTGCAAAACATGCACTCACGCGCGCACAATCACACACATACACACACGCACGCATGCACACAGACAAATGCACACATACGGTTTATGAGGACTCTCCATAGACACAATGATTTTTATTGTACAAACTATTCTATCCCCTTCCACACTAACCCCTAACCCTCACAGAGCACGGATGCCCTATGCAACTGCTTGTATATCTTATTAGGTAGGGTCTGCACTGGTTGTTATAGTGATAGATAATATAAAACCACGGTTCTTCGGTTAATTACTGTTGCTCTTTGTTCTTACATGGTTCTTCTCTATTCATATTTTTTTTGTTTGTTTTGTTTTTGTTACAGTCACTCTTATTTTCTATGTTGCTGTAATATTGTACTCTGTATATGTATGCTTGTACTACATTGTTGTTTTCTCCCTGCCCTGTAACGTTTGACTTAGTCATGTTTGGGGGTTGTTAAGTGTTTGCTGTGTGCGGCTGAGGGCAGCCTATTTTGGGAGGTATAAATATTGGATAAATATTAAATTTGTTGCGTTTCAGGAAAAATGTGTTGATCCTTAGGCTCAGACATCACGCCCACGGACCGTTGGCTAAACGTCTGATGCATAAGGCAGGCTTTTCTGGAAACATTTCCGGGAGACATGTTCTTTAACAGTTTGGAAACGACACTGTGGCAAGGTGGGCGTGGTTTAGCACGGTCTGCGGCAGAGGGGCGTGCCGGGAGAATGACGGTGAGTAAGCAGATCAACGCTATAGTGAAAACACCTGCTTCTCGTTCTAGTAATTGGCGAGGAGACGCTTTTAAGGCCCGAATGAGGAAGAGGACAGAGAGAGAGAACGAGGCTGGGAAAGCACGATACTCGGGAGCCAGAGAGACGGTGCGTCCAGGATAATCTTCAACAGAGGAGAAGAGAAACGGACTAAGAGAACAGGTCCCTGAACCCGGAAGTGTTATTGTTTGTGTTTTTTTTTAAATAAATCTTACATGCCTTCCCAGCCACGCCGACCCCGCCTCCTTTCTTCCATCCTAAAGAACTTTATAACACTGGTGCCGAAACCCGGGAAAAAAGGAAGGAGCCGCCACCATGCAGTCCCCGCCAGGATCGCCGTTTGCGGAAGTAATCTCATTCAGACTCAGCAGGAGGACCGTGAGTCATTCCGGAGCTGGTTGAGCCAGGAGAGAGACTCATCTCCATCGACTGTTTTCGGGATGTACCGCTGCATAAAGATGGGAGCCCAGGACAAGCCTGAAGCCTTCCTGGACCTGTTCGAGAGGTCCGCGGAGCTATCCGGATGGCAGCCGGACGTTTGGGCTTCCCACCTCATCCCACTCCTGTCTGGGGAAGCCCAGATGGCTGCCCAACAACTTCCGGTGGCGAACTTGATGATCTACACGGACATCAAGAAGGCAATCCTCCAACGGGTTGGAAGGAGTCCTGAGCAGCATCGGCAGCGGTTCCGATCCCTGGGGTTCGGGGAGTGTTCCCAGGCTTTCGCCTTCGCTCACCAGCTCCGGGATGCCTGCCGCAGATGGCTGATGGCCGGGGCCAGTACCATCGATACCATCGTCGACCAGTTGACGCTGGAGCAGTTCGTGGCGCGGTTGCCCAAGAAAACCGCCCAATGGGTCCAGTGTCACCGCCCAACGACGTTGGCCCAGGCCATCCAACTGGCGGAGGACCAATTGGTGGCGTGCCACGGGGTCGGCGCGACCCCATCATCTCTTTCTCTCTCTCCTTCTAGGTTCTCTTCTCCCTCCAACAGACCGGTGCCATTGCCCAGGTCCAGGGGGAATTTCTACCCGCGTCCGGCACCGCGAACCCGGTTCCCACTATCGGAAAACTATCCGTTTTCGTCAGCCTCTCCTCGCCAATTCGGGGGTCTGCTTCCTGCCGCTGGGGCAGCGGGGACTCCTGGGCCGGCCTGTTGGCGTTGTGGGGAACCCGGACATTCGGTCGACCGATGTTCTATGATGGAGGTCGGCATGATGATCCGGGTTCCCGACAACCCTCAGGCTGCCCTCGGTCAGGATGGACTGTATCAAATACCTGTGAGTATTAGGGGGGGTATATATCAGGCATTGGTGGATTCAGGGTGTAACCAAACCTCAATTCACCAAGACCTGATTCAATTTGAGGCAATGGATACGAGCCGCGCGGTTAAGGTAAGGTGCGTACACGGGGACGTGGTGAACTATCCTTTGGTGCCCTTGACCATACAAATCAGGGGACAAAAACATAGTATAGAGGTAGCTGTTAATAAGCACCTCCGGCATCCGCTAATTTTGGGAACAAATTGGCTATTATTTCCGACATTATTGGGACACTTATGTGCGGATGTTTCTGGGCGAAACCAAGTGCGATGGGGAGGGGCGGTTGCGCAGATGGGAGAGGTGGAGCCGGGACCTCTGACGGCGGCCCCAGAGGAATGGAGTGCTGTGGAGAGAAGAAATCTCTCCCAGGGCGATGATTTTCCTCTGGAGCAGTCTCAGGACGAGACGCTTAAACATGCGTTTGATCAGGTCCGCACGATCGACGAACAACTTCTCCATCCTACGCAACCGCTGACCTACCCATATTTTGCTATTTTAAAAGACCGGTTGTATCGAGTGACCCAGGACACTCAATCGAATCAGGATACAACCCAGTTGGTCATACCGAAAGGCCGTCGGGAAATGCTTTTCCAGGCGGCTCATTGTAATCCAATGGCGGGACACCTGGGACAATCCACAACTGTAAATCGCCTAACGACCCGTTTTTTTTGGCCGGGCATTCACGAGAACGTGCGCAGGTGGTGCGCGTCTTGTCCTGAATGCCAGCTGGTAAACCCAGCGGCCACTCCAAGGGCACCATTGTGCCCGCTCCCTCTTATTCAGGTCCCCTTCGAGCGAATTGGTATGGACCTGATCGGGCCGTTAGAGCGATCTGCACGGGGGCATCGATTTGCATTGGTCATTGTGGACTATGCAACCCGATATCCTGAGGCAGTGGCGTTGCGCAATATCTCAGCAACCAGTGTTGCGGACACCCTGTTTCGATTAATCTCCCGTGTGGGAATCCCGAAGGAGATTCTCACAGACCAAGGCACGGCATTTATGTCACGGACACTCCGCGAACTGTATGGATTACTGGGCATTAAGACGATTCGGACCAGCGTTTATCACCCACAAACAGACAGGCTGGTCGAACGTTTTAATCGTACGTTAAAAACCATGATCCGGAAATTCGTACACGTAGATGCCAAAAATTGGGATAAGTGGTTGGAACCTCTGTTATTTGCGGTTCGCGAGGTCCCCCAAGCCTCCACGGGGTTTTCCCCCTTCGAACTTCTCTATGGTCGCCAGCCTCGCGGGGTTTTAGACGTCCTAAGAGAAGCTTGGGAGGACGGGCCTTCCGCGAGCAAAAACCAAATTCAGTATGTCTTGGACCTGCGAACAAAACTCCATACACTGGGGCGGCTCTCTATGGAGAATTTGTTACAGGCACAGGACAGACAGAGCCGACATTATAACAGAGGTGCCAGGTTACGTAAATTTTCACCGGGAGAGAAAGTGCTTATATTACTCCGAACGTCCAGTTCTAAACTTCTCGCCAAGTGGCAAGGACCATTTGAGGTCACATGACGAATAGGAGATCTCAATTATGAGGTAGTACGATAGGACAGGAGCGGGGCACATCAGATTTATCACCTCAACCTCCTAAAAAAATGGAGTGAGGCAGACACCGTGATGCTGGCGACGACAGTGAGTAGAGTAGATAATCTCGGGCCAGAAGCGAACATTAAAGTGCAATCTCTCGCTCTGGCTCCAGGGGGAGATCATCTCTCGTCCTCCCAGCTTACGGATGCTGTGAACTTACAGGCAGAATTTGCAGATGTTTTCTCGCCCCTGCCCGGCCGCACGAATCTCATAGAGCACCACATCGAGACAAAACCGGGTGCGGTAATGCGCAGTCACCCACATAGGTTACCTGAACACAAAAAAATTGTGGTTCAGAAGGAATTAGAAGCTATGCTGGACATGGGGGTAATAGAAGAGTCCAATAGTGACTGGGCGAGCCCAATAGTTTTAGTACCGAAGACCGACGGCTCGGTCCGGTTCTGTGTGGACTATCGCAAGGTGAATGCTGTGTCGAAGTTCGACGCATATCCAATGCCTCGAATTGACGAATTACTTGACCGACTAGGTATGGCTCGTTTTTACTCGACATTGGATTTGACGAAAGGATATTGGCAGATCCCTCTATCTCCCTTATCCAAGGAAAAAACAGCCTTTACTACGCCGTTCGGCTTACACCAATTCGTCACACTTCCGTTTGGTTTATTCGGAGCCCTTGCTACTTTTCAGCGTCTCATGGACCACATACTCAGACCCCATGCGACATATGCCGCGGCCTATCTTGATGATATCATCATATACAGTAATGGCTGGCAGCGGCATATGCAGCATTTGAGGGCGGTTTTGAGTTCGCTGAGGAGGGCAGGGCTGACGGCTAACCCGAAGAAGTGTGCGGTTAGGCGAGTAGAGGTAAGGTATCTGGGTTTCCACTTGGGTCACGGTGAGGTGCGTCCCCAAATTGATAAGACGGCAGTGATTGCAACCTCCCCGAGACCCAAGACCAAAAAGGAGGTGCGGCAGTTCCTGGGGCTGGCGGGATATTATAGACGTTTGTGCCCAACTATTAGGACCTCACCAGCCCGCTGACTGACCTCACTAAAAAGGGGGCACCAGATACCGTCCAATGGACGGAGCAGTGTCAGCAGGGGTTTACCCAGGTGAAGGCTACTCTATGTGGCGGGCCGTTATTTCACTCTCCCGATTTTTCACTCCCTTTTATGTTGTAGACTGATGCCTCAGATAGGGGCGTGGGCGCGGTCCTGTCCCAGGAGATAGAACACTAAAACAAAAGCAGTGTTTGCCCTTTTTGTGCAATATCAATAGGTATACCCATATAAAGATGGTCTTTAAAAAAATCTGCACTTGTTAAGTCAGAATCGTCCATCTGTGATTACCTGCGGCCCTGCGAGCAAGCGCTCATGCAGTCTGTCTGGCTGTCATATGTCTCATCACAGCTGCACCTCTGCATCCGCCAACAAGAGCAACGGTAGTCTGTTTATACATCTAAATCAGTGAATGTTCTTATTATCTTCAGAAGTGTGTTTACTCATCACAAATATATACTGTAGGTTATTTAATAACCTATTTATGTGTGTTAAATATATGTACCTGTAAAATTTTAAATGAAATCAAGGCAGAAATAGTGTTTGTATAGAGATGCACATGTCTCTATTCAGTCTATTGCTTTATTTTCTTCAGCAAACACCATGTGTGATCCTGTGATAGAGGATTCAGTTGATGACCACTTCACTAAAGCACTGGGAGACACCTGGTTACAGATCAAAGCCAGAGACTGTGGCCCAGCAGCCCCTGAGCCCAAATCATCATGAGTCATCTTACCACAGCCCTGCGTAAGAATATCACTTGTGAATTGTTTATCCGTAGTCTGACGTCATGCATCACTGCTTCCAGGTCCAAGCGCTCTATCAGATGCCATAGACAAAAATGCTAAGATATACTTATGGGCGTGCTGTAAAATTATCAAACAACCTCGATCCTAACCTTTATCTCCATATCGAAATCCCAGATGACCAGACAGTGATTCATTTTTCTTCATTCTTAAAGAGTAAATATTACAATGTCCTTAAAATTACATTCCATGCCATGTTTAATGTGTGTGAATGTAACAAACAGTAAAGTTATTGAAAAATGAAGTTGACTCTGAATGATGCGAACGAGTGGCCTGTCATTCTAATTTCTGTTACGGGTCAGATTTATTGTGCCCGCCTGCGTTCAATGTACGACATTGCACGCGGTAGACCAGAGCGTAAAAATGACCTATGGGACACCCTATGGACTCGAAGACTTGGCAAGCATGCGCAATTTAAGTACATGAGACCGCAAGTCCACATGAAGTGCAGTCTTTATAGTCTAGATTTGATTGTAATAGTGTTGTCAAGAAAGATACCAAAATTGTTACTTCGAAACGATACCTATAGGAAAATGGTCTCAAAATCAATACTGAATCGATACCATGCAAAAGCAATAATTAAATAATAGATAATGTAAGACACAGAATTCTTGTTTTTTAGGTTTTATAAACTCAAACTTTCATTAGACCAATGTGTTTGTGCCCTGCTTAATTAAAAATACAGTAACATGTCACCACACAGACCTATGGTAAGTATCAGCTTTCAGTCTATTTGTCAGTCAATTAGTGGCCCGGGGCCGATCAGGACAGTGTTGCATCATCACAAAATAATATAATTAGCTAATTTTTAAGCCTAGCCTATTTAAATATTCTTGAGAAGATGCAAAAGAGAACTCGCTTCGGTTCTCACAGGATGTTTGAGATATGCACGCAGTCGGAAAGATCAAAATATTGAATCAAAAAAGTTCTCTTTCACGTTGTCTTCCTCAGACATACACACAAAATTATGCCATAATGCCCATATTAGCAAATATCCTTGTAAAAATAATTCAGTACGGCTCAAGAGAAAGTAAACAGATTGGAATATAACATGTGTATCAATATATTATATCAAAAACTTGAGTCACTTGCCTGACTGGGCCAGTAGAAAAAAATCCTTAGCATTGAGCCCAGTAAATACGAAGACCTTGAAACATGGTTCATTAACATTGCATAATGCATTAGCTAACATGAACTAACAATATCTTTCTACAGAATTTACTAATTAATATAAGTTAATGTAGTTCATACAAATCCATTGTTTGTTTATCCACCTGTTGTTCATTGACAATGTTAAAAACTAATTGAAATATTTAATAATTAAAATAATCATTAACCAAGATGAATAAATGATACACAAGTATTTTCCATTATAAGTTTGTTAACTAATGTTAGAAAATGGAATCTTATTGTAAAACGTTATAAAATTGTGTCACAGCTTGTAGGCTGCATGTTCACCTGTCCCAAAATAAATGTAACTTGTATGACTTATTTGAAGACAGCACCATTCAGGGTATTGTTATCATTCACATGCACTACCTGTCGCCAAAAATTCTTTTAACGGGTCAATATGTCTGTTGATGAAATGCTTTGGTCTGTGAAGATTTTGTACAGAGGACTTTACATTCTTGCTTAAACTCTCGGTTACAAAAGTGAAATAATGGCAAAATAATGCATTTGCTTCGTTGACAAGCATCTCCGTAAATATAGCTATAAAACATGTGCGTTCTTAGGGTGTATTCATATTTGTAGTTCGGTTCCTTTGTTATTTTGGTCCAGACCAAAAAATAAATGTAGGTTTGCTTAGCGTTCCAACTGGCATTTTAACAGTGATCCTAAAGATACAGAATCTAGGAGTGTAAAGTCGCAGCGTGTTTGGACAGCTTTCATGATATGCATTTAGTTACAGAACTTATCAGACATCCAAATCAATGCTCTGTCCTGGGGTTATACATGCTTCATGTATGTGTGCAGATACAATAGTATTTTTATAAAAAGCAGTCAAAACGGCACCAGGAATTTCTCTGTAACATGCACGTTATAGCTCTAATAAAGACTTCATTTATTTTACCAAATCACTTGATCACATTTAAAAGAAGCCCAAACCCATATTTTCAACAGTCTGTCCACTTGTTTGTCGCGAAAAAGGTTCAGATGGCAGCATTCACATTTTAATATCCACACTAACCAAGCAATCGCTTCAGAGTTGGTTTTAATGGAACCTACCCTTAAAGTGGTAGGTTCCATTATGTGAACACACCCTTAAAGTGTTGATACCAATTAAATGAGAAATAGTACCATTTTTAACAGCAGGCTATCACTGTACTTTTCTAGCATTGATGTATCGTGCAATTAAATGTCAAACACAAACAATTCACCAAATCATGATTTCCCTTTAGTTGCATTTATTAAACTGAAAGACTTATGTCCTACTCAATTTTTAAAACAAAAAAAAAACATTTCACATGCCCACACAAACACACTTGAACACAAGAGTTTACTCCACAGTGCACTTTTTCAGATGCTCTCTGTAAAGTAGAAGTCGTTCAGTCGTGTGTTGCGTCAGCCTGCTTCTTTGAGCCCGTACAATACAGGACGCTAAAGGAAACAGTCTTTTCAGTCCTCCTGAAGATGCTGGGACAGCCAACAGTTTGCGACAAACACTTTGTAGCTGGGGAAAACAGGTGGCTTCCCTCCAAAACACCAGGATGCAAGCATCTCCCTTCAACAAGGGCTCAGATAGGTAGAGATCCAGCTCAGACTCTTTCTTTGGCTTTTTATTTGGCAGCACATCATTATCATCTGCTTTAACACAGCTCGTCTCTGCTAAGGTAAATGTTTCAGATTTACTCAATGCAGATTCTACAACTGAACAGGCACGATTTTTGGAAGGAGTAAACAGTGTGGTGCTCCTGAATTTTTCCTTTCCGAAGCTGAAGGGTTGGAGCTTGATTCGTGGGTCCAGCACGGTGGCTACTATCAAATCGTTTTGAAAAATCAAAGGTTGGAAGTAAGTACGAAGACCAGAACGGAGGGCAGAGCAAAAATAGCTCAACTTTGTGCTCTTGGTCTCAAGAGTTTTATCAAGTCCAATGATAGATGGAATGATGAGGGACAAAGTGATATCATCTTCCTGAAGCACCTGGACAGCCTCTTCAAAAGGCTCTAGTAAGCCAACAAAGTCCACTACTTGCTCACGAGTAACTTGTACCACTGGTGGGCAAATGGTGCAGCCTTTTGCCCCATTGCGAGCCTGATTCAGCAGGCTCATCACCAATGGCCAAACTGACTCCTGCATCATTTCACGGACCATGATTATCGTAGAATTCCAGGTGATGCTGCTTGAGCTGTAACCATTACTTGGTGAGAGACTGCATTTCTTTTTCAGAACCTCATTCCAGTAGTCGCTGCGCCGAAAAAATGATACCAGACTTTGAAGCTCAAAGAGTATGCGCTCAACAGGGCTGGATTTCTTTAGTGCCTCTTTAATTACACAATGCAGCAGGGTCGTGATACAGTCCAGACGTTTGCTGGAGGAAATTTCAACCAGAGAGAGGTCTTCTATCGCAACTTGATCATCAAGAAAATCCAATACTTCATCTTCATTCAAATCACTCTGTTCAGAACACACACTCTTATAGTCACAGAAAATATTGTGTGAAGCAATGGTGTTCTTGGCTTCATGGATAATACTGTAACCAATGTTATGAGAGAACACCCCATAGCTTAAGAGAACTGACTCAAGTTCACCTCCAATATTGGCCATAAGCTTTTTACACTGCAAATGGCGAAAGGCTACAGTAGGCCTATGAATGTTCCAATCATCATCGAGAAAATGCACCTGAACAACAAGAAGTGGCTCTGCATATTCACTGGCCCATACATCTGCAGTGAGGTGAACAACATTCTGCCCCCCACTCAAAGATACACAGCTCTTAAGATGCTGGATGACCTGTGGCTTAACAGCTTTCTCCACTTCGTTATACAGCTGCAAACCTACAGTGCGCTGTGAGAGTTTCGGGTATTGAGGTCCGATTAAAGTCATTAAATTACGAAAGCCAGAACCTTCAGAAATGTTTAGGGGCAGCATATCCTCAGCAATCATACGCAACATACCATCTACAAATGTTTCATGTTGTGCTTGCTGAGTAGAATGACTATTGGAGCTGGACGGTGAACTTGAATGTGGGTAGAAGGATGGACCATTGGCTCTCATGTCTTTTCCTGAAGCCTTCCTCATTTGGTTTATCTTAGGCAATTGTTTTTCTTTGCTCTTTGACTGTAAATTAAAAACAAACTTTAAAATAACAAGGATTGATGAATTGGCTTAAATTATCATACATTTAATATGGCTACCTATGAAAAAGATCATCCAAATAATGACAATGTATCCAAAAGGTCAAACAGATCAATGCCCAATTTGCAGGTGAAAATGTGTAAACAATGCATGCTTCAAGCGAATGTAACGGAAAAATAATTGGTAACTCTTAGCAATGAGGTGCAATTTGTTAACAATTAGTTAATGCATTGAACAAACAATGAACAATACTTCTACGGCATCTATTAATTTTAATTCATGTAAATTTATGCATTTACTAATACATTATCAAAATCAAATGCTGTCACTGTTAACATTACTTAATGCATCATGAACTAACATGGATAACTGATATGAACTAACAATAACAAGGATTTAATACTGAAAAGACAAAAAATACCTTATTTTGACTTATGTAAGTACTTGTCTGTTTTAGTTGTGGGAAGAGTCCAAGATTACTCAAGCCGATCTCTTCTATTTTAAAGATGCCCTTGTCCATTTTACGCTTCAAGGTTGCATACCAATGGTTCTTAATGGAATTATCAGTCCTACCAAACATGATCAAATGTTAATCAATTACTGTGCCCTTATTTAACAACATGCAAACTCACCAGTTTGAAATTTAACTGGCAGAACAATGGGTCTCTTTCACTAAGCATGCATAGGCACAAATTTGTCTGTGAAACCTGCATACGAATGCTTTTATGAACAAATCATGATTCACAAAAACATTTGTACTAAAATTTATTCTAAATATAAAAGATCACCAGTCTCTTTCTTTCTTTCTCACCCTCTCTCCAAGACAAAATGCATGTTTTAATTTAGGATAATAGTTACAGGGCTCTAGACTAACTTTTTCACTGGTTGCACTGGTGTGCCCAACTCTTTTTCTTAGGTGCACCCAAATTTTCGACCGCATCACATTTAACATTTAACTGGTTTTACCAGCTCACTTTTTATTAAATGTCAATATAGGCAAAATTGACTTGTAAATGATTAACTAACAATCTGGTCAACATTATATTCTTTATTTAAAGCACAAATCTACAAGAAAGGTAACTTACTGAAAAAGTGTTGGTGCTTAAAGTGCTTCACTGAACTGAAATTTAAATTTAAAAGATCTCAAGACAAATGGACCAGGGCTTGACATGACCTGGGAGGTCGATGGCTCCGTGTTAGAGCAATGGTTAAGATTTTCGGACGGATCAGGCCTTAACTTAACATTATTCACGAAAAAGTTGTCAATTGTTCTTTTTATCTTCTCTCATCATACTTGGCTACATCCACTCTGTTAAACTGACGGCCCTAGACTACTCACCTCTCTCTGTCTGACTGCAGCACACGCATTTACAAACGTACACACCAGTTGCACTGGACTTTTTTATTGTGCGTCCTTTTGACTGACAATTAGTATTTTCGTGACGTCATCACGCTGAACTTGTTGTATTTTAATACAACCAAATGCCCCATAAAGCCGTTGTTGTTCATTTTCATTTATATATTAAATATTTTCATGTTTCTGTTCATATGTGATTAGATCTGGGAAAGCCCAAAACATGGTGCAAATTTAAATACAGTTTTTGATACCATATTCAAGCCCTTTCCAAATCAGTTTCTATTTTGCTCATGCCTTGTGTATGTAACTAAAGTTTGGGCTGAGGTCGGCTGAAGCGCTATGATACGCTAGGAGAAAAACGTGTTTAAAGTTAAGTGATGAAAATAAAAGCACATCAGTCCCGTATCACAAGTAAAAGTCTCTTTACAGTGGTAAGAGACTTACTCCAATTAAAGCTGCAAGCAGCATTTTCCGGGTTCGAGCACTTAAACGACTCTTAGGTACGTCAGCCATCGTCGGGTAAGCTCGTGCCGACGAACGGTCCTCTACTACCATCTTGTGGTTACGATAGACGTGTTTGAATAAGCCATTTGAATGAGTGATTTCACCTTTTCGACTGTTACGAAGGCGTACTTCTTCAAATGATCTATATTTCGCATGCTTTTTTTGTACCATAAGATGTATAATAGTACTTAATGGCAAGTTGGTCGGATTATTTATTAAGGAGTAGCGACCTTTAACGTGCACGTTTCACGTTAATATAATAAAGGACCCAGTTATGTTCACACAACTAAAAAAACAACATATTTTTGATAATTATAGATCTAGAGTCCAGAAAATTGATCTGCGGTGGAAATTTTGAAATTGTTTGAATATCCTTGAACAAGATTGCAAAAGTAAGCGTTTTCCATCATCACCAATAACTCATGAACCGTTTGATCGATATCAATGGTTCAAGAGGCAAAGTTGTTATGATTGAGGAGAGCTATCGTTTGATAATAATACTTTGTGTATAAGTCAAATGGCACGTGATACATAATTGTTCAATCAACAAAAAGACGTCTCAATTTTGCCATTTTTACTCTTATAGCGCCACCTAGTGTCCAAACGCTGCAGTCTTTTGTCTTTTGTATATCACCTCAGAGTGATAGTCTTCACATATTTTCCGAGCCCCATAAAGATATCTCAAACAGTTTTTGAGTTATGGCTATTTAGATTACAATTTTTACTTCCGTGTTGGATGTTTTTGCACCCCCTTGCGACCATGAATTAAAATTTCAACTTTTTTTCAATAATTATTTTCATTCACACTCCACAGAATTTATCTATGCTGGTTTGGTTCCGATCTGGTAAAAATCCAGGGACTAGTACGCAAAAGTATTTTTCAACAAAATCACAGATAATTTCCGAACCGTTCAATTGTTCTAGAGGCAAAGTTATTCCGAATAAGGAGATCTATCGTTTGATGTGAATTATTTGTGTGTGCGTCTAACGTCACGTTATACACAATTATTAATACATTCAAAATAAGTTATTTTGCCCCCTGGTGGCCGAATGAGTTCACATTTCTTTCAGACCTTCAGGACCATGAGTCGAATAAGCCCATTGAGTGTCGTTCCGATCGGCTTCCGTTAACCCGGTCTAATTAGGGCTCAAACTTCATTGGTCGATGGCGCCCATGTTTTTTTGCAAAACACCAATGTCCTTTCAGGGAATAGTGGTACATGACCCAAAGATGCATGATAAGAAGTTTCAAGCTAATCTGACCAACGGTTGCGTAGCAATGACCGTTTTCCAGTTTTTGCATGTTATAGCGCTGTGAGAATCTGGATTTCGTCCTGTCCTCTAAAAATATTGCATCTGTGTACAATACAAAATTCATATATCATATGTATTCATTCATATTAGTATTAGCTTCTATTCATATAATATGTGCCTTACTTTCTTGTTGTTTAACCTCGTTGAAAGTTGTATCATGTCTTATGCTGTTTTATGCTGATATAAGTATCTGTTGGTCTACATCAAAAGGTTCCTAATGATGTCTAGGGACAATTGTTTTGATACTGTAATGTTGAATACATACTTTGTGATATCATATCGGATTGTTCACAGGAGGAATAATAATGTCTGGTGATTTTCCAGTCTGGTGGTTTTCCATGACAAATGTTACCTCCTGTTTCAAGAATTATTAGTCCTTAATACAATAAACTTTGGACTCTGATTGACTCCTGTGTCTGTGTCAAACTTTGTCTCCAGGCCTGCAAACTCTGTGTGTTCCGTCGACCAGACTCTTCAACCTTAGAATAATACTTAGACAAGGGGACATAAGAAATAATATTCTTACAAGCGCCACCTAGTGGCTGACACCCACCGTTTCTTAACTTTGACCTCGGATTGTTTCTATACTTATGTGTTTCAAGCCCCATCAAGATATCTTAAACCGTTTACGAGTTATTGACATTTTAGTAAAATTGGCTACTTCCGGTTCAGACGTTTTGGCGCCACCTAGAGACCGTGAATCGAAATTTCAACTTTTCAATAATTATTTGCATTCACACTCCATCAAATCAGTCTGCACTGGTTTGGTTCCGATTGGTCGAAAATTCTATGACAAGTATGCAAAAGTTGATTTTGAAATAAATAAAATGAATGTTGAAATAAAATCCGAGATATACGTTTTTTAAGTTTTGAGCCAGGGATTCCAAAAATACCAAACAATTGGGTGTGAGACAAACCGTTTAGGAGTAACGAGCGCAAACGCGTTTTGCATCGCTGTAGCGCCCCCTATGGGCCGACATGGCTGGCTCCGTGCATCCGAGAAGCGACACGGATTACTACCATCTGACCAAGTCTCACCTCCATCGGTCTTACGGTTTGGGCTGCCCGATCAGTTGTATGGCAGAATTATAACAATAAGAATAATAAGAATAAAACCTACAAATACAATAGGTTTCTAGCCCTTCGGGCTCGAACCCTAATAACAATTTGATAAAAAAACATTACCTGGTGTTGAAGTCTATAAACTGTATACTGTACGAAACCGTTTGAATAAAACGAATGTAAGGAAAATGGTGCAGTGCACATTTTAAGAACAAGAGCTCTTGCATTATCACTACACAAGGAAACTAACAAACATTACGGACAACAACTAATAAGCACTGAAGCAAGATTTACGTTGTTTATCATGTAAACAGTTTCTGGACTTTTAATCATCCCTTGTATATTTTGCGATCGCGGTCAGGCTCGCGTGAGCAGCGGAACGGATTAACTCCTGGTGCTGCACACTGGGAGCTCTGTCAACTCACGAAAACATGGTATAAAAAAACTTTGCTTGCCATAGTTTACACAGGACTGGTGGGAAATGTGCATTGATACTCCTTCATTCTTCATGTTATGTGGTTTACTTTGATAGGTGAACTGTGTTTCCCGCGTCCCAGCGCGACATCCGACGGGTTTTCCCAGATCGCATCACATATGTCTACTCCGTAACAATGCCTGGTGAAAACACGCAGGTTTTTGAACATAGTACAAAGCATATTACGCTCTAATGAAGGGAAACGGGGATTTACAAATTGCCCTCATTGTAATCGCCAAAATGACAGACGGCCTTCAGATTTTTCTGTCATTGGTAAAAGAATCCGTCAATGTCAGAGAATTTTCGGTTAACGCGACCTCTGGTACACACACATGTACAGGAATATCTGGATCACGGCCAACCAGAGGGGGGTCCGCCCTTCACTATCTCTGATTGGTTTAGACCACGACCTGGGCCTAATGTTCGCTGTTGTTGAATCACAGGGAGACTTTCAGAGTTGCGGAGAATTTTTTTCTCCCTCAAACGGCTGGTCGCATCGGTGTGACCTCTGATTATTTGTAGTCGCATGATTGAAATGCGACCATATTGGTCGCACTATAGAAACCTGAGTGATATATTTTAAATAATATATATATGTCTATATATATATATATATATAGACATATATACAATTACGGAAAGTTAGGTGGAAAGCCCTAATATGAGGATGGACTGGGTGTGTTTAATGCAAATGACTACACTCGTGCACGCTCCCGCTCATTTTGAATACTCACAATTCACTAACATTAGGATGAGGTTAAGAACAAATTCATGTACGTACGCATGTGTTGTGAATTAGGCGGAACGTTTTCGTGGGAGGTTCAAATGTGCGAAAAATCTACACAATTATTAGTGAATGAGACCCAATGTCTTTAAATAACAACACATGACATATAACCCAAAACACAACTGAACAAGCCTACGATAATGATTATACCTTCCAGGAAGAAACTTTGCAATTTGAGCCCAACGAGGTCCCAAAATACAATGACATTTGATGATTATAAGATCTTCTTCTTTTGTCCAGGGGGTCTTAATCACAGATGGGTCAAGATGATTATGCCAGCGCTCTCTGCATTGTTTACCCCTTCGACTTTTTAAGCCTTTTGCAATTGTGCTCCAATTCTTGTCACCATACAGAGACACCAATTTTATGAGCTACGAAAGAATAGAAAAAGCATTTAGAATGGCCCTGGAACATGTCTAATTGATTGCTTCCAAAACACAGAAAATAGCAAACAGTGCACTTGACAAGTTAAGTAGTTTGCAAATGAGAGCATTTCATACTGCACGCGTGAGCAGTACGTGCCCACAGTCCTTTCACACCTGCAGCGTATGCACTGTGTTGCCTGGGTTCCACAGTACAACAATGCAATTTCGCATTACGTAATTTGAATACATCAGTTAGTAAAATATCTTCCAGAACTTCATTAAAGCGCTTTTTAAGTAGATTTCATAACTAGGATTTGTTATATCCGCCTGTTTAATGGTCTTTTAGATCTACATAGTATATAAATAAAATGCAAAGCAATTTTGCATTACGTAATTTGAATACATCAGTCAGTAAAATATATTCCAGAACTTCATTAAAGCACTTTTTAAGTAGATTTCATAACTAGGATTTGTTATATCCGCCTGTTTCATGCTCTTTTATATCTACAGAGTATAATAAAAAAACATCCTGCTTTGAAGGATACAAAGTCACTAAAGGGTTAAGATATACTTGTATTACAAATCCTTTAAATGTGCTGTTGTGGTTTTGGCCAAAAAACTCCTGGCAAAAGTATTTTTGAAACTCATGGCGACTGTTAAAAACATATAAGACACTATTTACATGCTTTAAAGGTAAAAGTGTTACTTCTTCCATGTGGATTTTGTCTGTAAAGAATGCACTATTCGCTTTACACCGAAATGAACGTTGCACAGCTGCTTACGCGTGTGGTATGAATGCTCTCATATGTTAACGTGTGCCAGAAAAAATATGTGATGCTTACGCACTGCCGTGTAACACCGTGTCTACACCTGACATGACCGCCATGCAGTCACCTGAGAAACAGCTTGTTCTTAGTGGTTAGAGCATGGCACTAGCAATGTCAAGGTCATGGGTGTGATCCCAGGGGATTGCACATAGTCAGAAACAAATGTATAATACAATGTAATGTAAGTCGCTTTGGATAAAAGCATCTGCCAAATCCATAAATGTAATGTGATATAATGAATTGCCTTTTGTCGTGTTGTTCCGCTCCCGTGTAGACACAGTGTAAGCAACCAAGTGGTTCTCAGTTTCTTGTAAAGCAGTTTAAATTGTGCACAATAAATGCGAAAGAAAAACACAATACCTTTTCATCTTCTTCTCTAGTCCAACTTCCCTTATTGAGCTCAGGGTCTACTACAACTGTGAACCGGTATTTACAGTTCTGTGCAGTTCGCCCCTGCAAATTAAAAAAAAATTAGTATGCATTTCCCAACACCTTACTTGTGCAATCCACAAATAAACTTGCCATTTATAACTACTTACCAGTTCATCTGACAAATCAATGCTGTATCAAATAATTTTGAGAAGAAGTTTTGTGAAAATGCAAAAGATCAATTCCTTATACAGAGACCCTTGTTTCTAAAACTACATCAGACGTGCTAAAATTTGTTGGTACCCTTACGGCTCATTAAAATAATGCTTCATTCCTTGTGAAGAGATTGGACATTAAACGCTATTGTATCATGTATACTTGCATGCCTTTGGAATGCCATAGAATAAAGCAAAGAAGCTGTGGAAAGAGATGAATTATTGCTTATTCTACAAAATTTTCTAAATTTGTGATTAACTGTGTGAATAATCGCTTAATTTTTTTTATCTATGGACAGTCGTAATTTTCAATTCTTTCAAGAAGCAAATCAACCAATTATCAAATAAGCTTGTTGCAGCCACAGACAAACACTCACAGGTAGAAAGCCTGCAATCAGTTCCCAGTCATCTTTTCCAAATCTTCCCACAAGGGATGCAAGAATTTCATCCTAAAGGTTACACATAAAAAAACAGCATTACCAAATGAGGTTACTTTCGGCTATAATTAGGTCTACCTGTGTGTGTGTGTATCTATGTATAAAACACACAGACAGGCACACACAGAAAAAAATAAGAGACCATTCCAGATGTTCATTTAATCAGCATTTCTAGATGCATTGTGGCCATTCCAATTCAGTGTCTGGTGAAGTTTTACAAAATCAAACCCAACAGCAATGTTAAAGGCATGACAAGACACATGAAAACTGTGATAAAAATTTATTAGGTTATCACATTTTTTCTTTTCTTTTGCCTAAATACATGCAAAATAGTTGCTCAAAGGTGAATATTAACTTGTTTGCTTTGCAGTATTTAAGATCTGAAAAAATTTAGAGCATCTGACCTGTTTCTCAAGTTTTCATTTTCTCCAAATAAGTGCAAAAAGAAACAATATTTGTATTTGAAATTTGGTAGAAATATTGTTATTAGTACACAATGATTGTCTTACTTAGAGAGATACCTACCCATTCAGAAAAACTAAAAATGTTCTGTGAAATGGTCTCTTAATTGTTTCCGTGTCTGTATGAATGTGTATATTATTGGATAAACATACAGACAAACAGATATATGGTGCTTGATGCTTGATGCTTTCACTCACCTCTTGGACAGTCCATTTGAATTTTATCTGCTCAAGATCTTCCTCAATGTCAGACTCAGGATTCACTTCAAGCCTCATACAATCTTCCATTACACTAGAAATGGAGGCACAGGTTAGCTCAAATGTATGGCCGTGTGCTGATTCACACCTGGGCAATTCCAGCGTTATGGATGTGACATTTTGTGTTAAACTGACATTTTGTTTGTTACCAATATACTGAATCATCTGTGTAAATTTTACTAAAGCCTATCGATGCACAAGTTTTCTGTTTTAAAGAAGGGGAATAAACATGCGTCATGGATGTGACCGAAAAAGGCAGGGCTGTGCAGTCCAACATATATGTTGCGCGTGCTAGAGGTCTTCATGGGTCCACATATGTGTGTGGACCTGTGAATGTGCTACACAGTTCTGACCCGGACCAGCCTAAAAAACCTGAATATCTTTTGAAAACTGGACCTGAACACGGCTGGACCCAATCAGTAAATATTCTGTCAGTCCTTAAACAAGTTGTGAAAATAAAACCTTTTTTCTTACCCAGTTTAAGTGGCATTCTGTCTCCCTGTCATTCATGTTATCGCAAATTGAACACCAATCCCCACCTCTAGCAGCTTGTATTTCCTGGAAATAACCGTACAGCTGTATCTCTCTTTTATAAATGTGATCATATAATGTGATAACTATATACTCTTCTAAGATACAACATATGCAATACTACAGTATAGGCACTCAAGACTAATATGAGATTGGCAGAAATTGCCTGTGATACGCTTTCTTTAACTATTGAAAGGTATTTGGTAATTCACATGATTTTCGGAAAAAATAAAACTTTTTATTTACAGTTCTGTAGTCAGCGTTTTAAAATAAAAGCAGTTGTACACTTTTAGCCCTTTGTTCAGGTTCAGAAAAAATGTATAAATATTAAGATACTGTATATCAATATATCCATTGTCGGTTTTCAATGCTAAATAATTTACATAGCGGTGCGTCCCTAACAAAGGGCACCGTAAATGGGCGATATGGGATACAGCAGTACACTATTACGCGTAGTGTTATTTGTTGACAATGCAACGTGAACTACAAGGGGAAAAAATCAAAAGAGTTGAACACTACATATTGCACTATTGAGCCATTTGGGACTTATTAGCATGCCTGGTTTAGAGGCAAATAGTTCTTTCAAAGGCTTCTGTACTTCGTAATAACTATAACCCTTTCTAACACTGTTAAATGTGTTACGACTAACAATTTAATGCATCTTCTAATTCTCTATAACAAGAATACAGTTACCAATTGGACTAGATAATATCCCGAATGGTTTGCTAACATGAGGCTACTAACGTTACATACATTTTGTTTAGTGATGTTAACGCAAAACCTTTTTTTAAAACGGTTTCATCTTACCTATTAACTTGCGCGGTCATATTTTCAAAAGGCTTCATAAATGTCGGTCATAATTCCTACACTAACAAGACAACTGTGCGTAGATAATAAAGATTATCGGTGTTGAATCGTCTGTAAGTTTATGTCGTTTGAATGAATTGGCTGACCTCAAACTGTTGCCTGCCAAGTCCGTACGGCGCGCGTGTCGCTACGTCTCTACCCCGCTACCCGATCCGTCCCGGAAACACGATTTATTCCGCGCATGCGCGAAACTGACGCCACTTCCGGTTATTCCCATTTTTACGTAAGTCGACTCGATCCGTTCAGGGGCCTGTACCATGATGGTAGTTGAACAAACTCTGGGTTACAGGATTGGTTTTGGGTTGTCAAAACCAAACCAACGTGATCAAGCTTTGTTGGTACCATGAAGCAGCTCCAGGAGTTTCTTTGTCAACTCAAGCTTTGATCCTGAAGCTAAGATTAGTTTGTGCGCGCGTGCACATGAACGAGTGACGTCGGGATCGCTAAACCAATCGCGTTCAACATGGATAGAGGGAGTTCCGTAGGTTTCTTAGGAAATAATTATGCGCAAATGTTAGTAACACAAAAATGTATTTCAGCCACGGAGTAAAACTGTATCTGCTGTCTACGCAAGAGAGAACGGTTTCAGAAACACTGCTGATTGAGTTAATGCACAGGTTGAACGACTATATAGTACACACATTTACTGTAGTATACTGTAGTAAGGTAAATATTACAGTAATGTAATATGATGTGTATTATGTGTGTATGTGCCCCCACAGTGGATGAACATATCCTGCTAACATTAGTTATCATTTAGTTTACCTTTATTAATGAGGATGAAGCACATGATGAAGTGAAACGATCTGTGTGCTGACAAAGTTAAAGAGATACATGTACTGTTCTATTCATTATGGCACAAGTGTGAATGTGAGGATTTATATTTTATGTTACTGGTGTCTCTTTTATTGTAGGACATTTCACAACCTTCCCCAGAAACTGAAGTGTCTACCTCCAAAGGTTACTGAAGTAACACATGTATTTTTTGAACAAAATACACTAGAGAAGCTTACTCTTAATAAAGAAGGTTAGATAAAAAAAATACCAGTATGTGAACTTAGTTGTCAGTTGAAGTGTTCATTTAAAAATCCGATGGTCATCTCAATCCTGACTCTGGCTTGATTGAGGGCCATGTTGAAGTGGTTCTGCAGTCAGGATAGCAAAAACCTCGGGCATACACAGGGACCCCCGTCTCCCACCAACAGGCTATTAAACAGCCCTGTTATACTTTACCTTCCTTAAAGCACTGACAAAAACACAGATGCATAGGGAATGTTGTAGGCATTTAAAAATGTAGGCCTACTTTATGATACATTATTTAAGTTCATTGTAAGTGTAACTTGATAACAGAAAGATTAAAATAGCAGTGTTAAAAAGTATGTGATGTCATCGGTCAATTTATGGTTTTGTCTGTATCTAACTGTAGCTGTATAATAGAAGGTTTCTTCAGTGGACAAAGAAGATAAATGTTTCACCCAACACAGTGAAACTGGAAGTGTTCCTAAATGTTCTGCCCCACAGACAAGAATGTAAAAAATGCAATGCAAAGAAATACATATTGTATGTAGTACAATAACAGTATAAATACATTTAATTTCATGTGTAAGGGAAAGCCAGCAAATGTCATCTCTAAAATCAGATTTTACCTATATAGTCACCATTTTTTGATTTTGTATTTGTAATATATATTTACATCATTTTATGTTAGTATTTTTATTTTATTAAACATTATTAAAAATAACTAGCCATTGTAACACGCACTGTGAGTTAGTTGCCTCACTTGTAAGTAAATTTGCTCGCCGCTGATTGGTTTATTTTCGATGTGAGATCTCTAATCTAGATCATAGCCTGCTCCGAAGCAGGTTAGCCGTGCAGCCTAAGTTACCATGGCGATGAACACCGATTAAAGCTGAGTTACTTTCATGGTACCTAAAACCCAGGGTTGGCGCAAAGTAATCCTAAACTTAGCTGGCTAGCCACCTAAACCGGCTTCATGGTACAGGCCCCAGGTGTTGCTCGATTTGTAAAGTAAATTTACCTGAGTACATCACGACACAGATAGATATTTGGTGAAGAGGGATGATATGTAATAGTGGCAGAGGTGGACAGTAACGAAGTAAATTTACCTGAGTATTGTACTTAAGTACACTTTTTGAGTATCTGTACTTTGCTTTAGTATTATTTTTTCTGAGTACTTGTAATTTAACTTCACTACATTTGAAAGACAAATATCATACTTTTTACTCCACTACATTTAGAAAATATTTTCTATGCAGCTGGTTTTCCTGTGTGCGCAATGTATCTGAAAAAATGTTTTTTTTTTCAGCAGGGATGGTATTTGCAATAAAACCATAATATCCGCAAATGTACAATTTTCTTTATATAGGAACCATTCTCCAATTAATAATCTTTATTAAAACCACAGCAACTAAAAATACCATAGATCCCTTATACTAGATATAGTTTATGTTTGTAGTTAAATTATGGTAATACAAATGGTTAAAATCTAACAAACACATGGCTTCTACACTTTACTATTTACAAGAACCTTACAATTTACTGGTAAATTGCTGCTTAAACTGGTAAAGGGAAAATACAGAATAAAAAACCACTGCTTATAAAAACATATAGGCCTAGGGGGTTTATGAGCATAATTAGGCTAAATCTTCATACAGGATTATATCTAACCTAAACAAAATGTGCTAAACATATATAGCTCTTAAAGGAGTTGCTCACTGCAAAATTTCCCCCCATTGACTTTCCATAGTACGGTAATAAATAACCATGGAAAGTCATTTTGGACAAATTTTGAAGTGAACTAATACAATTGATACTGTGAGCTACTCTGTGTATTCAGTAGGTTGCTTCAGAGGCATATGGTATACGACACTAAAACAATGCACAACTGACATAAAGGAAGTTTACTTTTAATACTTGAGTACTTTTAAAAGCACGTACTTCTGTACTTTTACTCAAGTAAAAATTTGTCTTTACAATTTTTACTTGTAGTGGAGTAATATTTGACCAGTAGTATCTGTACTTTCACTCACGTAAGGAAGTTGTGTACTTCGTCCACCTCTGAATATTGGTAATGATTCGTTTGCATTAGATGTATAACTTAAATATTTTCTCTTAAAAGGAGAAGTTCCTGAGAGCCCTACAGAGCGTCGGAAGGTAAAACGGGCGGCTACGAATGATATCCTCAAAGGTAACTTAATACAGAGAAACTGATATTTACACATTATGTCATGTGCTTAATTTATAGTTCAGCTCTCGTATTTGGGTGCCCTGCTGAAGAAAAGTAGATTTGATAACATAACTAGTACACTGTAAAAAATAAAACATGCTATTTACTTAAAAAAATGTAGGTAACATTATTACACTTATTTTTTTTAGTAGTTTTTTCTTTTTTTTCTTTTTGTGGAATTTACCTTAATAAATAAAGTAAAATTCTCTTGACTATTCAATCAACGGCACATGATGACTTTGTATCATTTAAGCAATGTGCTTTATTTATTTAAGTTGTCTCACAATTTTTTTTAGTAAAATTCCCTTAACTTTTCAATCATCAGCACATGATGACTTTGTTTCATTTAAGCAATGTGCTTTATTTATTTAAGTTGTCTCACAATTTTTTTTAGTAAAATTCCCTTAACTTTTCAATCAACGGCACATGATGACTTTGTTTCATTTAAGCAATGTGCTTTATTAACACAAGTAAGGTTAGTAATATTTCCTCATTTGTATTGATGAAAATGACGTAAAAAAAAAATGTACTACCAAGTCATCAACACAGTTTTAAGACTTAAACAAAAAAACTTCCATTTTCAAGATAAGTGAAAATTGTCTTTTTTTTCACAAACGTGTGCGAAAGTTTCACATTCGGGATTTTTTATATCAATTTAAAGCAAAACGTGATGCAACAAAACCATGTAGACCAATCTCAAACACTTAATCACGTTTTCAACAGAACTTGGTACAATGCGTTGTCTCTCAATTTATGTCATGAGGAGTTTGTTTTTAAGTGAAAGTAATATGCCGGACAACTTGCACACATCGAGTTCCAAGAGCAGCTTTTGAAAGGCCTCCAATGTTTTCTTCAGTTTTTTAGGGTAGGTGAGGTTTAGTGCATAGGTGAGGCCAAGAAGAACAGCACAGGCTCTAGCCATATTGCCCAAGCCAGTCATGACTTGCACCCCCTCCAAGATGATACTGATGTCCTCCTGATGATCTCCTTTGCAGATGGCAATTTTCATTATGTGCTGCAGTATATCTTGCTGCACATCTACGTTTTCACACTGTAAAACAAACATTACATGAGTCGTTTTATACGGTCTATCTCTATACTGCGTTGGATGTCCATATTTTTTTAATTGATTTGTGTATGGTTGTAAACAAAACATTTTATTATAACAGTTTAAAATGCTATGGCAACTTTAAGTTAACCATCTTAGTTTAACTTTAACATTGAAAAATAATAATATGATGTTTCAGTGGACACAAATAGTCACAATAACATAGCTCTAGTACAGTTTCAACAATGAAAGAAGGTGTATTCAGAGAATAAAAAAACGTTAAAAAAATGTGTTGATACTTGTGTGGAGGGATGATGTCAATAATGTTCAGTTCACTTATTCAAATGTTGATTCCGAGCCAACTCGCACCACTCCAAGCGTGATTCAACTAGCTAGAAATTTTTCGCATTATATAAAGAAAACCTTTGATATGAGGTGTTTGCTTATATCTGAAATTAGTTAAGCAGACACAAATATAATTTTACAAACATACATGTTTTTTTCATGACAAACCAAACATTTTATTTAATACAAATTTTTTTTAGACGGATAACTTTGACTGAATAATGAAGAAAGAACAACCAGTAAGAGCTCAGAATAGATGAAAACTCCTTTAATATTCTTTAAAAAACATCTCAGGGTGAGACCTCAAATAGCTGCTTGATAAAATTACATGAAAACATTTCTGCAAATTCTTTTCGAAAGGTGACTACACTGCAGACAAATAGATATAACATCTTTTTATGTATCTTTCTTTTTCTTTTAATTACAACATAATTTCCATATTTCCCTTTGTTTGATTTCATAATTATTCTAAAATGCGGAAAAACATGTAAACATATGAACACATTATTGGTCAAAAGTTTAGGAACACTTATGTAAATTGTAGTGAATTTGGTCCACTTGTAGAGGATTGGATTCAAGTTAATACATTAAATTAACAGGTAGTTGCAAAGTTACTACAAAGTTACTTATAGTCAGTAGAATGTCGAAAGTGGACCACAAAAATAACGTGTTACCTTAGTTAGTGTTTTACTGAAATCTCTTTTGTGTTAAATATATTCACAGTAGCTTTAGACCAGGGGTTTTCAACTGGTTCTGTGCCAGGGACCACCATTCTGACTACCAAGTAATCGGCGGCCCACTATTGTGTGTGTGTGTGTGTATGTACCAGGGTTGCCAGGTCCAAGAAATATTTAATTATATGCCCATAACCCCTCAAAACCCGCCAAAAAGGAATGAAAACTAGCCCAATTTTTTCCCTGTGTTGAATCAAAGTTAACAACTCCCTAAAAACGTTTCTATTGCCATATTTTTTTATCTGAATGGTTTCCTGGGGCCTGCGATGGGTTGGCACTCCATCCAGGGTGTATCCTGCCTTGATGCCCGATGACTCCTGAGATAGGCGAAGGCTCCCCGTGACCCGAGGTAGTTCGGATAAGCAGTAGAGAATGGAATGGAATCGTTTCCTGGGTACTGTATATATCGTTTTGTCCGTTTGAACACAAAATACGTTTTGGGATTTTTAGGAAAGCAAACAATTCTGGATCATGTTTGACTACCATTAATTTTTTCCTGCTATGGTAGTCAATGATGCCAAAGAATTTTCAGCAGCTAACATTCTACCAAATATCTTTGTGTTCAACCGGACAAATAATTGTATACAGGTTTGAAACAACTAGAGTAATTCATAACAGAATTTTAATTTTTGGGTGAAGTGTCCCTTTAAAAATATCTGCCACGCACGCAAATGGACGAGAAACATGTTTTCTCTTCGTAAGACATTCAGAAACTTGCTTAAGAAATAAGGATGGTTACATTTACTGCATAATATATAACGTGTAGAAGCACGTCAATGTTTTAGTTGTTGTAGACTGCGTATAGCGCTGCTCAAACGTGATATTTGGCAGCCGGTAGAATCAAGTGTTGTACACTCATGTGTGATTTCTTTCATTGTGCAACGAGACATTCACCTGATGAAACATTGGTAAAAACATCATTCGGATGCACTGTGTCTAATACCACCGCTAATTTCTCCTCTTTGGTTGAGATGAGCTCCCGCGTTCCTCCCTGTACTGTAGCCTGTCTGTCAGACTCGTTCTCCACGCTTTTGAGAACGGGCCGGTCCTGGAGTTGCCAGGTATTCTTTCGGAGTTTGAATACACAATAAGAAACGCATCAGTTATCATTTATCCTTAGGATATAAATAAACATTTTGGCGGCCGCAGTACATTATGAAAGTAGCCCAAAAACTCGCAAACCGCGGCTCCATAATTTACCCCGCAACTGCATTCTCACAATAGCCCAATTGTGCGGGAAAACCGCGACCCTTGCAACACTGGCATGGACGTACATGTACGTATATGACGTTGGGGAAGCAAAACACAACGTTAGCAAAGCATAAGATAGACCTGATAGGTGCAAAGCAAGCCTATCCTGTGTCAGTTTGAATCTCAACTCAAACTCAAATTATTTTAAATATTTTCATTAAATTTAGTATTCCCACCAATGCGCAAATATTCTGGAAATGTTTGGAAAAATAACTTATGGAAAAAAAGTGATTTTAATAGTGAAATTAGGTAGGCTGGAATGCATGTCACGGACCACATGCAATGCCGCCGCGGACCACCAGGGGGCCGCGGACCACCGGTTGAAAACCCCTGCTTTAGACAATTTAATTGGTAAAACAAACTATTGTTTAAGTTGCATTCCTATTTTTGTACACAAAACCTACATGTACCATAGTTTTTTTTTCTTAAAACCCCAAATTAGAAAAATTCTAAACACTTACGTTGTACCAGTTGAGGTTATCCTCTTTTTCACCCAGATAACAGATCAGGCAACGGAGGACAATATCTCTTGTCATATCGATGTTTCTCTCAGGATTCTGATGTGACAAAAGCTTGTAAATTAGGCATCAACCAAAAACAATTAACAATTAAATATTGATATGTTATAAAAGTACCATTAGCAGGGCATCCATTTTCTGCTTCAAATTCCAGCCTAGTGCTCCCCCTCTGCTAGTAAATATGGCGAAAAGTTTAGGAGTGTAGAGGTCCAACATTTTCATAAATATTGATTCTAGGTGCAGAGTGGTGATTCTCCTAAATTCTTCATTAATCTGAAAAAACAAAACAGGCAAATATTGGGGTGGTATAACCACATTATTGTCTGTGATGGCGTTTAATGACAAAACAGAAAAGAGCTTAACCTGGAGAACTTCAAACAGACCAGGCCAGCGATCTTTGATTTCTGCAACACTAGGACACAGTTCAAACACCTCATGTCTTCGTAGAGCAAAAGTTCTTGACATTTTGTCTCTCACCACAATAGTATTATTCTTTTTTTTCACTTCAGTCAGCAGTAGAACTCTCTCTTGCTCCAAACTGTCCTGGTTTTCACCTGGTGGGTATTACGGTAGATAATTAACTTCTGCCTTACGAGGTTTTTTGACATTTTTCGCTGACTTCCTGTCCTCAGGGTTCTTCTTCTTAAATGTGTTACATAAAACTTCAGGAAAACCAAATTTGCTGAGTCGTCTTCTGTAATCAGCCATCTTGTACTTCAGGCTCATTTGCCAGCCTTGAAACCCTGTAAAAGAGCCTGGTTCCTTCAAACATGGGTATTTTCGGATAAGTGCTTCAGCCACACCTTCAATCTGCTTTCCAGAAGGATATGATGTGTACATGTAAATAGCCTTAACTAAATGGTCCATTACATCCTTCTTCACAATTTGGACATTTAGAAGGCTGCCATCTCTGTTGTAATCCTCCATAGCCTTTTTGACCAGAATCTCTATTTCCGGAGAAAAACTTGGAATAGGGAACTCTTGAGGCCATGGCATCCTCTCTGAGGTAGTTTGTGGGGAAAGAATGACTGTTTCGCCATAGGATGTGGATTCACGTGGGACAGCGTCATCAACTGAACATGCAGTAGAGGAAATAGAGGATACTTCATCTGCTGAGAAAGATGTACTGGCAGTGATGTTTTCTTCATTTTCAGCAAACAGTGTTAGAATGATAGGAGCAGGGAATACAACTTTGATTGTATCCTTGTGCTGAATTTGGTCAGTGGATGTAAGGGTAAAGAAGTCGTTAAAGTCAGAATCTTCATACTGAAGAGAGAAATCTTCTGTGATATTATATGCCCCCTTAACAGCCTTGTTAAGTTCATCCAACGTATTTGGGATTCCTGAGGGAAGAATTAACTTCCTGATTTCCAGTGCAATAAGTCCTCTAAGTGCTGCAGGGTCCATGCTGTCATCTGAAAGTGTAAAGACCATAAGAAAAGTGATATACCATAAAAGCCTGATACTGACCTAAGTTGTTCACTCTGAAGTAACAGCAATGAACAAAGCATGATTAAGCTAGTCATAAACCACAAATGAAAAACCTTTATAGGGACATCTGTTGATCACCGAAATATTCAAAGTCGTCATTAACCTATTGTCAATACTTGCATTCAGGGATCTTACGCGGAATGTTAAATGCCTGACTCTTGTATATAATTTTTACTGCCTCTTGTACAGTTGTACACTTTTTGCTTAGCAGGTTCTTTGAGATGCATTTTAGTTTTGTGATGACCAGAAAGGTCAGAAAATGTTAGGAAAAAACATATCTTCACAGCAGTCATGCTGTCATTTAATAAGAACAGCAGATATGATGCTTCAGTGTGACTACAAGTTTTTTACCCAAACAATAAGCTGCCAGAGGATACCAATCACCAAGTTCCTTAAGCTCAACAAGGCGCACATCACCACTTGACTGAAGATAGTAAGATCGCAGATGCTCATCATACCAACCACTGAAAGTCTTGACAATGAAACTAATAGTTTTTTTCAAAATAACAATTTGCATAATTTCAGCAAAATCAGGTAAACCTCCAGTGCAACCATAAGGCAGAATCATCCCCACTTTGTATACTGTTCCACAGTAAGTTACTGAAGTGGTTAAAGGGACACTTGCTTGATCTGAAATTTTTCTTATCGCCTCCTGTACCTCTACATGCAGAAGCTCCAACTGCATATTGGATACTTTACTCACATACAATGAGGTCGTATCAGGCCTGAAATGTAAGTGGTAATCCATCATTAGTTGATGTCTTGTAGCGGGTGACAGCAACAGATTTTTTTAATTTGATGTATGTCTCACTACACGCTTGAAAAAGCTGTGCTTAGATTCAAAGCGTATGGTCCAAAGTCCAACTACTGGACCAAATGATTCAATCAGATGTGGATAATGCTCCAAGAAGTGGTGTTTTGGGAGCAGTCTTTCATGTGGGAATAGTTCAAGAAAATGATGCCGATGTTCTGATATTTTAGAGTCCAGATAACCAATAGTTTCTGCGGTGTGAACAGGTGACACGACCAGTTCAACAATATCTTTTAAAGTCATAAGTATTTGCCAAGCAGGTTCACCTAAAGGTATCTTGGACCCAATAAAGAATGGCAGGAGTCGGATAAGAGCCCAGTTCTCGTGCATATTACCCCCTACACTTCGACGCCTAGCAAAATGCTCAGGTATTGCCTGAGGACTGTTTGTTTTGTCTGTCCATTTGTAAGGAAAGCAAGCAATTGACTTATTGAGTTCACTTAAAGTGAAATATTTCTTCTTTATAAGAACAGAGAGGCACAGTGCTAGCTCCACAGGAATGACACCTTCAAATAAGTCATGGGCTATGTCTGGGGGATAGCCAGTGGTAAAGTGAAAATGTTTCAGTTTCTCAGTCAACGGACAAACCTTTTTGACACCATAGAAATGGGTAAGTGTAGGATTATCCTTCACAGTCTGAACATGGCTTGCATAACCCTCTCTAGTTCTTGGAGGAAAAGCACCTGATCTCACTTCCTTTTTCTGGAATTCAGCATGGTGGCCAAGGCAAAATCAACAGATATAATCTCCATTAAAACTTTCAACTAAACCACCAATTGCATGTGCACCAAGGTTATCAGCAACGACATTGAGCACAGTCCCTTTGATACATTTTCCGTATCTATCAATGAAAACCCCGTCTTGCTCCAATATACAAAGATCATTCAAAAGAGGTTCTAAAATGACATCATATCCAAATCTTTTCACATCATCAGCTTTACTGAGAACAGCCAACTGTATTGATGCAAGAGTAGATCGCAATTCTGGTTGCATATTTGCCAAAACCCAATATACCGCTGTGATTTTGTGCTTTTTCTTTGAAGTTCCAAGTGGATTGCACACCTCAAAATCATCAACATATAATATCAGAAAGATTTTAGTTTCATCCTCCGCAAGAAAATTGTTTTTCAGTGAAATGTTTGCCATGAGCAAAAGACTCTAATGTTGATGAGACACTTGAACACTGTGGAGACCTTTCCAAGCTCATGTGCATGCCATTTAACACATGTTGCAATATCTGGAGAATAGGTACATACTGATAGTATCTACTTTCAGTAGTATCCAAAATATATTCCACAGGTTCTACAACCTTAAGATTGTCCTTAAAATAGTGTCTTCTCTTAAAAGAAGTGCCAAGTGGACCCTTTACATCTAGTGCTGTTTCTATGGGATTGACCTTACAGAGTTCATCAACAAATTCACAAATACTGTCTTCACTGAGAATACAGTCATTCTTCTTTAAATTTGAATCAACAATGTTTCGCACATCTTGTTCAGCTGTCAGAGAAGATATAAACTGGAGTTCGCTTACTAAGTCATCAATACATCTAGCAGAAACATTATAAACACTCTCCAGCTTCAACAGCAGCAGGGCTAATTTATTCAGAACTGTTTGTGACACATTAGGAATATCGTCATCTGGAACCAGATCATCACTTTCTCCAGCGATACTTTCTGAATCCTCAAAGTGTGGTTCAACAGCAACTGAATACTGCCTGGTCTTGCTCATCACATCAGCCTTGAAATCATTAGGAGAATGAGGATTGTGTTTTCTGCTTTTGTGCGTCACAAAAGTCCCATAAACGTTTATCTTAAAATCACATCCAGAAAATACACATTCTACAGTTTCGTGACCTCTGAGGTGTATACACAAATGTTGAAAATAGTGTATTACAAATGTTACAGTTAAAGGAAAGCACTGCCTCTGGGTCCAAAGTGTCCTCAATTAAATGATATCTAGTCAAATGTGTGCGAAGGGCACCGTGTGTTTTGAAAAAGCATGGACAGTTGTAATGTGGGCAAGGTATAGTATGGCTATGTGTAAATGGTCCATGTTTTAGTCTGTAGTGCCTCAAAAGAGCTCCCTTTGAAGATGATGTCAACTGGCAAACTTTGCACATCCACACCATGATTTCATGCTACATTGTCAAAGTCCTAAATACAGGGTATTTAGACTGACGATAGGCATTAAGAAGCCTGCAGAAATGCTTACAGAGATGCTGCAACAAGGAGCCTCACAATGATCTGTAAACAAAAAAAGTTACATATTAGAAATTGGACAACATAGCTTGAAGAGGTAGACACACCTCTTAAATATAAAGATGTCGCAATTTTAACGTTTTTTTACAATTATAAACATGTTTAATTGAAGCCTTTAAATAGTTATAATTTCAGTGAATTAAGGTATTTGAACCACAGACATCAAAAGATAAATCTGTACAGCTGCACTTGATTGTAAACACAAACCTAAGCAATACTAAATTAAAATAGATATAGTTGATTGTGCCTTCCGACTAGTATCCTAATTGTTGTGTTGTCTCATTTAAAACAACTCTGACTGCTTCAGTTTGAAGTAATCACAATCATAATGAAAACATAGTTTTAAACATATCATGTTTTGGTTTTCCATGAAAATGTTCACTCATTTATAATAACCAAAAGACAGCAACAAATCTAAACAAGTTATATTTCTAATTAAGTTCAAATGTATGATTTTAATAAAGTGCCTTAACATACTGCGCACTTAATATCGCATTATAAATATACTTTATTCTTACGAAGGCAAGCTAGTGTAGAGCTGTGCAGTATGTAAACCTCACTCCCCGACCTCAAGGACGCTCTAGCGACAGATGCTACAGACTGCGTCCTTTAGCCTGCTCGCTTGACTGCCCAACTCCCATGCCAGACCGACCCGGTTCGAAGCCCGCTAAGGGCGGGAGTGTTTCGTTTACATAAACATGAGATGTATTGCAGAACAACACAACGTCGTCGCGACAGCTGGATGTTTTTAACCACACAAGGCTTTTACCGGTAGAATTTGCCTACTTTTATAAATCGATTTGGGTCTTACTCTGAGAGGGCGCCCTCTGGCTTTGCATATGATTGCAATATAGCATCGCAACATAATTTGAATAGTTTTAAAAAGTTCAATCCACAGTATTCCCCATATGAAGCTTGCCGATGGTCTTAACAAAACTTTATGGAGATATGAAACTCGATTGCATTTTCTCCGCCGAAAATGTGGAGAAATTTTTGTACCTGGTACAAATAATTAGCTCATGGCGATGCTCCTGAACTAACTATATTCTGAAATAGTTAATTTAAGGAATAATAATAAACTTAAAACCTAAATATGGCTTACCTGTTTATGTGATTATCCACCGCTCTGACAAAACGCCACTGCTCACATGCAATTTACATCTTCTTCATCTTGTCTTGTTTAATGTCCTTAGTACCGTTCAGTCCTTAGTACCGCCACCTACTGTATAGCTTGCTCCCATGGGTGATCGATCCATTGTTTATTTTTTTCTGCCCCACCCAACCCAAGTGATCACGCCTGACTACACACTCCCTGTATGCCCCCGGTGGGCTCTCGCTAAATCCTTGGTGTTTCGAGTATGATGTCATCACCCAATCGTGTTTTTCGTCAATTTAACAATCATAGGTAGTTTAGATGATAAGAGTAAGGTTGGGGTTAGGGTAAAGATTTCGTTAGTTAAATGTAGCTTTCCTGTAGCTCAGTGGTAAGAGCATTGCCTTAACAAGGCAAAGTTGTGGGTTCGATCCCAGAAGATTGGAGATACCTTTGTAAAAATGTAAAGGATAATGCAATGTAATGCAAAGTAAGTCGCTTTGGATAAAAGCGTCTGCCAAATGCGTAAATGTAAATGTAAAAACCAACAAGCCACGGCCACGGATCTGACTTCGAAACACCACCCGTTTCATTCGTAGGCGGAGCGACAGCAGCGCGTAGGGAGAGCGTTATCAGCGCGTGCCTATTTTCCTTTCATACCCGCAGCGTTTGCAACGTGCACCGCGCTGCCTGTGTAACTGTTAACACAGTACAACAATGTAATTTCACATTACGTTATTTACATAAATCATTGAGCAAAATATCTTCCAGAACTTCATCAAAGCGCCATTAAGTAGATTGCATAACTATTATTTGGTATGATGTGATTTGAAGGATACGAAGTCACTTAAGGGTCAACTCATCATAGAGAGTGACTGACTTGTCATGCGATCGCTTTTCTCTCACACATACGCAATATAAACATATTACACGATGTCTATGTAGTTTTATCTGTTTTTTTTTCCAGAATATAATTATGACAGTGGGTTTCAGACAGTACACTGACAGCTTAATGCGATCGTTTCCCACTCCTTCATTTGAAATATAAGCATAACATCTAAGATATACTTGTATTATAAATCCTTTAAATGTGCCTTTGTGGTTTTGGCCAAAATAACTCCTGGCCATCTTTTTGAAACTCATGGCGACTGTTAAAAACACACTGTCGCTTTAATTGAGCGTTAGCAGCGCAGCAAAAATAGACTCGGCGCCAAAATGATCGCTGCACTTCTGCTCCGCGAGCACGTGCTGCTTCGTGCGTGCGGTATGAATGCTCTATCATCTGTTAACATGTGCGCCGAAAAATACGCGCTGTGCACGCTCTGCTTACGCGTGCGGTATGAAACCGGCGTTATGGAAAGCCAAAGTATCCATAAATGCCTGGTAGGGCGTCTTCTTGCACAGTGGCGCGTCAAAAGCGTGCGTTTTGACACCTAACGCGCGTCATTGACGTGTGATTTTACATGTAAACGCACGTTCTCGACGTGCGCTTCGAGTTGTCGGGAAACGCGCGTCGAAAACGTGCGCTTTTTGTACCAAAACGCGCGTCCTTTACGTGTGATTTGCTATTGAAAACGCGCGTTCTCAACGTGCGCTTTGGAGCCACCAAAAACGCACGCTTTGAGCGCGCGTTTTATCCGGCCAAAAACGCGCGTTTTCGACGCCCGTTTTTGGCCGGATAAACGCACGTTATGAACGTTTAATCAGGTCAACAAAGCATGCAGTGGAAACGTGTGTTTCAAGTGTCCAAACAGGCGAAAAGAACGTGCTCTCTTCATGTCGAAAGCGTGTGCTCATTTTTTAGCGATTCAGTGTGTCATGTTTTGTCCGCTAGGTGGCGTAAGGACTCTTGTTGAAGATAACCAAAATAACATGGAATTATCGAGGACAACTGATTGTAATGATGCGAGTAATTATAATGAACGTAAAGTGGATCATGATTGTTCAGTTATTATAAGTATAATTTAGCTCCACAAAAAAGACAGAGCCTGCCTTTCGTATGAAACATGACACTTTTCTTTAAAATGGCCGTGTGGGAAGCCAGTGGATAAATATCTTTAATCAAACCCAAAACTTTCTAAGGTAATTGTGAGGTACAAATGTATAAGCGACATTTATCGTGACCTCTAGTATTTCTCACTGAGATTCAGCCTCTTTGCTGTGGTGCTTCGGCTTATTATAATATAATATTACAATGCAATGCGGTGGTTAATGCCCTTTAACACAACACTCTAATATAAGCTATGAGAGTCGCTTGTTACACATATGGTCCACAAGAGCAGGCGAGTATAATAATTGATAAAATATAAATTACTTTTTCTATTCTTACAATAATTACAGATGTTCTTTATAAAATATTGAGAACTTATCATGAAATGTTCTAGAGTCGCACTTATGAACATTCTGACAAACTTTCTTTAATTCATTTTAATAAAATTTTTACATAATCTTAAAAACAGTTTCGAGAATCCGGCCTTATCGGTTGCAAGTTTTTCTTCGGAAAACCAAAGGTTTCTTTCGGTCTCCTCCTTTTTAAGCGTAAGATTAATTCACGCTGCAAAATGCTTTTCTTGCTGAGTTTTTTTGTCTTATTTCAAGAACAAATATCAAAAATTCTTAGGCCAATGCGTTTTCTATATGAAAAATATTTAGTCTTGTGGAGTTTGGGGTACTTAAAACAAGTAAAACTCATGCGAGAAAACGCAAACAAGATTTGTCAAATGATTTTCAAAATAAAAAATTCACTTTTGTTCGTTTTTTATTCTTTTACATGTCTAGAAATTGTCTCTACATTTATTTATTGCACATTTCATCAAGCAGACACGGACTGGTATGTATTTTTATACAGGATCCTAGAGTAGGCTGCATTAATTCGTAGGGAGTGAAATTTACGTCGGGAGAGGATTTTTCCACGTATCCATATTTATTTGTATATATATATGTATGTATATACATATATTGTTATGTTTATTTATATTTACTTACATTTTTTTATTGTTTTACTTATTTATATCCATATATACACTGTAAAAAATGTTCCGTAAATTTTACGGAAAAATACCGGCAGCTGTGGTTGCCAGGAAAATTCCGTAAAAAATACAGGAAAAGAACGTAAACAGCTTTGCAGTTTAAAACTTCAGGGCACAAACTTCAAGCTGTGTATGAACTTAATGCATTTGAGTCTTTTATATCATCAGCATTTTTTTATATAAAATTGAAACTTGGTCTCAGTCCACAAAAGTGAAAATTTTACATTTACTTAATTCTTAAGTTAAAAAATGTTATTAAAACAACAAGGTCACTTTAAAACAAAGCAACATGCAGCATGACATCAGCATCACATTGCCTGACCTTGACTTAAACACAGACTCCACTCTTCAGCATAGTGGTGACCCACAAAACATTAAATATCAGAAAAAACAGAGAAAATACAAATTCCGTAGTTTTTACGGAAAAATACCGGCAGCTGTGGTTGCCAGTAAGCTACCGTAAAATTACAGGAACATCCTGTTTTTATTCATCCAATCAATTCACAGTGGAAAACATGAGCCACACCCACTATTCATCTTGGAAATATGTCAGAATACTTAAGACGATCAACACTTCTGCTTCACAGGGACTGCAGGATAACATCCATGACTTGATGTTTTATTGTTGTTAAAGTCACCGTTATTGTGATCAGTGTTTGCTTTAGTTGGGCTCTTTCATCCTTCTTGAAAAATTCTCGAAAAAATTCCAGTTTTCTTTGTGCTGCTGTGACAGTGTTTAATATAAAACATAGTTTTGTAGCAATGGAAATCACAAAAAACTGTGATTAGATGTTTTCAAAAGCTAATTCTATGATGTTGTTTAATAACTATTTTTATTTTTTACCAACGTCTAAATTAATTTACATTTAAAATTCACATTTCTAGAAACAGTCAATATAAAAGTTTAATTTTTGAACCGTCAAAAGATTTGCATTTGGTCTTTGACTCAAACATCAAGAATCAGTGTATGAATCTCAACAGTGGTGACTAACAATTGAAAATCTTACAGCCGCAATGCATGCTGGGAGTCATTGATGAGTTTTGTACTTTGATGATACCCAGAATGCATTGCGTTTCTCTTTAGAGGTTTTTTCTGTTGTCACCATAGTTGAGACAAACTGTTATATTCTTGATGTCTGCTAGAACATTTATAACGTGTCACATGTGCTGTCAAAGACTTTCAGTATATTATTTAATTTCATACAATATCATGAATGTGGACAACAAATAACTTTAAAGCACTACTTAAACTCTCAACAATGTATTTACTCTCTAAGCTAATGAAATTAATAATTAGCTTTGTCTGAGCTTTATCCACCTGTTTCAGACTATGTTTCAACACACAGATATCAAAACTGGGGAAAGACTTCTTCACATGGAAAGCAAAGGGTCAAGATCCCAACTAAAGCAAACACTCATCACCATAATGGTGACTCAACTAAACCATTAACATGTAAACTTGTGTTTATTCTCAATTAGAACTTTTGTAGACGTGCAAGAGAAATAAAGTGACAGTTGTGTCTGTAAGTGAAGATGATAATAGTGTTTGTGGAGTTAAAAAAACTCCTTATGAAAACTATGGAATTTCATTGTTCATTTCCCAGAGAATTTGACAGTGTTTTCCGTATTTTTACTGAAGTTTTTTGACAACAGTTTTCTCTGTGAAAACTACAGAATTTCACTGTTCTTTTTTTTACAGGGGTTTCCGTAAAAACAATGGAATTTTGCTGTTAATTTTACAGACAATTTTACAGTGTTTTTCCGTATTTTTTACAGACACTTTCTGATAACAGGTTTTTTGTGTGAAAAGAACAGAATTTTACCGTTAATTTCACGAGCTTTTTTTACAGTGTAAAATAGTGGATGCAGAGAACATTGTAAGTGTGATGTATATGCGGAGGAGACTGTGCCTCGCTCTCACGCTCTCTCTGAGATTGTATTGTTTTCTGGTCACAAATCTATTAAAGAGGAGTTTCACAGGACTACAGCAGACTGATGAAGAAATCGCTTTAAATTGGGTTAATCTAATGAACTGGAAGTTAACGTTACAATTTCCTTTAGGATTTCCAAATCCTAAAGGAAATTCATCTATGTGAGAATAAAAAAGTAACATATGTTTATCAATTATTATACTCGCCTGCTCGTGAGAACCATATGTGTAACAAGCGACTCGCATTCTATCTTATATTAGAGTGTTGTGTTAAATGGCATTAACCACCGCATTGCATTATAATATTATTTTATAATGAGCCGAAGCACCACAGCAAAGAGGCTGAATCTCAGGGAGAAATAAGTTAACATAAATGTGGCTTATACATATGTATCTCACAACTACCTTAAAAAGTGTGGGGTTTGATTAAAGATATTTATCCACTGGCTTCCCCCAAGCCCGTTTTAAAGAAAAGTTTCATGTTTCATAGGCAAGACGGGCTCTGTGAGGCGCCGTATTGGGTTTAAATAAAACTGCCCTTATGAATACATATTTAAAAGCGTGCATACACATATATACATTCCTCACATATACATGTATACTTTTGGATTTTCACGCAAACACATATGAAAAACATGTGCGCACTAATGTCAAATCCATACCAATACATCTTATGTTAGTAATGCATGCATACATATTTCATATGTTGATGTGGGTGAACTTCTCACTGTAAACGGAAGGCATTTCAGTGTAAATGAAAGTCTTCTTCATTTAGATCACCTTTAATCTGAGGGAGATAATTGTCTTGACGTTTATTAGTAGCCTACTTTGCTTGTGCAACCCAGCTAACAATTATTGGTTCCCAACGTTCCCCTAACGTTTGTTTTTGGTTCCCATAACGTTCTGGGACGTTAATCTAACGTTATAGAAACCATGAACCTAACGTTCTATTTCCGTAAAGATAACCAAAATCTTTCTGGGAAAGAGACCAGAACGTTAGCCTAAAATATTTTTCTCGGGTCCGTTTGGCCTCACTACACGTCAGTAATGAATACATCCATGCTGTGTTTTTCGCTGGTCTAATCTAATTAAAATAATTAAAATAAATCATCACACACAATATGGAGGATGAAATCAATGCATTATATAATTATTTTCGCCTATTAATTCCGTTTTCATTACTGAAGTACACTCTAAAAATGGCTGGGTTAAAATCAACCCAATTGGAAACCCAGCGCTGGGTAAATATTGGACAGAACACATGCTGGGTTAAAGTAACCCAGCACACTGGGTTACACATGATAACCCAGCATGCTGGGTTATTGAAAAAACCCCAAATGTAGTCATTTTAACTATTCATGTGTTTAATTCTGGGTTATTCTTGCTGGGTTATTCTTAATTTATTCTGTACTTCATTGTCAATCAAGACACTTGACATTTATTTAAAAAAAAAAAAAATTATTTGACTGTAAAAATAATTGTTAATAAAAATGTTAACTTTAACACCCAGTAACAGCAACATTTTTAGATTTGCATAATTAAAAGAAAACAGTTTAATTATAATAAATAAAAATGTTTCATATCAAACATTAACAAGCATTATAAATAACATTATAAATGACTAATAAACATACTCTACAAAGCAACAAATCTCAATTCATAAAAATAACTAAAGACATATAAATGATGTATAATACATTATGAATTACACCACTTAATACACTAAGAAACCACACGTGCAGCAAATCAACTCCTTAAACACAGGATACCATCATATATGGACAAACCTTGAAATGTTTGGTTTAAAACAGAGGGAGCAATATAATTGACTGGCCGCTTAATATCCAGAGTGGACACCGAGAGAGGGGTTGCTGAACCGTGAATGTTTGCCCGCGCTCGCAGGGCTCTCGCCGGTTTGACTCAAATTTTGTTAAATTCTCACTAAAGTTCATAAACTTAGCTTACATGTGATGGGGTTCACTATAATTGTATTAATTCGCATTTTCGCGCATCTTCACAGGACTATGCGAGGTCGATTTATGTAATGGTGATCTGAGGTAACAGATGCTGGTCGTCTAAATTACATCACTATGTTAGTTAAGACACTGTTGCCTTGCAAAACATTACAAATGATGCTTATTTCAATAAATATTCACTTAAAACGTAAAAAACGTAGCTTTAAATTGTTCCAGCCAGTGACTTTGCCCCTTTGTTCTTTATAAAAATGAAAGTTGCGAAGTACACTCAACGTCTTCAGGGCGGTTAGCGCGCGAAACTCTTCAAATAACCCAGCGGTGAGCAGAAACAACCCAGCACATTAACCCATCGGGTTTAACCCAACACCTTGAAAACTAAAACTACCCAAAAAGTGTTTAACATGTGGAAAAATAACCCAACAAAACAACCCAACGGACTCAAACCAGCGGTATGGGTTAAAAAATAACCCAGCCATTTTTAGAGTGTACGTCTTTAGAAATAACAATCAAAAGCCCCGCCTTTTAGTCCTTAAATCATGGTCTGTTGATTTAGATGTGTCAAATAAATATAATTTTTTTAAATTAATAAATAAACCGCTAAACTAATGTGTTAGTGGGTGAGGTAAAACGAAATGACCACTTATTTTTAACTGGCGGGAGTGCGCGGAAAGCACGTGCTCGAGCGCAAACACACTAACACAGACAACCACACTTAAGAAATACACATGCATTTACAGTATATAATTGTATTTTCATTTAGCTTAACTAGTTTATTATTTTCAGCCATTAAAGGGTTCATTTATTCATTTATTCATTTAATTTGGTTAGTATAACATGTGTTAAGGTGATCTCATATTTTCTGTAATGCACATGTCACTGACATTTTCCAGCTTTGACTATTTTTACCATTAAAAAAGAACCATCAGGCAACCTTATTTTCTGGTAATTAAAAAAACAGCCTGCAACGTTCTGGGAACGTTATTTTCTGGTTGCAAAAAAATCACGCGACACCACAAAAGACATCAGAAACGCATTAGAACCCATTATAATTTCAAAAAATTGAAATTGGACAGGGTGTTAGGCACTTTAAAAAGCTATTAAAGAAATCGGCTATGTCATCTTCATTTCAACGTGCAAAAGCAAACAAAGCAATAAAAAACGTTAAAGCTATTATCGCTCTCAGATTCATGTTGATCTAAATGAAGAAGACTTCCGTTTACACTGAATTACTTTCCGTGTACACTGAAAATATCACGCACATCCATAAAAGAAAATACTATGCATGCAAACTAAAGCGTGTCATATTTTGTATGTATGTGCGAGTGTTTAAAAGATGTGTATATACGCATAGTTTTATGTATGTGCGAGTGTTCCATAGACGTGTGTGTACGCAGAGTTTATATGTATGTTCGAGTATTGTATGTGTGTTTTCACGCATCGAGTTTATATGTATGCGCGAAACAGTGTATATGCATGCATTACTAACATAAGATGTATGTATTGGTATGGATTTCACATAAGTGCGCACATGTTTTTCATATGTGTTTGCTTGAACATCCAAAAGTATACATGTATATATGAGCAATGTATATATGTGTATGCACGCTTTTAAATATGTATTCATAAGCGCAGTTTGATTTAAACCCAATACGGCGCCTCATTAGGATCTGTCTTTTTTGTGGAGCTACATTATACTTATTATAACTGAACAATCATGATCCACTTTACGTTCTTATTACTCGCATCATTACAATCAGTTGTCCTCGATAATTCCATGTTATTTTGGTTGTCTTCAACAAGAGTCCTTACGCCACCTAGCGGACAAAACATGACACACTGAATCGCTAAAAAATGAGCACACGCTTTCGACATGAAGAGAGCACGTTCTTTTCGCCTGTTTGGCCACTTGAAACACACGTTTCCACTGCATGCTTTGTTGACCTGATTACACGTTCATAACGTGCGTTTATCCGGCCAAAAACGGGCGTCGAAAACGGGCGTTTTTGGCCGGATAAAACGCGCGCTCAAAGCGTGCGTTTTTGGTGGCTCCAAAGCGCACGTCGAGAACGCGCGTTTTCAATAGCAAATCACACGTAAAGGACGCGCGTTTTGGTACAAAAAGCGCACGTTTTCGACGCGCGTTTCCCGACAACTCGAAGCGCACGTCGAGAACGTGCGTTTACATGTAAAATCACACGTCAATGACGCGCGTTAGGTGTCAAAACGCACGCTTTTGACGCGCCACTGTGCAAGAAGACGCCCTACCAGGCATTTATGGATACTTTGGCTTTCCATACGGCGTAAGGTAGAACGGTTCATCATGCGCCATTCTGCTTTCACACACTCGTTTGTTGCGCGCTAGGGATCCGCGTCTTCTGTATATAAATAAACAAACACCTGGGTCACATTTCTTTATAAATATATAAATAAACAAACAACTGAACATCTTGAACTTACATGGTGTATCCAGATTAAAAAACAAGACTTTGAATTAAGTGTGGGACAACACAGAAATACAATTATAAACATTTTCAGGAGTAAACACAATAACTGAAAATAACAAACTATTGATATTGTATCAGTGGTTTTGATGTTAGGATGGTAGCCTACTTCAAGACACTTGACACTGGGCTCCTCCATTGAATTTCAAAAGGTGTCCAAATAAATAAGTAATTGAACCAGTTCTCTAAAAAGAAATATGTAGTTTATTTCAGCTTTATTTTGTTCCTCAAAACAAGCTACAAAATTGAGGACATTTCCTTAAATTAAAAAGAGAAACTAATATCTCGGTTTTATTAGTGAAATCTCCTCAATATTATTTATTAAACACTAAACCACAATTTCATTAATGAAATACACACTCTATTTTTAATCATCACATTAATTTTTTTAATGGAATTTACAAGACCCACGATTCATTTTTTACAGTGTAGCTTTATAGCTACCATATAGTTTCCATCTCAACCAAAATGATTTCCACTTAACCATTAAATCCAATAGAAGTGTATATTTTTTCAGCAGGGTATTAATATCATATTAGTGATCATATAGTGATATAAGTGATCATGAATGTTGTTTAATCTCAGTCAGATATTTATAAAGAAAGAATTCCTTACTTTGAACTGCAACCTTTCCTCTTTAATCAGATTCTTCTACACCGGCCCTAGCAGGCAGTACATTTTTTTAGATTAGATTAGATTCAACTTTATTGTCATTACACATATACAAGTACAGTGTAACGAAATGTAGTTTAGGTCTAACCAGAAGTGCAATTAGCAAGTGCAGATATACAGTGTGAATAAATACAATATTAGGAAATTACTGTACAATGGGCATGTACTATGAAAATACTTTACAGAAGGAATGTACTATGACAATATATACAGAAGGCTATATACTGTGAACATTAATGTACAGGAGGTTATAAACAGATAACAATATAGACTATACAATAGTGCAAGTGACCTGAGTGTGCATTAGTTACAGACATTAGCTATTAAAGTTACAGTGCAGTAGATGAGTTAATGTGGTTATTAAAGGTACGGTGCAATACATGAGTAGATGCAGATATACAGTTATAGTGAAGTAGATGAGTTAGTGCAGTTATTGAAGCTATAGTGCAATAAATGAGAAGATGCAGTTAGTTATGCGATAGATGCAATAATGCAATAGATGAGTTACAGTGCAGTAGGTGAGTTAGTGCAGTTATTGAAGTTACAGTGCAGTAGATGAGTTAATGCAGTTATGAAAGTAGTCCATTCGTGCTAATGAGCATTCAGTGTAATATTCCTGGTGTGCAAGGGAGCAGTATAGAGTGCAAATGATGCTGTGTGTGTGTAAACAGTCCGGTAGAGCAGATACATGAAGTACTGGTGTGTACAGTTCCGTCATGCATGGCAGCCCTGTAGTGCAATGTTAACATTGTAGTAGCAGCATTAAGTTAAAGTTATGAGAGGTAGTGAAATCAGTGGGGAGCAGAGTTCAATAATGAAACAGCTCTGGGAAAAAAGCTGTTTCCTAGTCTGCTGGTTCTTGTCCGGAGGCTTCTGAAGCGCCTACCGGAAGGCAGGAGAGTAAACAGTCTATGAGCGGGGTGAGAGGAGTCCTTGAGAATGCTGCGAGCTCGACGCAGACAGCGTTTCTTCTGGATGTCCTCAATGGAAGGGAGTGCAGTTCCTGTGATGCGCTGGGCTGTTTTCACCACCCGCTGCAGTGCCTTGCGCTCAGCAACAGAACAGTTCCCGTACCAGACTGTGACACAGTTGGTCAGGATGCTCTCTATCGTGCAGCGATAGAAGTTCACCAGGATAGTTGAAGACAGTTGGTTCTTCTTCAGTGTCCTCAGAAAGAAGAGACGCTGGTGAGCCTTCTTGACCAGGCATGAGGTGTTGGTGGTCCAGGACAGGTCCTCCGAAATGTGGGTCCCCAGGAACTTAAAACTGGAAACACGTTCAACAGCCGTCCCGTTAATGTGGATGGGGTCGTGTGTGCCTCCTTTCGCCTTCCTGAAGTCCACGATGATCTCCTTTGTCTTGGAGGTGTTAAGGAGCAGGTTGTTGTTCGAGCACCATGTGGCCAGGTGCCGTACTTCCTCCCTGTAAGCAGTCTCATCGTTGTTGCTGATGAGACCAATCACTGTTGTATCGTCTGCAAACTTGATGAAGGAGTTAGATCCATTCACAGGCCTGCAGTCGAGTGTGAAAAGGGAGTAGAGAAAGGGGCTCAGTACGCAGCCCTGAGGTACACCAGTGTTGAGGGTGGTTGTGGTGGAGCAGATGTTGCCTAACCTAACAAGCTGAGGCCTGTTCGTCAGGAAATCCATAATCCAGTTGCAGGTTGAATTGTTTATGCCTAGGTTTCCAAGTTTGATGATTAGCTTGGAAGGGATTACAGTATTGAATGCAGAGCTGAAGTCTACAAACAGCATGCGTGCATAAGTGTCCTTATTGTCCAGATGTGTGAGCACGGAGTGCAGCGCCATGGACACTGCATCATCGGTGCTCCTATTGCTACGGTAGGCAAATTGGTATGGGTCCAGTGTGGATGGTAGAGAGTCTTTTAGGTGTGACAGGACCAGCCGCTCGAAGCACTTCATAACAATGGGTGTGAGTGCTACAGGGCGGTAGTCGTTCAGGCATGTCGGGCTGGAATGTTTTGGAATGGGCACAATGGAGGTGGATTTGAAACATGCTGGAACCACTGCTTGGGCGAGGGACAGGTTGAAGATGTCCGTGAAGACCCCAGCGAGCTGCTCCGCACATGCCCTGAGTACGCAACATGTGGCTAGTTGTCTTGTCAGAGGAAGAGAAAACATCTGTTTCCCTTCAAGTCGGTCTCTCTACATTGCATATTGCTATGTTATGGGGTTCCCCCTCCTTCCTCAAATACTGAAGCTTGATTACACCATGCCAGTAAATTCTACCGGCCAATGATGTTCAAACGCTGAGGTTTGGGCGGAGCCAGCCACTATATAGGTCGGCACCGAGGAGCATTGACTCAGATTCATTCTCCTTCACAAAGCAAGTATCAACTAAAGACAACAAGACTACTTCTCGCTGTTGATTACGCAAACAAAAGGATGCCGTTTTCAAGATGCTCTTTGGCGATCCGGCAAGAGGATTAGATGTCCTTCAAGGACTGCAACGCGTGCGGGGTTCCTATGGAGAAATTGTTTTTCAAACGGCCAGATTATAACAAAAAATGGTGCTGCCCTCTCCAGAGTTCACATATCAAGGGCTCTGCTTACCCTAATCTTCATCATAACGACTTGTAACGTAAATCAACCAATTATAATTAAAGACTGGAAGTGTCCGTTTTATTTATTTTAATTTTTACACTGCAGTTATTAATTATATTCCAATTTCAATGTCCAAAAGGTCTTTGTTCTTTTAAAGGGTGTACTTGCATTATTATATTACATTATACTATCATTACTTATTTATAAAATGACAATAATATCGATTATCACAATTATTTCTGATGCATTAATCACCAAAAAAAAGTTAGCGCGACAGGCCTAGTGCTGTCGGCCTCTCTGATGGACCCATGTCGACCTCTGTTCCTCATGCATATCATTTAAGAGGACCGCTGCTATCCTACTCAGAGCCAAGCCTGCGTAGGACCCTGTGGTCGCGCGGCAGAGGCACCTCTGGCTGACTCTGACGGAGATGAGAGAGTCTGAGAAAGCCCAGCTGCTAGACGTGCCCATTTCTCCGCAAGGCTTATTCGGAGACGCGTTGGGCTACTTCTCGGAGAATTCGTAGAGGCTCAGAAGCAGTCAAAAGCCTTAAGTCATTTCCTGCATAAAAGGGATTGGCAGGCCGCAGCTCCGCTATGATTCAGATCTTCGTCTGCACAGCACTTTAAGCGGCATGAAAGACACCCCTCTGTTTCTCATGCGGGCGTGAGGATGGACACAGAGCCGGCTGTGAGACCGAAGGCAATGCAGCCACGCTACCCGAAGAAGGCGGGGCCCCATCCTTCGAAACCAGTGCTGGACCCACAGCAGCATTCCTGATGGGAGTGTTGTGAGGAAGAAGTGGCCGCTCGGAGAAGCGAACGAGGATCTGTCGCTCAAGACAGTTTATCTTGCTGTATTGAATCCTGCGCTGTCCCCTTACATGCGGGCGAATGCGTTGTTTTATGCCAATAGAGTTTAAACCAAACAATATCCACACTCAGAGCTCTTTTCCTCCTCACTGTGTTTTCCTATTAAGCAATGTATGCAGAGTCCCGCTCTCAAACGTTGTTCTGCAGGGCAAGAGCCCATCGTGCTGTCTCGGCCTGAGCACAAGTGCTCCCTCGGTGCATGGCTGTTCAACAAGCCTGTTTCAACCGTGTGATGGTGCCAGACAAGGACGCGCCGGTCTTACGAGCAGAGGTACTTTCTCTCGTAGAGAAGCAGGCGACAGAAGTTCCCGCAGAGGATGTGAAGGGAACGGTTAGACGAACAGAGAGGGAACTATGGGTTTAACCACAGAAAAATACGTATAATTAATGTTGATTAACCATACCTATTTTATACACTCTACCTGATGCAGCAGAATTAATAATTGAGACAAACGAATTGCACTCGTCCAGCAAGTGATCAGCAAGTATATCAAGAAATATAACTTTTTTCCGGCCTTGGAAACACAATATTCTTACTGTAGTACAGTAACGCTTCAGAAATCATAACGAAATCAAGCAGTTTAAGTGACGTTGATATGTGATAAGTAAACAATTCGAGCGCGGATACAAATGCGGGTTTATTGCCCAGCTGGCACACAATGTAATAAGACGTCATTATTTGGTTTCATTTAGGTTGTGACGTCAGGTCCCCAAAATCCAATATCAACGTCATATCAATGTCTAATGTTGGTTGTGTTTTAAGATAACCTAAATTCAACGTCAACCCAACATCTCAAGCCAACGTCTAACTGACGTCAAATCCTGACATTTAGTTAGTTGGACTAATAACCAAAATCCAACGTCTTGTTAACGTCATATAAGAACGTCCACCCGACGTCAAGTTCTAACATCATTAGACGTTGGTTTGTTGGTTGTGTTGTAAAATAACCTAAATTCAATGTCAACCCAACATCTCAAGCCAACATCAAACTGACGTCAAATTCTGACATTTAGTTAGTTGGAATAATAACCAAAATCCAACCTCTTGTTAACATCATAAAAGAACGTCCACCCGACGTCAAGTTTCTAACATCATTAGACATTGGTATTTTGTTGATTGTTGGTTGTGTTGTAAAATAACCTAAATCCAATGTCAACCCAACATCCAAAGCCAACATCAAACTGACGTCAAATACTGACAGTTAGTTAGTTGGAATAATAACCAAAATCCAACGTCTTCTTAACCTCATAATAAGAACGCCCACACAACATCAAATTCTAACATCATTAGACGTTGATATTTTGTTGATTTTAGGTTGTGTTCTAAATTAACCAAAATAAAACATCAAGCCAACGTGTCAAACCTAAGTGAAATTTCCATCATATACATATCATCGTCTTGGTTACGTATGTAACCTCAGTTCCCTGATGGAGGGAACGAGACATTGTGTCGAGAACGACAGATGGGGTTCGCCCTTGAGAACCAATCAACTCTGACTACTATAGAAAAGGGCAATGAAATTTGACGAATGAAATTTGCATGCCGGGCTCCGCCCCCTGATATCCGGTATAAAAGGAAGCCGGCGTGCATCATTCACTTACATCTTGTTCTGAAGAGCCAGAGAGCCTCTCACGACTGCAGCAGAATACGATACATGTTTGTGGCATAAGGGACACAACGTCTCGTTCCCTCCATCAGGGAACTGAGGTTACATACGTAACCAAGACGTTCCCTTTCTGTCGGTCTCTCGACGTTGTGTCGAGAACGACAGATGGGGTTGCCTATGGAAAATGCCACAACGCTGTTTCGCGTCACAATCTCTAGCGAAGCGACGGTAACAAGCCTGGGCGTGTCAGTTCGATGCTTTCGCGAAACTGTAACCTTCCAGTGTGGTGGTCGGGGGGTTCCAGAGCTTTCTTGGAGAAAGATGGGTACAGCCCTGACCGGTAACCTTTCACGGACGGGGCCTTAGCTCTCTACTGGCGAGAGGCCGTCTGGCTCGGGTTTACACCGGGTGAGCGCAACTCTTAATCAGAGAAGCGCTGCAGAGGCCACCTCCTACCCGTGGGGAGGAATATGGTGGATATAGGTATGGTCTCGTCCTTGGAGGAGAACGCATGGAACGTGCGGACTGGGTAGTTAACCGCGAGGTGGAGGTCCACCTGGGGAAGCTCATGGGTTACCAGGAGTGGGAACCATTCTCATGAGGATACATCAGACGGAACAGCCCACGGAGGGGGTGTTACAGACGTCCGGTAGCACTAGGTCCGGTTAGAGCTATCTGTGATAGCTCACATGGTATCCCGGCCTAAGGGGGAAGGCTGCTCTGCCCAGCCAGCCCCCAGGGTGTGCTCGTTTAGTGATGGATGGAATACCTGTTCTTAACCAGTATTTGGGTAAGAAGGGAGGTTGGTGAGAGACCTATTCTTAGCCATTTGTTTGGGTAAGAAAAGAGTTAGATAGCACACTGACCCAACCTAGTGGAGGGTGGAAAGGTGCTTTCGCAGGCATACGCCCCCCCCGGATGCCAGTCCCATATGTCGCCACGTAGGACGTGGACTGACACCGGGTTTACGCGCAGGTTGTTTACCCTTGCGAAGGTGTTTGGGCGCAGCCCAACCCGCAGCTCAACAGATGTCTGCTAGGGAGACACTTCTGGCCAGTGCCCAGGAGGTGGCTATACCCCATGCGGAGTGAGCCCTCACTGCCAATGGGCATGGGAGATTTTGAGATCGGAATGCCGTCGTAACGGCATCCACGACCCAGTGCGCCAGCCTCAGCTTGGAGACAGCTTTCCCCTTCTGCTGTCCTCCAATACAGACACCGAGCTGGTCAGAGCTTTTTGAGCTCTGCGTGCGGTCCGGGTAGAGGCGCAGTGCGTTGGACATAACACGAGTCGGGATGGGTCTTCCTCCCAATGGGGAGAGCCTGCAAGTTCACCACTTGGCCCCGGAGGGAGTAGTGGGAACTTCTTGGGCACGCATCCGGACCTGGGTCTCAAGATAACGTGAGAGTTTCCAGGGCCGAATTCAAGGCAATCCAGGGACACGGAGGATGCTCAGGGGTCCTCTACCCTCTTGACGGAAGCGAGCGCCATCAGGAGGGCCGTCTTGACTCACTCGGGTGAGGAAGATTGGAACCTCCGAGGGGCTCTTGGGGGCCCAGAGGCCCCCCAGGACCAAGAGGGTATGGAGCGGAGATGAGGCGGATTCCGCCTTCTCGCGCTCCTAAAGAACCTGGTGACCAGGTCATGTCATCCTAGAAACTTTCCATCAACTGAGTCGTGATGAGTGGCGATAGCGACTACATACACATTCAGTGTGGAGGGGAGATGTTAGTCTCCAGTCTCGTAAGAAGGAAAACACAATCCTGATCGAACATCTCGGTGGGTCTTTCTCGTTGAGAGAGACACCAGGACGAGAAGAGGCGCCGTCTAGAGGCGTGTAACCGCCTAATAGATGGGGCCCTAGCCTGGGTGATGGTCTCTGCCATAGAGGGGGAGTAGCCATCTCAGGATCTTCTCGTCCCGTCTAGAGACCAGACATGGGTGTTCCAGAGGTCTGATCTGAGATGCCAGAACATGTCCTTCCCCTGATAGAGCAGGTCCTCTGTCAGGGGAATGGTTCAGGGGGAGTCGCTGTCCAGAGCATCAGCTCTGAAGCCAAGTGCGGTTAAACCGGTGTGGTGTATCCAATAACACTTGGTGCTCCTGCTCCCTGACCTTGCACAGACGCTCCTGGGGGGGAAGGTGTGCTTCCGCCCATCCCGCGGTCAGCTGTGCGCCAGGATATCCGTGCCGAAGGCAGGGAATACCAAGCGGGCAAATGGTGGTATTACGGGAGGCGAACAGGTTTACCTGGGCCTACCCGAACAGCCTCAAAATGAGCTGGACTGCGCGGGGGTGGAGTCGCCACTCTCCACGAGGCATAAACTGGCGAGAAAGCACGTCGGCTGTCTAGTTCAGTTTGCCCGGGGTGTGTGTGGCCCGCAGGGAACGGGTCACCTGTTGACTCCACCATAGGAGGCGTCGAGCAAGTTGTGTTAGCTGCTGTGAGCGAACGCCACCCTGACGATCTGTATACGCTACAGCTGTAGTGCTGTCCTCGGACCAGCACGTGCTTGTCTCGCACAAGAGGCCGTTGCCTGCTCAGTGCAAGTAGCACAGCCCACAACTCTTGGCAATTGATATGCCAGCGCAGGCGGGGGTTCGTCCAACGCCCCGCCTGCGTGCCCGTTACACACTGCACCGCACCCCTGCAGGGAGACGTCAGTCGTCACCACGACCTGTCTCATAACCTGCCCAGAGGGACCTGAGTCCGTCGAAAAAGTCATGGAAGACTAGGGGTTATGGTGCGTCGGAAGCAGGGCGTCATCACCATGCGCCTGCTGTCGGTGTGCCACGCTCTCCTCAGAACTCGACTCTGAAACCAGTGTTGGAGCGGTCTCATGTGCATCAACCCGAGGGGTATTAACCCGCGAGGACGCCATGTGTCCCAGGAGCCTCTGAATTATTTCAGGGGACTGTCTGCCTAAAATGTTCATTTCAGACAGTTCAACACTGGTTTGGCGCATACTGCGGACAGGTGCGCCGACATGGTGACAGAGTTGAGTTCCATACCGAGAAAGAGGATGCTCTGCACTGGGGAGAGCTTGCTCCTCTCTTGGTTGACCTGGAGTCCCAATTGATCTAGGTGCCGGAGCACCAGGTCCCTTTGTGTACATAACAGATATCACGAGTGTGCCAAGATAGGCCAGTCGCTGAGATAGTTTAGTACTCGCTCACCTTCCTCCCCTCAGGGAAGACAGGAACAGACCGAGAGGGAGGACTCTGTACTGATATGCCCGCCTCTCGCACGCGAACCGTGGGAACGGCCGGTGTCGAGGAGGATCGAGACATGAAAGTAAGCGTCCTTCAGGTCGATTGCCACGAATCAATCCTAACACCTGATAGATGTCAGGACGAGCCTCTGCGTGAGCACCCTGAACTGCAGCTTGTGAAGGTGCTCTGTTCAGGGTACGCAGACCTTTGCAACCCGCCGTTCTTTGGAATGATGAAGTGCGGGTCGTGACCCACAGAACATCTTTGTTTTGAGGGACGAACTCGATGCCTGTTTTGCCAGAAGGGTGGTGACCTCTACCCGAAGTTCGGAGGCGTCCCTGCCTCTGACAGAGGGAGAGATGATGCCCCTACACTTGGGAGAGTCTCTGGCAAACCGGATCGAGTAACCAAGACGGACCGCCCTCATTAGCCAGCGAAACAGTTTGGGCAGCTCTCGAGCTCCCAGGGACTGTGACAGGGTGACCAAGGGGACGATCTGCTTCATCATTCCCACGGAGGGGTTCGTTGGCTGGCGGAGCTAACCATGTCGCGGGGGTCCCCGGAGGGAAGGTTGGCTCCACCTTTTTACCTGCCTGGCGGGACAATGGCACACACTGTCGGTTTGAGAGTGGTGACAGCTGTCGTATGTGTACGACCTCACGCCTCGCCAGGGTGTGAGGTCGGTTCACCGTGCACAGTCCAGAGGAGTGTGCGATAGGCTGTAAGTACACCCGGGGAGAACAGAAAACTCCGCGAGTAGTGGGCGCCAAGCCCTGAAAAGGGCCCGGCTTTGGTGACGAGGCAGGAGTCGTCCCGTACCGACCGATCAGAGCCGTGGCTGTGAAGGTTCGGGCCCGATGTTTTTCTCCCTTGGGTCTTCCCGTCAGTGTCCCTTCTCGAGAGAAGGTTGCTGGCGGGGTGGAGGTTTCCCCCTCGACCTCTGCTTCCGGGGTGCCGCCTGTGGGGGCACAGGAACCGAAGCCTATGTCGAAGGGGTCCTGGGTTGCAGGGAAGCAGAAGTCACGTGAGATCTCGGAGGCCTGTAGGCGGCCGAGTCGCGGCGTAAGGCTAATTGCCACTGTCTGCTTCACCGTCAAAAACTGCTGAGCGCAGTCCTCGACGGTGTTACCAACAACCCACCCTGCGAGATGAGTGCATCAAGAAAGCGGACTTCCTTGGTGTCACTCTTCTGCACAAGGTATAGCCGGGGGTGTCTCTCCTGGACCACTACTGTGGACATCGTCCGACCCAGGGCCCGCGCCACCTTAGTCGCCCTTAGAGCGCTGTCAGTGGCGGCACGGAGATCCTGCATTATACCCGGGTCGGCCTTACCCTCGTTGAGCTCTCTCCATGCCCTGGCCTGGCGGACCTGCGGGATGGCCATGGCATAGAGAGGAGGCAGCCTGGCCCGCGGCAGTGTAAGGCTTCGACACCAGTGATGCCGAAGTCCTACACGCTTTGGACAGTAGGCGTGGCCGATTCCCCCCCAGGAGGTTGCCACCTGCGGCACGGGTGCACCGCAGGCGCCCGAGCCACCCGGGGGATCTCGACGTAGCCTTTGGCTGCCCCACCAACGAGGGAAGTAAGGGAGCCGGAGCTAGTTTCACTGGAACGGTCCGTGAATGGAGCGTTCCAAGTTTTACACAGCTCCTCATGCACCTCCGGGAAAAACATGGCACCCGGGGTTTGCACCGCGCTCCGACCTCAGGAACCACGCATCTCCGGGTTAGCATGGATGACATCACTTCTGCTTCCTCCTGAACTTGACCGCTGTGGGTGGAGCTCGGATTCGTCAGAGTCGGATGTTAGTCTCCCTCAGATGCTGCGAGCGACATCTCATCTACGTCACACATCGTTTCCGAGTGTGTGCGTGAGAATCCGGACGGTATGCCACCGCCGGTTGGGGAACGTTCAGAAAAGTGAATCGGGGTGCGATCGGCCCGTGAGCACTTGGCTAGCCGGTTTATGTTCGCAGAGTTCCCAATATCACTAACGCTGCTAACATGGGTGGTCATCGGGGCCGTAGCCACAGATGTCACAGCCCAGGTAGCAGACGAAATGGTGGCTGGTTCCCGTAGGAAGACAGCCACCCGTGACCGCAACTTCTGAATGACAATCTGCCCGCAGTGCGGGCAGATTGCCCCTGATGAACGCTGCTTCAGCGTGCTGGACGCCCAGACGCCTAACGCAGCGATCGTGTCCATCCCCCTCCTCGATGAGGGTGCCGCACCCAAGAGAACAGCGGGACATGCCGCGCTGGAGAATGCTCAGTCAGTCCTGAAAAGGACTTTTTTAGAAAGAATCTCTAACACCTCCGGAACCGCCGAGACGCCCAGGGGAAGGTCGCTGCAGGTAGGGACGATCCGCTGCAACATGTCGTAGATCCGGCAGAAGAAGAAGAATTCATTGAATTCGTTCTGTTCGTAGTCATGAGCGAAGGCTCTGAAGAACAAAAGGTAAGTGAATGATGCACGCCGGCTTCCTTTTATACCGGTTTTTCCGGGGGCGGAGCCCGGCATGCAAATTTCATTCGCCAAATTTCATTCGCCTTTTCTATAGTAGTCAGAGTTGATTGGTTCTCAAGGGCAAACCCCATCTGTCGTTCTCGAAACAACGTCGATAGACTGACAGAAAGGGAACAAGCCACTCTCTCAAACCAGTGCCAATTTACAGAGTACTTGTTCATAAGATTATATGGAAGTTTTTGTTTTTTGACGAAAGGTGTTTGTTCATGAAATAAAACTAAATTAGTCTCCTCAGATTTATAGCAAGGTTGTGGTATAAAAAATATGATTGTGGACAACCTCACTTATGATGACTTAGGAGGCAACATTTGTGCACAAGAACTTCACAAAAAAAGATTGCAGACCAAATTCTGGGTCAGCGTAAAGGTTAGATAATCTAAACAGAGGGTGCTTTGATGACAAGTGAATGATTTATATATAAACATAACGCCTCTTTGAGATTTTGTTAAAACGCTGTCGGAGTTGTGAGCTTCCGGCTAACAGCGTCGTGGCTCCGCTGGGAGCAGCTCTATTGCTTCGGGAAGCAGATATGGGGGCAAAACAGATCCGAAAGAAATTTAAAAAGGGAGAAATAAAAACAAAACAAAAGGTAGGAAAGAAAACGACTGTGTGGGAGCGTTTTAGCGAAGTGGTGGATGAATCAAGTGCTGGGTATGTAATATGCAACGGCTGTGAGGCACTGTATGTATATGAAAGCCATAAGACTGGTACCTCTTATATGGTACATCATGTATGTGCTAAATCGAAAGATTAGATTTAAGCATTTACAGACAAAGACAGTGCTAAAAAATGTACTGAGTAATTAAAGTGACGATCGGATTCGGGTCGGGTGCGGATATCTATATCAGAGAAAATGATACGTGCGGGCGGGTGGCGGGTGTTTAATTTATTTGAAGCAGCGGATGCGGATGACATTTTATACCACTCCCCAATACACACACATGACAGCTGTACCAAATCTGTTGAATGCTTAGATTTGTTCACATGGAATGGAATAAAATTAACAGTAAACTAGCCTAATTTTACCATCTGGAGCTATGACTTACTTTAACATTTGTTATTCTTTTTTATTTGAAAGATTTTTTATACTTGACCCCATTAGATAGGCCAACAGGAAGCTAAGTGGGAGAAAGTAGGACATAAGCCATCTGCGCCGAAACTTATGTTATTATACGGTAGCATTCAAATAATGATTGCATGTCAGACTTAAAGGAAACACTATCGTTTTTACGTATGTCACTATGTTCTTCCCTCAACTTAGATGAGTTGATACATATCTGTCCCGTCTCAGTGCGTGCACTTAATCGCTCTTCGCCAAGGTCGAAGTGCTGCGAAGTGCTCTTCCGCCATACATAATAGTTATCATCTTTTACAAAATTTGTTGATAAGTGTGCCTCATATTTCTTCTCCTGATTATCATTGGTTTCTGTGCTTTAGAATTCCAAAGAAAAATCATGGAGGTGCTTGTTGAAATTCGGGAAGACGTTCGCAAATTAAAGCAAAGTTCCGGGGTTGCTGAAATGCATACTGACTCAAGGATTCCTCCCTAGGCCTCAACTGTTGAGGAACATAACGTCCTTGATAAATCCCTCAACTGCTTGGAGAAAAAGCAGAGACTGGTAAGATCATACCAGTTCATATCTGCATAACACAATTTTTATAATGTCCACTGTTGAGACATACTTAACACTGTTAACTTTTTTCATGGTTAAACTAAAATACTTTACATCTGATTTCAGATTAATAGCTTGTCCTGTATTGGAGGGATGCACTTAAAGGATAATGTCAAGAGGGTCATGGAGAAGTAAGTTGATGTATATTAGCAGTAATCGGCAGAATCATGTGTTATTACATCTGCTACTCGTTGTCACAGACAAGTTGATAAAGTTAACTATCTATTATTACACAACAGTTCTTTCTGGTTCTGGGATCTGATTGGCTGAGAGCCATGCAATATTCCACCAGTATCATTACGGGAACCACTTCACCGTTTGTAACACTCCCCCTCTAAGTACTAAACTGAACGTAAAACACACTGCTCATTAGGACATTTACCGCCACTTTGTTGCGGTTTTTTTTTCTTGTGTGGGGAGTTATTTCATATATAAAAACTAATTGATAAACTACTTGATAAACAGTTCACCCCAATAATGCATAAAAAAGAAATATGAATAAGAATATCGCTAATCAAACTATAAAGTATATTTCTAAAACTACATGTACTTGTCTGTTACAATTGTTTGTTGCTTTTCTCATTTTGCACTATAATGGCTTTGAATATTTTTGGGGGGGTTATTTCATATTTCAAATCTAAAATGGACTTAATTTACTAATCTCCACATTATCTAATAATTTAACAAAAAAACGTATTAACTAAATTGTGAAATATCTCTTCACCGTGAAATAAAATGACTTGTTCCTAGTTGTAAGGATTTTGTTCTGCATATTCCAAATGTAAAAGAAACCTTGTGAGATGACACAATGTCAGGCCATCTGCTTAAATAAAGGCAATTAAATAATCCATCGTTATTAACCATTGATATCCATTCAAATTTCATTCGTTTTTTTTCATGCATTTAATCTACCCCCCTTGACTTTCTCTTTACCAGGTAACATAGTACCCTTAACAGTTCAACACAACTTTTTCACATTTATTTTTCCCTACTTGTTTTGTTAATCTGCAAGTGATTCCAAAAAGATTTTGATACAGAACATTATTTAGATTTGCTTACATACAGTAAGACTCTGTAGGAAAAATATGTGCTGATGTTTCCAACTCCATGCATTTATTAAAGACTAGTAATAGCACTGAATTCATACTGTGAAATATCCCAAAACACATTTACACATGTATTCATTTGGCAGTCAGTTTTATCCAATGCGACTTACAAGTAGGGTGCAGTGGGCAGCTATCACGGCAGAGCAAACAGGGGTAAGGGGCCTTGCTCAAGGGCACTTCAGTCATTTCCTGGTGGCACTGAGAATTGAACCAGCGACCTTCTGGCTACGAGTCCAACTCTCCAACCACTAGACCACAAGTGACCCCAAAAAAATTGCTTTTGGCACCAACTCATAGTCATAGATTGCTCACCTGATTGTTGTTTGTTTGCTTTTTTGTTTTACTTCTCTTTTTGTGTAATACCAACTACAGTATATGCTTAGATCATTTTTCAAAATTTTCAGATCCTTACTGACTTTGAGTATCAATACTGGGCCAAGTTGTTAAAATGGTACTGGTTTTACATTTTGAAATGGCGCAGTATCGGTTGTGCTGCAATAAGATTATAACCTGCCAAATTGGGTTAGTCTATGACCCTTAAGAAAAATCCCTGAAGAAGACCCGGTTATGGCAGCACTCTTCAAAGATGTCATTGTTGACACCCTGCCACCGCCAGTAAAAGCAAAACTGGAAGACGTAGTAGGACTGAACTGTAAACCACATAAAGAATTTTTAGAATATATTGTACACTGTGTTTTACAACACAGGAAGAGTGATATGAAGCTGAACTCAAGAAAAAGACAGTTGCAGAGGACTCCAGCACTAAGCATATCTAGATTATTTGAAACCTTTTCATTTATATGTGGCCAACAGGAAAGAAGGTTCACATTTATTATCATAATTGCTAAAATATTGCTTAAGATATATTGATATAAGATTATAATAAAATAAATGAATAATGCTTAATATGATTAATATTAATTCTAAAATGAATTATGGCATTCACTAGTGATAATGATCTTTGAATTAGTTGATCTAGTTGTATGATCTTTGAAGTATAACTACTATATATTAGGATAAAATTAGATATTTAAAGAGTACCTGAAATAATATTGGGTTGGATTTGAACACAAACATAGGCAAAGGAAGATAACATTTTGTTTTTATTTTTATAAATAATTTTCACAGCCCATATTTAGTAATCATTATGGTCTAAATAATAATCAAACACCTATTATGTAAACGTATCTGAGAGGTGCGCCTTTTAAATCTCTCTTTAATGAACCATCATATGTAAACAAACAAAATTAATAACTTGACACTGTATGAAACAGGGAGACTAATGTCATTATGTTATTTAAGAGGCTCTTATGAAGGACATTTTTTGGAACGGTTGCATGACCAATTGTTCCTGAGTCAGCTTTACTATCAATCTGTCATGGCTAGAAACAACAGTCAAGGATTCAATAGCGAGTTAACCGTACTTTATTAACACCAAGTGAACAGAGGTAATGTTGGTCCAACAGATAATAGGAAGAGTCAATAACTCGGCTCGGCCACGCAGGACTCCAGGGGCAGACAGCTTACAGGCAATCAGAACACGCTCCTCCGAACAGGGCAGAAGTCCAAACAGACACCAGGAACTGGAGCGAGGAGAATAATCCGAGAGAGAGCCGACCCAAGAACCTCCACAACCATCTGACAAGGACAAGACAGAATGACAAACACTATATAGGGCTTCCTAATACAACACAGCTGACGCTGATCAGCTCATCAGTGAAACCCGAGCCGTGCTGATGAGCCGCACCCATACAATTCACGTGCATCCACATAGCAAGGGAGAGTCAATAAATCCATGAACCGTGACAGTACCCCCCCTCCTAGGAACTCCGCCTGGAGTTCCCTGACACCTTTACCTGTCGATTGTAATCATCGATAAGGGAGTGATCCAGGATGTCCCTAGCAGGAACCCAACTCCTCTCCTCCGGACCGTAACCTTCCCAGTCCACCAGGTACTGAAATCCGCGTCCCCTCCGTCTCGAGTCCAGTAATCGACTGACCGAATATGTAGGTTCCCCATCTACGAGTCGCGGCGGGGGGGGAACCGGGGTGGGCGGATTAAGGTGAGAATGAAATACAGGCTTTATTTTTGACACATGAAAAACGGGATGGACTCTCCTGTACGCTGGAGGAAGGTTAAGGCGGACTGCCACCGGACTAATAATCTTGGTGACAGTGAACGGGCCAATGAATTTGGGAGCAAGTTTATTAGAAACGGAGCGGAGAGGAATATTCTTGGTTGAAAGCCACACTTTTTGACCAGCGACGTATACGGGAGGCTTAGACCGGTGGCGATCGGCTTTAGCCTTGGTGCGCGCCCCCACCTGGAGTAGAGTCTCCCGGGCTCTAGTCCATGTGCGGTGACACCTCTGGACGAAGGCGTGGGCGGAGGGGACCGCGACTTCGGATTCCAGACTAGGAAAAATTGGTGGCTGGTAACCTAAACTACATTCAAACGGAGAAAGGCCCGTGGACGACACTGGTAATGTATTGTGGGCGTACTCCACCATAGAAAGTTGTTGACTCCAAGAGGAAGGATTCCTGGAGACCAAACATCGCAACACCCTTTCCACATCTTGGTTGGCTCTCTCGGTTTGGCCATTACTCTGGGGGTGAAACCCTGAGGACAGACTGACAGTCGCTCCCAGTAATTTACAAAACTCTTGCCAAAATTTGGACACAAACTGGGGTCCTCTGTCAGAGACCACGTCCATCGGGAGGCCATGTAAGCGAAAGACGTGGTCTACAACGGTCAACGCTGTCTCCTTGGCTGAGGGTAATTTGGGCAAGGGAATGAAATGAGCCGCCTTCGAGAACCGATCCACCACAGTCAAAATGACCGTACTGCCCTGGGAGGGCGGGAGGGCGGTGATAAAATCTAGCGCTATGTGGGACCAGGGTCTCGAAGGGACAGACAGCGGTTGAAGTAACCCATCTGGGGGTCGATTGGAAGTCTTACTAGTGGCGCAAACCGAGCAAGCCAAAACAAAACTGTGAATGTCACGAGCCATACGTGGCCACCAGAATCGTTGCTTGACCAAGAAACTGGTGCGATTAACTCCTGGATGACAAGCCACGTTGGAACAATGCCCCCACCGAATAACGTCTGACCGTAATCTCTCCGGCACAAATAAGCGATCCGGTGGGCCCCCGGGCGGAGGCGTTACCTCTTCTAAGGCTGTCTTGACCTTCGATTCAGCCTCCCATGTGAGTGTGGAGACAATTAGGGTCTCGGGTAAAATGCACTCGGGAGTAGACGGGCGTTCGGAACGGTCAAAAATACGCGATAAAGAGTCGGGTTTGATGTTTTTAGAACCCGGGCGGTATGAGAGAGAAAAATCAAAACGACCAAAAAAAAAGGGCCCACCGAGCCTGCCTGGAATTCAATCTTTTAGCGGTTCTGATATATTCTAGATTCTTGTGATCAGTCCAGACAATAAAGGGTACCCCCGACCCCTCTAACCAGTGGCGCCACTCCTCCAACGCTAATTTGACTGCCAACAACTCTCTGTTACCAATGTCGTAGTTACTTTCGGCAGGCGATAAACGACGGGACAAAAACGCGCAGGGATGCATCTTATCGTCTGTGGGAGAACGTTGGGACAGCACTGCTCCTACCCCCACCTCTGACGCATCGACCTCCACCACGAACTGACGTAATGGATCAGGGGTTATAAGAATGGGGGCTGAAACGAAACGGCCTTTCAGTTTAGCAAACACAGCCTCAGCTGTGTCTGACCACCTGAACGTCGTTCTGGGGGAGGTCAAGGCAGTCAGAGGCGCGACTAGTTGGCTGAAGTTGCGAATAAAACGCCGGTAAAAGTTGGCAAACCCCAGAAACCTTAGTAGAGCCTTACGGGAATCTGGGCTTGGCCACTCCACCACAGCCTTAACCTTCTCAGGATCCATCCGTACTCCCTCAGACGAAATGATGTACCCTAGGAAAGGAACAGACTGTGCATGAAAAGCGCATTTCTCCGCCTTGACAAAAAGCCCATTCTCTAGCAACCTCTGAAGCACTCGCCTGACCTGCTGGACGTGCTCCTGGAGAGACGAAGAAAAAATCAATATGTCATCCAGGTAAACATATATGAACTGATCTACCATGTCTCTCAACACATCATTGACGAGTGCCTGGAAGACCGCTGGGGAGTTGGAAAGCCCAAACGGCATAACCAAATATTCAAAGTGTCCCCTGGGGGTGTTGAACGCGGTCTTCCATTCATCCCCCTTCCGGATGCGAACCAAATGATATGCATTACGTAAATCCAATTTTGTGAAAATCGATGCTCCCTGCAACCTCTCGAACGCTGAAGACATCAACGGCAAAGGATAAGTATTCTTGACCGTGATGCTGTTCAACCCCCGGTAATCAATACAAGGTCGCAGAGAACCATCCTTCTTACCCACAAAAAAAGAATCCCGCCCCCGCCGGAGAAGAGGAAGGGCGGATGAACCCCGTTGCTAGAGAATCAGAAATATATTTCACCATAGCCTCCCTTTCTGGAATAGAAAGCGAATATAACTTGCCCTTAGGCGGAGACGTACCTGGCAGTAAATCTATAGCACAGTCATAGGACCGTGTTTAGCCAACCACGGATGACCCAGGACAATGGGGGCGTGAGGTGACTGGGTGAGGTAGAGTGAGGTCCTCTCGGTGTGGTTCCCCGAGGTAATGAGTGTGACGAGCCCAGTAGTGTGAGTAATGCCCGGGAGTTCTTGTCCATTTAGTGCGTGGATGGTAATGGGGTGTTCCAGCGCTGTGATCGGAAGGTGAAGTTTATGAGCCAAAGAAAAGTCCATCAAGTTACCCTCCGCCCCCGAATCCACCAGCGCCTGGCCGTTAAAAGAGCAGTCTGCCCACCGAAGTCTCACCGGGAGGAGTGTGGCGTTTGAGGGTCTGGTCATGGAAAGTCCGCCCGACAGTATCCCTCCTCCTACCGCCGGGCTCGGTCTTTTAACGGACAGGTAAGAATGAAATGGCCAGCCTCTCCACAGTAGAGACACAGACCCCTCGAGCGGCGATGTTCTCTTTCCTCCCGGGAGAGCCGAGCTCGACCCACCTGCATAGGTTCAGAATCGTTAGCGGGGCTGACCGTGTTCCCTCTCCTGTACCCGGAGAGCTCCGCGAACTCACCCACCGGAGCCTGGTATGGTCGACTCTCTCTCTGTTGTAGACATGCATCAACTCGTAGTGCAAGTTCGACCAGTCCATCAAGCGTCTTGGGTAGCTCCAACGTGTAAATCTCCCGTTGAACCCGGTCTGCCAACCCATGCAGGAACATGTCCCACTGCGCCTCCTCATTCCACTTGCACTCGGCGGTCAACGTCCGAAACTCGATGGAATAGTCGGAAACCGAGTTGTTGTCTTGTCGTAGATCGGCCAGTTGGCGAGCTGCCTCGCGTCCGGCGACTCCGCGGTCGAACACGCGCTCCATCTCCTGCTTGAGTGATTGGAACGAGGAGCAGCAATCGTGTTGATTCTGCCACACGGCTGTTCCCCACAGAGCCGCACGTCCCGACAGCAGTGTCATAACTAATGCCACCTTGCTCTCCTCGGAAGAAAATGTCATGGGCTGAAGAGAGAAGTAAATCGAGCACTTGGTTAAAAAGGCTCTGCATAAGTTTGGTTCACCTGAATACCTCTCAGGCGTGGGGATGCGTGGCTCCGGTCGGCTAAAGTTGGGATTCTCCGGGAAAACAGGCGGGGCCGGTACCGGCGCAGTGGGACCTCCGAGACGCTGTAATTGAGAGGTGAGCTCGGTCACCTGCGTTACCAGAGCCTGTATCGCCCGACCCGAGGCTCCGATCTGTTCATCCTGACGATTCATACGGGCGTGGTTAACGGCTAGCATTTGCTCGAAGCTGGCTGCACTCGCTGAATCCATGGTTTGGTCAGATGGTTCTGTCATGGCTAGAAACAACAGTCAAGGATTCAATAGCGAGTTAACCGTACTTTATTAACACCAAGTGAACAGAGGTAATGTTGGTCCAACAGATAATAGGAAGAGTCAATAACTCGGCTCGGCCACGCAGGACTCCAGGGGCAGACAGCTTACAGGCAATCAGAACACGCTCCTCCGAACAGGGCAGAAGTCCAAACAGACACCAGGAACTGGAGCGAGGAGAATAATCCGAGAGAGAGCCGACCCAAGAACCTCCACAACCATCTGACAAGGACAAGACAGAATGACAAACACTATATAGGGCTTCCTAATACAACACAGCTGACGCTGATCAGCTCATCAGCGAAACCCGAGCCGTGCTGATGAGCCGCACCCATACAATTCACGTGCATCCACATAGCAAGGGAGAGTCAATGAATCCATGAACCGTGACACAATCGGCTTCACAACTGTGTCAACCCACCGCCATTCATGATGAATCTAATACAGTAAATGGACACATTTCACAGTGAGTAGATTTGATCTAATTCATTAGGTGATAAAGGGTTTGTTAAATATTGGGACGTCATGTTTCACGTCAGGACTTTTTTATCAAATTTCTAATAGAAAATATTTTCTGACCTGATCTCTATGCTTTCATAGACCTAGGATTTTATTTTTAACAATAGATTCAGTAAATAATCATAGGTTCCAGTTTTTTAGGGAACTGTCAGCTGAGCTCTGTGAGAAATTTTCTAAATTTTTGTTGATAAAGTGAGTGCTATCCGTTATTATTTCGCCTCACAACTCCAAGACCTGCTGTCTTTGAATTTACTGTCAAGTCAGGCAAAAGTGTCCAACTGTTGATTGAATCATCTTTGGGCAGCTTTGAGTCCGATTTGTTGAGAGTGTATAATATAGTCTTGCATAATAGACTGGGTCACTAAAGTTTAGCGCCGTTTGACTTTAAACAATAAATAATTTTTAGATCAATTTGAAATAATGCATAAAAAACGAACAGCAAGATATTTGAATAACAGGTTTGCCTCAGCCACAATAACTGACAATTTAAAAATCATAGGTATGTAAAATTGTGAGAATCAAACATTAGCATATCAAATAATTTTACCATATGAAAAGCAGGGTGTGCCCAGAGCAGATTATTTTGGAATATGTGGGGATAAGAATTTAAGACCAACACTGCTTGGCACCAACAAGTAAAATGGCCTGGCAAAATAGACGAGCACTGAATTGGCTTTTAGCAGAAAAAGGAGGCGTATGCGTAATGTTTGGAGAGGACTGTTGTACAAACATTCCAAACAACACTGCCCCTGATGGGTTGTTCACAAAAGCTATGGAAAAATTGCAAAACTTAAGAAACGAAATAACAGCCAATGATGGCTAAGACAAAGAAATTGGAACATGGCTGGACTTCTTTGGATCATGAACTTCATGGCCAATTAAGATAGGAGTTTTTGCAGCAATAGGATTTACTATATTTTCTGTAGTATTTTGCTGTCTTTCACCAGTTATAAGACCTATGGTGGAGAAAGTTACAGACAAACAGGTGATATTGAGAACGGAATTTAGTACATATTACAATACTGAAGAAAACATGCTGAATATGTTAGCTGTTATAAGCAAATATAAGGAATACGATGAGAAAGACAATGTCCCATGAATTACTCATTGTTTTTTGGACAGCAAGGGAGAAGAGCTTAGAATTGTATAATCATGCGTGGGAATAGTTTTAGATATTACCTTAGACATTGTTAGGTAAGTAGTTAGATTGATTTTGTTTAACTTTTTATTATTTTGACATCAACATGTTTCAATGTTTGATGTTTCACTTAATCATTAGTGCTCTATAATCAAACACTATTATGCGAGTGCACTTGGTGCACATGTGTGTATTTTATTTTGTTTTATTTATTGTTTTTGCATCTAAAACATATAACATGTAATTTTCATTTATTATTTTATTGATATTATCAAAACTGTTATGTAAGTGCACCTGGTGCACATATGTGTATTTGTCATTGTATCTTCCTGAATTATGAGAAGTTGCCAACCAAGTGAGCTGCAGAACCTGATCTTAATAGCAGCATGTGGTGGCGCCAATGGTACAGGGCCAGTGAGTGTTAAATCTGAAGACAGCATCGTCCAGACGGTTTTCATCTGGACCATTTTGAGTGTTTGGTCCCAGGGCATGCATAAGGTGATGCAACGTGAAGGACCCAAGCATCTTGACAAGTCTTCACGACCACATCGAATGTCCATACCGACAACAGAAAATAACTACTATCTTAGAGAGAACCAAATTTACTGACACGACTAGCAAACAACTGGTCAATGTTACCCTGAATTGAACTGCATCAAATGACACTGTGAAGCTTGATGAAACGAGAACTTTGACAAACTGAGTGACACTACACTTCTGTTCTGAGCAAAGGATCAACAATTCGAAGGAAACGATAGATCAATGATGGATTCAGCGCTACCTTTGACACATTGATGGACCACCTTGGTCCTCCACATCCTCATGAAATGAACATGTGGTGGAGACTGACGAACCGAACGGCAAGAATCTGCAGGAACTACTATGTTTGTGCCATGTTTCCCAAAAATACCACTTGAGGGGACTGATGGGCTAATCACAACTGTGAAGAAATTGAAATGACTGTAGGAGAATCTGATATGTTACGTTAGGTCTACAAGATGTCATCACTTGGGAAGAACCATGAGACAAAAGTGTTCACATATCTATGAGGAGACGAAAACCAACCGCACTACCAGAGAGGCATGTCTGAGATGTCTGAGAAAAAGTGCAGAACAGGAGCGATGGGCAGAAAAATGATATAGATGTTCAGGACGAAAGAGTCGCTGGAATCATTGAAGACAACTACTGGCTGTGTGGGTACTGATTGTACTTATACAGAGGAACTGGACAGGACTGTGTTCCCTCATAAAGTTACATGGTGGAGTGATCATCATACCACATGAAATAATGACATGACAACAGAAGACATGAAGAGGACTGTTTGATTTCCTATCTGGTAGCTCTGTGCCAAAGAATCATCATATCTGGACTGTGGCGGAGAAAGTCTCAGCTGCTTTTAGTCCAATGCTAGGAGTCAGCCATTAATGAATTAAGTTGAGATCACCAGATTTGAGTTTACATCATATATGAAGACAACAAAATTTTAATGAAAGCCCTCAAGGAGGAGCTACGTGGAATACGACGGACAGTTTTGCAAAATCGTCTGATCTTGGACCAGTTCAGAACAGCGAAAGGAGGACTTTGTGCAGTAATTGGAGAAAACTGTGACAACTATATTCCAGAGAAGAATGAACATCTCATCGGCAAGGAATGAAGATCATCTCTTTAATGATTGAGACTTTCACCAAATCTGAGGTTGACTCAGAAGAATTTAATTGGTACTGGATGACAAGTGTGTTTACTAACATGAAAAATATGATGTTGATTGCCGCTTGCTTTATTGCATGCATAATATTGACGTTATGCATTAAGTCATTTCAACGAACAGCTGCAGCCACTGTTCCCAGTCAGATGATTGTTTATATCTTCTGCTAGATACCCAAGTCCAAGGGTCTTGTTGTCTTTATCCCTTAGTTGGTTTGGAAGTTTCAGAATTCTATCCTCTGGTCCTGCCTTTACTGACTCACCATCAGAAGGCTTGACCCTCCAGCTCTTAGAATCTCCTCAACACCTTCGGTTATTTTATCCAGCTTTTCCTGATCATTGTGGGAATATCATCTACATAACTATCCTCTTTGATAACTCTGTACTCTTCGTGTAGATGAGAGAACTTTATCAGTTTTGCAGTTTCTCGCATGGCTAACTGTGAAATGCACCCTGCTGGTCGGTCAGCAATGTTAACTCGGGTGACTGCATATTCTCCAATATCTTCACTCTGACTATCTCTCCACAGAAACCTATGGAGATGCATTTCTCTGTCTTCCAACCATACAGAGTTGTACATTTTTCTGATATCTCCAAGGACAGCATAAACTCCTAACCTAAACCTTAGAAGAACAGCTCTAATAGGATTAAGAATATCTGGACCTTTCAGAAGAATGTCTTTCATACTCACTCCTCTTAACTTCTGACTACTATTCAATACCAAGCGCAAAGGAGTAGTAACTGAGTGAGGATTTGGTGCAATTAAGTGGCTCACATACCACACCGGTCCATTCCAGCTGTTGATCATGTCCTCACTGAGCTTGATTGCTGCTCCTCGCTCCACCATTCCATGAACTTGAGCTGCATAAGCAATCTGCCACTCTGACTCCCTCTTCAGCTGCTTTTCTGTCCTCAGAAATGTTGCTTCAACTCCACTTCCATTATTAGGAAGGGAACCTGGATCCTCCATCCAGGGATATTTTGAATGCCAATGAGGAGACTTGCTGTGCACATCTTCTTCTACATAGGTAAGGCACCCATTTATAATCTCGAGTTTTCTTTCCTCTGCCAGTGTCATCTCCTTACCACCTGGCTGACACTTTCCACGGCGACAGGCTCCGCACATCGGTTCACAAGCTGCCCCAATACTGTCCCATTTCCACCATTCCAAGAACTCGTGGTTGTTAGCAGCTGCAATGTTTGTCTCAGCTCTGGTTTCCTGAGGTAGTTGGACTGACTTGGACATCACTTGCATTTCAGGTTCTCCCACAGTCTCTTCTTATTTTACCGCAGCTGTTCTCATTGAGCGAGTAAAATGTGTTTTGGACTCGAATGCAGCTAAATTGATTTCTTCAAATAAGTCTGGATGAGTTCCACCTACTATCTTTCCCAAAGGACTGTCCCATAAAACAAGATCCTCCAAAACCTTCACTCTTTGCGGGGCTAATCTGCCTTCTTGGTGGTTTATAAGAAGTTCAATCTCTTTAGGTCTTACAAGCTCCTCAAGTTTGACTTCTGGGAAAAAACTCTGCAGTTGCTTAGGTTTGATGACTGTATGCACCTTAGCAATGTCATCCAAGCCATAACAGAGAGGCTCATAAGCTCTTTCTTTCCCCTCATCAACCTTGACTCTGACTCTAAGAAGATATCGCTTGGTCTTTACCTTGATGGTCATTACAGCAACTCCATGCATTATCAGAGTGACATCTTCGCTCCTTAACCTCAACTATGTTTTTGCAGCCTTGTGGGTTATATAGTTGGTATCTGATGCAAGGTCTACCAATGTCCCAAACTTCTGCCCCGCATTGGCTGTAATTTCCATAAGCATCATAATGACAGGTAGTTCTCGTACTCCACTTTCCTTTATAAGTCCAACTTGGGCTTTTCCGGTGCAATCCACTGTTGCAGCTTTGTTGGAAAAAGCGTTTCTGCATCTCCCAGCCTGCTCTGGGGAAAGTTCCGATAAAAACTCTTCTTGCTCTTCTTTTAGCACATTTACCTTCCTATTAGACTTTTCCTCACTGCCACTTGTGGATTCTTGTCTTGGACAGAGAAAATAATGATGATCAGGTGCGTTTTCTTTCCTGCAGTCTCTATTCTTGCACAAGAATGTGTCTCTGCAATTTGTATCTTTCAAATCTATTTTCTGATTTATCTTGCTTTTACATTTACATTTACATTTAGTCATTTTGCAGACGCTTTTATCCAAAGCGACTTACAAAGAGTTAGTGAGCAACAAGCGATATGTCATACAGAAGCCATAATACATTAGGTGCCAATACAAAGTTACTGGTTTCAACTAAAGCTAGACCACTACCTGTTGAGAGAAAGGGTTAGTTTTTTATTTATTTTATTTGTCTGTCAGGTATTCAAAGAAGAGTTGGGTTTTAAGTAGTTTTTTTAATGTTGTGAGAGATGTGGTTGACCAGACAGAGTTGTGAAGAATGTTCCACCAGGAACGCGATTTACTGTCCTTATGAGAAGGCAATACAAGACGCCGCTGGTTTGCTGAACGGAGGGATCTTGATGGGGTGTAGGAGTGCTGGAGGGTGTGAAAGTAAGCCGGTGCAGATCCAGTGATGGTCCTGTAGGCAAGCGTTAGTGACTTGAATCTGATACGGGCTTCGACCGGTAGCCAGTGGAGTGATATGAAAAGGGGTGTCACATGAGCGCTTTTGGGCTGTTAGAAGACGAGGCATGCTGCTGCGTTCTGAACCAGTTGGAGCGGTTTGATGTCCTTTGCAGGAAGACCAGCAAGGAGAGCATTGCAGTAGTCCAACCTTGAGATTACCAGGGCTTGGACAAGGAGTTGTGCCGCATCGTCAGTGAGATAGGTCTCACCTTTCTAATGTTGAATAAGGCGTATCGGCATGACCGTGTTGTCTTTGCAATGTGATCATTGAAGGACAGCTGTTCATCAAATATGACTCATATTTGAGGTTCCTGGCTGTTTTGGAAGGAGTGATTGTGTGCTTTTTTCACCTTGTCTGTAATTCTAAGTTGTTCTTCTTGATTCTTTAAAAACTTCAACAGGAGGTCAAAGTGATTCTCTGGAGTTACACCATTATCAGGGTCCGTCAGTAAAATAAGCCAGTACCTTTTTACAAATTCAGGGAATTTACTCTCAATAGACTTTATTACAATAGGGTTTTTTAGTGCACCAATGTTCCCAAGATCTGTCAAGTGAGATAGAGCCTTTTCAACAGTCTGGATCAAGTCTATTACCTTTCTGGGTTGATGGTCCTTTAGAGCAGGAATTTTTTCCAATTCTTCAATAATTTCCATGGCATTGTTAGCTTGTTGCCATATCGATTTTCTAGCACTCTAAACACATCTTCAGCAGTGCTCTAACTCGACAGCCTCGGGTCCTTAACAATCCTATCATCCAAGCTATCTAGGAGCTGGATTTTCTTGACCTCTGCTGATCCAGTTGGTTCTCCTTGTCTCTGCAAACTTCTCCAATCCTTCTTTCAACCGAAGAAATCTCTTTTGATACCACTAAATTTAGGCAAACTAGTTGGTTTGATTCTCACAACTGGCAGCCTCGGTATAGTTTGTAGAGCTGTGCTTGCAAATGGAGAACTTCTCTCAGCATTACGTGCTGTAAAGAATTCACTGTTTCTTGAAACAAGTCCATTATTCTGTATTCTTAACTCCCTTACTTTGCTCTCAATATCCTTCTCTCTTGTAGGAATCCATCGCTCCCAGCTGGATAGAGTTTTGACTGCTCTGCTCGCAAACCCTTCCAAGTGAATTAGTTGAACTTCATATCCTTCACAATAAACACCAGCCACGGGTATTGAAGCACAATGGTCACAAGCTTTTTCAGCTTCCCTGGACTGCACTAGTCAATTCTTCCTGGCCACATCTCTGCCACAAATTAATCTGGACAATTTCTCGCACCTCTTTAAATTATTTGGAGTTGATGGCAGTATGGTTAGCACTGAAACATTTTCTGGGCTTCATCAAAAGCCAGCATGTTCTGGTAAAAACAGACAATACCACAGTGGTGGCGTATATCAATCGACAGGGAGGCACACGCTCTCTGCCTCTGCATCAGTTGGCAGAGAAGCTGATTGTATTGGCCGATACAAGGCTTTTATCCCTCAGAGCGACTCACGTTCCGGGGATTTTAAACAGGGGAGCAGACTTTCTGTCCAGGGGAAATCCATTATACATGGAGTGGAAACTCCACCCCCAGGTGCTGTCCCAGATATTGCAGAGATGCGGTCAGGCTGCTGTAGATCTCAGTGTCTCAGTGACGCTCAGTGTCCTCTGTATTTCTCGCTAACGGACGGAAATGCACCACTGGGTGTGGATGCCTTAGCCCACCCATGGCCAGACGTACTTTTGTATGCTTTCCCTCCTCTGAGTCTAATTTCCCCCACTCTAGCCAGGGTGAGGGAGCAGTGTCTATCATTAATACTGATAGCTCCGCGCTGGCCGTCCAAACCATGGGTGGCAGTAATATAAGACATAAGTGATGTTATAGGCTGTAATATGTGTGTGCAGTGACCTTTAAGTTGTATACAAAAACGTAAATATATGTAAGTTATACACCATACAACCCAGGATAGAATATAAATATATGTATGTCACAAAAGAAGCAATTAAATAACAGAGATATATAATTAGTGAAATGAATTTATTTATTGACCTCAAATTGTCAGCAGTTCAACTAAAACAGAAAGATTAGTATGTCACATATCAAAATAAGAGTCATAATATTACACCCTACAAAATGACCTTTTTTACATGACAAAAACGTTCGTTTAAACAAAACGGGGCCAAAAAGATTGCGTTATGGCGATACAAACGTATGGAACGCGAACGGGGACAATACTCTTTACATGAAACCCGTGAAATTTGGACGCATCAACATGATCAATTTGTACGCGTAAATACGAATGTTGAGTTCATGTGATTCTTAATACAGTACAGTGTGACCTGGAAAAATAATGACAGTGTGTGTGGTTTTGTGATAGTTGTTTAAGGGTTTAATGTTGTCCTGTTCCATTAAACTGTTCCCTGGTCTTTGATTTTCAGCACTTTCTGAAAGTTTGACCAATGTCCAGCTGTGACTATATAATGTTAGATTCATCTTTACAGACTGACAACAAGCACTCATATACAACTATTATATGTCAGTGTGTAAAGATCAACTCAACATCAGAGTTACTGCTGGACAGAGGTCGGACATGCAGAAGATACTGAACATCAAAGAACATGTGCAGGACCTGGAGGATTTCTCTGAAGATCAGTGTACAAGTTAAATGGCCCATAAACAAAAAACTCCTAGACAACAGTCAGACAACACAAACTATAATTGATTGTCCAGGTACATCAAACAGTATTATAAGAATAAGCAATATGTAAACTTTTGAACGGGGTGATTTTTTATATATTCTGTTTTTATTCTGTTTTGTGGAATATATGTGAAATAAATTGTTCAGGGAAGTACTAAAATAAAAACAAATCTTTAAAATTACACATATTTGAATAAATTAAATTAAAAAAGTTTTTAAGGTTTTTGCAAGGTGTATGTAAACTTTCTACCACTGTGTATATTCCATATGTTATCATAAAAGAAATGATGACAATGAAAACCACACACTCTTTTATTTATTCCTATTTTTTAATATCAGAATCAGAAAGAGCTTTATTGCCGAGTATGTATGTTTGCACATACAAGGAATTTGTTTTGGTGACAGGAGCATCCAGTACACAGAAACAGCAACAACAGTACACAGAGACCATAACACAATAGAATACAGTACACAGATGACTTATATAAGGGTTTATGGGTATAAAAATAAGAAATACAATATAATAAACATAAGATATAGACGTAGAGAGTAAAGCTATGTGTGTATGTAAATATTTACAAGTAAAAACTAAGAATCGACTATTGTAATGCAAGGTATGTGCTATGTACAGCAGAATTAAATATAATCTACATAAAAAGTTGTATAAAAATAGATAGTGTATTATCTGCATGTTATAATTGATATTGCACTTAAGTATTATTGCACAGAGTTATTAATTGCACGGTGGGTATAAAACATTGAACTTTTTAAGAGGTAGATGGCGTGAGGGAAGAAACTATTTTTGTGTCTGGTTGTTTTGGTGCTCAGTGCTCTGTAGCGCCGACCAGACGGCAGCATTGTGAAGAGATGATGGCTTGGATGAGAGAGGTCCAGGGTGATTTTCTGAGCCCTTTTCCTCACTCTGGATGTATAGAGTTCTTGGAGGGTGGGCAGGGGAGCACCAATGATCTTCTCAGCATTCAGAACCGTCCTGTAGTCTTCTGATGTGCAGAGGACAGACTCTATGACTGCTGAGTAAAACTGTTTTAACAGAGTTTGTGGTAGGTTGAACTTCTTCAGCAGGTGTAAGAATTACATCCCCTGCTGGGCTTTTTTAGCAATGGAGCCAATGTGACTGTCCTACTTCAGGTCCTGAAAGATGGGGGTGCCCAGGAACCTGAATGACTCCATTGCCGCCACAGTGCTGTTCATGATTGAAGAAGCTGGAAGTTTTTAAGTTAATGCCCAGAAAGGTTGTCCTTTTAGGGCTGTTCATCTCTGCTTGATTCAGTACAAAGGTCTCTTTAATGTCCTTTGGTATTCTAACCATGCCTTTAATTGCTCCGTTATCCACATATGTGCATTTTGGACATAATGGTTACATTGAAGCATGAAAAACATAGTTTAAACCCTTTTCAATTAATACATTTTATTTGATAAATATCTTCTTTAAAATTCTGTATTAAAACGTATATAGGCCTATGACATAAGTGATGTTATAGGCTGTAATATGTGTGTGCAGTGACCTTTAAGTTGAATATAAAAACGTAAATATAGGCTATGTAAGTTATACACCATACAAAAAAGGATAGAATATAAATATAAGTATGGCACAAAAGAAGCAATTAAATAACAGAGATATATAATTAGTGATTTGAATTTATTTATTGACATCAAATTGTCAGCAGTTCAACTAAAACAGAAAGTCCTATGTCACGTATCAAAATAAGAGTCATAATATTACACGCTAAAAAATGACCTGTTTACACGACAAAAACGTTCGTTTAAACAAAACACGGCCAAAAAGATGGCGTTATGGCGACACAAACGATCGTGCCTTCAAATAACACGCCCAAAAACTTCGCGTTAAGACGAAAGAAACGTTCGCGTTTACACGGAACAAAAAGTCACGTTCAAAATTGTCTCGTTGAAGCGTCCAAATTTCACGCGTTACGCGCTATACATATTGTCCCCTTTCGCGTTCCATACAAGTATTGTCCCCGTTCGCGTTCCATACATGTTACGTAGTCATTGAGTATGGCCTGAGATCTCGATGGTTTTACAACATTTTCACCAGTAGGTGGCGCCATCACGTGGTGTGTCGAACTCTTCAAAAACGTGAAACAACGCTTCGAAAAGCTTCTCCCATCATCTCTAACTGTAATAAAGAGACATTTATTACAGTTTTCAATAAACATAAAAACATTACAGTACCCTTCATTCGCTTTGCAATTTTGTCTTGCCCTAGTTAACTCTACAGTGGAAATGGGAATTTCCAATGTTATGGATATTGTTGGGTGAGGTGGCAATTGTGTATTAGAGAAAAATGTCATGTATGGTAGAGAAAAAAAACATAATTATTTTAAACTGTGATTTCCCCTTACTTTTAATTGTTTTAATTCAAAACTCTTGGAACACTTAAACGACTTTTAACTTGTATTTGACGTCAGATGCCACCTGACATATGCAAAATGGCTTCCTCCATAGGTCCAGGTCGAAAATTTTGCCTGTTGGTTCATTTGACAATTTTTACATGGTATTTATTCACGGTGTGGACCAACTGCTCTCTGCAAACTGCAGACAGACATCCCGGTGTGCGATCGTATGGAGGTCGCTGGAAATATTTAACGTTTATTAATCTGGTAGGAGATAAATTGACACATATTAATGTCTTTTAGTAAGTGTCACATTGCGTATTTATTTTTGTGTATCATCATTATTATTTGTAGGTCATGCAGACTGTGTTTTTTGGATTATGCGTCCTAGTGGATGTAATTCACTTCCTCCTGCCTGTGAAACAGACTCGCAGTGGAGTTCCTGTTATCCTCACCACAGCCAGAGACTTTTACTTTACTGTTCTGTGTTTCCCTGTTGGCACCGTAAGTAACACTAACATATTGTAGTTAATGTAACATCACTAACAGTATTATAATTTATACTTGCGTAATCCCAAAATATGTAAAATAAAGCTATTGTTTTAAAATAAGGTTACCAGATTTTTTTATGAAAATAGGGTACATTGCGTAGTTAAATGGTCAACATCTCATTATAATCTAATTTGTTCTAATCAATCAAATAAAAAAACAAATAAATTACAATAGTATAATATTCTTTGCATATCAAACTGACAATAACTGGTTTTAATAAAGTTTACCAAAATTCTATGTAAAAATAGTCAACTGTGAAAATTGTAAATACTAACCATTGCAAATGATCAAAACAGTATTGTGCAATAACACAAAATTCAATAACATTACAAAATATGAAAAAGTATGAAAACATTTGACAAATATGAAAACATGACAAATACTTCAGTTACCATTTTAATCGTATTTAATATTTTCATTTTTACAAACTGTACACAGCCATTGCAACCAGTAATTAAAACTTTTAAAATTACTTATGTTTGTGCTTTTGGAAAAAGGACCTCAACATTAAGCTTTTTATTTGCATTTTTGGCTTATTTTAAGCAAATATGTCCTTACTGTGAATGTAATAGTTCTCAGTGTAATCGCTATTGCTTAGATAAATATTTGTATTTGTTTTAAACTTATTTGTGAAAGTAAATGGGCTAACATTTCTCAAATAGTGTAATTAGCGTCTTAATTTTAGTTTGAACAGGCCTTTAATCAAGGGATGTCAGTATTCTGCTGATGGGGATGTAATCAAAACCTGGAGTGGAGCAAAAGCATGTTCCTCTCTCCACTCTAAGCCTTCTATAATCACTCCGCTCTGAGTCCACTCCAGGTTTTTCATTAGTGTTTTCTGACTGTAACGTGTAAATCTTGGTTTTGGAGAAGTGCTTGTCAGGCTGCGGCTGAGGTAGATATATGTTTCTCAGCCAAAAGGCAGACAAATTTAATTGCACTCTAGAGACTTTTGCAAAAGAATTTTGCACAAGAAGCACTTTTCTCTTTTTTTTTCTGTTAATTAAGAGGTTCAGAAAACATTGTTTGGTTGGTTGGTTGGCTGATTGATTGGATAAATAAAAACATGCACTGACAAGTAATGTATATGGTTGATTTTTTGTCAAATATTTCTTAATAGATTAAAAGTTGCTTTTAAAATACGAAAACTGGAAATATTTAACCGGTTTAAAACATCTCTCCTTAAAACGCTATTGGTCTCTATGTGTCGGTTAAAGGAATATTAACCTGGAAAAAATTCAGTCAGAAGAATTATTTTCACTTTAATCCATGATTACAAAAACCTCACACTGTGACGATAATCGCACTCACTTATCACCAGTGTTTTTCGAAACGTTTATTCGATGTTCATACCCAAGTGATTTTCACTGGTGAAGAGCCGAGTGAAAATGCAAATTCACTCCCTGACATAGATGATGCTTAATGAAAAACAGAAATACCCCGGTACACAAGGTGGTGCTGCGCAACTTTATGCTTCTGACACCCGCTTGCCACACAGAAGAAGAATTCATCTTGCTTACTCTTCGTCAATGTGTGCTTGGCAAAATTGTTTTGCGCTTGAGGGCCACTTTGTGTTTTACTGTAACTTCAGCAGCTCCATGCACGTGAACAAAAGCACCAATATTATTGGTCGGCCAGTTTCCAACGTGACGGCTCAAATTAAAAAAATTAGCATGAGGCGTTAAAGAAAAAAAAGACACTTTCAAGCCTGCTGTTTTGCACACTCACATTGGCACCCTTTTTTTGGTCAGGAGGCATTAAACTTCAACGATAATCGTGCACGATTATCGTCCCGGTGTGGACAGGCCATTAGGCTGAAAACGGACAAAAATGTCCATGGCCAAAAACGGTCATAAAAATAATATATTATAAAATTCCAATAAAAACACACCTTTGGCAAAATGTTTGATGTTTGCATAAACACAGCCAAAACGACAAAGAAAACAAAGCTGAAATGGACAAAAATGTCCAAAATATCGCACAAGGGTTAAATCTACCATAACCTTTGATCCCTCTTAGGTTAATTGACATTAGACAAAACAAATGCTGTGGAGCAGTTAAACTGCATAGGGGCAGACAGAGTTTGAGCCTAGTTCTAGATTAACTCAAATGTTAGAGGTGTCTTGATTGAAAACAACTTGCACTGATATATCTTTAAATATATCAGTGTGATTGTTTTGTTTCGTGATCCACATCCATAATGTTTTTTAAATATACCTTAGTCTTGGCTTAATCTAATCGTTGTCCAGGCTTTCCTGTAGCTCAGTGCTAAGACAATGCTGTCAACAGCGCTAAGGTCGTGGGTTCGATCCCACGGGATTGCACATACTTGCATTATCCTATACATTTGTTTCTAAGTATGTGCAAATTATTCTATACATTTGTTTCTAAGTATGTGCAATCCCGCTTTGGATAAAAGCATCTGCCAAATGCTTAAATGTAAATTGGTATACCTTTTTTGTAACACCAATGGACTAAATCTCTTTTTATTTTCCTCTTTTAAACAAATACTGGTCTCTTTCAGGGGTCTGTAGATATGTGTACTGTTGTCACTACATTTATTGATCTTCTTGCCCACAGTTTGTGTTTGCTTCTTTCTGGACACTCTATACTTACAACCGAGAGCTGGTCTATCCCAAATTCTTAGATGATATCATACCCGTCTGGCTAAATCATGCAATGGTAAGACCATTTTATTATTTGGTTTGATTAATTCAGGGTTCAAATCTTGCCCTGCAGAGGTCGTTTCTCAATATGAGTTCTTTTCTGTACTTATGTTCTTGTGGACTTGTGAAACATCCTCAGTAGGAGCCCAAATTCCATTAAAAAATTAATTCAGGGTTCAAATCTTGCCCTGCAGAGGTCGTTTCTCAATATGAGTTCTTTTCTGTACTTATGTTCTTGTGGACTTGTGAAACATCCTCAGTAGGAGCCCAAATTCCAATTCCAATTTTACATCAAGCATGGATTTTTGTCCAATTTTGAGATTGATTTAAATTTAAATTGACAATTTAGAGGTGTCTTGATTGAAAACAACTTGCACTGACATATCTTTAAATATATCAGTGGGTTTGTTTTGTTTTCGAGATGCACACCCATATTGTTTTTTGCAAGGTATGTTTTTTTAAATATACCTTAAATATCCTAAATACCGATTTAAATATCCTAATTTAACTAAGGCCTACTCTTGGTTTAACCTAATCCTTGTGCGGGAAACCGCCTCATAATATTACTGTTATTTTGTTACAAAATGTGGTTTTAAGAGGCGATCACTGGGCACTACGTGATCATGTACTCTGCCCAATGCAGCCTCACCTTGGCAAGTCCTTTCTGAAATTGACCCTTCTCAAAGCCTGCCCCCTTTTGCTATGTCAGATATTAGCCTAAGCGCTTCCACTGCACCATAGAATATTTATCGTGAAATAATCATTTCTGGAAAAAATTATGTGTAGTTTCAGCCAATAACAACAAGAAGGTCTGCAATATGCATTTGAAGTATATCTTCAGGATGTGAAAGTGACTCGGAATAAAGTAAACAAAATAAAGATCTAAGCTATTAGACTACAGATCATTAAACTGAAAGCACTGCATCACCTGGCGATCGAGAATCACTTCATTGAGGAGCAACCCTGTTCTTGTAAAGCTAAGTGGTTTTCTATTCACAATTCTAATCATTTAAAAGGAAAACCAGTTTGTATTTATAATGTCACATTCCGTAAGTCAACCTAGCTACAGTTAGTTAACAACTGTAATAATAGCCTATAGTGTGCTTGGTATATAAGATCTGGATAGCGCCATTGGTTTCTGACACGTTTAGGCAACGGATGAAACTTTGATTTACCTCCGATAAAATTCTGGCAGTGTTGATGAGATTCATATGTCAGTCTATGAAGTAAAATTCCTGAAAAGTCTTCTTGTATGAGTCTGTTTTAGGAAGTCTTCATTGTTGTACATGACAACTAAGAATCCACAGTGACATGACTTTTTGATGGGATCATTTTCGTTCAGTGTAACGGACACCAATAATCGCAAAATACTTTTCCTAAACCGCATAATGTGCAGCCAGGTAAACTGTATGGTTTCATTGTACAACAAAATGGCGTATAGCAACAGGGGTGCATAACAGCGGCGTTAAAGATTTTGTCAGGTCATCTGTCAATCAATCTCTAGGCGCAAGGTCAATTGACCACTGGCCCTGTAGCCTTTTAGGTATATCTAACAGTAGTAATTGGTCTCATAAAACAATTATTTGGTCCTGGGCAAATCTTTTTGACTGAGGCCAAAGTTAAGTTTCATAACTTTATATTTGATGTAACATTGTGCTGGAGCGCTATCTTATACTTTTGACTAAATTATTTGCTTGCATATGGATTGCGTTTTGTCTTTTTTCGTTTTATTGTAAACAGTTAGAATAATCAGAGAAGGCACATGTTGCCAGAATCACATATTAGCACTGTTGTGTTTTATATGATATATTTTATATGAAATAAATTAATTATACTTTGTTTAAATGTAAAGCTACATTAAAATATTAAAATGAATTAGGATTGCATGTACATTGCAGTTGAGTGATGGCATCAAGTACTCTGCTGTTTAATTGTAATATAACCAAACTGCATCCTCCCGTCCTTGGGAGTTTGAACGCCGGAGTCTGAACTTGGTGAACTTGCTATTGAGAAACGGTGAGAGTTTAGTTTTAACCCTGATCAAACACACCTAAGCAATCTAATTACAGTCTTCAGGATCTCCAGAGAATCACAGATGAGGTTGATCAGGATTTTACCTAACTCTACAGGGCAGTGGATTTAAAAACCCCTTAAATAATTTATACATTTCTTTGTTGATTTAGCCTAATTATGAAACTTAAAACTCAGTTCATCTTCTGTACTCAATGGCACATTCTGAAATTGTAATGTAAATTCTCTATTTTATACCATTTTATATATGCAGACAGTATTGAATTGTCCACTAGTCATTTAATCTCAGGGGCTTGATATTTTAACATTTTAAACGCAAACTATGATGTCTTGACCAGATAACTAATTAAATACAACCTCTATCTATTGATTAATCATTGCATGTGGAACAATTGTCATAGAGTTGCTTAGAGGATTTATTAAATATATTTATACATACTTTGTTGCTGTTATGCACTATGTCTGATTCATGGTTTTCCATAGTTTTCACATATTTTACTGCTGTGTTATGTTTAAGAAGGATTCCTTTTTTTTCCCTACAGCACACAGTAATCATGCCTCTGCTTCTGGTCCAGATTTACCTTCAGAATCACAAATACCCCACTCGTACAAAAGCAATTGGAGCTTTAGGTTTATTTGCCATCCTTTATTTGTCATGGTAATTTATCTTTGCTATTTAAATATCACACAGGTATATTTAGAATACTGTAGTTGCTATTTTCATAATATTTACTTTAAAATATTATTATTTAATGCTTCTGTAATGCTTCAATTTTAAGGGTATTGTGGGTGCACCATGCGTCAGGAATTTGGGTGTATCCCATCATGGCTCACTTAAGTCCTTCGGGTTTGTGCCTTTTCCTTGGAGGTGCATCCCTCACCATGGCTCCTCTTTATCTGTTAGGAGAGGAGATCAGCCGTATGATCTGGAGCACAACAGGTGAGAAACCTTCTAAATGCTTATGGTTTTCACTAGGGATGGACCGATAGGATTTTTGGGGCCGTACCAAACCGATAACAAACAACTATCGGCCAATTCCGAAACCGATATTGGTCAATTGCATACAGTACTACACAATATTAGTTAGTTTTTCTGCATTCAATTAATTTTACTTAACATGAATTGGATCTTCCTCCGGGTCCTCCGGTTTCCTCCCCTGGTCCAAAGACATGCATGGTAGGTTGATTGGCATCTCTGGAAAATTTGTCCGTAGGGTGTGAGTGCGTGAGTGAATGAGTGAGTGTGTGTGCCCTGCGATGGGTTGGCACTCCATCCAGGGTGTATCCTGCCTTGATGCCCGATGACTCCTGAGAAAGGCGCAGGCTCCCCGTGACCCGAGGTAGTTTGGATAAGTGGTAGAGAATGGAATGGAATGGAATGAATTGGATCGATTTAACATTTCAAGAGAGGCCTAAGTGTAAATGTGCCTAAATGTTAGCCAATATAAAATTTAAATAAAACAACATGAAAATCTTCAAAGGTGATTTTTGCTATCCAATATTTCTTATACTAAAAACATTCATTCAAATTTGACTTAAATTTTTAAATTCAAATAAATTTATATAAAGTCTGTGCTGTTTCCTATTTAAAGTAATTGTTTTGCTCCGAGAAAAACATTGGATATTCAGACATCAAACTCATTGCCTCCATGCAGTTTATTAATAAACTAGGGACCTATGAAATCCGTTTTATTTTTTCCCAAATTCCATTTTACCTTTCTGGATTCTGTGTTGTGGTGTACATCTATGTAAATATGAACCAGTATCTTACATCTTATGTATTTTTCTCTTGCTGTTTTAAGTCTACTTACATTTAATTAGTAGTTTTGTACATTTTTAGTAGCAGTTTTGTCATGTGGTTAACTGGACTTTTATTTTGATGACGGACTTTAATTTTGACGGCTTGCTGCAATTATACCAGACGTTGAATAAAGGTCTTATCTAGCAAAACGATCTGTAATTTTTTTAAATATAATAAAATGTATATGCTTTATAAATACAAATGCTCATCTTGCTCTGTTCTGCGATGTGTCATGACTTTACGTAATACGTATTTAGTACAGAACAGAGCAAGGCGAGCATTTGTGTTTATAAAGGATTTAAAAAATGTATTAATGAAAATTTTATTTAATTTTTTTTGTTCATAAACATTTCGTACTTTCTTCCGAAAAGTGGTGGTGATATGTCCCACCCACAAATTACGCCTATGCGTCCCTTACAACCGATCTGAAGCAATACCGCTCAGTATAAGAGGCCAATCAGCCCGGTGTCAGGTGTCGGAGGGTCCCATCGGTTGAGAGACACTGCACTACAGTACACAAAACCACTCACTCACTCACATGCAGAACAAGCAGATTGCATATTTAAACAGCAGCTGAATAATTATTAGCGCTATTCATAGCTCAATTGGAATTTTATAAGCTGTTCAGTGCTACTTTCTGGCTTGTTTACTACTTTTCTTCCGTGTTTGCTACTTTACATCTGTATTTTCCGCATCACGGAAATCATAGGGCCCTAATAAAACAACGGTATCGGCCCGTTTCATACTATTGCCGATGGTGGTGCCAATATCGGCCGATTTATATCTGCGGCCAAAACACCGGTGCATCCCTAGTTTTAACAATTGTCCACCTTGTAAGTTGGAGCGTTTTTTATTGGCCTGTTCAAATTGCAGATTTTTTTACATGCCAATGTGCAGATTCCAATTCCATTTTTCTTTTGTTAAGCAACAATTTATTTAACCCATTATTTAACATCTCAAAAAAGCATGCCAAACCCTATGCTAATTTGCGCTGCTTTTAAGAGATTGGTCATTATGGAAATGAGATGCTGCACCTGTGTTCTTAAGCATGCATAATAAATCACCAGCAGAAATGTCCCCTCGCATCTGCACTTTTTAGAATTGTGCTGTCATGCTTACTTGACGTGTTTAGTAAACATTTCTTGACTGCCATATTTTTTTCAAGATTGATCTGTCATAAATATCATCTTAAAGGGGACATATGGCATGGATATGTGTTTTTCTGTGTCTTTGGTGTATTATAAGTTGCCCATGCATGTATAAGACACGTGAAATTGCAAATATAAAAGTGTCGGAACAAAAGATGCATGCTATCTAAAAGTGAATCCTCACACTGACCTGCCTGAAACGCCTTGTGTATCCACACCCCCAAAAATCTACATCAGTTCGTAGTATGATTTGACTAAGACCGCAAGTAAGGTGGGCGTACCTGTCAGTACAATTGCTTTCGTACCTAGTGTGGAGATGGTGGTCTAGTGGGTTAAACCACTGAACTGGTAAATCAAAAGGTTGCTGGTTCGATCCGTCCTTGAGCAAGACACTTTACTCCATGTTGCTCCAGGGGGATTGTCCCTGTAATAAGTCGCTTTGGATAAAAGCGTCTGCCAAATGACTAAATGTAAATGTAAATGATGTTCCAAATATGGTAAGAGGCTTTACATTTCCGTCACACACTTACAGTATTCGACTAATCCCTATGCAATTAATAACTGGCCAATCATAGCACACCTCGAAATCTGATCGTTTTTTTATAACATGCCGAGGTAACATTTCACAGGTTCGCATTGGTGCGAGTGCGGTTTTTTTTCTCATTTGGTACGAGGGTCTTAGGCTTTTTGCCCCGCCAAAGATTTATTTGAACATTTAATGTGATTTATGAGTGGTGAATGACGCGCTTGTGATAATTGCAGAAAAGAGTGAGCAGAGAGCTTGTGCACTCCCTCTGTATCCAAACTAAAGTCTGTGTTTGACTTTATTCGGTGTTGCACAGACTGAACGGCATAAAAGCACTAGAGTGCTCCATATGCATTTAAAACTCTTTTTTTTAAACTAAGTCGAACACGTCGGTTTCTAAATTGCAAACTATGTTTGCACATACAAGGAATTTGTCTTGGTGACAGGAGCATCCAGTACACAGGATCAGCAAGAACAGTACACAGAGAACATCAAACAATAGAATTCAGTTACACAGATGATTTAAATTACGGACTAAGGGTTTAAAAAATTAAGAAATACAATACAATAAACATAAGAGTAAAGCTATAGAGAGTAAAGCTATGTGTGTATGTAATAGAATAGACTATTGTGATAAAAGGTATGTGTTTATATAAAGCAGAATGAAATATAATTTACAGAAAAAGTTGTATAAAAATAGATAGTGTATCATCTGCAGGATATATTTAAAATTGCACTTTATTATTATTGCACGTAAATTTTTTGCACGCAAGTTCTTAATTGCATGTAAAAAACATTTAACTGTTCAAGGGGTAGATGGCCTGAGGGAAGAAGCTGTTTTTGTGTCTGGTTGTTTTGGTTCTCAGTGCTCTGTGTCAATATCCTGTTCTTTTCTTGGTGTTGTCTGGCATGGGGGGTGTGTTATGTTTGTTTTGTCGAGCACGTGCGATCCGTTGTTTTGCAGCTAGCACGCGCTCTCGTGCGATCCGTTGTTTTGCAGCTAGCACGCGCTCTGTGTCTACGTCATTCACCCCGCTCTCGTGTTTCCCAGTCAGGGCTTTTCAACTCACCGGTGACTCATTTGTTATCATCACGGACACCTGCAGCTCATTCACCGTTATTACCCCTCACCTGCCAGCTCATTTCCCTATATTACCCCTCTATTTTCCATGTCTGACCATTGCGTTTTATGCCAGCTCAGACTGCCAAAGTTTCTAGCGTGTGCTAGATTTCCTTACCGTTGACATTACCTTGTCTTAGCCTTAGCCTTAGCCCTTGTCCCAGCCCTTAGTTTTATTGTCACGCCATCACAGTTATCTGTTTTCTCTCTGTCCTACCTTGTCACCTTCTCTGCTGCACCTACAACAGATCCCGTTGACGTTCCGGACTGCAATCTCCTGCTTCACCAGGCACCTCCATTGCTGCTGGATTACATCCGCTACCAGGGACGACAGACTCTCTCGCCTAGCTAGTTCCGAGTTGAGCTTTCTCCCCAGACCCAGCTCTCTACAGATTCTTCCCCGTGGCCCAGAGGGGGTCTTCTGTGGTGCTTTATTACTGGACTATTGTTGGAGTTGTTGCCCTCAATAAAACCCTGATTTACCCCGCACTTGAGTCTCTTCTTGTTTGCCATGACAGAACGGTCAGAACACCAACACGACTCAGCGGGGCCGGATCCTCTCAGAGCCGCTCTCCAGCAACAGGGCATCATGCTCGGACAGCAGGCGTCGCCTCCCAGGAGATAGATGTTCTTCGTGGCTAACTAGCAACTTTTCGGCTTCAAGTCAACGAGCATCTCAGTGGAGCAGCTCATTCGGGGGAGCCTTCCTCCTCGCCTCCCCGCGTGAATCATGGCGAACCGGAGCCTCACGCCAACAGCCCTCCCCTCTACGATGGGGACCCCAATGCCTGTATGGCTTTCCTTTCGCATTGTGCCTTAGTTTTCGCTCTACAACCGCGCCGATACTCTACCGAAGAGACTAGAGTGGGGTTCATCTTGACCTTGTTGACAGGATGAGCTTTTGAGTGGGGAGTTGCAGTTTGGGAGGCTCAGGATCCCTGTTGTTGCTCCTTTCGTAGCTTCCGTGAGTAGATGGCCAGCCTATTCGATAGGTCAGCACAGGGTGACGAGGCTGCCGCGCAGCTCTCTCGTGTCACGCAAGGCAGAGGTACGATCAGGGACTACTCTATTCGCTTTTAGACATTAGCAGCCGCCTGCAATTGGAATGCAGGGGCTCTGCGCTCCCGTTTCCTGGATGGGCTTAATCCGAGCATCGCGGATGAGATAGCCGCGCTGGAATCTCCCCGGGACCTGGAGGAGCTAATCAACGTCTGACTACGTATTGAGAGCCGTATCAACGCACGCCATCGCTGATGTTCCCAGCCTCCCTCTTGGCGACATCGGGACATCAATCGGGCAACCTCTTCCAGTTCTTTCCACAACCCAACGGCAGAACCAATGCAGCTCGGGCGTTCACGACTCACTCCGAGCCAGAAGCAAGAGCGTCTTCTACACGGCCTGTGCGTCTATTGTGGTAAGGCGGATCACACGGTGGTGCATTGTCCGTCAAAAGCCGACGCCCATCTGTAGTGCGGAGAGTCCGGGTGGGCGCCTTCTCCACATCCTCTCCCACTTCCCTTACCCAGCTGCCATTCCGTCTCTCCTTCGGACAAGCCACGTACTCCGGTTCTGCTCTCATCGACTCGGGGGCTGAGGGAAATTTCCTCGATGCCTCCACGGCACGGAGATGTAGGATCCCTACCTCGCCCCTCCGTCAACCCATCTCGGTCTGGACGCTGGCGGGACGGCCATTCACTACCTTACTTGCGTCACCTCTCACGTAAGCCTTTTTCTTTCTGGGAATCATTGTGAGAGAATTAAGCTGTACATCAAGTACAGCTTACAACAAGTTACTGAGATTTTTGTATGCACAAGAAGTGTGACAACAGCCAGTGATCCACATGGAGATCTGATCTCCCCATCATCGAGTCCAATTCCAGAAATTATACATATTTTCAGTAGAATATTGTGCTACAGTTTTAAATGTTGATTAACTTCTCAATATAATTCACAGTGTACCAATGTCTTCGATACTATTGGTCCTTTAAGATCTAAACAGTATGAAGATAAATAAGAACCCGACTGAATAGTAACCTCGCCATCTTAGACAACTCTGCAGAAGAGCAGAACCGCAATTGGTAAAGGTAAAGGTGTCTCATGAAATTATGTGTGAGTCCTTAAGTATATATCAAAAAGAAGTGAAAAAGCCAGGTCAAAGTATTTCTCAGAGCAAATTACTAAGTAGTTCAAGGGCCTTGTTCCACATATTGAACTCTACTAATCCTAAAAATAGCAGGCATGTGTGGTCATTCGAGGTCTTGCCCTTAACTGATCTTTTTTAATCTTTTCTGTGTGACAGAAAATTCTTTGTGGGCATTGGAATTCCATTTCATCAGTCGCCCCCTGACTTGTAGTGTTCACCCAAGGGTCCATTGTCCCCCAACCCTGTTTTCTTTGTATATGCTCTCACTAGGAAATATCTTAGGAAGCATGGAGTATCATTTTTAACTTTTATGTAGATGATACCTGCAGATGAAGCCTCTCAAGCAAAATGACAAGAAAGGTTTAGGAAATCTGTTTGCATGTCTAGAGGACATAAGATCTTGGATCTACATTTTTATGCTTAAATCCTAGTAAAACAGAAGTTATTGTGTTTGGGTCTCAAGTGAATAAGGCAAATAAATGTATACCATAATCTTGGGTATCTGAACTACTTTATCAAACCAACTGTGAAAATCCTCCCGAAAATTTGATGAACATATTAATACAGTTGTGGGGAAGTTTTTTTCAATTGAAACTTCTCTCTAGAGTTAAGTCTTGGTAATCTTTTAAAGATCTTGAGAGAGCCACACATGCTCTTATCTTATCGCAATTGGACTACTGTAATTCTTTATATGTTAGTCTGTCTCAGTCTTCTATATCACGACTCCAGATGGTTCTAAATGCTGCAGCCAGGTTTTTAACAGGGACTCGCAAGCTACAGCATATTTATACCTACAAACTAGTCGCATTTTGGCGAAATTCCCTAATTTGAATAAGAATAGGTAATTTATGTAAAACGTGTAAATCTGAAGTTTTGTTTTTCCTTGGGGCCAAGGAAAAGCAAAACTTCAGATTTACACGTTTTACATAAATCACCTATTTTTATTCAAAATAAAGGCGTCTACTAGGTGTCTACTCTCGAGCATATGAAACATCTTTGGTCCAGTACCTGGATTCGTTTGGCCAACCAGAATCAAGATAACAGCCAACAGCATCGTCTTTTTTGGTCCTTAGGCCAATCAGACTCAGTATTGTCTTTTTCGGTCCATGGGCCAAACAGAATCACGAGTTCTTAACGTCATGTTTGCGCCCGTGAAAAGCATTGCTGAAAGGGAAGAACGCAAAGTGTCTGTCAAAGAAAAAATGGTGATGATAATTATTATTCTGTTCACCCGTGAGAACGAAACTGCATGTTATGAGAGATTTTTTGCAGTCTCCCTTTCGAAATTCCACTTCTAGACCTTTGCCCTTCTAAGTTAGCCTTCCTACTACTGGATTTGAGAGTCTTGTATGTAAAAAAATCTTACTGCCTCTACTTTTGAGCGTATTAGTAATTTTGCTGTGCTCTTGTTTAGGGCTGTGCAATATGGACGAAATAATCACATTGCGATTTTTATAAGGAATATTGCAATTGCGATTTTATTTGCGATTTTGGATTTTTTTTACTTTTTCAAGCATGTAACATTCTAAATGTACTCAGTGCACCAGAAGTGCATAACAAAACATTCCACAATGGAATAACATAGTATTAACAGTTATACAACTTTAAATACATTTCTTTAAAACAGACAACATAAAATAAATTCTGTTTAACTGACCTAAATTCCAAAAATAAACTTTAAAATTGTATTTCACTGCACACATTTCGCTGCTCATATACGGCTCCATCGTTCTGCTGGACCACAAATCTGTGGTCGTGGCGTAGTATTTTACTTGCTTAAGTTCGCATTTAACGCCTGCCTTACATTTCTCATACATTTCTGGAATAACAACTCGTGTGAAATGAGTGCGCGAGGGTAGCTGGTATCTTTTGTCGAGTGTTTGTATTAATCTTCGGAAACTGTCTATACTGACGATGTACGCAGGCATCATGTCTTTGCAAATGTGATAGGTGATCGCTTTGGTAATTTCTTTGTGGGGTTTTGATCCTTTCTCATAAGGCGTTAATGCTTCAACGATGGATACTTGTTCAGCCTGGCTTTGATGTGTGCTTTTGTTAGGTTCGACGGACTTTGTTGACATGCATTGATCATATAGTTTTTTATGCCGCTGTTTTAAGTGTTGGAACAGGTTTGTTGTATTGCCCCGTTTCGTTGCAATAATCATTTCACAGATCTTGCAGATTACCTTGCTCTCTGACGCATCTTCTCTCCTAAATCCAAAATACTCCCATACGACTGATGTTGAATTTCTTTTTGGCAGCAAATAATTTTTATTCTGACCTGCATCCATATTTTATATCGATTCCTCCCGTTCGCCTATTCTGTTCTTGTCCCTCTCAGTTTTTTTCGTATTTTGCGCAGTTCGCAGAGTGAGCTCTGATTGGTTAACATCTTAAACATGTGCACAACACCATTTTAGTATTCTGAGTTATAAATGAATTAATAAAATCGCAGCTTTGTGTGATTTAGAAATCGCATGTGCTCAAATCGCAATTTTTGGGCGATTACGATTAATTGCACAGCCCTACTCTTGTTGTTTATTGGCGCACTAACGTTACTGGTTCACAATTTATAAATGTAAGGTAACTAGAGATAATGTAATGTTGCCGGGTCTCAATAGCTTACGTAGGATGATCGTGCCTTGTCACAAATTTAGTGTTATGCTTGTAAACGATGACTACCAAACCACAATAAATGTTTTATGGTCAAAAGTTGCTGATTCCTTAGTTCATACACGTAGACTAATGTTATTGGTATCTATAGTTACTATGATGGGCACTATACCCATATCAAGTGTAAGTTATTTATTGCACCTATTACACAAAGCACAATGCCTGGTCGCAATTGTTTTTGCGAAAAAAATTACATTTACATTTACATTTAGGCATTTGGCAGACGCTTTTATTCAAAGCGACTTACATTGCTTTACCCTATACATTTTACATAGGTATTTGCAATCCCCTGGGATCGAACCCACAACCTTGCGTTGTTAACGCAATGCTCTTACCACTGAGCTACAGAAAATTATATGCGTTGGTTAGTAAACACATTCACGTATTACTGCAATTGTTTTATGTAGCCAACTTTAGCAACATTGCTGCTATGTAGCTAGCACGTTATGCGCTAACTGCTAACAACCAGCTGCTACATCAGAATCTAGTTTCAGCTATTAGTATAGCCCAGTAGTATGCCCCGCGGTAGCCAAAAGAGTGCTTTAGTACATGTACAGTTTATGAAGTGACATGATGTAACAGCGGTTTCTGCCTAGTCAACAAATTCACATATATTGCGCTGCCCACTTGGAAGCTTATACAGTGACAGTATTTATAACTTTCATAACAGACAATTGGGCTTCTCAACCACATGGTGGAACCATACACCAAAACGGCTCGTTGTTGCTTTAAACCCTTTTAAAGGACTCATCGGATGAAAAACAGACTTTTTCTGCATTTATGTGCTATAATCTGGTCCCCAAAGCATCTACCAATTTACAAAACATGAAAAACAAGGTCCGAGTAAGTTTGTTTTGGGTGTGCCTCTCCCTGCAACATGTGAGAAATCAAGCCATTCATATTTCGCTCCTGATGTGACGTAGAGGGAGGCTCTTATTATAATGTTTCTTCCCCTTAATCTACACAATTCCACCCACGTTGCTGCCGCCATTGTTGTTTTCTCAAGTGACAGCTGTGTACATGATACCATGGCTACAGTTTGTGGAAAACATGCAAAATGTAATGTAGTCGCTGCACAGGTCCCAACATCAGAAGAGACAGGAGTGGATTTATTTTATTTGTGAAAATTCATCACAAACCATAAGTAAAAACCTGCTTGTTTGCGCGAATCACTTCAAGCAGGAGTGCTTTATCAACCTGGGACAGTACAAGCAGGATTAGCTTCAAAGTTGCTCCTCAAGAGGGATCGAGACCAACTGAACGAGACAAAGCTGCCGATGTAAGTAATATCTATCAACAGTCTGAATTGACGTTAATGTACCATATTTAGGAGTATAACGTAAGCATATGATAGCAAATAGAGCTAAGTCAGTCACAGTCTAAATAGAACATTCAAATGCAGTGTTAAACTTACTGTATATTTATATGTTACTTGGCAAATGGGCTCTTGGAGTTTAGCTGTATGTATGTTGATACATTATGTGCGCTAATGTGTTTACAAAACCCTTTTTTGCCTTGTCATAAACAGCTATGCTCACAGCAACCCGTTTTGGTGCATGTCTTGGCTGCATATCACAGTTAAAGGCAAGAGGTGATTGTGTATTTACAATAGTTGGGCATAGGCTATGGAATAGTCAAATTCTGTCTATGTGTTTAAAACTAAATTGAAATCTTATTTTCTTACTTTTGTTTTTCAAATCTTGTATGTAAATTATTTACTGATTTCATTAGTTAAGTTTTTTTTCTTATTGTTTTATTTCTACAGCACTATGGTCAACTTCTGTTGTGTTTATCGTTGCTTAATAAATACAATTACAATTACAAATCTAGTATTACAGGGCTAAAAAGAAAACACTGACACTGACTTAAGCCCTGAGAGTTGTGGCCGCAAATGTGATCTCCGGAGGACGCATGCAGCCTTCGAAGACACAGCTAATTGGTCCACGTTTCTTAAAGGGGTCCTTTGACTCGGCTGAAACGAATATTATTGTTTGCTTTAGATGTAATACAATGTGTATATACGATGTAAGTTTAAAAAACGCTGTATTTTCCACATACCGTGCATGTTTGTATGTCCTCTTTGCTCCGCCTTTCTGAAACGCGCTGATATTTTACAAAAGCTCATCGCTCTGAAAAGCGAGGTGTGCTATCATTAGCCAGGTCACTAGTGCGTAGTGATTGGTCGAAAACTGGCTGCGCCGGCGACGGTACAATGAGATTTACAAGACTTGCATATACATTTGGGCGGTCTTAGTCAAATAATACCACAAAGTGAAATACATGCAATGGGGTGTGGTTACACGAGGCGTTTCAGGCAGGTCTGGGTCCACATTCGCTTTTAGATAGAATGCATCTTTTGTTCCAACACTTACATTTTAGCAATTTTACGTGTCTAATACATGCTTATATACATAGCTTTCCTGTAGCTCAGTGGTAAGAGCATTGCGTTAACATCCCCGATCCAATAGGATTGCACATACCTATGTATAAATGTATAGGATCATTTATGTCGCTTTGGATAAAAGCGTCTGCCAAATGCATAAATGTATAAAAAAGGGCAACTTATAGCACACCAAAGACACAGAAAAACACGTATTTCCGCCATATGACCCCTTTAAAGTACATTCTAAAATGCTGTAACGATTGAGGTTTGATATTTTAAGACCGCATTTCCCCTTTTTTTGTTTGATTTTTCTTTAGAGCCTGTTCCTTTTATTAACCCCAGTAATAATAATGGTGTTCATATGCATTTCATCTTTTAAAGTTTATTTTGAATGTTGCACTATGGCAGCTATATGTTCACGGAAATAAAGAAATGAAAATCAAATATATTTTATCATATATTATACAGTTATTTTAGGCACTCTTTAAATAAAAAAAAATAAAAAATATTGGCTGTAATGTCTCAGAATGTCGGACTGAGACAAAAGTTTTTTTTCAGCCTACTACGAAGACATTTATTCAAGAAGTTGATTATAAATTGAAAACAAATAGGCTTACTAGGCACATTTATTCAAGTTTATTATAAATTGAAAACAAATAGGCTTACTAGAGACATTTTATGTCAGAGCGGGATCTGAGCGGGATTTGGTTTACCGGTGAGCGTGAGTGTAATGTGAGCAGAGCCCTTGCTTGGTCTGTGAGTGCTTGAGCGAAGCGCACAGTCAAGCCCCATTCAGACAGCCAGAGACTTTGTTGCTGTCTGTAGCTTGTCTCTAGCTATGAGATCGTTTGAAGGCGTTCCTAGCTTTGCCTGTCCTAGTAACAGTTTAAACTAACCAGTAACTGACGAGAGTTTGATGATGTGAGCTCAACTGCTTTACTCCTATTGATTGTCGCTCGCGAAAGTGGCTCATCATTTGCTTAAAGTTGAACAAATCTCAACTTTTGTCGGTTCACTCTCCATTGAAATGAATGAGATGGCGTCGCTTTGTCGCTGCTAATCTCTGGATTTCTGAATAGGGCTTCACTTGCTCTGGTGTGAGAGGAGCGTGGCCGCGTGCACTTCCCCCTGTTCCTTGTTCATTCTCTTCTGATGAGCTCCATGAGTGTGCGCGAGCCCTTGGCCTCTCCTATTTAACTGTCACTTGCATTTAAAATCGAAGAAGCGTTCATAATACAGCAACACAATTTTAGAGAAAGGGCAAACGGCATATAGCCGCTCTTTAATGTAAATGTACTGTATTGTGATTTTGTCCGGTGATGTTGCGTTTGTAAATCAGGATTTTAGCAGCCTGTGGAAATGTAAAATAACCACATAGACAGCCCAATTTTAACCCAACTGGCTTAGTTGTTAACCCAATAAACATCAGGATTAACCCAACGTTTTTAGAGTGTAGGTCGCCCGTCACTGACGATTTTCAATATGCATTTTATAATTTATATAATTTTATAAATTTAAAATGCAGAATGATTTAAAGAATAAAGAAACGGTTTTATTTGTTGATTTGATTCAACTCCTCTAAGGGCACTACTCTGCCAAACCAAAATGTTAAGCTATTCATATTGTCCACTGTCAGAGTTGATATCTTGTGTTCAAATTTTGAAATGACTTTGATTTTTGTTTTAAAGGGGACCATCAGAAGAAGAAAAAGAAGATGCAGTAGGAAGGAATACTGCATTCCACTATTGCCAGTGCAAGCTGTGCAAAACAGGAAAACATAGGGAAAGATGTATTTTATAAAAAGTTATTTGAATGGCACCAAATAAAGGGCACTGAATGTGGTGCAATATTTTTTACAAAAAATATTACATTTTAAATGTTCCATATAACTAGTGTTTTTTTTTTTTTTTACGTTTCTGTAATATCCAATAATGCTGAGTAATTCAATAGTTAATGGCCAGTTAGTGAGCCTTTTTTAAATTTTCTCAGATTTTTCATAATATGACTTCTACGAATATGTGTGACAATAGGAAAGACTGTTTGTTTGTGTGAGGAAAGTCCACAATATTAAATAAGAATTCATATATTGTTAAAAGTTTATCAGTGTAATTATTTTTATTTGAATGGGTTCTGTGAGCGGTTTTATTTGTTGATTGAATTCATTGGTGAATGTTCACATCTTAGGGATACTTGAATGACGGAGTTTAACCTGTGTGAACTCGAATAATCTTGCATATGAAGCCCTTAATGTGATTTTCTGGCTTTGATAAGAATTTTATGGTGGAGGCTTTTGAGTTCATTGGAGAGATCAGTATATCTATCATACATTAACAAATGCTTGGTCAAATATGCAATAGAATTTTCTAGGATTTTTCACAAGGAATTTGTTGTGTTTTTATATTTAAATAGTTACTGTAAATTTCTCCATATTTAACGCAATCACAGTTTTTTTTCTAGTGTAACAGTAGCCTAATCTCTGTCCTCAGTACTGTATAACACAAATTTAATTTAATTCCAGAGATGTTCTTTGCATTCATTATAACAGTATTCCCATTTGAGCCTTTTCAGTCCAATTATATAGATTCTGCAAATGTTTTATTACAAGATTTATTTTCTTGTTTCCTCTAAAATGTATTACCTTTAAAAGCCTAATTTGTTTGATCACCTGACAACTTTTCAAATGGCAGTAATAATAAAATAAAATTGCTGAAGTACTGGTTCACTGCGACAGTTGCTTGTTACTTTCTACTTATAGACTCTCCTTTAATCAGATTTGCTTTAAGTCTATCACTTTCTGAATTCTTTTAGGACCTCACCTCATTATCGTTTTCTGTTTCTGGTGAGAGTTGAGTACATGATATACTAATATGCATGATATATTAACCTTTGGGTAATGGGTTGAATAAATGCTTCAACTACAATGTTACATATTTGTCATTTTTCAAACAAGCAAGGCAACTTGTAGCTGCACCAACTGCTGCTGTTGAGAAAAGCATTGGATATTATGGATTTTTCTGTCCATCATCTGTAAGTCTTGTCACAGTCAGTTTTGGATTTCTCAATTAGGCCCCAAAATATTTACATTTACATTTAGGAATTTGGCAGACGCTTTTATCCAAAGCGACTTACATTGCTTTATCCTATACATTTTACATAGTTATTTGAAATCCCCTGGGATCGAACCCACAACCTTGCGCTGTTAACGCAATGCTCTTACCACTGAGCTACAGGAAAGCTAAAAAAACAAAAACATGTATTTCAGTGAAATCTTCCACTAAAAGCTTTACTGATTTTCTGTAACGCTGCTTTTAAAACATTTGCATTGTGAGAAGCACTAAAGGTATACTTGGAATAAAATACACTGCTAAAAATAATAGAATAATGAAAGATCTTTCATCTCTGTTAAAAATAAAATGGAATGAACAGCTTTGAAAACTGGCTGATAATGGTATTTACTGTGGTTGTCAGAGGCGATTTCTTTTGGCTGTTTCAGAAGTAAGTGGATTAGTTGTTCAATCTTAAGGGAGTCTGAAATAGCCACAGTATCTTATTCACTGCTAGCCTTTGCAAGTGATACATTTGCAGTGAAAGAGAAAAGTAGTACTGTCTCTCTTCTTCATGGAAAAACCAATGATATGCAACATTTGCCTTTGTAATAATCAAGAAAATGTTTAAAAGGCAAGTCAACAAATCAGTCTTGGATGGAGTAAACAGAAAAGAAGTTAAAATAAATTTTCTTAACCTGTGGTTGGGTGAGTAATCTCAGCTCTTTCAGACAATAACTTGTTTCTTAGGAATATATCATGGAATACTGTGGACACTGTGTAACACAATTTTAAAACTTTATTAAACATTACACAGTTGGTAGTATACAGTCTAAAAAGTATAGTCTAAAAGTATTTGCAAATGTATTACGTATTCTTGATTTGGTAACCTTCCAATTTCACAAAAATCTGGGGCTCTATCATAAAAACATTATCATGTAAGGTTATGCCATGTTTCTCTGAAATGCATGCTTTTTGCTCTGTTATGCTTTTTTTGGTGCTGAACAGGTTTTGATATGGAGGGGGGAATATCATGGATTTTGGTAAGAAATATAATGCCACAAGACAGTTACAGCCTTAGTGTGAATAATTTGTTTACAAATAATCAATTAATAGCAACCAGAACAATGTTGTATCTGTGGTGAGTGTCTTCATATATAAAATACAATTGCCTTTTTAAAGTGACAAGTTCCAGAGCTCCCGGATCAAAATACACAGTATTTGGAGAAGCTCTACGTTTTATTATTCCTTGCCATATTCAGTGCTCTATGGGATGTGGTGGGCCGGCATGCAAATATGAGGATCCATCACATTGGAGTGAAGAAAATCAAGCCATCAAGGGAATCTATTCATCTTGGTAAACAACAGCACTTATCTGTTTACTTAAGATAAGCATTTTGATTAGAAAGTTAAATTAGCACCCTTAGGGGCATTCTAATCCCCTGGTAAACAGAATCCTGGGTTATCTGTTTCACATTTCATTCATACTGCTTATAATTTACCTGGGGTTAAGAGATAACCCTTGGTATTCATAACCTGATGCTTCACACTTTACATCCCTAAATCCTAGGTTAACGTTCGTATTTGCGGTGTCAACAGTCATGACTGGATAAATTCAGCAGTGTCAAACTGACTGAATTAAAACAGCATGTTGTTGCTTTAAATAACTGACAACCTTACTGTTCTGCAACTTGCACATCCATTTTTGCGGTTTTAAGATTCCTTAGATGTTTATTACTCAAATTCAGTCGACTTTAGTCACCATTTGACATGATTATGTACTGTTAACAGCTGAAACGATTATTTACACAGCACGTGGAGTTTTTGTGATTATACACAGCTTGTGGTATAAGCTATTTTTTGATTAGCTGTTTGTTGCTTGTTAAGCGTCTGGTAGGGTCATTTACCCTGGGTAAAGTGTGCTTCTAAATTACCCGGTGTTTAAAGCGGTTTATAAAGACATAACAGAATGACAACAAAATATAACCATAAGAGATCAACAAATTTAATAACAAAAAAATTGTGATCGCTGTATGCTTCATTTCATGTGAGTTTTTTTTTCTATGGGTTTTTCCATATTATTATAAATCCATGTTTCCTGATACACTGTAGTTTGCTTTTTTGCCAAACATTTTTGTAAAATAAATATATCAAAATAGTATTGCTTTGTCAGTCTTGTTCCATACACCTTATATATGATGGTTTAATGTAACTTCAGGGGCATTAAAAGGAAATATTGTACAAATATGCCCCACTCATCCCTTTTTGCCATACTGTACCCTGAGGGTTCCCAGCACCATTAGGTGTATTTGTTCATTTATTTTCCAGCTAGTCATCGAGTCATCAAACAGAACTGCAAAAATTTGGGCTGACGTCAAGCATGTTTTCACAAAACTTCTTCATCTGCCCTAAACTGTTTCACTGTGTTTCACTTAATGTTGCTGTGTCGGGCTGATGAGGATGCCTAAACAGCAATTTTCTGATATTGCTCTATTTCTGAGTAACAGTTATAACAGGGAAATTGAAACACAAATGGTTTGCAGAGATCTTTTTGCAAGGAAAAAAGCACACTTCAGGTTCTCAGTTCAAAAGATTGCTTTCCAACAAAATTGATATCCACTCATTGTTTCTCTCTCTTTCTTTCTAGGATCACTGAAAATCTGCTTGCTATGGCACGCCCTTCCACAGAAATAATAAAAAAATATAATGTAATAGATCAGTTTTTGAGGTAATGTTCTCAACTAAAAGTGCCTCATACAAACAAATTCTTGAATTTGTTTGTGTTATTGTTTGGTGTTATTGTTTTGTTATGCCATGTTGCTTTGTGTTAAGACGTGGCTTGAAGACCATTATTAACCTCCAACATCCTGGAGAACACGCCAGCTGTGGCAACCCGCTAGAGCCAGAGAGTGGCTTTACTTACCAACCGGAGACTTTTATGGAAGCTGGCAGTGAGTATCACTTTGTTATTGGTTCTGCCAAACAGACGGATTACTTTATCAATAAGCTTAAGTTTTATTTGTGATGGTGAAGTAGGATATAATACAATATAAACTGTTCTATATATGCTAAATAATTTTGTTGTCATGGTAAAAAAAATGCATTTAGCCGATATTGCTGAGTTGTAACTGCTGTTCGTCTTTGGGTTACAAAGTGTTCTTGTGTTTTAGTTTATTTTTACAACTTTAGATGGAATGACTATGGAGTGGCCTCCCTCTTGACAATATTAGATATGGTGAAAGTTATGTCTTTTGCCATCCAGGAAGGTAAAATGGCTGTTCACTGTCATGCAGGGCTCGGAAGAACAGGTACAGTTCTGTTTCCTTTTACATACAGTATGTGCTTTGTTGCTACATCAGTAGCTGACTATATTAGAACACCCCAAGTGTTCCCTTAGATTTCTGCTCTTACATTTTCCTGATTGCTTAACTGGCTATTAAAATAAGTTTGTCACTGACATTGTTTCTTGTGATAAATCATATATTTTTAGATAAACGGACAAGAGCGGCAAAATACGTTGTATCAGTATGAGTTCAAAGTGAATGTTGAGTCCTCATGAGTTAAATTTAGGTTGCAGCTCATCAAGTTTTGTGTTCTCTGATAAGACACATCGAATTTAATCGATGGGCATATTTTCTGATAAAATTGTCAGATGGGGGTATTATAGCCCAAATTGTGATGGTCTTTCAGAAATATATTTTGTCCAAGATGTCATTGATATTAGGCTGTTTTGATGGTGGGGAGAAGTGAATGACATGTTTCTCTTTTGAGTTATTGGTGATGGCATATGAATCACTCTATTTTTATCTGCTAATTGATCAAATTGATCAAATTAATTGACTGTTAGCTCTCCAGTGTACCTGTTGTCACTTTTATTTGCTATATGCAAGTGAAAATGATTCACTATCACTTATGCTTCCTTGGTATATTGCTGTGCTGATTATAAGTTTTCCCTTATTTTTTTAGCAGTACATACAGTATATATTAGACCGGGTGACTACAGTTGTTTCAATTATTATATAGGTTAAATGGGGTTTCATAGGTATATGAAAACTTCATCATTATTCACTCTGCAGCTTAAATATACAAATGTACTTACAGGGGGTCATCATCCCTACTTGGCATGTGGTAGTCATTTTGGTTAAAATCAGTATTAATTGATTTTTCAAAAATCAATGACAAAAAATTTCTGTAAACTGAAAGTGTTCCGTTTTTACAGTTTGATGAAGATATTAATTAGGAACGTAATGCCATATGCCATCATCCTATACCACTGGATATTTCTTATATTTGGGCAATTCCATCATTATGGACGTGACACACTGCGTTATGTATGTGATATAAAAATGCTCAGAGAATCTATTTGTTACAGATATATAGAACCATCTGTTTATGTTTTACTAAACTCTTGTTGATAGTCTAACTATCAGGAACATGCCATTCTATGAATACAATTTTCTATTTTAAAAAAGGGAAATTAACATGCAAATGTGACAAAAAAGGACACAGTTTTTTGGAGACGTCAAACTTTTTAGGATTTTTGTGAATTAAAATGCACAAACCTGAAGCAATAATACTCAACAAATGAAGAAGGGCTGCCTCTTTGTAGAATATCAAATAGTTACTTTATTTTTCATGTGTCCATTTATGAGGAATATGTAGCGTTATGGATGTGACAATCCGAAAAATATCATTTACCCGACTTTGAAAAATCATGCACTAAAAATAAATGCTTTTAAAACTTTGAGAGATCACATTGGTATTTGAACCACCAAAATGTTGATATCTTTGCTGTTGGCATAGTAAAAACCCTTAATTTTTTTAATGGTAAGTTTGAAATTTTAACGGAATTGCCCAATTTCTTTAGTTTATATTTTCATGGTTTTTTAATGTGCCAATTTAGCCGGTAGATACGTGAAATTTTCCTTTATACTTTACCTTTTACTTTGAAATTTTCAAACAGAAACCTGCATCTTACCAGGTTCTCGATTCGAATTCGAATCGATAGTTTAGCGCTGGGAAAGCAGACAAGGGCGATTTGCTTTTCGAATATCCAGCGTGTTTTGGTGAACGGCGTGTGCTACAGTCTGCTTTGCCGATTGCAAAACGTGACCGGGAAACAGTTTGCCAGAACATTACGGTGGACGCTAGGTGTCACTGCGCTGCAACGGAAGAAAACACGTGCAAACAGTAAAAAACACCAGCAAATTCAGAAAACATCTTCATTAGTGTGGCGACACATGCCCTTCAAATGCTCGCAACACAAAAAACGCAGAAACGCGCTGCAAGTGGCACAAACAACAACAGAAGTGTTTCTGGGGGACTCAAAAAACTAATGCACTATGGCTGGGACGACACGCTTCATTTCACTGTTACCATATTCGTAGGTGGAGTTATCAACTTATATTGGGGTTCTATTTTCTTTGTTGTTGATCATGTTAAATGTACTTTCAGGAGCAAAGACCACGCCACTCCGGTAATTGTAGGGATGAGGGGGAAGGGGTAGGATGAAGGAGAGGTCGTCGGTTGAGTAAGACTCAGAGTGGGGTGCTGTCTCTGGTACATACAGCCTAGCGATGAGGACCCTCCGATCAGACCTAGAGGAGAGGGAAAAAGTGGATGAAAAAGGGGGAGGGAAGGAAGGGTTGAGATAACGAGATGAACCGTGCTAAAGGGTAGTCCCTTATCCTCACCCTAACTATTGTGGGGAGGGGGTGCATAATCTGGCAGGGAGTGTGTTTTCGCCACAACACCTGTATAAGTAAGATCGGGCGAGAGGTGATTGGATGCCGTGGTAGAGAGAGGAGTGGTTTTTGTTCCGGACCTATGTTAATTGATTAACATCCATTTATAATTGATTAAACAATATGAAACTTTTTCATCCTTCTGCGCGATTGACACTTGTGAAAGCATGTCGGGCAGCTAACACTACGTTTCATAGTTTCGTTTGTTAAATTGTTTAAATCTACCGGCTAGAATAGAAAAAAACTAAAAATCATAAAACTGTGTTTAAACCCACATGGAGCAAACGCATAAAACAGAACGTATAAAAAACAGACAAAACTGAATGTTTATCGACAGTCTGTGGTATATGGTTATTTTATCTTATTTGTATTTAGTTTACATGTTCTTGATAAGAAAACAAACGTAAATGCCTATTTTACTCTGGAAAGTCTGTTCAGCCTGTTACAATAAAGGTGACAGCGGAGAAGACTAGCTGTTCTGTTTTTATCATTTATAATCTTGATAATAATGTGAAGATGTGTCGTGTGGGTTTCAACTTGTGTGCTTTTTTCACATTTGTGCAGCGATATTAATTTAAAATTTTAGGTAAACCTAAAATAATAAAAAAGAATGTCTGCCTCTTACAACTTTTACATTTGTTTTTACGATAATAGCTTAATACTTACACACATATGTAAAGTATTTTAGTTATATAATAAAATATCAATACAAATAAAATGAACTGTGAAGGCATTCATTAACTCGAATGTAATACAATAACAAAAAATAAAATAACTTATTTTTGTGAAACAAATTGTAGTATTAAAGATAATTTAAAATAGTAAAATAATCTTTCACAATAGGCTATATGTAAACTTTCCGTTGTTTTTCTGACTCGTGATGCTGTGCAGTTGGGTGGTTTTCCCTCTCTACTTCTAGCGAAGTGATACACTGTTCACAGTGCCCTTCGAACTGAACATGTTTTCTCACTTCGGATTGGAATCTCACTCGTGGAAATAACAGCGTCCCATGGAAAAGTAACAGAAGGTTTTTCTGGGAGACACAAAATTCTAGAATTATTAATGTATGATTAGTATAGTAAACGTGTCTTATCCCCAGTAAAACTGTCACTTGTCAGATACCTACACATACTGTATGTGTTGGTGAAAACAGATTTTGTTCTTTTTTTATTAATTCAGTGGAATTAATAATATGGGTGTTCATGTAAAGTTTCTAATTGACAGCGCAGATTCAATTAAATTCATTAATTAATGTAAAAATGGCGGGAAATCTCCCATGGTTTATATCCTATGGTTGCCAAGTTTTGCAAGGCTCACAATTTAAATGAGACTTACTTATTTTAATCTTGTTCTAGGTGTGTTGCTGGCCTGTTTCTTGCTGTTTACCACACGGATGACAGCAGATCAAGCAATTTTATTGGTCCGATCAAAACGACCAAACTCAATCCAGACTAGAAGACAGCTACAGTGTGTTAGGCAATTTGCTCAGTTGCTCGTTCCGCTGAGAAATGTGTTTGCTAGTGCTGAGCCGAGAGCTCCCCCTGTAACACTTTCACAATATTTGATCCGCCAGAAACACCTGTTGCATGGATATGAGGCTCGGCGATTAAGATTTGTGCCAAAGCTCATCCCCCTCGTCTGCAAACTTCTACTGGACATTGCAGAGAATCGTCAAGTTATTGAGGAGGATATCGTTGAGGTTCCTGATATGATACCTCTGGTTGAGAAACATTGTAACGAAACTGCAGTATATCCATTTAACAGACAGATATTGGAAAATGGCATCACTTTGATCAGGCCCCGTCTTCCTGGTCAACCCAGAGTCAATGCAGACAACTCGCAACCACTTCACTATGTCCGTAAGAGCCTTAGCTACAGCGAGTCTGACCTGCGTAGGTTAGCTTCATCTTTAAATCTGTCGGATAATCCTCTCAGTGTTTTAGCCAGCATTCACTCATGTAACATCAGCAATCAGTTGGCAGCTTTCAGTAGTTTCTCCCACAACTATGTCACCATTTCTCTGGGGACAGGTAAGAACAGCCCAGGCTACAGTTCAACTAGCAATATATGGGAGCTGAAAACACTAATGGACCAGAAGGAGGGATCTACATTGCTCAAAAGAAAGAAACATTCTGTTCTGCAGCGAAGCCATTCTCTAGGTGTATCAGATCAGAAAAACTCTACAACCATCAACAAAATACTGTCGTTCTGGAGGAAAGACCCCGACCATGATGGGACAAAACAAGCAGAGGTGCCTTTCATTACCGTACAGTCAGAGTTGTCTCTGGACTCACGACATCTTCTGGTGGCTCAGTCCCTTGCGGTAGACCTTGAGCATGATGGAGAAAAAGAACAAATTCAGAAGGTGACTGCTTGGCAGGTAAGTGCATTGATGATCGTCTCAAAGAGGTAGCCTACTAAAGGGAGGGGGTGAGAAGCAGAAGTGTCTTAAGTAGGTGGTCACATTCCACTCTCATTGTATACAAAAAAAATATTTGTTTAACAAATATTGAAGTTCAGGAAAAAAAAATGGCAATAAATCAATAGAGGTTTGCAAGGGTAATTAAATAATCAAAGATTTTATATTTGTGGGTTAACTATTCCTTAAAGATCTTGAAGGGTGTTGAATTGGGTCCTTTCATCTTTGTATGAGTTATGGTCCGATCTGGCAGAGCTACATTATTTTGAGTTGCTGACATTTCATATCATTCAGGAAATGTTCATCAAATAACTAAGCTACAACAATATTAGTATTATGACTAAAATTATTACAGCAATTTAGATGCAGAGTCAATATAAATCTGTGTGTTTTCCTTTCTGCAGACAGATCTTAATTACCAGGGTGCATGGGAACGGCTGTGTTTGGAAAAAGACCCTTTTATTCTATCTGGGATTTTGTGGTCCTGGCTAGAGCAGCTCAAAGAGCCAATCATCTCAGATCATGATGTCTTCATAGAGGAGAGTATTAAAGACCCAGAAACTGTCCTCAATAGCCTAGATAGGGTAAGATGAATACCACCTTTTCCAATATTAAAATCAACTTTAATCCATAATTTATTTTAAAGTAAGGGTGACTTTTATTCCTAATACTATCTACATACCTCTTACCTACCAACAAACACTTCATCATACCGAGAAACACTCGGTCAAGCCGAGAAATGCACCTCTGCCAGATTATGCACCTCCTTCGAAAACACGCAGTACGATTGGCTAATTCTAACCCCTCCCCACACCTAGCCCTAACCCTGAATAATCGGTCAGGGGTGCATTTCTCGCGTTACACCTGTCGTGTTTACATCCTGTCATGAACACCTTTTTTTGTGTTATGTTGTGTAGCCTACATTTAGTGCAGCTACTGTCTTACTGAAATAGTTCTGATAATCATAATGTGAGCCCAATATTGTCTAAAAATGTGTCAATTATCTCATTCCCCACCAGCCTTTTTAAAAAAACGTTGCCAGCCTACGCCAGCGTTTTTTAACATTTTCACCCAAATCTAATGGCTCACAGTAAATTGTCCGTGAAGAATATATGGACAAACAACATGTCAAATGAAAGAACAGAGTCTCCGCTTTTAAACAAAAGAAACAGTATTCTTCTATCTTCATTTGTTCGTTTTTTATCACTCCGTAGATGTGGGTAGGTTTCTTCAAAAATGCATCACTTTGATTAAACAGCTGAGAGAACTAAAGTTTTTTGTCAAAGATTCCACCCAGTTTACACTCAGAACAATCATTAAAAACCGCTAAAACATATACTTTCTATGTTCTGGGATCCTGTACTTTTTCATAAAAGGTGTGTAATAGCGCCACCTGCTATACACCAGTACAAACACTGATTGCCGTAATAACTCGTCTTTGGCATGGAACCGTTTTTTTTAAATGACGAGATAACTCGTCAATGCCGGTGAAAGATTTTATGCAGAGTGTCTATCGATGATTTTATTACTTGGATTCATGAGAAAGGATGTGGATAGATTTTTTTTATAAGCCGTAATGTTCCATCACTCATTCACTTTAGCATTCGGCTAACGCATATACCTATATTTTTTTGCTGAGTATTTACTTGTTCATGGGTCCAGTTCACTTGCATAAGTATAAAACTGTGTCAATCATTGTAGAGTGTCAGTCATCTGTGCTCTGTTAATTCAATTCAAGTTTATTTATATAGCGCTTTTCAAAATGTGTATTGTTTCAAAGCAGCTTTACAGGGGCAAACAGGAAAAACATAAAAGTTAAAACACTGCACAGTGCATGGTATTTATACAACGAGTAAGATCATTCTAATAAATAATATCTAATTTCTAAATAAATGAATGAATGCAGTCTCCCGGTGAGCAGGCCAACACTCCCCTGCTGTGGCAAGGAACCCAAACTCCAATGATTGATTAATGGAGAAAAAAACCTCGGGAGAAACCAGGCTCAACCAGGAGGGCCAGATCCCCTCTGACGTGTCATAGCTGCACTCAGACTGCTGACATGTGGTTTTGGTTTAGCATTTAATACCAAATATTGTAACTTCAGCATTAATAAGACAAATAGTCCGTCTTTGCTCTTGGTTGGGGGTGTATTGGTCTGAACTGGGATGGTCCGATGGTCATATTTCTCTTGGCTGGTGGTGGAATTGCCTTAGATGGAGCTGGGATGGTCAGTCAGTCTGCAGCTGTAGCTGGCGTAATCTCAAATAGGGGATGGGCATCTGTCAACTATTTAGCTCTGGGCCTGTTCGCTCACATAAGTGTCATTACCATTATAACACAAATCTATGCCGTTTTTGTTACCTTATAGTATTTCTGTGTAACTTATAAGCCTTTGGGGCTAAAATGTAGTTGTGATAATAGGCATTTCGTTTCCGACATGTTGTCTATGCAGAAAGATCAATCACAACAGACTGACCAATTGGAGCACAGTGGGCTCAGGGAAGGGAGGTGTTTAGATAGACTGAAACTTCAAAATGCTTCAAACAAATCATTTTGGGATCTTTGAGAAATAAGGTGATATTAAATGCATATTTTGAGAAAATGGCAGCGTTTTTTGACCTTGGATGAATATAAGCAGATGGTGGGGACTCCAAAACAAAATAAGAACACTTATAAATGCCTTGTCACTCGCTCTTTGAACCGTCCAGCTGAAGAAAGTCATATACACCTAGACAGGCATGAGGATGAATAAATCATGGATTTTTTTTGCTTTATTGCTGTCAGGCTTCAAGAGAAACATTGATGTGTATTCTGGATTGTTTTGCCTGTTTACTCACAATACCTGAGGAAGTCGAGAATGCCTTTCTAGATCGTGCAACCAAAGCTCTCACAAAGGTACTGTATCTTATTATTCTGTAAGTGTGCTTCAATTTATACAACTTTATTCATAAATTATTTTTATTTACCAACAAAATTATTTTCAGATGCAAAACCCAGATGGTGGAAATAGTATCCAGAAAAATGTTTTGAGGCTTGTTCTGCATCATATGAAGTCAACTGCCTCAAAGGGTGAAATGAGGTGTCACACAATGGATAACTAAGGTCCTATCTACAAATTCATTTTAAAAGCACTGGTTTTTACTCAGGTTCTCCTTTTAGATGATAAATCCAGAAAAAAAAAAAATATATTGTTCTTTTGTTGGAAAATATAATAAACTGTAAATGTCTTACATTGTAAATTATGTTAGGATAACAAATAATTTACCAAACCAGTAATAATTTCTTCACCCTGAGGGTTCTATAAATCCAAATCACTCAACTGGTTTTATCTGGTTATTGTTTTGAAATTGTACAAAATCAAAAAAATATTTTGGAACGACAGTAAGGTGATAAATGGTGATAAATGATAACAGATTTTTTTATGGTGAACAATTCCTTTAGATCAGCGGTTCTCAACCCTGGTCCTCGCGCCCCCCCCCTCCCCTCTGCACATTTTGTATGCTTCTCCTACCGCTTTGGAGGTTTGTTCAATACGCCCGTAAGACCCTGCGAAGTCAACATCACTAGATATTCTGGCATAATTCCAGTTCGAAATGGGCATAATGTTGCGCAAATCTCAAGATTACGGTTAAATAACCCTTCAATCTTCCGTAGTAGGTTCTGTCTGTGTGAAGACGCTGCAGGCAGTAATGTTGCGCAAATTTGTATTCTTAAATTAACGTCAGCCGATTTCCTCTGTGCAGGGATTAGAGAGCAATGAGCACAGTTCAGGGAACACGTCAATCGGAACGCGGTTCATTCATTGAGCTTTCTTCTAATGAGCTAGAGATTTAAATCAGGTGTGTTAAACAAGAGAGATACAAAAAACATGCAGAGCGGGGGGGGGGGGGTTGGGCGTGAGGACCAGGGTTGAGAACCGCTGCTTTAGATTATCTTATTTTCCATTTACTTGTATGCCTAAAAGTAAAGACAAAGAATAGAAAGACATTCTAATTTGTTCGTGTAACACCATTGTGATTTTTTTTTCACACATCTCTCTTACATGCTCAAAAAACAAATGTATATGCCTTCAGAACGTCATTGCCATCCACTGAATCCACAGAGGCCACTATACTTGCATAATCACAGGCAACATTTGTGAACCCTCTGTGAAAAATAAAAAACAGTTTACAGAACAGTGGTGCAAACATTCATTTTACAGAATGGGTGACAATGCTGTTACCTGGACCTTGTGTGGGAGCCTCCAAGTAAGTGATACTGGCTCTCAAGGGTTAACCCATGTTGTTTATCATTTCTCCAGGTGAGTACCCGGAGAGACAGGTCACGAGATGCTGTCACCACCCTGAAACTGTCCTGCAAGTCCAGCAGAATTTACAGTGATAGTGATTTTTTTATTTAGAATGTGCAGTGCAGAGCACAACTTGCTTGTTTTCTCCCTGCCTTTAAAGACTTGAGCACAACCAGATTGTGTTAAAAAGGAACTACCAGATAGAGGGATTGCTGGCTGAATGTACATCACAGAACAGTGTTTTAAACTGTTGCCACATACAAGAGCCTTTACTTGTTGTCTTTGTCTGTATGTTGCGTTTTTTTTCCATCTCTGTGATATGTAGCACTTTAAACTGTTGTAGTAAATTTCCTTTTGCGCTTTAATTTTCACTAGAAAATTGTATGTTTGTATGGCCAGCAGTCTTGGGAGTCTTGTGACACCAGGGGCCTCATTTATAGAATGTTGCGTTGAAACTGTCCTAAATTAAATTGTACGATCATTTTGATCGTTCAAAGTGCGTATGTGTAAATCATAGAACGAATGTACACAGAGAAAACGCACTTAATCAATGACATTTATTAGATATCATTACAAGGCGGAAACCTGAAACTGTCGCGAAATTGCACACAGCTAGCGGTTTCGGATCTCAGCCTTTTAATGATGTCTAATAAATGTCATTGATACTGTATATGAAAGAACACCTGTCAACGTCTAAATCCTTTACGAGCGGCAATAATAACTTGTATTTCCAAAACCCTGCAGCACTGTTGACAAGCAAAAGTGCGTATGTCTGCTCAGACCCTGATGTGGCGTTAAGTACTTTTCCACATCAAAGAACGTTTTTATAAAGATGAACGTTGCTGCGGATTTTTGATTACGTACACATTGATAAAACGTGCGTACGCACAGATTTTATCGTAAAATGTGCGTGCGCACGTTTTATCAATGAGGCCCCAGATCTCCGTGTGGATCCCAGAAGTCAGCAGCAGAACTCCACATCGGTATAAGCTGTCGGCGATCATGGATGTCTTCATAGCTTCTCTCCATTTAAAGGCTGCTGATGTAAAAAATAAAAACTAAAAGAATATGAGTATAAGGAGGTTAACCCACTGGCACCACTTTTTGCGGTCATGGCACTGAATGAGCAAACATTATTGTAGTTATTGTAGTACAAAGTCGTATCTATCATCTGTTATGGCCGGCAAATTTTTGAAGCTGGAATAATTAATGTGTGGATTAAGCATGTTTGTTTAATCGGCAAGAGAAAAATAACATGGATGGAACATTAGCAAGGAGGATTGTATGCATCACAGTCAGGTATGATTGAGAAGAATACTAACACTAGTTAAGATAAAAGTTAATTTTCTCGCAACTTTTATGACTTATTAATAGCACTTTGCTGTTATATGTGCCTATCGGGTCCAGTCTCGTCTACGTCTTCCCAGCCGGGTTCGGGTCCAGTTTTTAAAGCGGCCCTGCAATGATGTGTCATGCATTCTGACTTCTTTACAATGTTAAACGTGCCGTCTTCTCATGCTTAACAAGGTCAACTTGTCAAAAAACGAGTTGGGTGTATTATGTAGTTTTTCTGTGCTCGATAGACTCCACCTAGCGATCGTACTGGTTTCGGGTATTTTTTTTTTAAATATAAACTATTTTGTAACAGCTTTTCTTAGAAAAAGCATGAAGCACGCGGCGCGGCCACAGGAGAGCAGGAGAAGGAGCAGATGTCACATTCACTTGTAAGCAGGAGAGAGAGAGAGAGAACATATGTTCGCTAAGTTCAGATGTTTGTTTGTTTACTGCATTTGGGTGACGAATGTTATATAAACTGTGGATATAACGCTGGATTTGGAGATTGTTTGAAACTGATATATGGAGCCGTCCCAGCGCTAAAAGACGCCGGACATGAACCGAATGCAGTGAGGGAAACTGATGTCTGTGTTTTGTTGACAATGGGTGCGCACGTGCTTTGGTTCAGCCTCAAGACTAGATTACTGTAATGCACTTTTAGGTGGTTGCCCTGCAGGTCTATTACAAAAACTGCAACTGGTTTAAAACGCGGCAGCTCGAGTTCTTACACGTACAAAAAAGTATGAGCATATAACCCCGGTTCTGTCAACCTTGCACTGGTTACCTATAAAGCATCGCAATAACTTTAAGATCTTGCGTATTACCTATAAAGCCCTACATGGATGAACTTCTACTGTATTACAATCCTCCACGTGCATTACGCTCTCAGGCCTCCTGTCAGTTGGTAATACCTAGAATTTCAAAATCAAGTGCAGCTGGTAGATCATTTTCTTATTTAACGCCTAAACTTTGGAATATTCTTCCCTGCACTGTCCGGGAGGCAGACACACTCTGTCAGTTTAAATCTAGACTAAAGACGCATCTTTTTAATCTTGTCTATGAGTTTTAGTAGTAAACTGTAGTGAATACTAAAGTACAGTAGATCCTTTTTTAAGTGGGAACCAATTCAAATGCGAGACAAATTTCTTTGATACAGCAGTCTTTATAAAGGCAAATATTAGGCTTACTTTAAATGCAGAACTAAGACGGCCAGTAGGTGGCGTACATTTTCCACTGAGTTAGTGAATCATTTAACAAACTCGTTCAAAAGGCTAATTTGAATCATTATCTCGTCAGAGTCATTCAAAACACACATTTATTTGGGAGATAAACACTGCAAAAAGGCAGATGTATGTGCTCAAATGAATATTAATGCGCATATGCAACATAACCAACGGTACTACCATTTCAATAATTAGAGAGGAATCGCGGGTATTTTGAAGCTTTAGCATCGTGAGCAGGTATTTATCGGGGTGAAAATACTGACGTGCCTAAGACTTTCACACAGTAGTGTATATTTCCACAGACATCAAAAACACAACTACGATTGCTTGAGTTTCTTAATGGTTTTTAAATACTGCGTTGATGTACGGCTTACTTAGAGATCCAAATGCCAGTGAGAATGCAAAATGGTCTGAGAAAAAAATACCGCCCTCTTTAATAGTTCCGGAACTTGGTTCCTGAAATTATGTGGAGCGAACGTGGCAAATGACAGCCCATCATTGTTTCGAGTCTCAACACAAGACACTGGAGATGAGAAAGAGATGAATGGTAAACACTCAACTTACCACACAAAGAGCAGTGATTGGCTGTATGTGGTCCTCAAAATTAGCAACAAGTTCCCCTTTAAGTGTGTAAACCTTCAGATAGTTTCCATCTACAACCAGAAGATTGTTGCTCCCTCTTGCCTCAAGAATGAGGTCTGAGCGATGACACAGTTGTAACTGAAAAGATGCAACCTGTTGAGCTGAAACAGAAGAGATTACATATCAGGTATTATTAGTTTAAATGTCATGTGTAGTCATGTCAACTTTTGAACATTTCAAACAAAAATATAATGCAACATTACTTGAATTACAAGAAAATCAATGGCAATTATTTTCAAGTCCAACCTTCTGGCTTCTTTATATATTTAGTTTCCTTTATAGTCAGGTCAAAGACTGAGATTGTTTTGTTGCTGAAGAGTCCGTCTGTATGGATCACTGCGACTCGTGCATTTTGGGACGGGAGGAATACAGCAGCACAGCACCCAGTGACTGGCAGACTCTGACATAGACTTTCCTCATTTTCAACAGGGTTGCGCAGAGTTTCACTGTAGAAAACCTCCCAAGACATATACTTGTTATTCATTCAAGTACAAATTTGAATACCGTTCTAGATTTATGAAGTGGAATTAATCAACTTTGACTGAACTTACCTTTGGGCTCAGGTCATTATTTTCTTTGGAGGTAGCAAGTATCCATTTTTTATCTGGGGATGAAAGAAGTAGGTTTGCCCAAAATGAGTCGAAGATTGCGTGCCTCGAAACCTCTGACAGTGCAGGACAAGTCAAGACAAGGAGACCTTGAATACTGCCCACCTAAAGGGCAGAAGTGTTTTATTTTACACTCAAATGTAAATTCAGGTGACCTAGACCACCAATGCTATCATGATAAATGGAAACAAATATTGATCATACCATGAGGAAAGCGCTGCTTTTGTCATTAAACAACAGTAATGTGATTTTGGAGAGTCCCGTTTCAAATGAGGCCACCTCCTCTCCAGTTGAACCCTTCCATGTTTTGATTGTTCCTGTGCTGTCCGACGTGACAACAACAGACTGAACAGGATCAACTATGATGTTTTGCAGGGGGCTTTGAACAGGACTTGACCATAAATTTACACCCTGAAAAAAGAACATCACCTTACTTTCCAAAGTCAAACAAGGTTTCTAGGGGCTGCCAAAATGAAGTTTTGCACCACACAAGCTTTATTTTATCATTGACTGTGATTTACAAGTGATGTAGATAACTGCATGACCGCTCCGTATATTTTCATATGCTTTTGCGGAATGCCAAATTAAATTGAACATGCCAGTCTCTGACTTGTATCTCTCCCAGCACATATTAATCAAAAGAAACTGACACGATGAAAATAGGTCAGAAGACCGAATTCATGTTTCACGTGGGCGCATTCGTAGAATACGTTTATCTGCATTATCAGTGGGTGTCAATTGTGCTCAAAAACATGTTGCATTTACTTTTCTTGGCAAAGGTTCTGAACACGCATCACATAAACCACATTTTTACAAAGTGTTTTCCATGTTAATCATTGCTGTTAGAACATCGCAAAAGATCGCCTCTCTGCATCTGCTAATGTCTGTGACAGATCATTTCATAGCCAATATATAACTTGATAATAACAACTGAATAAAATGACAAATAAAAAAGTTTCATTCACTTATTTTAGATTTATTATCATTATTGGGCTCGCAGTTCTGAGAGTAGGGTACTTTTGACTGTTTGTCAGCCACCAAAAAACATTTTGGACCCAGGAAAAATTATGTAGGCCTACTGCAAGTCATATTTCACTTTTTTGATAATGAAAATACTGTATGCAGGGAATATGCATAAACATCTTGTCTTTAATTGAGCTCTTATGTGAATTTACAATATATGTTTTTTCCTTCGATATTTCAATGTGATAGTCCACCCTATGCTCATGGCTACTTTGTTGGGAAATTTGTCAAAAAGGTTTTATACCTCTTGAATGTCCCATGCTTTGACTGTACCATCTGTGGATGCACTACAGACAATTGGCACACTCTTCCAAACGTCTGAGCAGCTGTTGTTTCCAGCTAAGTATGCAAAACCAATAACCTTGCCTTTGATGTGAGAGAATATAAAGCATAAACACTATGTTGCCTATAAAATCAGTAAAGTAGCATTTGAAATAGTATTACAGCTGACATAAATGGATTTGCTTGCCTTTATGGCCTCGTAGGCTTTTGCAGGTGTAGTCACATGACGTGCCTGATTTCATTTTCATCTCCAGATGAAAACGACGCAGATAATACCCTTTCCATGAGTGTGTCCCCGTGTCAGAGAGGAGTTCGGAAACGTTGCAAAAGCTCCATCTCTGCAAACACATTCTCCTATACAAGTATAAGTTCTTAAGTAACTCTCATCAACACATTTCATATGAAACACCAGATGTTAAGATTATCACTTAACATCACGGGCCCTATCATACACCCACCACACGCGAGTGTGGTGTGACGCGAGTGTATTTTGCTAGTTTAAGTCTTACGCAGTTTCGTTTTCACGTCCTGTGCCACGTTGTTTAAATATAAAATGCATTTGCGCCCATTTGTGCACCCATTGGCATGCTGGTCTGAAAACGAGGTGTGTTCAGGTGCATTGTTGGGGCGTTGCTATTTTGAGGCAACTTAAATAGACTGCCCAACTGAAACCTGGTCGCACAGCACTCGTACATTCTGCTTATTTCACACAGAGGGACGCGCAGCAGCACACAAAAATGCCAAATATAAAAAAAAATGGACTGAAATATAACAGATCATTATTGTGTACATATTGATTAATAATCTGCCTTGTTTTGCAGAAGGTCTGCTCGCTCGCTTTAACCTCGTGCACAACCAGATGCGTTTCCTCTCTGGAGAAGGGTTCGGTCTTTGCTCTTGCAAATTCCATGTAAATAGCGAATCAGCCATGGCGTGAACACAACTGGCTATTAAAGGGAATGGGAGATGAGACTCTGATTGGTTTACTGCACGTTTTGCCCAAAACACACCCTTTACTCATTAAGAGAATAGGGACAACCCATTTAGACCCTGGGCCTGGCGCGCTGACAATTTTTCCAGTCCTTAAACCAGCAAAAGTAGATTCAGAAAAGCCCACTTGCGTTCTGGCCCATGCGCTTTAGAGCATGCACATAGATCGTTAAAATAGTATTTATTGCTTGTAAGTTACTTGGTTATATAATGTCAAAGGACTTACCTCCACAGCCACGGTGTCTCTGCAGCATGGTACCACTCCTAAACAAAAACATTACATTTACCATGAAATTACATATTTAGATTGTCAAAGTGCACTTTAAATGTTTATTTGACGTTTTTCTTATTATGGTTTATGCAAAATTGGGGCAATTTTTTTTCTGTTTCAGTGATCAAGTGTAAATTATGTGGTCACTTCATACCGGTTTAATTTTAAGAGCTTGCTAATGAATAACTGAGTTATAATCAGTGAGGTCTTCCGCTGCTGAAGCCAATCTGCTTCAAGGTTCTAAGCACGGTTCGTTTAAAAATTGTTTCTACATAAAACTGTTGTAACAAGTGGTTATTTAAGTTACTTGGGCCTTTTAACATAAACCAGCTGGACATTTTTCTCAACAACACTGTAACGAATTGCTGTAAAACTACAGCGTTATTTTACAGAAGCTGACTGTTTTTTAAATAATACAGAATATTGCAGTAAAGTGCAATGCATTCTGGGGTCACGTGACGGATTAACACAAATGTACAGAATATTGCTGTAAATTTCAAATCTACAATGGCGGGATGATCTTCAACAGTCGAGATTGGGGTTGTGCGCAAAATGAGTGATTCACACCTGTGGTAAGTGACTTATTACGTTTTTTTTTCACATTTGGTAACTATCATACTGGTAACTTTATATAGATGTATCTACATTCGCGTTTAATATTTGTAACCCCGGATTCAACCTACTTCCGCGGGGACCCGAAGGAGTCTTGCGCGGGGATTCAGCAGCGCTGTCGCGGTAAGATTTCAAACATTCTCAGTCGCTATAGCACCTGAGGACAGAAGTTGTTCATGTTATTTAGAGTTTGTGTTCACACCAGGAGCGAAGGCGGTATGTGACGAGCTACAGTTCATTGTATATGTAAGTTGACGGTTGTTTTTTTAATGTTGAACATCGCGCCCGCCGTAGACGCGGTAAAAGTTACATGCTTCTACTGTTGCGATTCACAGGAACATAGTGTTGAATACCACACTCGGTCGTGATTATTTTGTGGTGTAATTCAAATTTGCATATGCAGTTATCCGTTAAATCGAGCGCCCAAATTAAAACGAGTCACCAAAGCTTGAGGTAAGCCGATGTTCACGGAGGATAGCCCGGTAAAGTGATTATTGTACGTAACCAGCTAGATATACAGTCTATGGCCAGATGAGAGCTTGCGTAAGAGACGTTAGCGACACCCTCATCGTTAGAATAGGCCTGTTTCCCAAATAGGACCGTTGGAGGATGGGAGTGAGACGGCCCGTTATAAATACCAGTGTGACAATTTCTTGACCGTGACATCCCTAACGTTAGTTAGCTTACATTTCTGTATAAGTACGGTTTTAAGTGTAAGTTACTCTGTGTAATTTGCTTAGAGTTTGTTTGTTGAGTCACTTAAACTTAAATGGAGTTTAAATGTAAAAAGCTTAAAGATAAAAGTCTATAGTAACTATTAACTATTGTCACATGTGGTATTGTTTGTTTTAGGACACACTTGCAGGCCACTGGATGCTGACTACTGAAGGTTAGGTTGTGTGTGACGGTGCTCAGCACAGCTTCATGTCTGGCCTTACCACTCTGTTTATAGCATGTTAAATATTCAATCTTGAGCACCAGGATGGGGCAGCGTGTATCTTGGAGTCCACTGAAAGGTATTAGTTGAACAACTACCTTACCTGCATTTTATAGATATGTTAATATTATATACCTGTTAAGACCTTTAAACAATATTTCTCAACGAGAGATTGATTTTTTAGTGCAAATTATTTAGAAGTCTCCCCTATTCAACACTAGCAAGCTGATGATTTAATTCATGTTTTAATATAATATATTTTGTATATTTAATATATAACATTTTGTTTTTCCTGACTCTTTGTAGATATTAGTCCAGAGAGTGGAACAAGAAGAAGCGTCATCTAAAATGCCAGGATACAGAAGAAACAGGTTGCAGTGAACCCACATGTTGCCGCTCTTCTAAACACAATGATGAATTTTCAGTGTAATCGATGAAAAGTAAGAAGCACGCACGCATGCACCCACGCACGCACAATTACATCATTGTATTATTCTCTGTCTCTGACTGTATGTGTTGTCCTCTGTTTTTCCTCTGACTATAAATTGAATAACTAACATTATTCTCTTTTTTCTTTTCCATAGTTCTAGCTACTTGTTGTCCTATGATGGATCAAGATGTGGACCGTTTTACAGACTCACTTGGGCCTTGTTATGCGATGTTGTTACATGATGGTTATGTTGGTTAACGTGTTGTTTAAACATGAATGTTTAAACATTCCTTGTTTAAAGAGCCATGTTGGCTACTATGAAGTTGTAACTGAATAAAAATATTTCATGTACAACAAGGTACAAAATTCGTCTGGAATGTATTTTTGTATCAATAAAAAAATAAATAAAAACTGTGTGATTATGTATTTCTTCTAAATACAGTAAATTAAAATCAAGCAATTGGCTGTAAAAAATACAGCATTATACTGCTGCTATTCAATATTACAGTTTTTTCCTGTATTATGTAATTACAGAAAATGCCTGTAAATTCAATTACAGAACTGTGGCTGTAAAATTTACAGTAACTGGCTGGCAACCCTGCTGCCAGTAGTTTACTGTAAATTTTACAGGATTTTTTTTACAGTGAAGGCATTTTCACCCACAGAACCTGCACTTACACCATTCTCAGTTTTCCTTGAGATGGTTGTGTGTGAAAGTCTCAGCAGATCTCTGAAATATTCTAGTGATTTTCTTTTTTATTCAGTTCAGTTTTATCAACATGTGAAGATCTAAAGAAAAATATTGTTGATGCCTATGAGCATGGGATTGTGTCGTCTTCCACAGTCAGGCACCTGGGTGTATTGCTAGATACAGCAGTAATCTGTCGTTTGATGGTCACATCTCAAATGTGTCACATAGCATTTTTCCTATCTACTCTATTATGACTATTCTGGCTGCCTTTTAAATTTTTGATTTAAACACACAATTACTCTTCAAAATCCTGATGACTGATGATAAAGCACTTACCTTTTGAGAAGCTTCATTTTTTTAAATAGATGACAGGCTGTTTAGCCTTAAATCACTGTTTGAGCAACTTTTTTTAGAAGGACAGTCTTTTTTGTGTGCCGCCAAAGCCGATTTGAATCTCCTTTAAAAAATCCAAAAATAACCGTTTTTGGGCTCATAAAGAAACATTCAAAATAGTGTTTGGAAGACATGTTTCCAAAGTTGCTGAATACAGTTGCACGACCAAAACAATTTGGTGCCAAAGTCAGATCCAAATTTTTTCTTTAGAAAAGTTTTGGCAGGGTTAATGTTATGGAGTATTTTAAAGGATATTTGTTTGACTTTGTTAGAGAGAAGATATGTTTGTTGCATGGAGCATATCATTTTCCAGTTTAGATATTCAAAAAGGTTGTTTCAGTATGATACAGCAGATGGGGGCAAGGCAATGCTCTCAATAAGTAAAGCTCTTATTTTAAGATTTCTTCCTTTTTTACTAATAAAAACAAAACTTACCAGTAGGTGTATCGCTAGGCTCAGGTAAAGAGACTTCAAAAGATAAAGAAATGTTTTTTAAAAAGCATGTGTATGCCAGGTGGAATAGCATCCATAACTATGGCAAACTCTTTAGGAGTAACTGGTATATTATATTTAGAGAGAAATTCTGAATACCTAAAAAACATAACATTCTTATTGAAGAGCTGGCCAACATGCAATATTCCATTACTGAATCATTGTTTAAAGAACAAAGACCTATTTTTCAAAAGAATGTTTTTATTGTTCAAAATGTAACATCAATGGGAGAAAAGTTATGTTTGTACATAAGAGTCCAAGCCAAAAGAGTCTGTTTGTGAAAATCAGATAGCTTGAGGGGGAGTTTTTGAATATCATAACTGCACAGTAAAAAAATTATGCCACCAAATTGTGAAAATGCAAATTGGGGGAATCGATTCAAAATAGAAGTAGGATAATTGAGAAATCGACTGAGCCAGTTTATTTTAATTGAATTATTAATTGTATTGAAATCAACAAAGTTTAATCCACCCTTATTGTGAGTATTTAATGCTAATGGTATTTGGTGAGAGTCTTCCAAGAACAGGACAGTATCATCTGCTAATTGGCTAATTATCACCTTTAAGATGACTTGCCTTCAAATATGAACTTGACAATTGTGTTGCTATTAAAAATAGATAGGGAGATACTGGACATCTCTGTCATACACCACATTTTAAGTAGAATCTGGGAGAAGTATTATTACCCAATTTAATGGCACTATTACCAATTGTATATAGCATTTTGACCATTTTATAAAATGATTCACCAAATCCAATTCTATGTAGTGTTTGGAATAAAAACTCATGATCTAACATATCAAATGCTTCATAATAGTCTAAAAATAAAAGGAAACTATCTTTTGGAATCAAATGTGAATAATCGAATATATCTAATATTAAACGTATATGATTTGATATATGTCTACTGGGCAGAAATCCTGATTGCGTTTCATCTATAACCGAATTGAGAACAAATTTGAACCTTTGAGCCAAAACAAGTGCTGTTATTTTGTAATCATTGTTTAGTAAGGTGATTGGGTGCCAATTATCTATAAAAAGGGAATCTTTGTTTGGTTTTGGTATTAATTACTGGCCCTGACATGAGGTAAGGGGAAATATGTTTTTTCTATGCTTTCTCTTAAAACCTCTAATAAAAAAGGTGATATTATTTCACTAAATAGTTCATAGAATTCCGAAGGGAGTCCATCGGTTCCCAGAGATTTTCCATTTTTTAAATCGAATCAACAATTCCTTTCAAAGTGATGGGGGTATCACACAGAGCTTTATCTTCCATAGTTGGGGTACATTCTGAATAGACTCCAAAAAAAAATTCACATCTTCTTGGCAGAATTTAGACGTATATAAATCACTATAAAATTTTGCATAAAATTGTCCAATACTTTTTGGATCCTCATTTAATGTATCGTTAATTATAAGTTAAGAGAGTTGCTCTCTTTCTAATCTAAAAATGTAAGCAGAGCTTCGCTCATCTTCTTCAAGCTATTTTCTGCGCGAACGAATGTAGGCTTCTACATTCAGCTTTATATTCAGCTTTATATCAGCTTTATATTTATAAATGTTAGCTAATTGATGTTGCAGTTCAGCTTTTTCAGAATTAGTGATATCCTCCACATTTTTTGCCAAAAGATTGCCAACTTTATAAATAACATCATTTTCATTAGCTTTTCTCTTTTTGGCTAAGTTGCTACTAAATTTACGCAAATATTTACTAACTTCATATTTAGTTAGCTCCAAATTACTGCCGTAATTTTTTTCTTCTTTTGCTTTAACCCAAAACTTTGTAATAATGTCACTGACGTTGTCTTTAACTTCCTCATAGACTAGAATCTAGTCATTAAGTTTAGTCAATAGATCAGACAAAGGTGAAGGAATAATATCAGTCGAAACGTTATGCAACTCCTTAGAAATAAGCCATAAATCAATGCGAGATTGACATGAAAATGAATTATTATTCCATGTGAATGTTCTAAAAGACAGATTAGTATCTCTCCAGCTATCAACCAAACAGAACCTTTCCATGAACAACTTAAAATAAGAATCAGCATAATTAGGTTTTGGAGGCCATTTGAGCAAGGCACCTTTGCGCTTTGAGCAAGGCACCTTTGCGCTTTGAGCAAGGCACCTTACCCCTACTTGCTCCACGGGCGCTGCAGTGATGGCTGCCCACTCCTCCGGGTGTACACGCGTGTTCACTACTCTCTGTATGGGTTAAAAGCAGAGGTCACATTTCGGGTATGGTCACCTTACCTGACAAACAGGTCACTTTCACTTTCACTTAACAATAAGTATACGTTTTTTCTATGTCATCAAAATGTTTTCATTTTCTTTTTGTTGATTGTGCCCATAAACATTGGTGACGATAAACTATTTATCTGAAATTTCAAGTAAGAGACAATCATTCCGACCATTTGGATCACACTCAGTAAATAAAACTTTCCCCATGAAACAATGAAGTAAAACACATACCCCAGCTGAGCTTGAGGTTAAATGAAAGAATAGACGGAGCCATAATAGAAAAAAAAACAAAGACAAAAAGAGAACTTTAAATTTAACAATAATAACAATTATGATCCAAGTAATGTGCTAAGGGATCACGTATTTATGGAATTTATGCAAAGATGAGCACAGCAAAATCTCAGAAGCAAAACATCCTAATAATGTAGTGCAGTATAAGTACTACCTCAACAGAGTAAAATAATAACTTTAAATTATTATTAAATTAAATTATTTAATTATAAAATATTATGATTTAACCAAAATAATTCTGATGAACAACAACACAACCCCTCATTGTGTTTATGAAATCTTGAATTTATAAAGTGCCAAATTAGCTATTTTAGAACAACGTTTACCAACATTTAAGAAAGTAATATGTTACATTAAGAACATGGCTTTCACACAAGTGGAGTGGATAAACACAAAGCCAAAAAAGATAGCTCAAGTTACTTAAAATATTTCAGTGCCATCCACAAAAGCTCCTCCTTCCAACAAAATAAACACGCTTTTTAACTTGTGTCTCCATTGCACCGAGTTTAACTTTAACCTCGTCAACTTTTTCGCTCAACCGCTGTTTTACATCAGCTATTTGTTTGGCATTTTCAATGACCGTTTCTTTCGTTGTCGCGATCGCTTGAGCATTGTTTTTCACAATTTTTCCATTGCATCCGAACGATTGTTGATAAGTTGAGAGAGTTCTTTGAGTTGTTTGAGAATATAAGTGGTATCCAAGCACTCTATTTTACGCTGTTTAACAGCCGGAGACTTACTTGGAGATTCAGGTAGAGGAGGGAATACTTCCTCCACAAGCATGACCCATTTCTGACTTCAGATAATCGTGCAAATTGTGGTTTTAAAGCCTTTTTGGAGCTTGCTGCGTTGGCTTGATTCACATTTTATAGATTTTCCCATTGTCAACCATTGCAAATGATGTGGCAGTCAAAAACGAAGCGAAATATAACTGAAAATATTACTGACTGCACTACAAATCAAATTAAACGTACTGACTTTGCCGAGCTTTCCTCAAAACGTCTAATCAGTGCGCCATCTTGGCCGCCTCTCCGTTTTCCTATCGTCTACATCGACTGCGCTCCAGGGTCGGCGCCACGGGGGGGCCCCAGGGGGCCTGGCCTGGCCACCTAGGTTACTGTGCCCCGTCACCTCTAGTCAGCACACCACCCTGCCTCGGAGCGCGATTTCAGCCTTTGAGACTCAGCAACAGGCATGGTGCCGGTTCCACTGTGGCTGTGCCTTCTTATTCCTGACATATAATTATATATATTTAAAATATATATATATTTTTTTTGTAAATTAATTTAGTTTAACTAGAATCAAATCAGCTTTGCAACTTTGCATGAAAAACTCGCGACAGGCGATTAACTAAATTACGTCACTAGCAGCTTGTATGTAATTGGTTGAAATATGACTGTATACGTCATGACGTTAAGTATTCTTCTTTCAGTCAACTTCTACTCTTTATTCAATTCATAATAAGCTTTCTCATACGTAGCACCTAAACTCTGGAATAGCCTTCCTGATACTATTCGAGGGTCAGACACACTCTCTCAATTTAAATCTAGATTAAAGACACATCTTTTCAGCCAAGCTTTCACTTAATGCATTGTTAATGAACAGCAGCTACGCTAATTATTCTCTTTATTCCCTTTCCGCCTCTGCCTCGGGATGCCCATCCCGAGGAAGGAAGAAGTTCCACCATGTCCAGATGACCGACAGATGCCCATCCCAAATTTGAGATTACGCCAGCTACAGCTGCAGACTGACTGACCACCCCAGCTCCATCTAAGGCAATTCCACCACCACCAGCCAAGAGAAATATGACCATCTGACCATCCCAGCTCAGACCACTACATCCCAAACCAAGAGCAAAGACAGACTATTTCTCTTATTAATGCTGAAGTTACAATATTTGGTATTAAATGCTAAACCAAAACGACATGTCAGCAGTCTGAGTGCAGCTATGACACGTCAGAGGGGATCTGTCCCTCCCAGTTGAGCCTGGTTTCTCCCGAGGTTTTTTCTCCATTGATCAATCATTGGAGTTTGGGTTCCTCGCCACAGCAGGGCAGTGTTGGCCTGCTCACCGGGAGACTGCATTCATTCATTCATTTATTTATTTATAAACTAGATATTATTTATTAGAATGATCTTACTCGTTGTATAAATACCATGCACCGTGCTGTGTTTTAACTTTTCTGTTTTTCCTGTTTGCCCCTGTAAAGCTGCTTTGAAACAATACACATTGTGAAAAGCGCTTTATAAATAAACTTGAATTGAATTGAAATAATAATCTGTATTCGTCTAAAACACCTAACGCGCTTGATCATTCAAGCAATCATGGATTTAAGGAAATGGTTTACCACCACCTCGACGACATCAGTGAAAACTGTCATGCCTAGCACTAGCATCACCAGTGATGTCGACAGGCCAGTGACAGAGGCCCATCCGAGCGACGGTAGGCGAGCTAGCGTGACTGCTTCCAGTCATGATGATGATACTTGCCCAGATGATTTGGGAAAAGATGAGCCTTTGCAAATAAGACTAAATTCGTATCCCACACGCTTATTTGGCACCAGAAACAGATCATTTTTACACGCGTGGTTTCAGAAAAGAGATACCAGCAGATGATGACTACTAGAAGACTCCTCTCTGAACATCACAAAGTTCTCGAAGCAATGCCGAGTGTTTTGTCCGCACTTAAACTCGCTGTCACATTCGGGGCCTCTACCGCTATGTGTGAGAACTCATTTTCTGTGCTCAAGAACGTTTTCATGGACAACAGACGAGCAATGAACCACACACGTAAGTCTCAGCTCGTGCAACTTGCGCAACGAATGGAAAGACCTCGTTCTGAGAAAGTTTAACTCCTCCACTCGTGGACTGCAGCTTTTCTAAAGGTAAGATGTGTTTTTTGCTTTTTTGTCTGATATTGATTATAGTCAGTTATGGTCCGTTTATTATTTATGAGAATGCTGTAGGCAGCGTTCGTGCTCTGTATCGTTGCGTCTGGTAGCCTAAATGGTGACTTGATGGTTGTTGTCTCAATTCAAAGTGCGTGTATTGTGGAGGTATGCCCCCCCAGTGACACAACGAGGCCCCCTCGTTCTGTATGTCCCGGCGCCGACCCTGCCGCGCTCCTTCTCTTTACGTCACTTCCGGTTTTGGAGGTTTTCAGATGCGGAAAAGAAATATTTCTCAAAAAACGTCCCCAGAAGCCTAATTTGCGTATTTATGAGTATATTTTAAAGAACATATAATTCCTATACAATTACTCTCTTGAGTCTCCAACTCCTTTCGACTTTAAGAGGACACAACAAAAACATGTCTAGTAGTTATTTTGATGCAAAAAACTTACATATTGTGTCTTTAATACCATGTACACTTCGTATTGGGGAAAAACAACAATAATACCATATTAGGCTGTTCTGTCTTCTTAATTTTTCATATTTATTTTTCTTTACTACAGTAATAATATAAAGCTGCTTTGCAACAATGCAAGATTGTGAAAAGCGCTATTTAAATACAATTATAATTGAAAATTTAAATATATAAATAATTAGGCCACGAGCATTAATTGTTATAATACGCATCCCTTTTTCTTTAACATTTACATAACATCACAAATATAGGAATAGCCTGGGTCAGATGATAAAATAAGACATTTCCGCATTATAAGGCCCTTTATATACATCTGCATAAATCGGCTATTGGTATTAGCCTATGTTTTTATCACTTACTTTACAAACTGTTGATACCCTGATTAAATCTTCATCTTGAAGAAGAGAAAACACACCGATCAAGCAGTCCAGAGGTAAACTTCGACCAGTCTCCATTCCAATAGTTAAACTATTGCCACCACCGTCAATCTGTTATATTTATGTGAAAGTGTTTTCGGTTTCGTAGTGACGTCACCTTTCTACGGCATATACTCAGGGACATACGAAGAGATTTGTGTACGACAAAAAGAGAGCATGCAGACTATAACGCGTTATTGAGCCTAAACAAGTTGACATTTATAACTGTGACCTAAACATCTACTGTACTTGGTGTCGTAAATCAATAATTAATACTGTAAATAAGTGGAACAAAAATCGATCTCAGTGTTGTCAAAGTCCGTTTAGGGTGTTGAATATTGAGATTTGGTCCAGCAGGGGGCAGTAACGCACAGTGTATGGGTTTGCGCACTATTTAAAACCTGTGTGAAGATGAGCATATGAACGCTAAATTGCCATGTTGGTGTATGTCTATATGCTGCGATGGGTCTAAATAAAGTGACCATCAAGAACTTTAGGCTCCTTTTGTTGTTAATAATAATAATAATAATTGATTTGATTTATAACGCACTTCATATCAACAAGAATCCCAACGGGCTATACACATTAAAGGAAACAAAGAAAAAGAAAAAGAAGCTGTAAATTCAAATCAATTAAAAGCTTGTTTATAAAGGTAAGTGTTAAAGGACCCAGTCTTTGGCTGTTTTAGAGGCTTTGATTATGTATTTTGGGTGTTACACAATGGATTTTCATGTTTTTAATTAAAAAAACACTTTATATTTGATATTTCACACATTTCAAGTCTATTGTTCATCGCTGTCCCCTTTCTACCTTCCTTGTCCTTTTCTTCCGGTATATATAAAGTCCCTCCTTCCGAAACGCTGAACAGGACTTTAGTGATTGGATTCTGCTTTTCCGGATGTTGTGATTGGTCGGTGCCAGTGGTTTTCAATTAAGCATTATTTTTTCAGTTACAGTATGTTCCAAACAGATTTTCTATCTATCGTTATATTTACAGATTTACATTGCCATGACTGTGGGTCATTTGCAGTGCGATGATTCCTGCCCAGGACATACCTATTTCTCTGGGTTGAACAATGTAATTGGTGAGCCATTGAGGTTGATCATCATCAAAGTTGAAACAAGAAGAACAGACCTCTTGTTGGTCAAGATGGTATTCATTAGACTGAAACCTTTTTCGCATTCTGCAGTACTGACAGGAAAGGTCTGCATGCTGTTTTTATGGGTTTTCAAATTCTGACTTTCAGTTTGGGGAGATTCAATTAAGTCTCACAGTCCGCTAATGGCCTGGTCAGTAAAACGTGCACAAAGCCTACGAATCTCTGCTTCACCATAACGAATGCCAGGCTCTGATGGCCACCTGGTTGTGTCCAGAATGCTTAAATCTTTGAGAATGTCTTCAAAAGGAACACGTTTTTGTAGACTGTCAATTAGACTTTGCAAGAATTCTTCAGTGTTTATAGACTTAATCTTAGGGTTTGATTTCAAGTTCACATCTTTGAATGCGCCATGATCTTTTGCCTCCAGGGCAGCTCAAAGTTTGACTCCTGGCTGAGTTTTAAATGATGCTAAAACTCTGATTGCTCTTTCACAAGAAGATCTGCTCTGAGTAGAGTCATAGTTTGAGCTTGCAGTTCCTCAGAGACAATGAACAGTTCATGTAAGGTATCATACATCAAACCAAGATCACAGAGAAATTCTGGGCTCTTCAGCCTGTCACATAAGCCTCTGTATGTCCCTCTCTCGTTGTGGTTCCTCTCGTCATCATTGGAGGCCTTTTCAAAGTGTCTGACAAGGGCAGTAAAAGATGTCCAGACAGCCCGAGCAGTCCGAAAACTGCTGGCAACCCATCTAACATCTAAGACTCGGCCTATTTTGAAAAACTGAGAGCCAGCTCGGCTGATGATTGTAAATGCTCTCTCTGGTTTTTGTTTGACTTGCTGTAGATGTTGTCCAATTTTTCAACAAAGATTTTAAAGTGATTGATAGCAGTTACTTTATCTACAGCATCAGAAACTGCCAGTTCTAACCAATGATTCATGCAGTGCCAAGTAAGCAGTTTTGGAAATCTCTTTTTCAATTTCATTGACTGTTGCACCCCGTCTAGGGGTAAGGGTGCAACATGAAATTAATGTATGACAACAATAAACATTTATTGTTTTCAAGAGTTGACATACCCAAAATAATAAACATAACTTAATTTTGTTTAAACCTTAATAGCAAAAGAAGAAAACTCAATTATAATTTATGACCAACCTCCCTTAACAGAAACAAAGATCAAACATGTAGCAAAACAAAAGAGTGGCCTCAAACTCCCTACTTTCCCAAGTTATGCTGTATTTACAAATGTATACAAGATAGAATATTTACAAGTAATAATCCCCAGATCAGAAACGACAGGGAAGCTCAATGTTAAGTTTTCTCAATATAAGTAGTCAAACAAGCCACAACACACAGCTAGTGAGCACAAATGCGCTGTCAAGAGAAGTGAAGACTGGATTCTTATAGGCAATGTCGTCATGAACCAATCAGGGCAAAGGAATGATCAGTCGTCAGGAGCCAATCAGGTTTCTTCCTGCACAGAGAAACAAACTTCTCCCACAGGCAAATACACATAGAAGGTCGTAACATTAACACACCAGAGTTCTTGCCCACCATAACACTATCAACATCTGAGACAAAGGACACCCAGTTTTGTTTTAGCCACTCCTCTGTGAATACGGCTTTTGTTAAGCATCAGTTATTCCTTCAGATGTCTGATCCTCAAGTTCCACTAGATCAAGAAATACGAACTCTGGTGGTTCACCTAGGTCACATGCTTTGATGTTGTCACGGATCTCACTGGGAGAGACAAGGCAGGACAACCCAATTGCAGGCAGACACAGGACGAGATGGTAGGGGTAACAAAAGGTATTTAATATATACAAAACAGGACAAAAAGGCAAAACAAAACCCACAATGGGGAAAACAAGACAGGAAACTTAACAAGAACACGGACTGACTAAACTAAGAAAAACAAAGACTTGATACAAACACTGGGAACCAACAATAATCTACACTTACTTTGACAATACCGGGTACAGGAACTTCGAAGGACAAGGAACAACTTACAGACAAGGTAACACTAACAGCATACAGGTACATACAATGAACCGGCACAGGACAATGGAACATGAGAGGTATAAATAGGGGAACAAACACAGGATAATTAATGGGGCCAGGTGACACAGATGAAACACTAAGGGGAAGCTAATGAGACGGAAAGGGCGGGAAACACAGACGAGACTCGGGGAGAGTATGGAAAGCCAAAAGGCCAAAAATGTCTCTCCCCACATAAAACAGGGAATTCTGTTTTGGTTCTGCCTCAAGACCGTGACAGATGTTAACAATCATGGTGTTTCTTCTACTCAAGGTGGATGCCTCATTTATTTGTACAGCTAGTCTGCTTGAGGAGCTAACAATGTTGTTAAAAGCTGAACACAGCATATCTTTTGTAATGCTTTCAAAAATGTTTGTGGCTCTAAAAGGAGAGTGCAGAATGTGTCCCATTTTTACTCCATTGAGCTGCTGGAGTTCTATGAGTGTTTCATGATGTGTGAAGGGACGATTAGTATTGGCACGGTAATATGCGGTTCTGAACACAGAGTAAGTCTCTTTTAGTAATGACATGTTCACTGCGTCCACATTTTTTCCAAGCTCATCTTTTTTTTAAGGTCTCTATCTTTTCAGCAAGAGCATGTGCTTTTGAGTAAATATGTATTTTGATTATGTTCCTTTTGTTTCTGTTTTCATTGTTGGAAACTTGAATTTGAAATGTAGACCACTCCGTGGAAACTTGGACACCTTGTTCTTTGAAGACCCCTGTTGATCCTGCATTAGAGCAGACCAATAACCAATGAAATTAGTTTCATGCGGTTTAATTTGTTTATTTGATTTTCAAGTCCTGTTGTCATTTGTATGTTTATTTTGTTTTTTTAACCACATTTTTTAAAACTAATACCACAAACCATGCTTCCTTCGAAGACAGCTAGGTCAAGAATTTCATGTTGTTAGCATAAAATGTAACATTTACAAGACTTAGAAAAAGCAAACAGGTCATCAAAAACTGATGTAAACTGTTATGCTCTCGTCATTTTAATACTAACTTAACTGGATCAATAGTCTCTTTCATTTTAATAATTATGAAAAAGGTAAAAAGTCATGAATTCAAGTCAGATTAAACAATTATATACCAAGCCTCTTATTGTTGCCCCCCAACCAAGGGTTCTTCGATTTAAAAGCCTACCATTGATTTTTACTCCAAATGTCCGGCCAATCATCAGTATATGGAATGCCAGGATCTAAAAAACATGATTTCAGCACGCGCAAATTCAAAGTAAAGAGTATTGTATATAAGACTGATGTGCTTCATAATTTAATAACAATGGTTACAACCAGACTAATAGTAACAATTGCAATTATGTTTATTTTACAAAAATGGCAGTAGTCATAAATGATTTATTCATGTTAATTTAACTTAAGATAACATTTTGAGCTAAACCTTAACTATAAAACTATACATTTCTGCATGTTTAATAATAATCAGATGGTTCTACATCGTGTAGTTTATGCATCCAGCCCAAATGTATGATGCCCAACAAATTCTGAGTAAATAATAGCAATAAAATTCTATACCTAAGTGACACATAATAACAAACTACTTTTCTACTCTACCAAATATTAAATCACTATAATAAGCACTTTCCTATGATGAATTTTGAAAGACCTGAGCTGGCGGTCTGGGCTGTGCTGGTCTGATTTAGGCTCCATAACTGGAAACACAGATTATGAAAAAAACTAACAGGTCAACAGCCAAAATATACCCTTACAGATGGGATACTATGAAATTTCCAGTGGTTACCTTCCAAAATAGTCAGATAGACTAACTTTCATCTTCTCCCCTCTTCCCACCATTTTCTAGATGAGAAAGAGGGCAGAGATATACATATATTATGCATCATTAAACTTACAAGGTCCAAATAATCTAGCAAGCTAACTAAGATTTCTTACTTGGTATCATAAAACATATGAAAACACATCACAAATTTGCCTAGCTTTTTAAAAAGCCTATGCAGACCTGCTAGTATTGGGATGTTCTTTTGATTTAATGCTTAGCACTACAATGGTTTACACTCTCACCACCATACAATTACATTACTCATATAAATCAGCAATGAACAAACAAACAAAAAAAGCGATATAATCATATATTCCTAGTTTAAAAATTGCTTTGGATAAAAGCCTCTGCTAAATGAAAGCTGTTTGTGTGCATGCTTGAATAACCTTACATAATTCCTTAAAATCTAAGTAAATTTAGGGTAATTCCTTTTATTTTGTTGTTGGATTAAAATTACACAGCGGGGGGGATGTCACTGAGTACATCAGACTATTTCTTAAAGGGGCGTTTACCCCAAAATGACAGGGTAGACAGCAAATACAGGGACGCATGCAAATGCTGAATATTACTATGAAAATAGAATATAGATTATCCAAATGATTTGTTTTATTAAAAACATTGCTGAGGACAATAAGAACTTTCAAAAAAGATTTAAATTTTGTGCAATGTATCCGCTTTTTAAACTCACTGAAGGTAGCTAAGCAGTACGAGGGACATGCCAAAATCACATACATCGAGTCAAAGAAAATTGTTATAAAATGATAAAACACATTTTAAGAATCGTCTTATTGCAGTTGTACATGTGTAAATATTTGTACATTTATAATAAAACCTCAAAATGCCACTATCTTTCATTACACGATGGCTCAGTGTTTCTGATGAGGACACCAAATGGCACTTTATATAGTGATAATGACCCATGTAATAATATTTAATTTCATACGATTCATATCAATAATTTAAGATTAAAAGTTTAAAACCTACTTTATAGTTATATAAAAAAAAAAAAACCCACTTGCATTATTAAACTTTAGTTCTGGTATACTAATTATTTCATGTCATATTAATAGTATAAATCAACTATAATATACTGTGTGTGTGTGTTCTGTTGCAGTTTACAGCTCGTTCTAGTGCCACTGGTCTGTTTTGGAGTTCATCATCTTCATCTTCTCAATTCATCTTTTCCAACCAAACTGGTAAAGTAAGATTTTATACTGTTTTAAACAATTCAATTCAATTCAATTCAATTCAAGTTTATTTATATAGCGCTTTTCACAATGTGTATTGTTTCAAAGCAGCTTTACAGGGGCAAACAGGAAAAACAGAAAAGTTAAAACACAGCACAGTGCATGGTATTCATACAACGAGTAAGATCATTCTAATAAATAATATCTAATTTCTAAATAAATAAATAAATGAATGAATGCAGTCTCCCGGTGAGCAGGCCAACACTGCCCTGCTGTGGCGAGGAACCCAAACTCCAATGATTAATTAATGGAGAAAAAAACCTCGGGAGAAACCAGGCTCAGCCGGGAGGGCCAGATCCCCTCTGACGTGTCATAGCTGCACTCAAACTGGTGACATGTGATTTAAGTTTAGCATTTAATACCAAATATTGTAACTTCAGCATTAATAAGACAAATAGTCCGTCTTGGCTATCGGTTGGGGATGTAGTGGTCTGAGCTGGGATGGTCCGATGGTCATATTTCTCTTGGCTGGTGGTGGAATTGCCTTAGATGGAGCTGGGATGGTCAGTCAGTCTGCAGCTGTAGCTGGCGTGATCTCAAATTGGGGATGGGCATCTGTCGGTCGTCTGGACATGGTGGAACTTCTTCCTACCTCGGGATGGGCATCCCGAGGCAGAGGCGGAAAGAGAATAAAGAGGATAATTAGCGTAGCTGCTGTTCATTAACTATGCATTAAGTGAAAGCTTGGCTGAAAAGATGTGTCTTTAATCTAGATTTAAATTGGGAGAGTGTGTCTGACCCTCGAATAGTATCAGGAAGGCTATTCCAGAGTTTAGGTGCTACGTATGAGAAAGCTCGTCCCCCTTTGGTGGATTTTGTTATTCTAGGTGTTGTCAAAAGTCCTAAGTTTTGAGATCTTAGGGAGCGTGATGGGTTGTAACGTGATAAAAGCTTGGTTAAGTAAGTAGGTGCTAAACCGTTCAGGGCTTTGTAAGTAATTAAAAGAATTTTAAAATCAATACGATACTTAATGGGTAGCCAGTGAAGCAATGATAAAACTGGGGTTATGTGATCGTATTTTCTTGACCTAGTAAGAACTCTGGCAGCAGCATTCTGAACTAACTGTAGTTTGTTTATCGATGATACAGGACAACCACTAAGTAGAGCATTACAATAGTCAAGCTGTGAGGTCACAAATGCATGAATAAGCTTTTCTGCGTCTGCAACACATAAACTATTTCGTAATTTGGCAACATTTCTAAGGTGGAAGAAGGCTGTTTTTGTGATATTTGAGATGTGATTTTTAAATGACAGGTTGCCGTCTAATATAACGCCAAGGTCTTTAACAATATTTGTTGGAGTAACAGTGCAGCCTTCAATTTGCAGGCTGTAATCGGAGATATTCTGTTTACTTGATTTTGGTGCTATAAGTAATATTTCTGTTTTGCTAGAGTTTAAAAGGAGGAAATTACTAGTCATCCAATGTTTTATGTCCTCGATGCACTCTGCCAGTTTGGATAGCTTAAATGAATCATTTGGTCTTGATGAGATATATAGCTGAGTATCATCTGCATAACAGTGGAAGCTAATTCCATGTTTTCTAATAATGTTGCCGAGGGGCAGCATGTATATGGAGAAAAGCAGGGGTCCTAAAACCGATCCCTGAGGTAATCCATAATTTACTTGCGTAAGATTTGACGATTTCCCGCTTAAATGGACGTATTGATATCTGTCTGTTAAGTAAGATCTGAACCATTGCAGTGCCTGTCCCTGAATACCGATATAATTGTGTAAACGATCTAGTAGTATTTTATGGTCTACAGTATCGAAAGCAGCACTAAGGTCAAGCAGGACTAAGAGTGAGATGTTACCTTTATCTGAAGCAATAAGGAGGTCATTTGTAATTCTAACGAGCGCAGTTTCAGTGCTGTGATGCGGTCTAAAGCCAGACTGAAACTTTTCGTGCATGTCATTATTTTGTAGGAAAGTACACAGTTGAGTTGACACTACTTTTTCTAGTATTTTAGACAAGTACGGGAGATTTGAAATCGGTCTATAGCTTCCAAGTTCATTGGGGTTTAAGTTTGGTTTTTTGATAAGAGGCTTAATTACAGCCAGTTTAAAGGGACCTGGGACATGTCCTAGATTAATTGACGAGTTGATGATGTTACAAATGGGCTCAATTACAGCAGGTAGTAACTCTTTTAATAAAGTAGTCGGAATGGGGTCTAATAAGCATGTCGTCGGTTTGGATGTTGCAATAACTTTAATTAATTCTTCCTGATTTATAGGAGAAAAACACTCTAGCTTTTCTTTTTGGGTGACGGTTGAAACTAATTCTTCCGACACACTTGGAGGTTTGGTTTTAGCTATGTTGTCTCGTATTGTTTCGATTTTATCGGTAAAAAACTTCATGAATTCATTGCTACCAAGGTGCGGCGGAATACCCAGGTCAGGTGGAGTCTGTTTGTTTGTTAGTTTAGCAATTGTACTAAATAAAAACCTTGGATTGTTTTTGTTATTTTCTATGAGGTTACGGAAGTGCTCGGCTTTTGCTGCTTTTAGTGCCTTTTTGTAACAGCTTGCACTCTCTTTCCATGCAATTTTAAAGACCTCTAATTGGGTTTGTTTCCATTTTCGCTCCAGTTTACGCGTTTCTCTTTTTAGGGCTCGAGTGGTGTTATTATACCATGGTGCTATGATCTTTTCATTAATCCTTTTTGACTTCATAGGTGCGACCGCTTCTAATGCATTAGAGAAAATAGTGCCCATGTTGCTGGTCATGTCATCGAGCGATTCTATATTAGTTGGAAAGGTTATTAGAGGAGTCAGATCTGGCAAGTTCTTTACGAAACTATCTTTAGTAGTTGAGGTGATTGTTCTACCCTGTCGATAACGAGATATACAACTGATTTCTGCAGTGCGAAGTGTACATGTTATAAGATGGTGATCGGAAACATCGTCGCTTTGAGGTATAATATCGATATTGGTTAGATCGGCTCCGTGAGATATAATCAAGTCTAGGGTATGATTAAGGCGATGAGTAGGTATATTGATGTATTGTGTTACACCACAAGAGTCTAGTAGTTCTTTAAACCCCACAGCTAATGGATCGATAGCACTATCTACGTGGATATTAAAATCTCCAACAATCAGTACTTTATCGACGTTAACCAATAGATCCGATAAGAAGTCTGCAAACTCTATCAGAAAATTAGTGTAAGGCCCAGGAGGTCTATACACAGTAACCAATGTAAGAGAGACCAATGATTTTTTACTTTTGTTTGGAACTGTTATGTTCAACGCAAGCATTTCAAATGATTTAAATGTATGCATTGTTCTCCGAGTAACGGTAAGAAAGTCTCTAAAGATTGTTGCGACACCACCACCTCGACCAACCCGACGTGGCTCATGAATATAACCGTAGCTTGGTGGAGTAGACTCATTTAGACCGAAGTAATCGTTTGACTTAAGCCAGGTTTCAGTAAGGCAAAGTATATCAAAACTGTTGTCTGTGATCATTTCATTTACAATAACTGCCTTTGGATTTAGTGATCTAATATTAAGTAGCCCAAACTTTAGGCGTTGGTTTTGCTCATTAAATATATTGTCTTTTGGTTTAATCATGATAAGATTTTTTCTCTGACTTTTAAATAAATTATTATTTGGTTGTATTATTCGGGGGACAAACATTATTTAGCCAGCTATTTTGTCGAATATGACATAACGCTTGTTGCTCACTAACTCTTTGTAAGTCGCTTTGGTTAAAAGCGTCTGCTAAATGACCAAATGTAAATGAATACTGGGTGTGTTTACATGCACATTCTTAAGCTGGTTGTTAAATAAGCAGACAAGCAAAGGCTATAGATATAGAAAGATGATTTACTGCTATTTCTATGAATGGGAGAAACTGTGACAATATGGCAGAACAAGTCCCATAAAAGAGCCAATTTCTGCTTGTTTAGGTAACAAGCTATATAGAAGCTTAGAAGCTATATATACACTCGCACTTACGACTGCTTATGCGCATTGTCGATTTTAGCCTGAAAAATAAGCTTTTCTAATGTTCATTATTTTATACCTCATACAGGTTTGTCTTTCAGCATGAAGAAGTTTTGTGTGTGCAGCATGTGTCAGACAGTGTGCAAATAATATATAGTTTTTTCGCATCTTCCCTTTGTGCCTAAATGCACAAATTCACACAGATGTATCTCAAAAAACCTGCCTTTGCACTAAGCGTTACAGAAAGAACACATGTGTAACAGTACTGTATATTGGATCCGTCCATTTGTCTTAAGGGGATAGTTCACCCAAAAATGAAAATTCTGTTATCCTTTACTCACCCTCAAGTTGTTACAAACCTGTATGAAATTCTTTGTTCTGTTTAACACAAAATAATATATTTTGAAGAAAGTTCTGGGGCACCGTTGATTTCCATAGTATTTTTTGCCTACTATGGAAGTCAATGGTGCCCCAAAGCAAACTGGTGTAACAGTCGCCAGGTCACTCAACTTCAGTCCTACACTTCCAATAATCCTCTTGGCCTACCACCGGCACACATTCTTCCATACATTCTACATGTTGAATTGGCCCAGATATATCTTATCAGATATATTATTAGTTTTAGTTTTCCCAAAACTGTCAATATCTTGCTGTTATACACACAAAATATTAAATATGTAGCACAAGGGAAACAGGTTACTTGGTCATCGAAGTCTTAAGACTAAATATTTTTTATAACACATCATTTATTTTGTAAATTATTTTACCAGTGTTAATTATAAGAAATTGACAAGATTTTTTTACATTTCAGATTTCCTCCCTGGCAACTATTGGGGGCCATGACACAAAACGTGTCACATGGAACATCCTTTCCCACATGTTCCATGATGATGTTGGGAGGAGGATCAACTGGAAGGGCATGAATGGGAAAAAAATCGTATAATCAGATGGAGTCTAGGAAGTTCCTCCTGTGTAAGTAAATGTAATGAAATTTGCCTGGTTTAAAAGTATAAGCACCAAACATTTTTTGGTTAAAAATGTATCCTTCTTGCGAAGTTTGTTTTTGTCTTATCCTGAATCAATCAAAAACACCTAGGGTTTACATTCAGACTATTTTAGACAGTCAACCGCTGTTGAGTAGCCCAGTACCTGAATGACTCGTCATAGACAAAGAGAAGTGTCAGATATCACACTTTTGTTTTAAAACATTGGTTGTGTGTATCCTTACAGGAAAACACCATCGTTTTTACATATGCCATTATGCTCTAACCTCAACCTAAAAGAGTTGATACATATCTGTCCCGTCTCAGTGGGTGCACTTACTCGCCACTATGCTAGCGTTTAGCTTAGAACCATTCGTTCCATTCATTCATTAAAATCCAAACAGGGATGATTTAAGAAGCCACCAAACACTTCATAGCGATTAAGTTCACTCACTGAGATGGGACGGATACATATCAACTTGTCTAGCTTGAGGTAAGACATATGTAAAACGGTGGTGTTTTCTTTAAAAAAAAAATGGTAGCTCCTATGTGATTTCATGAACTGGTTTAATAATAATTCTGCTTGTGTATTACAGGTGCTGTGAGAAAGAGCCATGTCTCCCATGGTGATGAGATCACAAAACATGTGATACGGTGGTTCAACCTGGCAGCAGACAGGGGAGCCGTCCCAGTGTCAGCACCCAACAGTAGTGTTTTACTGTTTAACTTTAACTTGTGTTTTCAGTGTTCGTTTACCAGTTAAGATAAAGACAAGTTTACTACTTTAAAAAGTTTTTTTTTAAGTTTATATTGATCAATCTTTTAAAAACCCAATTTACACAAACATATATTTAATTGAATGATTCTTGAGCTACATTAAAAAAAGTGTTATTTTCCTTAAATAAATAAAAATATTTGTACAATTTATGGTTGCATTTCATTTTCTGTAATACAATTGTATACATAAATACAGTCTGTAATGACCTATTTTTAAAGTTTAATTGTTACTGGCTTAAACGGGTGAATTTACTATGGGTGAATGATTTCCTCATGTGTTATTAATATTAATAAAGGCAGGCATATTAAAAATGAAAGAGCAATCAATTCTATCCAATGTTGGTCAATTAGATTTGAAATATTTCTTTAGCTAGTTTTGGCCAGAAAACTATTATTAAATGAGGGATCTGAAGGTATCTAGAGAGAATGACTAGATCCGTGGCGGAGCAGCAGCTTTATAAACGGGTCCTGAACGGATCTGCCCCAGATCTGGTCCGGATCCGCCATGCTTATCTGTTCTGGATCCGCTGCGCTGTGCAAGTGGACTCCATTCCGGATCCGTTTTGCACATCCGTTCCGGAGCTTGTGGTAGTTCCGGGGCGGATCAATTTTCTATCTGGGAATGATTGTCAGCTGCGCGTTGCACGGGTATCGCATCTTTTTGGAGGAGATCGGAAGCATAAATGGATGAGCAACTGGAGAGAGGACCAGGCCTAGATTTTATGTTATGTTTTATGTTTGTGTGGCCTGCAGTCGACCGTGCAAAGGAACATCCGAAGACGATAGTAGTTAATAGATAGACGATAATAGATTAAACCTGCAGCGACCTCGGCGGTTCCAGTGGTGTCAGAGAGATTTTTCCAAAAAGTCCTTTTTAGGACTGAGCACTCTACAGCGCGGCATGTCCCGCTGTTCTCTTGGGTGCGGCACCCTCATCAAGGAGGGGGACGGACACGATCGCTGCGTTAGGTGTCTGGGCGTCCAGCACACTGAAGCAGCGTTCGTTGACCCATCTTGCCAGCACTGCGGGCAGATTGTCATACAGAAGTTGCGGATCAGGATTGTGTTGTCCTTCTTACGACACTGGAGACTAACATCCCCCCTCCACACTGAATGTGTATGTAGTCGCTATCGGCACTCATCACGACTCAGTTGATGGAAAGTTTCTAGGATGACACGACCTGGTCACCAGGTTCCTAAGGGGCGCGAGAGGGCGGAATCCGCCTCATCTCCGCTCCATACCCTCTTAGGACCCTATAGTGGTCCTGGGGGGCCTCTGGGTCCCCCAAGAGCCCCTCGAAGGTTCCGATCTTCCTTACCCGAGTAAGACGGCCCTCCTGATGGCGCTCGCTTCCTTCAAGAGGGTTAGGGGACCTCCGAGCATCCTCCGTGTCCCCGAATTGCCTTGAATTCTGCCATGGAAACTCTCACGTTATCTTGAGACCCAGGCCCGGATGCGTGCCCAAAAAGTTCCCACTTCTCCCTTCCGGGGCAAAGTGATGAACTTGCCCAACCCGATTTGTGTTGTTTCCAGCGCATGCATTGCGCCTCTACCCGGACCGCACGCAGAGCTCAGAAGCTCTGACCAGCTCCGTGTCTGTATTGGAGGACAGCAGAAGGGGAAGGCTGTCTCCAAGCAGAGGTTGGTGCACTGGGTCGTGGATGCTGTTACGACATTGGCAGGGGCTGCACGTAAACCCAGTGTCAGCCCACATCCTACGTGGCGACATGTAGGACTGGCATCCGGGGGGCCGTATGCCTGCGAAAGCACCTTTCCACCCTCCAGTAGGTTGGGTCAGTGTGCCATCTACCTCTCTTCTTACCCAAACATATGGCTAAGAACAGGTTTCTCACCAACCTCCCTTCTTACCCAAATACTGGTTAAGAAGAGGCATTCCATCCATCACTAAGAAAGCACACCTGGGGGCTGGCTGGGCAGAGCAGCCTTCCCCCATAGGCCGGGATACCATATGAACTATCACAGATAGCTCTAACCGGACCTAGTGCTACCGGACGTCTGTAACACCCCCTTCGTGGGCTGTTCCGTCTGATGTATCCTCATGAGAATGGTTCCCACTCCTGGTAACCCATGAGCTTCCCCAGGTGGACCTCCACCTCGCGGTTAACTACTCAGTCCGCACGTTCCATGCATTCTCCCCCAAGGACGAGACCATACCTATATCCACCATGTTCCTCCCCACGGGTAGGAGGTGGCCTCTGCAGCGCATCCCTTATTAAGGAAGTTGAGCTTACCCGGTGTAAACCCGAGCCGGACGGCCTCTGGCCGGTAGAGAGCTAAGGCCTCCGTCCGTAAAGGTTACCGGTCAGGGCTGTACCCATCTTTCTCCAAGAAAGCTCTGGAACCCCCGACCACCACACCGGAAGTTTACAGTTTCGCGAAAGCATCGAGCTGACATGCCCAGGCCTGTTACCGTCGCTTCGCTAGAGATTACAGCATTGTGGCGTTTTCCATAGGCAACCCCATCTGTCGTTCTCGACACAATGTCGAGAGACCGACAGAAAGGGAACGTCTTGGTTACGCATGTAACCTCAGTTCCCTGATGGAGGGAATGAGACGTTGTGTCCCTTATGCCACAAACACGTATCGTATTCTGCTGCAGTCGTGAGAGGCTCTCAGGCTCTTCAGAACAAGAGGTAAATGAATGCTGCACGCCAGCTTCTTTTATACCGGACATCAGGGGGCGGAGACCGGCATGCAAATTTCATTCGCCAAATTTCATTGGCCTTTTCTATAGTAGTCAGAGTTGATTCGTTCTCAAGGGCGAACCCCATCTGTCATTCTCGATACAACATCTCGTTCCCTTCATCAGGGAACTGAGGTTACATACGTAACCAAGACGTTTTATCATCGCTTCACTGGCTACCCATTAAGTATCGTATTGATTTTAAAATTCTTTTAATTACTTACAAAGCTTTAAATGGCTTAGCCCCTACTTACTTAACTGAGCTTTTATCACATTACAAACCATCACGCTCTCTACGATCTCAAAACTTTTGATGACACCTAGGATAACTAAATCCACTAAAGGGGGTCGAGCTTTCTCATACGTAGCACCTAAACTCTGGAATAGCCTTCCTAATACTATTCAAGGGTCAGACACACTCTCCCAATTCAAATCTAGATTAAAGACACATCTTTTCAGCCAAGCTTTCACTTAATGCATAGTTAATGAACAGCAGCTACGCTAATTATTCTCTTTCTGCCTCCGCCTCAGATGCCCATCCCGAGGTAGTGAGAAATTCCGCCAGGTCCAGATGATCGACATATGCCCATCCCCACCTAGAGATTAAACCAGCAACAGCTGCAGACTGACTGACCATCCCAGCTCCATATAAGGCAATTCCACAACCACCCTGGAGAAATACGACCATCAGACTATCCCAGCTCAGACCACTACATCCCCAACCAAGAGTAAAGACGGACTACTTGTCACATTAATGCTGAAGTTACACTTGGTATTTAATGCTAAACTTACATCACATGTCAGCAGTTTGAAGTTATAGCTGCATTCGGGGGCCCTGATTGGAGGTTGTTGGGTGGGTGTTTGTGGGGAGTGGGGAGGCTCGTTGGTTGTGGCGATTCATCTGCTGGGGCTGTGTGGGTCCGGTTTGGCCTTGTTTTGTGGTCGTTGTCGGACAACAGAGGAATAAAGCTACAACATGCCATTACTATTTTCCCTGGTTGTTCCTCTGTTTTTCTGGTGTCGATCGTGGAGTGGGACCCGGGTTGAACCTGCAAGGTTTTCGTTGAGTGTGACTTCTGGGTTGCAGATGGTGGGCTCTCCCTCTTCCTCGTGGATATTTGCTCGGTGGCTTTTGGTCGGGGTCACTGAGTGCAGCTATGACACATCAGAGGGGATCTGGCCCTCCTGGCTGAGCCTAGGTTCTCCCGAGTTTTTTTTTCTCCATTAATCAATCATTGGAGTTTGGGTTCCTCGCCACAGCAGGGCAGTGTTGGCTTGCTCACCGGGAGACTGCATTTATTTATTTAGTAATTAGATATTATTTATTAGAATGATCTTGCTTGTTCTATGAACACCATGCACTGTGCTGTGTTTTACCTTTTCTGTGTTTCCTGTTTGCCCGTGTAAAGCTGCTTTGTAACAAGGCACATTGTGAAAAGCGCTATATAAATAAACTTGAATTGAAAAAATATTTCTTGAAGTCAAAAATAAAAATTAAATAGTTGTGATTCGGTGGAGTTAACATGTCCAAATAAGGTTGGTATTTTCCCCTTTCAAGGGTAGTCTTTTAACATATCCTGCAGTGAACGTTCCAAGATTATTCCAAGATTCCAAGAACGTTCCAAGATGAAGCAATCTTCTGTGAAATGATGCTTTGGTGTCATTTGAAAATTAATTGAAACCATTGTTCCCCAGAAGTTCTTTCTTTGGTAGTTTAAATAAGACGCACTTAGTTTAACACCGTAGAACACATGTTTCAGACAGCACACGCATCCCGAACGAGCGGCAGTGTTTCGGGGGAGGAGAGAGTGAAGCTTTCGCGGCAGTCCCAGCAAAACGTAGGCGGGGACAACGTCTAGTGACGTAGATACGCGGCGGTTAGAGACACGTCTTGTTTGCGTGATTCAGAGTAGACTCCCTTTTTTACAAGCCAATAACTTTGTTATTTATTCACTTTATTCACCTTAGGGCTTACAACTTGGCAGACAGCTTACTTTCAAACACGGCAACATAACAAACTGAATGAAATGTAATTTTAATGATCTAATGCTACTTAATCTTTAAGGGGACGCTTATACAGGAGTAGATTAGGGACGTTTTGAGCAGCAAAATAAGGAGGATATACGCTAATATTGATCTTCCAAAATTGTAATACGCAATTAGCCCTGGGGAAAAAGTAAGCATACCCCGTATGCCCCCTAAGTATGGCCCTGACTACACCTCTGGTCGGTACCCCTCTCAGTGCATGTGAATTCATAAGCTTTGGCTTTTGGTTATCTTAAAATGTGTGCTGGAAGCTTATTACCAGCTGTAGGACTGTGATGAAAGTGAAGAGGATGGGAGTGATATGATCGTACTTGCGCACCCTAATTAGGATCCTTCCAGCACAGTTCTGAATACACTGTAGCTTCAGGAGGCATTTGCCGGGATCCCGATGAGGAGGGCATTACAGTAATATAGTCTGGAAGAGACAAAGGCATGGATATTCATGAGGTGAAAAAATTAACTTTTGCACAGCTGACTGATGTGGGCCCCAAAAGTCAGATTATATTCCATTTTAACACCTGGTTTGAAGTGGCAACTAGAAGGACTTCTGTTTCAGAGCTATTTAACTGCAAAAAGTTTTGATTCATCACGCCTTAACTTCCTCCTGGCAGGTAGTCAAAATAGATAATGGCAAGGCAGCAGACAAAGTTAAGTTTGTCTTGATATAGAGTTGAGTGTCGTCAGCGCAAAATGAAATGAAATATTGTGCCGGCCAATGATACGACTGAACGGAATCATGTAGAGAATAAACCGCAAGGGACCATGCACAGAGCCTTGAGGGAAACCACAGGTGGCATCATGTGTCAAGGATTTAGCCTTTCCTAATGCAACATGTTCAGTTCAGGCAGTAAGTTAAGATAAGAACCAAATGTAAACTGAATCGGAAAGACCTATGGTGGAGTGCAACCGGTAAAGAAGGATGTTATGGTCCATGGTGTCAAATGCTGCATTCAAATCCAGGAGGATGAGAAGGGATGGAAAGCAGGCATCTGCCGTCATCAGTAGGTAATTTGTGACCCTGAAAGAGGCTGTTTCTGTAGCTTTGACGAAAACCAGATTGAATTTTCTCAAACATATATATTTTTTCGATGAACCAGAAGCTGAGCGACAACTGTTTTCTCTAGCACTTTGGAAAGAGATGGAAGGTTGGAGATGGGCTAATGATATTCTCAACCTCTTGCTCTGATATATTGGAGAAGCTGCTGAGAGGTTGGAAAAACCCAGGCTGTAGGTCAACAGTCGGGACAGGTACTGGATAATTGGATAGAAAAGAACGAATATTATGTACTTTTTCATAAAACAATTGGTAAAATAGTTGCACCTCTCCACATTGGCTTCTGAATACAAATGTTTTTCTGGTTTGTAGATGTTGTTTATAATAGAAAAGAGTTGCTTGTCATTTTGAGGGCTATTATTGATCATATTTGAGTAGTACTGTGACTGTGCATCTCTCAAGGACCTTGCATGAGCCTTCTGATGATCTCAATAGGCTTGTCCTGAGACCTTGTTAAACTTTTAGTTCCTTTCGAACACTAAGTTTCTTTCTATGTTTTGGATTACACTGAAAATCAAATCAGAAATACGTTGGATGTTGTGAGAGAATTCTTCTGCAGATCTGGGAGCACAAGAACTAGACACAAAGGCATCAAGCTTTTGAACTCATTTATTTTAGACTCTACAAGCCTTTATATAGGTACTAAAACACCTCTGGGTGGTTTCAAATGCCCAGGGGTTCACAGATGGTTTCGAATGTCCAGGGGTTCACAGAATGACCAAATAAGGTATCGCAGGTCAGACAAAGAATGTTTAGCTTAGAAAGAATCCCCCCATATAACCAGAGGGAAACCCTTCCTCCAACTATCTAGCCCGGAATGTATTCAGTGAGTTTAACAACTTCACACTTCATTTATTTACAAGCTTGTATTCATTTATGCGGAAATTAAATCTAACAGTTGCCCTCTTTAAGTCATTTATGACTTACCAATACATTTTCCGCATCCATGGTAAACAGTAAAAGTAAAAATGCTAAATAATAAAGAAAATTCCTAATCTAAGGACCACGTCCGGTCGGAGCAGAGTTGTTCATCTCTGTCCTTACATTACATTCGGATTCATGGTCATCTTATCTCCTGGTCTTGGCTGAGCAACATGGTAACCTTTCATAATCACACTTATAGATGATTTTAATGCACGGCGAATCATAGCCATAATACAGGGCCATAAGCAAAGCAAAACCAGAATGCATGAAATAATTATTGCAATTAAAATCAGCCAATGTTCGATTTTACTGAAAAGGCTGGAAAAATTCAAACTCCACTCCCATTCATCTCCATTTCTCTCTCGGCTGGTCATCTCAGCAACTGCTCTTGTGATGTTCTTAATTCCTTGGTCGATCAAATGTCCATCCGCATCATTATCTGGAACATAAGTACAACAACTATCGCCAACAATAACACATACACCACCTTGAGAGGCTGTTAGCTGATCTAGTACCAGCCTATTTTGCAATGTCATTAATCTTAAACCTCTCATTTCTTCTTTTATTTGATCAAATATTGTAGTGGTGTCATTCATAAATTTAATCAATTCATATCTGGTAATTTCAACCTCAATTTGTAAACCAGATACCCCAAGAGCTGGAATAATTGACTCCCAAAATTTTTCCCATCCAGTCCATAGTCTATGCTCTTTAGGCACTGGGTTTGATCTAGCAATGGCTGCTGTTTTACCTCTATCAGCCAACTCTCTTTTCATTCTGCTCAATTTAGGTTGACTTCCAACTATTATTATTGTGTTTGCTGGTTCTACCAAAGCACACCTTCCTGACCAATTCTTTGGCAATGCTGTGGACACTCTATGTCCACACAACCACCACCAATCGGCTGATATTCTTGTACCTTTGTCTGAAGGTAAGAGCGGATGGCTGTAAATATTTGGCCTACAATATTCCAAGCAATCATTTTTGGCTGTGGAATTAGCTCGTCTCCAAGCTAGCTGTGTATACATCATACCCAATCCTAACCCTTCTTTGGTTTTACACTGAGTTTTATTCATCTGTGGAGATCCATCCATGTATGCCAATAGACAATTTAAACAACATCCTCCAGCCGTTGAGGTATTCCACACTTCCTTACAGTGTGACAATGGGATCTGTCCTAATTCATGTTCTCCTTCAGTCTTTCTCTCTACACACCATAGTCCCTTTGGCACGGATATTACTGTCCCCATAGGAGATACAACTTGCGGAACAGTATCCATACTCATGATTAACTTATCTGTTCTATTTTCCGGATTGAAACAATGTACTGGAAAGCGCCATTTCTGTACGTCTAGAAGCAGAGTAACTGCAGACAATACACAATCTACATAGTATTCCAACTTTGGCACCTTTACCTCCAGCCTAGTAGAGTGGGAACTATGTGGTAATAAAGTACATACATAACAATTACCTTTCATGTTACTTGTCTTTACGGTGTAATTAGCCAATCTCCACCACATGTTTGTGGCATATGAATGTGGTGGATCGTTATGGTCTAACCATGAATCATCTTTATCTATTAATTTAATTCCTTGTGCACCGGCCAGTATCATTACCAGACATATGATTGACATATTGGACAATTGGGACCCAAATGTGTAACAGGGGAACCTTCAGAGGTGATCAGGAAGCTATAAATGGGGCAAAATTTGCCCAGGCCCTATGTTCAGCCGACAGATGGCCCCCTCACTCACTACTAGAGCAAGGATCTTCTGTCTGGCGCAAGCCCTCTCACCAGTGCCCTGTCACACACTTTGGGCAGGCTTCTTAGGCCCTACAGTGTCAATTGGTAATGCAGATGTTGGCAGATGCTTCAGTCTGGATGCGTGAATCCACTGCGGTTGATGATCCGTTAGCACTCCAGTTCTCGTTACAGCAATAACTACAGCTGGCCCAAGATATCTCGGTTCCCCCACGGCGACTGGTTTCAGACTACGAATCAGTACCTGTTGGCCTGGAACGAAATTATGGGTGGGCTTATCTGATGGTATAGGGAGAGAAAGAGAAACATCAGCACACACAGAATTCAGTTTATCAATAAGGGAAATCACGTGGTCATCCAGGATCACCTCCATGTCACCTAGGGAAGAAACGCCTGCGCGACCTTTGACCCATGGGGTCGGGAAAGGTCTACCCATCAAAATTTCAAATGGTGAGTATTTTGTCGTTGAGGATGGGGTCATTCTCATTTCTGCCAATACGGCTGGTAGCACATCTGGCCATTTCCTGCCTGTTTCCATACAGGCTTTCGTGATCTTGTCTTTGATTGTTCGGTGTGTTCGTTCCACCACCCCCGACGACTGCGGGTGATATGGTATATTATAGTGCCAATTTATGGCTAACGCTTTAGCCAATAATTTGGTAACTTTCGATGTGAATGGGCTCCCATTGTCACTTTCTATTGTCATTGGTATACCATAACGAGAAATAACTTCTTTCGATAGTATTTTTACAACCGTTTTAGCATCTTCCTTTGCACATGCAAATACTTCAGGCCATTTTGAAAACCTATCGACAATAGTTAATATGTATTTTAGATTTCCTACCGCTGGCATATGAGAAAAATCTATTTGAAGACACTGAAAAGGCGCTTCTGGAAATGGTAATGCGTCGTGTGGCGTTTTTCTGTGAGGGTTTGTTTTGGCGCATATCAAACAAGAGAATATTATTAGTTTGACCATTTTTGCTGTATCCTGTATACAATACAGGCGATTAATCATCTGTGTAACTTTAGACGCGCTGTTGTGCGAAATACCATGGTAATGTCTTATCAATATTACCAAAGAAAGCTTTGGTAATGCGATTCTACCATTTTTATCTCTTATCAAACCGTCAGCATCTGGTGCGCATCCATTTCCTGCCCAATGTTTCACGTCTCCCTGTGTAGGTTGACTTTGCAAAATTTTCAAATCTATGTCAGGAACGCATGATACATGTGCAAACATCATTGTTTCTACGTCCCTACTCTGCGCTCTCTGATATGGAGAAAACTCTGCATGTTCTGCGGCCCATTTGGCCATTTCATCAGCATTTCTGTTCCCAACAGCGTCTGTTTCATCTCCTGAAACATGTCCCTTGACCTTCACTACAGCTAGTTCAGATGGCAACATTACAGCTTGTAATAAATCTCCCACCAACTCTGCATGTGATATTCGTTTGCCCTCAGATGTCTGAAAATTTCGTCTAGCCCAAGTCTGGGCGAAGTCTTGAACGACCCCATACGCATATTTGCTATCCGTATAAATAGTAGCTCTTTTGCCTTTTGTTAACTCACAAGATCTTGATAATGCAATTATTTCTGCTGCCTGTGCTGAGTTATGGTTCAGGCGGTATGCCTCCACCCTCTCACCTTCCTTTGTCACAATGGCATATCCACACAGATACACTCCATCAGATGGTCTTGAACATGAGCCATCTATATATAAATGCTCCCCCCCATCCAGGGGCGTATCTTTCAAATCGACCCTGGCCGCAGTGAAGCATTCAATATCATTCATGCAATCATGAGGTACAGTGTCAGTTATCAACGTGGATAAGCCATACAGTGACTGAATTGCTGGGCTAGTAACCAAAGTGGGCTTAATGGTTAAATTTTCTGTGGCTAACAGCGTTGCTTCATAGCCAGACCTCCTCTGGGCCGTCATGTGCTGTGTCTTTAAATTATGCAAAATAACACCAGCCTGGTGAGTGGTGTATAAAATCAAAGGATGTGATAAAACAATTTTTTCAGCCATTCTTACCATCTCCGCCGCCGCAGCCACTGCACGAAGACATGCAGGCATTCCATGGACTAGTGGGTCTAATTGTCTGGACAAATAAGAGACAGGACGTGGTTTCCCACCATGCTCTTGGGTCAAAACGGCCATTGCAACACCCATAGCCTCCCCCGCATACAAGTGAAACGGCTTTGTATAGTCTGGTAGCCCCAAGGCAGGAGCACGCGTGATAGCAATCTTCAACGCATCAAAATGTTCTTCCGCTTCAGAAGTCCACTTCAATGAGTCCCTTGGACCCATGCCATGCTGAATGAGACATCGTAGATTTTTGTCATGATATGCACAGTCAGGTATCCATGCGCGACAATAGTTCACCAATCCCAAAAAACTTTGTAGCTGTGTCACATTTTCAGGAGTTCGTATAGTCTTTATCAGCTGCACCCTCTCAGCTGAAATGGCCTTCAGGCCCGGTGAAATGATGTGGCCCAGGTAATGGACTTTGGGTTGCACCCACTGCAGTTTGTCATTCGAGGCCTTAAATCCAGCGCTCGCAAGCACATTGCAAACAACAATTGAGGCCTGCAAACAATCAGCCTCAGTTTCAGCGGAGATTAAAATGTCATCAGTGTACTGTAGGACACATACCGTAGATGGCAGATCAGTTATTGTGTCCAAAACACGCTTCACTGCAGCGGAGAAGACGGCGGGGCTATCAACAAAACCCTGAGCAAGGCGTGTCCAGGTCAGCTGAGCACCTTTAAATGTAAATGCAAACAACGGCTGTGTATCTGCATGGACGGGGATAGAGAAGAAGGCTGCACACAAATCCACCACCGTGAAGTGAGTGTGATTGTGTGGTATAGAATTCAGAATAGTTGGCACATCAGGCACAATTGGGGCCAGAGGAATTATTAATGAATTAATAGCCCTCAAGTCTTGTGTCAAACGCCAACTCGTTCCATCAGCTTTCCTGATGGGATTAATTGGTGTATTGTAAGGTGAGTGAGTGGGGACAATAACCCCTTGTTTCAAAAAATTGTCAATTATCGGTTGAATACCCTCAACCTTTTCAGGTGACAATGGGTATTGCTTCATGTACACAGGCTTCTGTGTGATTAATTTCGCCTTGTAAGGAGGTATACCAACAAAACCTGATTCATCTTTATACTTTGACCACAACGACGGGTTTACCTCAGCAATGTTGTATTTAACTTGTTGTGGTTCATCTTTACTCATGAAGTGTGGCATTAATTCTACAGTTGCATCTTGGACATCTGAAAGCAAAGAAAAATTAACAGAGTTGTCTGAAAATACAATCTCAATGTTAAGTTTATGCATGAGATCTCTGCCCAAAAGATTCAATGGTGAATTTGGAGTAATAACAAAATTTGTGAAAGAAAGGCGGATGATTAAGTGCCTTTACCTCAATGGCAGGTGTCATGTGACAAATAACTTCAGTCCCTGAAACCCCAACAGAGCGCATAGTATGATTCGTGATCGGCCCTTCATAAAATTTAGCAGAAATAGATGAGCACGTAGCACCAGTGTCGATTAAAAATGAGTGATCTACCCCATTTACTTTTAAACTTACAATGGGTAGTTCATCTGTGCGATTGCTAAAAGAAAAACAAATCATTGACTGTGCATTTGGACTGAAATCGCTCTGTGGGCACCCCTAAAGGTGTTTTGGATTATTTTGTTCACCCTTTTTATTCACCCAAGACACCTGATATTGATCAGCAGAACCACTGCCATATAGTGGTGCTTGTGGTTGGTTTATCTGTGGTGCTCGAGTGAGACGTTCGTTGTCATGTTCCTGTTTCATTCTACACTCCCTTTCCCAATGGCCTGGTCTACCACAATAATGACAAACTCCGGACCTTTTAAGACCTCCCCGAGGCGGGCCCCGATTATATTGAGGTCCGCCCCTTTGGTTCCCTCTCGTACGCACCGACACTGCAGCCATTTGCTGTTGAGAAGCTGCCAGCATAACTTCCTGTTTCGGCTTGAACAAAAAAGAAGAGAAACCACCAGATGCATCTAACTCACGAATGCGTTTGCAAAAATTTTCAACAGTTTGTTGCATTAAATTTGCTGTCGTTACACGAACCAAACGTGCCAAATCAGGATTCATATTATTCAAGCAAGTATTTATAAACAGTGAAGACATTTCACCGCCTACTGGAATATGAGCGTCTTCTTCCCACACACGTTTAAAACGAGAAACAAAAGCAGACGCGGATTCACCCTTATTTTGTTTGGTGTTTGTGGCATGGGTCAGATCTCTACAAACATGAGCACGGACATCTAGAAAACGTTTGACCTGTTCGAAAAATGTAGTGACATTATCAGGATCGGCCCACCAAAATTCATGAGGGTCTCGCTGTATACCGGAGCCCTCCAATTCATCATTATCAAGACTCAAAGCAGGGATTTCCACAATTAAAGACGATTCAGTAACATCATCAGATAAAACTCGTAATAAAATCGATCTATAATCCCCTCCAGCCAATTGTGCAAAGCGCGTATGTGAGCGCAAAACATCTACAAATTTGTTAGAATTATTCGGGTTCGGGAGAGATTTACAAATAGTATCAATGTCTGTCATTGTTGCTGGTTTAAGAATAATTCTTGGGCCCTCCTGCACCCACGCCATTGATGGCTGTGCTGCAGGTCGTAAAGTTTCTTTGTTTAACTCGGGAGGGGGAGGGGGAGGGGGTTGTGGAGTGGAGGGAAAAGCAAGCAATGAGGGATACAAATTTGAACCGTTCTGAGCATGATTTTGGACAGAAATCACGGCTGTATCATAAGGTGGCGGTGTCTTTACTGTTGACGGCGCAACGATCGATATTTTGTTCGATTTATTAACACGCTCGGGACCTTGATTCCATATTTTTTTCATTTTTTGCCAAATTTCATACGATTCACACATATATTTATAATCCCATTGGGGATCACCCCATCCACCCTTAACCATGGATTTCATTAGTTCCATATCATCTTTCTTAAAAGAACCACATCTGGGATATTTATCAATTTGCGGTCCGACGCTTTCAGACCATCCAGCCAAATTATCAACAAAGGGTTGTGTCCAAAAACCCTTGTTATTTCTGAACATAAAATCTACCGGCGTTTCAGCTGGTAGTGGTTTAGATATTTCTTGTCCCATACTCAACGAATGAACAAAGCAAATGTTAGTAAGAAGAAAGTAAAAAAAACCGAAAACTTCCCCCACAAAATCCAACTCCTTTTTTTTCGTTAATTATTACAATGATGTATGTAATAAAGTAAATATCCCAAAATACGCGCGTCGTGTGCCTCTCGACTACAAAGGACGTAACCTGGCCCTGGTTAACGCCACGGAGCGCCACACGCAAATACAGAAACCCAGCACAAAAGTGTGGTAACTGCCATCAACAGTATATCACAGGAAGGTTATTTTAAAAAAAACTCTTACCTGTGTTATACTGCTGGAACCCGTAGAACGTCTTTCAGTCTAGCGCGGTCTTCAAAACACAGAGCTATCAAGTTTTTCCCGGACTGCCGATGAGTAAACCGGACGAGCCCCCAATTGTTAAACTTTTAGTTCCTTTCGAACACTAAGTTTCTTTCTATGTTTTGGATTACACTGAAAATCAAATCAGAAATACGTTGGATGTTGTGAGAGAATTCTTCTGCAGATCTGGGAGCACAAGAACTAGACACAAAGGCATCAAGCTTTTGAACTCATTTATTTTAGACTCTACAAGCCTTTATATAGGTACTAAAACACCTCTGGGTGGTTTCAAATGCCCAGGGGTTCACAGATGGTTTCGAATGTCCAGGGGTTCACAGAATGACCAAATAAGGTATCGCAGGTCAGACAAAGAATGTTTAGCTTAGAAAGAATCCCCCCATATAACCAGAGGGAAACCCTTCCTCCAACTATCTAGCCCGGAATGTATTCAGTGAGTTTAACAACTTCACACTTCATTTATTTACAAGCTTGTATTCATTTATGCGGAAATTAAATCTAACAGACCTTAAATCAATCCTCCATGGCACAGACAGCTGTTTTCATCTCCTGCAGTTCACTGGTATACCATGGGCCTGATCGCGAGGAGGTAACCATTCTGGATCTGGTTGGAGCATGGAGATCTAAAAGACTGGGCCACCTTATTTATATAGAGCTTTTTTTAATTTTTATTGTAACAAAGTAGCTGTGGATAAAACATATTGACTATAAGCAAATCATTTAAAGCACACATTTATGATAAGGCAGAGAGAAACACAGGTCAAATATTAAACAGACTATAAATTCCTATATGTAATATTAATTAAGTAAACTTAAATTAAATAAAGCAGCCCCCCAGCCAGGCAAACAGTATGCAAACGGTGGTGAGCTACCCAAAACTTCCAACCAGGGGATTCCAGTTCCCCTCAAGCAAAAGCTGCAGCCTCTGCACAAGCTCGACAGTGATTGCACAAAGGGGAATCCAGTTCCCATCTGGCACAAGATTGAAAGTGTTTGCACAATTTGTCTCAATAAAATAAATAAATAAACTTAGTAAAAAGGTATATTATAGGTTTAAGATTATCATTAATAATCTAGTAGAAATTGAAATTTTGTAATGAAGACATGTCAAAATGCCGGGTCCTTCTTTATCCAGCTCTATTAACTCAGCTCTTGTCAGATCGCTGCTTACATCCTGCTCGCTGTGGTAACCTCTAAATGAGACAAGACAGCTGAGAGTAAAGAACTGTTCTGCACTCTTTGATGTAACAAGTACATCAGTTGTTATGGGAAGTGTTCCTGGTTTCGGTTGATGGAACTAATGCAGCCTAAACCCTCAGAGGATTTATATTATGGAAGTGTAGTGTATGCAAGATTAAAAAGATGCGTCTTTAGTCCAGAAAGTCTAGAAACTGACTGTGTCTGTCTCCCAGACATTGGAGGGAAGACTGTTCCAAAGTTTAGGAGCTAGATAGGAAAATTATCTACTGTTACACAGCAGAGGGAGCCAGAGTAAGCAGGAGCATCCGCTGACAAGCTGCTCATTAGCAGACATTTAGATCACCTGTGTATCATTTAAAGTTTGTATTAAAAGCCAGTTTTTAGTTAACTCTTTGCTCAGTCTTGATATTCTTTATGTGTAGTAGGTTATGGCTTAATGGTCTTGGTCTTTTATGTTTTGTGGAAATACTGTTTTGATTATTACAAATGACACCAACGTGGCCTAAAGGTAAGAGATTTGGAGTTGTAACCCAAACGTTATGCAATTTTACAGGTGTTGGGCGACATGCCTCTTCAATGACAGATCATTATCGAATAAAACGCCATGATTCTTACCCGACGACGAAGGTTTTAGGTCCAATAAGTAACGCTTCTGTTTTGTCCGATTTCAGTAATAAAATGTGGTTACTCATCCAGTTTTTATATCGACTATTCATTCCATTATTCAGTTGAACTGAATAATGTTGAAACTGGGTTTCATGATGCTTCGAGGAAATATAAAGATGATTATTATTAGCATAACAGTGACAGCTCCGTGTCGCTTTATCACCTAAAGGTAGCATGTATAATGTGAAGAGCAGAGGCCCTAAGACAAAGCATCGAGATTTATATTTTTCAAGTCCCTGAAGCAGATTTGACGCTAGTTCTTGGTTTGGGAAGAGGGGAGAGGTAGCTCCATTGAGATAGCGTTGTGGTCAGACACACCCAAGATTGCTAATGGAGGTGAGATTTGAGATAACCAGGTCCAGTGTGTGCCCAAAGGAGTGCGTGGAGACATCAACTTGCTGTTTGAGATTAAGGCAGTCCAATAATTTCAGAAACTAGGTTGCAAATGACATGAGGGGGTGTCAACCTGAATATTAATATCTCCAAGTATTAAGATGTTTGCAGATGTAGGGCAGTGGGTTGTTAGTAGATCATACATACATCTCTGAGATAAAAGCTGGGTTTTGTTTGGGGGGGTGATAAATAAAAATTATTATCATGGGGAAAGGAGATTTACACTTAAATGCAAGGCACTAAAATGAGGGTAATATGGGCAGAGGGAGGGGGAACAAATCCAAGTTATGTCGATATATTACAGCTAGGCCACTACCCTAACAAGTGCTGCAAGCTTTTTCCAGGTAGCTGTAGACGGAGGGACATATAGCCGGATTTCTATTGCAGGAAGAAATGATCAAGAACATTTGGGTATATTGGATCAAGTGCTGACTGGAGGAGTCAGGGTTAAGACTGAAAAGGGAAATCCAAATTCATGGAAAAGGAAGTTGTTCTCTTCGAACACAAAGGGACTTTGTGATGTAAAACACATTTACAAGTTTTGAAACGTTAATTAGCATTGCTCTTTATTGAAAATAGAATTGTAAGTGAACTCCAAACACCCTGGCATCTCTCCATCAGCGATCACCGATATCATCCAATATCAGCCATTGGGTCTAAACTCAACTCAACTTTATTTATATAGCGCTTTTTACAATTTTCATTGTTACAAAGCAGCTGTACATGAGACACATTGAATACAAGAAGAACAACTAAAGGCATATACCTGTAAAAACAAGAAAAAGGTGAAAACAACAAAAGACAGACATACAAATGCTCCACACACACAATATGCATACATGCTTACACACATTGACATAGACGCACACACGCAAACACACTCGCACACACGCACAGTGAAAGCATACATTTGAGATAAAGGAGAGAGAACCACAGGTCAAATATTAAACGGACTATAAATTCTTATATGCAATATTAATTTTGTCTAACTTCTAAATTCTAAAGCAGACCCCCGGGCCAGGCAAATAGTGCAAAACAATATGCAAACGGTGGCGAGGAACCCAAAACTCCAATCGAGAAAAAAAAACTCAGGAGAACCCAGGCCCAACCAGGGGATTCCAGTTCCCCTCTGGCAAAAGTTGCTGCATCTGCACAAGCTCAACACTGCTTGCACAACAAGGCTTAATTAAAAAATAAATAAACTTACTAATAAGGTAAATCATAGATTTAATATTATCATTAACAATCTAATAGCATTTGAAGTGTTGTAGAAAAATCGTGTCAAGTTGCCGCGTCCTTTATCCAGCTCTATCATCTCAGCTCTGCCATCAGGTCTGGGCATGTACTGCATCCTGTGGTAACCTTGGAACAAAGAGACAAGACTGGCTGAGAGTAGAGTACTGTTCTGCACTCTTTGATGCAACAAGTACATCATTTGTTGTTGGATGTGTTCCTGGTTCCGGTTGATCTAAATAATGCAGCCTAAATCCTCTGAGGATTAATATTATGGAAGTGTAGTGTATGCAAGATTAAAAAGATGCGTCTTTAGTCTAGATTTAAACTGACAGAGTGTGTCTGCCTCCCGGACAGTGCAGGGAAGAATATTCCAAAGTTTAGGCGCTAGATAAGAAAAGGATCAACCACCTGCACTTGATTTTGAAATTCTAGGTATTACCTACTGACAGGACGCCTGAGAGCGTAATGCACGTGGAGGATTGTAATACAATAGAAGTTCATTCAAATACTGCTGTGCTGTTCTCGTTGAGGTGTAGCAACTCCAACTAAACAGCGAGCTAAACTCCATCTATTCATGAACATGAAGAAATCCAGAATTCTTTGTATTCAGATTTATTTTCTTCACATTGTACTGAATCCATACACATAAGATGAGTGATGAGAGATTGAGAGATTGAGAGAGTGAAACTAAGAAACTAAGAAACAAACAGCAAAATACTGAAATTAGCTAAGCCACCTAGTTTTCAAAAATATTACTTTTACAGCACGAAATAAATATGCTTAAAAGTTAACTTAGTCAGAACAAGGTTATATACATACAAGTGATGCTTCTGCTGGGGGGTCAACAGGAAGGATGCATTTTCATTGCGCAATGACTTCGCAATGCATTTATAAAACAGTCTGAAGTTTTCCTAATGCGTTTCTCATGTAATTTCCTGCTTCCGTTTTTTTAGCTCAGTAAGCAAACGTCAAAATAAAAGTCTGCCGAAAGTATATAAAAAATAAAATGCATCAAATTAAACTTAAATGCAAATTTCTGAAGGTCAGAACACTCCCCGTCTGACCTTAAAGGTCACTATTAACTATCAAATCTTTCTGGACCTTCAGTCCTCAGGCATAAGAAGAACTACTTCTGACACTGGTCTCAAGAACACCTTCGTAGAACCTTGATTCGATGTCCTGAGCTCCACCTTCCTTACTTTGCTGTCTCTCCCAGGGAAAACAGCTGTGATCCTTGGCATAGGCCACGTGTTACGTGCAGTTTGACTGTCCTTTAGGAGCACAATGTCTCCTTCTTTCAGATCCTGTTGGGAATCTCTCCACTTCCGGCGAGCTTGAAGAGTAGGGAGGAAATCCTGACACCAGAAACTGTCAGCGAGAGCTTGGACTTGTTTTCATTGTCTGCTGAGAAGATCCTTGTCTGAGAAGTCTCCGTGCCGTGGGGAAACCCCAACCTTCTGGGTAAGTATCATTGCAGGAGACAATATGAACGGTGACTCTGGGTCAGTAGAGACTGGAATGAGAGGTCTGGCATTTGTTATCGCAGTCACTTCCATCATGAGTGTGCACAGGACGTCGTGGGTGAGTTGGATGTTCTCTCGAAGCAGAATTGCATCAAGGATCCGTCTTGATAGGCCTATCATACGTTCCCATGATCCTCCCATATGGGACGCATGAGGAGGATTAAACACCCATGAACACTCCTGTTGGCTCAAGAAGTTCTGTACAGTGATGTCAGGTTGTTGTCGGCTTAGTCCCAGTTCCTTTGCAGCGGCTACAAAGTTTGTTCCGCAGTCCGATCTTATCTGCTTCGCCGGTCCCCGTATGGCAAAGAAACGTCTCAAAGCATTGATGCAACTGGACATGTCTGGGGAATCGATAATCTCGATGTGCACGGCTCGGGAGCTCATACAGCAGAAGAGCATCGCCCATCTTTTGCTTTGGGCCTGTCCACCTCGCGTACGCCTGGAGTCGATTTGCCATGGTCCGAACACATCCACTCCTACATAGGTGAAAGGTGGGGATGTGTGCAAGCGTTCTGGAGGCAAGTCTGCCATAAGTTGTTTCTCTGTTTTCCGGCGTAACTTTCGGCACACTACACATTTGTGTAAGTCAGAGGTAATGAGTTGTTTTCCACCTATGACCCAGAAACCCGCTGCTCTCAGGGCTCCTTTTGGTGAAGTGGCGGCTTTGATGCTTCAACTCTTCATGATACTGGCGTACCAACAGCAGAGAAATATGGCTGGTCTTGGGCAAGATGATGGGTATTTTCTCCTGAGTGCTCAAGTCAGCGTGTTTTAATCTGCCACCAACACAAATCAAATCACCTTCAAGAACAGGTCTGAGCTGGTGAAGAGAACTATGCTTAGTCACAGCTCGTCCGAGCTCAAGAGCAGTGAGCTCCTTTGCAAAAACATCTTCTTGTGCGGCTCTGATGATGATGTATCTTGCCTGAGACAACTCATCTGGAGTGCGTGGGAGCTTGCAATAGTGCCATCCTTTACATTCACTAGACTTGTTGTGTCTGTAAGTGCTGGCTATGTGTATGAGTAAGGCAATAGCCCTGGTGAGAGAGCGCATGCATGAAAAACGCCGTAAAATCGCAGTAAGACCTCGATCTTGAGTCTGAGTAAGAAAACTACTCACTTCAGGTCGTATTTCCATGTTTGATTCTGGTTTAACAAGGTCAAACATCCGGCTTGTATCTGTGTCAGATGGATTTGGTTTATGTAAAAAGGCTGGTCCAGTGAACCACGTAGTCTTTGTCAATTGGGACGCAGAAACTGACCTGGATGCGTGGTCAGCCGGGTTGTCCTCTGTGTTGACATAGAACCATTGGTTAGGTCTTGTGGACTGACAAATTCGTCAGACTCTATTGCGCACATAGACGTAGAAGCGTTTTGTCTTACTGTTAATATATCCAAGCACGACCTTACTGTCACAATAGAATTTGATTGCATCAAGCTTCAGGTCTAATTCATCTTGGATGAGTTCGGTGACTTCCACGGCTAATACTGCGGCACACAATTCCAACCGAGGAATGGTAGGTTCGGACGGTGGGGCCAGCTTAGCCTTCCCTAAAATGAATCCTACTTCGACTTGTCCCTCAGCTTGAATGGTCCTGAGGTATGCCACAACTCCAATAGCCTTTGTGGATGCATCGGAGAACACACATAGCTCTGTCTGTACACCATTGGAAAGTGACGTGATGGTGTATAAACGTGGGATATGCAGCTTGCTTAAATCATACAGTGACTCACGCCATGCTTCCCATTGCATCAGTTTTTGTTCTGGAAGAGGAGTCACATGCGTTGACACTGAGTTCCCTCAAGAGACTTTTGCCTTCAATAGTCACCGGTGCGACCATGCCTAAAGGATCGAAGATGCTATTCACTGTAGACAGGACTCCCCTGCGAGTGAATGGTTTCTTGTGCTCTGAGATTGTAAATATGAAAGTGTCAATCATTGTCTCCCGCGGCAGTCCCAAACTGCGTTGCACCGGTGTAGCTTCACCGCTTAGGTCAAGGTCTTTCAGAACAGCTCTGTCCTCTGGTGCAAAGGCCTGAAATACAGCTTCGCTGTTTGAGGAAAACTTGTGGAGCCTCAGGTTCGATGCACTGAGAGAAGTCTGTGTTCTCTGTAGAAGACCGATGGCTTCAGCTTCAGTTGGCACACTTATGAGCCCATCATCTACGTAAAAATTACGTTCGACGAACTGGACCGTGTCTTTCCCATGTTTGTGTGCACCTTCATGGATGGCTCTCCTTAATCCGTAGATGGCTACAGATGGTGACGGATTGTTGCCGGACCCAAAACATGGACCCTCATCCTGTAGTCGATGATGTCCTTAGACATGTCATTGTCTCTGTACCACAAAAACCTCAGGAAGTTCCTGTGGTCTCTGTGGACAAGAAAGCAGTGGAACATCTGCTGTATGTCGGCGATCACCGCTACCTGTTTCTTACGAAAGCGGATCAGCACCCCAATGAGTGAGTTATTGAAATCTGGACCTGACAGGAGAACATCATTTAGAGATGTGCCGAAGTACTTTGCGCTGGAGTCAAACACCACACGGATGTTTCCAGGCTTTTGCGGGTGATAAAATCCAAAAATAGGTAGGTACCAACACTTTTCATTCCCCTCCAGTGGAGGAGCCACTTCAGCATGTTTGCTGTAAATGATTTTATTCATGAATTCTAGAAACTGGTCTCTCATCTCTGTTTTTCTCCGCAGAGTTTTCTCCAGGGAGGTGAAGGGAGTGAACACCTGTTCGCGGTTGTTGGACAAATGCTGACGGGGAACTCTAAAGGGGAGAGGAGCGACCCAGTGGTTTGACGTGCCTCTATACATTTCTTGGTCCATGATTTCCAAAAAGATTGTGTCCTCCATGGACGAGGCGGGTTTGTTGTCGGACTCAGTCTCGGTGAAGACCTGTAATCCTAGGGTCTCCAACGATGCCTTGTGTGGTATGCACTCCTGCTCCCTGTCATGGAATACATCTTCGTTCAGCTTCAGGAAGCCTTCACATGGTCTTAGAATAGAAGGTCTGCCATTCTCTTGCACATTTGTCTTATACGCGCTCACAGCTGGTTTCTGTGCATTCCCTAAACACACATCTCCTACCAGGACCCATCCCAAGTCCAGTCTTTGTGCAAAGGGGGCATTGTGAGGTCCGCTCACTTGCTGTCGCACTTTTTGAACTCTCACAATGTCTCTGCCTAGCACGATGAGGATTTCCGCCTTGGGGTTGTTGTGAAGTTTTCTTTGGGTGTTCTGAAGAATTATTCTTGAGTCTCGAGTTTTGATACAAAAACCACTTTAATAATGGAGTAGGATTGCAATGTCACTCCCTTCTCCGTTTTTGGAGAAGCCCTTATATAGTGTGCTTAACACACACACACACACATACACACACGTCCTCTGAGCCCCCAATATAATGTAAAACAGATGTATTTTCCTCCCCCAGCCTACATAGGGTCCTTGGTGTCAACTACCATTCGGCCCCCAAGATAAGAAACTCTTAAAATGATTTTATAATAGTAAACAATTGTATACATTATTCTTCTATATTTTAGCCAAAAATATCTTCTTCATTTCCCCCTTTGGTATGTTATTTACGTACGATTTACCAGAATACTGTTTCATGATACAGCTCACAATATCTATCTAATTACTAAGTAGTCAGAATTTTCTATTACCAATAACCAACCATGCCACAGCATTCTGGAGTATCAGAACCAAACATCTCCCTCCTCCATTGACAGAAAGGAAGTAAAAGATTCTGATAACTATAGGTTACAAAAACTTGTTTAAAGCATGTGTGTGCAATGGGTTCTGCGCTTGCCTGTGGTTTCCACAGTTATGTAGAATATATATATAAACAAATAAGAGTAAACTAAATAAATTGGTGTAAGTACAACTGTTGTAGAGTAGGCGGGGCGAGACCGTGGTTCGAGTCCGGTGAGTAATTGTGGATGAGCGCCAGCTGTGCGCACACCGGGCTCGAATCTCGTAGGAGATTGAAGCATATAAAAGGAACGAGCGACCGGACCGTCGGAGAGAGAGGTCCGGGCCCGAATTTGTGTTTGTATATGTATTTATGGTTTACTGTGTTGTTGTTCGCTGTCGGTCGTCCGTGAGGGGCCACCGGCTGTTAAATTACTTTATTAAATGTTTGAATGTTTGCCGGTTCCCGTCTCCTTCCTTCCCTTTTATTGAGCTTCTCTAGATTGGTGCCGAAACCCGGGAGGAAGGAGAGACATGCTGTAGGAGAGTCCTCGCCGCCGAGTGGCCTCGCGGTGCCGGAGATTTCGGGCAGCGCGGACGGAGGGCGTCCGCCAGTGGCTGCCCGAAGCGGTGGCTCTGGGGAAACGGAAGTGCACAGTGCGGCCACCGTCAAAACTTCGGTGGAACGGCGTCCTTTGCTGCCGCACCCCTTGGTCGAGGTGGGGTGGCTTTCGTCCAAATGGGAGCGTGGGAGTTGCCGCCGTCCACCAGAGGCCGTAGCCTGTGTCCGTCCCCCGAGGGGGAGGAGCAGGGGACGGGGAACCCGCCTCGACTCCCAGATAAAGGAGGAGCCACCGCCGGCCGCCAGGGGGCGGACGGTCGAGCCGTCCACCGAAGCCCCAGGGCCACCGCAAGGTACCGTGAAGTAGAGTACCCCGGCTGGTTGAGGAACGAGCCACAGCATGTCGGGGAACCGAATTTTTTTTTTTCTTCTCTCCCCTCTCTCTTTCCGGTCGCTCCGAGGGCTCCCGTCTCCGTTGTCTCGTCTCGTCGCTGCATACCCCCCACCCCCCGAGGCGGGGGTACCCCCGGCCTGTGAGGGGTGATGGGGGTATGTAGTAGAGTAGGCGGGGCGAGACCGTGGTTCGAGTCCGGTGAGTAATTGTGGATGAGCGCCAGCTGTGCGCACACCGGGCTCGAATCTCGTAGGAGATTGGGAGCATATAAAAGGAACGAGCGACCGGACCATCGGAGAGAGAGAGGTCAGGGCCCTAGTTTGTGTTTGTATATGTATTTATGGTTTACTGTGTTGTTGTTCGCCGGCGGTCGTCCGTGAGGGGCCGCCGGCTGTTAAATTACTTTATTCAATGTTTAAATGTTTGAATGTTTGCCGGTTCCCGTCTCCTTCCTTCTCTTTTATTGAGCTTCTCTACAACATCAATAAAAGAAAAGTATATAAAAATGAAGTATAACATATTGTGATAAGCATGAATGAAAATGAAAGAAATTAAGATAAAGAAATGCGCATAACAAATGAAATGGTAAATATTAATTAAAGAAAATGACATAAAATGTGCACAAAAACAGAAATATTAAGGATAAAATTGTATAGCATGTAAAAATAAAAATAAACCATCCGTAATATAAAATCAAGAAAATATGAAAACAAGCATGCATAATATTGATTAGGTTACAAAATATATTTGTTTAGGGTTCCTTCCTAATTTTCAGTAGAGGTATTCTAACTCCCCTCTGCCTGTTGCAAAGTCAATACTGTTTTGTGTAATAACTCTTGATAACATTCTTGTTGTGTCAAAGTTATTTTCTCATCATCATGATACCTTAACATGTCCATCTGTTTAACTGTGGCTTTAATAATTAGGGATTTTAATAAAGGTATTGCACATCAAAACAGTAATCCTCCTATACAAATTGTCACTCCAAAAAGTATTCCTAATTTCCCTAACCATTCTCCCCAAATTCCTAATTTTAAATTAAACCAATCCCTTGTTTTTTCATCTTCTCCAGCATTAGTTGCTAATTCTATTTGTAATTATTTGAGTTTAGTCATGGCTTTAGTAAATGTTCCTTCTGGTGATGTATTGTTAGGAAAATAAGTACAACATTGGTTCCCAAATAAGACGCACACACCTTCTTTGTCTGCTAACATCCAATTCAGGGCTAATCTATTTTGCCATGTCATTTTACTGGTTGCATCTAATTGTTCACCTAAAGCAAGTAAAGCTTCATTGGTATAGTTAATAAATCTTTGTTGGTTGTAGTAAATATAATTTATCCATTCTGTATTTTTGTTTGGTGAAATCAAAATTAATATTGAATCGAAACCTGATTTAACTTTGTCTCGTGCTTTGAATTGACCTGGTGTTCCTCTAGACTGTCCTATGGAGTCTATGTAAACTTTAGGATCTGGTGTATAACTTCTCTTAGCTCGGTAATTGATTGTTTTATTCGTTTCCCTTGTGGATTCTGAATCCCATTCTATTATTTTGATTTCTTGTATTAATCGTACTCTCCTACATTTTCCTTTCCATCCGAGGGGTAAAGAAGACAATAGTTTTCTTTTTCCACAAATCCAGAAATAGTCAGCTATTGCTTTAGTTTGATCTTGATACAACTCTGCTGTAGGTAAAGATATAGTTTGATTTTCACAAGTTTCAGCTGGACTTATTCTTTCTCCTCTTCTAAGTCCTGCGGCCCTAAAGGGTTGGAAATCCCTAGAGTCATCTACATCTAGAAAAAATTATTTATCTATATTCCAAATGACACTGCATTTCCCTTTAAATTGTCCCACGTTTATAACCCCTGTGGATTTGAAAAAACATTCATATTCCTTACTATACTCTATGGTATACAATGGTGGAATTTCTACTTGGTTATCTTGCATTTTTGTACTTTCAGTTATTTCAACATATTTACATTTAGCTCTCAATAGAGGTATATTCTTAAGGAGAAGCATGTGGTGATAATTGCTTAGGAAACCCAAACATTCAGCTGGACAAAAATATCTTGCAGCTTTTATCAAATGGCAAGAGTCTCTGTTGAATCTAGCACGATGTTCGTAATCGAAAGGATTTGGGGTTACTATTACTTGGCTCATCGGTGTTTTAGTACAGAATAAACAGTCTTTCTTTTTTACCTCTGTGGCTGTAAAGGTTGCCCATTCATACCATTGATTACTCTGTGCTGTTTCCCATAAAGCATTTAGTTTGGTATCGCCCTCATACGTGCTGTAATCTTCTTCGATGTTCCTTCGTTGTAACTCATTAAAGCAAGAGGTAATGCATCAACCCAATTTAGTTTAGTACTTGCACATATTTTGATAAGCTTCGACTTGAGAATCCCATTGGTTTTTTCAACATTAGATTGGCTCTGTGGATTGTAGATGCCGCCTAATCGTTGTTTTATTTGTAAATGTTGTAAAACTTGTTTTAATGTCTTTTGTATAAAAGAAGAGCCAATATCCGACGATATAATAGACGGAATTCCAAACCGAGGAAAAACTTCTCTTGTCAAAAACTTAATTACTGTTCCTGCTGATGGCACTGCTTCTACCCAACGGCTAAATCGATCAACAACCACAAGCATGTATCTTTTTCCCTGCACCCGTTTTATCATATCCACATAGTCCATCACTAAGTGTTTAAAGGGTCCTTCAGGTACAGGTATATGACCTATTGGTGTTGTTATTCCCTTTCTGACATTTATACTTAGCACAGATCTCACATGTTGACAAAAATTCAGCTACCATTGCGTGCAAGTATGGAGACCAATAACCTTGTAGTTTAATTTTTCTTTTTACTTCCCCCTTTGCACAATGGTCAAAACCATGTGCATCTACGATAAGGCTGTGCAGAAGTGATGTCGGTGCCACAATATGTCTCACATGTGAACGCCAAATTTTATTAGAATCTGTGGATCCACCTCGTCGATGCCACATAGATTGTTCATAAGGGCCTGCTTGCTGCTGAATTCTAACAATGTCATCTAAACAAGGGTGAGGTTCGATAATTACTTCTGGAGCTAATATGGCTACTTGACACCCTGATGCTTTTTTAGCTTCTGAATCTGCAAGCATTGTTACCTTTAATGACATAATCATTTCCTTTTTTGTGAGCTTGACATTTTATGATAGCTAACCGTTTTGGTAGCATCATAGCATTTATTAATTGACCTATTTGTTCAGCATGCTGAATGGGAGTTCCATCGCTTTTTTTAAAGCCTTGTTGTTTCCATACTGATCCAAATAGATGACACACCCCGTGTGAATATGCTGAATCTGTGTAAATGTTTGCTATTTGTCCTTTTGCTATTTGACATGCAGCTATTAGGGCTTTAAATTCTGCTAGTTGAGCGGAGCAAGGCTGTGTGCAGTGTTGAGATATTACAGGCACAACATTATTTTCTTCTTGTCTCACTACCGCATATCCTGCATGAATTCCCAAATGACCTCTGAAACTGGATCCATCTACAAGGTAAGAAACATCAGCTTCAGGAATTGGGATGGACTCTAGATCAGGTCTTAACCTAGTAAAGGCATTAGCTACACAATCAGGTGGTTTACCTTCACCAACCAAGGGAATTAATTCTGCTGGATTAACGGTGTTACATCACTTAATAGTATCATCTGGATATGTAAGTGACATCGCATAAAATAAGGTTCAGGACGGAGTTAAACATTTTTTACCGTGCTCAATTAACTCTACAGTTTTATGGTGTGGGTAAATGAAAACTGGGTATCCCATAGTGATACTCGATGCTTTTTCATACACATGATGTAAGGCCGCAAGACCTTGTTGATAGCATGGTGGGATACCCTGTGCTACATTATCAAGTTTTGTACTATAGTATGCTATTGGCTGTTTTTTCCTACCACTGGCGTCCTGCATTAATATAGCTGAGGCAAAGCTATCTACTCTGTTAGCAACATACAGGTGAAACTATAGTCAGGTACACTCAGGACAGGTGTCTTTTGAAGCTCTTTCTTAATACTTTCAAAGGCTATCGTGGCATCTGTATGCCAGGTTAATGAAGTATTTCAATTTCGCAATCCTGCTTGCTTCATTAAGTCTCTCAATGGAGATGTCTTTATAGCATAATCCTCAATCCAATCACTACTGAATGAAGTCATTCCTAAAAATGTCAACATTTGGCGTACTGTTTGTGGCATTGGAGCTTTACTTATGCCTTCTAAATGTGATGGCGCTATGGCCTTTGTGCTATATGCTATCAATCGTCCTAAATATCCAACCTGTGGCAGGCAATATTGCAGTGTGGCTTTAGACACTTTGTTCCCTCCTTGGGCTAATCTTGTTAACACTTTCATGGAATCTCTATGACACTGTTCAAGTGTTTCTGAACATATCATAACATCATCCATATATTGAATCATAGTGCTGTCTAGCATAATGTCTTCTAAATCAGCTTTGAGAACCTGATTAAATATATGAGGTGAGTGTGTGAACCCCATTGGTAGGCGATTATAAGAATATTGTTTACCAGCATAAGTAAACGCAAATAGGTGTCTGCTTTCTTCTGCCACCGGAACGCTGAAAAATGCAGAACAAAGATCAATTACTGTAAAATATTTGGCATTAGGAGGAACATTTGTAAGCAGCATGTGTGGATTAGGAATATCAGCAGGGTAATCTTCAACGATCTCATTGATTGCTCTCAAATCATGTACAAGACGCCATTTAGTTTTGTCTGCTTTACGGAGAGGATAAATGGGAGTGTTGCAATAACTGTTTGTTACTATTAGCACTCCTGATTTAACAAGTCCCTCTATTGTATATTTTATACCTAATTCAGCCTCACGGCCTAACGGATATTGCATTTTTCTGGGAAGTCTAGTATTTGGTTTAAGTTGCACTTGTACTGGACTGGCTGATTTTACTAACCCTATATCTGTCTCATGCAGGGACCATAGCTCAGCTGGGACTTTTTGTTCAACTTCCTGTAAAAGTTCATCAGTATTATTTTCCACTTCTGGTGCTGACATCATTTGCGTATGCTCTTTTTGGCTAACCATTACTTCTTGAGGAATTCCTAGCAAAGAAGTACCACACATAACTTTTATGTAATTCTTGTTAACAGAATGGATTTATTGTAGCCTCCCATTTGTTTTCTTCTGCTTTTTTCAAGTCTTTTGCTTCCCAATATTTTCCTATATATAAAGATATATGTGGAATCTAATCATTTACATTGAACCATTTCATTGTAAATTAATTTTCTGTTATTTTTAAAGCTGCTCCCTGCTTACTTATTATGGTGTATTGTGAGATCATTTCAATTTCTTGATCTTTAGTTCCTTCCTGCCATTAATTTTCTATGTCAGTATTCCTCGAGGGGTCATATTTCATTGTGCAGTGAAATCCTGATTTGGGTATCTGTGCGTCAGGAAATTTACCCCATTTATTAATCGTCTGTCTCACATCATCCTCTATTTGTCCTATCCAGTACACATTAGCTTTCGGCTCTGATATCATCATTTGAGTACCCTTCTGATCTACATATACTCCATTGGAAGAACACCAAATATTAACACCCAATTTACACAATGCATCTCTTCCTAACAGATTAATAGGAGTCTGATCAGATATTAAGACTGGTATTGTCCCACTTTTGTTTTTTGTTTGCAAACAAAATGGAGCAGTCATAGGAATTAGTTGTATTTGTCCCGAGAATCCTACTGTCTTTACAAATTTTCCAGACATGGGGAGGTGCGAGGCGTAATTTGATTTTACACACGAATAATCTGCTCCTGTGTCTATCATCATTGGTATGGTTTTCCCTTCTACTTCAATTTGTAATATTGGTTCTTTTTTGCATTAGATGTTAAAATTGGTAGTTGACACACCCCTATAGGATTCTCTGGGCATCCCTAGTATCCCTGATTTGTACCTCCCCAATGGTTCACCGGACCTCGAAAAGGTGCTTGCCAACCCATCCCCCTTCCACCCCCAAGGGCCTGAGGCCATGGATTGAAAGGACATTTCTGCTTGTTATGTCCGAGCTGACCACATCCCCAGCACATTCCAGGAGGACCATTTCCTCTCCCTCTCCCCCTTGTCCCACTTGTCTGTTGGTTTCTCTGCCATTCTCCCATTGGTGTCTGCTGGTGAGTAAAAACATTAAAGACGGGGGCAGGGCTCAGGTGGGTGTCTGGAAGGATTCCTGCAGGGAACGTTGTTTGGATAGCTGGTACAGGAGCATTACAGTCATTTGGTTACAGTCTTGCGTTTTTACCACTGCCTGAATCTTTTTCTTATTTTTGGTTGTTAGTTCTTCAAAATGTAAGTCAGTTAGCTTCCGTTGTAGTTTTTTTCTCTTGATTTTTCAAGGATTGTTCATTTTTTTCTGTATTGTTCCACTATATGGGACACATGGTCAACAAATTCTTTGTGTGATTTGGACGTTAATCCAACGACATCCTCTAACTTGCTTCTTACAACTGGTGGCATGGCTTCAGTAATAGAATTTCTGAATAATATAGCCAATAAGGGGTCTTCTTCTGGATTCCCTTCGGTCTCCTGTTTCCACCTTTTTAAGTGTCTTTGAATGTAACTGACAGGATTGTCTGTGTCCATTAATTGATCACCTTTCAGAGCTTTAGTGTTGACTCTGGTTGGATATTCAAAACACAATGCTTGCCACACAGCAGGGCGATAAACATCAAAAACAATTCCGTCTCTGCAATGTGAGATGCTTGTAGGATTTGTCCCAACTTTGTTCCTCCAATAATTTTTGCAAGGAGTGCTTTAATGTCCCCAACTGCTATAATATTGCCAGCTGTCTCATTCTCAAAGATGGTTATCCACTTTCCCGCCCCCTCGATGATGTCAGGGAGGCGAGTGACAAGCCCCTGTAGGTCTCTTGAAGCCCACGGAATATATTCTCCCTGATCCCCTTCTATCAAAATTGGAAGTTGTTCGGCTACCGGCCTAAGCCGTCCGTTATCTTTATCACGTGACCACAGTCTTACATCAGATAAGGACTCCATATCTTCTTCCTCAACTCTACTTTCTCTTGTTTCTCTTCTTCTCAGAAGAAGAAGTCTTAGTTTCCTCAACAAATCTATCTGCTTCTTCAATCCTTCTAGCTATCTCTTCCTCTACTTTCCTTGCTTCATCACTTTCCTCTTCTTTTCTTTCAGTCTGCTCGGCTGTTTTCTTTTCACTTGGTTTATTTTGTTCATATTGTGCTTTTACCTGTAATAAAGCTGTCCTTGCTTGCTTGTAACAATCTAAATACGGGCTTTAATGTTTGCTTCTATCTGGACTGACTTTTGATCTTACCACTGGCTTCATCTGTTTTTCTTCACATACCTTTAAATCTCCCTCTACTTGCATTTCGCCTGTCTCCCCTAAAATTCCTTTGACCAATGGAAATTGACCTTCAGAGGTCACATATGGGGGAGTGTTATGAACGACTCACGAGTCAAGTGCAGGTAGCTGAATATTTATTAATATTCCCGGCAGGGAACAAACAACAGTAGATCTGACAAGGAATCTGACAACAATGGGAACTTGGCAAAGTCACAAAAGGCTCGAGCGCTCGGCCGAAAACAAACAGGGAATCTCTCTTTGAAGTGAGTAGTAGCCAGGGAGTTCAGTCAAGGTAATCCGCAAAAACGAAAAGATAAATCCACCCAACGAGGGCCAACAAAAATCCTCCTGCTGATGGTAGGTAAAGGGACGTAATCCCGCCCACGAGGGCCAAAGGAAAATCCACCGCTGTAGGCAGGCAAAAATGCAAACGTAAGTCCGCCGACACGGCCAGAATCCTCCCACTGTAATGGTGTTCCTTAATGGGCAAAACAGGACAAGACAAGACTGGACAACCCTCGGTAAAGACCAAAAACGGACTGACTATGGACAAGAGGAGACAAGGGGTATATAAGGACAATTGGGCTGGAAGAAAACAAGGAACAGCTGGGAAAATCAGGAAACCCAGGTGCAGAGTCTTAACTAATAATGAGGAAGTAAACAAGGTAACGAGGTGAGTGGATGAAATGCAGACACTAAATAAACTGACAAACTAGGAATAACCCCACGTGCTCGACAACCCCAACAAGACATAAGTGTAACAATCTTACAGACGCTACCCCAGAGACCTGACAGTACCCCCCCCTCCCAGCGGCGCCACCGGGCGCACTAGGAAGGGGCTCACCTCGTCGCCGGTAGAAGTCCACGATCAAGGACTGGTCAAGAATATCCCGAGCCGGTACCCAACTTCTCTCCTCTGCACTGTACCCCTCCCAGTCCACTAGGTATTGTACGCCTCTGCCCCGTCGCCGGACGTCAAGAAGTCTCCTCACCGTGTAAGTGGGAGACCCATCCACTAGACGAGGAGGCGGCGGGACAGGGCGGTTACTGGCGGGATGAAGGGGTGAGGAGAGCACAGGTTTAACCCTGGAAACATGAAATACTGGGTGGACCCGACCAAGGAAAGGAGGAAGTCTGAGCCTGACCGCCACCGGATTAACCACCTTGGTGATGATACGGCCCAATGAACCTCGGCGCAAGCTTGCGAGAAGGTGCCCGGAGAGGAAGGTCCTTGGTGGAGAGCCATACCCGTTGACCACACACATAGGCTGGAGGAGAGGATCGGTGACGATCAGCTGCTGCCTTGGTCCGTCTTCTGGTTTGGGCCAAAACCCCCCTGGCCTTCCTCCAGGTCCGGCGACAGCGCTGAACGAAGGCCAGGGCAGACGGGACCGCAGCGTCGGGTTCCTGTGCGGGAAACAGAGGAGGGTTATATCCTAACGAACATTCAAAAGGGGACATACCGGAAGCAGCCGTCGGGAGGGAGTTGTGGGCGTACTCTATCCATGAGAGTTGAGAGCACCAGGAACTCGGGTAGGAAGATGTCAAACAGCGGAGCATTCTACCAAGATCCTGATTGGCCCGTTCACACTGCCCGTTGGTCTGAGGGTGGAAACCAGAGGACAGACTCGCGGAGGCCCCGATCTGTCTGCAAAATTCTCTCCAGAACCGGGAGGAGAACTGAGGCCCCCTATCGGAGACCACGTCGACCGGCAACCCATGGAGGCGGAAGACGTGGTCCACCATCAGCTGGGCCGTCTCCCGGGCGGAGGGGAATGAAATGAACCGCCTTAGAGAAGCGATCCACCACAGTGAGAACTACTGTGTTACCTTTGGAAACAGGGAGCCCTGTGACGAAATCAAGAGCAATGTGAGACCAGGGGCGGGAGGGAATGGGTAACGGGCGAAGCAGACCAGCGGGGGGGTGACGAGGGGACTTGCATTGAGCACAAGTCGGACAGGCCAACACGAACTGTTTGACATCGGCGATCAGTGATGGCCACCAAAAACGTTGACGGACGGTAGCCAACGTTCCCCGATTACCTGGATGGCAGACTAGTCTGGAGGAGTGACCCCATCGTAGGACCTTGGGGCGCAGCGCAGCCGGTACGAATAGCCTGCCCGCCGGACACTCAGTAGGTACTTGCACCCCTCGTCCGGCCTCTATCACCTGTCGTTCGATTCCCCAAGAGAGAGCTGCCACTACCATCCGATCGGGGAGGATGGACTTTTCCGAAGACTCTCTCTCAGGGACCTCGAACACACGTGAGAGCGCATCAGGTTTAATGTTCTTGGAACCTGGCCGGAACGAGAGGGTGAAGTTAAAGCGACCAAAAAAGAGTGCCCAGCGAGCCTGCCGGGAGCTCAGCCTCTTGGCCGAACGGATGTACTCCAGGTTCTTGTGGTCTGTCCAGACCAAGAAGGGCTGCGCTGACCCCTCCAACCAATGACGCCACTCTCCCAAAGCCAATCTTACCGCTAACAACTCACGGTTACCAATATCATAGTTACGTTCTGCAGGACCAAGGCGGTGGGAGAAGAAGGCGCAGGGGTGTACCTTCCCATCAGCAGCAGACCGCTGAGATAGAACTGCGCCGACCCCGACGTCTGAGGCGTCGACCTCTACAATGAATTGGTGTTCAGGGTCTGGAAAAGACAGGACAGGAGCAGAGACAAAACGAGACTTTAAAGTGTCAAAGGCCACCTGAGCGTCATGATTCCATCTGAACACCCTCTTGGTGGAGGTCAATGCCGTGAGAGGTGTGGCGATGAGGCCAAAGTTCCTGATGAAACGCCGATAGAAGTTGGCAAAACCCAGGAATCTCTGGAGCGCCTTACGAGAGTCGGGTCTGGGCCATTCGGCAACAGCACTAATCTTGGCGGGATCTGCTCTTATCCCGCCTGAAGAGATGATATGGCCAAGGAACGTAACGAACTCTGCGTGGAATTCGCACTTCTCCGCCTTGACAAACAACTGGTTCTCAAGTAATCGTTGGAGGACCCGTCTAACGTGTTGGGTGTGCACCTGGAGAGAGGGGGAAAAAATAAGAATATCGTTGTGGCAAGGGGGGCGTGGCCTGACACGGTCTGCGGCAGAGAGGCGTGTCGGGAGAACGACGGTAAGTAAGCAGATCAACGCTATAGTGAAAACACCTGCTTCTTGTTCTAGTAATTGGCGAGGAGACGCTTTTAAGGCTCAGCGGAGGAAGCAAACGGAGAGAGAGAGACGGCTGAGAAACGTGTTCCAGGAGAAGCCTCGTGACGTTGTGTCCAGGACTAAAAGGAAAGAATCTTACTCGAGGAAGAGGATTCCAAGGAAAGAATCTCACTCAACGAAGAGCTATAAATAGACTGTGTAAATATTTGAAACCCGGAAGTGAAACCCGGAAGTATAATAAAAAGATTCTTACGTTTCTCAGCCACGCCGACCCTTGCCTCCTTTCTTCCCTTGAACATTGATCTTTGTTACACTGGTGCCGAAACCCGGGAAGAAAGGAAGGAGCCGCCGCCATGCAGTCTCCGCCAGGATCACCATTTGCGGAAGTAATAACTTCACTCGCTGGTCTCCATCAGGAACACCACCAGGCCCTGCTGCGTCTTCGAGAGGACCAAGAGGTACGATTCCAGGCTCTCGTCCAGACTCAGCAGGAGGACCGCGAGTCATTCCGGAGCTGGTTGAGCCAGGAGAGAGGCTCATCATCATCCACGCTGTTTGGGACGGTACCGCTGCATAAGATGGGAACCCAGGACGAGCCGGAAGCCTTCTTGGACTTATTTGAGAGGTCCGCGGAACTATCCGGATGGCAACCGGACGCTTGGGCTTCCCGCCTTATCCCACTCCTGTCTGGAGAAGCCCAGATGGCTGCCCAACAACTCCCGGTGGCGAATCTCATGGTCTATACGGACCTCAAAAAGGCCATCCTCCAACGGGTTGGCCGGAGTCCTGAGCAGCATCGGCAGCGGTTCCGATCCCTGGAGTTCGGGGAACATTCCCAACCTTTTGCCTTCGCTCACCAGCTCCGGGATGCCTGCCGCAGATGGCTGATGGCCGGGGCCACTACCGTCGACACCATCGTCGACCAGGTGACACTGGAGCAGTTCGTGGGGCGGTTGCCCAAGAAAACCGCTCAATGGGTCCAGTGTCACCGCCCGACGACGCTGGCCCAGGCCATCCAGCTGGCGGAGGACCAATTGGTGGCGTGCCCAGGGGTCGGCGCGACCCCAACATCTCTTTCTCTTCCTCTCTCTCCCTCTAGGTCTGTGATACCGACGAGACCGGTGCCACTACCCAGGTCCAGAGGGGGCTTCTATCCGCGTCCGGCGCCGCGAACCCGGTTCCCACCAGAGGCGGGCCATTATGGAGCTCCAAGGTCCCAGGAGGGACACCCCCACCGGACCACCAGCGGTCCACAAAATTCTTACCCTTCATCAGCCTCTCCTCGCCAATTCGGGGGTCTGCTTCCTGCCACTGGGGCGGCGGGGACTCCTGGGCCGACCTGTTGGCGTTGTGGGGACCCCGGACATTTTGTCGACTGGTGTCCTATGATGGAGGTCGGCATGATGATCCGGGTTCCCGACAATCCTCAGGCTGCCCCCGGTCAGGACGGATTGTACCAAATACCTGTGAGTATTAGGGGGGGTATATATCAGGCGTTGGTGGATTCAGGATGTAACCAAACCTCAATTCATCAAAACCTGATTCAATTCGAGGCAATGGATACGAGCCGCGCGGTTAAAGTAAGGTGTGTGCACGGGGATGTGGTGAACTACCCTGTGGTGCCTCTGACCATACAATTCAGGGGACAAAAACATAGTGTAGAGGTGGCTGTTAACAAGCACCTCCGACATCCGCTAATTTTGGGAACAAATTGGCCTTCATTTTCGACATTGTTGGGATACTTATGTGCGGATGTTTCTGGGCGAAACCAAGAGCGATGGGGGGGGGGCGGTCGCGCAGATGGGAGAGGTGGAGCCGGGACCTCTGACGACGGCCCCAGAGGAACGGAGCACTGTGGAGAGAAGAAATCTCTCCCAGAGCGATGATTTTCCTCTGGAGCAGTCTCAGGATGAGACGCTCAAACATGCGTTTGATCAGGTCCGTAAGATCGACGGACAACTCCTCCATCCTGCGCAACCGTTGACCTATCCATATTTTGCTATTTTAAAAGACCGGTTGTATAGAGTGACCCAGAACATTCAGTCAAAGCAGGATACAACCCAGTTGGTCATACCGAAGAGCCGTCGGGAAATGCTTTTCCAGGCGGCTCATTGTAATCCAATGGCGGGACACCTGGGACATTCCTCAACACTAAATCGCCTAACGGCCCGTTTTTTTTGGCCGGGCATTCATGAGAACGTGCGCAGGTGGTGCGCGTCTTGTCCTGAATGCCAGTTGGTAAACCCACCGGCCACCCCACGGGCACCTTTATGCCCGCTTCCACTTATTCAGGTCCCCTTCGAGCGAATTGGTATGGACCTGATCGGGCCGTTAGAGCGATCTGCACGAGGACATCGATTTGCATTAGTCATTGTGGACTATGCAACCCGATATCCTGAGGCAGTGGCGCTTCGCAATATCTCTGCAACGAGTGTTGCGGACGCACTGTTTCGATTGATCTCCCGTGTGGGTATCCCTAAAGAGATTCTCACAGATCAAGGCACGGCGTTTATGTCACGAACCCTTCGCGAACTGTATGGATTATTGGGGGTTAAGACGATTCGCACCAGCGTCTATCACCCACAAACAGACGGATTGGTCGAACGTTTTAATCGTACGTTAAAAACCATGATCCGGAAATTCGTACACGAAGACGCCAAAAATTGGGATAAGTGGTTGGAACCTCTGTTATTTGCGGTCCGCGAGATCCCCCAAGCCTCTACGGGGTTTTCCCCCTTCGAGCTTCTCTACGGCCGTCAGCCTCGCGGGGTTTTAGACGTCCTAAGAGAAGCTTGGGAGGACGGACCTTCCACGAGTAAAAATGAAATTCAGTATGTCATGGACCTGCGAACAAAACTCCATACACTGGGGCGGCTCTCTATGGAGAATTTGTTACAGGCACAAGACAGACAGAGCCGTCATTATAACAGAGGTGCCAGACTACGAAAATTTTCACCGGGAGAGAAAGTTCTTGTATTACTCCCAACGTCCACCTCTAAACTACTCGCCAAGTGGCAAGGACCCTTTGAGGTCACACGACGAATAGGAGATCTCAATTATGAGGTAGTACGATTGGATAGGAGTGGGGCACATCAGATTTATCATATCAACCTCCTCAAAAAATGGACTGAGTTGAACTCCGTAATGCTGGCGACGACAGTGAGTAGAGTAGATGATCTCGGGCCAGAAGCGAACACAAAATTGCAATCTTTCGCTCTGACTCCAGGGGGAGATCATCTCTCGTCCTCCCAGCTTACGGATGTTGTAAAATTACAGGCAGAATTTGCAGATGTGTTCTCACCCCTACCCGGCCGCACGAATCTCATAGAGCACCACATTGAGACAAAACCGGGTGCGGTAGTACGCAGTCGCCCATATAGGTTACCTGAACACAAAAAAATTGTGGTTCAGAAGGAATTAGAAGCTATGCTGGACATGGGAGTAATAGAAGAGTCCAATAGTGACTGGGCGAGCCCGATAGTCTTAGTACCCAAGACCGACGGCTCGGTCCGGTTCTGTGTGGACTATCGCAAGGTGAATGCTGTGTCGAAATTCGACGCCTATCCAATGCCACGAATTGACGAATTACTTGACCGGCTAGGGACGGCTCGTTTTTATTCGACATTGGATTTGACGAAAGGGTATTGGCAGATCCCTCTATCTCCCTTATCCAAGGAGAAAACAGCCTTTACGACGCCGTTCGGGTTACACCAATTCGTCACACTTCCGTTCGGGTTATTCGGGGCCCCTGCTACTTTTCAGCGTCTCATGGACCGTATACTCAGACCCCACGCAACATATGCCGCCGCGTACCTCGATGACATCATCATATATAGTAATGACTGGCAGCGGCATATGCAGCACTTGAGGGCGGTTCTGAGTTCGCTGAGGAGAGCGGGGCTGACGGCTAACCCGAAGAAGTGTGCGATTGGGCGAGTAGAGGTAAGGTATCTGGGTTTCCACTTGGGTCACGGGGAAGTGCGTCCCCAAATTGATAAGACAGCAGCAATTGCAACCGCCCCGAGACCCAAGACCAAAAAGGAGGTGCGGCAGTTCCTGGGGCTGGCGGGATATTATAGACGGTTTGTACCCAATTATTCGGACCTCACCAGCCCGCTGACTGACCTCACTAAAAAGGGGGCACCAGATACCGTCCAATGGTCGGAGCAGTGCCAGCAGGGGTTTACCCAGGTGAAGGCTGCTCTATGTGGCGGGCCGTTATTGCACTCTCCCGATTTTTCACTCCCTTTTCTGTTGCAGACTGATGCCTCTGATAGGGGCTTGGGCGCGGTCCTGTCCCAGGAGATAGAGGGGGAGGATCGTCCGGTGCTGTACATCAGCCGCAAGCTGTCTCGGACTGAGATGAAGTACAGCACCATCGAGAAGGAGTGTTTGGCGATTCGATGGGCGGTCCTCACCCTCCGTTATTACCTCCTGGGGCGGGAATTCACGCTCTGTTCGGACCACGCGCCCCTCCAATGGCTCCACCGCATGAAGGACACCAACGCGCGGATCACTCGTTGGTACCTTGCTTTGCAACCATTTAAATTCCAGGTGATCCACAGGCCGGGGACTCAGATGGCGGTGGCCGACTTTCTCTCCCGAAGGGGGGGGGACGAGGCTGCAGGCCGGATGGAGCCTCGGCCTGAGTCGGGCGGTGGGGGTATGTGGCAAGGGGGGCGTGGCCTGACACGGTCTGCGGCAGAGAGGCGTGTCGGGAGAACGACGGTAAGTAAGCAGATCAACGCTATAGTGAAAACACCTGCTTCTTGTTCTAGTAATTGGCGAGGAGACGCTTTTAAGGCTCAACGGAGGAAGCACAAATAGGGGGTTCGTGGAAAAAAGCCTCTTGAAAATGCCAGCCATTTGACGCACAGTCTTGCGATGGATCGTAGTGTGAAAAAACCTGACACGTAGCGCGTATCTAAATGACGAAGTGGACATTTCACCTTACCCTGTGGTAAGACCACTTTTAAATCTGCTGGCCACGGATAGGGGGTGTGAGGACACCACTGGGGGTGCCCTCGCGCCATGGCACCCCTCGAAGACCCCAAAGACCCCTGTCCACGAACAGCATATGCGTCCCTCACAGGTTTATCCCATGTAAGTCGGCTTACCCACTTGTCCTCCAACTTCATATGAGTCCCGCGATTCATTTGTTTTCTTGGGAGGCGGGTACGAGCTTACTGCCCATGGGTGCCAGCTACCACGAAACCACTATTTGTCCACTGATCAACTATGGGTGTCAATTTGACCTTCGACCCCCCTGACCCATCCATGGCCACGCCCCCGACCACCAAACCACTGTTTGGCAGCTTCCCAACTACTTTTACCAGAACCTGGTTTTTGACGCTCGGGACTGACATATGTTTGTCTGAGGGGGCGTGGCCATCGAGTTTTGTGGTTTTTAAAACAAAATATAATATTTACACCTTTAAAATGCCCATTCTGTGCAATGTCCACCAAGCACTTATTCCTGGCCCATTCTACAAACTGCACGTGGACAACATCGCATTCAACGTAGTAGATACCAGAATTTAAGTCAAACTCATCATTTTACCAGTTGTTTCTAACATACACGTGTCCAAAAGAGTGTTCTCAAACACACTTGGAAATAAATAAATCCATATGAAACGTTGTTAAAAAGCAATCCATTTTCCAGTCTGTTCTAACTAGAAAACGCATCCATTTTCTAGTATGTTTGCATTGCCTGTCCACGTGTGGTTTATGTGAGTGGACCACGTGTATTAAGTTGGTGGACATAATGCTTTTTAACAATATTTAAAGTGTATGTATTCATTTCTAGTTGTCAGGAACAACGCTTTTCAGTGAGAACACTCTTTTAGACACACACGGGTTAGGAAACAGCTCGTGAAATGTTCAGTTTTGACAAAAATCGGGTATCTCATATGTTGAAGGTCAGGGTGGAAACAAAGGTCCAGAAGACAAGGTTCCTAAGGTCGGAGGCCATCGAGCCTTTGCAGTGACCACTGTCACGGACCCTCAAATCAGGCCCAGCAGTTTAGAGTCCGTGGATTCTTCTTAAAGGGTTTAAAAGTGGATGAGCACATAATGTAGAAGATATTTTTGGCTAAAATATAGAAGAATAATGTCTACATTTGTTTACCATTATAAAATCATTTTAAGAGTTTCTTATCTGAGGTGTCGAATGCTAGCTGACACAAAGGACCCTAGGTAAGCTGTGGGAGGAAAACACATCTGTTTTACATTATATTGGGGGGCTCAGAGGATGTGTGTGTGTGAATGTGTGTGTGTTGAGCACACTATATAAGGGCTTCTCCAAAAACGGAGAAGAGAGTGACATTGCAATCCTACTCCATTAATAAAGTGGTTTTTGTATCAAAACTCGTGACTCAACAATAATTCTTCAGAACACGCAAAGAAAATTCACATCAGATTTGGCACCCCAGATGGGACACCCTTGGAAAGAACACTGAGCTGATCCACAGCGGGCAAACTTCTGGACGAGCAACACAACAAAATTTGGCCAAGGTAAGCAGTTTTGCTTATATAGTTAGGTTGTGTTGTTTGCCAGATATTGCTTGTGGTGAGACACTTCACGTTCTTCTAAATTCATCGAACTAAATTGAAAAAAAAATGATTAAGCAGTACCTGAGTAAAAGAGTTTTGATCCAAATCCATAAATGCATGCATTGATTTATGTTTACTGTTGGGTTGGTCTTGAGGAGAACAGTTTTCAAATTTTAATACTTATATAAGTATACAATGCATATTAGATAAAAATAGTATTAAAATAAAAGCGCTAATAAGTCCTATAGGTTAAAAAAAGTCCTACAAAGGTTGCCTTTGAAACAGAGAGCAGATTTGTAGGTACTCACAGTTTCGGTAGAAATGCAATTGTGGGTGGCCGTGTAGTTATTTATTTTATGTTGCATTGTTGATCCAAGGGGACGCGAGAGCAAAACTATATTTAAGTCAAGTGTGGCCTATTGTTGATCCAGTTGGAGACTTAGGAACATTGATGGTATTTAATTAAGGTGCCTTGTTGGTCCAGGTGGAAACAAGAGCAAAAGTGTATTTAATTCAAGTGTGGCCTAATGTTGATCCAGGTGGAGACTTAGGGACATTGATGGTATTTATTTTAGGTCGCCTTGTGGATCGAATCAAGAAACAAGTGCAAAAATTTAGTTCAAGGGAGGCCAACTGTTGATCCTAGCGGAGACTTAGGCAAACTTGAGGGGGGTGTGTTTGGTATGCTACCGGTTTGGTGTGTGAAAATGTGTATTGTCTGTGTGTGCATGACTGCAGTATGAGTGTGACATAGATTTTTCATCTCAGAGCGGTGACTGCGTACCCCTCCTGTGTCACACAGGAGGAGCGTAGTGGTTGGCTCATTTGTGAGATTTACATATAACCCTGTAAATAAAGGGATAAAGCATAATATTAATCCTATAGAAAAGGAATACAGTATGAAAGTATGAGCCCTGAATGATAAAGGGACACGGATGTATGTATGCAAAATATGTTCCCAAAACAAATAAAGGAACGGTTATGAATGTTGAACAATAATTGCTTAAAGTCTTACCTGTATAGGTTAGAGATATTGAAAGTCTAAAATTTAAATAAAATGTATCTCTATTGTTGATGTGAACAACTTTATTCAAAGGAGTGGTTGAATAATAATATGTAACATTGGCAAATAGGAATAAGTGGCAGATATTGCTGTATGGTATTAGATTATCAGAAGTTTTTTACATCACTTTGAGAATCTGTGTGTAATTGAAAGCTTCAGAAAAAGTAATACGGAGGAATTTTATATAGCTGATAATAGTTTGAGGGTTAAGAGATTCAAAGTAAAAAGTTTTGCCTATATTGAATAATTATGGCTGCAACGCCAGTAGAACTTATGGGCATGAAATATCCCTTGTGCAAACAAATGATCATTGAACTTTCAAAGAAATGGCAGAAAAGAACAAAAAACATGTATACAAATTGGCCAACTGAGGGTTCGTTTGATTTATCTTTATTAGGACAAATGGACACATTGGTAAAAAATCACAAAATTAAAAACATGGGTAAAAAACATAAGAAAAGACAGGAAAAACGAGAAAAAGAACAAGAAGTTTTGTCATTGTTTATGAAGGAAGGACAATTATTACTTGAACAGGCAAGAAAAATAGTTCAAGGAGAAAATAAACAGAAAGAGGATATCTGTGTCTCAGGAACTGTTTGTGCAAGCCCTCCCCCATATGTGACCTCTGAAGGTCAATTCCCCTTAGTCAAAGGAATGGTAGAGGTGAAAGGTGAGATGCAAGTTGAGGGGGACTTTGAATTATGTGAAACAGGCCAGATGGAGCCAGGAGCAAGGCCAAAAATCAGGCCATATACTAGCAAACCGAAGAGTCCGTATTTAGATTGTTACAGGAATGTAAAGGAAGCTTTGAAACAAGTGAAAGAACAATATGAACAAGAGATACCAAATGAAAAGAAAACAGCTGAGTGGACTAAAAGAAAAGAAGAGGCAATGGAAGAGGCAAGGAAAATGGAGGCAGAGATAGGTAGAAAGATTGAAGAAGCAGATAGATGTGTTGAAGAAACGAAGAAATTATTATGGAGCAGATCAGAAAAGAGAGAAGGTAGAGTTGAGGAAGAGGGTATGGAGTCCTTATCTGATGAAAGTCTGTGGTCACGTGATAAAGATACCGGACGGCTTAGGTCGGTAGCTGAACAACTTCCAATATTGATTAAAGGGGAACAGGGAGAATATATTCCGTGGGCTTCAAGGGATTTACAGGGGCTTGTCACTCGCCTCCCTGACATCAACGAGGGGGCGGGAAAGTGGATAACCATCTTTGAGAATGAGACGGCTGGCAATATTATAGCTGTGGGGGACATTAAAGCACTCCTTGCAAAAATTATTGGAGGGGCAAAGTTAGGAGAAATCCTACAAGCATCTGCCTTAGAGAGAGCTGTGGACTCACATTACAGAGACGGAATTATTTTTGATGTTTACCGCCCTGCTGTGTGGCAGGCATTGCGTTTGGAGTACCCAACCAGAGTCAACCCTAAAGCTCTGAAAGGTGATCAATTATTGGACACAGACAATCCGGTCAGTTACATTCAAAGACACTTAAAAAGATGGAAACAGGAGACTGAAGGGAATCCAGAAGAAGACCCTTTAATGGCTATATTATTCAGAAATTCTATTACTGAAGCCATGCCATCAGTTGTAAGAAGCAAGTTAGAAGATGTCGTTGGATTAACGTCCAAATCACACAAAGAATTTGTTGACCATGTGTCCCATATAGTGGAACAATACAGAAAAAATGAACAATCCTTGAAAAATCAAGAGAAAGAACTACAACGGAAGTTAGCTCACTTACAGCTTGAAGAACTTACAAGCAAAAATAAGAAAAAGATACAGGCAGTTGTAAAAACACAAGATTCTAACCAAATGACTGTAATTGCTCCTATGAATGCTTCTTCACCAGATATTCAAACAACTTTCCCTGCAGGAATTCTTCCAGAGACCCACCAGAGCCCTGCCCCCATCTTCAATGTTTTTACTCACCAGCAGACACCACTGGGAGAATGGCAGAGAAACCCACAGACAAGTGGGCCAAGGGGGAGAGGGGGAGGAAATGGGCCTCCTGGAATGTGCTGGGGATGTGGTCAGCTCGGACATATCAAGCAGAAATGTCCATTCAATCCATGGCCTCAGACCCTTGGGGGTGGAAGGGGGATGGGTTGGCAAGCACCTTTTCGAGGTCCAGTGAATCATTGGGGAGGTACAAATCAGGGATGCCCAGAGAATTCTAGGGGGGTGTGTCAACTACCAATTTTAACATCTAATGCAAAACAAGAACCAATTTTGCAAATTGAAGTAGAGGGGAAAACCATACCAATGATGATAGACACAGGAGCAGTTTATTCATGTGTAAAATCAAATTATGCCTCACACCTCCCCATGTTTCGAAAATTTGTAAAGACAGTAGGATTCTCGGGACAAATACAACTAATACCTATGACTGCTCCAGTTTGTTTGCAAACAAAAAACAAAAGTGTGACAATACCAGTCTTAATATCAGATCAGACTCCTATTAATCTGTTAGGAAGAGATGCATTATGTAAATTGGGTGTTAATATTTGGTGTTCTTCAGATGGAGTGTATGTAGATCAGAAGGGGACTCAAATGATTATATCAGAGCCGAAAGCTAATGTATACTGGATAGGACAAATAGAGGAGGATGTGAGACAGACGATTAATAAATGGGGTAAATTCATTGAAGCACAGCTTCCTGACGCACAGATACCCAAATCAGGATTTCACTGCACAATGAAATACGACCCCTCGAGGAATGCTGACATAGAAAAGGAATGGCAGGAAGAAACTAAAGAACAAAAAATTGAAATGATCTCACAATACATCATAATAAGTAAACAAGGAGCAGCTTTAAAAATAACAGAAAACGAATTTACAAAGAAATGGTTCAATGTAAATGATTCGATTCCGCAGATAGCTTTATATATAGGAAAAATTTGGAAAGCAAAAGACTTGGGACCAATGATGAAAAAAGCCGAAGAAAACAAATGGAAGGCTACCATAAATACATTCATTTTTCATTCTGTTAACAAGAATTACATAAAAGTTATGTGTGGTACTTCTTTGCTAGGAATTACTCACAGCCTTATCGTAGATGCACATGGTTTTGACCATTGTGCAAAGGGGGAAGTAATAAGGAAAATTTAATTAAAAGGTTATTGGTATCCATACTTGTACGCTATGGTAGTGGAATTTTTGTCTACATGTGAGATCTGTGCTAAGTATAATGTGAGAAAGGGAATAACGACACCAATAGCTGTACCTGAAGGACCGTTTAAACACTTGGTGATGGACTATGTGGATATGATAAAACGGGTGCAGGGAAAAAGATACATGCTTGTGATTGTTGATCGGTTTAGCAGTTGGGTAGAAGCAGAGCCATCAGCAGATGCTGGGGCAACTGATGTTGGAAAATTAAATGGGATTCTCAAGTCCAAGCTTAACAAAAAAAATTAAATAAGATTCTCAAGTCCAAGCTTAACAAAATATGTGCAAGTACTAAACTGAATTGGGTTGATGCATTACCTCTTGCTTTAATGAGTTACCGCATGCAGACTAACAGAATTACTCATTTAACACCGCATGAAATGCTTACAGGTCGATCTATGCCGGTGCCGTGCAGCAGAGGCCCATACAAAGGACCCCCATTAGAGCAATTGCAAATGGAATTAAGAGCGTATATGAAAAAACTAACTTCTATCCATAAAGCTATTTGTGTGCAGGAAAGGAAAAAGGAGTCGTGTGAGGACACGGAGACAACCTGTCCAATATCCCCAGGGGATGAAGTCTATCTAAGGGTGTTCAGGAGGAAATGGAACGAACCGAGAAGGGAAGGACCTTATAAAGTAGCCGCAGCTACTCCAACCGCTGTCCAAGTGGAAGGAAAAACCACTTGGTATCACCTGAACCACTGCACGAGAGTTCCTAAAGAAAGAACAGGAACAGGAAGAATAATACCGGAAGTCAATGAGCAAGAAATTCCGGTGGTTGACAACAATGAATTGCAAAGTGTGGCAGAAGCAAATGAACAAAGCAGTGAAAATGAAAACTCTGACAATATGCCTTATCATCATATGCTTCTCACAAGTTCAAGCTACAGACAACATGACAACTCCATATCCTATAACTCACAACCATACTTCCCTATTATTAACTACTCAGTCCTCAGCGAAACCCAGTAACAGCTCTGTAAATGAACTGTATGGAAAACAACGAAGGAACATCGAAGAAGATTACAGCATGTATGAGGGTGATACCAAACTAGATGCGTTATGGGAAACAGCACAGAGTAATCAATGGTATGAATGGGCAACCTTTACAGCCACAGAGGTAAAGTGATAGTAACCCCAAATCCTTTCGATTACGAACATTGTGCTAGATTCAACAGAGACTCTTGCCATTTGATAAAAGCCGCAAGATATTTTTGTCCAGCTGAATGTTTGGGTTTCCTAAGTAATTATCACCACATGCTTCTCCTAAAGAACATACCTCAATTGAGAGCTAAATGTAAACATGTTGAAATAACTGAAATTATAAAAATGCAAGATAACCAAATAGAAATTCCACCATTGTACACCATAGACTATAGTAAGGAATATGAATGTTTTTTCAAATCCACAGGGGTTATGAACATGGGACAATTTAAAGGGAAGTGCAGTGTCATTTGGAATATAGATAAAGACATTTTTCTAGATGTAGATGACTCTAGGGACTTCCAACCCTTTAGGGCCGCAGGACTAAGAAGAGGAGAAAGAATAAGTCCAGCTGAAACTTGTGAAAATCAAACTATATCTTTACCTTCAGCAAAGATATATCACGATCAAACTAAAGCAATAGCTGACTATTTCTGGATTTGTGGGAAAAGAAAACTATTGTCTTCTTTACCCCTCGGATGGAAAGGAAAATGTACGAGAGTACGATTAATACAAGAAATCAAAATAATAGAATGGGATTCAGAATCCACAAGGGAAATGAATAAAACAATCAATTACCGAGCTAAAAGAAGTTATACACCAGATCCAAAAGTTTACATAGACTCCATAGGACAGCCTAGAGGAATACCGGGTAAGTTTAAAGCAAGAGACGAAGTTAAATCAGGTTTTGAATCAATATTAATTTGGATTTCACCAAACAAAAATGCAGAATGGATAAATTATATTTACTACAACCAACAAAGATTCATTAACTATACCAATGAAGCTTTACTTGCTTTAGGCGAACAATTAGATGCAACCAGTAAAATGACATGGCAAAATAGATTAGCCCTGAATTGGATGTTAGCAGACAAAGAAGGTGTGTGCGTCTTATTTGGGAACCAATGTTGTACTTATATTCCTAACAATACATCACCAGAAGGAACATTTACTAAAGCCATGACTAAACTCAAAGAATTACAAATAGAATTAGCAACTAATGCTGGAAGAGATGAAAAAACATGGGATTGGTTTAATTTAAAATTAGGAATTTGGGGAGAATGGTTAGGGAAATTAGGAATACTTTTTGGAGTGACAATTGGTATAGGAGGATTACTTTTTTGTTGTGCCATACCCATATTAAAATCCCTAATTATTAAAGCCACAGTTAAACAGATGGACATGTTAAGGTATTATGATGATGAGAAAACAAATTTGACTCAACAAGAATGTTATCAAAAGATATTACACAAAACAGTATTGACTTTGCAACAGGCGGAGGAGAGTTAGAAAACTTCCTTTGAATATTAGGAAGGAACGCTAATCAAATATATTTTGTAACCTAATCAATATTATGCATGGCTTGTTTTCATATTATCTTGCTTTTATGTTACGGATGATTTATTTTAATTTTTACATGTTATACTTTTGGATCCATATTATTTTTGTTTTTGTGCACATTTTATTTTATTATTTTATTATATTTTATTGATATTTCATATTTCATTTGTTATGCGCATTTCTTTATCTTAATTTCTTTAATTTTCATTCATGCTTATTACAATGTGTTATACTTCCATTTTCCATGTACTTTCTTTATATTGTTGTATTTACACCAATTTATTTTGTTTACTCTTATTTGTTTATATATATATATACTACATAACTGTGAAAACCACAGGCAAGAGCAGAACCTAATGCACGCACATGCTTTAAACAAGTTTTTGTAACCTATAATCTTATAGTATCGGAATCTTTTACTTCCTTCTTGTCAAAGGAGGAGGGAGATGTTTGGTTCTGATACTCCAGAATGCTGTGGCATGATTGGTTATTGGTAATAGAAAATTCTGACTACTTAGTCATTAGATAGACTTTGTGACTTATATCATGAAACAGTATTCTGAGAAATGGTACGTAAATAACGTACCAAAGGGGGAAATGTAGAAGATATTTTTGGCTAAAATATAGAAGAATAATGTCTACATTTGTTTACCATTATAAAATCATTTTAAGAGTTTCTTATCTGAGGTGTCGAATGCTAGCTGACACAAAGGACCCTAGGTAAGCTGGGGGAGGAAAACACATCTGTTTTACATTATATTGGGGGGCTCAGAGGATGTGTGTGTGTGAATGTGTGTGTGTTGAGCACACTATATAAGGGCTTCTCCAAAAACGGAGAAGAGAGTGACATTGCAATCCTACTCCATTAATAAAGTGGTTTTTGTATCAAAACTCGTGACTCAACAATAATTCTTCAGAACACGCAAAGAAAATTCACATCAATAGCTAAAACAGGCCTCGTTTCTGAGTCTCTGCCATTGAAAGCATAGGGCCTTTTCATTTACATTAAAAAGGATACAAAATACTTCTGGAGGACCAAGACTTTTGCCCTTTCGGTATGTCTCTCGGGGGACCGGCACGCAAGTGCACGTGAGGTTTTGGGATCGTCGGACACTCCGGCGGCCTTGCGGGAGATGTCCTGGAGCAATTTATTTGTATGGGCCACGTGTATTAAGTTGGTGGACAACCCACTTATTAGCAAAAATTTACCTTTATATTCATTTAAATGCATCAACTACCACATCATTCAGTCAGTGCACTTTATTAGACACACATATGTTAGCAACAACTTGTAGAACGCTCAGTTTGGCCTCAAATGTCTAATTAGGGAGAAAAACGTAAGTCAGTGACGCGTGTTTACTGCATGCGTTGTGCATAGAGCAGAATGTCATGCGTGCGCACTTTGCATGCGTCACTGCATGTGTGATGCATTGAGCAGCTCGAAAGACATGTGTCACTGCATGCATCATGCATATTGCAGTCAGTGACGGGTGCACGCTGCACGTGTTGTGAATAGAGCAGAATGTCATGCATGCGTCACTGCATGCGCGCTCTGTATGCGTCACTGCATGTGTGATGCATTGAGCAGATCGAAAGACATGCGTGCGCTGTATGCGTCACTGAATGCATCCTGCATATAAGAGACCGTGACGCATGCACACGCTTAAGTAACCACACGTGCATGCGTGACGCATATAGCATATAGACATGAGCGACCGTCCATCATCCACCGATCGTCCAGAGAAGCCGGGCGACTTTGTGACTTTGTTTACGGGTCAAAAGGTCAAAATAGGGAGAGTCGTCCACGAAAACGCATTGGCATAGATTATAGGTGGACGCGCTCCCGTTGGGAAACGATAGGCCGAAGGGTATGGACATTTTAGATTATTGTTGTCTAGAAGCCCCCATTTATGCCCCAAATGTCTAAGTTCTTAGATTTCTTTTCTGAAAAATCCCCCCTCCACCACCTCTGAAAGCTTCAAAAGGCTGTTGAGGGTTATATGAGAGAGAAGGCAGTGTGAGTAATCTTGTGATTGGGTGCAAAAAACATTTTCTAAACCTCTAGGGCGATGTGCTCTCGGTATGTTGTCGGGGGCCACCAGACGGGCCAGAATCTAGAATATGGGACCCCTCGGACCTTTCTGGAAATTTCCTCGTATAGCTTATTTGCATGGGTATTCCATAGCGGTTTCGTGGTCGTGACCCCGACAGGGTCAACCGATCCAAAACCGGGTCACATGCAACCGTCCATCATCCACCTATCATGCGGAAAAGCCGGGCGACATTGTGACTTTGTTTAGGTGTCAAAAGGTCAAAATAGGGAGTGTCGTCCACGAAGCACTTAATGAAAACGCATTGGCATATATGGTAGATGGAAGCCCTCCCGTTGGGAAACGACAGGCCGAAGGGTCTCGACATTTTAGATTATTTTTGTCTAGAAGCCCCACATTTATACCCCAAATGTCCAAAGGTCTTAGACCTTTTCTTAAAAAATCCACCTCCCCAACACTAAACCTTCATAATGCTGTTGAGAGTTATATGAGAGAGAAGGCTGTGTGCTTAATCTTGTGATTGGGTACAAAAAACATTTCCTAATCGTCAAGGGTGATGTGCTCTCGGTATGTTGTCGGGGGCCACCAGACGGGCCAGAATCTAGAATATGGGACCCCTCGGACCTTTCTGGAAATTTCCTCGTATAGCTTATTTGCATGGGTATTCCATAGCGGTTTCGTGGTCGTGACCCCGACAGGGTCAACCGATCCAAAACCGGGTCACATGCAACCGTCCATCATCCACCTATCATGCGGAAAAGCCGGGCGACATTGTGACTTTGTTTAGGTGTCAAAAGGTCAAAATAGGGAGTGTCGTCCACGAAGCACTTAATGAAAATGCATTGGCATATATGGTAGGTGGAAGCCCTCCCGTTGGCAAACAATAGGCCGAAGGGTCTCGACATTTTAGATTATTTTTGTCTAGAAGCCCCCCATTTATACCCCAAATGTCCAAAGGTCTTAGACCTTTTCTTAAAAAATCCACCTCCCCAACACTAAACCTTCATAATGCTGTTGAGAGTTATATGAGAGAGAAGGCTGTGTGCTTAATCTTGTGATTGGGTACAAAAAACATTTCCTAATCGTCAAGGGTGATGTGCTCTCGGTATGTTGTCGGGGGCCACCAGACGGGCCAGAATCTAGAATATGGGACCCCTCGGACCTTTCTGGAAATTTCCTCGTATAGCTTATTTGCATGGGTATTCCATAGCGGTTTCGTGGTCGTGACCCCGACAGGGTCAACCGATCCAAAACCGGGTCACATGCAACCGTCCATCATCCACCTATCATGCGGAAAAGCCGGGCGACATTGTGACTTTGTTTAGGTGTCAAAAGGTCAAAATAGGGAGTGTCGTCCACGAAGCACTTAATGAAAATGCATTGGCATATATGGTAGGTGGAAGCCCTCCCGTTGGCAAACAATAGGCCGAAGGGTCTCGACATTTTAGATTATTTTTGTCTAGAAGCCCCCCATTTATACCCCAAATGTCCAAAGGTCTTAGACCTTTTCTTAAAAAATCCACCTCCCCAACACTAAACCTTCATAATGCTGTTGAGAGTTATATGAGAGAGAAGGCTGTGTGCTTAATCTTGTGATTGGGTACAAAAAACATTTCCTAATCGTCAAGGGTGATGTGCTCTCGGTATGTTGTCGGGGGCCACCAGACGGGCCAGAATCTAGAATATGGGACCCCTCGGACCTTTCTGGAAATTTCCTCGTATAGCTTATTTGCATGGGTATTCCATAGCGGTTTCGTGGTCGTGACCCCGACAGGGTCAACCGATCCAAAACCGGGTCACATGCAACCGTCCATCATCCACCTATCATGCGGAAAAGCCGGGCGACATTGTGACTTTGTTTAGGTGTCAAAAGGTCAAAATAGGGAGTGTCGTCCACGAAGCACTTAATGAAAACGCATTGGCATATATGGTAGGTGGAAGCCCTCCCGTTGGCAAACAATAGGCCGAAGGGTCTCGACATTTTAGATTATTTTTGTCTAGAAGCCCCCCATTTATACCCCAAATGTCCAAAGGTCTTAGACCTTTTCTTAAAAAATCCACCTCCCCAACACTAAACCTTCATAATGCTGTTGAGAGTTATATGAGAGAGAAGGCTGTGTGCTTAATCTTGTGATTGGGTACAAAAAACATTTCCTAATCGTCTAGTGTGATGTGCTCTCGGTATGTTGTCGGGGGCCACCAGACGGGCCAGAATCTAGAATATGGGACCCCTCGGACCTTTCTGGAAATTTCCTCGTATAGCTTATTTGAATGGCTAGTCCATAGCGGTTTCGTGGACGTGACCCCGACAGGGTCAACCGATCCAAAACCGGTTCACAAGCAACCGTCCATCATCCACCTGTCGTGCGGAAAAGCCGGGCGACTTTGCGACTTTGTTTAGGGGTCAAAAGGTCAAAACAGGGAGGGTGTATGCGTCATTGAATGCGGGCATGCGTCACCGAATGCATCATGCGTGGAGCCGGTCGTGTCGCATGCACGCGTTGTATGCGTCAATGAAACCCCCATGCATAGAGCAGACCCTGACACATCCACGTGCTGTTATAGCATGCGCTGCATGCGTCGCTGCTATAGCATGCGCTGCATGCGTCGCTGTTATAGCATGCGCTGCATGCGTCGCAGTCTGCATCGTGCATAGAGCAGGCCGTGACGCATGCACGCGTTGTATGCGTCAATGAAACCCTCATGCATAGAGCAGACCGTGACACATCCACGTGCTGTTATAGCATGCGCTGCATGCGTCGCAGTCTGCATCGTGCATAGAGCAGGCCGTGACGCATGCACGCACTTTAATAACAGTGCGTGTATGCGTCAGTGAATGCATAGAGCAGACCATGGGAAGGTGTTCCATGAAAATGTAATGTACACAAGGACAGTTTCCACAAAGGCCCTCGGGGTCCCGAGAGACCCCAAACATCACAGTCACTTGCGTCACAGTCCCACAAGTGACATACTGAAAGGACAAATGCGTGGGTGCCCGAAAAGTATTTTATTTCATTTTTTATGTATTGCTCTGCAGCCCATTCATTTCAATGGACGATGCTTGAATATGAGGCCTTAAAAATAAAAGATGCTAACTAAATACTCAAAATGAGCATTTAATGACTTGATACCAACATATATGTGAACAATATAGTGTGCTCATTGAATAATGTGGTTTTTGAAACAAAGAAATTAATATTTTTTAGTTAAACATTGTTAATAAGTGTTATGTCCACCAACTCACTTTACTATAAATTGCAGGTGGACATTTTTCAATTTTCGCCAAGTCATCCAGGAAGTGACCACCTGCAATTTATATGAATGGACCACGTGTAGTGAGTTGGTGGACAACCACTTTTAGGGCATAATTCAGTCTTCTGTGAAATGATACTAACATATGTATGTCTAATAAAGTGTACTAAGGGAATAATGTGGTTCTTTAATCGTATATATGTGAATACATTGGACAAAAAAGTAATTATCAAGAAAAACTACAAAGCACTACAAATATGGCAACCAGGAAGTGTCCACCTGCAATTTATATGGATGGACCACATGTAGTGAGTTCGTGGAAATGCATTTTTAAGCATAATTAAGCATAATTAAGCATTCTGTGAGTTTATGCTAACATATGTATGTCTATATCAGTGTACCAACAGACTAACAGGGTCTATAATGCATATAGATTATTATAAAGTGTGTCCACGAACTTCATATGTGTGGCGCATTAACATAAATTGTAGGTGGACACTTGCCCCGTTTTTCACTAAGTCGTACAGGAAGTGTCCACCTGCAGTTTATGTGATGGACCACGTGTAGTGAGTTCGTGGAAATGCATTTTTTAAGCATAAATAAGCATTCTGTGAGTTGCTGCTAACATATGTATGTCCATATAAGTGTACTAACAGACTAACAGGGTCGTTAATGCATATAGATTACTATAAAGGGTGTCCACGAACTTAATACGTGTGGCCCATTACTATAAATTGTAGGTGGACATGACCACTAATATACTATGCCCAATACTATAAACTCCATGTGGACATGTCCACCTACAATTTGTGTGAATGGACCACGTGTAGTGAGTTCGTGGAAATTCATTTTTATGCATAATAAAGCATAAATAAGCATTCTGTGAGTTGCTGCTAACATATGTATGTCTATATAAGTGTACTAACAGACTAACAGGGTCTATAATGCATATAGATTACTATAAAGTGTGTCCACGAACTTAATACGTGTGGCCCATTAAAATAAATTGCAGGTGGACAAGCCAAAATTAGTTTGCAAGTGGACAAATAGTGCTTCCGTGGTACGGGGGGGGGGGGCGGGGGTCGACCCTGGTGGTCACCTGACCACTTTGGCAAAAGTAGTTGGTTAGTGGACAAATAGTGCTTCCGTGGTACGGGGGGGTTGGGGGTCGACCCTGGTGGTCACCTGACCACTTTGGCAAAAGTAGTTGGTTAGTGGACAAATAGTGCTTTGGTGGTACAGGGGGCGTGTCAGGGGGCGTCGCCCGCCAAAAGAGGGACCAATCAGTGAGAGGAATTGGGGTCCCAGGACCACTTGCCAAAGATAGTTGGGAAGTGGGACAAATATCACGTTCGTGGACACTCGGGGGAAGCACAGAACGCCCTCCCCTGGACTATGGCCATGGAACGAGCCCCATTCATTTTAGTTGGGCCGTGGACGGTCCTTGCGCCCCCTGGTGGAAGAGTGCCGAAGCGCAGCATATGGCCTCTTCGCTTGGCGCGCCTCCCGTGCGGACCCCCTTGGGCGGGGGTCCGATATTTCGCCTCAGGTCCGCTCGGGGCGGTCCCCCCTTCGGTTGACCCCGACGTCGGACCCCCGAAAAATCTGGGGTCTTCCCCGCGCAGCGTCCGCGAAACCATTTCCACGAGCCTGTTAGCCTATTGACGATGTGGACTGCTCGCAAAAGTTTGGGACTTCTATGAGGAAGCAAACGGAGAGAGAGAGACGGCTGAGAAACGTGTTCCAGGAGAAGCCTCGTGACGTTGTGTCCAGGACTAAAAGGAAAGAATCTTACTCGAGGAAGAGGATTCCAAGGAAAGAATCTCACTCAACGAAGAGCTATAAATAGACTGTGTAAATATTTGAAACCCGGAAGTGAAACCCGGAAGTATAATAAAAAGATTCTTACGTTTCTCAGCCACGCCGACCCTTGCCTCCTTTCTTCCCTTGAACATTGATCTTTGTTACAATCGTCCAAGTACACAAAGACAAATTGATTTATCATGTCACCCAAAACGCTATTAACGAGGTCCTGGAAGACAGCAGGAGCATTGGTCAAACCAAAGGGGAGAACCAAATACTCATAATGTCCCGTTGGTGTGTTGAAAGCTGTCTTCCACTCATCTCCCTCCCTTATACGGACTAGGTGGTAGGCATTGCGAAGGTCTAATTTAGTGAAGACCTGGGCTCCCTGCAAGAGTTCAAAGGCAGAAGAGGTTTTTTTTCTCCATTAATTAATCATTGGAGTTTGGGTTCCTCGCCACAGCAGGGCAGTGTTGGCCTGCTCACCGGGAGACTGCATTCATTCATTTATTTATTTATTTAGAAATTAGCTATTATTTATTAGTATGATCTTACTCGTTGTATGAATACCATGCACTGTGCTGTGTTTTAACTTTTCTGTTTTTCCTGTTTGCCCCTGTAAAGCTGCTTTGAAACAATACACATTGTGAAAAGCGCTATATAAATAAACTTGAATTGAATTGAATTGAATAGAAGACATGAGAGGTAGGGGGTACCTATTCTTAACAGTGATGTCGTTCAAACCTCGATAGTCGATACAGGGGCGTAGGGAGCCATCCTTCTTCTGGACGAAGAAGAAGCCTGCACCCGCTGGGGAGGATGAGTGCCATATGAGACCAGCCAGGAGAGACTCCTGGATGTACGTGTTCATGGCCTCTCTCTCAGGACCAGATAGGGAATAAAGTCGACCCTTGGGCGGAGAAGTGCCCGGGAGGAGTTCAATGGCGCAGTCATAGGGACGATGCGGAGGAAGAGAGGTGGCCCGGGACCTGCTGAATACAGTTCCAAGATCGTGATATTCCACCGGGACGCCCTTCAGATCTGCTGGCTGTGCCTGCGGAGGACAAAAAACAGAGAGAGAGGAGGCAGAACCTAGACAAGAAAAATGACATGACTGGCTCCAGGCTAAAATGGAGTTACTACCCCAATCCACGTGAGGGTTGTGCTGTACCAACCAAGGATGCCCCAGCACCAATTGATTCTCGGGGGTCTCGATGACATACAGCACAATCCTCTCATGGTGATTACCCGATAGGGAAAGACTCACAGAGGGAGTGATGTGGGTGATGGTAGATAGTGGCTTGCCCGCCAGAGACCATGCATCAATCGGCTTGGCAAGAGGTAGGAGAGGAATTCCCCACTCACGGGCAGTGGAGGCTCCGATGAAATTACCCGTAGCTCCTGAATCGAGGAGGGCTTGACCTGAATGAATACACCCCAGGTACTGCAGGCGAAAAGGAAGCAGACTGCGGCTGCAAGGAGAGCTTGATGAGGAGATGGCGCCGATTTACTCTCCGATTTACCGGCGGGCTTTGGATTTTAAAGGGCACTGAATAGCAAAATGTCCGGCCTTGCCACAGTACAAGCAGAGTCCTTGGGCTAAACGCTGCTGTTTCTCTTGGGGGGTGAGGCGTAGGCGTACCCAGTTGCATGGGTTCCGACGTAAGGGGTGAGTTGCCTTGAGGTTCCGTATTCCTCACCGGAGGGGAGTTCCAGAAGGGGTTTGTGAGGCGGCGTTGACTGCGTCGGTTTAGACGACTCTCGACTCGCACTGATAGGCTGATGAGAGCTTCGAGTTCTTCTGGAAGGTCCAGAGGTGCCAGTTCGTCCGCGATGTTAGCATCCAGACCATCCAGGAAGCAAGCACGTAGGGCGCTCTGATTCCAGTCACATGCAGCCACAAGGGTCTTGAGTCGAATGGCATAGTCTGTGACCGATCCTCCCTTTTGGGCCAGACGAGATAACTGAGCGCTTGCTTCATCCCCCTGAGCTGTTCGATCAAATAAGTTAATCATCTCCTCACGGAAGAGTTCAAAGGTAGTACAGCATGGTGCCCTCGAATCCCAGACTGCCACGGCCCAGTCCCGAGCGGAACCGGAGAGAAGCGTGATTACATAGGCCACCTTAGTAGCTTCCAAGGTATAACGGCGAGGCTGTAAGGTAAAGACCAGGGCACACTGTGACAAAAAGGCTCGACAAGACAAAGGATCACCATTATAAATGGGTGGGTTATTCGCATGGGGCTCTGGGTCATGGACTCGGCCCATGGGTGCAGCCTGAAGTTCTCCAAAAAGTGACGTGAGTTCAGCCACACGACTGTTCAGAGCTCCTATCTCCTGGGTGGTAGCATGTAATCGGGACGCCGGTTGTCCTAACAACGCCCCCTGCTTAGCAAGAGCTGTGCGAACCGGATCAGATCCTGCTGACTCCATCTTGGTCAGTCCGTTGTGTTATGAACGACTCACGAGTCAAGTGCAGGTAGCTGAATATTTATTAATATTCCCGGCAGGGAACAAACAACAGTAGATCTGACAAGGAATCTGACAACAATGGGAACTTGGCAAAGTCACAAAAGGCTCGAGCGCTCGGACGAAAACAAACAGGGAATCTCTCTTTGAAGTGAGGAATAGCCAGGGAGTTCAGTCAAGGTAATCCGCAAAAACGAAAAGATAAATCCACCCAACGAGGGCCAACAAAAATCCTCCTGCTGATGGCAGGTAAAGGCACGTAATCCCGCCCACGAGGGCCAAAGGAAAATCCACCGCTGTAGGCAGGCAAAAATGCAAACGTAAGTCCGCCGACACGGCCAGAATCCTCCCACTGTAATGGTGTTCCTTGAGAGGAGAGAAAGTCACCCTCAGTGGCTCTGCCGAAGTCCCGGGAGCACAGATCGATTCCCTAGGAAGTTGAAGTAAGTTCCCTTGCAGCTAGAGATGAAATCCTGGACTTTAGGAGTGTTGACAGTGAGCAAGACAGAGGTAGGTACTTGGTGCTGTAACTCAGCTCCGGAGCCTAGACAAGACAAACGGTTATTGACTAAAAAATCAGCCAGGGCAAAACAGGACAAGACAAGACTGGACAACCCTCGGTAAAGACCAAAAACGGACTGACTATGGACAAGAGGAGACAAGGGGAATATAAGGACAATTGGGCTGGAAGAAAACAAGGAACAGCTGGGAAAATCAGGAAACCCAGGTGCAGAGTCTTAACTAATAATGAGGAAGTAAACAAGGTAACGAGGTGAGTGGATGCAGACACTAAATAAACTGACAAACTAGGAATAACAAACCCCACGTGCTCGACAACCCCAACAAGACATAAGTGTAACAATCTTACAGACGCTACCCCAGAGACCTGACAGGGGAGGGTTTGCACAAACACTTCCTGAGACACAGAAATCCTCTTTCTTTTCATTTCCTTCCTGGACTATTTTTCTTGCCTGTTCAAGTAATAGTTGTCCTTCTTTCATAAAAAATGATAAAACTTCTGGTTCTTTTTCTCGTTTTTCCTGTCTTTTCTTATGTTTTTTACCCATATTTTTAATTTTGTGATTTATTTTACTAATGTGTCCATTTGTCCTAATAAAGATAAACCAAACGAACCCTTAGTTGGCCAATTTGTATAAATGTTTTTTTGTTCTTTTCTGCCATTTTTTAGAAAGTTTAATGATCATTTGTTTGCATAAGGGATATTTCAGGCCCATAAGTTCTACAGGAGTTGCAGCCATAATTATTCAATATAGGCAATTTTTTTTTTACTTTGAATCTCTTATCCCTCAAAATATTATCAGCTATACAAAGATTCCACCGTATTACTTTTTTCAAAGCTTCTAATTATGCACAGATTCTCAAAGTGATGTGAAAAACTTCTGATAATCTAATACCATACAGCAATATCTGGCCCTTATTAGAGATACATTGTATTAAAATGTTAGACTTTCAATCTCAATAACCTATACAGGTAAGATTTCAAGCAATTATTGTTCAACAATCATACCCGTTCCTTTATTTGTTTTGGGAACATATACTGTATACATACATCCGTGTCCCTTTATCATTCAGGGTTCATACTTTCATACTGTATTCCTTTTCTAAAGGATTAATATTATGCTTTATCCCTTTATTTACAGGGTTATATGTAAATCTCAAAAATTAGCCAACAACTACGCTCCTTCTGTGAGACACAGGAGGGGTACGCAGTCACCACTCTGAGATGAAAAATCTATGTCACACTCATACTGCAGTCATGCACACACAGACAATACACAATTTCACACACCAAACCGGTTACATACCAAACACACCCCCCTCAAGTTTGCCTAAGTTTCCACTAGGATCAACAGTAGGCCTCCCTTGAATTAACTTTTGCACTCGTTTCCGATCGGATCAACAAGGCAACCTAAAATAAATACCATCAATGTTCCTAAGTTTCCGATTGGATCAACAATAGGCCACACTTGAATTAAATATAGTTTTGCTCTCGTTTCCACCTGGATCAACAAGGCAACATAAAATAAATAACTATGCGGACACCCACAATTTCACTTCTACCAAAATTGCGAGTACCTACAAATCTGCTCTCTGTTTAAAAGGCAACATTTGTAGGACGTTTTTTAACCTATAGGACTTATTAGCGCTTTTATTTCAATACTATTTTTATCTAATATGCATTGTACACTTATATAAGTATTATCACATATCACCACAAGCAATATCTGGCAAACAACACAACCTAACTATATAAGCAAAAACTGCTTACCTCGGCCAAATTTTGTTGTGTTGCTCGTCCAGAAGTTGCCTGCTGTGGTTCACCTCCGTGCTCTTTCCAAGTGTCCTGCCGGGGTCGCCAAATCTGTTGTGAATTTTTCTTTGAGTGTTCTGAAGAATTATTCTTGAGTCTCGAGTTTTGATACAAAAACCACTTTATCAATGGAGTAGGATTGCAATGTCACTCCCTTCTCCGTTTTTGGAGAAGCCCTTATATAGTGTGCTTAACACACACACACACACACACACACACATGCACACACGTCCTCTGAGCCCCCAATATAATGTAAAACTGATGTATTTTCCTCCCCCAGCCTACATAGGATCCTTGGTGTCAACTAGCATTCGGCCCCCAAGATAAGAAACTCTTAAAATTATTTTATAATAGTAAACAATTGTATACATTATTCTTCTATATTTTAGCCAAAAATATCTTCTTCAGGGTCGAGCTCTGGTATGTGTCTTGCTACACTTCGTAGCTGTGGATGATGACGGGCTGCATCAGGCGTCAGTATTTCAGAGCGATCAATGAGAATGTTGTTACACTCAATTAGCGGTGGTAGCAGTAGGCTAGTCTGCCCATCAAGTGATTCGACCTGGAAACCCTCCGCTTTTCTGCCTGACGTCTCCACCAATCCGGCACAGGTCTTCAGTGAGTAGGGGAATGGTTGGCCCTTGATATTGAAAAGCTCTAAGATATCTGATCGCACCAGTGAACGGTTATTTTGATCATCCAAAATGACGTACATGTTGGTTGCCTTCTCACGTTGACCTTAAGGGTATATTCGTACCAGACAGATCTTTAAACAGGATCTTGCTGTTTGCTCTGGAGCACATACCTGGGTGCAGTGTGAGGAGATGGCTTTGCTATCGCTAGCATTTTCCTCTTCCTCCCCGCCGTTGTCTGGTGGGGGTGTAGGCCTCCTGGATGCATAGCAGCATGATGTCGGTTGCTGTCGCACTCCATGCACTTTACTGCTGCCTTACAGTCTCTTGCAAGATGACTAGCTGATGTGCAACACTTGAAACAAATTCCATTCTCCTTGAGAATGCTCTTTCTTTCTTCTTAACAATCTGCATTTCCATAGCGAATGTGGTTTGTTGTGAATGGGATGGTTTTTCTCTGGCCCACAGAAGCTTCTCTCAGGTGAGTTCGCAGGCGGGTCTTTACCTGAAGAGATGTCTGTTTTGTGAACAGATATTTTTCTTCCATAATTATTTGAGACTACTCTGTCTGACCTTGGTCCGTTGTTGCTTGCGCATAGAAGGATGAAACTGGGATCATTCCTCCAGCGTGCTTCTTGACAGATGAAATCAGCAAAGTAATCAAATGGGGGAAAGTAGCCGTTATTTTCTTTAAATCTTGAACCGACTGAGAGTCATTTCTCCTGTAGCCCGTGAGGGAGCTTCTCCACAATGGGCCCAATGCCCCTGGCAGTATCCAGGAAGGCCAACCCTCTGAGATAACCTTCTTCTCTAGCACCCTGGAGTTCCATAAGAAGATCGCCTAGGTCTCTCAGCTTCCCGTAATCTTTAGTTGATATTCTTGGGAATTCATCCAATCTCTTGAAAAGAGACTTCTCTATTACTTCAGGTGCAGCATAGCACTCTTGGAGGCGATTCCAGGCTTTTTTAAGTGCCACGTCTGGGTTCCCAACATACACAGAGCGGATCGTTTTGATGCGACTCTGATCCGAGCCATTTAATCAGCAAATCTAACATTTCGGTGCAGGTAAGTCCTAGGCCTGTAGTAGCATCACTGAATGACGACTGCCATGCCAAGTAATTTTCAGGTTTATCATCGAACTGGTAGAGACTTGTACTTACTAAATCACGACGAGCCAGGTATCGTGCCAGATTTTCTGTTTCAGGTGTCACGCTTGGAATGGATGAAGCATACATAGGCACATATGATGGAGCTGTTGCTTTAAAAGGTGATTTGCTTGGATGATACATTGTGTTGGGTTTTGCGGAGCGTTAGCCGTCTCTATCAGGTATCGTCTGATGTCCATTGTATCTAAGCAGACCTGAATGACCTCCATTAAGTAGTGTGCTGATGTGTGTTACATCCCTGATTTTAGTGTGGTTGCTGAAGAATGGCTTTTCCGGTGCGGTGTTATGCTCAGATGATCTGTTATGGGTTTCAACCTCTTTTTGCTCTTTCTTTAATTGTAAATTGCGTTCTGATGGACGATTCCATGTTACATAGCTGCCTTCTGACAAAACTGCCTCAGGTAATGTTGCATGAGCAGATGCTTGAGTTCCTTCTACGTTATGTTCAGCTTGTGCTTCAACATATTTGTTTGTGCGTGTTACAATTTCACTTTGTAAATTTGCTTGAGAAGATACAACGGTCTTAATTGAATCTTCTTGATCTAGTTCGGCTGCTTCTAATGCCTCGGCTTGGGCGATAGCTGCGGCCGCCTCTCTTTGATGTCTGAGTGCGCATAGCTCAGCTTCCAGCTTTGCTTTTCCTAATTGTAACTCTGCTTCCTTCTCTGCTCTTTGTATTTTCAGCTCTGCTTCTTTCTCAGCAAACGCTGCGCGTGTCTTTGCCGCCTCTGCTTTAGCGCGCGCCCTTACTGCAGCATTCGATGCCGCTGAGTGAGAGCTCTTTGATCTTCTCATGCTCGCAGATGCATTGTCAGCCCTTTTTGACTCCTTTTCACTCATTTTGCTTAACTACTTGCTTCTCAAGACGTTGAAACTCCAGCTGGATTACACTTTTTCACTATGCTGTTCTCGTTGAGGTGTAGCAACTCCAACTAAACAGCGAGCTAAACTCTCTCTATTCATGAACATGAAGAAATCCAGAATTCTTTGTATGCAGATTTATTTTCTTCACATTGTACTGAATCCATACACATAAAATGAGTGATGAGAGATTGAAAGATTGAGAGAGTGAAACTAGGAAACAAACAGCAAAATACTGAAATTTGCTAAGCCACCTAGTTTTCATAAACATTACTTATACAGCACGAAATAAATATGCTTAAAAGTTAACTTGATCAGAACAAGATTATATACATACAAGTGATGCTTCTGCCGGGGAGTCAACGGGAAGGATGCATTTTCATTGCGCAATGACTGTCTGCATTTATTAAACAGTCTGAAGTTTTCTTAATGCGTTTCTCATGTAGTTTCCTGCTTCCGTTTTTCAGCTCTGTAAACGAACGTCAAAATAAAAGTCTGCATGAAACCGAAAGTATATCAAAACTAAAATGCATAAAATTCAATTTAAATTCAAATACCTGAAGGGCAGAACAACTGCGGCGCTAGACCATGTAGGGCTTTATAGGTAATAAGCAAAATCTTAAAGTTAATGCGATGCTTTATAGGTAACCAGTGCAAGGTTGACAGAACCGGGGTTATATGCTCATACTTTTTTGAACGTGTAAGAACTTGAGCTGCCGCGTTTTGAACCAGTTGCAGTTTTTGTAATAGGCCTGCAGGGCAATCACCTAAAAGTGCATTACAGTAATCTAGTCTTGATGTCATGAATGCATGAATTAATTTCTCTGCATCTGACAGTGATAGCATATGACGTAGTTAAGATATATTCTTAAGATGGAAAAATGCAATTTTACAGGTGTTGGCGACATGGCTCTAAAATGACAGATTGACTATCGAATACAACGCAAAGATTCTTAGCTGACGACGAGGATTATATGGAGCATCCATCAATAGTTAAGCAGTTTTCTTGGTTGTTACGTATGGCGGTTTTTGGTCCAGTAAGTAACACTTCTATTTTGTCCATGTTCAGTAGTAAAAAATTGTTACTCATCCAGTTTTTTAAATCAACTATGCATTCCTTTATTCGATGGAACTGCTGGGTTTCATGAGGCTTCGAGGAAATATAAAGTTGAGTATCATCAGCATAACAGTGAAAGCTAATTCCGTGTCACTATTATATCTCCTAGAGGTAGCATTGTGGCAAGGGGGGCGTGGTGTAACACAGTCTGCGCGGAGAGGGCGTGTCGGGAGAATGACGGTGAGTCAGGAGATCAACGCTATAGTAAAAACACCTGCTTCTCATTCTAGTAATTGGCGAGGAGACGCTTTTAAGGCCCGAAGGAGGAAGCGAGAGGAAAGAGAGAAACCGGCTGGGAAAACACGCTGTACGGGAGCCACAGAGACGATGCGTCCAGGAAATCCCAAAGGAGAAAGATTCGTCAACCAGAGAGTTGTAAAACGGACTGAGAGAACGGGTATTTGAAAGTATTATTTAAGTAAAGTCTTACGTTTTCCCAGCCAAGCCGACCCCGCCACCTTTCTTCCTTACGAACTTTGTTACACTGGTGCCGAAACCCGGGAAGAAAGGAAGGAGCCGCCACCATGCAGTCCCTGCCAGGATCGCCGTTTGCGGAGGTTATCCCCTCACTCGCTGATCTCCACCAAGAACGTCATCAGGCCCTTTTGAATCTGCGAGAAGATCAGGAGAGACGCTTCCAGGCTCTCATCCAGACTCAACTGGAGGACCGCGAGTCATTCCGGAGCTGGTTGAGCCAGGGGAGAGGCTCCTCCCCATCGGATGCATCCCCGACGGTACCGCTGCATAAGATGGGAGCCCAGGATGAGCCAGAAGCCTTCTTGGATTTATTCGAGAGGTCCGCAGAACTATCCGGATGGCAGCCGGACGCATGGGCAGCCCACCTTATCCCACTCCTGTCCGGAGAAGCCCAGATGGCCGCCCAACAACTTCCGGTGGTGAATCTGATGAAGTATGCGGACCTCAAGAAGGCAATCCTCCAACGGGTGGGCCGGAGTCCTGAGCACCATCGGCAGCGGTTCCGATCCCTGGAATTCAGGGAGCGCTCCCAGCCTTTTGCCTTCGCTCACCAGCCCCGGGATGCCTGCCGCAAATGGCTGATGGCAGGGGCCACTACCGTCGATACCATCGTCGACCAGGTGACGCTGGAGCAGTCTGTGGCGTGGTTGCCCAAGAAAACCGCCCAATGAGTCCAGTGTTAGCGCCCGACGACGCTGGTACAGGCCATCCAGCTGGCGGAGGACCAGTTGGTAGCGTGCCCTGGGGTCGGCACGACCCCATCATCTCTTTCTCTCTCTCCCCCTATTGTCTCCTCCCCCTCTATCAAACCTGTGCCCTTTCCCAGGTCTCGGGGGAACTTCTACCCGCGTCCGGCGCCGCAAACCCGGTTCCCACCAGAGGCGGGGCCATACGGAACTGTAAGGTCCCCGGAGGGAATCCCCAACCGGACGGGCAACGCGTCACATGCCTCTCCCCCTTCTTCTGCCTCTCCTCGGGGGTCCTGCTTCCTGCCGCAGGGGCGGCAGGGACTTCTGGGCCAGCCTGTTGGCGTTGTGGGGACCCCGGACATTTTATCGACCGATGTCCTATGATGGAGGTCGGTATGATGATTTGGGATCCAGACAACCCTCAGGCCGCCAGGGGGGGGGCTGCAGGCCGGATGGAGCCTCGGCCTGAGTCGGGCGGTGGGGGTATGTGGCAAGGGCGGCGTGGTGTATTACAGTCTGCGCGGAGAGGGCGTGTCGGGAGAATGACGGTGAGTAAGCAGATCAACGCTATAGTGAAAACACCTGCTTCTCGTTCTAGTAATTGGCGAGGAGACGCTTTTAAGGCACGAAGGAGGAAGCGAGAGGAGAGGGAGAAACCGGCTGGGAAAACACGCTGTACGGGAGCCACAGAGACGGTGCGTCCAGGAAATCCCAAAGGAGAAAGATTCGTCAACCAGAGAGTTGTAAAACGGACTGAGAAAACGTGAATTTGAAACCTGGAAGTATTATTTAAATAAAGTCTTACGTTTTCCCAGCAAAGCCGACCCCGCCTCCTTTCTTCCTTACAAACTTTGTTAGAAGCATATATAATGCGAAGAGCAGAGGTCCTAAGACTGAACCCTGTGGTACACCGTACTGGACTTGCGATTTGCGGGACACATCATTGTTTATTGCTACAAATTGAAAACGGTCAGATAAATAAGACTTAAACCATTTCAATGCTATTCCATTAATGCTGACGTACTTTTCGAGTCTGTGTAGGAGTATGCTGTGGTCAATGGTGTCAAATGCAGCACTATGGTCTAGTAGCACCAATAACGAAATACAGCCACGGTCAGACGCTAAAAGCAGATCATTTGTAACTCTGATCAAAGCAGTCTCTGTACTGTGACATGCTCGAAATCCAGACTGGAATTCTTCATTAATGTCATTCCTTTAGAGAAAGGAGCATAACTAAGGTTTGAAACTACTTTTTCAAGAACTTCAGATAAAAAAGGTAAATTCGATATAGGCCTGTAATTCCCTAGTTCTCTTGGGTCGAGTTTGGTTTTTTTGACAAGGGGCCCTATAACAGCCACCTTAAATGCTTTAGGCACATATTCTAATGTCAGAGATGAGTTAAAAATACTAACAAGAGGATCTATAATTTCCGGGAGCATTTCTTTCAGTAGTTTTGTAGGTATAGGGTCTAGCACGCATGTTGTTGATTTGGATGATCTAATGATTTTAGAGAGTTCATCGTGATCTACTGTAGAAAATAATTGCAATTTCTCCTTAGGAGTGCTGTAGTTAGTTTATAATTGTTATATTATTGTTATAGTTTATAATAGTTATAATTTTTTCTCTAATATCTTGGATTTTACTAGTGAGGTAGTTCATAAATTCATCACTGTTATGCTGATAATCAGAATCTGAAGTCGCTGTCGACTTATTTTTTGTTAATTTAGCCACAGTGTTAAATAAAAACCTAGGGTTGTGATGGTTTTCTTCTATTAGTGATGAAAAGTAGGCGGATCTAGACGTTTTTATGGCATTCCTGTATTTTCGAGTACTATCCTTCCATGCTATACTAAATACCTCTAAATTAGTTTTCTTAAATTTCCGCTCCATTTTACTGGACGCTTTCTTTATAGCCTGAGTGTGTTCATTATACCACGGTGTTGGGCTGCCATTTTTAATCTTTTTTTACGCAGAGGAGCAACTGTGGCTAATGTTTCCGAGAAGGAAGAGTTAAAATTTTCAATAGTATTGTCAAGATCGTCATCGTTTTTACTCATGCTAGATATTTGAGACAATTCGGCAGATTGTCGAGAAACGAATCTTTGGTAGTCGAAGTAATCGTCAGATAATGATCCAAAATGTCTTCACTCTGTTGAACGATTTTAACATCGTCCACATTTATACCGTAAAATAGTATTAAATCTGAAGTATGATTACTAAGGTGAGTGGGTCCTGACACATGTTGACTAACGCCCATGGAGTTAAGAGTGTCTTTGAGACCATTCCCGAGGCATCTGTATCATTATCTACATGGATATTAAAGTCACCAACGACAAGGACTCTATCTGCGGCCAGTACTGGTTCTGATAAGAACCCATCAAATTCTTTAATAATATCTGTGTGGTGCCCTGGAGGCCTATATACAATAGCTAGAATAAATTTAAAAAATGTTTTGTCCTTAGTATTAGGTGTTGATACGTGAAGTACCATGAGTTCAAAAGAATTGTATTTAAAATTAGACTTCTGAGAGGTGATAAAATAATTATTGTGAAGTGCAGCGACACCTCCCCCACTACCTTTTAGACGAGGCTCGTGTTTATAGTAATAATCTTGGGGAACGGATTCATTTAGAGTAATATAATCATCTGGCTTTAGCCATGTTTCTGTCAAACAGAGCATGTCTATTTTATGATCGGTTATCAAATCATTAACAAAAAGTGCTTTATTTGAGAGAGATCTAATATTAAGCAATCCGAGTCGTAACAGTTGATTATCTGTATTTTGTTCATGTTTGATTTGTTTAACGTTTATTAAATTACTTTCAAGAGGTTTACGCATTATCCTATGTTTGCTAATCCGGGGGACAGACACAGTCTCTATTTTATGTTGTTTGTGAGAAGGGATTATTACATGTTGTATATTTTGTGTATTCTGTAACGTGAGACGGCAAGCACACAGTTGGTGAAGCCATTCGGTCTCCTTCCTGACCTGGGCCCCAGGTAGTCAGCCTTTAGCACTATTAAGACTGTGCCAAATTTCTAGAGAGGAGGGAAACCCCATCCCAGGAGGGATGGAGACCATCTCGTTTCAACAGGTCAGGTCTGCCCTCAAAACTCTTCCAGTTATTTATAAAATCTATATTATTCTGCAGGCACCACTCAGACAACCAGCCATTTAGTGATGATAATCTGCTATAAATCTCATCACCACGGTAAGCAGTGAGGGGGTCAGAGAATATTAAAGTGTCTGACATCGTGCTTGTGAGCTCACACCTCTTAAATATTATCTTTAATGATCTCCGATTGACGGAGTCTAACATCATTTGTGCCGATGTGAATAACAATCTTACTGAATTTATGATTAGCCTTTGCCAGCACATTTAAATTTGACTTGATGTCAGGCGCTCTGGCTCGCTGTAAACATTTGACTTTGGTGGCTAGTGCCACTTCTCAGCGGAGAGACTTCTCCCCGCTGAGCGTGCACCCTGAGGGGGTCAGGATATCCTATTCGGATTCTACTACGGTTTCTTCCCATGATTGCCTTTGAATCGAGTCCTTTCCCCACGGACTCACGTGGTTCCTGTGCTTATGGCCAGTGTCGCCTGGTGGTCTTTTGGACTGTAATATCAATAAAATTGCCGAATGAAATTTGCATGCCGGACTACGCCCCAGGATATCCGGGTATAAAAGGGAGACGGCGTGCTGCATTCATTCACCTTTGTTCTGAGGAGCCTGATAGCCTCTCACGACTGCTGTAGCACGTGTTTCAGGCAAGACGGACAAAACGTCACGTTCCCTCCATCAGGGAACTGAGGTTACATCCGTAACCAAGACGTTCCCTTTCTGTCTGTCTCTCGGCGTTGTGTCAAACCGACAGATGGGGTCCTATTAATGATGGGCTGCCCGAAGCGGTGGCTCTGGGGAAACAGAAGTGCACAGTGCGGCCACCGTCAAAGCTTCGGTGGAACGGCGACCTTTGCTGCCGTGCCCCTGGGTCGAGGTGGGGCGGCTTTCGTCCAAGCAGGAGCGGGGGAGTTGCCGCCGTCTGCCAGATGCCGGAGCCTGCGTCCGTCCCCCGAGGGGGAGGAGCAGGGGACGGGGAACCCGCCCCGACTCCCAGATAAAGGAGGAGCCACCACCGGCCGCCAGGGCCACCGCAAGGCACCACGAAGGAGAGTACTCCGGCTGGTTGAGGACCGAGCGGCAGCATGTCGGGGAACCGGACTATAATTTTTTTCCCTCTCTCCACTCTCTCTTTCCGGTTGCTCTCTCTTTCCGGTTGCTCCTGTCTCCGTTGTCTCGTCTGGCGCTGCATACCCCCCCCCCCCCCCGAGGGAGGGGGAGGGAGCATGCACAGTCTCAGGGGTACCCACGGCCTGTGAGGGGTGATGGGGGTATGTAGTGGAGTAGGCGGGGCGAGACCGTGGTTCGAGACCGGTGAGTAATTGTGAATGAGCGCCAGCTGTGCGCACACCGGGCTCAAATCACGTTGGATATTGGGAGCATATAAGAGAACAAGCGACCGGACTGTTGAAGAGAGAGGACTGGGCCCGAACATGTTTTACATTTGTATTTTATTATGTTTTATTCGCTGTCTTTTTACTTGTGTTATTATTTGATTAAATGTTTTAATGTGTGCCGGTTCCCGCCTCCTTCCTTTCATATCTTGAATCTTGTTACAGCCATGTTCAACATAATGAAAGATATGTGGTGTATTTAGAGCTGAAACTTTACAGAGACATTCTGGGGATACCACTGACTATCTTTACCTTGCAGAAAACCCCTGGATTTGTGGCCCTTTAACATCCATGTAGGTAACAATACAGATGCCTTAGAAATGGCTTTCAAAGACACTCTTAACTCCATGGGCGTTAGTCAACATGTGTCAGGACCAACTCACCTTCGTAATTATGCCTCAGATTTAATACTGTCTTACAGTATGAAGGTTGACAACGTTAAAATCCTTCAGCAGAGTGAAGACATTTCAGATCATTATCTGACATTATGTTTGCTTCACTGGCCAATAGCTGCAAATCAAACTCCTTGTTACAAATATGGTAGAACTATTACTTCAACGAAAGATGCGTTTCTCGATAATCTCCCTGAATTGTCTCAAATCTTTAGAATGAAAAATAACTGTGAGATCTTGACATTACAATCGAAAATTTTAACTCCACTGTAAATGTCTTAAGACATGTTATGATGATTATTGTTGATTACATAAATACATGTTTGTTAAGTTTATGCAGATTTAAAAATGTGCTTAAATGTAATGTTTCAAGAGAGTTGTTGATTATAAATAGTCTAAACTGTGTTTAAAAAGTAAGCTCTCTTGTGTATAATCTACCTTTAATGCAACATATTGCGTCACGTGACTGAGACGTGAGAAGGACTGTGGAACTGTGGGTCAGAGAGCCATATGGACGCGAACAGGTTGTAACACGTGCGGCTTCTTCAAAACGTATAAACTCTGCATATGGTCCAAGTGGCGCACACGGTATTTGTTTATATTTGTATCTTGTTATATTTTGTGTTATAGAGTCAATGTGCTTTTACGTGTGTGATGTAATGTGTTCTGTTTTGTAACAATATGTAATGAGGTGGTTAATGGGACTAATTGTTAAAGGATAGTGATTTGTGAATGATGACTGAGAGGTGTGTTTCAGTAGTTTTCTTTATTTTTGCAGTTTTCACGATGTATTTCATAGACCGTAGCATCTTTGGAAACTACAGAGAGAGAGAGCGCGAGAGAGAGCAAATAAAACATCAAAAAGACATCTGTATGATTCTCGGACGTTATTTATTGGATCAGTGCAGCAACCTCCACCTTCTCTGAAACACTAGACACAGTTGCTCCTCTGCGTTTAAAGAAGATTAAAAATGGCAGCCCAACACCGTGGTATAATTGTCACACTCAGTTTTTAAAGAAAGCGACCCGAAATCGGAGCGCAACTTTAAGAAAAATAAATTAGAGGTATTTCGTACAGCATGGAAGGATAGTACTCGAAAACATAGGAAAGCAATAAAACGTCTAGATCCGCCTGCTTCTCATCACTATTAGAAGAAAACCAGCAAAACTCTAGGTCTTTATTTAACACAGTGGCTTAATTAACAAAAGATCAATTGTCAGCGACTTCAGATTCTGGATATCAGCATAACAGTGATGAATTTATGAACTACTTCACAAGTGAAATCCAAGATACTAGAGAAAAAAATATAACAATGTAACCAGAAGTGAAACTTGCTGAACAAACTAACTACAGTGCCCCTAAGGAGAAATTGCAATTATGCAATTTCGGGTGAATGCTGGCGCTATTAGCTACCGCTGCTTAGGGAGGGAATTTTTTTAACTTTTAGCGCTTCAAAATCCTCCTGCACTTATGAATGCATGGATGCATCTATGAACTGTTTTAAATAATTTTAAGGGGTTTGACTTGTGTATCCACGTTGATTCGGCGGGTTTGCACGTTGGTTGATCTACATGCGTATTGACTGTTGATACTCTCTGCGGTTGCCAGTTTGACTGCCGGTTACTGACTGTTCTTTGTCGTACCTTTGGCACGCAGTTCAACTATGAAGATCACTGAGCTACTGGTGCGGATGAACTACATCTGGGTCATCTTTTCTGCATTATACCATGTGGTGGCATGGATGATGCTCCAGTATTCGGCGGCGGAACTTATCCAGCTCCGTTTGCGTCCTTTTAATCTTCTGTCAGCTCCACATCTTCCCTTGGACATTGTGTACATACCACGTCGGAAATATATACATCGCGGGTCTCGGCGGAGTTATAAAATTGATGACTCATGTCAAATATGGTCCTGTTGGTCATCTAAACCACGCTCGCCGAGGAGGCTCACACGGGCTGTCGATCACGGTGTATTAACCAACCCGGCTAGATCGGTTGGCAACGATTCTTGTAAAACCAATTTTTCCTTTGCATTACTTAATATTCGATCACTTTCCACTAAAGGACCCTTGGTGTGTGATCTACTGTCTGACCGTGAGTTTGACTTTTTCTGTCTAACTGAGACATGGCAGAAACCAGATGACTTTTTTCATCTAAACCAGTCTGTTCCCCCAGGATATAGTTATGTTTGTTAATCTCGTGATACGGGAAGGGGAGAGGAGAGGGGCTAGCAATACTTTACAAAGAGAAATTGAAAGTATCTCAGTTAACTTTGTCTACATATTCCTCTTTTGAATCAATTGCCTTAAAAATTAATAGTGCGATTCCTACCATCCTCATAACTATCTACCGCCCTCCTAAGACCAATAATGCCTTTTTAACAGAAATATCTGAACTCTTGACTTACTTATGTTCCATATCTTCAAATGTTATCCTTCTGAGTGATTTTAACATTCATATAGATCATGTCAGCAATGCATTTACAAGTGAATTTGTATCATGTTTGGATTGCTTTGGTATACAACAATTTGACACATTGCCCACTCATACTAAGGGGCATATTCTTGATCTTGTTTGCTGCTCCGGTATAACACCTTTTAATTGTATTGTTTCTGATCTATCCATATCAGATCACTTTCTGGTGTCATTTTGTGCCAAACTGGCCATTTTTAATGTAAACTTGTGTTGCCAGATTACATTCCGGAATATTAAGAACATTGATATGCCTACTTTTCCTGATGAATTTGCCATCCTCTCCAGTAAATCTGATTTCTCTACTGTTGATGAACTGGTAAAATATTATGATGATGGACTGACCATGATTTTAGATGAATTCGCACCTATGAAAACTTGAATTGTTTCATTTGTACATTCAGCTCTTTGGTTTACGCCTGAACTGCGTGTACTAAAAACTAAAGGCCGTAGGTTAGAGCGGCTGTATCTCAGGTCTGGCCTTTTTGTTCATAAAGAAATGTATGCTGAACATATTCAAAATTATAAAAATGCACTGACTAAAGCTAAATCCGATTACTATTCCAACATAATTGGAGTTAGCAATGGGAACTCCAGGTCTCTTTTTTTGGTGGTAAACAATATTCTGAAATCATCTGATTCTTTGCCATCTGATATGTATTCCACTGATTTATGTGATTGATTTTTGACTTTTTTTGCATCTAAGGTTGAAAATGTACATCAGCAACTACTTACTAGTACTCTCCACAATGATTTCTGTCAGTCTATCACTCACGCACCTTCCAACTCTGTTTTCTCTACTTTTACACTTCCAACCACTTCAGAGATAGTGGGTCTGATAGGTAAATCTAAATCTTCGACTTGTCAGTTAGACCCTCTACCAACTTCTTTAGTGAAAGCTTGTTTACCAGCCCTTTTGCCGTTGATTACTAAAATGGTTCACGCTTCACTTGGTTCTGGTTTTGTATCTTCATCTCTTAAATCTGCTATTATTACACCCATACTTAAGAAACCAGGGGGTGATCCATATAATTTTGACAATTTCCGTCCAATTTCAAATTTACCATTTATTTCTAAGGTAGTAGAAAAGTGTGTTGCAATTCAAATTCATGAACATCTCTCCAATAATAACTTGTATGAACAATTCCAATCTGGTTTTCGTCCCCACCATAGTACTGAGACTGCTCTTGTCAGAATAACTAATGATCTACTGTTGGCAGCTGACTCCGGGCTTCTAACCATTCTTGTCCTTCTTGACTTGAGCGCTGCCTTTGATACTGTCTCACATGAGATACTTTTTGACAGGTTAGCTTCCATTGGTATTACTGGCACTGCTCTGTCTCGGCTTAGGTCATATCTATCTGGACGCAGTCAGCGTATTCAATTAAAAGGTTTTAATTCAAGAATATCGACAGTCACCACTGGTGTTCCCCAGGGTTCTGTGTTGGGCCTGCTTCTTTTCATTATCTATATGCTCCCTCTTGGTTATATTATAAGGAAATATTACTTTCATTTTCACTGTTATGCGGATGACACCCAACTTTACCTGTCTGCCAAACCCTCCGGTTCTTTTCCTCCGCCATCTTTGTCAAGCGCTTAAACTGAAATTAAAGATTGGCTCTCAGCAAACTTCTTGACGGTAAATGGCAACAAAACTGAGGCTCTGCTTGTTGGCAATAGATCTGTTGTGTCTAAATCTAATTGTTTTTTTCTATACGTTGACAATACTGCAATCTGTCCGTCCTCTCAGGTTAAAAGTTTGGGTGTCATCATGGATAGCACACTATCTTTTAAAGCTCAAATTAACAATATCACGCGGATTGCATATTTTCATCTGCGCAATATTAACCGTCTCCGTCCCTTTCTTTCAAATAGTTATACTGCAGTTCTTATCCACGCACTAGTCACTTCACGTATCGACTACTGCAATGCTCTTCTCACAGGTATTCCCTCCAAATTGCTACATAAGCTTCAGTTGGTTCAGAATTCTGCAGCTCGTGTTCTCTCTAGAACACCTTATACTGAGCACATTTCTCCAGTTTTCCAGCAATTGCATTGGCCTCCGGTTAAACAGAGTTGAATTCAAAATCTTGCTACACTCTTTTAATGATGCTGCTCCCCGCCTATGGAACTCTCTTTCTCTTGATGTTCGCAATAGCGAGTGCTTGTTGACTTTTAAAACGCGTCTTAAGACATATCTTTTTCAACAGGCTTTTTTATAACTTTTTAATATGTTTTATAGAGACTTTATTGCACTTTATATGTATATTTGTTGTTGTGTGTTTTGTTTTATGTAGTGACCTGTATATTGCTTGTGAGGTGACCTTGGGTGTCCATGAAATAAAATGCATTATTATTAATTATTTTCTACCTTGGATCACAATGAACTGTCTAAAATCAACAACATGCATGCTAGAACCTATACCTACAAAACAACTGAAAATGATGCTCCCAGACATTTTAGATCCTCTTCTAAGTATTATTAACTCATCTCTGACATTAGGACATGTGCCTAAAGCATATAAGGTGGCTGTTATATGGCCCGATTCACATTTCGCGTCTAAGGCCACGCGGAAAACACAAGCTAGGGCTCAGTCTTAGGGCCTCTGCTCTTATACATGCTACCTCTAGGAGATATAATAAAGCAATACGGAATTAGCTTTCACTGTTATGCTGATGATACTCAACTTTATATTTCCTCGAAGCCTCATGAAACACAGCAGTTCCATCGAATAATGGAATGCATAGTCTATATGAAAAACTGGATGAGTAACAACCTTTTATTAGTGAACTTGGACAAAACAGAAGTGTTACTTATTGGACCAAAAACTGACGTACGTAACAACCAAGAATACTTCTTAACTATTGACGGATGCTCCATAAAACCCACCTTGTTCTATTTGATAGTAATCTGTCATTCGCCAACACCTCTCAAATTTTTCCATCTTTACACTTTTCCCGCCAGCGTTTTTAACAAAAAGTTGCCAGCCAGCGCCAGTGTTGTTTAACATTTTCACCAAATTTTAATGGCACACAGTAAATTTTCTGTAACGAATATGTGAACAAACAATATGTCCCATGAAAAAACAGAGAGTCTGCTTTTAAACAAAATAAACCGTATTCTATCTTCATTTGTTCTTTTTATCACTCCTTGGATGTGGATAGGTGTCCTAAAAAATTTATCACTTTGATTAAACAGTGTAGTAGAGTAGGCGGGGCGAGACCGTGGTTCGAGTCCGGTGAGTAATTGTGGATGAGCGCCAGCTGTGCGCACACCGGGCTCGAATCTCGTAGGAGATTGGGAGCATATAAAAGGAACGAGCGACCGGACCGTCGGAGAGAGAGGTCCGGGCCCGAACTTGTGTTTGTATATGTATTTATGTTTTACTGTGTTGTTGTCACCGGCAGTCGTCCGTGAGGGGCCACCGGCTGTTATTATTTCTGTTATTAAATGTTTAAATGTTTGCCAGTTCCCACCTCCTTCCTTCCATGTCTGAATCTCTACAAACAGCAATTAAGAGATCATTTAAAAAAATTGTCAAAGATTCAGATTACACTCAGAACAATGATTAAAAACCGATAAGATATATACATTCTAGGTTCAGAGATTCTGTTCTTTTTCCCAATTGTGTGAAACAATGGCACCTGCTGTACAACAGTACAAACACTGATTGCCGTAATTACTCTTCTTTGCGGGGAACGTTTTTTTTTTTAATGACTAGATTACTCATCATTGGCGGGGAAAGAGTTAAGAATATATCTAAACTACATCATATGCTGTCACTGTCAGATGCAGAGAAGTTAATTCATGCATTCATGACATCAAGACTAGATTACTTTAATGCACTGTTAGGTGGTTGCCCTGCAGGCTTATTACAAAAACTCCAACTGGTCCAAAGCGCGGCAGCTCGAGTTCTTACACATACAAAAAAGTATGAGCATATTTGCCCGGTTCTGTCGACCTTGCACTAGTTTCCTATAAAGCATTGCATTAACTTTAAGATCTTGCTTATTACCTATAAAGCCCTACATGGTTTAGCGCTGCAGTATTTGAGCGAACATCTATTGTATTACAGTCCTTCACGTGCATTACGCGCTCAGGTATCCTGTTAGTTGGTAATACATAGAAGTTCAAAATCAAGTGCAGGTGGTAGATCATTTTCCTATCTAGCGTTTAGACTTAAGAATAGTCTTCCCTGCACTGTCAGACACACTCTAGTCTTAAATCTAGACTATAAACGCATATTTTTAATCTTGCATACATTACACTTTCATAATATAAATCCTCTGAGGGTTTAGGCTGCATTAGTTAGATCAACCGGAGCAAGGAATACTTCAAAGAACAACTGACGTACTTGTTGCATCAAAGAGTGCAGAAGAGTACTCTACTCTCAGCCAGTCTTGTCTCATTGTTCCAAGGTTACCACAGGATGCATTTCATGCCCAGACTTGATGGCAGAGTGGAGAATGGGAGGGGGAAACCTGACAAGAGCTGAGATAATAGAGCTGGATAAAGGACTCGGCGACTTGACACAACTTCACTACAAAATTTCAAATGCTATTAGATTATTAATGATAATGTTAAATCTATAATTCACATTATTAATGAAAAAAAAATATTCAGCCTTGTTTTGCAAGCACTGTCGAGCTTGTGCAGATGCAGCAGCTTTTGCCAGATGGGAAATGGAATCCCCTGGTTGGGCTTGGGTTCTCCTGAGTTTTTTTGCTCGATTGGAGTTTTGGATTACTCGCCACCGTTTGCATACTGTTTTGCACTATTTGCCTGGCCGGGGGGGCTGCATTAGAATTAGAATTTTAAAGTTTTACATAATTACACATGTCGATGTGTTTATGTATGTGTGCATATTGTGTGTGTGGATCGTTTGTATGTGGGTTTCTGTTTTCACCTTTTTCTTGTTTTTACATGTATATAACTTTCGTTGATTTCCATATAGTCCATGTACAGCTGCTTTGTAACCATGAAAATTGTAATAAAGCGGTATATAAATATAGTTGAGTTTAGTTCCATTGGCGGTTCAGGACAACAGCCCTGTAGCATCATCCTGGCCTGAAACGAAGTGTATTTCATAAACACTGGAATACATTTTTCCATATTCCAAACATACGTTTAACCATGCCTTTTGTTCGGTTATGAGCTCTATTGTATCTTTGTTTCTCAACTGTTGTAGGATTTAAAGTATGTATGGAGTGAATAAAAATTTACTCTGACCATATCCACTTTCACTGAATAGAAGTCCATTATGCGGTCCTCTCTGCAACATTTCATACAATGAGGAGTTGAGAGAAATCCTTAAAATCGTGAGTTGAACCATTCCAACACGCAACGATATTTGAGGTGTGCTTACACCCTGAACATTAATAGAAAACCAGTTCTTACAGTTCATGTACTCCTCTGCCTCAGGAGTTGATGGACACTTGATGGGAACATGACATCCATCTATACAGTCAATCACACCTGGGAAGTGCCCATATTCATAGAATTGCACTTAATAGTTGGTTTGGCTAGCAGCATCAGGGAACTTTTGTAAACATTTCTCAATTCACAAATGGCTCTACAAACGTTGAACTATTCTGAATACAGTTGCTTCACCGGCACCACACAAATCATGATAAAAGGTTCAAGAAGTTCCTGGTCACCCGTAAACAGAAAATAATGATTTTCTGTTCTCTGTTCCCACCCAGCACTAGACGTCATTTGGACGTCTTTTTTTGGGCTAAATCAAGTCGGCCCGTCCTGGGCTGCGTTTCCCAAAAGCATCGTAAGCCTAAGTTGATCGTAAAAACGATCGTACGATTGATCTTAATATTACGGTCTGTTTCCCAAAAGCATCGTAGCTTAAGTAGCACTTGAAAATCTTCGTAGATCTACGAGTGCTCTGGAGTAATCGTACATCCCCAAGTGCATCGTAAGAAGACAGATTTATGAGGACACCTGCAGGACAACCGGCAGATTACACTTTTATCTAGATTTAACACACTGCAACGCGAGTAATATAATAATATTTTGATTGTACTTTATTGTACACTTTATTGTACTCGTTTTTTGTTTACATGAATTTATAAATGAAATAAACAAAAAGGGGAAAACAAGATAAAAAAACACATCTAAATTAAATGAATGAACAAAAAAATCATAAAAGAAGTAATGTGGGAAATTTGCTTCAAAGACTGGGCAAAATAGGAATGATTTAAAAAAAATCTGTCAATGACTTGCTGACGTGCGCGAAAACCAGCCATGTATTGGGCATTTCTTGGTTGGCCATGTGGTCCCATGCCATCTTCGTCCTCCACATCCTCCTCCTCCACCTCTTCATCTTCCTCCCTGTTAAGTAAGGGCACTCTCATCTGCACTGCAATGTTGTGCAGCATAGCTGTTACTATTATTACTGCACAGCACTTTTGTGGAGCAAACAAAAGACCACCGCTGGACTGGTGAATTGCCCGAAAGCGCATCTTCCACCTCCCTATTGTGCGTTCCACAATACTACGTGCAACACGGTGTGCCTCGTTGAAATTTGTCTCCCTGTTATTCATAGGATTAGCCACAGGCGTGAAGAGATATGGCCTCAGTGGGTAACCACTGTCCCCAAGCAGCCTCCACTGTCCCTGTAAGTTTTGTGCCTCCTGACCAACAGATGAATTGGTGAACATGAAGGAGTCGTGTGTGCTTCCGGGCCACCTTGCCACAATGTCTGTAATCAAAGCCTTATGGTCACAGATCACCTGGCAGTTGATAGTGTAAGGCAGCTGGAAAAGTCCTAAGAACTAAGGTTGTTTGTGTTGCTGGGACATAAAACAATAAAACACCATTTGTTGTTAGATCCTGTGGAATGATATCCTGCCCTCCCCTCAGGGGTTGTTTGATGCCCAAGAATTGAACCCTTTTTATAACACTTCTCCCATCCCTTTCATTTTGTCAGGCTCTGATGACTGAGAAAATGCTCATACTGTATATATCATTTATTGTCATATATGAAATGTTGAACATCATGTTTGTTATTGTTTAAAAGGTCATGGTGCGATGGGTAAAGAGGTCTATTTTCCTTCAACCATAATTAAGAGTGTATTAAAGTTTTTTTTTAACTTTAGGATATAACTTGCACTTCTCGTAAGAGGTGTGACTTACACACGGAATCCTGTTTGATATAGATTGAGATCTCATTTGATGTTCTCTTCAGGGGATCTTGTTTATATGTAGATTGAGATCTCATTTGATGTTCTCTTCAGTGACGAGAAAACAAACAAACCAAGTTTCTCGCTGACCATTGGCTTTATTACATCTGGGTATATAAAGTACATTGGCAAAAGACTCGGGGAAGGCTTCTGTAACCAGAACTTCCCACATTGCAGCTGTGCATCTCGATTTGGAAGCATCTGTAACCAGAACTTCCCACACGGCAACTTTGTGTCTCGACATTTCCAGGTATGATAAACTTTGTGGTTTTATTTTATTCTTCTAATATGTTGATAATCTTTGCTTAACAAATTAGGAATTTCTTTGTATATGTACTCTATGATTTTAATTAATGTTGTGCCTGCCTGGTATAATAAATTGTTATTGTTGATATTATCTGAATTCTTCAAAGTCTGTTATTACAAGTAGATTGAAAGGAACCTGTTCTGTTACCGCAAAATCGATGTGTCAGGATAGGTAGGGCTAGTTTATACTAGATTTTTATTATAAAAGGAGCATTGCTAAAGCTCACAAGATTTCCACCTATCATCTGGCCTAGCAAGTTGCACGATCGTGACTAAAATAACTATTGTTATGTTTCTGAGCAAGCATATCGCGGCCAAAGTTAATGATATTAGTTTACCCGGCAACCTCTGACTAGAGATCGGAACTGACCGTTTTGTGTCCGTGAGATCCATGAGCCCGGCCGGCGTGAGACTCTGAGCGACTGCAGGTCCCAATCGAAAGAATAACTATTAATAATAAATATTAAAGTACGGAGAATTATAGATAAGTTAACTTAGATCAATAGATACACTTGAAATGTCATACAAGTTATTTTATATTATATTGAAATTGGAGTCAGATCGGTCTTTACCACAGAGTCATATAAATTGAACTAAATTGTAACAGTTCTTGAATAACTTCATGTAGAAATCGCTGAGGAGAAGCAGAACACGAGATCCCTTAAACCACGACATTGGATTCCGTCGTTGGGCCAATGGGTGGTCTTTTACAATAGCTGCATAGCCTTTGCGGCATATATATACATGGCCATCCACAGATGGTGTAAGGATAGGGATCAAGGTACCATCGATCACTCCAATGACCTGTGGGATGTGATGATGTGTTAAAAAATACTGTTGTATTTCTGTGATGTCCTGTCTTGATGCTGGAAATTGAATGTGTTCCACAGCAAGTGGAAGTAATGCATTGGTGACCGCTTCAACAGCTCTTGAAACTGATGCCTTACTTAGTCCAAGCCCATCACCAAGTACCTGGAGAAAATTGCCTGTTACATAAAATCTCAAGGCTGATAGGAGTTGGATTTCAGGGGACAAGGCAAAATTTCTCCTGGTGGCACGCATCAGCTGAGGTCCAATGCTATTTAGCAATTGGGCTATTTGTCCTCTTGGCAGACGGTATCGCCTTATTATAGCCATGTCATCAAGGATATCCAAGGGGGTTTGATGCTGTCTGATGAAGGCATTTAAAGTCTCCAGTCTACTTCGTGGTCGTCTCTGTCTTTGTCTTTCTCTGACCCTCAATTGAAGAACACGCTGTAGTGCAGCCATGATTTCCTCTGCAAGTCTAGTGAGGTGTAAACTCTATTCTAATCCTAGCTTAATTGAAGAAACCATGTGAAGGTCATCAGGCTGTGATAATGTTCACATATCCCACTGCCTATCATCAATTTCAGTAATGACATTAGGCCCTACCTTGAAGAAAGTGAAGGTGTGGCATACTTAGAAACTGTATAGATTACATATTATATTCCTTTAATCTATCCTCTGTTCATAATGATGAAAAGTTCTGCTCATTATAAAAATGTATACATAGAACAGTACTGGTAAAAAATGTTGTTGATTTTTTTGTCTATACCTGTAGAAATGTATTGGCTAGATGAAGTACTGTATATATATTTGTGTTATCTGTCACGCCAAATATATGGACTTTATATTAATAATATTGAAACTTAAATGCTTATGTCTGAAAATAATCATCAACCATTAGCCATTAACTTCAGAAACATTTGGAAGAACTCATAACAATTATTATATTATTTCATATGGTCTTAGGCCTCGTGTGCATGGTTCAACAAAGACATGGACATCAAAAACACTGCATATAGCTTTATTAATAAAAAACATTGCATAGTTTTATTAATTTGGGTTATTCAGTTCCCCACAACCTGCAAAATACATTGTACAGTGAGATGAGTCATAACTACATATAGAAAACATTTCACATTGCACAAATTACTGAAACAATAAATCACATTACCTGTGACTTCTGGCAAGATAATTGGCACAGAAATTGAGGGCCTTGCAAAACTCTCATCTCCTCTAGTGCAAGCCTCCTCTCTTCTAAGGCCAGTTTGGCCTTCTTGAGCTCAATGAGCTGCTGTTGGAAGTTGTTGTCTCTCTCATTGGCTTCTTGAAGGCATTGCCTAATGTCTTTCAAGACATCTAGTTTCTCTCTCTCCAGCTGCACTAGGTCCTGACTACAGCTACAGACATTCTCAAACTGCTGAGTTGTTGTGGCTGCAGTCTGGACCACTGAAGATGGAGGCTGTGGCCTGGGAGGGTTTTTTGGAGGACTAGGAGATGGTAGGTGCTCGGAGATGGCAGATGAAACTGATGGTTCCTCTGAGCATGAAGGACCTGACTCAGGTTCAGGTTCAGGCTCAGGCTCAGGTTGAGTTATCCCTACTCCTCCATGGATGTCAATACCACCACTAATTCCATCTGAAGCACTTGTGCCAAGTATTGACAATGCCTTTTCTTCCTCGGCTGTAAGAAGGGGGGACTCATTGGTCCCACCACCTGTTTTTTTAATTGCAGTCCTCTGCAGTGCCCTCTTCCTTTTTGCCAGGCTTGCAAAATCCTGCCACTTCTTGCGGACCTCCTTCCCTGACCTTTGAACACCCCTGGTTGCAGTTAGTTTGGTAGCAATGTCCTCCCAGATGTTTTGTTTTTCTTTATTAGTATGGTGTCCTTTAAATCTGGTAAAAATCACATCTTTGTTTTTCTCTATCTCCTCTAAGAGGACATTAATTTCATCCTTTTGAAAGGTATCTTTTCTTGTTTTTTTTTTGTTCAGCCATTTTGTCAGTGTCTCCGCCTGTATGTAGGTGCTTTATATAGACTTGATTGTCTTGATTGGTAATCCAAAACAGATGACAATTATTAGGTTAAACGTTCAGAATACGATTCCATATAAGGTTAAATTTCAGCACCTCGCGAATGGACAGCGACTCGTAAGTAGCACGTAGAGCGCGTTCTCGCGCGTTCATGTTAAGTGCATTTTTGGGAAACGCTCGTGGAATTGCTGCGAGCGTTCGTAAGTTTGCACGTAGAAAACGCTCTTAAGAGCTAAGATACATCGTTATCGGGAAACCCAGCCCTGGCCGTCTTTTAGTCTAAAAATCGACGTCGAAATGTGGTCTTTTTTTGGTCCGTTGAAATTTGGTCGAAATTAGTCCAAAAATCGACATCGAAATGTGGTCTTATTTTGGTCCGTCGAAATTTGGTCGAAATTAGCCCAAAGATCGACGTCGAAAATGTGTCTTTTTTTTGGTCCGTCTAAATTATGTCCGACTTAATTTAGTCCAAAAATAGTCGTTGGAAATTGGCCATTGTTAAATCCGTCCGTTTTGGTCAAAATCCTAGATCGGAGGCCTGTTTTGGACCACATATTACTAATATTGACATGAAAAGAAAATCACATTGCAGTAGTTTCTTGATAAAAAAGTGTGTTGCGACTATTTCTTAAGATATGATTTAACTAGTTCAACAATGGGGCTAAAGCACACAAATATTTATATAATGAGCCGATATGCTTATAATGGAAGCCGTAATATTAAATTTAAAATATCCATAAAAATAACGTTGTGACTGCTAATTCATTTTTATAAATTGTTTCCCCCGCTTCTTCATGATGCACATACCTTTCAGACGTTTCTTAAGGTTGGTCGATTTGTTGTCAATAGTTGCTCATAATGTTGCATTCGTGAGAGTTTCCCTTATTTATCACGCAACCGTTCTCCGCAATTTACAGAGTGCATTCGTTTTTTCCGGTTTTTGTTATACAAAATTACAGCTTTTACAGCGCCAAAAACAAGCATTAATGTTATGCCTGATCATCATTGTCAATCAATATTGACAAAGTCGTTGACCAAAGCACAAAAATCTGTTCTTATCCAAAAGCAAAATCCTGCTTTTAAATTGCTGCACATTAATGGAACTTTACAATAAACTGGGTTCTATGTTTAGATGAAGCTACAAAATCAGCTTCTTTGAGGCAAATTCAGAATAGTTAATCCAAAAATTAAGATTCTGTCATAATTTACTAATTGTCCCAAACCTGTGTTAATGTCTTTGTTCTGCTTAATACAAAGGGAGATATTTTGAATAAAATTTGTGACATGGCCACGATTGCAGTGGATTTGAGAAATGAAAACTTGATTTTAAGCAAAGTTCGTTTCAAATTTCAAAACCAATGCCTTCATTCTGCGACAAGTAAATTTTGATGCCATTGAAGAAAAAGATCATTGTATGAGAAGGTTCAAGGTTCTTCACTGCACATCTCATTGAAAAAAAGGGAACAGGTAAGATTTTTAATCTCATATTTAATAATTATAAATGTTTTCGTTTACTTAAGGAAATCAATTTTTATTTAAGGTCATATCTATAAAATGAACATAAGACAATACAGCCGGGCAAAGGACTCATTGAGTCCATTTACGATACCACAATATTTTTCAAGAAATGTATATGATAAAAACTAAACATTATTTACTGAATGTTAAAAAAATACATAATTTAAAATGTATTAATTAAAATTATATCTAGCCTAGTCAGATGATAAAAAAGTACACTTACATTATGTAGTGATCTCCTTTTGTACACTAATTTTATACTTTTTAGTAATTATACAATTTTTATTAAATGTATTACTACTTGAGATAATCTTAAAAACATAAGTGTCCTCAGCCAATCTAAAATCTTGTCTAGGGCACAAACACAGGCTGGTCCGGCCCTGTTTTAAGACACCACGAATATGAAATGTGATAAAATTGTATTAAGTTACCACTTCTTTACAGGTGGTAATCAAATACATTTTAAATATGCCTACATAAATTGTATGTTAAAAGCACATAAATCAATAAACAGGAAGTGTGAACTATAACTTCTCCCGGAGCAAGAAAGCTCCGCTACATCAACTATGACTAGATAGAGCGGAACTGTTACTATAGCAACGATTTCAATTTAAGAGTTTGACTCTGAGGAGGCTAAAAACAGTAGTACTAAAGCAGAATTTTTAGAATACAACTATAAATTTAGTTTGCGGAAAAAGAGTAATTTAAGTATATTTTGAAAGTGTACTTTTTAGCAAAGAGCCACACACACCACTATAGGTAGCCTAGGCTTACGGAGCCGCACTGCAATTTTTTTCTAATCTATGTACTTTTATGTCATAAGGTAGTATAACGCATGGTATGTTTCCATAGATACACATTAAAAGTGTCATATATAAAAAAATATATTAAAATAGTACTTCTTGGCTGCTTGCACGAGCCAACCCCGCGAAACCTGGAATATAATCTGTGGTCTGTGACCGTCACGCGCAGTGCACCCGACTCACTTCTGAGTGGACCACACTACAGCCGTTTTTCTGAGGTAAAAGCTTTTTACTTAACCGTTTTATTTAAACTCAACCTAAAGCATAAGCTTACAACAAAAGAAAATTACAAATTATGAAGAAAGTAATAATAATCATAGTAATAATCATCGAATAAGGACACAGACAGTCTGAGGGGACAATTGCTTTCACACAACAGTTGACGGACCGTCTTTTCCGTTAAATGTACTGCATTAACTGCTCACACATGGTTTCCTGTCTTTTATGTGCTGTTTACATCTGAACCGTATAATGTTAAAGGCCGCTGTCGTATAATGTAAAATACCTTTTCCGGGTCCAATTATTGTACGGAAGGCGCCGTAAATCTATATTCCTAAACTGCGAATCGAGGCATTTCATTTAGGCTATATGCGAACTGAACCATCTTTACAACAAATTAATTATTCCTTTTGAGTAACAAACTGAGAACAAATGTGTTTTTGTTTGTCATTGCAGATGCAGTCAAAATGTGAAACAGCAAGGCCACCGACCACAATACAGTCAAAGCAATGGGAGACGACACATGCCCCTGGGCGATCTGGCGGTAGCGGGCACCGTACAAACTAAAGTGTTCTTATTACATTTTGTTATTCAAATGTTTCGATCATTTGTATGTTATGTAACTGACAATAAATGTTTTGTAGTACTTTTAGTCAGTTGTCTTATTTTGAGATATATAATATAATATTGAATTCATAAAAATGATTTTATGCTTAAAATGAAGTTAAATTCAAGTCTGGAAAAAGACAAAACTTTTTATAGACGTCTTTCAACAACCCGAAAAAGACGTCTTCTCAAAGACCGGAAAAAGACGTCTTATCAACGACGCGAAAAAGACGTCTGGCACTGATGTCTTTTCGACGTCTTTTCGACGACTTTTTGCTGGGTGGGTTATCACTGTCATTCGCTTGGGGGGGCAAGGTAGCGCCGGTGTACGTGGAGCAAATGTAGCCAACCTCCTGGAAAAAGCAGCAGCGCTGCACATCACTCTACATCGCTCAAAATCGCCGCTGATAAATGCTCGCTCCCTGGTAAACAATACATTCATCCTTAAAGAGCGTATCACGGTTCATGATTTGGACTTTCTCTTTATCACTGAGACTTGGGTGAAGGTAGGAGATCTCATTTCATTCTCTGAACTTATTCCAGCTGACTATTATTTCTGTAACGCCCCGAGAACATTCGGCAGAGGTGGCGGGCTTTACATTGTTGTTAGAAAATCGCTTAGACCCCGATGTCGACTGCAATATACCACCGCTTTTTCTTTTAAAGAAGTTTTGAAGTTCTGTTTTTACTCATGAACTGGCCCGAACCTGTGGTATTAACTCTGATTTATCGACTACCACAAGAAACCAAATATTTCATAGCAGAGTTTTCTAGTTTTAGGTGATTTAAATGTGCATCTCTGCTGCCCCTCTAAGCGGCTAACCTCAGAATTTCTAAACATCATGGACACATTACACCTTTTGCAGTGGGTAACTCACCCCACACAAACTCATGGACACATATTGGACCAAATATTTTCATATAGGTTATCTGAGACTGAAGTTATTGACTCCGCTATCACTGATCATTATCCTCATTTATTTAAGATATCTCTTCCACAGCTTTCTACTGCATCCATTTCAAAAACCACGCTAGCCTGTGCATATCTACCCCATTTTGATGCAGATTTCATTAAGCTTTATAATAAGATAAATCCTGATATGGACAGATATATTAAATATTACTGCTCCTTTCAAATATTAGCACAATGTACATCTAAATCAAAACCATGGGTCGACCATAGTATTTGCTCCCTCCGACAGTCATGTAGTACAGATGAAAGAAAATGGAAAAAAGATAAATTACAGGTCTCATAAGAGATCTAAAGGGATTGTCTATCATTATATCAGAGTGCGGTCTAAAAAGCAAAGGCTCTCTATTTTTCTTATCTGATTGAGAAACATCACTGCTCCCCGAAAGTTATTTTTTCTGTTACTAACTCTGTTTTAAATCCTCCCATTACCTCTCTCCAGTACCCGTCTTGGGCTTTTTGTGAGGAGAGCCCAATTTAAGGTCCCTGATCAGGATTTTCCGATAGAGATGAGTTTGTCTATCCTTTGGACCTCCTTTAATTCTATATCTCTACACACCGTGAAGGAAGTCATGTTTAAACTTAAACCCTCCTCACTTAAAGCAACTATTTGACATAGTCGGCCCTGGGCTGGTGTCGTTATTTAATAAATCTCTTTAGTTTTCCAAAGGCTGAATAGTAGACTTCGACCCGGTGGCTGGCCTACGTGTGGTTCCAAGGTCAACTTTACAAAATCTTGCAATATGACCAGGTTTATTACAACGCAAACATATAGGCCTACCGTCTGAATTATAACGATACTGTGAGCTATGAGCCTCAACCCTTGAGGTCAGGGGTGCTGTTGAAAAAGGGGGCCCCTGAAGCGCTTGAAGAACAGAAGACTCTTAACGATTCAGAATAGCATCTAGCTGTGCTTGCTGTTTACGAAGGCTCTCTTTAACTTCCCTCAACTCATCAGAAGGCTACCTTAAAACAGCATTTTAATGGGCCGATAATTGTATGACACTAGCAATACTGCAAGACTGAGCTCGAGTTCGCTGTATACCTGGATTTTCACCTTTTACCCTACGCAATGCTTCTTGTCGGGCATCCAAAAAACTCAAAGGCGGGTCTAGCCTCACCTGGAGACGTAAATCATGGCAAAGCATATTATCCCACGCAAATTCAATAAACTGGTCTTGTAGAACAATATCGGGATTAGCAAAACATGCTGGATCTTTACGTTTAATCACATCCATAAGAGACATAAAGGCATGAGAATATTCTCCCAATGACTCACCCTCTAGTTGCCGTCGCTGGAAGAACGAATTTCTGGAGGCTAATGTAAGACTGTGAACAACCATAAACACTGACAACTATATTAAATATCTTTTCAGGATCGTAAATTTCAGAAACTGGATGAAACCTTACTTCTGTCCTGGCCTCCCCGTCCAACAAATCAAAAATGGGCAAACCCTGCTCAGCATGTAACAATGGGCACATACATTTCCTGCCTTTATGAAAAAAATAGGTCCAGACTAACCTAACTTTTAATAACAAAACAGAAAAACAACCATGCCAACCCTGCCAAATGTAACAAGGCGAATTCGACTACGCCAGTCCAATTTTTATTTGGGTAGGAGTTCTCAACTAGGTTAACCCCCACAGTCACTCAATTGAATTGTCATGATTCCGCTATCATGTCCTGTGTATTCTTGGTCTTGCAGCGGAGTCATGCCTTAGGGTTTTGTGTGAGAAAGACATGGCTTTGCTCATTTATTGGCTTGCCATGTGCTTGTCTCGTGTCTCGTCGGTGTTTCCCGCCCTTTTGTCTCGTTAGCTTTCCTTGAGTATTTCATCCCCTGGTCCTTGTTAACTATCCTTTGTCTGTCTCCCTACTTAAAACCCTCGTGTTCATTGTCTTGTGCTGGTTCGTTTTGTATTAATTCGTGTCTCGTGTCTAATAAGTAGTCTTGCATATTACTCTTGCCTAGTCTCATAAGTTTTTATTGTTAGTCCTGTCAAAGTCTCATTTAGTTTTTGTTACCCTGTTCACTTGTTTTGTCCCCCTCGTGGGAAGTTTTTGGTTTGCTTTTTGAATTCCTTTTTAGTTATCTTGGCTGTCCCAATCGCCCGTGTTTTGTTTGTATTTTTAGTATTTTTAATAAATATTATTTTTTGCTGCCACCTGCTGTCTGCACCTGGGTCCTCACTGCCAAATCATGACATGAATAAATGCACGTAAAACAGAGTTACCACAAGCAAGACAGTAGTTTTGTTGGGCAGATCTTAAGTTGAACTGATCTTATATCAAACTGGCCCAGTTTGCCTGCACAGTAATAGTGGCCTCAGAGGGTAACAACACTTACATTGAAGTGTGGCATTCCAAGCCACGTGCTTTCGATCACTCGTCACTCTCACATATAACATCCACCCTTTAACGTCCAGTGCTTGTCCGGTGAATGTATAAGGAACACGCAACTTATAACACACGCACACACCCAGATGAAACGACACTGGCTCTTCCAGCGACCAGGTATGGCACCCTTTGCATCCACGGAATTGGCACATATAAAAGGCATGACGCCCCTTCTACTGATATCCTCCTCTGACAGTCCAACAGCACCCCCTAGTGACTTGGTTACACAAGGTTTACAGTTTTCACAATCCCAGTGAAACTAATATGACAATTCTTAGTTTTTCATGAAATATTGCACAGTGAATTAATAGCTTATCAATGTGGATCATTCTCTTTTTAAAATTCATGCACCCTCATAATCTTCAGTTAAAATCTGAAAATGCACATCCGCCTCAAATGACTATCCATTTCAAATGACAAATTAGACAGCTTGGTTGAAGCATCCGTTAACTCCTCCACTTCAACTGTCCGTCTGCTGCCACACTGTAACGAATTGCTGTAAAAACTACAGCGTTATTTTACAGAAGCTGACTGTATTTTAAATAATACAGAATATTGCTGTAAAGTGCAATGCATTCTGGGATCACGTGACGGATTAACTCAAATGTACAGAATAATGCTGTAAATTTCAAATCTACAATGGCGGGATGATCTTCAACAGTCGAGATTGGGGAAGTGCGCAAAATGAGTGATTCACACCTGTGGTAAGTGATTTATTACGTTTATTTTCTCCATATTTGTTAACTATCATACTGGTAACATTATATAGAAGTATCTACAGTCGCGTTTCATATTGGTAACCCGGTATTCAACCTCCATCCGCGGGGACCGAAGGAGTCTTGCGCGGGGTTTCAGCAGCGCCGTCGCGGTAAGATTTCAAACATTCCCCGTCGCTATAGCACCTGAGGACAGAAGTTGTTCACGTTATTTCGAGTTTTTGTACACAGCAGGTGCGAAGGCGGTATGTGAGGAGCTACAGTTCATTGTATTAGTACATTGACGGTTGTTTGTTTAATATTGAACATCGCGCCCGCCGTAGACACGGTAAAAGTTACATGCCTCGACTGTTGGGATTCACGGGAATTTACTATTGAATACCACACTCGGTCGTGATTATTTTGTGGTGTAAATTCAAATTTGCAAATGCAGTTATCCGTTAAACCGAGCGCCCAAATTAAAACGAGTCACCAAAGCTTGAGGTAAGTCGATGTTCACGGAGGATAGCCCGGTAAAGTGATTAATGTACGTAACCAGCTAGATATACAGTATATATAACGGAGGCCAGCTGAGAGCTTGAGCAAAAGACGTTAGCCACACCCTCATCGTTAGAGCTAGGACCGTTGGAGGGTAAGAGTGAGACGGCCCGTTACAAATAACAGTGTGACAATTTCTTGATCGTGACATCCCAAACGTTAATGGCTTACATTTCTGTATAAGTACGGTTTTAAGTGTAAGTTACTCTGTGTAATTTGGTTAGAGCTTGTTTGTAGAGTCACTTATACTAAAATGTAGTTTAAATGTAAAAAGCTTAAAGATAAAATTGTATTGTATCTATTAACTATTGTTACATGTGGTATTGTTTGTTTTAGGACACACTTTGCCATGCAGGCCACTGGATACTGACTGAAGGTTAGGTTGTGTGTCACGGTGCTCAGCACAGCTTCATGTCTGGCCTTGTCACTCTGTTCATAGCATGTTAAATATTCAATCTTCAGTACCAGGATGGGGCAGCGTCTATCTTGGAGTCCACTGAAAGGTATTAGTTGAACCACTTCCTTACCTGCATTTTATAGATATGTTAATGTTATATACCTGTTTAGAACTTTAAAACAATATTTCTCAACGAGAGATGGATTTTTTTAGTGCAAACTATTTAGAAGTCTGCCCTATTTAACGCTAGCAAGCTGATCATTTAATTCATGTGTTTTAATATAATATATTTTGTATATTTAATATACAACATTTTGTTTTTCCTGACTCTTCGTAGATATTAATCCAGAGAGTGGAACAAGAAGCGTCATCTAAAATGGCAGGATACAGAAGAAACAGGTTGCAGTGAAACCACATGTTGCCGCTCTTCTAAACACAATGATGAATTTTCAGTGAAATCGATGAAAAGTAAGAAGCACGTACGAACGCACGTACACACACACACACAGATCTCATCATTGAATTACATCATTGTATTATTCTCTCTCTCTGACTGTATATGTTGTCCTCTGTTTTTCCTCTGAGTATAAATATATAAAATTATTCTCTTTTTTCTTTTCCATAGTTCCAGCTACTTGTTGTGCTCTGATGGATCAAGATGTGGAACGTTTTACAGACTCACTTGGGCTTTGTTATGCGATATTGTTACATGATGGATATGTTGGTTAAGGTATTGTTTAAACATTCCTTGTTTAAAGAGCCATGTTGGCTACTATGAAGTTGTAACTAAATAAAAATATTTAATGTACAACAAGGTACAAAATTTGTCTGTAATTTATTTTTGTATCAATTAAAACATAAATAAACATTGTAAATCCAGTATGCAAAACATACTGGATATACAGTGATTATGTATTTCTTCTAAATAAAGTAAATTAAAATCAAGCAATTGGCTGTAAAAAATACAGCATTATACCGTTTCAATTCAAAATTACAGTTTTTTCCTGTATTATGCCACTACAGAAAATGGCTGTAAATTAAATTACAGAACTGTGGCTGTAAAATTTACAGTATCTGGCTGGCAACCCTGCTGCCAGTAATTTACTGTAAATTTTACAGGATTTTTTTTACAGTGCAGCTTCATTTTAAAATCAAGGCAAACGCTGTTTTAACACATCCATTCGATTCGCAAAGCTAATAAAAAACGCAAGCCACACCCACTAGTTTTCTCCTTTGAAATTCCTTTTCACTCGGAAATGTGTCAGAATAAGGAAGTAAAAACGATTGCAATTTCCGTTTCACAGGGACTTGAAATAAACTTAGATTTAATCTAGATTTAAACATAATCCTTGTTGGTGCAACCTACCCTAAATCGTTGTTTATCATCAATAAACTTTCATCATTCTCTAACTCATCTCCAGTGTTTTGTTCAGAAATCTGTTTGTACCAGCAACAATTTAAAAATGAAAAATTATTGCGGACTATACTTGGCCCCCCTGCTTTAATAGTCCTAGATCCGCCACTGGTCTTACACCTTGTTTACAACACACGCATCTACGGCACGTTATGGCTCCGGAAAGGTTTTGTTCTGTCCTCAATGCCATACCAATGTACACCAGTAGTGTTTCAAAAGCAGATGAACTCGTGAGATCACGTGATTTGACTGTCGAAATGATTTTTTTTCCCATGATTTTGGAGAGTTATACTTTTATATAGAAAATTGGCCGAATGGTTACGTTTGTCTTGTATATAGTTTTGTGTATTGCTATGAGTTTCTGAGCCGCTTCAGTAATGTGCTGCCTCGGCTAGTATAAACAAAAGCATTGACTAGAGTGGCCGCGATCAGCTCCGGTTGCCACGTCAGAGCCATAACGCTGGATTCACATGGGGTGTATGCGTCAGTGCTTCTCATTTACTTTGAATGGGTGATTAAATGAGGGGTTCATTGATGATTAAATTTGAATGTATGAAAAACAGTAGGCAATCGGTAAGAACGGAATGAGATGGATTCTTAAATCAGCACTCGACAAAGGCCCCTCCTTGAACTGCCACCTTACCGTGGTGGAGGGGTTTGAGTACCCGAAAGACCCTAGGAGCTATGTTGTCAGGGGCTATATGCCCCTGGTAGGGTCTCCCAAGGCAAACAGGTCCTAGGCGACGGGTCAGACTAAGAGCGGTTCAAAAACCCTTATGATGACTACAAATTTGAGGACCGTGACGTCGCCCGGCATGGCGCAGCCCGTGGACCCACCACCTTCAGGAGGGACCGTAAGGGGCCGGTGCTTAGTTGATTGGGCGGCAGTCGAAGGCAGGGGCCTCGACAACCCGATCCCTGGACGCGGAATCTAGCTCTAGGGACATGGAACGTCACCTCTCTGGCGGGGAAGGAACCTGATATTGTGCGTGAGATTCAGAGATTCCGACTAGAGGTAGTTGGGATCACCTCTACGCACAGCTTGGGCTCTGGAACCACACTCCTCGAGAGAGGATGGACTCTTCACCACTCTGGAGTTGCCCATGGTGAGAGGCGGCGGGCTGGTGTGGGTTTGTGCATGTGCATGAGTGGTGTTCTGTTATAGGACTTCTGTGCTAGTTACAGCTTGTCCATAACGAACACCATGTTCAAGCTTAAGGGTGTCCATCAGTGCACATGGCACCAGGACAACCTTAGCCGGAGGTCGATGATCGACTTTGTGGTTGTTTCATCTGACCTCCGGCCGTATGTCTTGGACACTCGGGTGAAGAGAGGGGCGGAGCTGTCAACTGATCACCACCTGGTGGCGAGTTGGATCCGATGGCGGGGGAGGAAGCTGGACAGACTCGGCAGACCCAAACGTACTGTGAGGGTCTGTTGGGAACGTTTGGCCGAATCCCCTGTCAGAGAGATCTTCAACTTCCACCTCCGGCAGAGCTTTGACCAGATCCCGAGGGAGTCTGGAGATATTGAGTCCGAGTGGACCATGTTCCCCACCTCCATTGTCAACGCGGCCTCTCTGAGCTGTGGTCATAAGGTCTCCGGTACCTGTCGAGGCGGCAATCCCCGAGCCCGGTGGTGAACACCGGAAGTAAGGGATGCCGTCAAGCTAAAGAAGGAGTCCTATCGGGCCTGGCTGGCTTGTGGGACTAGACGCTGACGGGTACCGACAAGCCAAGCAGACTGCAGCCCGGGTCAAACTCGGGCCTGGGAGGAGTTCGGTGAGGCCATGGAGAAGGACTATCGGTCGGCTAAGAAGAGATTCTGGCAAACCATCCGGCGCCTCAGGAGGGGGAAGCAGTGCCCTACCAACGCCGTTTACAGTTGAGGGGGGCAGCGGTTGACCTCGACCGGGGATATAATTGGGCGGTGGAAGGAATACTTCGAGGATCTCCTCAATCCCGCCGTCACGTCTTCCATTGAGGAAGCAGAGGGCTCGGAGGCGGACTCGTCCATCACCCGGGCTGAAGTCACCGAGGTAGTCAATAAACTCCTCGGTGGCAGAGCTCCAGGGGTGGATGAGATCCGCCCTGAGTATCTCAAGTCTCTGGATGTTGTGGGGCTGTCTTGGCTGACACGCCTCTGCAGCACAGCGTGGCGGTCGGGGACAGTGCCTTTGGACTGGCAGACCGAGGTGGTGGTCCCTCTTTTTAAGAAGGGGGACCGGAGGGTGTGCTCCAACTATCGGGATCACACTTCTCAGCCTCCCCGGGAAAGTCTGTGCCAGGGTACTGGAGAGGAGAATCCGGCCGATGGTAGAACCTTGGATTCAGGAGGATCAGTGTGGTTTTCGTCCCGGTTGTGGAACACTGGACCAGCTCTATACCCTCTCCAGGGTGCTGGAGGGTTCATGGGAGTTTGCTGGCCCCATCAGACCAGGACCTTCAGCATGCACTGGGACGGTTTGCAGCCGAGTGTGAAGCGGCTGGGATGAGAATCAGCACCTCCATATTTGAGGCCATGGTTCTCAGTCAGAAAAGGGTGGCTTGCCCACTTCAGGTGGGTGGAGAGTCCCTGCCTCAAGTGGAGGAGTTCAAGTATCTGGGGGTCTTGTTCACGAGTGAGGGAAGGATGGAACGGGAGATTGACAGACGGATCGGTGCAGCTTCTGCAGTAATGCGGTCGCTGTGCCGGTCTGTCGTGGTGAAGAAGGAGCTGAGCCACAAGGCGAAGCTCTCGATTTACCGGTCAATCTACGTTCCTACTCTCACCTATGGTCATGAGCTGTGGGTCATGACCGAAAGGACAAGATCCCGGATACAGGCGGCCGAAATGAGCTTTCTCCGCAGGGTGGCTGGGCGATCCCTTAGAGATAGGGTGAGAAGCTCGGTCACTTGGGAGGCGCTCAGTGCAGAGCCGCTGCTCCTCCACATCGAGAGGGGACAGCTGAGGTGGCTCGGGCATCTTTTCCGGGAAGGAGACCCCAGGGAAGACGTCTTCCCGGGAAGGTGTTCCGGGCATGTCCCACCGGGAGGAGACCCCAGGGAAGACCTAGGACCCGCTGGAGGGACTATATCTCCCGGCTGGCGTGGGAACGCCTCGGTGTCCCCCCGGAAGAGCTGGAGGAAGTGTCTAAGGAGAGAGAAGTCTGGGCATCCCTGCTTAGACTGCTGCCCCCGTGACCCGGCCCAGGATAAGCGGAAGAAAATGGATGGATGGACAAAGGTTTGAATGATGTCCTCTTTACTGAAGAGCTTGGTGGAAATACAGATGTGGTTTTCTGCAACAAGTTAAACCAAGAACAAACTTAATTTGGATGGATTTGGATTTGGATTCAATTTATTGTAATTACACATATAACAAGTACAGTGTAACGAAATGGATTTAAGAAGAAGAATACAGCAAACATGAGGGAAGTGGAGAGAAAAACAGATACACATAATACACCATAGACAAGACTTGCAACAGGGTAAAATAATCCAGCTCCGGCAAGCAGCCATCCGGTCCTGCAGCCATTACGGCGCTTAACACAGACCCGCTTGCCAAGCTGGCGGGTCAAAGCAACGGAGGTTTGGAATCGGTCAGAGTCTGTTTTGTGTGTGTGTCTGTATGAGGGATAAGGTCCAAAAGTCATTGTGTGTATGATGGGGGAGGGAATGCAAGAGCGTCTCGCCACATTGCTCTTCAGGGTTGTTTCTCCAGTATCTGCCTCGGCCAAGGCCAATCCTGGTTCAGGGGGGCCGAAAAGATAAGATTGCAGTTGTTTCGTCTTGATGCGAGTAAACCGCATTCCAATTCCACGGCTACTCTCTTTGTCCATTCTGGTCTCTAACATCATCAATTTTCCTTTCCATAGCCGTGAGCTTTTCAAGATGTAATCCATATTGCGATTAATAGTCTCAGTGCTGACCGCTCTAGCCACGGCCTCCGTCAAAGCTTTTCCCGTTTTAAGAATTTTTCGATAACCCAGGGCAAAGCATAATCCAATCAGCATAATACCTGTTATCATGGTTCCGAAAAGGTAGATATCTTCAATGTCCTCCACGGAAAGAGCCGCCAGACACACGATCCACCATCTCTCCCATGCGTCCATCGTGTAGCCAGCTGCGAACGTTCCGTCAGGGCATTCAGGTTCACCCGAACCTTTGTTTCTCGTCGAGAAAATGGTGTCAATTGCGCTAAGTGACCAGTTGATCAGATCCATAATTTCCAAGTTTCGAGAGCAGTGCAGAGAGAGTCTCTCAATAGAAGAGACGAGACAAGACAGGAGACAAAGCAGGGAAGATATGGGCAAGGACGGGGAGTCCTTTAATCACATGAATGTACAACGTTTTCACATTAAACATATCTTAAACACTGAAAAGTAACACAATTACCATATAACAGTACTAATTCAATATATATGAGAGGTAATTATCCTCTAAATGTCCGCAAGGGGCCCTACCAGCATGCAAATGTTGTATAGCGTCAGCTTTCCAGACTGAACATGTGCTCCCGTGTAAATGAGCATTGTAACATAACACACATGTCCAATAATAATGTGGTTAGGCAATACTAACAGTTTAAAAAATAAATGTAGGATCTTGGCCAGATCAAAGGTGACCATTTGGGGTCGCTAACACCTCTCAGTAGCAACTCTTACCGGCGCCAGCAAGTCAGATCCAACTGCCCTCTCTTAAGCATCCTCCATTTGGTCAGGATAGTTTCTAACACCTCCCTTGGACTTCAAAGAAGTCCCAACGGGGAGGATGGGGTGCTTCTCCAACGATGGACCATTTGCTCTAAAAGGAATGTTTTCATCTCCTCTGGAAATTGTCTGTCTTTTCTCCTTATCCACAAAAGAATGTTCTAAATGGATATACCTCTATATTTCCACATTATATGTTTGTCCCCATGTTATTCGGCCTCGCCTATAACCTCAAAAGCATGTGTATTTAGTTGTATTCTGTTTATATTTTCATTCTTGTCCAAACTTCAGGTCAATGTACTTATAACCCTGGCATGTTTTATATCTAAATGTTTCTCTCTTCATTCCTTGAAAGATTATGTATAGCACAGAAATGTGTTTTATACAATACTCCTTTTATTTCATTCTAAGAGTTTTAAAGCGCCAAACTTCTAAGTGATCCTAAATGCAAATGAGCTAATAAGTCAAACAAAGAAACTTGACTTCCTGCCAAAATCAGCTCATCACATTGGATCACTCACTTTGGAGGGGCGTGATCCCCCAGGCTTAAAACATCTGTAAACGGAGCAATCGATGCTCATCTCATGTCCTCGCGCTCCTACCCGGCACGTCATCGAGACCTGTCTCTCCCTTTGGAGACAGCTTCATCCGGCAGTTTGCATCGGCTAACTTCGTCCTACCTTCGTCAGCCAATCCCGGCTCTAAGAAAGAAGTAGACGGACTCACCCGCTTGCTTCGAAACCATCAGGACTCTTGAGAACCTTTTCAACGCGCACAGAACTTGTCCCAGCACACTCAGAGAAACAATGCAAGTATCCAACTATATCCTAAATAGCTGCGTTTAAGCTTTAACCCCTTTTGACTAAGGAGACTGTCCTCGATGGTTCATGCAGATGTGAATAGCTGTTTTTAAAACTGCCACTCTTTGCTTTGTCTATTACCTTCCTTTACTGCATTTATGTTTCATGTTTTGTTTGTTAGCATTTGTTATTTTGTTAGTCAGTCGGTTTTTTTCCCTTTAGTGTAGTCAATCAACCCGCATTTGTTATCTTCAATTGAACTGTTGCTGTGTCTCTTTATCACATGTTAACGTCACTTAAACTGCTTGATTTCATTATAATATCTGAGGCGGTACTGTACTACAGTAAGAGAGTTATGTTTCCAAGGCCAGGAAAGTAATATTTCTTAAATTTGATATACGATCTGCGGATAACTCGCTGGACGAGTGAATTTAGTTCGTCGCTATTATCAGGTCTGCCGAATCCGATATAGTGTATAAAACAGGTATAGTTAATCATCATTAATTATACGTCTTTTACTGTGATCAAACTCATAGTTTCCCTGAAATACACTACAGTCGCTCAATAACTTGTGTGGTTTCCCTCGTCTTGCGATGAACCATCGAAGAGCCATTACGAAAGAGTCTGAGTCTATACTGGTGTGGAGATCGACCTGGATTGCCCTACCTCTTCTCGTTTCGCCGGCCGATCTTGATATAGAAGGGGCCGAAACAGTCCATACCGGTTGAGCAGAAGGCCGGGAGGAAGTATCTCTGTCTAGAGAGGGGTAGGTCAGCCATGAAAGGTACCTCTGGTCGGCCTCTCCATTTCTTACAATTAGCACACTGTCGTTGGTGTCGACGGACGGCTTCACGGCCTCTTAGTATCCAGTACGTTCTTCTTATTTCGGCAAACAACCGCTCCGTACCTGGGTGATGCAGCCGCTCGTCATAGTCCTTTATGATTAACACTGTAATCGGATGTTGAGGGTCAAGGATGACTGGATGTACTACATCTGCTTCTAATACTGCACCGTGGCGTAGACGTCCTCCAACCATAATCAGACAAGTAGCAGTGTCAAGCTCTGGAGAAAGTGTGATGAGTCTACTTGTGGATGATACTGGTTTCCCAGACTTCAGAAGTTTCACCTTGTCGGGAAAGGACTCAGCTTGAACTTGACGGATGATTACATGTTGAACATCCTTTTGGAGGCCGCCCTGTGAATTTCCTGACCGTAGGAGTCTAGACACTCTGCCAGTGTGTTGGATTGCTGCGGATTAACTGGGGGTGTGGTGGTAGTAGTCATTAGCCCGGAAAAGGCTGGCTTCCTCAGTTCGCATTTCGGCGCTTCCGGCGACGAAAGAGGCTGTACTGGCCAACTATCTGAGTGAAGCTTGAGAAATGCTGGTCCTTGATGCCAGCTGCTTTCCTTGGAGAGGAAACCATGAGGCTTGACTCGGGTGATATCGTCCGCAGGGTTGTCTGCAGATCTGACATAACAGCAGATTGCCAACACTGTCAACTCTTGAATCTACGCTACCCTAGTTCCCACGAACACCTTATAATGACATGAGTCCGAGGTCAATCACGTGAGTACGGTAGTGGAGTCGGACCAGAGGGTCGTCGAGCAAATAGGAAGGGTAAGCTCTGTGTTCAGTAGCCGTGATAGCTGTGCTCCGTTCTGTGCGGCGCACAACTCTAGGCGTGGTATGGTTTGTTGCTTGCGAGGGGCAACGCGTGATCTGGCGGCGATGAAGGCTGTTTTGACTTAACCCTCCTCATACTCTATGCGCAAGTAAGCCACTGAGCCATACGCCCGCTCAGATGCATCACAGAAGACATGGAGTTCATATCGACAGAGTAGCCGATTTTCCTGTGACTGGGAGTAAAACTTGGCAGAGATATCTCTTCTAATCCAATCTCTTCAATCTCCCATCCTTGCCACGATGTAATAAGATCCTGGGGTAGCTGTGGATCATCCCAGTCACGCTTCTTGTCCCAGAGGCACTGAACTAGTATCTTAGCCCGGGTGGTGTAGGGAATGATATATCCGAGAGGATCATATTTGCTTACTATTACTCTGTAAATGTGACACATTGTCACAGGAGAGGTGCGGATGGCTCGATGCTTGTAATGAAGCATATCTGATTGGCAGTGCCACTCCAATCCGAGTGTCGTCTCAATTACCTCTCTGAATTGGTCTCTATTCTGACTGTGATCTGTGATGTGTCGCTGCAGGGCATAAGTAATGGGCTACAGGTGGTGCCAAAGGGGAGCACCTCCCACTGTTACACGTCGGGAGGGCACTCAGTCTTCAGATCTCGCTACAGAAGACGAAGTAAAGGCATGTCACCAGGAAGCAGCCTCACTTGGTGGAACATGCCACGGATATCGCTGCTTATGGCGACTAGGTGTTCTCGAAAACGGAGCAGGACTGCTAGTAGTGAGGGGCTTAGCGTGGGTGCAGGTAGATGGAACTCATTAAGGCTATGGCCTTCGAATTGAAAGGAGCAGTTGAATACAATTTGCGGTTTCACAATTGTGTTGTACAATATGGTGGGGAATATACCAAGACTCTGTGGAGTCCTCCACTTCTCTCGGTTCCAGCTTAGTCAAATAACCTGCTTCTTTCAATCTAGTGATTTCAGCCTGGTAAGTGGAGGCCTGGTCTGGATTCTTAAGCAATCTTCTCTCAACACTCCTAAGCTGGGGGAGAACAGCATACCGCCTCGTACCTTCCACTTCCACTCACACAGTCTTTTCCTGTAGGAGTCTGATGGCTTCTTGATCTAGTTTAGATCATGTTGCTACTTTGTCACTGCGGCAGGGAATCACATCCATTTGCCAGAGTCTCTCAACATGAGCAAACAAGTCTGTATGGGGAAGCACAGAAGTGAAGAAACACTGGTTTGTGTTCAATCAATGACGAACTTCATGAGGAGGACCCTGAAGTGTCCATCCCAAATGCGTTTTAACCACTGCTGTGCCCCCTGGTGGGCCTAATAGAACCGGCTCAACCGGCATAATGAGATATGGACAATCTGATCCGATCAGCAGCAAGGGCTGCACTCCATTCATCTGCTGCAAGGGGAGTCCAGCTAGGTGTTTATATCTCTTCTGTAAGGAAGCTACTGAATAGGTGTGTTCTGCGAGGCCAATTCTCTCATCTGAAAAAGGACGCTGAATGAGATATTTCTTGTGAAACTGAGCCACAGGTGATATAGTGAAGGAGACAGCCATCCCATGAAGTACTTGCTGATCTTGACTCACCGTTCGAAGTATCAGATCCTCTGGTTGTCCTTTAAGGTTTAGTTGCTGAGCTGCAGTATGGAGGAGGATAGTTCTTTCCGACCCATCATCCAGCATGGCATATGTCTCCATGGACGTATCCTCATTTGCAATGATCACCCTACTGACTTTCAAGAGGACTTTGCGGCTGCCAACAGAACGGTCTGCAAATAAAATGCCCTTTGTAGTACTCACTAGACACAAGTTCTCCTTGGGTTCAGTCTCAGCACTGGGGTTCACAGCTCTCTTATTCAGATCATGTAATATAAGTAAGTGTTTTCTTCTCCAGGTCTTGCACAGGGCCTATAGAGTTTATCTAGCTGTGGGGTGGTTACGGCCACATCTCCAACATCTGTTATTCTGACGAATCCATGCCTCTTTCTGTTCCTTTGTAAACTTGTCTATGTGTGTGTGCGCGCGTGCTTGTCTGTTTGTGTGTGTGTGTGCGCGTCCGTGTGTCTACGCATCCATGTGTGTATTTTTCTATGTGTGTTTGTACGTGTATATATTGTGTGTGTGGACATTTGTATGTGGGTATGTCTGTAACAAGGTTCAAATGTACAGAAGGAAGGAGACCGGGTCGGCTGTTGCTGGGACTCGTAAGACTCCTTTGGGATGGCCGTCAGCCCGGCTCCTCTCAGCGAGTGCAGAACCGCTCTCAGATGCTGCATGTGCCACTGCCAGTGATTACTATAGATGATGATATCGTCCAAGTAAGCAGCGACATATGCCTCTTGTGGCCGCAGTAGGTGGTCCATGAGACGCTGAAAGGTGGTCGGAGCTCCAAACAAGTCGAACAGAAGTGTAACAAAATGGTGTAGACCGAAGACCATAGTGAAAGCAGTTTTTTCTTTGGATAAGGGAGATAAGGGATATCTGACAATATCATTTAGTCAATGCACAGGATCTCGACGGCCAGAGGGCGGCCGAGTCGCGGCATGGAGGCTTTGCTTGATAGCCTCTGTCTGCTTCTTTACTGTCAAGAACTGCTGCTCGACAGTATCACCAAACAGCCCCCCCTCGCGCGATGGGTGGGTCTAGGAGGCGGACCTTCTCATCCTCACTCATCTTAGCAAGGTTCGGCCAGAGGTGTCTCTCTTGGACCGTAAGTGTGGACATCGTCCGACCCAGGGCCCACACGATCACCTTGGTTTCCCTTGAGCAAGGTCGGTGGCAGTGCGGAGTTCCTGCATAAGCATTGGGTCAGTCTGCTCCTCGTGGAGCTCCCTCAACGCCTGGCCTGGACCTGCAGGATGGCCATAGCGTGGAGAGAGTGGGCAGCTTAGCCCTCAGCAGTGTAAGCTCGACACGAGAGATGCCGTAACCTACATGCTTTGGACGGGAGTCTAGATCGACCCCCCCAGGTGGCAGCCGTCTGCGGTGCACCGAGACAGCCCGTTCCACCTTCGAGACATCGACATATCCTTTAGCTGCCCCACCATCGAGGAAAGAAAGGGGAGCGGAAAATGGGGTGTTTCCATGTCTTACTGAGTTCCTCATGCACTTCCGGGAAACACGGCACCGGGGGTGGGCGCATTTTGGAGCCGCGCTCAACCCTGAGGAACCATGTATCCGGCTGCAAGCACTTGGAAAGGCAGTGCTCGCGGCGCCAGGGAAAACATGGCTGACATTTCGACATCTATTTCTTCCTGAGCTCGTTCCCGGAGGAGGGAGCTGCAAGGAATCATAGGAGTCTGATGCCAGTAAGTCACCCCCCGCTGCTGCAAGGGACATCTCATCATCACTTGCCACTTGTAAAGTATATTTGTAAATGTATGTGTAGATCTCTAGTGTTCACATGCCTTGGTATTAGTTTCATAATCCTAACAGGTAAAAATAAGTAAAGCAATATATGAAACAAATCAAGCATCGATGCTTCCACAAAACAGGCTTGTATAGTTGTTGAAATAGGATTTTAAGTAAGTAAAGTAAAGTAGTAATGATCTCATATAGGAGGCCTAACAATTCATAAATACTGATATGCAACCTAACTGAGTCTGCACCTCAGCTTGCAAGACAGCCGGGCTGGTTCACATGTACATGGCCATGTGCCAGTACTTTGCTAACACTGGGCCAGGCAACAGTGCCTATTGGCATTATAATATCATATGTGCATATGTGAATAGCAATTAAATAAACCACTCACCATCTCTTAAATTTCTTCAAATTCCATGGTCAACAGTACCAGTAACACAATTGTACATCACAATAGAGAAATTTGATTCTTCTACTGGGCTTTATGGCGGATGGCAAACAAAGAAGATGATAGGTGCATTCCAGCCACCTACTGGGCTGGAGTGTGGACCAATGATGGAATATGAAATTAATGAATGAAAGTTGTATTTTTACTGTTATTAAATAACATTTTATTAAAACCTGCAAAATCCTTTCTGTAAATTTTACTACAGTGAGCATAAATGTATGTAATTTGTGCTTAAGGCGCGAAGGAATCATGTCCAAGATGTCGATGACCGAAATTTTAACTGCGTCCTCTCAACCTGCTCAACATTTTAAATTCATAAAACCTCTTGAGCTCACGTATTGCTCACAATGTGAGTATCACAATATGAGAATCTTTTGAACTCACAATGAGCTCACGTATTTCTCACAATGGGCCTCATTCATGAAACACGAGCAGAGCGGTTTTTATGTGTAAATCGTTCATAAAGCCGTTTTGACGTAAATTTTCGGATTCATAAAAATGTTCGTATTTTCAAAATGTTAATTGGTAGGAAAAAATGTACGCCTGCTCCATACCACGTGTAAAATAGTGCGTAAAACTGCACGTAACGTTCTTTATTATTTTAGATAAACTGATGATACTGCATTTTGATGCATTATGTATCATAATGACATTTCACAGGTTATTTTGCCCGTCTTTAATAATTTTTTACTTTTGAACATTGGTTAAACACAGAGCTCGTCACTGTCCTTTTTTACACAGCCGTCCAAGTGGAGAAGATTATTACTACATTTCATATTCAGTATATTCTTAAAAATTACATACTAATAACAAGTAGGCTAACTGTTGCGGATATTCTAAATCACAGCAACCAACGCATCTCCGGAGAAACGTGCACTCATGCAGAGCCTCCAAAGCATTCTCAGGCCCCACCAGCTCGTTATTTTCTGAAGAGCACCAGGTATTATTACTTTATCTGTCTAAAAACACTTTGGTGGACAAATTTTAATTGATTAATTTATTGGTAAGCATATAGCCTATTATTCTCTTATGCATTCATGCAATAAAATGTAGCCAAACCAGAATAAAGTCCAGAGGAATCCAGCACTCATAGGTACGTAATTTTGGTAGCTTTTAAATTATAGACTGGGATAATGCTAATTGTGAGTGAGCGTGCATGCGCTGTGTGTTTACAAAAGATTGGAATTCATTAACATACACACATTTTACTATGACATCTGACGTTTACGAAGTATTTGTGAATCCGAAGGAAAGTTTTCTGGAAGGTCTGTTTTTCTCATATATTTACGAATGTTTCATTAATGAGGCCCAATGTGAGTATCACAGTATGAGAATCTTTTGAAGTCACAATGAGCTCACATTTTGCTCACACTGTGAGTATTACAGTATGAGAATCTTGTGATGTAACTGTGATCAACGCATGATCTCATGTATTGACTGGTGGTCAGCTACCACATTCTCAAGGGTTTTTGCAATGAAGGGGAGGATAGACACTGGTCTGTAGTTTCCTAGCAGTACAGGATCAAGGGTGAATTTCTTCAGCAGCAGGGTTATACGGGCCTCCTTAAAAGCAGAGGGAAATGTACCAGGGGTGAGAGAAGAGTTGATAATGTGGGTCAGAGCGGGGACAACCGATGGAGATGGCCTGCAGTAGATGGGTGGGAACGGGATCTTGTGGGCTGGTAGAAGGCTGATTAGATGCAATGACCTCATTAAAGTCAGCTTCAGACAGGAGAGAGAAAGAGGAGAGCGGGCAGGCTTCGGGAATTTGTGCATCTTCAGGCATCGCAGTGAACTGACTGCTGATGGTTGTAGTTTTAAAAGTAGCAAAAAGTAACAACTGGAGTTCAATACTCAAGTGCCTTGTCAGTGTCATTGCTCGGTGGAGTCACGCAGGTAGAGTCTATGGTCTTTAATCTCTTTGGTCTTCACGCAATGAGGACTGCACACGACCACTGCCACGGTAGTTAATCACACTTCAGTACCCGTCTTAATCATATAGCTGAATTCAGCAGGTCACGCCTTTCAATAACACGCAATAAACAAGCAAAACCGGCACAAGACTAAGCGCGAAAAAACGCGACTTCAACATGTGACATTGTGGTAGTAAACATAGGAGCATTTCCTAGCAATGTCACTGCGCTACACTGAAAGAGACAAGAATGAAATACACTAACAAGCTTTTTGTTGCCTTTTGTAGCTTGTAATAATAAATTACTTTACAGCTTGGTTTTTACATGGATACATAGGTAAGAGTAGGAACGTAGATTGACCAGTAAATCCAGAGCTTCGCCTTGCGCTGCAAGAGCTGCAACGATCCGTCTGTCAATCTCCCGTTACATCCTTCCCTCACTCGTGAACAAGACCCCCAGATACTTGACCTCCTCCACTTGAGGCAGGAACTCTCCACCAACCTGAAATGGGCAAGCCACCCTTTTCCGACTGAGAACCATGAAATCTTGAAAAATTATATATGAGCCCACCAAATCACAGATATGGGGATTCGCACAGACTTAAGGTCACAGAAAACCTCTGCAAGTATTACAGATGACTAGAGGTCCCCAGGTAATGCTTATCTTGTGCGATAATGCTCAAGGCACATCAAGCGATCTTCTCTAACAAAGCAATAGTGAAACATGGTACAAAAATGTTTTACTCACATAAGATTGCTGCACCATTCCTATCGGATCCAATATTCAAGAGACAGCACTGCTTTTAAATTTTAGTCATTCCACACATCCAGTGTCGATCTCTGCCTTGTTCACGAATACCTCAGAGAAATGAAACAAACAAACGCTTCATGGTTTTCCCACAAGAGCTGGAACGTCTTTAAAATTAACCCCGTATTACTAATGTTGGAATCCGAAGGAAGGTTATGCAGTGACTGTGGCACAATATTAATCTATCTTTAATGGTATGTTTGTTTATTGCTTGCTCGCTCTAGTTCTGTGCCAATTCAGAGTTGTCATGCGCGAAACAGTGGGCAGGGCTAGAGAAGTAGTCGTTGATATTTTTCTATGGAGCCGGGGTTCAACCTATCAATGTCGTCATAGATAGGTGCATTCCAGAACCTGGAGTTCAAAAGGCCTAGTGTCAATAAAAGATGTAATCTCTGTAACAAGGGCGTTTTCAGTTCTAACACTTCCATGGTGTTCGTGTGAATACGATTCACTCATATATGTCACCGGGTGGAAAAACCCAGAGATCTAAAAATCCCTCATTGGTCCCAACTCTGTCTGTGCTTGATTGCTGACCATCATGAGCGGCAGCTGAAGGGGATTAAGCTGCGCTTCATTGAAGCACGCGCTCAGGACAAGGGGCATAAAAGTGTAGGGTGTGGATCTGGGCAAGTGTGTGTTCTCCTGTTTAGAGACCGAAACATAGCAATGGGAACAGCTGGGAGGATCGCTGATGTGTTCACGTCGATTTTCTGAGATCGCCATCCTTGGAGTCATTCACCTTACAGTGAGAGGAGAAACTGGTCGACTAATCACTGTGGAGATGAAGTGAGTTTGCAGTGTCTACGAGAGTGAAATATACACGCGTGAGGATTTCTAAGAGTGATATATGCACGAGTGTGGTGAGGTCTAACGACTATGTATCTTCTGAAACTGGTATGAATGAAAATTGACGTTCGAATATGAAGATCTCTTTAAATTGATCTGCCTAAAGCTGTGTCCAGGTTTTCTTTTGTGCCCGGTGTGGCGTCAGACTCAAGCCAAGTCCGAACACCGTCGTTGTCTGTCCCTTGGGGAAGAGGAGAAGTTGCTGTCCTCCCACTGCCTGTTCTACGAACACACACCCACCAGCTGAGTCTGAACACCGTCGTTGTCTGTCCCTTGGAGAAGAGGAGAAGTTGCTGTCCTCCCACTGCCTGTTCTACGAACACACACCCACCAGCTGAGCCCGAACACCGTCGTTGTCTGTCCCTTGGGGAAGAGGAGAAGTTGCTGTCCTCCCACTGCCTGTTCTACGAACACACACCCACCAGCTGAGTCCGAACACCGTCGTTGTCAGTCCCTTGGGGAAGAGGAGAAGTTGCTGTCCTCCCACTGCCTGTTCACGAGCACATCCGAGGAGACGAAGAGACCCATTCTCTCACCCACGAACATTTGCATTACTGCTTTTATTGTTTTAAATTAATAAAATACTTACCCTTTACTTACACTTCTTGTTATCCGCTTCTTGGTGTCCTCTGGTGTCTGCCCCTCCGGAGTGTGGTTATTTACCTTTTGCCCTAACATCGGTGACATATATAACAAAATCTCGGGTTAAAATTGTGATTTAAATTCATCTATCTTTTAAGGCTAAGCGTATCCCATCATGCATCATGTTCCCCACTTGCCGTCTTGGCCACTTGAGAGTGCGTGCATGCGACAGGAAGAGCTTAAGTGTGTCCAATGTCTTAAAAATGTAAAAGGGCAGTGTGCTTAACACATACTAAACCCACACTAGCTTGAATACCGCTTTGTAGCGCTGTTAAGGCTTACCGTATCCCATCATGCATCATGTTCTGAATACGAATCATGAGACTTTTTGCTCAGGTCTCGCGAGATGTTGCGGAAAGCTTTCCAGTGTACGTTATACTACTACTTTTTAAGGTTATATCTTTATTTATTTTATATTTGGCTAACACATGTTCTTCTTTTGTTTTTGCTTTTGATACAATACAAATAAATTGCTATAAAAATAAATCTGACTTGACAATATAATAAGATATAACATATAATTTCAAAATAAAACGTAGTGTCTGGTGAAAACTCCAGAGTTATGTATTTTGTAAAACTGGTTTTTATGTCATAATAAAAAGCCCCGCATTTATAAACGTTATATGTTTGCCACTTGACGTGTCAATTTTCTCTAGTTTATTGCTTGACCTGCTTTTATGTCTTTGCAATTTGTGCTTGCTTGTCTGTTTCAATTCTGTGCCACCTTGTTTGTTTGTCTAAGCTCTTGCTTAAGCCTTGTTTTAATTGTAATGTATTTATTGATGTATGCCAATTAACAACTGGCTGGGGACTACAGCTGGAAATTAGCCGTAGAGGCTAAAGCTGCTCTTTTCATTAAAAAGAGGTTGTCCACATTATTATAAACCAATAAACTAAACTAAACTAAACTTGCCAAGTGTCCCATCGGGTTAGAAATACTACATGTTCACTTGGGATCTTCATGCCCACTAGAACACTAGGGCCAAAAACAGGAAATACATCATACATGCAGTCAAGTGGTCAAGTGCAAAGTCTGCAAGTGGGGGTATAAAAGTGGTACAAAAACAAAAGAAAAACACATGTTAGCCAAACATAGATTCAATAAATATATAACTTTAAAAAGTAGTAGTATAACATACACTGGAAAGCATTACGCAACATCTCGTGAGTTCCAAGCAAAAAGTCATGATTCATATCCAGAAAATGATGCATGATGGGATACACTTAGCCTTAATACTGCTCCGAAGCGGTATTCAAGCTAGTGTGGGTTTAGTGTGCATTAAGCGCACTACCCTTTGGCATTTTTAAGACATTGGACACATTTGCGTCATACGTCAGTGACTACGTCTCATCTTTCCCAGCAACGTAAGCGTGGTAGCACCAAACCTGAAACACCACCAACAATGGCGGACGTTTACCACCAACAGTTGCGTTGCGTGTGATGTTCATGGCTTTACGAACGTACAGTTGAAAGAAAAAGTATGTGAACCCTTTGGGCTTACTTGGATTTCTTTATAAATTGGTCATAAAATGTGTTCTGATCTTCATCTAAGTCACAATAATAGAGAAACACAGTCTGCTTACACTAATACCGCACAAACATTATATGTTTTCATATTTTTATTGAACACAACATGTAAACATTCATAATGCAGGGTGGAAAAAGTATGTGAAACCCTAGGCTAATGACTTCTCCAAGAGCTAATTGGAGCCAGGAGTCAGCCAACCTGGGGTCCAATCAATGTGATGAGATTGGATGTGTTGATTAAAGCTGGCCTGTCCAATAAAAAACACACACCAGTTTTGATTTTGCTGTTCTGAAGAAGCGTTGTCTGATGTGAACCATGCCTCGCACAAAAGAGCTCTCAGAAGACCTACGATCAAGAATTGTTGACTTACATAAAGCTGGAAAGGGCTACAAAAGTATATCTAAAAGCCTTGATGTCCATGTGTCCACGGTAAAACAGATTGTCTACAAATGGAGAAAGTTCAGCACTGTTGCTACACTCCCTAGGCGTGGCCGTCCTGTAAAGATGACTGCAAGAGCACAGCGCAGAATGCTCAATGAGGTGAAGAAGAATCCTAGAGTGTCAGCTAAACACTTACAGAAATCTCTAGCACATGCTAACATTTTTGTTGACAAATCTACAATAAGGAAAACATTAAACAAGAATGGACTTCATGGGAGGACACCACGGAGGAAGCCACTGCTGTCCAAATTGCAGCACGTTTGAAGTTTGCAAAAGAGCACCTGGATGTTCCACAGCACTACTGGCAAAACATTCTGTGGACAGATGAAACCAAAATTGAGTTGTTTGGAAAGAACACACAACGCTATGTGTGGAGAACAAAAGGCACAGCACACCAACATCAAAACCTCATCCCAACTGTGAAATATGGTGGAGGGGGCATCATGGTTTGGGGCTGCTTTGCTGCCTCAGGCCCTGGACGGATTACTGTCATCGATGGAAAAATGAATTCCAAAGTTTATAAAGACATTTTGCAGGAAAACTTAAGACCATCTGTCCGCCAACTGAAGCTTAACAGAGGATGGACAATGCAACAGGACAACGACCCAAAGCATAGAAGTAAATCAACAACAGAATGGCTTCAACAGAAGAAAATTCGCCTTCTGGAGTGGCCCAGTCAGAGTCCTGACCTCAACCCGATTGAGATGCTGTGGCATGACCTCAAGAGAGCGATTCACACCAGACATCCCAAGAATATTGCTGAATTGAAACACTTTTGTAAAGAGGAATGGTCCAAAATTTCTCCTGACCGTTGTGCAGGTCTGATCTGCAACTATAGGAAACGTTTGGTTGAGGTTATTGCTGCCAAAGGAGGGTCAACCAGTTATTAAACCCAAAGGTTCACATACTTTTTCCACCCTGCACTATGAATGTTTACATGTTGTGTTCAATAAAAACATGAAAACATATAATGTTTGTGCGGTATTAGTTTAAGCAGACTGTGTTTCTCTATTGTTGTGACTTAGATGAAGATCAGAACACATTTTATGACCAATTTATGAAGAAATCCAAGTAAGCCCAAAGGGTTCACATACTTTTTCTTTCAACTGTACATCTGCATCCAAACACGGCGAAATACAACGAAACCAGTGTTGCTTTTGTTTTGCGTCCATCGTGAATTGAATTGAAAAAATGGTGGAGTCAGTGGTCACGGTAACCCAGCACCTGACGCAAGCAGTTCTTACTTCTAGCCCAGCAACGTTTTGGTGCTAGATAAGGACCACTTTTTCTGGTTCGCAGCTGATGCTTTGGATGTGGAAAGACGAAGAACCAATTTGGAACTAGGCTCTTGTTCCGAAACAGCACCGAAACTGCCTTGGTGGAAAAGGGCCAGTCCTGTAAAACGTGCTATGATGCATATGCATGTACAGTATATGTTTCTCTCTCTCTCAATTTCAAATGTGCTTTATTGACATGACAATTGTTACAATGTATTGCCAAAGCATTTGTAACATCAACAATAAATCTAGAACAGATGACAATACATTAAATAAACTACACATTTTAGAAATAACAAAACAAAAACATTTTCTATGTGTGTGCATATTTGTGTGCGCATCACTGATTGGTCGACTCCTCCCTTTTGTTATGGCAGGCATCAATATATTGTGCTGCTATTAATATAAAATCCTGTTTCTACATTTACATTTACGCATTTGGCAGACGCTTTTATCCAAAGCGACTTACATTGCAGTAACCTATAAATTTATACTTGGGTATGTGCAATCCCCTGGGATCAAACCCACAACCTTGCTCTTACCACTGAGCTACAGGAAAGCTCTCCTAATAAATATCGAAGTAGTGTTTTGTTGTCTAATTTCCTGAAATCAGCGCTAATCATTTCAAATTTTTGATTGAACTTCTTTCTTATTTCCTGATAGTTGGGGCATCTGATGAGGAAGTGTTGTTCTTTCTCTATATCTCCTCCCTGACAGTATGGGCTCTCTTTGGGTAACTAGTTTTGTTGATGTCTCCACTTTTCTATGCTCAGAGTGTATCTCTTCATTGTTCTTCTTAATTTACAGTCTTTCACTGTGTGTTTTCTTCCCTTTTTAGATAAAGAGTAGTTTGGCTGTGATCTGTGAGCGGTGTTAGTGGTTTGACTATGAATGCTTTGAATGTGTATCTTCCTAAAGAATCTCCCCTCACCCTGCCATTGGTGATGTATATCCCCAGACTTCGACAGAGCTCAATGCAAAGTATTCCATTTTTGTTGACTTGTGTATCAAAGTTATTTCTTGACAAATGTACACTATTTTGTTAAAAGCTCTATCCAAATAAATAATTATTACCATTGTCAGTGGTGTAATCGGGTAAGGATCCTGTTGTTGCATTGAGATCCCCACACACCAACACACTTCCTAGGGTCTGGAAATGGTAAATTTGACTGTGAAGAGTTTCAAAGAGGTTTTCATTATAGTAAGGAGATTCAGAGGGAGGAATATAAGGGGCACATACAAATATATAGTGTACTTTTGTAGTTTGACTGAGTTGATATTTGATTTTGAGCCAGACATGTGATTCTTCTTTTTTGATTAGTTGGATGTATTTATCAATTTCAAGCTTGTGCCAAATGATTGCGTACTGTGTACTGCCTGAATCTCTCCCACGTGTAATTTTTTCATGTTTTCGCAATGATAGTGATATCTCACGATAACCTGGGGGACAAAAAGTGACCTCATCAGTTCTGCGCCATGTTTCTTGTAATATTATTATGTCTGTGTCTAATACACATTTCTTAAACTCTAGGGTTTTGGTTTTACATCCTAAACTGGATGAGTGTATTCCCTGAATGTTCCACAATGTAATTGTCAGTGGTTTCATGTGTTGTTCACAAACAATCTTAACATTCCTCTATAATTAAACCAACCCGACTTAAACCAGTTGAATATCAATGTAAATCTTGTAAGCATAAATAAAGGTTACTTTTACCATACTGTTATTGCTATATTGATATATTGTAGTTCAACTCAGTTTGTTGTCTTTTACTCACTACTTGTCCATCAGCCGCGTACAGATTAAGCATGTCTTTAATTTCTCTTAGATTGGTTCATTCGGTGTCCTTTTGGCCTTTTTGGGCTGCAGTGTAGTTGAGTTGCTCCGGCTGTTATGATCTGTGTGGGTTCGGTTGTGGAGTGGACATCTGCTCCATCCTCTTGGCTTTTCTCAGTAATTGCTCTTTTTTTGCTGCTGATGTTGTGGCACATGGTCTTGGTGCCGCTGTGGGTGGTGGGTTGCATGGTGATGAAGGTTGAAAATGTTGTTGCTGTTGTTCAGGGTGAAAGTTTTCAGATATTTACATTCGCATTTATGCCTTTGGCAGACACTTTTAGCCAAAGCGACTTACATTGCATTATCCTATACATTCATACATAGGTATCTGCAATCCACTGGGATCAAACCCACAAACTTGCGTTGTTAACGCAATGCTCTTACCACTGAGCTACAGGAAAGATTGTTGTCAGACATATATTGTTGATGAAGTCTCCAGGGCACTGTGTGATAGCGTTCATCTGGATTTGGAGAGAAGACGCCGTGTGGTGATGTTTGGAGAAAGAGTCTCTTTTGCTGAGGATTGGTGGATTCCCTGGTATTCTTCGAGGGACTGCCAGGGGTCCTGCCAAGTGCAACATTTTTTAGATTTTTAGCAAACACATTCACGCTGTCTTTACGCAAGTGGATGTGGTTATGAAGATTGTCGATGTTCAATGTAGAATGACGTACAAGGTGAACGAGAGATGTCTGTGTTGACTCTTTGTATTGTGCGCAGGTGGAAATCAATTCTGGGCAGTATTGTGGAGATGACTATTTTTGATGTTGGGAACGTCTGTGTTGCTTTAATTGGCACGTGTGCAATCGACTGTGTCACTCGCTCCTGTTGTGTCCGCAGATCATTGGTCCCCACATGAATGATGATGTGACTGGGATCACCCAGTTTTTCTTTATCAAGATGCCGATGGGCACTGTCTGTTTTTGGGCACCAAAGTTTCAATGTTTTGGGAAAGAGCTGTTTTTCATTGATGATCTTGCCATTTGAGTCCATCAAAATAATTATTTCGGCAAATGTGTTCTCTTGATCCTGGGGTTGTTCAGAGGCATCAGTCTGTGTTGTTGGGGTTGTTGGTCTCAGGAGGTGTCAGAAGTGGATGTGTTGATGGCTAAGTGTTATTTAAGTTGGATTGTATGGAGGACTCGTGTATGGAGGTCTGTTTTTTCAGGCTTTGTATTTCTGTCTCTCTAAGAGTCAGCTCCTCTCTGACACTTTTTAGTTCTCTGTTTATGGTCTCTCTTTCCTGTTGCAGTCCTTTAATTTCTCCTCTCAGCTCTTCAACACTCGCTTTAAATTCTTTTTTCATCTGATGAAGTTGGTTTTCTAGATTTTTCATCGTCTCATTTGATATTGAGTGTGATAACATCAGTTCAACCTCCTGTAGGGAAAGACTATTCCGTATCTGAGTGACGGACTCCTCCAGCTGTGTGTCACAGTCCATGATAAGCTCCTCCTCCTCGTCTCTTGGTCTCAGCATGGCTGTCTTTGCCTGTTTCTCACTCTCTACCAGGGCTTTCAGACTGTTAAAATGTGTCTGAACAGAGTTGAGACTTGCTTCATTCCCCTGAAACATTATGGTCCCATTGTGATAAATGTTAACAGTCCTAAATGCTTTACTGGTATCTCCTTCTTATTCTTCATGGATTTTACAGATGCAGTGTTTCTTAACGTTCTTATTTACATTTTACATTTAGTCATTTGGCAGATGCTTTTATCCAAAGCGACTTACAGAGCACTTATTACAGGGACAATCCCCCTGGAGCAACATGGAGTAAAGTGTCTTGCCTCAAGGACACACTGGTGGTGGCTGCTGGGATCGAACCAGCAACATTTTGATTTACCAGTACAGTGGTTTAACCCACTAGACCACCATCTCCTTATAATATTTGCAAATGACTGTGTGCCAGATACTGCAGTTTTCAGTGTAGAGCAGCATATTTGTGATTGTAGATTTGTCTCCTTTGTGAAGGTAATCAGCCATTTAAGTCTCAGGGCTTGTCTTAGAGTAGATGGTGTTTGTATGTTTTCTTGTCTTTTGCACTCTTTACTCTCAGTGGATATGTGATGTGTTGGGGGAGGGGCCTACTGCTGCTGTCTCTGTTCTCTCCATTTTAACTGTCACTCTCACGTTAGCTTTAGTCAGTTATTTGTTCCTCTTTGTCTTATTTCTTCTTTTGTAATTATGAAAGTCATAGAGATGAATATAACTTTATCTTGCCTGTTTGTTGATTGAAGTTCGTTCCGGATGAAATCTGCTTTGTTGCTATGTTATACTCTCCTGCTGTTTTTATTCAAAATTGATTTAAAGAAAGTGTATTCAAAATTTGATCTTCAGTTATCTTCAGAATCAGAAAGAGCTTTATTGCCAGGTATGTTTGCACATACAAGGAATTTGTTTTGGTGACAGGAGCGTCCAGTACACAGAATCAGCAACAACACAGAGAGACCATCAAACAATAGATAACAGTTACACAGATGATTTAAATAAGGGCCTATGGGTAATTAAAATTAAGAAATACAATACAATAAACATAAGAGTAAAGTTATGAGTCTATGTAAATATGTACAAGTAAAAAACAAGAATAGACTATAGTAGTAAAAGGTATGTGTTATATACAGTAGAATGAAATATAATTTACAGAAAAAGTTGTATAAAAATAATTTATGTATTTATGTTTAGTGTATTATCTGCAGGATATATTTAAAATTTCACTTTATTATTATTGTTATAGTTAATTGCACGTACATTTTTTGCACGCAAGTTCTTAATTGCATGTAAAAAACATTGAACTGTTCAAGAGGTAGATGGCCTGAGGGAAGCAGCTATTTGTGTGTCTGGTTGTTTTGGTGCTCAGTGCTCTGTAGCGCCGACAAGACGTCAGCATTGTGAAGAGACGATGGCTTGGATGTGAGAGGTCCAGGGTGATTTTCAATTCAAGTTCTTAATTGCATGTAAAAAATAATAAAAAAAACAATTCAATTCACGTTTATTTATATAGCGCTTTTCACAATGTGCATTGTTCCAAAGGAAAAGTAAGGGGCAAACGGAAAAACTGAAAAGGTAAAAACCCGAAAAGGAAATTTTTCTGAGCGTACTTTTCCTTACTCTGGGTGTATACAGTTCTTCGAGGGTGTGCAGGGGAGCACCAATGATCTTCTCAGCATTCCGAACCGTCCTCTGTAGTAAACTCTAGTGAGTTTCTTCTTTTATCTTCAATCTAATGTTGGTTTTCGTTCAGTTTAGAGGTGAATTTTTTTTCAATTTTAAGTGCTGAAGTAAAGCATGACTTCTCTGTCTCTGTCTCCTTTCTGTTTGTTTGTAGTTCCGGTTGAAACTTTAGTTCACACTCCAGTATAGTAGGTGGCGGTAATGCACCTAAACTTTTGATGCCTCCCGCCATAAAACAAGAAGACGAAGAGAGAGCACAATCACACGCGGTTGAGACCGGCTTTGAAACCGAAAGTTCATTGTGTATTAGTTAGGTTTTTATGATGGATAAACGAATGAAACGGCCGAGAGAAGATCAAGATGAAGCAAGTTTGTTAAATGTGAAACAGGTTTCTGATGAAGATTTTAGGCTCTGGGGCGTCGACGAAACTGTCTCTTATCTGCAGAGAGCAGGACTCGGTGAATGGGAGCGTATCTTCAGAGGTGCTTGATTAGTACACTTAAAATGGGCATATAACATAGTCTGTAAAATTGTAGCCGTAAATATATTCTGTTTTCCTTATTAAATCAGTAACGATCTAGGAGAAACGTTGTAGTTTTAACAATCTGTCGTCCAATGCATGGGAGGAAACGAAATATGCCGTATCTGTGCTAACTTTTTACGAAATTTCAGGACTAACGGTATAAGACAAGAACTCACTTTAAGTATAGCGTATTTCTTGTGTTTTGTACTGTTGGTAGATGTTAACTGGCATTATCTTAAATTTCTCAGAACAGGAAATATCAGGGCTGGGGCTACCATACCTTACGGAGGTACATTTGGAAGACATGGGCATTTCGTGAGTATCAATAATTATTCGTAAATATTTTGTAACAATTTAAAAGATTACCATAGGCTTAAAAGTTTTGTGGGCTAATACAATTATTAAATTAATAAATGCTTTAGCTAGACAATATGCATTTTTGCCGTTTAAATACAGAACAGCTTCTTTAAAATATCGTTATAGTGCATTAGGATACACTTCTCCCATGGGTGCATTTGGTTAAAGTTATTGTTAATTAAGATTTTTTACAGATTAGAACAATCTTACATTATTTGCTGTGCTTTTTTTTGAAAACATTTAGTGCATTTCAATGCAAACTGTAAAGAAGCCTACGAAACAAACTTAATGAACTAATCAAAGCCGATGAAGCAGAATACAGCAATGAACATTCAGAACGTACTTTAGCGTACAGTCATGGTATGGTTTAGTTATTACTTCACAAGTTTCTGTAAAAAAAAGCATATCCACAAGCACAATGTTCGAGTCCTTTCATCAAGGGTCTTTCCTAGTCTAAATTATTCTTCTATAACCCAAAGCAAACTAATCAATCTAACTCTTCTGTTCTTTGTATTGAAATAGAATTAGCAGTAAAACAGGCTTATTTTCATTTAGTCATTTAGCAGATGCTTTTATCCAAATGACTTACAAATTAGGTAAACAATGTTAGCAAACACCACACCGTGTTCCTATTAAGAGCAGATTAATTTCCAATTAATCAATACGTTGATTATATTCACAATTGGCCTGAACTCCATATTCTCTGTTGTAGTTTTACAATTCTGTAACTATAATGCAAACTCTGATGGTACCAGCACTCCACGTACAAAAACAACACAACATCTGATTTGCCACTGCGGGCATAACAATCCTCTTTACCTGCTCTTGATCTGATCTTTGCGGTGAGATGGAGAGCTTCTCTTCCAGGTCAATGCAATTTTTTTTAAAGTGATGTTTTATTGAGTTCGCTGCTATGCAAAGTCACATGTTCTCACACTAAAGTACTGTTAAAGTTTGACTGGGCAGCCAACCCAAAACTGACAGAGTCTTGATAACAGATGCCAGATGACATTTTATTATAAATTTTTGTTTGTTGTTAGATCTTTATTCAGTGGTCGACAATAGGCTACAGTATAACCGTATTAACTAGGGGTGTAACGATACACTCAATTTAGAGGTTGCGCTAGACTTTTTTATAGAAAAAAAAACTTGTCATAATCGTTTTTTTACCCGTCACTATGGTGCAATGGGCTGTTACGTGCTAATTAGCATGTTTGTGACATCATCACTATGTACACGCATTTATGCTCTGAGCTTACTGAACTGAATACCCAATAAAGTTGAAATCGTTTACATATTTAATGTTTCTGTTGTCAAACATAAAATAATAATTACAGACAAATGTTTATAATCATATGTCCAGACAGTAACAATGACAGGAGCTGGTAAACGCTGTTTTGTAATTTATTCATTCACTTTACAAGTCACTTTAAGCTGCTGTTTGGTTATGAATGTGCTGCTTCTGCCGTTCATTAAATGGTGAGAATTTTTTTCCTTTTCTTAAACTTAAGGTTTATCCAAAATGATAATCAAAATGATCACTCTCTGAATGAAAAAAGTCTATAAACACTGCAGCACTGTGCGCGCCTGTGTGTATGTGTGAGCACGTGGTGCGGGGGGGCTGATTGAGTGACAGATTCATGCATTGTAGAATCAGATCCAGAAACGACTCCTCAAACAACGTTATCGTTGTGTTATCATGAAAAGTGTTAAAAGATTTTCAGTTAATTTCGAGACAAATCAGACAGCGGTGAGCAGTCATAGTCTAATGCCTTGTTTATAAACGCGGCTGGTTCCTTCGAGTCTCCACTGACCCCACTGACCCCGTTGGTTTTCCTGAATGGGCGAGGTGTTTATGTGTAGAATGGGAAAAATGCGTCACTTACGATCAAGTACTGATGAAGTGAAATGATTGGATGCTACCAACTTGACATAAAGAGGAACTACAAATTTCCCTCATTGTAATTCGTCGAAATTATTTTTCATTCCCTGGTAAAAAAATCCGTCAATGAAGGATAATTTTTGGTTAACCCGATCTTTGACTCAGCTGAGGATTCGGTACATATCTCGATGCTGGCTTAACGATAAGATACACATCCCGAGATTTTGAACAAAATAAAAAACCAAAATGAAATTCAAATAACATTTAATTTCTAATTATTAACAATTTCAGTAACTTGCACATACAACTTAATAAAGAATTTTAACATATTAAGGCTTAAAGATAATTTTGTCATTTTTTTTTTGGCAGTAAAATATCCAAAAACCACTAAGCTAGTGTGATATATTTTGTTCATTTGAGTATGACTGTGATGGTAATGTTTTTTTCTTACCGCGATAAAGACTTAAGAAGTAATGCGTTTAATTTCACCCAACCACACACCTCCACAAATCCACCATTTATAATATTTTTTTGGGCAACATAGAGGCGTTTTCTCCGCAGAAGCTGCAGCAAGAACAACAGGGTAACAATATAAATGCACTTGTCCAAACGCAACGTGAATTGGCAAGTAGTGCTACCATATTTTTTGGTCTTCATGTTTCGTGCGAGGAAAACCAACATGTTCACTTTGTCTGGTTTCAGCGAGGCTCTTAACTAGGGATGTACACAAATGTTAAAATATTGGATCCACAATAACTATTCGAAAATTTCAAATGCTATTCGAATATTCATATTTTTCATAAGAATGAAAACTGTGTCACCACAAGGTTAAGTTACCTCTACAGAAGACTTTGGAGTTGTCACATCTTTATTTAATGCTTCTTCACTTTCTGTAATCTGTAATGATTTTATTATATACAGAAAATGTAAAAAATAATTTGTGTTCCTAAATCTTTGTTCACTCAGATCGCAAGCTAGTTTAAATGTTTTAAATTTACTCACTGGATGCCCGGATCATATGTTATGAGTGCCGATCCTAGACGTCTGGGGGCCCTACGCAAACCTTGTGGGGTCCCTTTTCATAGTTAAATTTAGAAAAATAAAATAATAAATCAACACACTTGAATGAATAAAAACTGAAAGACAAAAATACATCAAACTGACAGTTAGAATAAAACTAAGTTTAAAATGTATTAAAATTTTGATTTGTGACTCTGGAACCACCTAGCTGTCAAAAAATCTTAAACTAACCAAATGAGTGATTAACAAAAGTAAAACATGATAAATATAGTTTACTCAAGAAAGCTAAGCATAGGACAACATATCAATAATTCTCTAAATGTAATAACACAAAAATTACATATTATCATGGGCATACGAAATACAGTGGATTGCAGTGGTGACACCCACATGAACACTCTACAGCTGGTTTTGTTACTAAAGAAACAAATACATAAACATCTTGGATGACATGGGGGTGAGTAAATTATCATTATAATTTATTTTGAAAGTGAACTACTCCTTTAAGCTAAATGAAAATACAATCATAAATCCAGCTGTTTTAGAGGCTTTGTTTATGTTTTTGTTTAACCATGGATTTTCATGTTTCTAATTTAAAAAAATGCTTTATATTTCACATATTCTATTGTTCATAGCTGTCCCACTTCTAACAAAATGACTGGATTTCTTCAGGTCTATATAAAAGCTCTCCTTCTGAAATGCTCTGATTGGTAAATCTGACAAAGTCTTTCGTGATTGGCTTTCGCTACAATGGCTGTTGTGATTGTTCTGTGCCCCTCTCACGTTTATTCATAAACTTTGGCTTTTAGCAATAATCAGTTACATTGGTGTCAACTTCACTTTATCGGTTAAAAACATGCGGATCGATTGAAGTGTAACGGAGGTCTATTAGTGCATGAGCAAACGTTAATCTTTGTTAGATTTTGTTTTCCTACTATGAAATGACACCGGACCGAAATGCGTCAGACCGGTTATGGATTAACTTTTGTAACTGCTTATCTTTCTAGCTTGTTTATTATGGTCACATATAATATGCCTTAGACAACTGAGGCTGATTATAGTTTCTCTGATGGTCATAATCCCTTTATATTTGAGAGTGCTTTTACATCTGACTCATTTAGTACGGTTGAATCGCACTAGAGTTTGTTTTCCTTCTTGGTGCGGTTCGTTTGGGCAGATGTGAAGGCAGCAATCGCACTAGAGTGTGCACCAAATATGCGTACCAAGACCACCTTGAAGAGGTGTTCTCTGTTGGCTTTCAAACGAACCCTGGAGCTGTTCTTTTGTGTTGAGAAAATGATGTGACTGATGCTAGCACAGTTGACCGGGCTAACGTTGCCACATCTGACACCCGATAGTGACGGAGAGTTTAAAAAAGCACTTTAGAAAATACGTTCTCTCTCCAACGAGTGATATGGATGTTGTCAAGTGACTGGTCTGAACCAGTTAAAACAAACCAAAATGCAACGCAATCAGTCTGGTGTGAAAAGGAACAAACACTGCTGAAAATGCTACAATGTATCATTACTACTATATAACCTCAAGAAAATATATAATTTTTGTTGAACCACAGTAAAACTATGGGTTTGCCAATGGTAATCAATACACCATGGTTGCTACTACAAAAACATTGTTAGGGTAGAAAGGTTAGAAATTCTGTACATCATGAAAATGTGCTTAAACCATTGTACTGATGCTTCTATCTATATTAAAAACTATTAATACCAAATTGTATGAGAATTTTCACTGTAATTTTAATTGTCCCTTATGAATTTGATCATGGAATGCTGTATTGGATAGGCTTCATTTGCGGCTGTCCCACCTTGACAACATGTAATGTGAAACAGTGAAATTCAATGTTATAAATTCATTATAACATGACCGGAGGCAACACATAAAAGATTAAATCAAGAGTTATTCAAAAAAATAACCATATCTTTTCTGCCCTTATACAATAAAACTGTTGAACCATTTGATTGTTTTTAAAAAGTTCCATAACCACAGTGTCTTAATATTTCGCTCAATGACTATGCGCTTCGCTCAGTCGCTCACGGGCCAAGCAAACGCTCCGCTCACATTACGCTCATGCTCCGCTCACATTACGCTCACATTACGCTCACGCTCCGCTCACATTACGCTCACCGGTAAGCCAAATCCCGCTCAGATCCTGCTCTGACATAAAATGTGTCTAGTAAGCCTAATTGTTTTCAGTTTATAATAAACTTCTTGAATAAATGTCTCCGTTTAAGTTGTAGGCTGACAAAGAGCAGTTATGTTTCCGTCCGAGATTTTGTGACATTACAGACAATATTTTTTTTATTTGTTTTTATTTAGAGTGCCTAAAATAACTGCATTATAACTGATAACGTATGTTTGATTCTCTTTACTTTATTTCCGTGAACAGCTGCCCAAAAGATGAAATGCACTATGTGGCGGGCAGAAAGCACAACAGACACAGTACTGTTATTTCACACGCCCCGGAGGGAGATTTATTAAGAATAACTATCGGAGTATGGTGTAGATCACAACAAAGTGGGGAATTTGCTCCTCATTTCTCCGTCCATGGGGTGTCCGTGAAAGTCCCGTGTGAATAAAGTCCTGTGGTGTCAATCGTGCAATCGTGCAAAAGTGTCTGCTCATCTTTCAGCCGCTGGAATCTAAGGTAGAAAGAACGCATACAAGGTTAGTTTGTCAGCAGCTCTCAGGATGACAAGTCCTCCTGCTTCCTGTTTCTCTGCTGCTTATAAAGTGTTCTTGAGATGTGATTCAGGTGCTGATGACGTGCAGGTGGGGTGTGATTGCGTCGTTTCCATGGCGACGCTGATTGGTCCTTGGCCTGCTCGTCACAACTAAAAACAACTATATTATTTCTGTGGTTAAAGGTACCGTTTGTAAGCATTTTGCAGTAGAATATCCAAAAACTACTAGGCTAATGTTATAACATTTTTTCAGCTGAGTAAAAATAAAGTGAAAATTAAAGCTGCAAGCAGCAATCATCAGGTCTGAGCAGTTTAAGGCCTCTAAGGCACCTTTGCCGACTAAGCTCAGGACTCGCACCCTAACATGTCCAAGATGTATAATAGTCATCCACATGCTAAATAATGCCAGGGTTTGTCAGTAAGACTTAATGGACACAACAAATGCTTACATACATATGCAAATATACGAGTCACTGCAGTAAAGCAGACCGCAACACCCTACAGTGGACAGCAAACACAGCCGAGAAGATCATCCGTGGCCCTCTCCTCTTTATTCTAGATATATTTATCTATGTTGCTATGGGCATGACTTGGCACCTATCAATTGATAATTAACTAAGCCAGGAGGAAAACAACCCAACCCCCGTGCCTCTACATTTACATTTAAGCATTTGGCAGACGCTTTTATCCAAAGCGACTTACATTGCATTATCCTATACATTTATACATAGGTATGTGCAATTCCCTGGGATCGAACCCACAACCTTGCATTGTTAACGCAATGCTCTTACCACTGAGCTACATGAAAGCCTCTACAATGTTTTACAGCAGAGATATAGGTCTGGCTAGAGGGTTGCTAAAATAATTTGTTTGGTTGCTATGGGTGTGGTTTGTCACCTATCATATTATAATACACTTATCCATGAGTAAAACAAACCAACCCCTGTGTCTCTGCTATATTCTACTGCAGAGATGTAGGTTTGTTTTGTTAATACAATGCACATTCTTCAAAATGGCCTCTTTTTGTGTTCCATCATCTTAAATGTATACATTGATTCACATTCACGGTAGCTGGAAGTAACCATAAGAAGATGGGTACACTGGTGTCAGTTGGAGATTGACAATTGCAATAATATTCTGGATGGCCATGCCATTTAAATAGTGCTTATTTGGTACACACACCTCACATAATATATCCGATTTCTTCAATTTCAACACTTCGATCCTGTGACAGTATAGCATAAAAAAAACTTGAATAAAACTATTTACTTTAAAGCGACCCTGCAACGGTGTTTCATGCATTCTGACTTCATTACAATGTTAACTGTTTTGTACCAACTTTTCTTAGTCCCTGATTGCACAATTCTCCTGGAAAAGCACTCGGCACTGCATGCTCCTTCTCCTGCTCTCCTGTGGCACAGACGTCACTTTTAATTGTGTTCAGGATAGAGAGGGAGCATACGTTTGCGAAGTTCAGGTGTTTGTTTGTTCACTGCATTTTGGTGATGAATGTTATATAAACTCTGGATATAATGCTGGATTTGGAGATAGTTGGAAATTAATATATGTGGCCTTCCCAGCGCTAAAAGATGCCGGACATGCGGTGAGTGAAACTGACATGAGTGTTTTGTTGACGATGTGTGCTTACAGTTTTGTTCAAAATTATTCAACCCCCAATGCTGTTAATGGTTTTAGGGAATTTAGTGTACATTTGTAATTGTATTTAGAATGAAATCCTACAAGGACTTCTTAAAGAACCATATGCAACTAAAATGACATCAATTAGTTTTGTAATACAGTAGTAAATGTTTCTTTTGTGAATTCTTCATTGTCATAATTATTCAACCCCTTAAAGACTACCACTCTGAAGAACAGAGGTTCAATGAAGTGTTTTCAATCAGGTATTGAAAACACCTGTGGATATCAGGGAGCAGCAATAAAGCCTAATAAGCACCAATTAGGCAGCTTTAAAATGACTGTGATACTCAGCTCCTTCTAGACATTTACTGGTGTGGTTACAAACATGGTGAGGTCAAGAGAATTGTCCAGGAAGACAAGAGAACAGGTGATTACTCTTCACAGGAAGGGCAATGGCTATAAGATTGCAAAGATGTTAAACATACCAAGAGACACCATAGGAAGCATCATTCGCAAATTCAAGGCAAAGGGCACTGTTGAAACGCTACCTGGTCGTGGCAGAAAGAAGATGCTGACTTCGACTGCTGTGCGCTACCTGAAGCGTAGAGTGGAGAAAAGTCCCCGTGTGACTGCTGAGGAACTGAGAAAAGATTTTCAGATGTGGGTACTGAAGTTTCTGCTCAGACAATACGGCGCATCCTGCGTAATGAAGGCCTCCATGCCAGAACTCCCAGGCGCACCCCCTTGCTGTCCCCAAAGAATAAGAAGAGTCGACTGCAGTATGCCAAAAGTCATGTGGACAAACCACAGAAGTTTGGGGATAGTGTTCTGTGGACTGATGAAACAAAATTAGAACTGTTTGGGCCCATGGATCAACGCTATGTTTGGAGGAGGAAGAACAAGGCCTATGAAGAAAAGAACACCTTGCCTACTGTGAAGCATGGCGGGGGGTCAATCATGCTTTGGGGCTGTTTTGCTTCTGCAGGTACTGGGAAGCTTCAGCGTGTGCAAGGTACCATGAATTCTCTTCAGTACCAGGAGATATTGGATGACAATGTGATGCAGTCCGTCACAAACCTGAGGCTTGGAAGACGTTGGACCTTTCAACAGGACAATGATCCCAATCATACCTCCAAGTCCACTAGAGCATGGTTGCAGATTAAAGGCTGGAACATTTTGAAGTGGCCATCGCAGTCACCAGACTTAAATCCGATTGAGAACCTCTGGTGGGACTTAAAGAAAGCAGTTGCAGTGCGCAAGCCTAAGAATGTGACTGAACTGGAGGCTTTTGCCCATGATGAATGGGCGAAGATACCCGTAGATCGCTGCAAGACACTTGTGTCAAGCTATGCTTCACGTTTAAAAGCTGTTATAACTGTAAAAGGATGTTGTACTAAGTACTAAGATTGAATGTCACTTGGGGGTTGAATAAAACTGATAATGATGTGAGCTCAGAAAAGACATTTGTGGTTACTTCATTATAAATGTTATGTTATATTTGTCTGACCTACACGTGCCTCTTTGATTTAATTGTAAGCAGGATGACTGAATGATCATAATCAATGTCAAACCGACCAAAACAATCAATTTCAGTGGGGGTTGAATAATTTTGAACACAACTGTAAGTGCTTTGGTTCAGCCTACCCCTCCTCCCTGCACGTGCCGTATGTTTTCGGAAACAATCGTAATGCTGTATCTATCTTTTATAAATGTGACCAAACAAAATACTCTTCGAAGATACAAAGTATGCAATAGTACTCTATAGGTACTCAAGATTAATTTGAGATTGGCTGAAACCCTGTGTGTTACGCCCGCTTTAAAAAAGCATCTTGATCTCAGTTCGAGTTCATAAGTTCGCCTACCAATGGTATGAGAGGATCACACCTATCACTCTCAACCAAACAGACATTACTATCAATCCAAATTAAATTGGACGGGTCTTTGTTGCCAGAATGGAGACATCGTTTCGCAATGCAAGCAAACAGTCGGCCGGATGGAGATTAAGGGTGTACTCTAATTTATTGCGGTTACTCTCAAATGTGCTCGAGCGCGATTGTGCCCCGCTCCCCAGCCTCTTGTAATTTATTATTGTAAAGTTTATCGTTACACAATTTAGACTATTTTTGACAAACCTGAAGTAGATTTGGCTTCAACGACACACGCCTCCACGTGCAAGTCCGCATGTTCATGAGTTTTTTACGGTGACAGTTGAATCTCAGGGAGGAATTTAAACAGTTGCATAATTTACGTTATGCCTTCAGTTCTGGGCTCTGGCACGATTTGTGCTCGCACTGGATGTGTACCAAGCCCGAGCCCAACCGCACAGTGGTCTGGCCCACCTTTTCCAAGTGAGCCAGGGACTGCTAAATGAACCATGCCCGGGCACGATACGGAGCAATCGCACTAGTCAAGTGAACTGGGTTTTGGGGGTCAAGTGTGCTCGGGCACGGTTCAGATTGCCTAGTGAGAGTACACCCTATATTTATAAAGCCTGAAGCGGGGGGGTGGCTTTTTAGTCCATTACAAATATGACATGCACAAATTGGAGACTGTGACATAAAGATCGATCACGTTGTGTTGTTTCGGCAAATCATCTAATCAGACCTCTGCTTCCACTTCTGCGCGTCACACATTTGCGCTCGTGTGCGCGCTAACTGCCAACGAGCTATCAAGGATCGATTTCTAAATCGTCTAAATAGTTTTCAAACTTTTTCAGCTTATTGCACCAATCTCATAGTAAAGTCATAAACATGGTTGTTTTTGTCAGGAGTAAGCGTCAAAAGTTGAGAAATCTGAAGTCAATACATTAGTGACTGCAGCCTCCTGCTATTCTGTGTGGTTCATATGACTCAAACAAATGAAAATTTCTTTCCTCATTTCCCCGAGTCATTCTGTGATCCATACACGCATGGCATACCATCGAAGTTTAAGAAACGTCTGTCTGAGAAGCTCAAAAACGGCATGTTGCTAGTTAGATTCAAGTGGGGTAAAATTTTCAAATAATGTAATTTTTGTTTGAAAAATGACCCTGCATATGTGTCTACTCTCACAACCCCGGAAAAAAAATAGTTCTGGCTCAGGTTTTTTTTTCTTTAACCCCTGCATACAACAGACACACATATGCAAACTCTCATTCACACATGACACACAAGAGTATACAGTGAACTTCAGCAAGTGGTGTTCACCACGTCTTGATGCTAAAATCGAGTTGCTAATTATCTCAGCTGTTTAATCAAAATGAGGCATTTTTGAAGAAACCTACCCACATCTACGGAGTGGTAAAAAACGAACAAATGTAGATAGAAGAATACGGTTTCTTTTGTTTAAAAGCTGAGACGCTGTTCTTTCATTTGACATATTGTTTGTCCATATATTCTTTACAGAAAATCTACTGTGAGCCATTAAAGTTGGGTGAAAATGTAAAAAAAACGCTGGCGTAGCCGGGCAACTGAGTTAACTGCAGGGTGACTAATACAAGGAAGACGCTGTAACCTGATAAGAAACTTAACTCCAAACATAAACGAAACATCTTTGCAAAATATACCTTTTTATAATCGTAATGCTCCTAATTTACGTAAAATTATTTTGGCATGACCAAAAACCAAAGCATGGATTGCGCAAAGAATGCGTTTTCAAAGACCGCTGTCATCAGAGCGCGGAGCATATTGACGTGATTTATAAAGGAGGGTTGACCATGAACATGAACGGCGCTTGAGACGCACGTTTTAAAAACACAGATTTATCAATGTACTTGAACACATTTTAAATTTCATTCGTAGGACAAAATATATAACCTTTTCTATATTTGTTGATAAAGGAGGCCCCTGGTTATGTAAATTAACAACAACAAGAGACAGCAAAAAATCCTGTTGAATTTTTATTAAAAGCTTGAATCAAGTAAGGGATTTTTTTTTGTTCAATTTCAGTACATTATATTCACAAAACACAACAATACATAATTCCAGGCCTAGGCACATTTCCTTTTAAAAATGATGAGCCAGCAATTAATAGCATCAGTACAATTTTAAACAAGTATTGAATAATCAACAATAGGGCTGCAAGAACTGATCGATAAAGAAATTTGTTGTCAACGAGTTTCATTATCGATTAGTTGGTCTGTGACGTCACTTGCGAGCTGTGCAGTTATAAATCAAGCGCGTCTTCTTCCCTATAATAATTATCATTTTAGATTTGACTCTCCATGCATCCTGAGCTGCGTAGTTTTAAAGTCAGACGTGTCTCTCCGTGGATGCGTCGCTCCCTGCGGCACAAGGTGCACTGTTTTAAAGTCGGACGTATCTCTTCATGCGTGCTTCTCTCTGTGCAGCGCAAGGTGAGCAGTTTTAAAGTCAGACGTGTTTTGCATGCATCTCTTCAAGCTGCGCAGTTTTAAAAAATTTAAAGGGGAGAGGTGTTTTAAATGACAAAATTAAAGATTATATTTGTAAAACCAAGCTTTCCTGTAGCTCAGTGGTAAGAGCATTGCGTTAACAACGCAAGGTTGTGGGTTCGATCCCAGGGGATTGCAAATACCTATGTTAAATGTATAGAATAAAGCAATGTAAGTCGCTTTGGATAAAAGCGTCTGCCAAATGCCTAAATGTAAATGTAAAAAACACAATTTGTGGCGTTTGCACTTTAAAAAGGCTGGCGGGGAATGAGTTAAGATAAAGGAGAGAGACACAGGTCAAATATTGAACAGACTAAAATTCATAAATGCAATATTAATTATGTAAAACTTCTTCATTATAAAGCAGCCCCCCCAGGCAGTCAAAATAGTGCAAAACAGTATGCAAACGGTGGCGAGGAACAACTCAAGTTATATAACTGCAAAAACAAGAAAAAGGTGAAAACACAAAAGACAGACTTGCCCACATATAAACGCTACGTAATGCACACACACCACACACCGAAGCAAAACACACATACAATCATAAAACATGTCCGGTCCCGGTCCTTTCTCCTCGACGGTCCGGTCGCTCGTTCTCTTATATGATCCTAATCTCCTACGTGATTCGAGCCCGGTGTGCGTACAGCTGGCGCTCATTCACAATTACTCACCGGTCTCGAACCACGGTCTCGCCCCACCTACTCCACTAGACACACATTTAAGATAAAGGAGAGAGAAACGCAGATCAAATATTAAACGGACTATAAATTCATATATGCAATATTAATTATGTAAAACTTCTGCATTCTTAAGCAGCTCCCCCGGCCAGGCAAAATAGTGCCAATCGAGAGAAAAACCTCAGGAGAACCCAGGCACAACCAGGGGATTCTAGTTATGTTCCAAAAAAACATACTAGGGTAAATTATAGATTTAAGATTATCATTAACAATCTAATTGCATTTGAAGTGTTGTAGGAAAATTGTGTCAAGTTGCTGCGTCCTTTATCCTGCTCTATCATCTAAAGCTCTTGTCAGGTCACCGCTTCCCATTCTCCGCACTGCCATCAGGTCTCGGCATGAACTGCATCCTGGAGTAACCTTGGAACAAAGAGAAAAGACTGGCTGAGAGTAGAGCACTGTTCTGCACTCTCTGATGCAACAAGTACATCAGTGGTTATTGGAAGTGTTCCTGGTTAGGGTTGATCTAACTAATGCAGCCTAAACCCTCAGATGCTCCTTTCGGTTAATTTCCCTATCCTTCACACGTTATCCGAACGTTAACCGATAAGAATTTAATAATAAATTAGAATTAAAAATATACTTTCTTCGTCTCATTTCAAATGCTGCGTCCCCTGGAGGTCCCTTTTGTCCGACGCATACGCCTTTGCATGCGACATCCGGAGGACGCAGACTTCGCGTCTGTTAGTTAATGCTTAGCATGTTTTTCTTTCAACATACAGAAAATTAAAAACATGTACGATTTAAGTTTTTTAAAAACATATTATTTCATTACGTATTTTATTATAAAAAAAGATTATTAATATTATTAAATTTAAAATAAATAAACATTTTAAATCGTTTAACTGATATTATTAACCGGTCAATTTCTTAACGGGTCAATTTCTTAACGATCGGTTAACGGTTAAACAGTCAATGTGAGCATCCCTAGACCTATCACAAAATTTACTAATACACATTGTTGCTGAATAAATCTCCTATAGCGACACCCCGGTAAAATAAACTATCAGTGAATAAAAAAACATCTTGTTATATTACCCACCAATAATAGAATTGATACAAGTGTAGAACAGTCATAAAACATCTAAAAACATTATCGTCATGATTCCTATCTAAAAGAAAATTAAGAGTACAATTCCAGTCGGCACTACTATTAAAAATTCATCCAAAGAGTAAGTTTTAAAAACAATCTTCTAATTGCAAAAAAAAACGGTTCTATCTGACTCTTTATTTGGAGCATAAATATTTATAAAAACAAATAATTGATTCCTTATTTCTGCCTTCAAAATAAAAATACAACCTTTTTCTACTTAAGTTGTTGATAAAAATATTCACATTAAGAAAAGATGAAAATAAAATAGCTACTCCTGCAATAACATTTGTGCCATCACTATGGGTTTCCTGGAAATAAATCATGCTTTTCTTTAAATTTGAGAAATTAAGTTCGCAAAGCTTGTTTCCCCCCCATCCCTCAACCCATTAATATTAGAGATCCAACTCTTAGAATCACCTTGATAGGGGAAAGAGAAAATAAACACCAGAGGATATAGAAACCCCCCCAAAAAATTAAACCCATATACATGTGCTTTTATTTATTTTTATTTATTGACAAATCCCCTTTAACATTTCTTATTCAAAACTTGTTCAACCTATATCTTTTTTGCTTTGAAATTACTTTGTGGCCAACTGACTTCTGAGCATTAACTACTGATTTATAGGGGTGTAACGATATTTCGATATTTCGCGGTACAAAAATATTACGTTGAGCGGTAAAGACGCTACCTACTCTGTGCCAGCGCGTCACGTGTGCTTATCTCACATATGCGATAGAGAGAGAAGTCTCTGGAAGAAGAGGAAGCACAAGACGCAATCTGTCTCTTCACGTGCTTTAAAGAGCGTCTTACTTTCCTTAGAAAAATCGCCGGTAAAACACAGCGAACTTGAGTCACCACGAAACTCATTACAAAGTTCGGGCACGAACGTGTTCATATGCCAATGGTTCATATATCTGCTACCGTGAGCTGCTGCATAACGTGAAATATTTAACATAAAGTATCCCAAAAGACACCAGCGCTGTTCCGATCATAGAAGTGATTAAGTGAGTCGTACTGTGTATTAAAAGATTGAATGACATGCTAAAAAATATATGTGATTTGCATAATTGAAGAAATGTAATAGTTTATGTAATTTGCCTTGAAAGATTAGATATTAGATATATTAGACACAGTCAGCTACCCAATGAGGATTTTTATTCAATCCAAGCACAAATATTGACTCGTATTACTCGTATGATACTCGTACTCGGCAAAAGTGCTTTATCCGTACCGGATACTCGTTTCAGCCGAGTATCCGGCTCAACTCTATTCATTACCGTCTCAAGCAAAGGCCGTGCAAAGACATTAGCCAATGGGGTTTGAGTGTAAGCACGTTTCATTGGTTGAACGTACTGAATGAAAATACGCCCTTCACGAACAATCACAGTCAATGGAGTCAAATTGAGACTGAATGAACAAGTACATGTCGTTCATGGTCTAATATTCTCTTTGTTGCGACAATGCAAATCCAGCAGTTACTGAACTTTCCTGAAAAATAAAGGAAATTACCTGGTTTAATTTAATTCTAAGGTAAAGTAAATTATGTCAAAACAGTTACGTTTTCGTATAGAACATTTAATTACACCAATTAAATGAGTTAATCCAGATAGATTTTAGTAGACCAATGTAATGTAGATTTCGTTTACTAAAAGTAGACTAAAATATGACTATAAACTAGACTATGATAAAATGGGATGACTTAAATTAAATTGCATTGTAGTCAAAAAACTAAAACTAAATAAAAATTTGCTGTCAAAATTGACACTGATCTTAATTCTTATTTCAGTTAAGCCTTAAAATGTTAAAATTCTTTATTAAATTGTATGTAAAACAATAAGTTACTAAATTGTTAATATTTTGAAAATAAATGTTATTTGCATTTCAGTTTCATTTTTTACATTTTGTTCAAAATATCGAGATGTTTCTTATCGTGAACCCAGCATCGAGATATGTATCGAATCGTGAGCCGAGTGTATCGTTACACCCCTACTGATTACACCATGTAACAACTTTCAGCATGTTGAATGCAAAAAGAAATATCCAACGACTGTGGGCGCATTTTAAAACATGTGAACTTGTCTTCTAAAAGACAACACACTTTTCAATTCCGCATTCCTAAGCGGAACTGTTTTCAAAGATCCAGCAAACTTTCCAAAAATACTTAGTTCCGTAACATTTCCTCGTTGGAAATAAAAGGTGGCACATTTGAAATTGTGACTTGTAGCAGGTGCTCGCAATGGTGTTACTTGCACCCACATGTCAGATACAACAATTCCGTTTTCCACCAGACTATTTCACTTTTTCAACTTATACAATTTTTTCATGACCTACAATTAAATATTTTCTTTAATTCGTTAGAGATTAAGTTTAAAGCTTGTGCTGTGTCATTTTCCAAAGAAAGAACTTGCCATGCCAGACCATTAATTTTGTTTAGAGCAGCAGTAGTACCGATTCCTGTAAACAAACCTGCTAGGGACCATCCCACGTTTTCCCAAGGAGTAGTCCATGGATCACTAATCTTGTGGCCTGCATAATAATTAGGCAGTTTTAGTTCCCTTTTTTGTCTATTCAAAGATCTGGCCAGATTTGTCTTTTCCATTATGCTAGTTCCTGTGGACAAAATAGCAGCATAACAACAACCTTTACATTCCCCTGCATCTAAATGGTAATATGCAGTTTCACCACAAACCCACACCATTCGTGGTGAACTATCTAAGTGTGAGAATGGACATTCAAATCCCTCAGTAGTTTTATTGAGATATTGTATGGTGCAATTATAATGTCCGTGTGACGGCGATCACAGTTGCTGGTCCGTGGTACTTTGGTTCTCCAACCTTTGTTGGCTTCAGACTCCTTACAAAAACGTTTTGTCCTGGAACAAAGTTATGTGTTGGGTTTTCTGAGGGACGAGGAAGGCACAAAGAAACATCAGCACATATCGAATTTAACTTTTCGACTAGGGAGGTCACGTAGTCTTCCTGGATCACCTGAAGATCACCTAAACAAGAAATTCCAGACCGGCCTTTGACCCACGGAGTCGGGAAAGGTCTACCCATTAGTACCTCGAACGGTGACAATTTTGTTTTGGAAGATGGGGTCATTCTTATTTCTGCCAAGACTGCAGGCAATAAATCAACCCACTTTCTTCCTGTATCGAGTACAGCTTTTGTTAGTCGTGTTTTCAGTGTTCGATTACATCTCTCCATGACTGCTGCACTTTGCGGATGATAAGGAATATTAAAATGCCAATCAATAGACAATGCTTTTGCTAAGAGCTGTGTTACCTTTGACGTAAAACTCGTCCCGTTGTCCGCTTCCAATACGGCCGGTGCGCCCCACCTGTGCACAATTTCCTTCGTTAAGATTTTTACCACTGTTTTAGCATCTTCCTTTGCGCATGGAAATGCTTCAGGCCACTTTGAGAATCGATCAACAATTACCAAAAGATATTTTAAGTTACCTATTGGCGGCATGTGCGTAAAATCGATTTGTAAATGTTGAAAGGGAGCTTCCGGATGTGTCAATTCATCGTGCTTAGCTGATTTGTGCGGATTTACCTGAGCACATGTTAAGCATGCATCCAAAACAAGCTTTGCTGTTCTGTGAACATCGGCTATACAATACAAGTGATTAATTGCTTGAACTACTTTTGCACAACTGGTGTGAGATAACCCATGGTAATGTCTAATTAGGATAATTAACCCTAATTTCGGTAGTGCTATTCTACCCTGTCCATCTCGAATAATCCCTCCCTTGTCAGGAGTGCAAAGATTTTTCCTCCAGTGCTCTAAGTCTCCCTGTGTTGTTTGACTTTGTAGGAATTTGATATCAATGTCAGGCACATTCGTTATGTGCACTGTCATTGCTACATGTGTTTCATCCTTTGGATGAAATGGTGATTTAATCTGAGCTTGGGCTGCTGCCTTTGCGGCGTCATCAGCCCTCCTATTACCTATAGTCTGTTCATCCTCCCCCGAAGCGTGACCCTTGACCTTTACTATGGCCACTTCGAGCGGAAGGTGAACTGCTTCAGTTAACTGTCCTATCAGATTTGCATGTGCTATTGGCTTTCCATCAGCAGTTTTAAAACTTCTCGCTTCCCACATTCTGGCATAATGGTGAAAAACCCTCCACGCATACTTGGAGTCTGTATAAATTGTTACTCTCTTTCCTGTCATCAGCTCACAGGCCCGTATTAATGCTATCAACTCTGCAGCTTGAGCCGAATTGTAATCTAGAGCAAAAGCTTCTTTTACCTCTCCTGACTCGGAAACCACAGCATAGCCACAGAGGTAGACACCGTCAGATGGCTTTGAACAAGACCCATCAACATAAATATGTTCTCCCTCTAGGGGCGTATCCAACAGATCGAACCTAGAAGAGTAAGAGGAGGTCAGTTCAACGATGCAATCATGTTCAACATTAAAATCTGCCATGTCTACCATACCCAAAATACCAGCAAAGCAGCATTAATGTTTGCTGTTGTTTGAATGCTAAGATTTTTCGTTGCCAAAAGAGTAGCCTCGTAACCTGAGCGTCGTTGCGCTGTCATGTGTTGTGTTTGCATGTTGTGCAAGATTACCCCAACCTGATGGGATGCATAATAATATTAAAGGGTGTGACAGCACAGTTTTCTCAGCCATCTGTACAATCAGAGCAGCTGCAGCCACCGCACGAAGACATGCTGGCATACCTGTGACTATGTTATCTAACTTTTTAGACAGATATGCAACTGGCCTATATGTTGAGCCATGAATTTGCAATAGGACACCCAGGCCTGCACCCTCTGTCTCCCTAACATGCAAGTGAAAAGGCTTGGTGTAGTCCGGCAGGCCCAATGCTGGTGCTGTCGTGATGGCTGCTTTCAAAGCATTGAAATGTTCATCAGCTTCCGCAGTCCACTCCAATGCTGTGTTTGGCGGAGCTTTGTGATCTATCAGACCCCTCAGGTGCCTATCGTGAATCGCACAGTCAGGTATCCACTGTCTACAATACTTAATTAGTCCCAGAAAGCTTTGTAGCTGCTGCACTGTTCGTGGGGACTTAACCTTTCCAATCAGCTGGACCCTGTCTGTGGATATTGCTCTGAGACCCTGCATCAGCACATATCCCAAATAGGTTACCTTAGTTTTGACCCATTGCAGTTTCTCTTTCGAAACTTTGAAACCTGTTTCGGAAAGTACATTGCAAATAATTATAGATGCTTTTTCACAGTCCTCCTCCGTCTCCCCCGTCACGAGGATGTTATCTGCAAACTGAAGCACACACACTGTTGAAGGCAAATCACTCATTTTGGCCAAAGTTCTGTGCACTGCTGCAGAAAAGACAGCGGGTGAGTCTACATAGCCCTGAGCAAGGCGTTTCCATGAATATTGCTGCCCCTTAAATGTAAATGCTAACAAAGGCTGAGTATCTGGGTCTACAGGTACAGAGAAAAAGGCTGCACACAAATCAATTACTGTGAAATACTTGTGCGAATGTGGCACTGAATTCATAACAGTCAAAACATCAGGCACAATTGGTGCGAGTGGTATGATTAACTGGTTAACTGCTCTTAAATCTTGAGTTAATCTCCAAGTTTTCCCATCATCTTTCATAACAGGATTAATTGGTGTGTTATATGGTGAGTGTGTTTGTTCGAGGACACCCTGCTTGACAAAATTTTCAATCAAATGTTGAATGCCTTGTTCCTTATCTTTAGACAAAGGGTATTGTTTAATGTAGACAGGTTTGTTTGTTTTAAGTTTAGCCCGATAAGGTTCCATATCAATGAAACCAGTTTCATCCCTGAACTGAGACCATAACAAAGGGTTAATCATGGTGTCCACCCTTGTAGGCATGCTGCCACCGGAGACAGATACCCTTGAGCCGCTTATCAGTCCACTTGTAGGCAGAGGATCGACGGATGCCTGTAAACTAGACAGAAAGGAAAAAACAACCTTGTTTTCAGTAAACTTAATGTCCATGCCTAATTTATGCATCATATCGCGACCTAAAAGATTTAGTGGGGCACCTGGGATAATTGTGAATTTGTGAAAAAATGGTTTAATACCAGTGGCTACAACCTGTAAAGGAGGTGTTACAGTACAAGCAATGTCAGTTCCGGAAATTCCCACAGAGTTAATAATTTGATTAGTTATGGGACCCTCATAACTGTTAGAAGTCATAGACGAAGCATCTGCGCCTGTATCAAGCAGAAAGGTTTGAGACTGCCCATTTATCATAAGGAAAAAATAAGGCAAATCTTCTCCATTATTCGAAAATGTCTGGGTCATCATACATAAATCAGAACTGACATCAATCTGATCACTCTGTGGGCACCCCTATTCTTGATTGGGGTGCCACTGGGTTGGGTATGTTGGGTATGGAGCACCCGTAGTCTTATGTTTGCTCTGTGGTGTGTGCTGTTGTGTGTGCGTCTCACCAGAAGTCGGCTTGCGCAGCTGTCTGCAATCTCGTTTGTAATGGCCCCTCCTTCCGCAATGAAAGCAGATTATTTCTGACTTCTTCTAGGATGCGGCAATTGCGGATTTACAGACGTTTGTTCAATGTTCCTTTTTCCAGGATAGCCTATAAACATTCTCTAAAGTCATATCATGCAAGTTTGAAGTCGTTATTCTGATCAATTGCGCTTGCTTATGATTCATGTTATTTAACGGAGTGCTAAAAAAACATAGGCTTTATGTCACTATTTAATGGCAATTTAGAATCTTCAATCCATGCTTTCTTAAAACGCACAAAATCTCTTGCTGCCTGTTTCAAAAGATAAGACCTGTTGACTCCCTAGACATTTATCAAGAAACACTCTTATCTGTCCAGAAAAATATTTCAACATTTTTAAAAGTTTCCAAAACAACGCATGTGGGTTTGCAAAATGGACACATATTTTCCCGTTTCCAGCGCGTACCCAAACCATTGAATTTTGAGGGTTTGTAGTTACATTATGTTTATCAATTAACTTTTCCGGTTTTATCTCTTTTGGTTTTATCGACAGTGATGGTGCAGAGGGAGAAGTCTGTGTCTGGCAAGGGTTTGTGTATCCCGGCGGCTTTTCTAATGGCCCCCGGTTTTGATTTGCATACGCCATAATTTTTGTTTTTTCCGGACCCTGGTCCCAAACCTTTTTCATGTCTTTCCATACTGCATAGGCTTTATTCATGTATGGATAATCCCATGTTGGGTCTCCCCAACCTCCTTGTGACATGCCCCTTGCCAGTAACATACACTCATCAGAAAATGAACCTTCCCTCGTATAGGGCATATCAATTTCGGTTTTATTCCCTCCGACCATCCTGCGATATTGCTAACATATGGATCTGTATAAAATCCCTGATTATTTCTGTACATAAATGTGACTGGGGTTTCGCCCGGCAGTGGCCTTGAAATAGAATTCCCCATCTTACACTTTCAAACCCGGCGGTGATAAAACAGTACAGTACAGACAAAACAAAGAAAAACCCTTGTGTTCAATCGACCAACCGTTTCACCAGTATATTGCGATCAGAGGTGGATATTAAATTCACCGTCTTTTTCTGATAACAATATCTCAATATATCATGCAGTAACAGTGCAGTATATTTTCAATTTTAACTGTAATAATGTTATCTTTTAGAATAACCATTAAACAGATTTTATTTCTTTTTATTTTTCGTGAGTAACAAAGCCTTCTCAAAGCTAACACTTCGATCCCAAATGACAGTGTGATCAAGACTGCCTTAACCATTCATATTCAGTGCGTTAATAATTATTTTACTAATTACTGTTGCCAGCCTCATTGGTACAACAATGGGAAGCGAATCCCACTAACTTGAATTGAAACCTATTCATATCCGTTAATAATTATTTTACTAATCACTGTTGCCAGCCTCATTGGTACAACAATGGGAAGCGAATCCCACTAACTTGAATTGAAACCTATTCATATCCGTTAATAATTATTTTACTAATCACTGTTGGCAGCCTCATTGGTATAACAATGGGAGAATCAACTCCCAGTAACATGAATTTAAAACACACAAGAATCCTACAGGGTAAGCGTTAGATTTCTGTAAGTCATAAAGAACTGTATAGAAAAACACTTACCCCTTTTAATGTAGGTCTGTGAACCGATCGTCAGTGCGCCTCAGGCCTTTGTTCTCCTTGGTTCTAAGAGGACCTCCCCTCTTTCGCAGACGAGCCCCCAACTGTAAGAATGTAAACTTCTCACGTCCCCTTGTCTAAATAAAATTCTACGGTTGAAGAGTCTAGTCGACGGAACACACAGAGCTTCTGGATCCAGGAGACAAAGTTTGACACAGACACAAGTGCTTGTTCAATCAGAGTCCAAAGTTTATTGTATTAAGGACTACTACTTATAAGCTTGCATCAGGAGGCGTCATATAAAACCACCAAAGCAGTGGAAAATCACCAGACTTTATGTTTAGTCTTATTCCTCCTGAACAATCAGATATGATTACATATTTAATATTACAATAACAAAACAATTGTCCCTTGACATTATTAGTAACCTTGAGATGGAGAACAACAGATTCTTATATCAACATAAGACAGCATAAGACATGATACAACTTTCAGCGAGGTTAAACAACAGATTCTTATATCAACATAAGACAGCATAAGACATGATACAACTTTCAGCGAGGTTAAACAACAGGAGCAAATATTATGAATAGAAGATAATAATAGAGAATAGAGAATAATAAGATAAAGCTATGAATACATATGATGAATATTGGAATAAACACAGATGCAGTATTTGTGGGGAACAGGACGAAATCCAGATTCTCACAACCGGTTACAACACAAAATAAAATATATTTTTGTTAGTAAGTTTTATTAAAAAACATATATTAATATTACTTGACATATTATTTGTTTAAGTGTAAATAATTTATTATAATTTAAATAACCTCTAGTCCTCAACTTACAATGCAGCACAACTCCTTATCAAGGCCCTGGTTATCTCAAGGTTGGACTACTGCAATGCTCTCCTTGCTGGTCTTCCTGCAACAGCTATCAAACCACTCCAGCTGATTCAGAACAAAAATAAATTCCTTTAAGAACCCTGCTTTCAGCAAATGAGTGGTGTCTTGTATTACCTTCTCAAAAGGGCAGTAAATCGCTTTCCCGCTCATACTCCTTCACAACTCCTTCCTGGTGGAACATTCCTCCTAACTCAGTCCAGTCAACAACATCTCTCACAACATTCAAAAAACTTCTTAAAACCCATCTTTTCTGTGAATACGTGACAGACAAATGATTAAAAATCAATAACCCTCTCTCTTTCTCTCAACAAATATGCTCTGGCTTTTGTTGAAACTAGTAACTTTATATCAGTACCTATTGTATTATTGCTCCTGAATGACATGTTGTTTATTGCTCACTGAACTATTTGTAAGTCGCTTTGGATAAAAGTGTCTGCTAAATGACTAATAGTACATATAAACCCCCTGCAATTCCCAAACCCAGCTTGTAAACCCCTGTCATATGATTGACTGTTGTATTAACAGACTCTGCATGCGTTTGTTTGTAATGAATACTTATTTGGTGCTTGTTTTTTAATATCCAAGCCATGATTAAATAAGGGCGTTTTTATATTTTCTATTAAATCATTGAGTGCCTCGGTCTGATATGTTTTTAAACTTTTCTTAGCTCTTTAGGATCACGCCTGAGAGTTCTTCACTGCCTTCAAAAGCTTTGGCAAATCTCAAATGAAACCATGAAGGTATGCCTAAAACATACAACTTTTCTTAACACTTGTATAGATATAATTTCCATGAATGATCTGTTTTTGTCACAGGTTTTTAATGATCCTATCCATGGCCATATTGAGATTCATCCTCTCCTTGTCCAAATCATAGACACGGCACAATTTCAGAGACTTCGTCACATCAAACAGCTTGGAGGAACTTACCTGGTGTTCCCTGGGGCTTCCCACAACCGCTTTGAGCATTCGATTGGGTAAGTGTAAAAGTGCACCAAGCAAAAAAGTGAATCCTTGCAATTTTCAGCAATTGGGGTGGCCGCGGGACTTTAAAAAGTTTTAAATTGTTTTTCTAATACAGTATAAGGCCTTAAATCGTTTTGAGTCTTACATTGAGATTCGACGGGTCTTAGAGTCCGGGTAAAGAGAATTCTGAGAATTGTTTCTAAACACATTATGGATGTTAGAAATGTATTGCACAAATACACAGGGGTTTCGCTGCATAGAGAATTTGGAGGCGGCCCTCTCTGCCTAATTTTGCACCACCTCAGCCCCTCTCGACAAAAACAGTGTCGCAGAAAACGCTGTCTTCATGCCATGGACAAGCGTTGCACTCAATAGGCATTTGTAACTGTATTTTTGACATTATGCCACTATGGTGGCGCTGTATCGCAATTAGGTACAGTGCCGCACTGTTTCAAGAAAAAGAACTGCGGTTCCCTTTCTGTCGGCCTCTCGATGTTGTGTCGAACCGACAGATGGGGTTCGCTCTTGAGAACCTATCACTTCGACTGGTTTTGAAACAGGCCAATGAAATTGGCGAATGAAGTTTGCATGCAGGACTCCTCCCCCAGGATATCCGGGTATAAAAGGGAGACGGCATGCCGCATTCATTCAACTTTTGTTCTTCGGAGCCTTCGCTTATGATTGAACAGCAGATCTACAGATCTTCTGAAAAAATACTGCTGGATTCTACAACGTGATGCAGCGGACTGTCCCTTCCTGCAGCGACTTCCCCTGGGCGTCTCGGCAGTTCCAGAAGTGTTAACGGTTTTTTCTCTAAAAGATCAATTTTCTCCAGCGTGGCATGTCCCGCTGTTCTCATGGGTGCAATACACTCATTGAAGAGTGGGGACAGACACGATGGCCCGTGAGGACCGAAGGTAGAGGCTTCCTACCTTTTCTAAAAAAGCTCTTTTACCCTCTGCCCACCTATCCACTGGAAGATTACAAATTTAACGAAAGCGCTCGCGTCTGACACACCCAGGTCTGTCACCGTCGCTTCGCTGAGATTGTAATACGGCACAGCGTTGTGGCGAGTTTTAATAGGAACCCCATCTGTCGGTTCGACACAACGTCTCATTCACTCCATCAGGGAACTGAGGTTTCATCCGTAACAAAGACGTTTTCCAAAGATTTTTCCTCAGTTCTGTTGTGAATGGTTAGGTTAGTATTGTTTGTTGTGCACCCTAAAATGTTTTTAAAGGCTTTCAAACTATACATTTCATCACATGTTATGTTTTTAATTTAGCAGATATGGCTCGTAAAATCACAGATTAGTTTGCGAGCAGGCAGTCCACGAGGGCATGTTAACAGTGCAGACAGCAAAAGGCTAACGCTATTCCAGTCTGTAAAGTTGCCAATATTCTTTAAACAAGTCGTAAATATGGTGTAATTTTCTTTAACATAATATAGTTGGATATTTTTTCTTTCAGCTTCTCATAACGAATAACCCTTAATACAGAATAAACCGCTGCCTGTTGCTTATCTACTGTCGCTGAATGTATGGAAAACTTACCATGTACGTTCATTAAAGACTCTGTGGTAACTGACGGGTGTGTGGTGATTTCGGCTATATGATAACACATTAAGAAGTAAAGAGACTTAATGGCCTCCACTCGCAAAATTGACCTTGTCTCACATCATGTAATCGTCTTTTTCCACGTTCGCTGTTCGCGTTTGTTATAAGTTATGGTTTGAGTAAAACTGTGTGCCCTGCTTACAGTAGTAATGCGCAGATTGCATGCAGCGAGATGTACAAGGACAGTTATAAATATTGTTGCTTATTAAATATAATCTGTTGTGATCAATGTTACTGACGAGATGCAGGAAATTTGTTAGGTCTGAAACAAGTAATGCAGAACCAGAAGATGTGGCCTTGGACTACAAGGATTGCATGAGGAGATTTTATAAAATGAAAAATGGAAGACTTAAATGTTCTGCTGTTGGTTGTGAACTGTGTAGATAAGAAAATAGCCAAACTACAATGGTCTCCAATCTACATATTGTTGGTTGTAAAAGTTAAATGTTATAAATAAAAGACTTATAAATTTAAAGCTTATGTTTCTGTTCAGCTACATTATAAAATAAGGATAATTTTCAACTAAAACTTAAGACAATTGAAAACGAACAAACTAGGCCTTTAAAAAAAGAAGTTGCCAGCCTACGCCAGTGTTTTCTTAACATTTTCACCCAACTTTAATGCAACGCAGTAGACAAATACATAACAGAAGCAAAAAATGGCTTCTACATACATATTTGCAAACCAGTCAATAAGCAGGCTAAATGACCATGGAATCAAAACTGGAAATCAATATGAATCGCTAAGCGGAATCACAAAAATTCTATTGAAGATCCAATAGGGGTGTCAGTATGCTGAAGCACAATGTCAGATTACAAGAGAAAGTATTAAAATGTAGACAATCGCACAAATAACGTGTGTTGGAAAAAACTTTATTAAGTGAATATATAAATGTTATCAAAAATTCTACATGCAGACGCTTTTATCCAATGCGACTTATTTTGCATTAACCTATACATTTATACTTAGGTTTGTGCAATCCCCTGGGATTGAACCCACAACCTTGCGTTGTTATCAATGCTCTTACCAATGAGCTACAGAAAAGCTACTAATTAAATGATTAGGATACTTGCACGCATATTTTATTAACACGTTTTTGATAACAGGATGTGAATTACCTTTTTTGGTCAAATAATAATTGTAATTGTTTTTCATCCTAATTGGTTTTAGTTCAATTTGAATGAAACATTTAAACATAACTGCACTTCTTCATGTTTGTTTTTGTACAGAGTGGGCTATTTGGCAGGATGTCTAGTCCAGGCACTCAATGCAAGACAGCCAGAGCTACTCATTTCAAAGCAAGACATTCTTTGTGTCCAGATTGCTGGCCTGTGCCATGACTTGGGTGAGAGAAAAATACTTTGAATAAATTTCCCTTCTGTACAACAAAACATCTGTGATTCATGCATATTTCAGCTCTTTTGTTATTCTTACAGCCTTTCTACAGCATTTTTTAGTTATGCCGAGAAGTTTAGTTAATGAAAATGAATTCACCTTAAAATATTTTTTAAATAAACACCTGATCTGTTTCCAAACATTAATAGCCTTATCACTCTGCAGGAAATTTTTGCTCCAGCAGTGTCTGATAGCCCTGCCTCCCTTCCACTACATAAATGAAACTGTGACCGTTGAGTGTGTGAAGTTTTCACAGTTCCACACTTCATATTTTCGGTTAAAAAAGTGGATCATCCAGGTCCTTAAAGTGCATTTCTTTATTGAGAATCTTCAATGTGAAAGAATTTTCACACTGTTTATACTACAAAATGATTTAGAATAGTGTATAAGTGCGCGATTTGGGACCTACCTTACGTCTGTAAATCGTTCTTTTTCTGTGGACCATATTTGCAATTTCTGTTGCACTCTGGCTTTCGGATGTGGCGGCATTTAACTGTAATTTATTAAAAGCATAAGAATTACATGATATACTGTCCCAGCCCTAGTTTTGTTTCCATGCTATACAAATAAATGGGTATTGCTGTTGATCGGTTAATCGTAATTAATTTTAGAAAATGTTGCGATTAAGAAGTTAAACTTTTTTTACTCAATTGATAGAAGTAGGAAAATTTATAACACTGCAAGTGTTTTTTTGAAAGCAATAGTCTTACGTATTTAAGACAATAGTGGAGTCTACACCACAGTCATAAATGATAACAATACAATGGAACAGTATTGTTGAGATTGAGTTTAAAATGACTAGGGCAATGCGAATGGTCCTTTAGCCTGTCTGAGGGTCAACTTCTTTATTTTTAATGAAAAAAGTGAGTCATTTTAGTAAATTTTTGTTTGGTCCTATTTTAATGAAGCTTTTCAAATCACCAAATTTTACCATCACCATGAGAAAACCAGTGACTGAATCTCATGATTTAAATGAATGAATCTGCTTTTCCCATATAAAGTATGAGTTTGTGTTGAGGGATTTTGTGAATTCTAATCCCAATGCAAATATTTATCTGTTGTGCAGGTCATGGCCCATTCTCTCATATGTACGATGGCATGTTCATCCCTAAAATTCGGCCTGGAGAGAAATGGAAGGTAAGTGTTGAAATCTTCACAAATTGACATCTCGCACAGACAGATGCCAACTCTGTCATGCACTGGTGTAATCAACATGAGCTCGCAACTTGCTTGACGCCATCCAAAGCTACATATAAGAGCTAAACTTGTAGAAGCAGCAGAGCACAAGACTCTGGATGGGATCATGAAAAACTTTCCAGACCAAATTTTTATTTATATTCTATATATAAATTTGCTTAAAGGGCTCGATATTAACACTTGTCCGCTTGTCCGGGACAAGTGAATGTTTGGATAGGCAAGTGAGAGAGAATTTTACTTACCCGACCGAACAAGTTATTTGGAAAAAAACAACAACAGTGCCACATAGATGTAGAATAATAAGAATAGGTGCATTAGACAGAGCTGCGTGGTTGTGCTTGGATTTTGTGTGACAATAGTCAATAGCGCACCGCACCATGTACGTTTACAGGATGCAGAGCGGAATCCTGTTATTTAAATGTCATCTGGCTGTTCTGTGTGAATTATGTGCACAGCTTAACATACATCACAGGTGGTCAAGGATTTAGCTGTGTCTGCACTGAATGAGGATATGAACACATGAACTTCATCTCCAGAGTCGCTCTTAGAAAACTCAGGCGTCTTCCCGAAGACTCATCAAAATAAAAGTCCTGTTAAACTGAACATTGCCAGTGTAGTGTACTATATCATTTTACTACAATTTTCAACCGCAAATACAAATCACTGTATACTATAGTTACACTATAGTATCTAAGAATATAGTTAATACCATAGTATACTACAGTAATATATGTGAACAAACCGGGTGTGTCCTCAGAACCGGGTGATACCAACCAATTTTCAAAGCTAACTGACTGTGTTAATGACATCAAAATGATGGTCAACAATTTTTTATGCTAAATTGTAACACAGTAATGACTTATTACACCACATGCCGGTAAATGTAAAAAAAATAGTCCAAACTTTCCTTAGATGGTTGTTTGGTTGTGTCTTCCTCCACGTTTAACAACATGGGCGTGTTGCTAGCAGTTTATTGAGTAACGTATTACAAAAGTAATGATATTGTCACAGTTTTAGTCTGTTTTGGTTTTGTATTGTGTTATATTATCGTACAGCTGAATCTGTCTTTTATAAATGTGATCAAACTAAATACTCTACAGATATTTGAAAGGTGTGATACTATTCTGTAAGTACTCAAGATTAATATGAGATTTGAAGAAACTGGCATATTAAAACGGCCGTATCTCAGACAGAGGAGAACTGGCCCTCCCTGTTTTTTATCCACATTTATAGTAACTTACCAGTTAAGTTTTATCAATGTACATTGTGTAGAGAATAATTTGGAATAATTCCATATATTTTAATTGGGTCTGTCAACGTTAACGTGTTAACTCATGCAATTAATTTCTTTTAAATTATTTAACGGCATTAACGCAACATCCGTTTTTTCTTTCAACATTGTCTACAGTTGCATTGTATAACCATGCGCTTATTCATATAAAGGCTTAAAACAATGGTTTTATTGACATGTAGAGTATAGATTGATAGCTTCTGGCTGTGGAACACGACTCAACGCATCTGGTGAACACGTTGGCTAAGGCTGTGTCAAAATCTGTCAGACAGCACACCAGTATTAAGTTCTCTTTCATGCTTGAATGAACAAAAACACAAGACTATGCCAGAAAGAAAATTTTGTCAATTATTGGATATGCTTCTAAGCTTACTGTTCTTGGTTTCAGCGTGTTGGTTTTGTATCATTCTGGTTTTGTATTCAACGGCTCACTGGACACTTTCTGTGAGTGTATTGACCCCTAGACGACTAGTGCACTTTTTTTGCGCATGTGCTATTGTACGCGGCATTTCAGCGCAGTCTCAAAAAATGGGCTGCAGGCGGACAGGGTGTGCGGACGACCTCAACTCAACTTTATTTATATAGCGCTTTTTACAATTTTCATTGTTACAAAGCAGCTGTACATGGGACACATTGTATACAAGAAAAACAACTAAAGGCCTAAACCTTTAAAAACAAGAAAATGGTGAAAACAACAAAAGACAGACATACAAATGTTCCACACAATATGCATACATACTTGCACACATCGACATAGACGCACGCACGCAAACACACTCGCACACACGCAAAGTGAAAGCACACATTTGAGAGAAAGAAGAGAGAAACACAGGTCAAATATTAAATGGACTATAAATTCTTATATGCAATATTAATTATGTCTAACTTCTAAATTCTTAATCAGCCCCCCCGGCCAGGCAAATAGTGCCAAACAATATGCAAACGGTTGCGAGGAACCCAAAACTCCAATCGAGAAAAAAAACTCAGGAGAACCCAGGCCCAACCAGGGGATTCGAGTTCCCCTCTGACAAAAGCTGCTGCCTCTGCACAAGTTCAACAGTGCTTGCACAACAAGGCTAAATAAAAAATAAATAAACTTACGAATAAGGTAAATTATAGATTTAAGATTATCATTAACAATCTAATAGCATTTGAAGTGTTGTAGAAAACACTTGTGTCAAGTTGCCGCGTCCTTTATCTAGCTCTATCATCTCAGCTCTTGTCAGGTCACCGCTTCCCATTCTCAGCTCTGCCATCAGGTCTGGGCATGAACTGCATCCTGCAGTAACCTTGGAACAAAGAGACAAGACAGGCTGAGAGTAGAATACGGTTCTGCACTCTTTGATGCAACAAGTACATCATTAATTGTTGGATGTGTTCCTTGTTCCGGTTGATCTAAATAATGCAGCCTAGATCCTCTGAGGATTAATATTATGGAAGTGTAGTGTATGCAAGATCTTAAAGTTAATGCGATGCTTTATAGGTTACCAGTGCAAGGTTGACAGAACCGGGGTAATATGCTCATACTTTTTTGTACGTGTAAGAACTCGAGCTGCCGCGTTTTGAACCAGTTGCAGTTTTTGTAATAGGCCTGCAGGGCAACCATCTAAAAGTGCATTACAGTAATCTAGTCTTGATATCATAAATGCATGAATTAATTTCTCTGCATCTGACAGTGACTGCATATGACGTAGTTTAGATATATTAACATGAAAAAAATGCAATTTTACAGGTGTTGGCGACATGGCTCTCAAATGACAGATTACTATCGAATACAACACCAAGATTCTTGACTCTTGACGATGCGGATTTTATGGAGCATGCGTCAATAGTTAAGCAGTATTCTTTGTTGTTACGTATGCCGGTTTTCGGTCCAGTAAGTAACACTTCTGTTCTGTGTTCGAAGAAATATAAAGTTGAGTATCATTAACAGTGAAAGCTAATTCCGTGTTGCTTTATTATATCTCCTAGAGGTGGCATGTATAATGCGAAGAGCAGAGGCCCTAAGACGGATCCCTGTGGTACGCCGTACTGGACTTGCGATTTGCGGACACCTCATTGTTTATTGCTACAAATTGAAAACGGTCAGATAAATAAGACTTAAACCATTTCATTGCCATTCCGTTAATGCCGACGTACTTTTCGAGTCTATGCAGGAGTATGCTGTGGTCAATGGTGTCAAATGCAGCACCAATAACGAAATACAGTCGAGGTCAGAAGCTAAAAGCAGATCATTTGTAACTCTAATCAATGCAGTCTCTGTACTGTGACATGCTCGAAATCCAGACTGGAATTCTTCATTAATGGCATTCCTTTGGAGGAAGGAGCATAACTGAGTTGAAACTACTTTTTCCAGAATTTTAGATATAAAAGGTAAATTCGATATAGGCCTGTAATTCCGTTGTTCTCTAGGGTCGAGTTTGGGTTTTGACCACAGACCCTTCTGATGACGAAAATTGCGTCATGTGGACGCGAACGGATGGACCATACTTCTAGCTTTAGAGTGTCAGCTCTTAAAGGCGCTGAGCTCTTAAAAGTGCTCCTGTCCCTAATGTTAATAAAAGAAAATAGAAATCAATGTCATTTTGTATCTTTAACTCTTTCCCCGCCAAAGACGAGTTATTACGGCAATCAGTGTTTGTACTGTTGTACATCAGGTGGCACTATTACACACCTTTGGGAAAAAGTACAGAATCCCAGAACCTAGAACGTATAGGTTTTAGCGGTATTTAATGATTATTCGGAGTGTAATCTGGGCGGAATCTTTGACAAGAAGTTAATTATCTCAGCTGTTTAATCAAAGGGATGCATATTTGAAGAAACCTTCCATAATCTATGGAGTGATAAAAAAACGAACAAATGAAGATCGAAGAATACGGTTTCTTTTGTTTAAAGGCGGAGACTCAGTTCTTTCATTTGACATATTGTTTGTCCCTATATTCTTTACGGAAAATGTACTGTGAGCCATTAAAGTTGGGTGAAAATGTTAAAAATCGCTGGTTTAGGCTGTCAACTTAAAAAAAAAAAGGCTGGCGGGGAATGAGTTAATGAGGATTCTTCTTTTTCATGTATTAAGACTGTAAATTCTTTGACAACTTTATTTCCTGTTTATTTCCTACCAGTCTAACCGGTAGGTTGGGCACACTTATTATAATGGGTTTGATTAGTGGGAGAATTTTTATTTTTTTTATGAAGACATCGGTTGCAAAGCCAACAATATAAGATTGTTGGCTTTCATTCCTTCCAACACAGGAAGAAATATCGGAGGCAGGGTACCAGGTTTCAAGAATTCAATCTTTATTTGCTCGAGCAAGCAAAGTGAGATATTCAGAGTTCATCTGAAGTGATCTAACAAATACACATTTGACTGAATATTTATACAGTGATATTATACATGGTTCACCATTTAGATATCACATGATATCATTATTTGCATTAGTCCCTTCTCATCTGCTAAAATTATATTTTAGTTCTGCCTATCCTCTTCACATTTTGCCACGACTATATCTCATTGGTCGATCATTTAAATTTAATTGTGGCAACATTTCCCCAAAACCATAAATGCAGATAAGCTCACACTGCTAAATCATCAATGCCATGCATTCACAATATAACATCAAGTGTTGTCAAAAATATTGATATTTCGATAAATATCGATACTGAAAAATCTGAAACCGTTACAATACGCATGTCCAACGTATCGATACCATCTTCACATTTCTGCACTCTCTCTTTTTTCCCCACAGTGAGTTGACACGCACTGCACGTGAATGCGGTGACAACAGAGAGCCCCGCCTCCTCTCACAGACTCGACTCGTTTGCGGCAGTTAAAAAGTGTTGATGTTGGAAAAGATGGGAAGTGCAGAGTCTCAGTTACACATCGGGCGCTTAGTGCACGCTCCTTTATGTTTACCTTAGCTCTCCATGTACAGTCAGGTCCAAAAATATTGGTACATCGACACAGTTCTAACATTTTTGTCTCTATACACCACCACAATGGATTTCAAATTAAACGAACAAGATGTGCTTTAAGTGCAGACTGTAAGCTTTAATTTGAGGTATATACATCCAAATCAGGTGAACGGTGTAGGAATTACAACAGTTTGCATATGTGCCTCCCACTTGTTAAGGGACCAAAAGTAATGGGACAATTGGCTTCTCAGCGGTTCCATGGCCAGGTGTGTTTTGTTCCCTCACTATCCCAATTACAATGAGCAGATAAAAGGTCCAGAGTTCATTTCAAGTGTGCTATTTGCATTTGGAATCTGTTGCTGTCAACTGTCAAGATGAGATCCAAAGAGCTGTCACTCTCAGTGAAGCAAGCCATCATTAGGCTGAAAAAACAAACCCATCAGAGAGATAGCAAAAACATTAGGAGTGACCAAAACAACTGTTTGGGACATTCTTAAAAAGAAGGAACACACCGGTGAGCTCAGCACCACCAAAAGACCCGGAAGACCACAGAAAACAACTGGGGTGGATGACCGAAGAATTCTTTCCCTGGTGAAGAAAACACCCTTCACAACAGTTGGCCAGATCAAGAACACTTTCCAGGAGGTAGGTGTATGTGTGTCAAAGTCAACAATCAAGAGAAGACTTAACAAGAGTGAATACATAGGGTTCACCACAAGAAGTAAACCATTGATGAGCCTCAAAAACAGGAAGGCCAGATTAGAGTTTGCTGAAAGACATCTAAAAATGCCTTCACAGTTCTGGAACAACATCCTATGGACAGATGAGACCAAGATCAACTTTTACCAGAGTGATGGGAAGAGAAGAGTATGGAGAAGGAAATGAACTGCTCATGAATCTAAGCATACCACCTCATCAGTGAAGCATGGTGGTGGTAGTGTCATGGCGTGGGCGTGTATGGCTGCCAGTGGAACTGGTTCTCTTGTATTTATTGTTGATGTGACTGCTGACAAAAGCAGCATGATGAATTCTGAAGTGTTTCGGGCAATATTATCTGCTCATATTCAGCCAAATGCTTCAGAACTCATTGGACGGCGCTTCACAGTGCAGATGGACAATGACCCAAAGCATACTGCAAAAGCAACCAAAGAGTTTTTGAAGGGAAAGAAGTGGACTGTTATGCAATGGCCAAGTCAATCACCTGACCTGAATCCAATTGAGCATGCATTTCACTTGCTGAAGACAAAACTGAAGAAAAAAATCCCCCAAGAACAAGCAGGAACTGAGGACGGTTGCAGTAGAGCCCTGGCAGAGCATCACCAGGGATGAAACCCAGCGTCTGGTGATGTCTATGCGTTCCAGACTTCAGACTGTAATTGACTGCAAAGGATTTGCAACAAAGTATTAAAAAGTAAAAAGTTTGATTTATGATTATTATTCTGTCCCATTACTTTTGGTCCCTTAACAAGTGGGAGGCACATATGCCAACTGTTGTAGTTCCTACACCATTCACCTGATTTGGATGTAAATGCCCTCAAATAAAGCTTGCAGTCTTCAGTTAAAGCACATCTTGTTAGTTTCATTTTTAAATCCATTGTGGTGGTGTATAGAGCCAAAATGTTAGAATTGTGTCGATGTCCCAATATTTATGGACCTGACTGTATGTGCACTGATCAATAATTTCATCCACTCGTCTCATTCACTCCGGTTAAGTTGATGTTTGAAATGATGCTGGTGCGGAGATGCACGTTTGCACTCCCGTGTTTACCACAATGCTCAATGTGTGTGCGCTGATGAATGATTTCATCCACTGGTCTCATTCGCTCAAGTTAAACGTTGTTAAAATTATAAAGATGGCCAGTGTGAAGTTAAAATTTTGCGTTTCTGTCTATATGTATGGTGATCAATGATTATATGTGAATAAAAGCCAAATATATGTTTTTAATCATATAAATGTAGGCTATTAACATTAATGATCAATGAATGATCAATACATTTGTTCAAGTATTTATTAAACTCTTTACAAAAAACAACTTTGATCTTAAATAGTAAATGTCTTTGTAAAATTTACATTAGATTAACAATTATTAATGTAAATTTATACCTCATTATCTAGTCTAGTTCAATTAAACTTTAAATAAAAGTATAAAAATTACAGCCTTATTGTTATTGCAGCTTTTTCCCCGTGGTATCGAAAATCGATTTGAAGCTAGAAATTCCAGTATCGTGATAACAATAATAACATCCATTTGCACTTTAAGTCCACAAACATGATGAAGCTCAGGTCAATAGCCTTGTTCATAGATATTTCTAATTAACTTAATTTTATTATTTTATGGGTGTTGCTTAAACCAATAAGTCGGAAAAGAACATTAATGTATGTTGTTAAATTAAAACTAATTTAAACTGAGGAAGAAGGCACTGAGAAAGTGAAAGGTTTGCTCCGCTCCGCCTACATTGATTCCAATTTATCTCAAAGAACTACAAATTTCAGAACAATACAGATTCCTTCTATTCACTTCAAGTTCAATTTAAGAACAATGTGCATTGTTCCAAAGCAGCTTTACAGGAGCAAACAGAAAAAACAGAAAAAACAGAAAAGCACAAAGGTCAAACACAGCACAGTGCATGGTGTTTATAGAACAAGCAAGATCATTTTAATAAATAATATCTAATTAATAAATAAATGCAGTCTCCCGGTGAGCAAGCCAACGCTGCCCTGCTGTGGCGAGGAACCCGAACTCCAATGATTGATTAATGGAGAGATAAAAAACTCGTGAGAAACCAGGCTCAGCCGGGAGGGCAAGATCCCCTCTGACGTGTCATAGCTGCACTCAGTGACCCAGACCAAAATCCACCGAGCAAACATCCACGAGGAAGAGGGAAAGCCCATCATCCGCGACCCAGAAAGTCCCACCCGCCAAAACCGTGCAGCTCCAACCCGGTCCCACTCCACGATCGACACCAGAAAACAGAGGAACAACCAGGGAAAATAGTAATGGCATGTTGTAACTTTATTCCTCTGTTGTCCGACATCAACAAAAAAACAAGACCAAATCCGACCCACACGGCCCCAACAAATAAAATCCCCCCAACCACAACCAACGAGCCTCCCCACAAACACCCACCCAGCAACCTCCAATCAGGGCCACTGAATGCAGCTATAACTTCAAACTGCTGACATGTGATGTAAGTTTCGCCTTTAATACCAAGTATTGTATCTTCAGCATTGTGACAAGTAGTCTGTCTTTGCTCTTGGTTGGGGATGGAATGGTCTGACCTGGGATGGTCAGATGGTCGTAATTCTCTTGGGTGGTGCAGGAATTGCCTTAGATGGAGCTGGGATGGTCAGTCAGTCCGCAGCTGTAGTTGGCGTAATCTCTAGTTGAAAATGGGCATATGTCGTTCATCTGGACCTGGCGAAATTTCTCCCTTCCTCGGAGGCGGAGGCAGAAAGAGAATAATTAGCATAGCTGCTATTCATTAACTATGAATTAAGTTAAAGCTTGGCTGAAAAGATGTATTTTTAATCTAGATTAAAATTGGGAGAATGTGTCTGACCCTCGAATAGTATCGGGAAGGCTATTCCATAGTTTAGGTGCTACGTATGAGAAAGCTTGGATCCCTTTGGTGAATTTAGTTATTCTAGGTGTTATCAAACGTTTTGAGATCTTGGAGAGCGTGATGCGTTTTAATGTTATAGAAGCTCTGTTAAGTAGGTAGGTGCTAAACCATTTAAGGCTTTGTAAGTAATTAAAATAATTTTTAAATCAATACGATACTTAATGGGCAGCCAGTGAAGCGATGACAAAACTGGGGTTATGTGACCATATTTTCTTGACCTTGTTAGAACTCTGGCAGCTGCATTCTGAACTAACTGTAGTTTGTTTATTGATGATACAGGACAATCAATAAGTAGATTTTACAATAGTCAAATCTTGAGGTCACAAATGCAAGAATAAGCTTTTCTGCGTCAGAAACACATAAAATATTTGGTAATTTGTCAACATTTCTAAGGTGGAAGAAGTCTGTTTTTGTGATATTCGAGATGGTTTTTTTTAAATGACAGGTTGCCGTCTAATATAATGCCTAGATCTTTAACTGTAAATTAAATCTGGTTAAATACATATATGTGGTCTTAGCAGTCTTTATATGTTGCTTGTTAACTTTGCTAACGTTTTGCTCTAGCGAGACAAATCTTACCTTTTGATTCTGGTCCAAGTACTTATGTAATAGTGTTCCACAGGTGTCGCTGTTAGCTGTAAGGTGTGCATCACGAACTCTGTGTTACAATAAATCTGAGAAATATGAATATATTTCCCATTGTGTACATTGGGATTCTTATTAAAGAACCATCTGTCATTGTTTTCCAACAAAGTATGCAGACAACGCAGTGTTCCTCCAGTAAAACTGTGTCAACTCAACTTTATTTATATAGCGCTTTTTACAATTTTCATTGTTACAAAGCAGCTGTACATGAGACACATTGAATACAAGAAAAACAACTAAAGGCATATACATGTAAAAACAAGAAAAAGGTGAAAACAACAAAAGACAGACATACAAATGCTCCACACACACAATATGCATACATACTTTGACACATTGACATAGACGCATACACGCAAACACACTCGCACACACGCACAGTGAAAGCACACATTTGGGATAAAGCAGAGAGAACCACAGGTCAAATATTATACGGACTATAAATTCTTATATGCAATATTAATTATGTTTAACTTCTAAATTCTAACGCAGCCCCCCCGGCCCGGCAAATAGTGCAAAACAATATGCAAACGGTGGCGAAGAACCCAAAACTCCAATCGAGAAAAAAAAACCTCAGGAGAACCCAGGCCCAACCAGGGGATTCCAGTTCCCCTCTGGCAAAAGCTGCTGCCTCTGCACAAGCTCAACAGTGCTTTCACAACAAGGGTAAATAAAAAAATAAAAAAACTTACGAATAAGGTAAATTATATATTTAAGATTATCATTAACAATCTAATAGCATTTGAAGTGTTGTAGAAAAATTGTGTCAAGTTGCCGCGTCCTTTATCCAGCTCTATCATCTCAGCTCTTGTTAGGTCATCGCTTCCCATTCTCAGCTCTGCCATCAGGTCTGGGCATGAACTGCATCCTGCGGTAACCTTGGAACAAAGAGACAAGACTGGCTGAGAGTAGAGTACTGTTCTGCACTCTTTGATGCAACAAGTACATCATTTGTTGTTGGATGTGTTCCTGGTTCCGGTTGATCTAAATAATGCAGCCTAAATCCTTTGAGGATTAATATTATGGAAGTGTAGTGTATGCAAGATTAAAAAGATGCGTCTTTAGTCTAGATTTAAACTGAGAGAGTGTGTCTGCCTCCCGGACAGTGCAGGGAAGAAAAGTTTAGGCTCTAGATAAGAAAAAGATTTACCACCTGCACTTGATTTTGAAATTCTATGTATTACTAACTGACAGGACGCCTGAGAGCGTAATGCACGTGGAGGATTGTAATACAATAGAAGTTCATTCAAATACTGCGGCGCTAGACCATGTAGGGCTTTATAGGTAATAAGCATGATCTTAGTTAATGCGATGCTTTATAGGTAACCAGTGCAAGGTTGACAGAACATGGGTTATATACTCATACTTTTTTGTACGTGTAAGAACTCGAGCTGCCGCGTTTTGAACCAGTTGCAGTTTTTGTAATATGCCTGCAGGTCAACCACCTAAAAGTGCATTACAGTAATCTAGTCTTGATGTCATGAATGCATGAATTAATTTCTCTGCATCTGACAGTGACAGCATATGACGTAGTTTAGATATATTCTTAAAATGGAAAAATGAAATTTTACAGGTTTTGGCGACATGGCTCTCAAATGACAGATTTGTATCGAACGAATACAACGCCAAGATTCTTAGCTGACAACGAGGATTTTATAGAGCATCCATCAATATTTAAGCAGTATTCTTTGTTGTTACGTATGGCGGTTTTTGGTCCAGTAAGTATCACTTCTGTTTTGTCCGAGTTCAGTAGTAAAAAAAGTTACTCATCCAGTTTTTTAAATCAACTATGCATTCCTTTATTCGATGGAACTGCTGGGTTTCATGAGGCTTCGAGGAAATATAAAGTTGAGTATCATCAGCATAACAGTGAAAGCTAATTCCGTGTCGCTTTATTATATCTCCTAGAGGTGGCATATATAATGCTAAGAGCAGAGGCCCTAAGACTGATCTCTGTGGTACACCGTACTGGACTTGCGTTTTGCGGGACACATCATTGTTTATTGCTACAAATTGAAAACGGTCAGATAAATAAGACTTAAATCATTTCAATGCTATTCCATTAATGCCGACGTACTTTTCGAGTCTGTGTAGGAGTATGCTGTGGTCAATGGTGTCAAATGCAGCACTATGGTCTAGCAGCACCAATAACGAAATACAGCCACGGTCAGACGCTAAAAGCAGATCATTTGTAACTCTGATCAAAGCAGTCTCTGTACTGTGACATGCTCGAAATCCAGACTGGAATTCTTCATTAATGTCATTCCTTTGGAGGAAGGAGCATAACTGAGTTGAAACTACTTTTTCCAGAACTTTAGATATAAAAGGTAAATTCGATATAGGCCTGTAATTCCCTTGTTCTCTTGGGTCGAGTTTGGGTTTTTTGACAAGAGGCCTTATAACAGCCACCTTAAATGCTTTAGGCACATGTCCTAATGTCAGAGATGAGTTAGTAATACTAATAGGATCTATAATTTCCGGGAGCATTTCGTTCAGTAGTTTTGTAGGTATAGGGTCTAGCACTCATGTTGTTGATTTGGATGATGTAATGATTTTAGAGAGTTCATCGTGATCTACTGTAGAAAATAATTGCAATTTCTCCTTAGGGGTGCTGTAGTTAGTTTGATCAGCGGGTTTCTCTTCTGGTTGCATTGTTATAATTTTTTCTCTAATATCTTGGATTTTACTAGTGAAGTAGTTCATAAATTCATCACTGTTATGCTGATAATCAGAATCTGAAGTCGCTGACGACTTATTTATTGTTAATTTTGCCATGGTGTTAAATAAAAATCTAGGGTTGTGATGGTTTTCTTCTATTAGTGATGAAAAGTAGGCGGATCTTGACGTTTTTATGGCATTCCTGTATTTTCGAGTACTATCCTTCCATGATATAGGAAATACCTCTAAATTAGTATTCTTAATGTTCCGCTCCATTTTACGGGACGCTTTCTTTATAGCCTGAGTGCGTTCATTATACCACGGTGTTGGGCTGCCATTTTTAATCTTTTTAAACGCAGAGGAGCAACTGTGTCTTATGTTTCCGAGAAGGTAGAGTTAAAATTTTCAATAGTAATGTCAAGATCGTCATCGTTTTTACTCATGCTAGATATTTGAGACAATTCAGGCAGATTGTCGTTAAACGCATCTTTGGTAGTTAAAGTGATCGTTCTACCATATTTGTAACAAGGAGTTTGATTTGCAGCCGTAGGCCAGTGAAGCAAACATAATATCAGATAATGGTCCGAAATGTCTTCACTCTGCTGAACGATTTTAACATCGTCCACATTTATACCATAAGATAGTATTAAATCTAAAGTATGATTACGAAGGTGAGTGGGTCCTGACACAGGTTGACTAACGCCCATGGAGTTAAGAGTGTCTTTGAAAGCCATTCCCAAGGCATCTGTATCATTATCTTCATGGATGTTAAAGTCACCAACGAAAAGGACTCTATCTGCGGCCAGTACTAGTTCCGAGAAGAACCCACCAAATTCTTTAATAAAATCTGTGTGGTGCCCTGGAGGCCTATATACAATAGCTTAAAATGTTTTGTCCTTAGTATTAGCTGTTGATACATACGTGAAGTATCAAATGAATACTTCAAATGAATTGTATTTAAAATTAGACTTCTGAGAGGTGATAAAAGAATTAATGTGAAGTGCAGCGACACCTCCCCCTCTACCTTTTAGACGAGGCTCGTGTTTATAGTAATAATCTTGGGGAACGGATTCATTTAGAGTAATATAATCATCTGGCTTTAGCCATGTTTCTGTCAAACAGAGCATGTCTATTTTATGATCGGTTATCATATCATTAACAAAGAGTGCTTTATTTGAGAGAGATCTAACATTAAGCAATCCGAGTCGTAACCGTTGATTATCTTTATTTTGTTCATGTTTGATTTGTTTAACATTTATGAAATTACTTTTAAGAGGTATACGCATTATATTATGTTTGCTAATCGGGGGGACAGACACAGTCTCTATTTTGTGTGAAGGGATTATTACATGTTGTATATTTTGTGTATTCTGTAACGTGAGATGGCAAGCAGACAGTTGGTTAAGCCATTCTGTCTCCTTCCTGACCTGGGCCCCAGGTAGTCAGCCTTTAGCATTATTAAAACTGTGTGCCAAATTTCTAGAATGGAGGGAAACCCCATCCTAGGAGGGATGGAGACCATCTTGTTTCAACAGGTCAGGTCTGCCCTCAAAACTTTTCCAGTTATTTATAAAATCTATATTATTCTGCAGGCACCACGGTAAGCAGTGAGGGGGCCAGAGAATATAACAGTGTCTGACATCGTGCTTGCGAGCTCACACACCTCTTTAATATTATCTTTATTGATCTCCGATTGACGGAGTCTAACATCATTTGTGCCGACGTGAATAACAATCTTACTGAATTTATGATTAGCCTCAGCCAGCACATTTAAATTTGACTTAATGTCAGGCGCTCTGGCTCCTGGTAAACATTCGACTATGGTGGCTGGTGCCTCTATGTTAGATTAGATTAGATTCAACTTTATTGTCTTTACACATATACAAGTACAGTGTAACGAAATGTAGCTTAGGTCTAACCAGAAGTGCAATTAGCAAGTGCAGGATATACAGTGTGAATAAATACAGAATACAATATTAGGAAAATACAGAATACAATATTAGGAAATACTTTACAATGGGCATGTACTATGAAAATATGACAGTCTGTATGTACTATGAACAATATAAACAGAAGGCTATATACTGTGAACATTAATGTACAGGTGGTTATGAACAAATAACAATATAGACTATACAATAGTGCAAGTGACTTGAGTGTGCATTAGTTACAGACATTAGCTATTAAAGTTACAGTGCAGTAGATGAGTTGATGTGGTTATTAAAGGTACGGTGCAATAGATGAGTAGATGCAGTTATACAGTTACAGTGCAGTAGATGAGTTAGTTTAGTTATTGAAGTTACAGAGCTGTAGATGCGTTGATGCGGTTATTAAGTTACAGTGTAGTAGATGAGTTAGTGCAGTTATTGAAGTTACAGTGCAGTAGATGCGTTAATGCGGTTATTAAGGTTACAGTGCAGTAGATGAGTTAATGCAGTTATTGAAGTTACTGTGCAGTAGATGAGGTAATGCAGTTATGAAAGTTACAGTGCAGTATATGAGGTAATGCAGTTATGAGAGTAGTTCATTAGAGCAAATGAGCATTCAGTGTAATATTCCTGGTGTGCAAGTGAGCAGTAAAGAGTGCAAATGATGTTGTGTGTGTGTGTAATAGCAACATTACAATTAAAGTTATGAGGGGTAGTGGAATCAGTGGGGAGCAGAGTTCAATAATGAAACAGTTCTGGGAAAAAAGCTGTTTCCTAGTCTGCTGGTTCTTGCCCGGAGGCACCTGAAGCGCCTACCGGAAGGCAGGAGAGTAAACAGTCTATGAGCGGGGTGAAAGGAGTCCTTGAGAATGCTGCGAGCTCGACGCAGACAGCATTTCTTCTGGATGTCCTCAATGGAAGGGAGTGTAGTTCCTGTGATGCGCTGGGCTGTTTTCACCACCTGCTGCAGTGCCTTGCGCTCAGCAACAGAACAGTTCCCGTACCAGACTGTGACACAGTTGGTCAGGATGCTCTCTATCGTGCAGCGATAGAAGTTCACCAGGATAGTTGAGGACAGTTGGTTCTTCTTCAGTGTCCTCAGAAAGAAGAGACGCTGATGAGCCTTCTTGACCAGGCATGAGGTGTTGGTGGTCCAGGACAGGTCCTCCGAAATATGGGTCCCCAGGAACTTAAAACTGGAAACACGTTCAACAGCCGTCCCGTTAATGTGGATGGGGTTGTGTGTGCCTCCTTTTGCCTTCCTGAAGTCCACGATGATGTCCTTTGTCTTGGAGGTGTTAAGGAGCAGGTTGTTGTTTGAGCACCATGTGGCCAGGTGCCGTACCTCCTCCCTGTAAGCAGTCTCATCATTGTTGCTGATGAGACCAATCACTGTTGTATCGTCCGCAAACTTGATGGAGTTCGGTCCATTCACAGGTCTGCAGTCGAGTGTGAAAAGGGAGTAGAGAAAGGGGCCCAGTACGCTGCCCTGTGGTACACCAGTGTTGATGGTGATGGTGGTGGAGCAGATGTGGCCTAACCTAACAAGCTGTGGCCTGTTCGTCAGGAAGTCCATAATCCAGTTGCAGGTTGAATTGTTAATGCCTAGGTTTCCAAGTTTGATTATTAGCTTGGAAGGGATGACGGTATTGAATGCAGAGCTGAAGTCTACAAACAGCATGCGTGCATAAGTGTCCTTATTGTCCTAGATGTGTGGGTCCAGTGTGGATGGTAGAGAGTCTTTTAGTTGTGACAGGACCAGCCGCTCAAAGCACTTCATAACAATGGGTGTGAGTGCTACAGGGCGGTAGTCATTCAGGCATGTCTGGCTGTAATGTTTTGGAATGGGCACAATGGAGGTGGATTTGAAACATGCTGGAACCACTGCTTGGGCGAGGGACAGGTTGAAGATATCCGTGAAGACCCCAGCGAGCTGCTCGGCACATGCCCGGAGTACGCGACCAGGGATGCCATCAGGATCAGCAGCCTTGCGTGCGTTTATCCGGCTTAGTGCAGTGTAAACATCTGTGGAGTTTAGTGTGATGATTGGGTGGTCAGTAGAAGGTGTGAGTCTGGTGGCGGGTTCCTTATTGTCTCTCTCAAAGCGTGCATAAAAGTAATTAAGATCGTTCAGAAAGGCAGCATCTGTGGCTATGGGGATGGAGTGGTTGGGTTTGTAGATACTAATGGCCTGGACGCCCTGCCACATGCGTCGAGGGTCAGAATTGGTAAAATGCTCCTCTAACTTCAACTTGTAGCAGTCCTTGCCCTTTTTGATGCCCCTCTTCAGATTTGCCCTGGAAGTACTATAGGCCTGTGCATCACCTGATCTGAAGGCGGTGTTGCGTGCTTTCAACAGGAGGCGCACTTCCTTGTTCATCCATGGCTTCTGATTAGGGTATATGGTGATCTGCTTTTGAGCTGTGACACTATCAATGGTTTTATTGATGTAGTCCAATACAGAGGAGGTGTAGCTATCTATGTCCATGTGAGAGCCACTGGTGGCCTGAGAAGCAAACATACTCCAGTCTGTGTGTAGAAACCTTTCCTGGAGTGTGAAGTCTGCCCCCGCAGGCCACACCTTGATGGTCTTCACTGATGCCTTCACACGATTAATGAGAGGTGAATACTTGGGGGTGAGGAACAAAGAAAGGTGATCAGATTGACCCAGGTGGGGAAGGGGGGTCGCGGTGTTGGAAAACATGCTGGTGAAATTTAGGGAGCACTGTTAGAGTGCTTAAGTTAGAGTGATTAAAATCTCCCGCAACAATAAATGCAGCCTCCGGGTGAGCAGTCTGTTGTTTACTGATGGCTGCGTGAAGTTCTTTCATAGCAAGCTTGGCATCAGCATCCGGTGGAATATAAGCTGCCGTTATAATGGTGGAAGTGAATTCCCGTGGCAGATAAAACGGTCTACATTTAACCATGAGAAACTCAAGGATAGCCGAGCAGTGTCTCCCGACAATAACAGAGTTCGTGCACCAAGCTTTATTGACATAAATGCACAGTCCACCTCCTCTTGTCTTACCGGATTCCTCTGCCGTTCTATCCGCCCGGTGTGTGTTGTAGCCCGCTAACTCAATAGCGTTGTCCGGTATGCCGCTGTGTAGCCATGTTTCCGTGAAGATTATGACATTGCAGTTCAAAAGTCTTTAGTTGTTGATGATGCGGAGTCGAATCTCATCCATTTTGTTCACTAATGATCGTACATTAGCAAGGAAAATGCTGGGTAAAGAGAGCCGGTGTGGTGTTAGCTTTAGCCTAGCTCTTAGCCCTCTGCGCTTCCCCCGCCTTTGTTTACGATCTCGACGCCGCCGGCGAGCACTTCCGCCCGGCCGTGTGGGCTGCGTAGCATTGGGTGTTTTGGCGATCTAAGGGACGAGTTGAGTGTTGCTGATATAACTTCCGGGAATGCGCAAACCGATATCCAAAAGCTCATGCCGGGTGTACGATGTGAATGCACAACTGTTCAGAACGAACAGGCCCGAGATGAGCAAGAAAAACACTATATAATTGCTAAAACTGGAGAGACGCTGAGCCTCGCGATGTTCACGCGCTGCCATCTATGCCTTTTGAGGCGTAGTTAACGTTCCAGACAATAGAATCACCGATCACTAGGGCACTTTCAGCAGGTTTCTCAGTCGGTGCGTCACTGAGCGGGGTAAACCTGTTCGAGACTTTAATCGGAACGGTTGAGTGATGTTTTGTCTTGCGACTATGCCGTGTCACGGTCACAAAGTTTCCCAGCTGCAGGGGATTTTCAACCGGAACCGAGCTGTGCGCTAACATTGCTCACATCCAAAGTGTTTTCTATGGTCCTAACACTCTTACTATCCTCAAATAAAGATTGGATGCGAGACTCTAATTCTAAGATCTTCTCCATCAGCCTAACTACTTCCCTGCATTTATCGCATGTAAAACCCTCGCCGCTGACAGAGAAGGCTAAGCTAAACATATGACATGAGGTGCAAGTAACAAAAATAGGAATAGAAGCCATGACTCACCGGGTATGAAGTGCAATCCTAACTTACCATGGTTGCTTGATGAGTCTTAGTATATACACTTAAAAAGAGAAACAGTTAGCACACAAGACAAATATGGGGAGATGATATTCCCCGGTGTAAATAGAAGGCGAGCTAAGACGCTAATACTTTGCTAGCGGTGTTACGTTTCAATTAATATAGGTTCAGAATATAAAGTTATAAATAATGCGGCAACGACAGTGATAGCTAACGATAGTAAAATACACTAATATGAAGACCAAGAATCAATGTGAGGTGAAGCAAGTGTCCGAGGATACAAACTAGCCGCCGGCAGCGATACAATCAGGAACCGGAAACCAAATCTGATCACAAATCGGATTTTCAAATCTGATCACAAATCTTTTTTCATGTGGGGCATTCGCACAGGATTAATGAAGCCTGTGATTTACTCAATGTTATTCACTTATTCCTCGTATGTGATGCCATATGTGATGGCAAGGCTTTGCGTATAGTTTGTGGAGCCTGTATGGTTTTTAATGATATCCGTACCTGTCAGCATTTGAGCCCAGTGATCGGGAACCAGACAGATCATCACCGCAATCGCGAATCTCAAATTCTACGAGAGTTTCCATGATAAATAAACAAACGGGAGACTCACGGTAACATATGGATATAACCAAGCACCCAAAATAATACCAAAACACTTCAAAACAGCCTCCATTATTTGAAAACGGTGGATCAAACCTTAAAAAAGTTATATGATTTTTGATTATGATATGATGATAATATTATCACAGGACCTCTGTGTTCATCAAAATCTGGTAACGTTTGGTCAGTTGTGGGGGAACTCGCATTACATGCAATGCCGTATCGCACTTATATTATCAGAGGACATTGGTGTTCGTCAAAATATGGTAACGTTAGGTCATTTGTATCAAGCTTTCTCTAACAAAGCGATAGTGAGATTGCTGGGCCATTCCTATCGTGTCCAATATTGATGGCATCGCACTGCTTTTAATTTTAGTCTCTCCGCAAAACCATTGTCGACCTCTGCCTTGTTCACCAAGGAATCTGCGGTAATGTTTTACCCATGTGAGCTAGAACCTCTTTAAATAAAGTTCAACACGCATTACTAATGTCGGAATCCAAAGGAAGGTTATGCAGCATGGCACCTGACACTGATTATTTGCGATCTTTAACAGCATGTTTATTGCTGGTTCCCTCTATCTGGTTCCACGCCACTTGTGATACTTCAGTATTGTCATGAGCGAACCAGTGGGCGGGGTTAGAGAATAATTTGTTGATAGTCTCCTCTGGAGTCGGTTATCAACCTATCAAAAGGTGCATTCCAGAACCAGGTGCATATTTTCCACTGGCCGGCTAATAATATGGAAGTCTTAACACAGAAAGGAAGTACATCACGTCGTTTACTTCTTTGTTCAAAAAGTTGGATAGTCGACTGATAGTCTAGATTCACGTGTGCGTGCACGTGGGGGTCACACCGGGTGGTTCACAAGGGTGCAGCGCAACATTGATGCACCAAAAACGATCAAACATTAATTTACAGACTTTGTTTAGAACAGAATATGCATTTACAATAAATACAAATTAAAATACAAAATAATCTAGATTAAAGTCACAATGTGCAAAATAAATATTTTTAATGTTTGAAATATATGGGGACAAATTAATGCACATTTTCCTTTAACATCACATAACAATGCTGTGCCATTTACTATACCAGATCTTGCCTCAAAACTATTTTCAAAACTACTCGTTAATGAATTAATTTTTAAATGCGGGAATATAGCACGTTTATTACCAATGAGCTACCAATAAAGTGACTTTATTTATGTAAAGGAGGAATGCAATAAAGCATCTTACCATATAAACAGTCAAAAGCCCCCGCACCTTTTTTATCCGTGCACTTTTTCTCCATCCTCCTGCACGCATGCTTTCAGTGCAGAAGTTCTGCTTGCCATGTGCAGTGATTTTGATTATTACTTTTCTTCATGCAGCGCAAAGTTCATTCTAAGTAACGAACCACGTTACAAATGTCTCGAAACTGTGTACACTACACACTCATTTGCGAGTCTTCTGCAGGTGAGTGCGGATTGTGCCGCTTCTCTTTACCGGTCTCACAGAACAGAAGACTTGGAGAGACACGATCCTGCGCTGGGTCATAAACAAACGTCGTGCTCAAACGCGCCGGGGTGCCCGTGTGCTATGCCACTGGCCATATAATCAAAATGGCATGATCCCTATTGCATAACACCACTGCAAATTTTCGACTCTGAGATCGGTAGTTGAATCAGGCTCGACCATTAGGGGTCACCCTAGTACATAATAATTATGCATGCACCAGGGCTCTAGACTAACTTTTTGCACTGGTGCGCCTAACTTTTTTTTCTTAGTTAGCCCGCATCGCATTTAACACATTTAACATTTAACTGGTTTTACCAGTTCACTTTTTTAAATCTCCATATAGGCAAAATTTACCTGTAAATGATTAACTAACAATCTGGTCAACACAAAGTTCTTTATTTGAAGCACAAATCTACAAGAAAGGTAATTTACTGAAAAAGTGTTGGTGCTTAAAGTGCTTCACTAAACTGAAACTTAAGCTTAAAAGATTTCAAGATAAATGGACCAGGGCTTGACATAACCTGGGAGGTTGATGGCTCCGTGTTTGAGCAATGGTTATAATTTTCGGACGGCTCAGGGCTTGTCAATTGTTCTTTTTATCTTCTCTCATCATCTGCGGCTACATCCACTCTGTTTAACTGACGGCATTAGGCTACTCACTTCTCTCTGTCTGACTGCAGCACACACATTTTCAAACGTACACACCAGAGGTTGCGCTGGACTTTTTTATTGTGCGTCCTTTTGACTGACAGTCTCATAAAAAATCTGTCATTATCTATTATTACCCGTCACTATGTTGCAAGGTGGCGTTAGGTTGTAATTTGTATGTTCGTGACGTCATCACGCTGTACTTGCGTCTCGGACCTTGTTGTATTTTAATACAACCGGATGTCCAATAAAGCCGTTGTTGTTCATATTCATTTATATATTAAATATTTTAATGTTTATGTTCAAATGTGATTAGATCTGGGAAAACCCAAAACATGGTGCAAATTTATATACAGTTTTTGATACCATATTCAAGCCCTTTCCAGTTCAGTTTTTATTTTGCTCATATCTTATGTAACTAAAGTTATGGCTGACGTCAGCTGAAGCGCTATGATGTTCAGGAACGGAATCTAGGGGAAAAAAATGTTTAAAGTTAAGTGATAAAAAATAAAAGCACAACAGTCCAGTATCACAAGTAAAATTCACTACAGTGGTAAGAGACTTTACTCTTATAACAATTCAATAAAAAAAACTTTCCTGGTGTTGAAGTTTATAAACTGTATATTGTATGAAACTGTTTGAATTAAACGAAAGTAAGGAAAATGGTGCAGCGCACATTTAAAGAACAAGACCTCTGCCATTATCGCTACACAAGGAAACTAACAAACATTACGGACAACAACTAATAAGCAGTGAAGCAAGTTTTACGTTGTTTATCATGTGGATAGTGTGTGGACTCTTGATCATCCCTTGTATGTTTTGTGATCGCGGTCCGGCTCGCATGAGCAGCTGGACCGGGGATTACTCCGGCGCTGCAGACTGGGAGCTCTGTCATCTCACGAAAACATTGTATTAAAAAAACTTTGCATGCCGTAGTTTACACTGACGGGAAATGTGCATTGATACTCCTTCATTCTTCATGTTATGTGGTTTACTTTGATAGGTGAAGTGTCTTTCCGCGTCCCAGCGCGACATCCGACGGATTTTCCCAGATAGAATTACATATGTCTAGTCAGTAACAATGACGGGTGAAAACACGCAGGTTTTTGAACATAGTACAAAGCATATCACGATCTAATGAAGGGAAATGGGGATTTACAAATTGCCCTCATTGTAATCCGTCAAAACGACGGACGGCCTTCAGATTTTTCCCTCATTGGTATAAAAATCCGTCAATGACAGAGAATTTTCTGTTAACGCGACCTCTGGTACACACACACGTACAGGAATATCTGGACCACGGCCAATCAGAGAAGGGTCCGCCTTCACCATCTCTGATTGCTTTAGACCTCGATATGGGCCTAATGTTTGCTGTTGTTGAATCACAGGGAGACTTTCAGAGTTGCAGAGACTGTTTCTCCCTCGAACGGCTGGTCCCACCGGTGCGAACTGATTATTTTTTAGTCGCACCATTGAAAAATAAGGTAGCATTTGCACTCTAGAGCCCTGATGCACTCTACTGAATTTTTACTAGTAAGAGCTCCTGTAACCACAACAAATTCCTTTTGTTTGTGTTCGTGCATGCACAATAAAGCTTATTCTGATTCTGATATGCAATTTGTTACTTACGGTTTGTCAAACATGTTGTTAAAAACTGCTTGTATTCTAAGTTTTATGTTTTCTCAACAGCATGAGATGGCCTCAGTTCAGATGTTTGACCACCTTGTAATGGTAAACGGTCTTCAAGAGGTGATGGTACAGCACGGGATGACTCTACCCGATGATCTTATTTTCATTAAAGAGCAGATTGCCGGACCCCTGGATACCTCTATATTGGACACTACGGTATGTAAATGTGACATTGGCAATCGTGGCCTAATGGTTAGAGAGTTGGACTCGTGACCAGAAGGTTGCCGGTTCGATCCTCAGGGCCGGCGGGTAACGATTTAGGTGCCCTTGAGCAAGGCACCTTACCCCTACTTGCTCCCCAGGCGCTGCAGTGATACCTGCATACTGCTCCGGGTGTACGTGTGTTAACCACTTGCTTGTGCGTGTGTTCACTACTCACTGGATGGGTTAAAAGCAGAGGTCACATTTCGGGTATGGGTCACCTGACAAATAGGTCACTTTCACATTGTTACCCACAAGTCCTCATTAGATTTTCTGTCGATGAGACGGGGCATTCTACATAGTAAATTATGCATAAATTTAAGTGATAAAACTAAAAATATTTTTCAATTAAATGTAGGGCTGCAACAACGAATCGATTTAATCGATAAAAATCTATTACTAAAAGAGTTGGCAACGAATTTCATCATCGATTCGTTGTGTCGCGCGACACGGAGACGTTTGATTATAAGAAAAAAAACTTTATTTGAGCGCGGAGCGGAGTGAACACACTCGGTCTATCTCGCGCACTGATGCTAGCAGAGTTTGGCGCCTCATACACAGGGCGGAGCAAAATTTAAAAGATACATGGCGGAGGCAGAGAAATCCGCGTGACCAAAGTCATCCAAGGTGTGGGAGCATTTCACACTAAATAAACAGAAAAAGTGTGTTAACTGCAAAATATGCAGAAGCGACATGGCGGGAGCACCACTGCAATGATCCAGCACCTGAAACGCAAACATGTTGGAGTCTTTGATGAGGAGGAAGGGAGTTCAACAGCAGGTTGTACTACAGAATCGTACTTTTGCTCAGTTTTGAGGTGAGGAGCGTAATGTCCCTGCTGCTGGTGTTTACTCGTTATCCAGCTTGACAAGCATGACAAGTTAGCTTTAGCTGGTTTATAGCAGTAGTGAAGCAGGGGGGTATAGTTACTTTGCACTTTGCATTGCAAGAATAAAGACACGTTTTTTGAACCATTCATTTATCAATCTGTTGTCATGTATACTTACACTGCAAAAAAAGCTTTTTTTACTTAGTAATTTATTTCTCGTTTCCAGTCCAAGTATCTAAAAAATCCAAAATCAAGATTACTAGACAAGAAAAATGGCCTGAGAAAATTAATTGATGCTTAAAACTTCTGTTTGAAATTATATCTCATTAAGATTATTTTTCGTACCCAATTGGCAGATAATTTTGCTTGTTTTAAGCAAACAATCACTTCATTTTGAGGTGTTTTTTCAGAAAACAAGACATCATTTCTTATGCTATTTCATGTGTCTAGTAAATGTATCTTGATTTTAGATTTTTTTTTATATTTGGACTGACAACAGGACAAAACTACCAGGTTAGAAAAGCAATTTTTGCAGTGTATATTCTGTGCTTTGTCCCATATAGGTTATTATTGACAAATATATTTGTGTGTGTTGTACTTTTTAATTTAATTTTTAAGTTATTTTATAGCATTCATCTCAAGTCATCTTAAGCTTTGTTAAAATTTGGTTTATAAATGAAGCTTACACTTACTACAATGATGGTAATAATTTAATGAATACGCTTCAAGTGAATTTGAGAGAGTGTGTGTGTGTGTGTGTGTGTCAAAGTGAGAGTTTGTGATTGTGTGCGTCTGCAAAAGTGTGTGCGATTGTGAGTGTGTACATCTGCGAGTGTCTGTCTGCAGTGTAGTGTAGAGAACAAGTTCTGACATTAAAACAAATCCTTTCAAATTTTCTGATTTGTATTGTACTTTATTTTTTATAAATTATTTATTGTTCTGGCAGCTCAGCTGGTACTTTATTTAAAAAAAAAGTCTATATATTTGGAAGATGTAAAGCATACATGTGTATGTTTTTTCTGTTAGTCCATTTTTATATTATTATTATTATAAAAGCTCAGGGATGTTCAAGAAGCATCATGTTTGTGCAGTTTCAAAAGATTTTAGTTCCGTTTTTGAATAAAGAGTTGGAAATGGATGCTTTTCTTGGTTTATGGTTTATCCGATTCATCGATTAATCGAAAAAATTATTTACAGATTAATCGATTATTAAAATAATCGTTAGTTGCAGCCCTAATTAAATTGTAAATGTAGGTTCGGAAGGATTCTGAAGATGGTCCTGCCAATCGTTTTCCTACCTTACTCTTATGACTGCTCTTAAGTTCTGACATCCCTCTACCACCCGACTCCTAATATCACATGATATAAATTACTTATTTCATTCAGTAGTCAGTGGTGCCACCTCAGGCTGACTGTATGGTCTGAGCTCATCCTAAGACAGCAAGCCAAATTCGTTAACATTACTATTTTTTTTTGTTAAGACTGGATGAGCAAGTCAATTTTGAGATCCTTGGGAAGTCAGATACCTTTTCTGATATGACCATCCTAATTCGCTTATATGTTACAGCTGTTTGGTTTTCCTATTTTAAAATTATTCAATAGACATTACATTCTTTAATTAAAGTTTGGTAGGTATAGCTAACCCAATAACAACACTTTAATCAAAAGTGTATTAAAGGGCCGCAAATCCAGGTGTTTTTTTTCGCAATGTAAAAATAGTCAGTGGTATCCCCAGAATGTCTCTTTAAAGTTTCAGATCAAAATAAACTAAATATCTTTCATTACAATATGTTGAACATTGCTATTTGTGGCTGCAATAGAATTTGCGCCGTTTTTGTGTCTTTCTTAAAATGCAAATGAGATTTTGCTCCCCTCCCTGTATACAAGGTAGAGCACTTGCACATATTCTTTGGATGACATCAAGACAAGCAATTTGGCGGAAAGCGCAATTACATCTGCAAAGCCTTGGCCAACCAAAACCATACACTAACTGCAATAAAAATCACCTTAATGCCTATATTCATAAATACAAATTAAATGGAAAAGGCAAACTCCATCTTGTAGACTTCAGCTCTGCATTCAATACTGTAATCCCTTCCAAGCTAATCATCAAACTTGGAAACCTAGGCATAAACAATTCAACCTGCAACTGGATTATGGATTTCCTGACGAACAGGCCTCAGCTTGTTAGGTTAGGCAACATCTGCTCCACCACAACCACCCTCAACACTGGTGTACCACAGGGCTGCGTACTGAGCCCCTTTCTCTACTCCCTTTTCACACTCGACTGCAGGCCTGTAAGTGGATCTAACTCCTTCATCAAGTTTGCAGACGATACAACAGTGATTGGTCTCATCAGCAACAACGATGAGACTGCTTACAGGGAGGAAGTACGGCACCTGGCCACATGGTGCTCAAACAACAACCTGCTCCTTAACACCTCCAAGACAAAGGAGATCATCGTGGACTTCAGGAAGGCGAAAGGAGTCACACGACCCCATCCACATTAACGGGACGGCTGTTGAACGTGTTCCCAGTTTTAAGTTCCTGGGGACCCACATTTCGGAGGACCTGTCCTGGACCACCAACACCTCATGCCTGGTCAAGAAGGCTCACCAGCGTCTCTTCTTTCTGAGGACACTGAAGAAGAACCAACTGTCTTCAACTATCCTGGTGAACTTCTATCGCTGCACGATAGAGTGCATCCTGACCAACTGTGTCACAGTCTGGTACGGGAACTGTTCTGTTGCTGAGCGCAAGGCACTGCAGCGGGTGGTGAAAACAGCCCAGCGCATCACAGGAACTGCACTCCCTTCCATTGAGGACATCCAGAAGAAACGCTGTCTGCGTCGAGCTCGCAGCATTCTCAAGGACTCCTCTCACCCCGCTCATAGACTGTTTACTCTCCTGCCTTCCGGTAGGCGCTTCAGGTGCCTCCGGACAAGAACCAGCAGACTAGGAAACAGCTTTTTTTCCAGAGCTGTTTCATTATTGAACTCTGCTCCCCACTGATTTCACTACCTCTCATAACTTTAACTTAATGCTGCTATTACAATGTTAACATTGCACTACAGGGCTGCCATGCATGACGGAACTGTACACACCAGTACTTCATGTATCTGCTCTACCGGACTGTTTACACACACACAGCATCATTTGCACTCTATACTGCTCACTTGCACACCAGGAATATTACACTGAATGCTCATTAGCACGAATGGACTACTTTCATAACTGCATTAACTCATCTACTGCACTGTAACTTCAATAACTGCACTAACTCACCTACTGCACTGTAACTCATCTATTGCATTATTGCATCTATCGCATAACTAACTGCATCTTCTCATTTATTGCACTATAGCTTCAATAACTGCACTAACTCATCTACTGCACTGTAACTGTATATCTGCATCTACTCATGTATTGCACCGTACCTTTAATAACCACATTAACTCATCTACTGCACTGTAACTTTAATAGCTAATGTCTGTAACTAATGCACACTCAGGTCACTTGCACTATTGTATAGTCTATATTGTTATCTGTTTATAACCTCCTGTACATTAATGTTCACAGTATATAGCCTTCTGTATATATTGTCATAGTACATTCCTTCTGTAAAGTATTTTCATAGTACATGCCCATTGTATAGTAATTTCCTAATATTGTATCTGTATTTATTCACACTGTATATCTGCACTTGCTAATTGCACTTCTGGTTAGACCTAAACTACATTTCGTTACACTGTACTTGTATATGTGTAATGACAATAAAGTTGAATCTAATCATCTAATCTAAAAACATGGATAGAACAACATATGCTGACCATTTGTTGTACGAAATGTTGGCCATTGATCATGTGTATGCATATTACTAACAGAGATAAATACGGATATTTACATTTACATTTAGGCATTTGACAGACGCTTTTATCCAAAGCGACTTACATTGCTTTATCCTATACATTTTACATAGGTACTTGCAATCCCCTGGGATCAAACCCACAACCTTGCGTTGTTAACGCAATGCTCTTACCTCTGAGCTACAGGAAAGGATATAGGCATTAACATGCATTTAGAGTACTTGTATATGAAAGACAAGTATGTAAAGATCAGCAAACAGGTGTTATTAGGCAAGGCAAGGCAATTTTATTTATATAGCACATTTCATACACAGTGGCAACTCAAAGTGCTTTACATAGAAGAAATTAAAATAATAAAAAGAAATAAGAGTAATTAAAACAGTTTATAAAAATAAAATACAGTACAGTACAGACAGTCGGACGAACATTGGCACAGTGCTCATTCATTAAATGCATAGCTAAACAGATGCGTTTTGAGTCTGGATTTGAAAGTGACTATTGTAGGAGCACATCTGATCTCCTCTGGAAGCTGGTTCCAGCTGTGGCTGGCATAATAGCTAAAAGCAGATTCGCCATGCTTTGAGTGAACCCTTGGTATTTCTAGCTGATATGATCCTAGTGATCTGAGTGATCTGTTGGGTTTATATTCATTGAGCATCTCTGCAATGTATTGAGGTCCTAGGCCATTGAATGATTTATATACCAGTAATAATACTTTACACTGGCTCCCAGTTAAATTTAGGATTGATTTTAAAGACCTGAGGACTGGTGTGATATGTTCATATTTTCTAGTTCTGCTCAGAATCCTGGCGGCAGCGTTCTGTATGAGCTGCAACTGTCTAATGGTCTTTTTGGGAAGGCCAGTGAGGAGTCCATTACAGTAATCCACCCTGCTGGTGATGAAAGCATGAACAAGTTTCTCTAAGTCTTGTCTGGAAACAAAGCATCTAATTCTTGCAATATTTTTCAGATGGTAGTATGCTGATTTGGTTATTGCTTTGACATGACTACTGAAACTAAGGTCTGACTCTAGTGTCACACCAAGATTCCTGACTTGATTTTTAGTTGTTTGACCCCTAGAGTGAAGGTATGCGTTCACCTTGAGAACTTCATCTTTGTTTCCAAATGCAATGACTTCAGTTTTGTCTTTGTTTAATTGAAGAAAGTTTTGACACATCCAATTGTTGACTTCATCGATGCATTGGCACAGGGAGTCAATGGGGCTGTAATCGTTAGGCGATAGGGCTAAGTAGATCTGTGTGTCGTCTGCATAGCTGTGGTAAGCAATTTTGTTCTTTCTCATTATTTGGCTCATTGGGAGCATATACAGGTTGAACAGGATTGGCGCAAGAATTGAGCCTTGAGGGACTCCGCATGTCATGGATGTCCACTCAGACTTATGATCTCCTATACTCACATAATAACCTCTCCCATCTAATTATGACCTGAACCATTTTAGGACTATCCCAGAAAGCCCCACCCAGTTTTCCAGCCTGTCAAGAAGTATGTTGTGATCGACAGTGTCAAATGCAGCACTGAGGTCGAGTAGTATCAGCACTGATAATTTGCCTGAATCAGTATTTAAGCGAATATCGTTTATTATCTTTATGAGCGCTGTCTCTGTGCTGTGATGTGGTCGGAAACCAGATTGAAAATTGTCAAAGTATCCATTCGCGCATAAGAATTTATTCAGCTGATTGAAGACAACTTTTTCAATGATCTTGCGTATGAAAGGAAGATTTGAGATCGGTCTATAGCTGCTTAATATGGTCTTATCCAGATTGTTCTTTTTCAGGAGGGGCTTTACAACTGCAGTTTTCAGGGAGTTTGGAAAACTCCCAGAGAGAAGTGAGGCATTTACCACTTCTAGAAGATCTGCTTCTAAACTGTTTAACACACTTTTGAAAAATGATGTGGGAAGTGTGTCAAGAGAACAGGTTGATGTTTTAAGGTGCTGTACGGTTTCTTCCAAAATTGTGCCATCAATTTCTTTGAAGTCAGACATAGTAACAACTTTCTCAGGTGGTTTGATTATCTGTCTAACCCCAGGGCAACTCAAGGATGTGCTGATCACCTTTCTGATATTATTGATTTTCTCACAGAAGAAAGAAGCAAACTCACTGCACTTGTTGTCTGAGAGCATTTCACTGGGAATCTGGTTTGGCGGGTTTGTCAGTCTCTCTACAGTAGCAAAAAGAGTGCGTGTGTTGTTTAAATTACTGTTTATAATATTTGAGAAGAAAGTCTGTCTAGCTTTGCCTAGTTCCATATTAAAAGCATGTAGGCTGTCTTTGTAGATGTTATAATGGACTACAAGTTTTGTCTTCCGCCATATGCGTTCTGCTTTTCTGCATTTTCTTTTCATATTTTGCACTGCTGTTGAGTTTCTCCAAGGTGCTTTTTGTCTGCCACTCTTCTTCCTGACTTTCACAGGAGCAATATCATCAATTACAGTTTTAACTTTTGAGTTAAAGGAATCAAGGAGAAAATCAACAGAGTCTGCAGATATGCTTGGTGTTAAGGATATAGCCTTCATAAATAGTACACTAATGTTCTCATTTAAGCATCTCTTCTTGACAGACACAGATCTAGCTTCAGTGGCAGGAGAGATCAATATATCAAAGAAAATACAGAAATGATCAGACAGTGCTAAATCCTTGATAACAATCGATGAAATGTTTAGACCCTTACTGATAAGTAAATCTAGAGTGTGCCCACGATTGTGTGTGGGTGCATGTACATGCTGAGTAAGATCAAAAGTTTTTAAAACAGTATTGATTTCTTTTGCCATATTGGTTTCTGCATTATCTATGTGGATGTTAAAATCTCCAGCAATGGCAAAACAGTCAAACTCTGAGGTAATTGTCGATAACAGTTCTGTAAAGTCCTCAGCAAAGGCTGGAGAGTATTTTGGAGGCCTGTAAATAATGATAAGTAAAACGCGTGGAGCACCTTTTAACACAATACCCAGATATTCGAAAGACAAGTAATTCCCAAATGATTTTTGCTTACATTGATAGATATCTTTAAAAAGAGCAGCTAGACCCCCACCTCTCTTAACAGCTCTGCAGACACTCATAAAAGTAAAGTTAGGGGGGGCTGCTTCGTTTAGGATTGTTGCACTGCAGCTGTCTTCTAGCCAGGTTTCATTTAGAAGCATAAAATCCAGATTGTTTGTGGTTATTAAGTCGTTGACTAGAAGTGATTTATTTTTAAGTGAGCGGATGTTAAGGAGTGCTAACTTAACAGTCTTACTTTTCCCCACAGCAATATTAGTTTGACGTGTAATAGGCACCAGATTAGTTAGGTTTGCAGTACGGCGATTGAAGGCCTTAGACTTTCTATCTTGTAATAGAACAGCAATAGAGGAAGATGCAGGCACACTGGGTTCCCGCTTGTTCTGTAAACATTTGAGAAAGTTACTGTTATCAAAACGGGGACCCGACACACATCACTGAGAGCTGGTATCAGTTGTTTTCGGTTCACCTCGAGCAGATGAAGGAAGGTGTGGGGCCTGGCATTGTGGCAGAGACCGAAGAATTCTATTACATTGTGAGTAGCAATTTCTGCGTAGCCTCATTCTCTTACAAATGCGAACTCTGTTTCTATCTATCAAACTCACAGAGAAAGACACTGCAACAACTTTCTTTGATTGTAATGAATAAGCTTTACAGAAATTATGTCGGTCACAAGTCTTCTGAACTGATGGACGCGATGCATTTACAACTAACGTTGCGACATAACACCTGTCTTTGGACCATGTCTCAGGTTTAGCCGCGAATTCGCTAAACACAATAATGTAGAAAGGCAATTTAAAAACAATTTGTAATTCTTTCTACTTGATCTACTTGAAGCTTGATCGCGAACAGCTGGCACTGATTCACTCTTGAGAATATTTTTTCTGGTGAAACCCATGCTATACTCACGGGCCACCTGGTCCCGGAGCTTAGATTTTTCAACCTTTCCGGCTACCGGGAGCAGTACCGTCCTTTGAATGCCCCGGCGGAGACCTGTCCAACGAGTCCTGGCTCGTTTCTCCAAGTCTTTCCGGACCGGAGATTCGGACCTATGAATGTTGGTTTGTCGATCCGAAAAAAGTGAATTCCTCCCGAACGCCAAGACCCGGGCTCATCGGAAAGGTCTCCTCCCTGCCTCCTCTTTTGTTACATTTTACACCCAACAGCAGCACACGTTTGTTGTTTCTTAGACTGGCTAGTGACTACATCTGCTCTTGCCTGAAAATGGCTGACAAGCATGTCTGGTGGAAGGTGGACAATGTGACATCAGATTGATAGGGGATTGCCGACAGCCTGTTTTGTGTCACTGTTACAAAAAGAAGAATAGATGGATTTTTATAATTACAGGGTGTTCCTGCACACATGCTGGTGACTTAATTTCTGGTGGATAAAGGTTTAAAAGTGCATTTTCTGGGATAGCGGCCCTTTAAAAAAATCATTAGAAGAACAATGACAAGCATTGAAAGTGCTTGCCCTAAATAAAAAAATCCTATTGTAAGGATAGTGTAGTTACCATGTTTCAGTTTCTTTGAATCCCCTCCTTCTGAAAATCACACTGTTCGGTTATACCTTGTAGTGTTGTCAAAAATATTGATATTTCGATAAATATCGATACTGAAATATCTGAACGGTACCAATACTAATTTCCCGAAGTATCGATACACCGATCCTAGCCGAGCTGTCACTTTCACTTATCTCCAAAGGCGCGTTGACAAACACCACACGTGACCACAATGCCTGTCACGTGTCTAGTCTCATTCTCGTTACGTTTTGACTTTATTCTCGAAACATTTCGACTTTATTCTCGAAACATTTCGACTTTTCTCGTAACATTTCGACTTTTATCTTGTAACATTTCGACTTTATTCTCGTAACATTTCGACTTTATTCTCGTAACATTTCGACTTTATTCTCGTAACATTTCGACTTTATTCTCGAAGTCTTGGATTTTTTTTATTTTTAACTCTGCACTAAAACGCCGTCGTACCTCCGCAACCGGCTTTGGTTGATAAAGAACACAGCAGGAGTGCTATCTGGAAATATTTTGGATATGAAGCAAATGAGCATGGAAAGCCGAAGGACACAAACAAGCCAATATGCAAGAGTTGCTACAGAGCAGTGCTAACAAAAGGCGCTAACAACTCTAATATAGCAAAGCACCTGAAAGACAGACACCCAGATCTATATAAAGAATTTCGAGAGGTTGGTAACCGTTTTTATTTTAACATTACTGAAACATTAACCAAGATGGCCTAGTATTGTTGCTGATATGAATGTGTCTTGTTTTTTTCACCGTAATTCTTAAAGTTAATATAATCAGACTGAGGAATCTTTAACTGTGAATCTTTAAATACTTTAACTGTGGTCAAATGTAAATTAACTTGTGCTTAATAAACATAATTCAAAAAATGATTACTTAGATTCTGTAATTTGTCTTCATGTCGATCCAGTGAGCATTGTTTTCGCGTGTGATGCACGCACGTTTGCGTGTGTGGATCGGTGATTTGTGAATCCGGCATTAAAATCTATTCATCAAATAATGTTATGTATTAACCAGCATTTATGAACGATGAGCAATGCATTTGCTACAGTATATTTTAATCTTTGATGACCGTATGTAATAAAAATACAACGGATCATGTTTGCTCTGGTCCAATGAAAAAAAATATTAACAGATAGAACTTTGGATTTTAATTAGTACATACATGTATTAGTAAATGTTAGTTTAAATGAACTTTTAACTATGATTCATGTTTTGGAAGTATTTTTCATTGTTTATTCATGTTAACAAATATCTATTACCATTAACTTAAGTTCTAAGATTAGTAAGATAGTTCAGTTCATTTTAAAAGTTTGGTCAAAAAATATATATATGTTTATTAAAGTTTGGCATTCTCTTGTAGCACCAGAAAGAAGATGAGACTCGACCTGCAACAAAAACTACACACTCACAACCTACACTACCAGCTGTATTTGAACAGCAAAGAATGCATGAAGTAAACTCAAATGAAGCTAAGAAGCTGAACAGGGCTGTAGCAGTGTACATATGCATGGATCAGGTTCCTGTGTATACTGTTGAGAAACCTGGCTTCAAACAACTTCTAAAAAAAAAAATTACCCCCTTAATGTTGTGGCAGTTTTTTTCTCTGTGGTATTGAAAATGGTATCGAATATCGATATTTTTCAAGGTATCGTATCGAAGTTAGAAATTCCAGTATCGTGACAACCCTAATACCTTGGTATAAAGTACAAGGTACAATGTTTATTGCAATATTTAAAATGAAAAATTATGACTTGGAAACGTGCCATAAGCATCCTTTTTTTCCTTTATCCTCTTATCATAACTGATGCTTAGAGGTATTTGTTATAGTAGGGTATTCAATGAGGAACAGTATTATTTAAACCCTGTTCTTCACCAAATTTGTAAGAATTATCATGAGCTTTGATCACAAAAAGATCAGTAATATATTCTCCACCACCCTTTGTAAGGGAAACAAATATCAACCCAAATTGGGATGAATTTAATTGATTATGATCAATTATACTTCTCTGTATCAAATTCATGATTTTGGGAAATCACTTAGCATTACGAGCAGGTAGCAAGAATGTACATGCTTAGGGACTCTGGATTATGAGCATTAACTACAAACAGCTTCACGTGTGAAATAAAACGGCACTTTATTACCTAGACTACACATATACTAATCTAACATTCACATACATACAGTTTAGAAGGTTGAAGTTGAAGCAGAGAGAAGAACAAAGCATCGATTTATGGCAGTATTTGATATTCAGAATCTCAATAGCCTGAACAAAACATCAGTTTCTTCTTGTAAAGCACCTTTATTAAAAGGATTAATGATGCTCTATGCATGCATTAACAGGACTAAATTTGATACTTGCCTGTCTTGCCCATCAAAAGAAAGAAAGTGTCCTGATCCAGTTTGTTGAGGCTCCAGTTGATCTTGGCTGGATGTGATCAGAGAGAACCAGTTTAATGCAGAGGATATGTATGCGGAAAGACGAGGCTGCAGGTTGACACAAATTTAGGGTTCCAGGTGAAGTATTTTTCAAGTCCATCCTTAAGAGATAGTTCTACCCTTGTAGATGTGGCACAGACAGAACCCAAACAAAACAAATAAAAAGCAAAACGCAAGGAGAGTGGAGAGAAAGAACCGAATCTAACGGAAGAGACTCTGGTCTTTTTTTATGCTACAAGGATGTCACATCTTACAGATGTGACTGACCCAATCAGGAGTTGGCACCTTTGAAGGGAAAGTTAATTTTCTTTTTCTTCCACATGGTGTTTTGCATGTGGAAACTGATTGGATGTTCAATAGAAAACTTCTAAAAGTTTGATAAAACTAAAACACAACTAACATTAAGATAATAATATAATATATATAATCTTGTTAAAATTAGTTCCTACAAATCCAATTATTCTAGTAGTTATATACACATTCATTCAAATATTTTTGGATTGTTTAAAACAGACATAACAACAAGAACATCAAAACATGGAAAGGTTATAAATGAATATACAGCGGGGAAAATAAGTATTTCATACATCAGCATTTTTATAAGTAAGGGGATTTCTAAGTGGGCTATTGACACAAAATTTCCACCAGATGTAGCCATCAAGCCAAATATTGAATTCATACAAAGAAATCAGAACATTTAAGTATACAAGTTCAGTCATAATAAATAAAGTGAAATGATGCAGGGAATAAGTATTGAACACATGAAGGGTAACAAGGTGCAAAATGGCATAGAAAGCCAGGATATCACCTGAATTTTGTCAGTATTGAGAGAGAAACCCTGCCCCACATCAGTACTAATTGATGTATCAGCTGCTTTAGTCCTAATTGATGGCCTATAAAGGCTTCTCATTACATAGGAGGCACACAGGAAAGACTTCATGATGGGTAAAAGCAAAGAACTATGTGTAGATCTTCGTAATCTTATCGTTGAGAAGCATTTTGATGGGAATGGTTATAGGCGCATTTCCAGAATGCTGAATGTTCCTGTGAGCACTGTGGGGGCCTTTATCCGGAAATGGAAAGAGCATCAGTTCACCATAAACTGGCCACGATCAGGTGCTCCACATAAGATCCCTGTCCTAGGAGTCCAAAGAATAATCAGGAGAGTTCTCCAAGAGCCAAGAACTACTTAGGCAGAATTTCAGGAAGACCTTGCATCAGCAGGTACTGTTGTTTCAAAGAAAACTATAAGCAATGCACTGATCCGCCATGGCATCCATGCACGCTCACCACGCAAGACTCCATTGCTGAACGAAAAGCATGTTGAGGCTCGGTTAAAGTTTGCGAAAGAGCATTTGGAGAAGCCTGTGGATTATTTGGAGACTATAGTATGATGAGTCGGATGAAAGCAAAATTGAACTTTTTGGCAATCATTCTACACACCATGTTTGGAGAAGAAATGGCACTGCCCACCACCCCAAGAACACCATACCAACAGTTAAGTTTGGGGGTGGAAGCATCATGGTTTGGGGCTGCTTTTCAGCAAGGGGTACTGGCAGACTTCATATTATTGAAGGCAGGATGAATGGCGAAATGTACCGGGACATTCTGGATAAAAATCTGCCGCCATCTACTAGAAAGCTAAAAATGAAAAGAGGGTGGACATTTCAGCAAGACAATGATCCCAAGCACAAGGCCAAGGAAGCAATGAAGTGGTTTCAAAGAAAGAAAATCAAGCTGCTTGAATGGCCCAGTCAATCACCTGACCTAAATCCCATAGAAAATCTATGGAGAGAACTGAAGATCAAAGTTCATAAAAGAGGCCCAAGGAACCTTCAAGATTTAAAGACCATTTGTGTGGAAGAATGGGCCAGAATCACTCCTGAGCAATGCAGACGACTGGTCTCTCCATACAAGAGGCGTCTAGAAGCTGTATTCACCAACAAAGGCTTTTGTGTTGAATACTTATTCCCTGTGTCATTTCACTACATTTATTATGACTGAACTTGTATCTTTAAATGTTCTGATTTCTTTGTATGAATTCAATATTTGGCTTGATGGCTACATCTGGTGGAAATTTTGTGTCAATAGCCCACTTAGAAATCCCATTACTGAAAAATGCTGTTGTGTTATTTTACTACTTATTTTCCCCGCTGTATGTACATTTTTATATAGATGTATTTAGGATTGTATGTCTGTCCCCAAAGTGAGTAAAGAGAGTTCCCTTTCTGTCAGCCTCTCAACGTTGTGTCGACGACAGATGGGGCTCGCCCGTGAGAACCTATCAACTCTGACTACTTTAAGAAAGGCCAATTAAATTGGCGAATGAAATTTGCATGCCAGGTTCCGCCTCCGGATGTCTGATATAAAAGGAAGCCGCCGTGCTTCATTCATTCACCTTTTGTTCTTGAGAGCCTTCGCTGCTGACTACAAGACTGTTCGTATCTACATCGCCTGATTCTCCGGCAGGCACCGAGGGTGACATGAGGGTTATTGCGAGTGCTAATCCACCAGCCGCTGGCTCACGGACTGCTCGCACCTTGTTCGTTTGATCGTTCCCCAAAAAGACTCCTACTGTCTTGTTCCTAAATCACGTGTTCGGAAACGGCGCGTCATGATATGTCCCTTGCAAAGTTGGAGGGTGACTGACTGGCATTTTTGACCCCGATAATTTCTTGAAGCTCCCTCCTTCGGGGGGTCAAGATCAGGAAAAATCGCTTGCAATGCTGCGGGCAGAGCTTGCCCCTCGCTTCACGCTGTGGTCCAGGCTACGGCGTTGTCTCTCCCTGACCACAAGTGGTCATTAGACAGTAAAAAGCAGACCGAGGATATCAAGCATATCCTCCCCTGCTTCGACTCAGGCTATCGAGATTCCGTGCACCGTCTGCTCCCCAGCAGCCTGGTCCTCTTCGATGTTCCCCGACTGCGGTCCCCTCATTTTTGCTGGCCCACCTGAAGATAAAGTCAAAGAGGAGACCACCACCCCATCACCAGCCACGGCGTGGATGAAGTAGGTTGTTACTCTAGTTCCCATCCCGGTCCCAGGGAGTCTGACAAGACTTGCCCAAACCAGCAAGCGGCTAGGAGATATGATCCGTCTCGGCTACACTCGTCCCTCTAGCCATGATGTTCAACGGGAGGTGACCCGTATTTCATCGTTCTCAGAAAAAGGAGGGTTGCTAGATCATGATGCTTACGCAGAAGCGCATCTCGACATCTCCGGATGTAAAAGATGGGTTCATGGCAATTGACCTGAGCGACACTTACTTTCATGTCTCGATTCTCGAGTAGAGGTAGGGCATGTCAGTACATGGAGACCTTTTTCTCGGGAAGGCATGTCGACAGACATCTTCCTGCAGGGTTGAGGGTGCATTGTGCAACGGGCACGCAGTGTCGGGGCGAGGACGCGGACCCGCCTGTGCTGGCATATCAGTGCCTAGAGTTGTACACACGCTGGTCCGGTAGACAGCAGCCCCGCTCACCCCCCGCCCGTAAGGGGGCGCGAGACCCGTGAGGAGGAGCCCGCGTCCACGTGGCCTGCTGGAGCTGCAGTACCGCATACAAAGTGTTTGTAGCGTCCGCTCATCACTACTCAGTGGTTTTAAAGTCCCTAGGGCAGTACAGTCTGATTAGTAGATCCCTAAGGAGCGCCTGAAGGCAGATCCGCCTCGATCGCGCTCTGTACCCTCGTGGTTGGCCTTCGAGCCCCCGGAGAGGCCGCTCTTCCTCATGACGATGAAGACGCTTCTGTTGGCACTCATCTCCAAGAGGGTAGGGGACTTAATCATTTTCGTGTCCCCTGATTGCCTAGAACTAGGGTCCGGTAAGTCTGAAGACATCCTGAGACACCCCGACCTGGCCACGTGGCCAAAGTTCCCACCACCAGGTGGTGAACTTGCAGGCACTCCCTATCAGGGAGCAAGACCCAACCCCACTCGTGTTGTTTCTAGCACGCCAGCTGCGCCTCTACTTGGAGCGCATGCAGAGTTTAAGATCTCTGATCAGCTCTTTGTCTGTTTCGGAGAGCAACAGGGAGGACTGTCTCCAAACAGAAACTGGCGCACCAGATCGTGGACGCAGTCATGACGGCGTCCCAATCCCAGTTGCCCGTGCCCACGTGTGCCCCGGCCAGGGATGCCTCTCTGGCAGACATCGGCAGAGCTGCGTGTTGGGCTACGCCAAAACACCCTTCCGACTCCACATTAACCGGTATCAGCCCGCATCCTGCATGGCCACGTGTATGACTGGCAGCCGGCTGGGCGTATGCCTTCGAAAGCACCTTCCCACCCTCCCAGTAGGTTGGATTAGTGTGCTACATAGCCTCCCCTCTTTCCCACCCCACGTGGTAAAGATCAGGCATTCCATCCATCAGTAAGCAAGCAACCCTTGCTGGCATGAGAGGCTCTCAGGCTCCTTAGAACACAAGGTGAATGAATGAAGTACGCCGGCTTCCTTTTATATCCGACATTTGGAGGCGGAGCCCGGCATGCAAATTTAATTCGGCAATTTCATTGGCCTTTTCTAAAAGTAGTCAGAGTTGAAAGGTTCTCAAGGGCGAACCCCATCTGTTGGTTCGACACAACATCAAGAGACTGACAGAAAGGGAACTGAGGTTACAGACGTAACAAAGACGTTCATCTTCCTACATACCATTCTGTCGTAAAATACTCCTATCTTAATGGTTTGGTGTGGGTTGCTATGGTCACCAGACCATGTGCCTAGGTGTTAGTTGCAGATTGGGGGAAAAACCCCTCACTACTAGCTTGCTGGTATAAAATGAAATAAGTGCATCAGATGGACTTTTACTATGGTAACATCTATGATATTTTTTAACTTTCTTTATCTTAGGCCCTGAAGACCTATCGTTTCATACAGTGTTGTGATCACGATAATAATGAGACAATTTTGCTATTGTGATAACACAATATCTTAAAGCAGGGGCCGCTTTCAGAAAGAAGGTGTAGTGAGAACGAAGTATATAAACCCTGAAATGAGGGAAACTCTGTTCAGAATGTGAGGTATGTGAAATCCGCGAAAGCGGATTAACTCAAGCCCGTTTCTAAAGGAGAGTTAACTTTCAGTCATAGTCGGTAACCATTGTAACTTAAACTATGAATCTAACCTTTTCGGGAGCAGGTTTTCTTTGGCAAAACCGAGTTTTTTTTCAATCTCCTCCCCCTTTTAAAGCGAAAGTGGTTTAACCAATTCATTCTTTCATTACTACCGTCATTCATGGCACACATGATGATCACACAGACACCATCTCGTTGACTTATGTCATATGTGCTTTTATAGAGGATTCATGAAGAGGCTGCATTAATTCATTGGGATGTAACTTTATTTCGGGAGAGTAATTTAGGACCCGAGGGGAATTTTGTCATTTCCCTTTGCATTTTATTAAAACTGTACCGTTTTTCTTTACAGTCAATTATATACATAAAAAAATATCTCATCCATCCTTACATCAATGACATCAGCCACGTTACATGTATTACATCAGAGAAATGACTTAATAAAGTGTATAAATAGTGCATGAAATGAATAAATACAGACATACATGCATAAATTAAGCGATAAAGGTAATAAACAAGTCATTTTAACATGCAGACATTCCAACTGATTTCTGCTCACAGCAGGGTTCGAACCAGCGATCAGTCTAACTTTGACTCTAATGCCCTACAGATGCCTCAAATCAGCTGTTCTAAAACCAAAAACTCAGTTTCTATGTTCTAATTAAACCAACTCGGAGTTCAAGGTTTAACCTAGAGTTGGTTGAACCTCCTTATTGACACGGGCCCCTGGTGTAGCTAAATCTTAAACACTAGAGCTTACAGCAGTAAACAGAGGCTTACGAAAAAGAAAGTGAGTGTCCATTATGGTAGATTATTTGCATGGCATTTATAAACTATAAATGCAAATATTTATGGGTGAATCTTGCGTAGTGATAGGAGGCGATTAGGTGGATACAGGATTGAAATCCTCTATATTTTTAAGTAAATCTCCATCCCTGATCTGAGTGTACTTATTGTAACGTTCAACCTTTTTTGTTTGAACACTGCAGTGGCCATATAAGGGCAGGTCGAAGGAGAAATCATTCCTGTATGAGATTGTGGCTAATAAAACGAATGGCATTGATGTAGACAAATGGGATTATTTTGCTCGGTAAGATGAGTTGCTATCAACTAAAAATACAATTTGATCAATTACCAATATCTTGGCTGTTCATCATTAAGTGAAATGCTTGATGCGCTTGTGCTCTTACTTACAGAGACTGCTACCATCTCGGCATTCAAAACAACTTTGACTATCAACGTTTTCTCAAGTTTGCACGAGTGTGTGAAGTAAGAGGAAAAAAACACATATGTACCAGAGACAAGGTATGTTTGCATTTCCTATGTTGAGATATTGTTTAGGTACCATGTTTTGACCAATGGCACCTGTGCACACGTTCTCCAGTGGTGTTTTTGGGGGACACTTATGTCATCGTCATGGCAACAGTTTGTGATCAGACAAATTATATTCGTTTTTTTTATTTAGCTTAACTTTTTTAAAGGAGAGATGAACCGCTTGATCTTTTTTGCATCATGATCTTAACTAGTCATTCACACAGCACAAACAGTGTTATAATGGCCACTAATGGATCAGCGCTGCTTTTTTTAAATGTATCACTTTTGATGCAAACGTCTACATCTGTTGTGTTATTAGTTATAGACTGATTTCACTCCGTTGCCTTTTTGAAATTGAAAGTGAGGCAGAGACCACATCTGCCGTAGGGAGATAACATGTGGAATACCTACACTGTCTTACCAGTGGGGAGATCTCGTGGGAGTAGAGGAGGGGTGCGCAGAAGCGGTGAAGTCCACCGAGGGGAGTTCACAGGTTCACCAGCAGGGGAACCAAAAGTGAGGAAACGTCAGACGGGACGACCCAAGGGGGGGAGCACTAGCTCAGGTATAGAGGTTTGTCTCGTGAGGGAGACTCTACATTTTACTGTGCTTGGCATACGGGCCGCTCCGCCCGCCTCATAAACCAAAGAGATGATTAGTGATGGATGGGTTGCTTGTACTTCGCCTGGTGGGGGAAGTAGGGAGCTGGATAGTACACTGACTCACCAGATGAAGGGAAGAAGGCGCTTTGGAGGCATACGCCCATCCGTCCGCCGGTCTTTCCTGCTGGTACCTGGCATGATGCGGGCTGACACCGGCTCTACCCGAAGGTTGTAGAATCGCGCAAAGTTTTGGCCGTTACCAAACCCGCAGCTCTGCAAATGTCTGCCAGAGAGGTGCCCTGAGCCAGTGCCCACGAGGAGGCTACACACCAGGTGGAGTGAGCTTTCACTTCCAGTGGGCATGGGAGATCTTGGGACCGGTACGCCAGACTGATGTCATCTACGATCCAGTGTGCCAACTTCATCCCTTCTGCTTTCCTCTTAAACAGACAAAGAGCCGCTCCGAACTTCTGATTATCTGCGTGCGGTCCAAGTATAGGCACAGGCGTACTGGACACAACACGGTAGGGATTGGGTCTTACTCCACAGGGGGGAGCGCCTGCAATTTCACCACCTGGTCCCTGAAGGGAGTGGTGGGAACTTTTGGGCACGTAGCCGGGCCGTGGTCATTGGACAGATAGTGCATGCAGATCTCCTACCCGCTTGATGGAGGCGAGCGCCACTAAGAGAACCGTCTTCATAGTGAGATGGAGGTAGAGCGGCTTCTGCCAGAGGCTCGAACAGGGCCCTTCCCAGGCCCATGAGAACCACATTGAGGTCCCAAGAGGGTACAGAGAGCGGACGGGGAGGATTCATCAAATGTGTGATTCCTGGCTAGTCACAACCGCGGGGGGTCGCAGGTCACTCAGGATATCCCCGTCCCGTCCAGGAGCCAGATGTGGAGGTTCCATAGGTCTGGTCTCGGGTGCAGGAAGAACACAGCCAACCGTGACCTCAACTTCTTGATAGACATATGCTCTAATTGCGCTAATGTTGTATCGTCGAATGCAACTTCAGCATGCTTGCAGACTGAGCATATGATGCAGGTATCGTGCCCTTCAGGTTCGAGGACATGCCATGCCAATTCGCCAAGTTCATTGGCCTTTTAAAAGTACAATTAGAGATAATGGGTTCTCTAGTTCAAACCCCATTCTGTCTCGACACAACATAGGAAGACCGACAGAAAGGGAACCAGGTATCCTCCAGTGGTAAGGACTACCATCGAGTGTACGTGACATGAATAAACAAATGATTGGCTGTGTGTGAGCGAATAAGACTAGATTATGGCAGTTTAAACAGTCACTGAAATGTCATCACATATTAGTGCAGCTAAGTGGTCAAGTTAAAACGCTTATTTGACATGCATCCTATGCTTATATTATATAATTTAAGATCATGAATCGTTTTAATAGTTCCAGGTTTGTTGTCCAAACTAGTGTTGTTTTTGGCGGTCTGTTTTAATTTAATTTTCTGTCATTTTAGTTTTTATTAGTTTTAGTCATGTTCATACTCTATTTAGTCTAGTCAAGTTTCAGTTGACTAAAAGTCTGAGCATTTTAGTCTTACTATTTTAGTATAGTTTTAGTAATTGAAAATTGTATTTCAGTCCATTTTTAGTAATGCAATTCTATTTAACCCAGTCAGTGTCCTAGTACCTAGTAGTATAGACAAAACCTAAATTTTCTTTTGGCCAAACTATTTCAAACAAGGTTATCTTATGATATTGTTACCTTATAGACTCAGTATACAGTCGTGGCCAAAAGTTTTGAGAATTACATAAATATTCGTTTTCAAAAAGTTTGCTGCTAAACTGCTTTTAGATCTTTGTTTCAGTTGTTTCTGTGATGTACTGAAATATAATTACAAGCACTTCATACGTTTCAAAGACTTTTATCGACAATTACATGACATTTATGCAAAGAGTCAGTATTTGCAGTGTTGGGCCTTCTTTTTCACGACCTCTGCAATTCGACTGGGCATGCTCTCAACCAACTTCTGGGCCAAATCCTGACTGATAGCAACCCATTCTTTCATAATAACTTCTTGGAGTTTGTCAGAATTAGTGGATTTTTGTTTGTCCACCCGCCTCTTGAGGATTGACCACAAGTTCTCAATGGGATTAAGATCTGGGGAGTTTCCAGGCCATGGACCCAAAATTTCAACATTCTGGTCCCCGAGCCACTTAGTTTTTTTGCTTTTGCCTTATGGCACGGTGCTCCATCGTGCTGGAAAATGCATTGTTCTTCACCAAACTGTTGTTGGATTGTTGGAAGAAGTTGCTGTTGGAGGGTGTTTTGGTACCATTCTTTATTCATGGCTGTGTTTTTGGGCAGAATTGTGAGTGAGCCTACTCCCTTGGATGAGAAGCAACCCCACACATGAATGGTGTTAGGATGCTTTACTGTTGGCATGACACAGGACTGATGGTAGCGCTCACCTTTTCTTCTCCGGACAAGCCTCAAACAATCGGAAAGGGGCTTCATCGGAGAATATGACTTTGCCCCAGTCCTCAGCAGTCCATTCACTAAACTTTGTGCAGAAGATCAATCTGTCCCTGATGTTTTTTTTTGGAGAGAAGTGGCTTCTTTGCTGCCCTTCTTGACACCAGGCCATCTTCCAAAAGTCTTCGCCTCACTGTGCGTGCAGATGCGCTCACACCTGCCTGCTGCCATTCCTGAGCAAGCTCTGCACTGGTCGCACTCCGATCCCGCAGCTGAATCCTCTTTAGGATACGATCCTGGCGCTTGCTGGACTTTCTTGGACGCCCTGAAGCCTTCTTTACAAGAATTGAACCTCTTTCCTTGAAGTTCTTGATGAACCTATAAATTGTTGATTTAGGTGCAATCTTAGTAGCCACAATATCCTTGCCTGTGAAGTCCTTTTTATGCAACGCAATGATGGCTGCACGCGTTTCTTTGCAGGTCACCATGGTTAACAATGGAAGAAGAATGATTTCAAGCATCACCCTCTTTTTAACATGTCAACTCTGCCATTCTAACCCAGTCAGCCTGACATAATGATGTCCAGCCTTGTGCTTGTCAACATTCTCACCAGAGTTAACAAGATGATTACTGAAATGATCTCAGCAGGTCCTTAAATGACAGCAATGAAATGCAGTGGAAAGTTTTTTTTGGGATTAAGTTAATTTTCATGGCAATGAAGGACTATGCAATTCATCTGATCACTCTTCATAACATTCTGGAGTATATGCAAATTGCCATTATAAAAACTTAAGCAGCAACTTTTCCAATTTCCAATATTTATGTAATTCTCAAAACATTTGGCCACGACTGTACATCCATTCCGGACATGGAAGATGCTCTGATTTGAATTTACAGCCTTCAGTAGGGGGGAATGTCTAGACACGACACGATGCGATTCGATTACAATTCAGATGGCTGCGATGCGATGATAAAATGATTCTCGATGCGTCTTTTTCCTATACAATACTTTTTCTTTAGTCAATACTTTAGTCAAATAATTTTGACTATTTAAAGAAAGTATTCATCATAACCCAGACGGATTTTACTTCCAATATCCTTTATTAATAAAACAAATGGAATTGATTTTGCCAGTCAACTGGAAGGTTACATTTGCCAGCATTGCAGAGAACCAACAGGAAAAGATTGACTTCCCTCAGTGCCCTGTAGTAGCCTGCAGAATGCAGTAAATAAATGCAGACTTTTTTGCAGATAGCACTGGAGCTAGAGAGGTTTAAAGTTTGGTAGCACAGGCCAAAAAGTAAGAGCACACGTATAAATTGTTGGTTGTCATCATTAAAAAAATGATGCAAGTGCAGTTCATCATGAATAGGCAGGTAACTGACAAAAGACATTCATGGTACATACAGATAGATAAATTAGGGCCATATAATTAAACTTCAATAACTATATTAAACTGTAGTAGAGTTCTTGGATAATATAGTGTTATATGTTTTTTGTTTCTCAATTTACTACAAGGGCACTACAATTTTCAATGGCAAATACTGTAGTTCACTTAAGTATTTTTGTCTGAGTCTTCAATTTAACAGGACATTTACGGGTCTTTGGGAAGATGCTTTTTCTGTTAGCCGATAGCTTCACTCAAACAGTAAACACTCGTAAAATAAACTCTCAGAGCAATTCTGGAAATTAAGTTCATTTGTTCATAAACTCATTCAGTGCAGACGCTGTTAAATCCTCCACCTTCACAGTATATTATCTTCACAGTATATTAAACTGTGCACATAATTCACTCCGACACGCAGAACAGCCTGATCACATTTAAATAACAGGATTCCGCTCCATCTAGGTTAAAGCATTAGACTAAATAGCGTTATAACATTTCGTCATGTCTTGTTTTGGTCAACGAAAATGAAGAAACATTTTTGCATAGTTTTTTATTTTGTAAACCACATTTAGTCTCGTTTTATTTGTCAACAATATTGCTTTATACATTTAATTATAGTCATAGTTACGTGACCAGCATTTAAGTTGCGTCTCGTCTCGTTTTCGTCACGTGATACTGGTTTCGTTGACGAACATATAACGTCATAATTCCCGTTGATGAAAGCAACACTAGTCCTTACCATTGCGGTCTATCGGTACTTCTGGTTTTCTTCCCACCTCTGTCTCTCATGGCGTGAAATCAGTCCATAACAGTAGCAGGTCATGGCTTTAAATTTAGGTGGGGCAGATTATTTATCATACCGTAGGATATATAAAATTAACTGCTTGAAGTATACATTTAAAATTCAAATGACTGAAAACATACACAACGCTTTTGTCAAAGGTTGTGTATCTTTGCATATTTCAGCCTGAAGGGTGCGCTCAAATGTTTATTGGCAGACTCGAATAGGGATGGGTTTCGTTAAGATTGTATCTATATAGCGATACTGATATACTTATACATACTGTTATCGATAGTACGCTCTATAATTTGATGCAAAAACACATGATGTGAAAGATGTTAAACATTTTAGGTTTTTTTATAAAAGCTGATCTTTAGAAGTGCAGTTTACAAATGCTTCCGAGCAAACAGAAAATGGCAAAACAAAACGTGTGTGTGTTCCTTAGCATACCACTCACGGTACTTAGCATGTGCATAGGAGCACATCATAATGTAATTTGACATATTTACCCTACATTACTATGGTTATTTGGCTGGTACACCGTATTTCTTTTTTCCTTTCTGATTTCAGGTCCAGATAAATTTAAGTAGGGTTTTCTAAGCAAGTAATCTTTTTTAATTATATGTACATTTTATTTTATAATTTTATTAGCACATTTACTTCAATTTACTAAAGTAAGTAAATATACTCTGTTGCCGAATTATTCAAAACAATGTTATAACTTGTTCCCGATTAAAGGACTTTTATTTTGACGGGTTGCCGCAAAGGGGTGTTTGACGGAAGCTTGAGCGTTGTGTGAAGCGCAACCATGCCACTCTTTCACTCATTAACACGTAAAACAAGCAGATTACAAATACATCCCGGAAATCATATGGCCCTAGATATCACACATACGTTGAGCAAACTTTGGCCATTCGCACTTGCAGCAACCTATAATTCAGCATTATAACACCTGTGAATACACAGAGATAAAACAACGCAAGTATCGATAACAGTATCGTTTGTCATGAAGCTTATCGATAAGCTCTGGTATCGACAAAATCATGTACCCGTCCCTAGACTATAGAAGTATTTTAATAACATTAGTCTTTGAAGCAAAAAAACATGTTGAATTATCACTAATCAAAAATAATCCTGTTGCGTTACCAGTGCTTGCATGTTTAGAGTATGCAATTCAATATGGTTGTTCATTTAAGCTGTGAATATTTCAAATTGAAACATTTCACACTCCGTTTCATCGTCTAAAAATTAAATTATCAAAATTTGCCTTTTAAATTTAATTAAAAAATTCAACTTGGTTTTAAATACAACCTTTCATATTCGACAGATTCATTTTCAGTCCATATTATTTAGATTTAAAACTTCGCTTCCACAAATTCAGGGGTTCAAATTCGGCTTGAAATTCAAAGTTTCACATCCAGTAATCCGAGGAAAAGCAATATAGCGGCGATTCTACAAATGCATGATCTCTTCCTGCTGCCTGACCGCTTCACCAGCTGGTGGTGCAAGTCGATTCTGACGTAGATCACACCAAGAAATGCAGATACTCTTTCTATGTTTGCCACAGAGTCCACTCATCTGCTCGATTAAGTAAATTTAGTTGTTCTCATAGAAAGCTTCTTATGCATCATCAAGAAAAAATGTATTGACGTTTGTACTGGCAGCTTAACTCATCACTATCAGCCCTGGAAAGGACATGGAGCACGGGGACAATTCCAGTTGGCCTGGAATAATTGGACTAGTCATACATTTATAATATTAATATATTTATTTAAATATTCTACCCGATCTCCTTGTACTGTCTATCTAGAGTACAAGTTTGTTTGTTTTTGGCTTGCTATTTATACGCATTCATTACTTTTTACGTGCATATGATATATTAACATTAAGTCATTTTGCAGCATTTTGCATTTTTATTCAAATTAACTTAAAAAGAGTTCAGGGAGCAATAAAGCGATATGTCATACAGGAGTAAGACAATATTGGTTAAGATCGTATGGGTAAATTACTTTAAATAATTTCTGTATTTTACCAAATACAAACATAAAACTGAGCTGTAACTCCGATGAAACGGAGTGTGAAATGTTTCAATTTGAAATATTCACAGCTTAAATGTACAACCATATTGAATTGCAGACTCTAAACATGCAAGCACTGGTAATGCAACAGGATTATTTTTGATAAGTGATAATTCAACTTCAAAGACTAATGTCATTCCATACTAGACTCAAATCACATGTTGAATATGTTTACATTTAGGCATTTGGCAGACGCTTTTATCCAAAGCGACTTACATTGCTTTATACTATACATTTTACATAGGTATTTGCAACCCCCTGGGATCGAACCCAGAACCTTGCGTTGTTAATGGAATGCCCTTACCATTGAGCTACAGGAAAGCTATAAAATCTTAAAAATCAGATTTCAGTGCACTGTGCTTCTACTTATTTTATGTCAGGCTTTAACGTTACCTGTGTCAGTTCAAATCGTGAATGTTGCGGAACGAAATCAGGAGACATTGTGAATGATGCTAGTGGAAGCATGACAAGATAACATAATATTGCCGGGAGTGTGACAAAATCCTGCTGAAGCGGGTGGAAATTACATCCGTCCCACGCAGCTCTCTTGGAAAGGTCAGCCTCTTCTTAAAGGTACAGTGACAAAATCACATGACCCGCGACTAGTTGACATTAAGCGTCAGAAGTCACGTCAGAGCATTAATGTTGACTTGTTTGTGCAATCCCTAATGTATACAGGGCATTTTATACATGATAACAGACACTGTAACCTTTATTGGCACTTTAAAGTGCAGCTTGAAGAAAGTCTGGAGCGATCAGTGAATTGACCTTTCGCAAAGCCCACCCCCTTTTGTTTTGTCCGACATCAACCAAAGCGCTCCCACTGCCCTAAAGAGGTACTCTGATGTCACCCAGACCGAGCGGCGAATGTCAGACAACAGAGTACCGCGAGAATGTTTCGAAAGCACACGCGGTACCCTGTTGTCATATGCCGATCGGTCTTCACTAGTGTTGCTTTCAACACTTTAAAAATCATCGTCAACGAACCTTTATCATGTGATGAAAATGAGACGAGACGTAACGTAAATGCTGGTCATGTGACGATGACTATAATTAAATGTATAATGCAATATTGTTGACATATAAAAACGAGACTAAATGTGGTTTACAAAAAAAACTATGCTAAAATGTCTCTTTTTTTTCATTTAGACAAAACGAGACAAATGTTATATTGTTATTTCGTCTGATGCTTTAACCTAGATGGGTAGCGGAATCCTTTTATTTTAATATCATCTGGCTGTTCTGCGTGTCTGAGTGAATTATATGCACCGTTTAACATAGCAAACACAAAAACTCAAGTGTCTTCCCAAACTAAGTCGCGTTATATTGAACACTCAGACAAAAAAATACTGTACTGAACTACAGTTCCCTTGTAGTAAATTGATAAATACTGTATACTACAGTAAAATTCAAAAACAGGATGGTATCTAATAATTTTACTGCAGTTTACTATAGTAAATACTACAGTGTACTACAGTAATTTATGTGGACAAATATACCACTATTAAATCGTAAAAATGAAAAAACACACAAATTAGAAAAGGGCCAAATTCCACCAACAATAGAAGGTCAAGGGCCACCAACTATAATTTGATAACTACAATGTTTGTTCTGCTATAATTATTGTTATTATTAATATTTATTTTACTGTTGTTTATTTGTTTAAAAAAATCACAATATAATTTTTTTTTATTAGTTTTATTTTCTCAGTTTTGATCAAACTATAACATTATATTACATAAACATTACTTTATATTAGTAAAAAACATGTTCCAAAATCAAAAAAATCTGGATCATGTTTTCCATACATATCTAGACTTTCTGTTCATCTTCACACTGGATCTCTTTCCTTCGCTTTCCTAAAATGCAGAATAAATTATTAGACCTATCGGCATTAATATTTTTATTGTTCTTACATTTATGGTGATCAAAATGAAATGGTATCACTGACTTCTACTCACCATTCAATGAGAGAAGTGACAGTGACGTGCTGAACCAATGCCTCTTATGTTGGGGCTGTATTCTGTTGTTGCAATTCTGATACACTGATTAAGGTTTGCACTGGACAATCTGTTTCTATCCTGATTCTTGATGTTAATCATTATAGAAAATGACGACTCGCAGATGTAGGTGGAGGGAAACATTGAAAGTAGAAACATTTTAATGACTCTGCTAGGGCTGCAACAACGAATCGATTTAATCGATTAAAATCGATTACTAAAAGAGTTGGCAACGAATTTCATAATCGATTCGTTGTGTCGCGTGACACGGAGACGTTTGATTATAAAAAGAACTTTATTTGAGCGCGGAGCGGAGTGAACACACTCGGTCTCTCTCGCGCACTGATGCTAGCAGAGTTCGGCGCCTCATAGACAGGGCAGAGCAAAAATTAAAAAAAAACGAGCGGAGGTAGAGGAAAGATACATGGCGGAGGAAGAGAAATCCGCGCGACCCAAGTCATCCAAGGTGCGGTAGCATTTCACACTAAATAAACAGAAAAAGTGTGTTAACTGCAAAACATGCAAAAGCGAGATGGCACGGGAGCACTACTGCAATGATCCAGCACCTGAAACGCAAACATGTTGGACTCTTTGATGAGGAGGAAGGGAGTTCAACAGCAGGTTAAGTCATAACGGAATCGTACTTTTGTTCCGTTTTGAAGTGAGGAACGTAATGTCCCTGGTGCGGATGTTTACTCGTTATCCAGCTTGACAAGCATGACAAGTTAGCGTTAGCTCCTTAATAACAGAAGTAAAGCAGGGGTGGTATAGTTACTTTGCACTTTGCATTGCAAGAAAAAGGACACGTTTTTATTCACTAGCCTTTTTTGAACCATTCATTTATCAATCTGTTTTCATGTATAGCTACACTGCAAAAAAAGCTTTTCTTACTTAGTAATTTATTTCTTGTTTCCAGTCCAAGTATCTAAATAAAAAATCAAGATTACTAGACAAGAAATATGTCATGAGAAAATGAATTGATGCTTAAAACTTCTGTTTGAAATTATATCTCATTAAGATTATTTTTCGTACCCCATTGGCAGATAATTTTGCTTGTTTTAAGCAAACAATCACTTCATTTTGAGGTGTTTTTTCAGAAAACAAGACATCATTTCTTATGCTATTTCATGTGTCTAGTAAATGTATCTTGATTTAAGATTTTTTTATATTTGGACTGACAACAGGACAAAACTACTAAGTTAGAAAAGCAATTTTTGCAGTGTATATTCTGTGCTTTGTCCCATATAGGTTATTATTGAAAATATATTTGTGTGTGTTGTACTTTTTAATTTAATTTTAAAGTTCTTTTATAGCACTCGTCATCTTAAGCTTTGTTAAAATGTGGTGTATAAATGATGTATTAAAATAATTGTTAGTTGCAGCCCTAGACTCTGCTGTTCTTGAATTTATCTTGAGAAACAAATTTGGTCCAAAAGTCATTCACATTAGACGCCTTGTGTTGCTCTCGGAGTAAATGGGTCTTTGACATTTCCAAAATCTCCGGCTGCAAAGATCCTTCATGTAAGGATGGAATCTGGCTTTTACCCTCAGCAGTCCACTGAACATCTGCTGGAACTGAGAATGGATGTCTTGGAAAGAGGAGTTTAGATGAGACATGAAATCGCACAAAAAACTCACGTATCCCATCTCTGTGCTGTCGTTTAAAAACCGCAAAAAAAATCTCTGCTTTCTGACTTAAGATGCTACTAAAAATGTACATAGTTCATTTTGTAATTCACACACTCTCTTCAGCACACGACCCCAGCTAGTCTGCTTATCAGGCCTTTGTGATGTCCAACCATCGAGGGAGCCCCATCAGTAACGACAGACACAACTTTGCTCAAATCCAATTCATTCTTTTTAAAGAACTTCTTTAGTTCGTTAAAAAGAATTTCTCCGGTTGTGCACCCATGCACCGGCAGCAAACAAAGCAGCTCTTCCCATCAATAAATCTGACAAACACCGACAGCTGTTCAATGTCGGTTCGGTCGCAAGACGAGTCTATTGCGAGTGATATGGCTTCTGCTTTCTTTATGTCCGATAACAGATTAGACAGGCACTCACCCGCCAATGCCTCCACTCTTCTTGTTGCCGTGCAATCAGATGATGGAACCTGCTATAATAGCTTCGTTACCATTGTCTTTTTCGCGTCGTGATTAAGAAGTTCATCCGCCATGTCAATTGCACAGGTTTTAATTAATTCGGCATCAGTGAACAGCTTTTTAGCCTTTGCCAGATTCCAAGCCACATGTAAGGAAGCTGAGGTTGCATTCTCCTGCACAGATGGGGTTTTGTGAATAACAGCAACTGACTTTTTGTAAGCTGCCATCAATTGTGTTACCTTCTGTTTGCGTATTTCAGAATGTTCTGGATAACTGCAGTTGAAATTGCAGTGCAATGCCCCGAAATGCCGTTTTATGTTATCACCCTTGTAGACCGCCACGGTTTGTGTGCATAATAATTGAAATGAATAATGTGAATTGAATTGAATTTCTCTTGGGTGGTGGTGGAATTGCCTTAGATGGAGCTGGGATGGTCAGTCAGTCTGCAGCTGTAGCTGGCGTAATCTCTATGTGGGATGGGCATATGTCGACCATCTGGACCTGGCGGAATTTCTCCCTACCTCAGGATGGGTATCCCGAGGCAGAAGGAGAATAATTAGCATAGCTGCTGTTCATTAACTATGCATTAAGTGAAAGCTTGGCTGAAAAGTTATGTCTTTAATCTAGATTTAAATTGGCAGAGTGTGTCTGACCCTCAAATAGTATTAGGAAGGCTATTCCAGAGTTTAGGTGCTACGTATGAGAAAGCTCGGATCCCTTTAGTGGATTTAGTTATCCTAGGTGTCATCAAAAGTCCTGAGTTTTAAGATCGTAGAGAGCGTGATGGGTTGTAATGTGATAAAAACTAAGTTAAGTAAGTAGGGGCTAAACCATTTAAAGCTTTGCAAGTAATTAAAATAATTTTATAGCCAGTTAAGCGATGATAAAACTGGGGTTATGTCATCGTATTTTCTTCTAAGAACTCTGGCAGCTGCATTCTGAACTAACTGTAGTTTGTTTATTGATGATACAGGACAACCACTTAGTAGAACATTACAATAGTCCAGTCTTGAGGTCACAAATGCATGAATAAGCTTTTCTGCGTCAGCAACACATAAAATATTTCGTAATTTGGCAACATTTCTAAGGTGGAAGGCTGTTTTTGTGATATTTGAGATTTGACAGGTTGCCGTCTTATATAACGGCTAGGTCTTTAACTGTATTTCTTGGAGTAACAGTGCAGCCTTCAATTTGCAAGATGTAATCTGAGATATTCTGTTTACGTGTTTTTGGTGCTATAAGTAATATTTCCATTTTGCTAAAGTTTAAAAGAAGGAAATTACTAGTCATCCAATGTTTCATGTCTTCGATGCACTCTGCCAGTTTGGATAGCTTGAAGGAATTATCTGGTCTTGATGTGATATATAGCTGAGTTTCATCTGCATAGCAGTGGAAACTAAATTCCATGTTTTCTAATAATGTTGCCAGGGGGCAGCATGTATATGGAGAAAAGCAAAGGTCCTAAAACCGATCCCTGAGGTAATCCATAATTTACTTGCGTAAGATTTGACGATTTCCCATTTAAATGGACATACAGATATCTGTGTGTTAAGTAAGATCTGAACCATTGTAGTGCCTGTCCCTGAATACCGGTATAATTGTGTTAACGATCTAATAGTATTTTATGGTCTACAGTATCGAAAGCAGCACTAAGGTCAAGCAGGACTAAGAGTGAGATGTTACCTTTATCTGATGCAATAAGAAGGTCATTTGTAATTCTAACGAGCGCAGTTTCAGTGCTATGATGCGGTCTAAAGCCAGACTGAAACTTTTCGTGTATGTCAGTATTTTGTAGGAAAGTGCACAACTGAGTGGACACTACTTTTTCTAGTATTTTAGACAAGTATGGGAGATTTGAAATCGGTCTTTAGCTTCCAAGTTTGTTTTTTTGATACGAGGCTTAATTACAGCCAGCTTAAAGGGTCCTGGGACATGTCCTGGATTAATTGACGAGTTAATAATGTTATAAATGGGCTCATTTGCAACTGGTAGTAGCTCTTTTAATAAGGTAGTTGGAATGGGGTCTAATAAGCATGTTGTCGGTTTGGATGTTGCAATAAGTTTAATTAAATCTTCCTGACTTATAGGAGAAAAACACTGTAGCTTTTTGGGTGATGGTCGATACTAATTCTTCAGACACACTTGGAGGTTTGGTTTTAGCTATGTTGTCTCGTATTTTTTCGATTTTCTCTGCAAAAAAATTCATGACTTCATTGCTACCAAGGTGCGGTGGAATAGCCAGGTCAGGTGAAGTCTGTTTATTTGTTAATTTAGCAATTGTACTAAATAAAAACCTTGGATTGTTTTTGTCATTTTCTATAAGGTTACGGAGGTGCTTTTGATGCTTTAGTGCCTTTTGGTAGCAGTTTGCACTCTCTTTCCATGCAATTTTAAAGACCTCTAATTGGGTTTGTTTCCATTTGCGCTCCAGTTTACGGGTTTCTCTTTTTAGGGCGCGAGTGGTGCTATTGTACCATGGTGCTATGATCTTTTCATTAATCTTTTTGACTTCATAGGTGCGATCGCTTCTAATGTATTAGAGAAAATAGTGCCCATGTTGCTGGTCATGTCGTCGAGCGATTCTATATTTGTTGGCAAGGTTATTAAAGGAGTCAGATCTGGTAGGTTCCTTATGAAACTATCTTTAGTAGTTGAGGTGATTGTTCTACCCTGTCGTAAACAAGATATACAACTGATTTCTGCAGTGCGAAGTGTACATAAGATGGTGATCGGAAACATTGTAGTCTTTGAGGTATAATATCGATGTTTGGTTAGTAAGTGGATATTAAAATCTCTGACAATCAGTACTTTATCGACGTTAACCAATAGGTCCGATAAGAAGGGCGCCAGAAAAACAGTTTGTGCGCACCTTACCTTGATTGAATGAAGCGCGTACGTTCCGGACGATTGAGTCTCCGATGACCACAGCGCTGCATTTCGTCTCGCAGAGGGTGGCAAAGCGGTTACTGGTAGGGATCTCGAAGACCGTCGGCGGCAGTGGGGGAGAGGTCATCCCTCCGGACCTGGATTTAGCCTTCCGCCGTGTGGTTGCCGGTGCAGGAGTGAAGTTCATTTGGGCTCGTCGTGTTCTTGAAGCCTGGGCTCTGTGCATAGAAACACGCGGAGTAGAAGTGGTAGGAGTATTACAATCACCTCGAAAACTTACCGCAGTTTTGCGAGCGTCAGCCCGGGATGTTTCCAGCGCCGTTTTACGTTCTCGCAGATGTGTTTGCCTCTCGAGTAGATCGTGGATCTGTTTCTCCAATGCTTCCAGTTCTGACTGAAGTGCGAAGAAAGATTCATCATCTGCACTTAGAGGCAACGTTAAACACATATCTGAATCATTAGCCATTAGTGGTGTCATATTGAGAACAGTGAGTTAAGCAGTAAGGGCAATATTCAGAAACTAGAGGCTAACAGGCTAATAGCGAATGATTGTATAAAACAAATTTATTTGTGCTTTATATGACGATTTTGGAATGGAATTCACTTAAAGATAAGTTTTACCCTCTGTGAATTATCAACTTAGAACATAAATCTTAAGATATAACAGGAATAAACGATATATTTAGAAAAGTTTGACTGAGCTCTGTCTCAAACCACGCGCTCTCAGCAAACAGGAAGTGATGAGGTCTGATAAGGTAAGGTAACAATCAGGTAGCAATAATCTCAAAAGATAACCTTGTTTGAAATGGGTTTGGCTAAAAGAATATGTTGGTTTCCTCTATACTACTAGGTACTTATACTATTTTGACTGGGTTAAATAGAATTGCATTACTAAAAAGAGACTTAAATACAATTTTCATTGATTAAAACTTGAGTAAATGTCATCAGTTTTCGTCTACTAAAACTGGACGAAAATAGTCATGGATAATTCTGACTAAAATGAGACTAAAATGCTCAGACGTTTAGTCGACTGAATATTGACTAGACTAAAAAGAGTATGAACGTGACTTAAGCTAAAATGACAGCTCGACACAAAGACTAGACTAAAACTAAAATTAAAACAGGCCGCCAAAAACAACACTTATCTTCACAACCTGCGCAACACCTCATGAAAGTGTACATAACTACCGTCTTGCTATTAGCTATGTAGGTCTGTTAGTTCATGGTCAAGACACTTACATACCGGTCATTGAAACTGCTCTGTCAAACTTGACTGTTGAATGTATTGACTTAATATGATTCAAATGCGAGGAAGACTGCTCACATGGATATGAGGAGTTAAACACAGTGCATCCATAATGACGCAGTTTGCTTCGATCTGCTCAGCAGATACTTTGCTGCATAGTTTGTTTTTAAAACTTTTTACATGTGATTACATAGCAAGGCAATGAATTCTCTATCATACGCCACAGAGAGAGACGTAGCTTTAAATAAAAGTATGACGCTCACTCTTCTAAACTCAGTGCACTCAGGGTAGCTTAAGGTTAAGATTGAAACGTTGTTTGCCATTGATTAGTGTCGTGACACTTGCGCATAGCACTGAATGCATGAATTTGCCAGGACAACCCGAAATATTTTTCTCATTGAAGCTCATTGCAATTTTAACCTACATGCGGACAAAAACATCCATTCAGCCAGCAATAGAAGAAACTTTACATCTGCATCATAAAAAAATGATAGGGCCTAACTAAGGCCAAATGTCTTTCTTTCAAGTCTTTAAGTTTAGAATCAGTGCATTCTCTGAATTGTTTGGAAGGGAGAAAGAGTACGCATGAAAGGAGTTATGTGCAAATAAAGTGCATTCTCATATATTTCTATAATTTGTTAAAGCTGTAAACCGCTAATTTACTATAACCGCAAATGACACCACACCACTTCTGCATTGTAAACTCTGACAAAACTATCTTACATGTTTCAAATCAATGAAATGCGCACTGTGTACTGGTGGTGCACATAAAACAAGTTGCATGTTGCTCTCCTTAGTCTGATATGATGCTCTGCAGAAAAACTGGTGAATTTTCTTGTAAACGTTGACTAGAACAGTACACTGCTGATCCACAAGAAAACGGAGCTCAGAAATGTAAGATAACACGCAGAGAAGTGGGGTAAGAACGATTACGCTTAATAAAATGGCCTGCTTTTAAAACCGAATGCATAAGATCTGCATAAGATCTTATATCAGCTCAACTTAATTTATATAGCGCTTTTTACAATTTTAATTGTTACAAAGCAGCTTTACATGAGGTATATAGACAATAAGCAAATCAATTAAAGTTATATACCTGTAAAAACAAGAAAAAGGTGAAAACACAAAAGACGGACATTAGGGCTGCAACTAACAATTATTTTAATAATCGATTAATCTGTAAATAATTTTTTCGATTAATCGATGAATCGGATAAAAACATAAACCAAGAAAAGCATTCATTTCCAACCCTTTATTCAAAAACAGAACTAAAATCTTTAGAAACTGCACAAACATGTTGCTCCTTGAACATCCCTGAGCTGTTATAATAATAATAAAATAGAAATGGACTAACACAAAAAACATACACATGTATGCTTTACATCTGCCAAATATATAGACTAAAGTGCCACCTGAGCTGCCAGAACAATAAATAATTTATAAAAAAATAAAGAAAAATACAAATCAGAAAATTTGACAGGATTTGTTTGAATGTCAGAACTTGTTTTCTACACTACACTGCAGACAGACACTCGCAGATGCACACACACGCAGACGCACACACTCACAAACTCTCACACTGGCACACACTCTCTCTCAAATTCACTTGAAGCTTATTCATTAAATTATTACCATCATTGTAGTAAGTGCATGCTTCATTTATACACCACATTTTAACAAAGCTTAAGATGACCGAGTGCTATAAAAGAACTTTAAAATTAACACACACAAATATATTTTTCAATAATAACCTATATGGGACAAAGCACAGAATATACACTGCATACATTGCTTTTCTAATTTAGTAGTTTTCTCCTGTTGTCAGTCCAAATATCAAAAAAAATCTTAAATCAAGATACATTAACTACACATATGAAATATCATAATAAATGATGTCTTGTTTTCTGAAAAAACACCTCAAAATGAATTGATTGTTTTCTTAAAACAAGCAAAATTATCTGCCAATGAGGTACGAAAAATAATCTTAATGAGATATAATTTCAAACAGAAGTTTTAAGCATCACTTCATTTTCTCATGCCATTTTTCTTGTCTTGTAATCTTGATTTTTTTTTAGATACTTGGACTGGAAACGAGAAATAAATGGTTTAAAAAGGCGAGTGAATAAAAACGTGTCTTTATTCTTGCAACGCATAGTGTGAAGTAACAATACCCCCCCTGCTTCACTACTGTTATTAACGAGCTAACGCTAACTTGCCATGCTTGTCAAGCTGGATAACGAGTAAACACCAGCACCAGGGACATTACGCTCCTCACTTCAAAACGGAACAAGAGAAGGATTCTGTAGTGACTTAACCTGCTGTTGAACTCCCTTCCTTCTCATCAAAGACTCCAACATGTTTGCGTTTCAGGTGCTGGATCATTGCCGTGATGCTCCCGTGTCATGCCATGTCGCTTTTGCATATTTTGTAGTTAACACAGTTTTTCTGTTTATTTAGTGTGAAATGCTACCGCACCTTGGATGACTTGGGTCGCGCGGATTTCTCTGCCTCCGCCATGTATCTTTCCTCCGCTCGTTTTATTTTTATATTTGCTCCGCCCTGTCTATGAGGCGCCGAACTCTGCTAGCATCAGTGCGCGAGAGAGACCGAGTGTGTTCACTCCGCTCCGCGCTCAAATAAAGTTTTTTTTTATAATCAAACGTCTCCGTGTCGCGCGACACAACGAATCGATTATGAAATTCGTTGCCAACTCTTTTAGTAATCGATTTTAATTGATTAACTCGATTCGTTGTTGCAGCCCTAACGGACATACCCACATGCAAACACTCCACACACACAATATGCACACGTACTAACACACATAGACATAGGCACACACACGGACGGACACACACACACACAGATATGCACACACGCACAGTGAATGCACACATTTAAGATAAAGGAGAGAGAAATACAGGTCATATATTAAATTCCTATATGCAATATTAATTATGCAATTAATTATGAAGCAGCATTTAAGATATTTATAGCGCAGTTTGAACTTAGGAAACTATATGTATGTTATAATTGATATCAGGTTTAATAAATTATCGGAAATATGTTGTGTAAGTGTGATTTTGCCACCTATTTTAGAAATTAATGTTGCCACGGAATACTTTCCAGTTATCTGAACCCTCCACTTTAAATGCCTTTTAATATTCAGCTCTTTGTTACTGCTCACACAACCTCCATCAACCCCCATCTCCTCCTGCAGGAAGAAATCACAGTATAATACTTCAGCGCAAACTCAAGAGGTGTCTATTGAGAAGTTGCATATTTAAGAATAGATTGATATGTAAACAGGGATTTTTACCTTCAATTCAAGTTTATTTATATAGTGCTTTTCACAATGTGCATTGTTCCAAAGCAGCTTCACAGGGCAAATAGGAAAAACAGAAAAGGTAAAACACAGCACAGTGCATGGTGTTTATAGAACAAGCAAGATCATTCTAATAAATAATATCTAATTAATAAATAAATAAATGCAGTCTCTTTATTACTTTATATGGTGCGTATTGATCAAGAAGATATGAAAACATTTCATTGTTTGTGGTTTAAACGAGAGTTCATTACAGTGTTTTAATATGTAGAATGTAATGTTAAAATAATTTAATATGTTATGCCAATTAGGAGCATTACGATTAAAAAAAGCATATTTTGGAAAAGATGTTTAATGTATGTTTGGAGTTGAGTTTCTTATCAGTGTTATGGCGTCTTACAATTATTTGTCACCCTGCAGGTAAGAAATTAATTCCAAACTCTGCTCTTTCAAAAAACGAGACATTCACACCTCTCCCAGTGCCCATCCCCCGTCAACTAAGAAGTGGAATCTGTTTTTAAAAGCCTGTAGCTTACAGACATGAAGAGAATTGAAACGGATCAATGCTTGTCATTTAAACGCAGGTCAATACACTATTTCGTCACACTTTTATTTAATAACAATGAAACGGTCTATAATCTTCATATTTTGGCAAATATGATGTTTTTTGTTCACGTCTTCACATGGCCTCGTTTCTAGCTCGTTAATAAAAAAAAGTTACATTTTGGCCTTGTGCAGTTTACTTTCTACGGTCCGCATTCATTTATAATGATAAAAATTGTGATAGTGATAAGTGATAGTGATATTGGCTGAAAGAAAGGGAATAGGCCTTCTGTTGTCGTTTTGTAACATTCATTTCTGATATAGCTGCTTGTCACAGGACTTGCACCCTCTCCGAGCGAAGTCGAATATGAACTCGAACTCGAACTGCTGTTGATTAAAGAGATCTTTGGCGGGGAACCCTTTGTTTTAAATGACGAGATAACTCGTCAATTGCGGTGAAAGAGTTAAATACGCTGTTGCGTGTTCAAAATGTTTACCGTTTTGTTTAACATGCTGATATGTTAAATGAAGACTTTAATATTATTATAAAATGTAATATTGATCTTCATTGTGTTTGTGCTGTGTTGGAGATTATCCTTAAATAAAGATACATTTATTATAAAAGCTTATCTGCAATTAGGGACGTATTAAACGGTGGTTCCCTTTCTGTCGGTCTCTCAACGTTGTGTCGAGCCGACAGATGGGGTTCGCCCTTGAGAACCTATCAACTCTGACTACTATAGAAGAGGCCAATGAAATTTGGCTAATGAAATTTGCATGCCGTTCTCAGCCCCCTGATATCCGGTATAAAAGGAAGACGGCGTGCAGCATTCATTTACCTTTTTTTTCTTCAGAGCCATCGCTCATGACTATAGAACTTAAATCTAAAAACTTTAAGCATATTGCCGAATCTACGACGTGGAGCAGCGGATCTCCCCTATCCTGCAGCGACCTTCCCCTGGGTGTCACGGCGGTTCCAGATGTGTTCATAGCTTTTTTCAAAAAAGTCCTTTCAAGGACTGTGCTTTTCTCCAGTGCGGCATGTCCCTCTGTTCTCTTGGGTTCTCTAGGGACACGATAGCTGCATCAAGTGTCTGGGCGTCCAGCACGCTGAGGCAGCTTTCGTAGACGCATCTTGCCCACACTGCGGGCAGATGGTCATTCAGAAGTTGTCTTCCTCCGGGAACCAGCCACCACTTCGTTTGCTACCCGGGCTGTGACGTCGGTGGCTAAGGCCCCGATGTCCGCTAGTGCTAGCATCGTTAGTGATATGGGGACCTCGCTCTTCTGAATGTTCCCCAACCGACGGTGGAAAACCGTCCGGATCCTCAGCCACGTATTCGGAAACAATGCGTTACGATGATATGACATTCGCAGCATCGGAGGGAGACTTGTTGGCATCCGACACTAAAGACTCCGAGCTCCCCCTAAAGGGGGGTCGAGCACAGGAGCAAGCAGATGTTGAGATGTCAACCATGCTTACCCGGGCACCCGCAGGCATTGGGTTGCAGTGCACACAACTGCCTCCTCCCCAATGCTCGCGGCTGGATACGTGGTTGCTTGGGTCGGGGCGCGGTGCCAAACCGTGCACACCCCCGTTGCCATTTTTCCCGGAGCTGCATGAAGAGCTGTGCAAGACTTGGAGCGCTCCACTCACGGCTCGCTCCAGTCAAACCAGTTCTAGCTCCCTTTCTCCCCTCGATGGTGGGGCAGCCAAATTTTACGTCGATATCCCCCAGGTGGAGGAATCAGCCACGCCTACCGTCTAAAGCTTGTAAGATTTCGGCATCACTGGTGACGAAAGTTTACGCTGCTGCAGGTCAGGCTGCCTCCTCTCTTCACCCCATGGCCATCCTGCAGGTCCACCAGGCCAAGGCGTTAAGAGAGCTCCACGAGGGTAGGGCCGACCGGGTATTATGCAGGATCTCTGTGCAGTCACCTTGGTCGCCCGTAGGGCGAGGTCAGTGGCGGCACGATGTCCACGCTAGTGGTCCAAGACAGACACCTCTGGCTAAGCTTTGCGCAGATGAGTGACACCGAGAAAGTCAGTTTTCGCTGAGGACTTCACTCAGTAGTTCGCCCAGAGGCCTCCGAGATCTTGTGCGACGTCTGCTTCCCAGCAGCCCCTTCGACTTCGGCTCCAGTTCCTGTCCTCCCAGCTCAGGCTGCACCCCGGAATAGGAAGTCGAGGGGGAAACCTCCACCCCGTCAGCAACCTTCCCGCAAGAAGCGCCCCTGATGGCAAGACCCCACGGAGAACAACATTGGGTCAGACCATCACAGCCATGCCTCTGATCGGTCAGTACAGGACGGTTACTGCCTCGTCTCAAAGCCGGGCCCTTCTCTGGGCCTGGCACCCACTTACCCACAGAGTTTCCGTTCTCCCTGGGTGTCTCTTGCAGCCACTCTCACACTCCACTGGACGGTCTTGGCGAGACGTAAGGTTGAACACACATTACAGCTGCCACCCCTCTCAAACTTACAGTGCGCGTGCAGCTGTTCCGGCAGGCAGGTAAGTCGGCGGAGCCAACTTTCCCTCCAGGGTCCCCCCCGCGAGATGTGGTTAGCTCCGCCAGCCGACGAACCACCCCCATGGGAATGGTGAAGCAGACCGTCCCCTCAGTCCCCCTGTCTCAGTCCCTGGGAGCTTGGCAAGAGCTGCCCACACTGTCTCGGTGGCTACTGAGGACGGTCTGTCAAGGCTACTCAATCCAGTTCGCCAGAAACCCTCCCAAGTTTCGGGCATCGCCTCCACCTCTGTCAGAGGCAGGGACGCCTCCGTACTTTGGGCAGAGGTCGCCACCCTTCTGGCGAAACAGGCCATCGAGCTCGTCCCTCATGCCAAGATGTCCAGCAGGTTTTACAGCCCGTACTTCATCGTTCCCAAGAAAAACGGTGGGTCACGCCCCATTCTATATCTGCGTACCCTGAAAAAAAACCTTCATAAGCTGCCGTTCAGGATGCTCACACAGAGGCGCATCCTGACATCCATCGGGTGTTAGGATTGGTTCGTGGCAATCGACCTGAAGGATGCTTTCATGTCTCGATCCTCCCTCGACACCGGCCGTTCCTACGGTTCGCGTTCGAGGGGCGGGCATATCAGTCCTCCCTTTTCGGTCTGTCCCTGTACCCACGGGTCTTAACGAAGATCGTGGATGCCGCCCTTTCTCCCCTCAGAGAAATAGTGTGCCGGTACTGAACTATCTCAACGACTGACTTATCTTTGCACACTCGCGAGATCTGTTGTGTACACAAAGGGACCTTGTGCTGCGGCAGAGTAGCGACTCAACCCCCGTGCTGTCCAGCTCATTGGATGCTGTTCGGGCAGGCCTAGGTAGACCTGTTCGCCTTCCAAGACACCGCCCATTGCCCGCTTTGGGATGCTCTTGCCTTCAGCTGGCCGCGGGGCAAGCAGAAGTACGCCTTCCCCCCACTTAGCCTCACTGCACAGACACTGTGCAAGGTCAGGGAAGAGGAGCGCCAAGTTTGAATGGTTGCGCCGCACTTTGTTCTTAGAACTGATGCTCTTGACAACGTTTCCCCCCTGGCCCATTCCCCTGATGGAGGACCTGCTCTCTCAGGGGAAGGGCACGTTCTGGCGTCCCAGACCAGACCTCTGGAACACCCATGTCTTGTCTCTGGACGGGAAGAGGAGATCTTGAGTAGGCTACCCCCCTCTGTGGACGAGACCATCATCGTGGATCGTGCGATCAGGATCATGTTGTCCTTCTTACAAGAGAAATGGAGACTAACATTTCCCCCTCCACACTGAAGGTGTATGTAGCCGCTATCGCCACTCGTCACGACTCAGTTGATGGAAAGTCACTAGGGCAGCATGACCTAATCAACAGGTTCCTAAGGGGCGGGAGAAGGTGGAATCAGCCTCGTCTCCGCTCCCTACCCTCTTGAGACCTTAATGTGGTCCTGGCAGGCCTCTCTGCCCCCCTTTCGAGCCCCTCGGAGGTTCCGATCTTCCTCACCTTTCGAGTGAGGTGGCCCTCCTGATGCCGCTCGCTTCCTTCAAGAGTTTCCTTGACCTACAAGGATTCTCCGTGTCCCCGGATTGCCCTAAATTCGGCCCTGGCAACTCTCATGTTGTCCTGAGACCCAGGCCCGGATACGTGCCTAAAGTTCCCACGACTCCCTTTCGGGACCAAGTGGTGAACTTGCAGGCGCTCCCCATTGAGGAGGTAGACCCAACCCCATCCGTGTTGTGTCCAGGACGCGCACTGCGCCTCTACTTGGACCGCACGCAGAGCTTCACAAGCTCTGACCAGCTCTTTGTCTGTTCGGAGAACAGCAGAAGGAGAGTGCTGTCTCCAAACATAGAATGGCGCACAAAACCGTGGATGCCGTCACGGCGGCATACCGATCACAAGATCTTCCGTCCCCCTTGGCTGTGCGGATTCACTCAACACTGGGCATAGCCACATCCTAGGCACTGGGCAGAGACTCCCTGGCAGACATTTGCAGAGCTGCGGGTTGGGCTACGCCCAACACCTTCGCAAGGTTTTACAACCTTTGCGTAAACCCGGTGTCAGCCCAGGTCCTGCATGGCAAGGGACTGGCATCCGGCGGTGCATATGACTGTGAAAATACCTCCCCACCCTACAGCAGGTTGGTTTCAGTGTGCTATCTACCTCCCTTCTTACCCAACACTTGGTTAAGAACAGGCATCCCATCCATCACTAAGCAAGCACCCCCTGGGGGTCAGCTGGGCAGAGCAGCCTTCCCCCTTAGGCTGGGAGGACATATTAACTATAATAGATAGCTCTAAACGGACCTAGTGATACCGAACGTCTGTAACACCGAAGGGCTAGAAACCTATTGTATTTGTTAGGATTTTTTATTCTGCCATAAAACTGATACTGCAGCCCAAACCGTAAAGCCGACAGAGCTGAGACTCAGTCAGATGGTAGTAGTCCTTGTCGCTACTCAGATACACGGAGATGGTTCCCACTAACCCATGACCTCCCCCAGGTGGACCTCCACCTCGCGGTTTACTACTCTGTCCGCATGTTCCATGCGATCTCCCCCAAGGGCGAGACCATATCTATATCCACTGTATTCCTCCCCCCGGGTTGGAAGTGTCCTCTGCAGCGCATCCCTAATTAAGGAAGTTGCACTCACCCGTTGTAAACTAGACGTAAACCGCTCACCCGTTGATCCAGATGGCCTCTCGCCAGTAGAGATCTAAGGCCTCCGTCCGTGAAAGGTTACCGGTCAGGGTGTACCAATCTTTCTCCAAGAAAGCGCTGGGACCCCCGACCATCACACTGGAAGGTTACTGTTTCGCAAAAGTCTCGTGATGACACGCCCAGACCTGTTACCGTCGCTTCGCTAGAGATTGTGACACAATACAACGTTGTGGCTTTTCCATGGGAACCCTATCTGTCGGCACGATACAACGTCGAGAGACCAACAGAAAGGGAACATCTGTTACGTCTGTAACCTCAGTTCCCTGATGGAGGGAACGAGACGTTGTGTCCCTTATGTCACAACACGTATCGTCCTCTGCATGTGTGTGCGTGTGCACAAGTATTCAAAGGAGAATGTTATTGCAATGAAGAAATGTAATCATATTAACTTGATTTGGGCTGTGTTTCCCAAAAGTATCGTAACCCTAAATTGATAGAAAAATCAATCGTACAATTGATCTTAATATAATAGTCTGATCACAGAAACATTGTAACTTAAGTAGCACTTAAAAATCATCTTCGATCTACGAGTGCTCTGGAGTAATGGTAAAGCCCTATGTGCACCGGAAGAACAGATTTATGAGGTCACCTGCAGGACAACCCTAGATTTGCGCTTAATCTTAATTTTTTTTTAAAGAGAAATGATCCAAATTAGGGATGCACGATATTGTTGGCAGGCAGATAAATATGGGCATCAGCCTGATACAGAAAATAACGCCGATATGCCTCGCCGATAGGAAGATTAATTGATTGATTGATTAATATTGCGTCAATTTGCGTGTTTGTGCTACAGCAGAATGTCGGTGGTGTATTTATTTGGGGGGCACTGTTTAAATTCGGGATGGACATTCTTGAATAATTAAATATTTGATCTCAGGAAAAAATTATTTTGGAATATTTGTTCATTTAAATTAGGCTAATTATGACGTAATTTGTTACATTTTTATTTTGTCACAATTTCACATCAGTCTTATAATTATCATTAAATATTCATAACACATTAATATTATATCCTGTATATAGTTTTTTAAATGTGGAAAATATAGAAAAATACATAAAAACTGCATTTAAACAGCATAATGGGATAATGCATAAAGAAAACATACAAAACAAAATGAACAAAACGCAATATACAGTGAGTATATTGACAATCTGTGTTTTATAATAATATTGTTTATTTTGTTTTACATGTTCTTGATAAGAAAATCAAGTATATAGGCTAGGTCTATTTTACTCTGGTGAAAGTCTGTTCAACAAGCCGACAGCGAAAAAAAACGTGCTGATCCTCTCAAACTTCCAGTAACAAAAACCAGATCTGACAAGAATATCTGGCTTTATTGTTTATAATGTTGATAATTAATAAAGTTAACGGGCTTGATACCTCCAAGCCGACTGTTAAGATCCTAAAAAAATCCCTGCAACAAAGACGGAGCAATTATAGTGCAATAGATATTTCCTTATCACCACCACATATAAATATAGTTTTCTCTCTCTTTCACGGCCAGTGTCCTAATTGTTTAGCTTTGCATTGCATGTGCATTAATAAATAAGGTAAGCCTTTATATTTCAACTAAGGTAAGGAATCACAGTGCATTTTAAAATAAAGAAAAAAAGCATCCGTGCAAATTTATTCACATGTTGAAACTTGAAGGCGACGACCCTATTTGATCTTCTAGAGGGAAATCTCCTGCTTTTAGGTATGGAAAAAGGTGGAAGTCTTATTTTAAGGCCAAATTCATTAACATTATTTGCAGTGAAATGTAGCCTACATTTTCATGTCGTTCAAGAACGAATATAGATGTACTATGAACAACCGCTACGAACAAGCTATGGTAATAAATTAATAATTGTTAATCATTTAATATTAAGATGGTATTTTTATACCTAATGTAAGTAATGTTAACAAATTCTGTGGCTCACAAGTTTTGTGGCTCAAACATTTCAATATGGTGATGTGAGCCGAGCATAACACGCAATCCGTGTAAACTTAAAATCATTAAACTAGCTTGCAATCTTAGTGAACAAAGATTTAGGAACACATACAAATTATTAAGGTTCGAGCCCGAAGGGCTAGAAACCTATTGTATTTGTTAGGATTTTTTATTCTGCCATAAAACTGATACTGCAGCCCAAACCGTAAAGCCGACAGAGCTGAGACTCAGTCAGATGGTAGTAGTCCTTGTCGCTTCTCAGATTCACGGAGCCAGCCAGATCGACCCATAGTGACCCATTTCCGTCATTATAGATTTTTCGCTAATTAACATTTTTTGAAAAAAAAAAAAAATGAACTAGTCCCTGGATTTCTGCCTGATCGGAACCAAACCAACGCTGAATAATTCTGTGGAGTGTGAATGTAAATATTCATTGAAAAAAGTTTGAAATTTAGATTCAGGGTCGCTAGGGGGCATCAAACAAAATTTTCGGAACGAAAACAATGCAGATGACTTCTGTGGAAAGTGATTGTAAATAATTATCGGAAAAAAAGTTGAAATTTCCTTTCACAGTCGCTTAGGGGCGCCAAAATAAATGGCCATAAATCCAGAACGGCTAAACATATCATCATGAGGCTCGGGAAATATGTGTATACCATCACTCCGAGGTCACATACAAGAGAACTTGCCGTTTGGACACTAGGTGGCGCTATAACAGTAAAATTGAATTGAGTATTTCTTTGCTTAAACAATTGTGTATCACGTGACATTTGTCATTTACTCAAGCAATTTAAACATTTTCACTGCAGTACAATTCTCTGGACTCTCTAGATAACTAATTATCAAAGACATGTTGAACTTTTTCATGTGTGTGACCATAACAGGGTTGTTTATTATATTGACCTCAAAAGTCTACATGAAAGCTCGCTGCTCCTTAATAAATAATCCAACTGATTTGCCATTAAGTTCTATTGTACATCTTATGACACTTAACAAGCAGTCAAAATAGAATGGTCATTAGAAGAGGCATGCCTTCATAAAGCAACAAAACATATTACCATATCAACCATTTAGATAGACCAGCATCTCTGCATTAGAACATCGTAGAGGCACGGGGCTTGCTTGCTTCGTTTCAATTGTGGTTTAGTGTGCGATCAATTGGCAGAGGCCATGCCGCAACCAAACAAGTTAGCTTAACAACCGTATAGCAGGATCCACATCTTGGCAACAGAACATCATGGAGACTTGACAATTGGTTACTTTCAATCGTTCAAGGTATTATCGCTTTACACCTGTTTTTGGATTTGAGTGTTAGCATGCATGGTCTATATTAACCGTTGCTGACCATTTCTGTATTTTACTTGATGTGGGAGAATGTCATCCGTAGTGGCTGTGTTATGGTGCGATTCCTGAGCGTAGTCGGCGAAGGCAGACGACCTTAGTCCCCTTAGACTGCTCGAACCCGATGATTGCTGCTTGCAGCTGTATTTAGGGTTTCGAGCACGAAGTGCTGAAAACCTATTGTTTTTGTAAGGATTTTTATTCTTATTATTATTTTTCCGCCTTAACACCAGTCGCCCAGCCCAAACTGTAAGTCGTAGAAACTTGAGGCTTGGTCAGTTGGTTGTATCTGTGCAGGTTACTCAGATACAGTGACCCAGCCAAATCGGCCACTAGGTGGCGCTACAGCGATGAAAAGCGTGTTTGCACTCGTTACTCCTAAACCGTTTGTTGCACACCCAAGTGTTTTATGTCAGTGTAATCATTGGCTCAAAACTTTAAAAACGTATATCTCCGATTTCATTTCCAGTATGCAAATTTTCCCGCTAATTTGAAAAAAAAAATGAACTAGTCCCTGGATTTTTGCCCGATCGGAACCAAACCAACGCTGATTTATTCTGTGGAGTGTGAATGTAAAGATTCATTGAAAAAAAGTTTAAATTTCGATTCAGGGTCGCTAGGGGGCATCAAAACGTCAAAACCAGAAGTAGCCTATTTCACTAAAATGGCTATACCTACAGAACGGTTTGAGATATCTTCATGGGGCTTAGACCATATGTGTAGACCCTCAGTCCGGGGTCACAATAAAAAAAACTTGGTGTTTGGCCACTAGGTGGCACTTTAATAGCAAAGAACTCGAAAAGGACTATAACTACGCATTAGTTGTTTCTACGCATGTGGCGTTTCACAAAAAATATGTCTGCCATTGGCAAATAAAGTTTGAGCACTCATGGTTAACTGAAGCCGATCGAAACGACACTTGCTGGGCTTGTTCGACTCGTGGTCCTGAAGGTCTGTGCGAGATATGAACTCATTCGGCCACCGGGGGACGAAATAACGCTTTTGGAGTGCATAATCAATTCTGTATCACGTGACATTTGACATAAACAGAAACTATTGGTATCATATGATAGCTCTTCTCATTCTGAACAACTTTGCCTCCTGACACGCTTCTGTCGATCAAACGGTTCGTTAGTTATCGCTGATGATGTCAAAAACCTACTTTCGCAAACTAGTCCTTGGTTTTTCAACCGATCGGAACCAAACCAATGCAGATGGCTTCTATGGAGTGTGAATGTAAATAATCATTGAAAAAAAGTTGAAATTTCCTTTCACCGTTGCTTAGGGACGCCAAGACTTAAAATAGGCGGAGCCAATCACATTAAAATGGCCATAAATCCAGAACGGCTTAACATATCATCATGGGGCTCGGATGATATGTGTAAACCATCACTCCGAAGTCACATACAAAAGAAGGTGGCGTTTGGACACTAGGTGGCGCTAAACAGTAAAAATGGCAAAATTGACAAGTATCTCATTTCTTACACAATTGTGTATCACATGACATTTGACATTTACACAAACTAATGATCTCATTCGATAGTCCTCCTCTTCATTCTGAACAACTTTGCCTCTTGATCCATTGATGTCAAACAAACGGTTCACGAGTTATCGGTGATGGTGTTTAAAACTGACTTTTGCTAACTAGTTCTTTGATTTTCAAGCAATTTCAAAATTCTCTATTGCAGGTACATAATTGATCATAATTGATATAATTGATCATAGAGATTATGAAATGACCATGCCAGTAAATATGACGCGATTGTCTCCAGGCTTCCCTAATGTGATTGGTGCAATAGACTTCCACACATTGCCATCAAGGCACCCCCAGGCCCCAATAAGGGGATTTTGTGGCCCAAAATGGGGTTCACAGTGTAAATGTGCAGGTGAGATTAATAACATTTAGTTTGATAATTATTCAAGGGAATGTATTCAATTATAAAACAAATCTCTTAGATGGTGTGTGACTATGTACCATATTATAAATGTGGTGGCTAAATGGCCTGGCTCTGTGCACGACTCAAGTATTAATTTGCGTGTTATTGGGAGATTTTGGAAGGCGTGTCCAACGCCAGCTAAAGTATTTAAACAGTTGTTTAAGCCCAGTTCGTGGGAGAAGCAGTTTGTTGCAGTTTGAGAATCATCTGAAAGTCGTAAGTTTAATTGATTAGTAGTGTGTGTGTGTCTTATTTGAGTCTAACGCAGTTTCGTTTCCATTGTGTGCGTCCGGTGAGTCACGCTGAGTCAAGTGTTAATAGTTGCGTTAAATCGCGTGTTATTGGGAGATTTTGGAAGGCGTGTCCAACGCCAGCTAAAGTATTTAAACAGTTGTTTAAGCCCAGTTCGTGGGAGAAGCAATTTGTTGCAGTTTGAGAATCATCTGAAAGTCGTAAGTTCAATTGATTAATAGTGTGTGTGTGTCTTATTTGAGTCTAACGCAGTTTCGTTTCCATTGTGTGCGTCCGGTGAGTCACGCTGAGTCACGTGTTAATAGTTGCGTTAATTCGCGTGTTATTGGGAGATTTTGGAAGGCGTGTCCAACGCCAGCTAAAGTATTTAAACAGTTGTTTAAGCCCATTTCGTGGGAGAAGCAGTTTGTTGCAGTTTGAGAATCATCTGAAAGTCGTAAGTTCAATTGATTAATAGTGTGTGTGTGTCTTATTTGAGTCTAACGCAGTTTCGTTTCCATTGTGTGCGTCCGGTGAGTCACGCTGAGTCACGTGTTAATAGTTGCGTTAATTCGCGTGTTATTGGGAGATTTTGGAAGGCGTGTCCTGCTGAATTCAATTGCTAGACTAAACGGGTATATAAATAAGACTAACCACCGCGTGCAGCGGTCGCGTGCAGCCCTCATCGCGTGAAGACCGAAGAGAGTAAAGACCATCGACTCTACCTGTGCGATTCCACCGAGCAAGGACAACGACAAGGCACTTGAGTATTACTGTTTTGCACTTATACTATTGCACCTTATTTATTCTCTTTTCTATATTTGTACATCCCTTCATTTTTCACTATGTGTTTTCAAATCCACACTGTCATTACAACTCGCAAATCACCGGTAACACGCAGAAGGCCACGCATTGCTAATGCTAACAATCTGCGCACTCTTTCAGCATCCAAAACTACCTCCATTACCTTTCCTATTGGTTTATGGAACTGCCAATCTGCTGTAAACAAGGCAGATTTCATCGAAGCTTTTGCCAAACATTCTGGTCTTTCTCTTTTAGCACTTACCGAAACCTGGATCAAACCAGAGGACACTGCCACACCGGCTGCCCTCTCCAATAATTACACTTTCTCCTACAGCCAACGCATATCAGGGAGGGGTGGAGGAACCGGACTACTTAATCCTAATGACTGGAAATTCAAACAGCTGGCACCCTCTTGCAACAACACCGCCTTTGAATCTCATGCTGTTACTGTCATCCACCCTGTTAAAACGCATGTTGTAGTTATCTATCGTCCCCCAGGGCACCTTGGATTTTCTTGGAGGAGTTGGATGTGCTTCTGTCATCTTTTCCCGAGGACGGTACTCCTCTGGTGGTACTTGGAGACTTCAACATCCACCTGGAAAAACCGCAGGCTGCTGACTTCAACAACCTGACTGCGTCGTTTGACCTCAAGCGGGTCCCAACTTCAGCGACTCATAAATCTGGTAATCAACTCGATCTTATCTACACACGCCATTGTTTCACCCATCACTCCCAGGTCACCCCGCTTCACAAGTCAGATCATTTCCTCATTACTCTTGATCTCGATTTAACTTCTCCAGACACTAGACATGCTTCCTCACTGGTCACATTCCGACGCAACCTACGATCACTCTCCCCCTCCCGCTTGTCCTCTGCAGTCTCTGCCACTCTCCCACCCCCTAAACAGTTCTCTCTCCTTGATGCTAACACCGCCACCCACACCCTTTGCTCCTCACTAACCTCCTGCTTGGACATCTTATGCCCTCTTCGATCTAGGCCATCTCGTGCATCTCCTTCTGCCCCCTGGTTATCTGATGTTCTCCGTGAACATCGCGCCTCTCTCAGGTCTGCTAAGAGAAAGTGGCGCAAATCAAAAGAACCTACCGACCTCTCTCTTTATCAGTCCATATTCTCTGCGGATGTCTCCTCTGCGAAAACCCAGTACTACCACGCTAAAATCAATAACTCTCCTGACCCTCGTACTCTCTTTAAAACCTTTTCTGCTCTTCTTTGCCCACCTAACCCCTCACCTCCATCGGACTTAACAGCTGACAAATTTGCGTCGTTCTTTGTACAGAAAACGACCACCATCAGTAATCAATTCTCTGCACCACCACCTCTTGACCACGCCCAATCCCCAGACACATGTTTGCTCCCCTCGTTCTCTCTCGTATCTGAAGAGGACGTTTCCAAGGTCATTTCTTCAAACCACCCGACTACCTGCCCCCTAGATCCCATCCCCACTCATCTCCTCCAGGCCATTTCCCCATCGGTTGTTCCCTCTCTGACACACATTATCAACTCATCTCTGACCACAGGTACATTTCCTACACTCTTCAAAGAGGCCCGTATTACCCCACTACTAAATAAACCTACTCTTAATCCTCCACTGTTAGAAAACTACAGACCGGTATCCCTCCTCCCCTTCGTTGCGAAAACTCTAGAACGGGTTGTATGTAACCAGCTCTCATCCTTTCTCGTCTAGAACAACCTCCTAGACAGCAACCAGTCGGGCTTCAAGAGCGGTCATTCCACTGAAACTGCGCTGCTCTCTGTCATTGAAGCCCTGAGACTGGAAAGAGCTTCCTCTAACTCATCTGTTCTCATCCTACTGGACCTTTCTGCCGCCTTTGACACCGTTAACCATCACATCCTCCTGTCCACCCTCAAGGCTATGGGGGTCTCCGGAATGGTGCTACAATGGTTCAGGTCTTACCTCAATGATACACAACTCTACCTTTCTTTTCGCCCAGACGATCCGACGGTTTCTGCACGCATCTCAGCTTGCCTAGCCGACATCTCGCTCTGGATGAATGACCATCACCTGCAGCTGAACCTTTTAAAAACAGAACTGCTTGCAATTCCGGCCGATACAAAGACTCATCACAGCCTCTCCATTCAACTGGGCTCATCAACCATCACATCTTCCAGAAAGGCAAGAAACCTGGGAGTGGTGATCGATGATCAACTCAACTTCACCGATCAAGTTGCCAGCACCGCCCGGTCCTGTAGATTCATCCTCTACAATATTAGGAAAATTAGACCCTTCCTATCAGTGCATGCTACGCAAGTCCTAGTACAGGCTCTGGTCCTTGTCCAAGAGTTATCTTTAATGAACCGAAGAGAGCACATGTCACTCCTCTATTCATTAAGCTACATTGGCTCCCTATAGTTGCTCGAATCAAATTCAAGACTCTGCTCCTGGCCTACAAGACCACCACTGGTTCGGCACCACCTTATCTTCACTCGCTACTCCAGACATACGTACCCGCCAGATGCCTACGCTCTGCAAACGAACGGCGTCTTGTGGTACCATCCCAAAAAGGTAAAAAATCTCTCTCGCGCACCTTCTCCGGATCTGTCCCACCTATGTGGAATGATCTACCTGCTGCTACAAGATCTGCAGATTCTGTAGCCATCTTTAAGAAACGTCTGAAAACGCATCTCTTCCGTCAACATCTGACTGATCTGTTCTGACTCTATTTTCTTCTCTACTCTTTATAAATAAAAAAAATTATGAATGAATGAATGAATGGTTCTGTAAATTGTTAGGTTATATGAGACCCAATCCTCTTTTTTTGATTGCACTTATGCTTTTGTTATACTTATGCTGTCCCAATTGCTTCCATTGCCTACCCCAAATGTAAGTCACTTTGGATAATAGCGTCTGCTAAATGACTAAATGTAAATGTAAGTATCTTCAGAGAGTTATGCACATTATTTGAACGTGGCAAGTCAAATAGACTTTACAAACTAACTGGATTACTAATTTTGGGCCTAACAGAACTGCATTTTTCTATTATACAGGTGACTATGATGGAATCCTGCTAGGGGACAAAGGCTATGCCTGCAGGCAGTATTTTATGACACCATTACCTGACACCAAACAACTTTGAATTAGGTTATTTTGTTGTTTTATTGAGAGAAAACAGTTAGTCATGAGTGTGTAAGCATGCAACGCTTCTTTGAGCTGATACTGATAATTTCACGTGAAATTTGACATTTACACAAACTATTGATATCATATGATAGCTCTCCTGATTCCGTACAACTTTCCCTCTTGAATGATTGATGTCGATCGCACGGTTAGTGAGCAATCTGTGATGATGTTTAAAACCTACTTTAGCAAACTAGTCCAAGATTTTTCGCCCGATCGGAACCAAACCAACGCAGCTGTCTTCTCTTGAGTGTGATTGCGAATAGTTATTGAAAAAAATATTAAATTTCCTTTTGCGGTCTCTTAGGGGAGCCAAATGTGAAATGGGCGGAGCCTATAACATTAAAATGTTATAATGTTCAAACGGCACGGTGTTTCGTAGGTAACCTCGGAGGCGCTATAACAGTGAAAATGACAACTTTGGCAAAACCCCTCAGTCGTTAACCTATTTGCAGGCTCACGACTTCGTCTGCGATTGATAGATTGTCATTGCAATTTTTATTGTGTTCCTGGATAGTTGCCGAGTCCTTAGATACCAAACATGCCAGGCAAACCTACTTAAGAGCCATTTAAGCGCTCGAACCCGAAAAAGGCTGCTTGCAGCTTTAATTAATTTTATTTTCTGTATATTATAAAATCATTACAGTTGAAGCGAAGATGCGTTAAATAAGACTTGACAAGTGGTGACGCAGTTTTATTCTTCTGAAAAATAATATTCGAATCGCATTTTTAATATTCAAATAGTGATTGCGGATCGAATATTCGAATATTAAAACCTTTGTGCACATCCCTAGAAAATGTGCCTATGCCGTCTGAGGCTGAGGCACGTATAGCACATAGGCTGATAGTCTCGCTCTGCTCAGTGTCAGTGTGCTTGCTGCACTCTGTCGTGCCCTTGTATTGTTCTGACGTTTAAGTTTTAATAATTGACTTTGTTATTAGTGTATACATTTACATTGATAATCGCAGATTTTTTTCCCCAAATGCAACATAGTTATTAAATGCTTGTAAAAGCAGCACATTCGCACATTAACCCAGTGCGCAAAGAAATGCATCTCTGTGCGGGTTAGCCGCGCACTGCCTATTTGATTAACGTTTTTAACTAAAACACAGAGTAAAAATAAAGTAAAATCCTGCCCATCGTCCATCGTGAGTAGAGTTTGAACTTGAGCTCAAGGGGACTTTTCGTCTGTGCACTCTGCCATTTTGTAGTCTCCATTTCAAAGACACCATTGCATAAGCAAGTGACCTCTTTAACCTCTGCTCTTGTTGCTTCTTTATTTAATATGCACCAAATTCATTTTCCAAATGTTTTTTTAAATTTAGTTTATCCTTATTTTAAAATGTTAGAAGGGACAGTCACTGAAGTAACCGGGCTATGCCCCCTTGTTTTTTTTGTCACTGGCTCATTGCTGGTGCTCGTTTTGTTGCCATTGCAACCAGAGCAACTTGGATATACAGCATATATCGGTATCGGCATCTACTATCGACTTAACTGAGGTAGAAATTATCGGCATATCGGACATCGGCAAAAATCCAATATTGTGCATCACTTTGTGGTTGTCAGTGTCTTTGTCTTTCTCATGCAGCTATGATTTCTTCTTTGAGACTATTGGGAACAATCCTCTAAATAATTAGAGGAACCATGTGATTAAAGCTTTCCTGACTGTTAACTTTATATATTACACACTGCCTATCATATGTTCCAACAACTGCAGAAGGCAATACTTAAAGAAACTGAATGCCGGATGTGCTAAGAAATTGGATTGATTAGCTCTTCTCTTTATCGTTCTCTAATTGAAAGGTTCATATTCATAACGAACACACGTTTTTCTTATTATTAATAAATTGCTGGTAATGTATGTTGTACAATAAACATTTTGTTTGGAGCTAGAGAGCTAGATAATACATAGGCCCTAATATAAACCTAAACTTGAAATTGCCATCTCCACACCACCCAAAAGTGTAATAAAATCTGGTTCAACAAACACATACAGCTTTTATTTTACTTTTGATTTAAACTTTTTTATTTACCCTAGAACGTGCTAAATACATTGCACAATTCCAGTAGATACAGTGGGGAAAATAAGTATTTGACACATCAGCATTTTCATCAGTAAGGGGATTTCTAAGTGGGCTATTGACACAAAGTTTCCACCAGATGTAGCCATCAAGCCACATATTGAATTCATACAAAGAAATCAGAACATTTAAGTATACAAGTTCAGTCGTAATAAATAAAATGAAATGACAGGGAATAAATATTGAACACATGAAGGTAACAAGGTGCAAAATGGCATAGAAAGACAGGAGATCACCTGAAATCTGTCAGTATTGAGAGAGAAACCCTGCCCCCTATCAGTACTAATTGATATCAGCTGCTTTAGTCCTAATTGATGGCCTATAAAGGGTTCTCATGATCCCAAACAATGCCAAGGACACAATGAAGTGATTTCAAAGAAAGAAAATCAAGCTGCTTGAATGGCCCAGTCAATCACCTGACCTAAATCCCATAGAAAATCTATGTAGAGAACTGAAGATCAAAGTTAATAAAAGAGGCCTAAGGAACCTTCAAGATTTAAAGACCATTTGAGTGGAAGAATGGGCCAGAATCACTCCTGAGCAATGCAGACGACTGGTCTCCCATACTAGAAGCTGTAATCACCAACAAAGGCTTTTCTACAAAGTATTAAATAAAGTGTGTTCAATACTTATTCCCTGTGTCATTTCACTTTATTTATTATGACTGAACTTGTATACTTAAATGTTCTGATTTCTTTGTATGAATTCAATATTTGGCTTGATGGCTACATCTGGTGGAAATTTTGTGTCAATAGCCCACTTAGAAATCCCCTTACTGATAAAAATGCTGATGTGTCAAATACTTATTTACCCCGGTGTAAGTCCTATCTGCAGATAATGAGGTGGTTAATAAATGCGCTACATTTACTTAAGGAACATTTTGGAAAATATGTACTTTTAAAGTAAAATTGAAAATGGGTACCTTTACTCTAACTTGAGTATATTTATAATAGAAAACCTGTACTTTTACTTTGTTACAATGCGTGACGTTCCTTTGTTTTTTAAATTATGCATTATAAAATGCGTTGTTTTCAGAAAAATACATTTAAAGAACAGAAGGAAGACTGTATTACTGTATGTTTACAAGAGCTTTTCACAACACACACATGTGTGACACAACATGAGAAAACGAGAGTTTGGTCTAAAATCAGTTTGTATTAGAGCACTACAGCTGATCTAGATCATCTTAGGTAAAATGCATTGTAAACGCAAAACTCTTCAGTTTACTTTAGTTTGACATTGTCTATATTATTAAGTATAAGTTGTAGTAGTTTAGGCTACATTGACAGTGGGACTAGATTCAATTACAGAAATGCTTGTCTCCTTTGTGTTTTTATATGTTTTAGTCTTTGTTTGTATATTGTAAATATATTATGATAATAATAAATAAGAATATTGATTAACATATATTAAAATATTGGTGATCATATACATTTTATGAATAGTAGGCCTATATTATCAGATACAAAGTAACTAAGTAACTAGCTACTTGAGTAGTTTTTTCAGTAGAAGTCACTAATTAAAAAATTACTTGAGTAACAATTTCTCTTGTTACTTGTACTTGAGTAAAGATTTTGGGTACTCTACCAACCTCTGTACACATAGAAAAAGTATTACACGTTGCACAAAGAAATAAGTTAAACAACATTAAACAATATTCATCTACCACATGCACCTGGGGTGAAAACAATTAGCCTAAACATTTTGAAAACAAGCGCATGCTACAAAAATGAGCCATTGTATAAGGTTGTAACACTTTGTTTTAGAGATGCATAAGAAATTGAGAGAGCCACACAGAAATAACGTTTTACCATGAGCCAATGTATTAAGTGAAGTTGACTATATACAAATAAATAAACAAACAAAAGTACATTCTATCAGAAACTTTTATGAGAGTCTTTCAGTCTTTAAATGCCAGTGGGAGACAAAGTTCCTTTGAGATGAAAGTCATCCAATTGAAGTTAATTCCTTGGTGAAATAAACACTGTCCATGCTAGTCGAACCCTCCGCCAACCTTTAGCTTAAGCATTAGTGTAGAAGATTCCTTGTAATCCATAAACTTCTCTGCTCACGCATTCCAAGCTTAAGCACACTAGAGCTTTTACTCATACAAGTAAAAGCACAAGTTGAATATTTGAAACATCAAGAAGATTGAGCATATGCACGAGATGATTTCAATAACGCATTGTATTCCTGAGTTCCAAAGCATGTAGAAATATACCATCTCTCACAACATTCAAAAAACTACTTAAATCTCTTCTGTGAGTACTTGACGGAAAAAAATAAAAACACTTACCCTTTCTTTCTCTCAACAGGTAGTGGACTAGCTTTTGTCGAAACCAGTAACTTTGTATTGGCACCTATTGTATTTGTTGTTTTGTATTGCTCTTGTGTGAGTCGCTTGGGATAAAAGCGTCAACTAAATGTAAATGTAATAACATATCATGCAAATAGAATGTATATTGAAGTCAAATACACAAGTTAAATGTAGGATGCTTACGGAGTATTAACTCCAGTAAGTCTACCAGTGAGCAACAGTGGAAAATTATATAACAAAATGTTATTGTGTTGGAGAATTTTTTTGATTGAATTGTTCCTTGTTCCTCTTTACAGGAAGTTGGTAATCTCTATGACATGTTTCACACCCGGAACTGCCTCCATCGACGGGCGTATCAGCATAAAGTGGGCAGCATCATTGAGACCATGTTAGTGTATTCTAACAGAAAGCATAATTTATAGTAGAATTTATAAAGCAAATGATGTTTTTCAATTTTAAAGCTTATTGGTTCATGTAAATGATCATTGGGAATTGTCATTAGGATCACAGAGGCCTTTGTAAAGGCTGATCCTTATATCCAGATCCAGGGTTCCTCTGGCAGGATGTTTACAATCTCTTCAGCTATAGACGACATGGAGGCGTACACCAAACTTACAGGTAGTGGACACACTTCTGTGGGAACCTGTCGCAAAGTTAAAGGGGTCAAATGACATGGCTAAAACCAATATTATCGTTTGTTTAAGATGTATTGTAATGTTTATACACGTTTTAAGGTTAAAAAACGCTGTATTTTTCACATACCTTGCATGTTTCTATCTCGTTGCCAGGCCTCTCTGAAACGAGCTGATTTTTTACAAAGCTCATTGCTGTGAAAAGCGAGGTATGCTATGATTAGTCAGTTGGTTAGTGCATGGTGATTGGTCGAATACTAGAGAGTTTCACGGAAATGTAACATACTTCGGCACCATATCTTACCATATTCGGAACATTAGGTTCCAAAGCAATTGTAGTTGCATGTGATAAAATGTCATCGGTACCTCCCTATATCAATTCTAGCCCGAATCTGATACGGAAAATGAAGATGATTAAGCTGATACATCAACTTTGCCAGCGCGACTTTAACAGGATGTAAAGGATTGGTTTTATTTAAAAAAAATATCATGTTAAATAGTTAAAAACGATATCTTACTGTTTTACCTTTTATTTACAATGTTATTAAGACTATAAATATCATACAGAGTTAGTGAAACAAGCTCAAAACAAGAAACAGCTGGGAATGGTAACATAATAAATAACGCAAGTGAGTTGGCCCTTCGTGATCAACCAGTGTTACGCCACTTCTCGTCGAGATTCAGCAAAGACAATAAATCATATTATAAACACGACATTTGTTGCCTCTAGATGGAACATTATTACTGATTATTACGACTTATGTTGTCTTTTGTCGGAAAAGGGTGGCTTGCTCACTTCAGTTAGGTGGAGAGTTCCTGCCTCAAGTGGAGGAGTTCAAGTATCTGGGGGTCTTGTTCACGAGTGAGGGAAGGATGGAACGGGAGATTGACAGAAGGATCGGTGCAGCTTCTGCAGTAATGCAGTCGCTGTACCGGTCTGTCGTGGTGAAGAAGGAGCTGAGCCGCAAGGCGAAGCTCTCGATTTACTGGTCAATCTACGTTCCTACTCTCACCTATGGTCATGAGCTATGGGTCATGACCAAAAGGACAAGATCCCGGATACAGGCGGCCGAAATGAGCTTTCTCCGCAGGGTGGCCGGGCGATCCCTTAGAGATAGGGTGAGAAGCTCGGTCACTCGGGAGGAGCTCAGAGTAGATCCGCTGCTCCTCCACATCGAGAGGGGCCAGCTGAGGTGGCTCGGGCATCTTTTCCGGATGCCCCCTGGACGCCTTCCCGGGAAGGTGTTCCGGGCATGTCCCAGCCAGCTGAGGTAGCTCGGGCATCTTTTCCGGCTGGCCTGGGAACGCCTCGGTATCCCCCCGGAAGAGCTGGAGGAAGTGTCTAGGGAGAGGGAAGTCTGGGCATCCCTGCTCAGACTGCTGCCCCCGCGACCCAGCCCCAGATAGGCGGAAGAAAATGGATGGATGGATGTTGTTTTTTTTTCATGTTACGTGCGTGTCTGCATTTGCAGATCACAAACACACAACAAACTCAACCCGCGTTAGTCCATAGCAAAGGCTTTTACAATGACAAAATACATAAAGACCGCGAATCTGAAGCGCCTGTCATGCAAAGTTGTAATGGTTGGAATGGCCCCACTTTTTAACCAAAGCTTTCGTGCATTGCCGGTCTTGAGATCTTCCAGGTTCATGAAGCAATCTTCGGTGAAATGCGCTACACACACTTGAATATTCGAATTGTACTTTTCTGGAGCAGTGTTGTAAATAAAATGTAACCATTTGTTATTTATATATATAATTTTAGCTGTCCTATCTTTTGGAAGGGCAAACAAAGAGGCTTTCTTTTCGCATGCTGCATGGCTGTATCAGTGACGATACAATGAGATTTACAAGTACAGCCAACTTACTTGCATTTACATTTTGCCGGTCTTAGTCAAGTCATACCACGAAATGACGTACATTCGTGGGGGTGTGGTAACACGAGGCGTTTCAGGCAGGTCTGGTTGAGCAATCGCTTTTAGATAGAATGTGTCTTTTGTTCAACACTTTAATTTTAGCAATTTTACATGTCTAATACATGCATGGGCAACTTATAACACACCAAAGACACAGAAAAACATGTATTCGCACCATATGACCCCTTTGATGAAAAAAAGGAAAATTGTAAAGCATGTATCGTATGCTGAATGCATTTAAACTGCAGTGGGTTTTTGTGTTATTATCAAGACTGATCAGTCAATGCCGTTTTTTTGTGGGTAAATGAAAACTCAGGTCAGGAAATGTGTGTTTGTGAACCTATTTCAGCTCCATGCATTATCCATCTTTTTAATAATTTGAAAGTTGTTGGGTTTAGGACATGATTTACACTAACTGATCTTTTTGAGAAGAACAAATCTATCAGCAATTTAGACTTGCTCCTTTACTTTAAGGGCAGGGCACTGCCACTCACACTTTTAGTAAGATTTCATTGAATCCAAAGTAATTGGACAGAGATTACAATTTTTTTTATAACAAAATTGCAATAAAACAATATAATGATTGTCCGGAAGATGTGTTCTTTTAAATTGTTGGTATGCCTACTACTATGTGGTCGTCTATCTGCTGGACAAAATATCCAACTTGTTTTTTTTACCCTGTGATAAGATTAGATTTTTTGTATTTTAGGCTAATTCAGTCTGCTGTGTGAGTCTATATTTTAAATGTTATTGTATTTATTGATGTTTTATTAAATGTTTTATTTGCTATATTAGCATTAAATGAAGCCACATTTAATTATCAAAGGAAATAAAAACAAACAACATCAAGAAAGGCATGCATAAAAAATTGTAAATGCATTCCATATTGATATTATTTGACCGATGCATGTGTTGCTGATTCAAATGTCCGCTGATGTATAACTTTAAGGTTCTTTTGTTTTTAGATCATATCTTTGAGCAGATTTTGTACTCATCCACACCGGAGCTGTCTGATGCCAGAGCAATCTTACAAAACATTCTCTGTAGACGTTTGTATAAGTGTGTGGGTCAGACCACCCCAGAGACACATGTGGATGTGTCACAGGTGAGAAATCTGTCAAAATGATACTGTTTTCAACCACATATAAGCAATTTTACATTGTTTGTTTCTGCTTTTGGTGTACTATAAATTGCTGTTAATAAAAGTTTAGAACAACCTTACTGGGAAATTAATTATACGTATAATTTATTTTCTGATAGATGTAAATGTATCTATGTATAATAAGGTGTGTACAAGTGTTGTTTAAAAATACTAAAATATTCTAGAAAAAACATACACTTTGAAGGCTGGAATACACCATACCCGACTTTATAAAATTTGAACAGATTAAAAAAGTAGACATCACACACTTGCAGACTTTTTGAAGGGCATCACACACTCACTATGAGTTAAAATCTGCAGACCGTCTCAGTTTTTCTGCAACAAGTCCAGCAAAAGTATGTTGGTGTATTCCAGATTTAAGCTGTAACATATTATGTGAAATATAAACTGTAGGTCTAAAAAAACAACATAACCTAATGTTGAATAAAGTTGCGGTCTTGGTTTTGTAAAATGCAATGTTGTAAAGTTTTGATCTCTTCTCTTAATTATAATATTCAACTATATTTAAGTGCTCTGTAATGAATCAACTTCTGCACCCTCTTGTAGGAAAAACTGCTTGATTGGGCAAAAGAGGTAGCTGGTTCCAAACCCAGTAACATAGATGAAAACCTGATGGCAGAGGACTTTGTGGTCAGCGTACGTTGATGAAACAAATTTGGCTTTGATCATTCAATAATGGATAGTTGCCACAGAACATGTCTATAAACTTGATCAAGATTTAATTTGAATTTATATGGGGAAATGTATTTCTTCGACTTGTAACTGGTTCCTATTCGTTTTCAATACATATTTCTACAAGCACAAGTTTATAATATCAAAATATAATAATTGTCAAATTCATGCAGTCTTAATTGACACAATTAATGAATTGTCAATAACCCTTTTTTATTCATTTAGGTCATTCACATGGATTATGGAATGAAGGAGAAAAACCCCATCAACAACGTCCACTTCTACTGCAAGAATGATCCCACCAAAGCCATCAAGATTCGCAAAAAACAGGTACCTTCTGTTTTGTATTTTATTAACCATAACACAGTTCATTTGATCTTAATGCTCACATCTATGGCAGGTGTCAAAACTTCTGCCTGAGCGGTTTGCAGAACAACTGATCAGGGTTTTCTGTAAAAAGACTGACGACAAAAGCCTAAAAACTGCCAGGAAGTGTTTCGTCCAGTGGTGCATGGACAAAAACTTCACTAAACCACAGGTAAGACAGGCATACAAATGCTGTCATGTCCATCATTATTTATCTCAAAATCTTACAGAAATGAATCTGTAATGGGTAGTAATGTAGTTAAGTTGGTGTAACGGATGCTTTAAAAAACACAAGTTGACATTAACGTTTTAAGGAACTAAAGGGGAAAAATGAAGAGTGTTAAATTAAAATAACTTTTTTTTTCAGGATGGAGATGTTATTGCTCCAGAGCTCACCCCGCTTAAAAAAGACTGGCACACCCATGAAAGAGATGATGAAGACAGCGAGATAGATGACGATCCCAAAATTTCAGATGAAACACCCAAAAAGACTGGTCTTAACGTCAAAGTCAAGCTTTTTCAAGCCTAGGGGGAAAACTTTCTTCTCCCTTAACAGCTATACTGTTATGTTAAGCTTTACATTAAAAAATGTTTTAAGAATTATGCTATTCTATAAAATATCAACAAATGTTAGGTCACAAATCTGCCAGTATTTTCATGAAGTCTTTAAATTGAAAAGGATTAAATGTTTCAAATGTTTTTAATTATAGCGTTTGTGTCATGTCACTGTTATTCTCTTTTGCCAATATTTTAATGCAACTGGATCTAACGCTATGAGGGATGATGAGGGAACCATCATGTCCTGTGCGTTTATTTTGTTTTAGTGATCCCAGTTCACCCAAGTTGTTACATCTTGTCTTTAAAACTTATCTTTTGTTGTTTACTTTTCATTTTATTATGATACTCATTATGTTTCCTGAAAAGTATTATGACTCACAGTAAAATGAATAGACTTAGTATACTGGATCTCATATGATTTTGATGACATTTTTTTTTTTAGAATATACATTTTCAATACCATGTTGTAGAACAGTACAAAGCATTTATAGAGATGTTCTCAGGGATTTACTTCAAATTTATTATGTCTTCTTTTGCATAGTTTTCACATAGTATCATCGGTTCAAGGTTTTGCTGTAAACTGATGTTTTGAGAGTTCAGTACAAAAGATTTTGTTACAGCATATTGATCAAATAAAATTTTGCCCTATTGACTCAACTTTGTTAATTAAAAAAATATGCCATTTCCATTGAACAATGATTCAAAGCAAAAAAAATCGCAAGTGTCATTGCCCTTTTTTAAGAACATCACAAGCATTAAATGTTTTATAACAAGTCAGATATTCCTGTACCAATGTTTTTTATGAATATCAACTAATCACTGTCTACTGGGTAGTCATCGTACAGCTCTCTCAAGTGCAAGATGAGCTGCTCTATGTTATCTCCTGTCAGTGCAGAAACGGGAATAACCCGCTGATGGATGTGATTCCTCAAAGCCCTAAGGTTGTTCCAGGCATCTGGCAAGTCCATTTTGTTGGCCACGATAGCACTAGATCTGTGTGACAGATGCATTTTGTATTGGTCCAGTTCAAAGTACAGCTGCTGCAGCTGCTTCCAGGGTTCTGCAGAAGACATGTCCAGTACGTACAACAAAATACGACAGCGCTCAATGTGCCTTAGGAAAGAAATGCCAAGGCCACTATTCAAATGAGCATCTGGAGTAAGCCCAGGAATGTCAGCTACTGTAATTCAAAAAGAGAAATATTTTAATGGCTTCACTAGCAAATAAATCTGTGTTTCTTTTGTTCTCCTAATGTATTCAACACACACCTGCCACCTGCTCGTGGTCTCTGTATTTAACAATGCCCACATGAGGTTTTAGTGTGGTGAAGGGGTAAGCTGCCACAGCTGGGCGGGCATTAGATATGGCACATAACAGAGAGGACTTGCCTGCATTTGGTAAACCAACCTGCTCAGAAAAACATAGTTATTTGCTGCGAGATTGCACATCAGATTTTGGGGTTTCTGTAAAATACAACAATTTGAAATGTTTAGGCCTGCAGTAGTCAGGGTGCTCTTGATGGTTGATTACTGGCCCAGGCCAAAAGAGTCTAACGCATGTCTATAATATTCCAACCTGATCTCACAGGAATTTGTAGCTATTTTGTAAGATTGAAAATTTGTATTATATAATTCGATGTAAATCACTAAAAAAATTACAATTATTAGAGAAAACCAATACTAAAGCCCCTCCCCCTAAGTCTAACCATTACTGGCACAAAGTGGTACTAAAATGTACGACTAGATGAATTGGCTGTCTCATAAAATAGTTATGAACTCCTGTGAGATTGTGTTGAATATTATGTTGATATTCAAGGCATGAAGCATTTCTTTACTAAACATGTATGATCCAGCCAAAAAAGCTCTGATGATATGTAAAATGCAAGCATTTGCTCATACCAGTCCAGCATGGGCCATGGTCCGCAGCTCCAGTTGAAAGACTCGTTCCTGTCCCCTTTCTCCAGGCGTGGCATTAATGGGAGCTCTGTTTTCATTAGACAAGAAAAAGTGGTTCCCCTTTCCTCCCACTCCCCCGTATGCTGCAGTATACATCTGCCCATGACATAAGAGGTCTGCTACTGACTTACCCCCTTCCTTTAAAATGGTGCCCAGGGGGACCTGTTTAAATTCATAAGATACAACACAAATACAGCCGTAAAATTCATCCAAAAATTATTAATTTTGCTACCATGGACAAAAGGGAAGATATTGAAAATTGTCATCACCACACTGTGTATACACAGGCATACAATAGATATTTTGTTAGGAACTGACTTCAGTTATTGACTAATTGATATCAGCCATTTTGGGGTCTACCCTGGGCTCTCCTTGGCAAATTTATGAGTTTTTGCAAATAAGTTCAACATGGTAATTCCGTTGGTTTCAAGATGCTGAGATATGGTGTAAATAATACGTGTAACTCACTAAAATGTAGGTGGAACTGGCACTGCGTCCGCAGCGGTCCTTATTGCGCCCTGCTTCTCCGTTTTTTCCAGAATACACTGCTGATACTGAGGCAAGTGATTTTACGCGCGAGTCCACTGCAGAAAATTAAGATTTAAATCAGGGCTTACTTGAAATACACATTAAATGACACATTTGTCACTGTTTGCACAACGCGTGGCGTTAGCCACGGCAAGGTCATGGGTTCAATCCCAGGTATTGGACATACTTAGAAACAATTGTATAGTATAAAGCAATGTAAGTCACTTTGGATTAAAGTGTCTGACAAATGCGTAAATGTAATGACACGTGTGGAGTTTTGTCTAGGGAAGCATTTCACAAAGTGTGGGGCAGGCCCCACTGATGGGGATTAGATACATGATAAATGGGAACAAAATTTTTATTGTGGAGAGGCGGTAGCGTGTATAAAAATTTGCAATGCATAAGTTTGTGACATGGAATGAAAAGAAAACTCGAGTTTCAACACCAGCAGAAGAAACCAAGACAGACAGTGGACCTCAAGTTTACCAATTTGTTGGTGCGATTGGGGACAGGTAGGGCTCGGAACCCTTCCATACCTTCAAAGTGGGGAATGCCAGAAAAATTTGTGAAACACTAGTCTGGAGTGAATCTGGCACACCAGAGGATTTTTGCTCTGTTGTCTGACAAAGGGCAGCGTCTTGTGATGTGATGGGGATTAACTCATTTGTCTGGACCACCTTGACATATTAACTGATTAACTTTGATTTTGTTTTTCATTTACAGTTTATCTTTATCTACAGTTTAACTATTCTTTTGGAGTTGTAGGCCTACTACAGGATGCAAGTGCTACAAATTGCAACTCTTCAATTTCAAAAACCTTTATTAGTATACAACATATTTACTGAAATAACTAGTGATTACTAGATGGGCAGTGTTTTTGTTATATACAATTAACATTTAGTGTATTTATACATGCCCTTGATGCTGTGTTTTTTAAATGAATTAATGTAGTGTGTAATGAATGATTTGTAGTTTTTAAATGTTTAGCAGCTATGTTAATCATCTGAAAATTTTGAGAAACACTAGTCTAGAGTGAATCTGGCACACCAGAGGGTATTTGCTCTGTTGTCTGACAAAGGGCAGCATCTTGTGATGTGATGGGGATTAACTAATTTGTCTGGACCACCTTGACATAATAACTGATTAACTTTGATTCTATTTTTCATTTACAGTTTATCTTAGTTCATTTGCAGTTGTAGGCCTACTACAGGATGCAAGTGCTACAAATTGCAACTGTTCAATTTCAAAAACCATTATCTGGCATTATCTAGTATACAACATATTTACTGAAATAACTAGTGATCACTAGATGGGCAGTGTTTTTGTTATAAACAATTAACATTTAGGGTATTTATACATGCCCTGGATGCTGTGCTTTTTAAATGAATTAATGTAGTGTGTAATTAATGATTTGTAGTATTTAAATGTTTAGCAGCTATGTGAATCTTCTGAAAGCATTGTTTGATTTTAGGCACAGATACATGGTTTTGATAACATTGTTTGATTTTTCCAGAAAAAGTAGAGGTTAAGATATTTAGTTTAAAGGTCTGGGTTTGTGTTCTGGGTTTGTAAAAATGAATGGTGGACTCGATAATTGTGTTTTAGCAACTTTAGTTTAAACTTCCGTTTAAACTGTGTTAAAATGTTTACCCCAAAAGCTATCTTACGAGGAAGCATCTGAGGTATAAAAAGTGTTTATGAAGTAAACACGGGATGAAAAAAGCATTAACATTATTTTATATAGCCAGCAAAACCATGGTAAATATATCTTGAAACATCAAGACTAGTATGGTTTTACTTGGTTACCTTTAATGATAATGTCTCCTCCAGCACCTCCGTTACCGCCATCGGGGCCACCCCACTCTTTCCTGGGCTCACTGTGGAAAGTGGAAGCTCCATTACCCCCTGAACCTGCCACAACCCTCACGCTACGACAATCCACAAAATAACGGCTCTGCAGGAAGACACAAAGTCGTTAGAAACAATAAAAATAAGACATGTGCATATATGGGTCTTTGGAGTTGCGAGACACACCAGTTTTTTCTCCGAGAGCTGCGCTGTTGTTGCGGAGTGTTTGTGTGCTGTGTGAATCATCAGCCCTTTACATAAACGCACAATCCTGGAATACATCTGAAGACTCATTTTGCAATTTGTTAAACCATCAATATATGTATTGTATTTTATGTCCTCCGAATGTTACAGATATCGGTTATGTTTACAATTGAAGCCGGGTACTTAGCAGCTATTGTTTTCTATGCGTTATTTCAACTCATCCTCCCAAAACAACTTAAATAACATCCGTGTTGCGTACACGTGTTAGTACGGCAGCCATAGAGGCTCATGCCAAAAGCCACTCGATTGAAAGCTTGCAACCTTTAGCCAAAAAACGCGGTAGCTGCGTCTGAATTCGCTCACTTGTTCACTCGTTCACTATTCCCTATATAGCGAATGCTAAATAGTCCACTATATGGGGAAGAAGTAAATGAAAATGAGTGAACAATTTCGTTCACTGACGTAATATCCTGCATCTGACAGTACTGTCGCGGACATTCGTCATAAGGATTATATTACATTTACATTTGGCAGACCCTTTTATCCAAATCGACTTGCATTGCAATGTTAAAGAAAATCACTTAATATATTTAAAATAAAACACTGACATTTATAACATTCATTTGATCTGTTTATTCTCAAAAAGTAGAAAATAACTGTCAACAAGAATAAACAGGCATTAACGGTCACTCTCCTCCAGCGGATTTTAATCAGACAGTTGATTGGCATTGTATCATGGGAAATATGAGTGGGCGAGTGTACGTCGGAGTTACAATCAAAATCAGAATGCATTGTGGGTCAATAGTAGTGAAGAAATGTATGGAATGAGTTGTTTACTCAGAATTCGGACACACTACAAAATGGCAGCCACCCGATATAGTGCACTACATAGGAGATAGCGGGCGAATTCAGACACAGCTCGTGTTAACGCCGCACGCATCTGGGGCACGTTACGTCTCCCGCGAGGTTTGTTCCGCTCTAAATGTTCACCAGGATCGTCTCAAACGCGAAGCGGCTGAATTCGCGTGTCCGACGAATTTTTTGTGATTCTTCATGAATTTATAGGATTATATCATAAGATGTTATGAGTTGGCTAAATGGTTATGTTTGTCTGGTACATTGTTGTGTTTATTGCTGTGAGTCATGGTTTGTTTACCTTACGAAAATTAACCATGGCAAACAAATAACATGATTGTTATAGTTAAACAATATTTTACCACAAAATATCCATGGTTTTGTCCTTTTATGGTCTTATGTCGAAAAACGTGATGTGAAATACATTTTGACATAAATCTTTGCGGCCTTTACTGTCAAAAATAGACTTGCCCTGCGTTCCATTTCGAAGGTCTCATCCCTATGCCCTAAGCCCTTCGAATGGTTACCCCCTGGAGTGAGAGCTTTGAAGGGTTAAAGGGTGTAGGGGACCAAACAACTGTTTCTTGAAGTGCCCTTCTTCCCGCGTGTTAAAAAAAGTCAAAACACATGTCAATGTCAAAATAACCACCCTGTGCAGACTCTCGAATGTATTTCACGGTCACACATCTTTGGCATTAGGCCAGAATTGGACGACGAGCGGATGGTTATCTTATGGCAAAATTTGTTTAACAATAATAGTTATGTTTTTTTGTTTGTTTTAATTGTAGTACAAACGTTAATTTCTGTAAGGGAACGAAGCATCCCAGCTAGCCAAAGTACGTAACTATTGTAATGTCAATGTAATCTAACGACCAAATTTACGTTGTGGCGACGTAACGAGTTATGGTTGTGGCGACCGGAAAATTGAAATTCCTGGATTCGTCACCTTGACATAACTTTGTGACATAATCTGCATGATTTTACTCAAATTTACTGAGTTATTTCCCGGATGTGATGGCAAGGCTTTGCGTATAGTGTGTATAGCCTATATTTATATGGTGTTTAATGATATATGACCCCCCTATCAGCATTTGAGACCCGTGATCGCGAACCGGACAAAAGATCACCGCGATCGCGGGTCTCAAATGTCAAAGAGTTTCCATGATAAATAAACAAACGGTAGACTCCTGGTAATTTATGGATATCACCCAGCACCCAAAATAACACTTTAAAACAGCCTCCATTATTCGCAAATGGTGGATAAAACCTTGAAAAAATATAAACTGAATGAGCCTACCAAATCACAGAGATGCCGATTCGCACAATCTTAAATGACTATAGGTACCCGGGTAATACTAATCTCGTGCGAACAGTTCTCAGGGCACATCAAGCGATCTCTTACAAAGCAGTGACACAAAGTATAGAAATGTTTTACTCACATAAGATTGCTCCACCATTCCTATCGGGTCCAATATTGAAGACACTGCTTTATAATTTTAGTCATAACACAAATCCAGTGTCGATCTCTGTCTTGTTCACGAATGAATCCTCGGATAAATGAAACAAAACGAACACTCCATGTTTTTCCCTTATGAGCTGGAATGTTTTTAAAAATAAACTTTAACCAATGTTTAAAAACATTTTTGAACAACAAAGTGTTTTTTTAGATACTTATAATAACAGTTATAATTGTTACAGTTATTTAAAGCATACTATCGAACATGATTCACTACACATAAATAATTACAGAAGAATAAATATCACAAAAAACACTTCAGAATAAAAGATATGTTACTCAATGTGATTGTTTGTATTTTTATACAGCGTTCCTCTTCAGGACAGGTCCGTACGTCCTGTGGTTAAAGTTACTCTTAACCACCACCGGTGCTGTATACAATAAAATATAATGAAATAAAACCTAAAGCAACGTTTTCTTTGCACTTAATCTCATTTACCACAATTTTAACCCGAGCTTTTGTTATATAAGACTAGCTGTGCACGTGTTCACTACTCTCTGGATGGGTTAAATGCAGAGGTCACATTTCGGTTATGGGTCACCATATCTAACAAATAGGTCACTTTTTTTTCACTTCACTTTCACATTATTTTCATAAAAGCCGTTTATTAAAGAGTCCTGATAAAACCAATTTCCTGTCAGATTCCTGTCAGTAAAGAAGCCCTTCATAAGAGCGTTGTCTCTGCTGTCAGACGACATTCTGTCAGAATATAAAATAAAACACCTGAATGGTTATGTTTGTCTGCTATATTGTTGTGTTCATTGCTATGAGTCATGCTTTCCCAGCAAGCAATCGCCGTCATTTCAACGTCTCGGTTAAGCATAGACCATGTAGTCCGGTTTTGAGTGAGCCACATCTAGCCCAAATAAGTATGATAAGGTTGATGTATTATGTATGATATTCCATCATGTAAACAAAACCAACAGTGTTCAAGGCGTTTGGTTTCTTTGACATGTTTTTTGCGTAGTCACAATTTAGCTTCAATTCAGACCGGCTATTTGTAGCCCACATATAGTCAAGACTGGTTCATTTACGTTCTTTGGCCATTTAGCGCAGATATTGTTGATTTATGTTATCATGTTCTATATTTAAAAAAATAACAGCAAGATATATCATTACATTACATTGTGGATATGTAGTCACGATTTAGCCCGAAATCAGATGGGCTATGTGCAGTCTGCTTTTAGTCCACCCAGCAAAATCGAGGCAATGTAAAGTCTAATTTCAATGGATTGGATTAGCCCTGAATCAGACGAGTGTAGACATAAACTGTTAAAATTGTTTGTTATGATATCAATAAAAGTAAGTCAACATTCATTACATCATTTGTATTATATTTGCTTTCACATAACATTCATACACATTCTACAATATTAATTTTATTTCAATTAACAAATTAAATATAAATTAATTACAATTCTTGACCGCTAGATGGCAACTGTAGCCCTACCGAGACCTCTGGCAACGCAAGACTTGAAAGTTATGCTGCGTCCAAATACCCCCACTTGCGGTCTCGGCCACTTCAGATCGCAAGTGTGTCCAATGTCTTAAAAATTCCAAAAGGCAGTGCGCTTAACGCACACTAAACCCACACTAACCTGAATAACGCTTCGGAGCGGTATTAAGGCTAAGTTTATCACATCATGCATCATGTTCTGGATATGAATCATGAGACTTTTTGCTCGGGTCTCGCGAGATGTTGCGGAAAGCGTCCCAGTGTATTTTAAACTATTACTTTTAAGGTTATAACTTTATTAATTCTATGTTCGGCTGACATATTTTTTTCTTTTGTTTTAGTTTTTTGGGTGAAGCTGCTTTAATATACGGAGCCCTTTTAGGGACATGGTGGTGGAAAAAAATGAGAGGGAAGAAAAAAATATTTTTTAAAGCTTTTGTGTTATCTCGCAAAACTTTTGCGTTCTCCGCAAAACTTTTGCGTTCTCTCGCAAACACATTTGCTATCTCGCAAAACTTTTTTGTTCTCTCGCAAAAACTTTTGCGTTATCTCGCAAACACATTTGCGTTATCTCGCAAACACATTTGCGTTATCTCGCAAAACTTTTGCGTTCTCTCACAAATATGTTTGCGTTATCTCGCAAAACCATTTTGAATTCGGACAAACTCTTCATGTTTGATGTTCTGCTGGCTGAGTTTGAGACTAGCTCCTTAAACATTGGTTTATAGACGCAGATTCCCGGACTAATAACTTGTGAGCTAAACGTTCTTATAACACAAATGACACCTCATTCTACGTAACGTAAACAATGAACTTGAACTTAATTTTCCACAAATCGAGCCCCAGGCGGGAGCCGGCTGAGACAAGACCGAAGGGATCCTCTATAAAGGGCAAAACCCGAAGATCATTAGGCTACTAAAGATAGTAGGCCTAATTAACTTCAGTGCTACATAATGTAGTATAACTAAAACCAGTTTAGATTCAGTAGGAGGCCATTAATGTGTAATCTGAATTTGGTGAGACTACAGTGTGTAACATTTAAGTTATTAATGAAATTTTTTCTAATAACGATTTTCGGATTTACAGTCACTTTGTAGACGGTCTCTTTGGACTTCTCCATGTCGCCTGCTCATACAGAGATACATTATATTCTCATTTTGAGGAAGACTAGGTTGTTGATCCTTGTCTAAGGAATAATGTGTTGTTTGTGTTTAGCTCACAAGTTATTGGTCCGGGAATCTAGTATGAACCGCTCCATTGCTAAAGTACGGAGCGGAATAACAGGATGTTTGAATGTTTTGCGAGATAACGCAAATATGTTTGCGAGAGAACGCAAAAGTTTTTGCGAGGGAAAGCAAAGGTTTGCGAGATAACGCAAAGATTTTCGAGATAACTCAAAAGCTTTAAAACATATTTTTCTCTTCCCTCTCATTTTTTTCCACTACCATGTCCCTAAAAGGGCTCTGTATTGATACAATACAAATAAAGCGCTATCAAAATAAATCTTACTTCACTTGACTATATAATTAAATATTATATATGATTTCGTTGTACAGCATTTTGTGTCACTACGCCTCAAGGAGAATGAATGAATGTGTTTTGCAAGTGAACGGAGTTCGTTCTTGCAAAGGTCTTTTTCAGCGATCAGGGCTTTCAGAATATGAGTTTTTTCACTGATAACAGCATTTTTTGTCACTACGCCTCATAGGAGAATGAAGGAGTGTGTTTTGCAGTGGAAAAGAGTTTGTTCATGCAAAGGTCTATTTCAACAATCAGGGCTTTGAAAAACATGAGTTTTGCACTGATATCAGCATTTTGTGTCACTACGCCTCATAGGAGAATGAATGAGTGTGTTTTGCAAGGGAACAGAGTTTGTTCGTGCAAAGGACTTTTTCAGCACTCATGGCTTTAAAAAATATGAGTTTTGCACTGAAAACGGCATTTGGTGCTGAAAACAGCATTTTGTGTTTCTGCGTCTCAGATGAGAATGACTGTGTACCCTTTCTGTCGGTCTCTCGACGTTGTGTCGAGAACGAAAGATGGGGTTCGCCCTTGAGAACCAATCAACTCTGACTACTATAGAAAAGGCCTATGAAATTTGGCGAATTAAATTTGCATCCCGGTCTCCGCCCCCGGATGTCCCGTATAAAAGGAAGCCGGCGTAGCATTCATTTACCTTTTGTTCTTCAGAGCCTTCGCTCATGACTACGAACAAAAATAATTCAACAAATTCTTCTTCTACATTGCCGGATCTATGACGTAGAGCAGCGGATCGTCCCTACCTGCAGCGACCTTCCCCTGGGCGTCTCGGCGGTTCCAGAGGTGTTAGAGATTTTTTCTAAAATTGTCCCTTTCAGGAGTGAGCATTCTCCAGCCCGGCATGTCCCGCTGTTCTCTTGGGTGCGGCACCCTCATCGAGGAGGGTGATGGACACGATCGCTGCGTTAGGTGTCTGGGCGTTTGCAGAGTCGGACAGAGTACACAGCTTCATTACTTGAGTAAAAGTACAGATACCCCTTGCTAAATTTTACTCAAGTACAAGTAAAAGTACTACAGTCAGATGTCTACTTAAGTAAAAGTACTGAAGTACTTGTTTTTAAAATTACTTGAGTATCAAGAGTACACGAGTACATTTTCTAAATATTGCATTACTACTGCCACAGTGCTTACATTTATGTACAGAAACACCCTGCATGGAGTTATGAAAAATGTTAATGTTAATACCTTGGAGAATGTAAAAGGAATAGAAAGTAAAATCAAGTCATTTTCATCTTTCACCATGTTGCTTTATTTAACATTTATAAAACATATGTGTGTGTGTGTGTGTGTGTGTGCGTGTGCTTACTGTACTTTAATTCAATCAAATGTCATGAAGTCCTTGTTCAACTTGAGGAGAAGTTGGTTCTCAAAATTCTGTGAATGAATTGATCCCCTCCTTGGGGTGAAAAGCAAACCTGCTATGCTAAAAAGCCTTTCACACGCTGCTGAAGCTGGCAGGGCTGTGTTGAGCTTTAGTGAGAGGTTACGCACAGCTGGATAGGGGGCCAGTGTATTCACTCCTTCAGCTGTAGCGGCTAGGTATCCATCAAGTTGCTTACTTATCTCATGGGAATGCGTCTGCTTGACATTGGAGAAGAAGTCATCTTCATCAGAAGAGGTTGATGTGGTATCAGGAGACCGAAGACCTTCATCGTGTTCTGGCAGATGTTCCTTGATGTAACTAAGGCCTTGATTAGAAACACAGAATCACACCAACAAACAAAAATTGTTGTTATTATTATTCTGTAAGTAAACAACTGCATAGAATCATTGTTGGATGTAAAGGTTTAAGAAAAAACAAGCAAGCAAAAAAAATTCCTTACCAAGCTATAGGACTGTGTCATTGATGGTCCAGGAGGTTTTGAACCTTGGGACGAGAATGGCTGCTGCAATTAGCTCTGGCTCTGACATCATGCTCTCAAACCGCTTCCTCAAACCTTCAAGAAGAGCATCAACAAGTGGTTTGCAAAATCTGAGTGATGGTCTGGACTTTTCAAGCTTGGTTGTGAGGGTGGTGATTGTCGGGAGCAGCCAGCCCATCTGAATGTTGACTTCTCCTTGTAGTATGTTCAAAGACTTCGCAACTGGACTCATAGTGGTGACATATTCCCCTAAAAAGGCCATGTCAGCTGGACTGTACCTAATAGAAACAGAAGAAAAGAAACAAACACATATTTCAACAAAATGTATACAGTACCACTGTGCAATCCTGTACATTTATTTATTTGTTTGTTTATGTACCTACAGAAGATAATGTGGTAAACTTAACTCTAACAAAATAAGAACACAATTTACATTAACATAAGCTACTTACATTGGAACATTGAGTGCAGCACAGACCGTTCTCACAGACCCCTCTCCTTGGTCTCTAATGATTCTGACCACACGTTCCACGGCCATGAAAGAGGAGTTCCATCGAGTTGAATTAGGCTGTACCAAGTGAAGCTTACAGTGTTCCTCTATAAGCTCTGCATTTTGAGGAGACCTTGATGCTTTATTCCAGAGTGCCTGACACTTAGAAAAGGCTGATCTGGACAATTTCTTGTAAGCTTCTGTCTTATTAGCCCGATCAACATCGACTGTGGACACTAAATTTAGTATGTGGCATGCACACCGATGATGTTTCGGCAGCTGATACTGAAGTCCATCATCTCCCTCCAGAATGGCTTCCACATCCATGAATTCCACCTCCTCTTCACCATCAGATGCATCACAATCTTCTCCTACTTCTTCGATTGTGCCTTCTGCAACTAACTCTTCATTGTTATTTTCGTCCTGCTGACCAAAGACACGGAACGCTTTGATGAAATTCGACCCGTTGTCTGTTGTAGTTCTAACAACCTTTAGACTTATTTCATACTCTGCATGAATGTCGGTCAAAACAGCTGCCAAGGCATCGAATGTGTGGGAGCCCCTTAGTTGACGGCAAGCAAGGGCAGCTGAACGGCGTTCAAAACTGCAAGGATCGAGCCAGTGGGCTGTTACACCTATAAAGCTCCTTCTGGCCGTCCAACAATCAGTAGTGGTGGCAATGTATGGTACCTTTTTCATTTCGTTCTTGAGACGTTCTTTCATTTTGGATGTAGCTGAATCAATCTTGCGCCGCACAGTTGTGCGGGACATGACAGCACTACTCGGTTGTAATTCTGCAATAAGGTCTTGGAAGGATGGTTTCTCAACCAGGGAGAAGGGCTGGAGACCTTGAACGATAAAGCGGAGGATAGCCCGATCAACCGTCTTCTGAGACACCTGCTTGGTCTCCAGTAGCTTCAGTTGCTTCGCCTTAAAGCCTGTTCCACCTTCTGAGGGCCTCTTGCAGGCTGTTGAAGTCAGTTGACAGTATTCCTCCAGATGTGTCTCATGCTTTCTCTGAAAAACACAGTATAATTTTTCAGTTTACACTATAATAAACTAATAAATGTAAGAAAAGATACCCATCATGTAGTCTACATAGCAGTATTATTAATTATGAAGTGCTGGTTGTTCATAATTTTCCAATGGCTCCAGAACTTTTTTAATTGGTTTAACTGGTGCAACTAACTTTAAATTACGTGGACCAGCAAAGTATTTAGGTGCTTCTGACATTCTAACAAGTGCTGCAATATTAGGTCAGGCAAATACAAGACTTTGGGTGGCATATCTCTCATGTATTTAAATACAATTGTAGGCTACAGCAATTTTTTATGGTATAACAAGACAGGTATAAGAACACTCAAGAGCGTTCCCCCACTTGAATAGGCATTTAAGCGTGAGCGTGAGACTCACGCAATTGAAACTTTTCACACGCTCTCACGCCAAACATCCATTTTCTCACGCACAGAAAAATTGCGGAGCAAAGAGGTACTTTTTATATTTAACCAATTCTCAGCTCTTAGATTCCGTCAATTTTATTTATGTGATGTGACAGTTTGCTGAGCACCTCAGTTCAAGTGCACGTGAACCGATCATCTGCTACTTTTTTATTAGATGCAGTACAACTTAACGAAAGTATACATAATATCGACCAATTAGTGTTTTTCAACCACTGAAAGAGGTTAATGTAACAGCAGGAGAACAATTATGTCACATAATGTTACATTTACCTCAGGAAAGCCATTTAATGACAATAGCATGGTAATTGAATAGAAAAAATAGCTAGGGAGGAGATTTTGCTGAGCACTATATTACATATTTATTATATTTTTATTTATGTCATTAAATAATTTTTATTATTACAAAAACTGCATTATATTAAATTTAATTTGTTGTTTAATAACAACTGAACTAATTAGGCTTTTACATTTTTTGTATGGTAAAAAAGACGTTTCGTACTCGAGCTCAGACTAAAAAAGATACATTGTATGCTCTCTCTATTTGTCAGGGGAATGTCAAAAACATTCATCTGAAAGGACTTCAGTTGATTATCTATGTTACACGATTAGTTTTCCTCGGCTTATGCTAACTATTGTCAGGACAAAGTTAGCCATCTGAATGGCTAACGACAGCTGGCAAATTGGCGGGTGCATGTGGCTTCGACTTCTCAAACGTAACCGAGAATGTAAAAAGCTGCATTATCGCAGCTAGACAATCATTTAGTACACTTTTCTATAGCTAGAATCTATTTTAGAAATGTAAGGAAGTTTATTTCAATGTACGTACCTTGACATGCTTCCGCAAGTTGGAGGATGAATTTTTGTAGGCGGTGATAAAGTTCTGTTTGGGTAAACACAGCAAACACTTGAAGCGAAAACTATCATTTACTTGTTCAGAATAATGAAATAGTCTGTCGAGGTGGGGCCACGGGTTGGCACATTCCCGGGATGGACCTGCTGCGTCTTCTTCATCCATCTTCTCTTACTAAATCTGACCATGGAGTTGACTTTGGCGGAAAGCTGAAGGTGATTGCTGATAGGCTGTCCCAATCAGTGGCGCCTGCACAATCCAATCACGTTTGAGAGGGAAACAACAAATTGAAAAACAAAATGTTTTCCTTTTTTTATTTTAAGAAGTAACGGGTACTCACTGTTATGGATAGAAATGTAGCGGAGTAAAGAGTACAATATTTGCCTCTCAAATGTACTTGAGTAAAGTCATGAGTACTCCCCAAAAATAATACTCGAGTAAAGTACAGATCCCTCAAAACTGTACTTAAGTACTGTACTCAAGTAAATTTACTCCGTTACTGTCCGGCTCTGGGCGTTTGTTCAGCACGCTGAAGCAGCGTTTGTTGACACATCTTGCCCGCACTGCAGGCAGATTGTCATTAAGAAGTTGCAGTCACGTGTGGCTGTCTTCCTACGGGAACCAGCCACCATTTCGTATCCTACCCGGGCCGTGACATCGGTGGCTACAGGTCCGCCAGGCCAAGGCGTTGAGAGAGCTCCCCGAAGTCTGCCTGTATTAGCAGCGTTAGTGATGTGGGGACCTCACCTCGATCGCACCCCGATTCGCTCTTCTGAACGTTCCCCAACCGGCGGTGGCATACCGTCCGGATCCTCAGGCACGCAATCGGAAACGTTGCATGACGCAGATGAGATGTCGCTCGCAGCATCGGAGTGAGGCTGGCATCCGACTCTGACGAATCCGAGCTCCCCCCAGGGGGTCGAGCTCAGGCGGATGCAGAAGTGATGTCAGCCATGCTAACCCGGAGATACGTGGTTCCTGGGGTCGGAGCGTGGTGCAAACCGCGCCAACCCCGGGTGCCATTTTTTTCCCAGAGGTGCATGAGGAGCTGTGTAAAACTTGGAGCACTCCACTCACGGCCCGCTCCAGTCAAACCAGCTCCGGCTCCCTCACTTCCCTCGATGGTAGGGTCTCTCCCTCTCTCAGAGGCAGGGAAGCCTACATACTTCGGGTAGAGGTCACCACCCTTCTGGCAAAACAGGCATTGAGTTCGTCCCTCAAAACCAAGATGTTCAGTGGGTTACAACCCGCACTTCATCGTTCCCAAGAAAGACAACGGGTTGCGCCTCATAGGTCTGCGTACCCTGAACAAAGCACCTTCACAAGCTGCCATTCAGGATGCTCACGCAGAGGTGCGTCCTGACATCTTTCAGGTGTCAGGATTGGTTCGTAGCAATCGACCTGAAGGCGTCCCCCGTTCAGTCTGTCCCTGTCTCCACGAGTCTTCACGAAGATCGTGGAAGCTGCCCTTTCTCCCTGAGGGGAGGAAGGTGTGCGGGTACTAAACTCTCTCAACGACTGGCCTATCTTGGCACACTCGCGAGATCTGTTATGTACACAAAGAGACCTGGTGCTCTAGAGTGAACTAGACAGCCGACGCGCTCTCTCGTCAGTTTAAGCCTCGTGGAGAGTCCGTACCTATATCCACCATATTCCTCCCCACGGGTAGGAGGTGACCTCTGCAGCGCATCCCTAATTAAGGAAGTTGCGCTTACCCGGTGTAAACCTGAGCCGGACAGCCTCTCGCCAGTAGAGAGCTAAGGCCTCCGTCTGTGAAAGGTTACCGGTCAGGGCTGTACCCATCTTTCTCTAAGAAAGCTCTGGAACCCCCCGACCACCACACTGGAAGGTTACAGTTTCGCGAAAGCATCGAGCTGACACGCCCAGGCCTGTTAACGTCGCTTCGCTAGAGATTGTGACGCGATACAGCGTTGTGGCGTTTTCCATAGGCAACCCCATCTGTCGTTCTCGACACAACGTCGAGAGACCGACAGAAAGGGAATGTCTTGGTTACGTATGTAACCTAAGTTCACCATTATGTAATCTGTATATTTATCGTACCATTGTTTACTTATGTTTCCAACTAAAATGTTGTTGTAATTTTTTTTTTTTTTTGTAGTCATACAATACATCCCATTCTTCTTTCTTTATTATTATTATTATTTTCTTTATTTATTGGAACCCTACACTCTGTATGTTGGATGCTTTTGTTTTTTTTCTGTGTCTTTTGAAAATATATAAATAAAAAACATATGAAAGGAAAAAAAAAAAAAAGTAACCTAAGTTCCCTGATGGAGGGAACGAGACGTTGAGTCCCTTATGCCACAAACACGTATCTTATTCTGCTGCAGCCGTGAGAGGCTCTTCAGAACAAGAGGTGAATGCTGCACGCCAGCTTCCGGGGGCGGAGACCGGCATGCAAATTTCAATCGCCAAATTTCATTCGCCAAATTTCATTCGCCAAATTTCATTGGCCTTTTCTATAGTAGCCAGAGTTGATTGGTTCTCAAGGGCGAACCCCATCTGTCGTTCTCGACACAACGTCTCGTTCCCTCCATCAGGGAACTGATGTTAAATACGTAACCAAGACGCTTTGCTAGGGAACGGAGTTCGTTAGTGCAAAGGTCTTTTTCAGCAAACAGTACTTTCAGAAACATGAGTTTTGCACTTAAAACAGCATTTTGTACTGAAAACACAAACCGGTCTCATCAATTGCGTATAAATAACACGCTGTTGCATTATCATTGTAATACGTACAACAAAGTTAAATTTTGCTTGCATATGATACACCATTGTTTGCGTGCATCCGGGTAGAGAGCAGCCATTTTTAACAAACATGAAGAGGAAACACTGAAATAATTCAAATAATTTAGGGTTAGGGTAGAGGTTATAATATGCACGCACGCTAACATTAGGTTTATGGTCTGGGTTAGGGGACAGGTTAACAAAACAAATTGCTGTTTAACATGCACACACGCTAAATTGGCATATCATATGCACGCATAAATAAGCGATTTGTATGCACGCAAAATCGAACTTTGGCGTACGTATTACACGATATTGCACAGCGCGTGATATTTATAGGCAAGTCATGAGAGTGGGCATGAAAATAGCATTTTTTGTCTCTATGTCTCAGAAGAGAATGTATGAGTGCGTTTTGCTAGGTAACGGAGTTGTTCGTGCAAAAGTCAATTTCAGCACTCAGAATGAGCATTTAAGAAAACTGAATCTGATCCTTTGCTAAACGCACTTTTTCATTATGCACACAGCCAGTTTTACACAAAATGCAGTTTTCAGTGCAAAGCCCATGTTCCTCACTCTCCCAGCCCTCAGAATGAGCATTTAAGAAAACTGAATCTGATCCTTTGCTAAACGCACTTTTTCATTATGCACACAGCCAGTTTTACACAAAATGCAGTTTTCAGTACAAAGCCCATGTTTTTCACTCTCCCAGCACTCAAAATTAGCATTTAAGAAAAATAACTCTGATCTGTTCCTAAAGATACTTTTTTATTATACACAGCCAGTTTTACACAAAATGCAGTTTTCAGTGCAAAGCCCATGTTTCTCACTCTCCCAGCACTCAGAATGAGCATTTAAGAAAACGAACTCTGATCTGTTCCTAAACGCACTTTTTTATTATGCACGCAGCCAGTTTTACACAAAATGCAGTTTTCAGTACAAAGCCCATGTTTTTCACTCTCCCAGCACTCAAAATGAGCATTTAAGAAAAATAACTCTGATCTGTTCCTAAAGATACTTTTTTATTATACACAGCCAGTTTTACACAAAATGAAGTTTTCAGTGCAAAGCCCATGTTTCTCACTCTCCCAGCACTCAGAATGAGCATTTAAGAAAACTAACTCTGATTTGTTCCTAAACGCACTTTTTCATTATGCACACAGCCACTTTTACATAAAAATTAAGTTTTCAGTGCATAGCCCATGTTTCTTACTCTCCCAGCAATAAGAATGAGCATTTAAAAAAAACTGAATCTGATCCTTTGTTAAACGCACTTTTTCACTATGCACACAGCCAGTTCTACACAAAATGCAGTTTTCTGTGCAAAGCCCATGTTCCTCACTCTCCCAGCACTCAGAATAAGCATTTAGGAAAACTAACTCTGATCTGTTCCTAAAGGCACTTTTTCCTTATGCACACAGCTAGTTTTAAACAAAATGAAGTTTTCAGTGCAAAGCCCATGTTTCTCACTCTCCCAGCACTCAGAATGAGCTTTTAAGAAAACTAACTCTGATCTGTTCCTAAAGGCACTTTTTCATTATGCACACAGCTAGTTTTACACAAAATGAAGTTTTCAGTGCAAAGCCCATGTTTCTCACTCTCCCAGAACTCAGAATGAGCTTTTAAGAAAACTAACTCTGATCTGTTCCTAAAGGCACTTTTTCATTATGCACAAAGCTAGTTTTAAATAAAATGAAGTTTTCAGTGCAAAGCCCATGTTTCTCACTTTCCCAGCACTCAGAATGAGCTTTTAAGAAAACTAACTATGATCTGTTCCTAAAGGCACTTTTTCATTATGCACACAGCTAGTTTTACACAAATTGAAGTTATCAGTGCAAAGCCCATGTTCTTTTTCTAACTTCGCTCGGTGTTTCACTATGGGAATCGCTTTGGGCGTGACCAACTACGCAAGCTCTTATGACACCACGTCTGTCTCTGACAGACCTCCACCTATGTCATTCGCGCTTTCTTCCCGTGGGAGACTGCAGCAAGCTCTCTCAGCACGCCCGTATCAGCTGATTTTTGCTAAACTGTTCAACAGGTGGACCGTCATAGGAACCCGCCACCGAACGCAAGGTTAGTGAACGGGATTGTGTTGAGCTGACATTTTTGAGAGTTGGAATAGCGTCCGCGTCGTGGTGAGCTATCCCAATAGTTCTATTGCGTATTAATTTACAGCGATAGGAGACGTCAAGTCTAATTAGGTTATCGCGTCAAGGCGAACCTTCTAAGGGTTTTATTACCTTTTTTGTATTAGGTTACTGTGCCGTACGAGTCGGTGATAGCATCATGTCGACGGCTGTTTCCCGCGCCAAAGGGAAAGAGTCGAAGGCCAGGGAGGTTGCATCCCGCCCGTGTCCATCCTCATGTGGAGCTACCATCTCGGGCAGGGACCCTCATCCCATGTGCATCACGTGTATGGGGCCGAAACACGCTCAAGCGTCTCTAGCGGACCCGCAGACATGCGCTCACTGTGCATCAATGCCGGTGAAAATTCTTGAGAGAAGATTGAGGGTGGCAGTGGCCAACAAGCAGGACCCATGCCTGTCTGGAACTGTCACGCAATCTGCGGCAACTGGCCATCACCCGCGAGCTACAACGAGCTGGGCGGATATGATGGAAGCCGAATCCCCGGACATGCTGCCGTTGTTTGACGGCCTGCTCGAGCAGGAAGAAGGCGAACCGGAGGATGAGGACGCAGAGGGCGATGCTAACTCTGACCTCCTCGATCTGGATATGGACGGCGAAGAAGAGGAAGAAAATTCCCCCTTCCCCACCCAACAGTCCAGGCCGCCGAGCGTTATGGCTAAACCTGTCGGGCTTGGGCGACGCGCAAAAATCGGAGGTGATGGATGCAGCGTACGACCCTACGAAGGGGTTGTTTGGTCCTGCCCTTGAGAAAATGAGGGAAACCAGCACCCTCAGGAAACAGGAGGACGAGGCGTTTAACCTCTGTTTGCCATGCAAGCAAGTGCCGCGACCAGCCTCTCAACCCGTGCGGCAGGGCTTCGCAGCAGCCGCAGCGGCGAGAGGGAGACCTGTGGGTGATAGAGGTCCAAGACCGGCTCACAGTGGACAACACGCAGGCCAGCGACCACGATCGGCTGGCCCTGGACCGTGGGGAAAGCATTCATATGCGGCGGCGGCAGCTAAAAACCGTCCGCCAAACCCAGAGGAGAGGAAGAAGAAGCGTGTGGCCTGACACGCAGTTATATATAGGGAATCGGCCCGAGTGCTGACGGTCGAAATCGATACTCTGTTAAACAAACGGGCAATCAGAGTAGTGCCCGAGGAGGAGAGCCGTCAGGGTTTTTACTCCCGCTATTTTGTTATCCCAAAGAAAGGAGTCACAGCCCTCCTACCTATTCTGGACCTTCGTGTGTTAAACAAGCACCTGAGAAAATATTCATTCAGAATGTTAACACACAGAGTGCTCTGTCGATCGATTCGTCCAAACGATTGGTTTGTGACAATCGATCTGGCAGACGCTTATTTTCACATAGATATCTACCCCTCTCACAGAAAATTCCTCAGATTTGCACACCAAGGCACAGCTTACGAATTTCAAACTATTCCATTCGGACTGTCTTTAGCCCCAAGGGTTTTTACCAAGTGTGTGGAAGCAGCTCTGTTCCCTTTGAGGGACAGGGGAATAAGAATATTGTCTTACATAGACGATTATCTCATATGCTCTTCGTCGAGAGAGCAAGCAGTGAAAGACGCGGAGATTGTGTTAAATCACCTCGGCAATTTAGGGTTCAAGATCAATATGATAAAGAGCCGACTGGAGCCTTTTCAACAGACGAATTATCTGGGGCTCAACATAGATTCCCTCTCGTACAGAGTAACACTGACAGAAGAGAGGATCGCGTCTTTCATACAATGCCTCGGCCGCTTTCAGATGGGGAAAGTGCTACCGTACAGACTATGCTTACGAATGCCGGTGATTTGTGTAGTGCAGCTGGGACTGCTCAAAATGAGACATTTTCAGCGCTGGATCGCGCATTTGCGTCTGTGCTCTCGACGGCATCTGGGCCGACCGGTGAGGATTACTCACGCGTGCGTCAGAGCACTCAGACACTGGAAAAGCCCCGTGACGTTCAGGACGGGGATTCCCTTAGGGGTGGTGTCATCGAGAGTGACTATGACAACGGACGCGTCATTGCTGGGGTGGGGAGCGACTTTAATGGGCAGATCGGTGAACGGTTTGTGGCCTCCGCAGCTGACTCACAAACATACAAATTATTTGGAGTTGATGGCAGTATGGTTAGCACTGAAAAATTTTTTTGGGCTTCATCAAAAGCCAGCATGTTCTGGTGAAAACAGACAATACCACGGCTTATATCAATCGACAGGGAGGCACACGCTCTCTGCCTCTGCATCAGCTGGCAGAGAAGCTGATTGTATGGGCCGATACAAGGCTTTTATCCCTCAGAGCAACTCACGTTCCGGGGATTTTAAACAGGGGAGCGGACTTACTGTTCAGGGGAAATCCATTGTACGGGGAGTGGAAACTCCACCACCAGGTGGTGTCCCAGATATGGCAGAGATGCGGTCAGGCTGCCGTAGATCTCTTCGCCTCGCAAGAAAACGCTCAGTGTCCTCTGTATTTCTCGCTAACAGACGGAAATGCACCGCTGGGTGTGGATGCCTTAGCCCACCCATGGCCAGAAGTACTTCTGTATGCTTTCCCTCCTCTGAGTCTAATTTCCCCCACTCTAGCCAGGGTGAGGGAGCAGTGTCTTTCGTTAATACTAATAGCACCGCGCTGGCCATCCAAACCGTGGGTGGCAGAGATAATTCAACTGTTGGCGGGGCAACCGTGGCCCCTCCCGCTCAGGAGGGACCTTCTGTCGCAGGCAGGGGGAGAAATTTACCATCCTCACCCGGACAGAATAGCCCTTTGGGCTTGGCCCGTGAGAGGTGGAATTTGAATGCGGCTGGTCTACCGTCCGCAGTCATTCACACCATTCAGAGTGCAAGAGCCCCCTCCACTCGCTCCCTTTATAGCAATAAATGGCGAGTCTTTGAGGAGTGGTGTGAGCGGAATCATATTGTCCCTTTCCAGTGCGCTGTAAGAGATATATTGTGCTTCCTACAGGATCTGCTAGATAAAGGGAAAGCTTTCTCTAGCATAAAGGTGTATTTAGCAGCTATTTCAGTGTGTCATGTGGGTTTTGGTGAGAAATCGGCCGGACAGCACCCGTTAATAAGCCGATTTATGAAAGGGGCACGCCGTATAAGACCGGCATCTAGGCGAATGGTTCCGTTATGGGATGTGACCATTGTCTTAGAAGCCCTTTGTCACCACACTTTTGAGCCGTTGGAAGGAGTGGGCATCAAGTATCTTTCTCTTAAAACGGCGCTCCTCATAGCTTTGGTAACCGCAAAGCGTGTGAGTGATTTACAGGCTTTATCAGTTAGCCCGTCTTGTCTGCAATTCGCTCCAGGGCTTACTAAGGTCGCGTTCTGTCCTAACCCAGCGTTCGTGCCTAAGGTGTTAGACTCAGCGTATAGGTGCCCATCTACTGAACTGGCAGCTTTTCACCCTCCTCCGTTCTCTTCCCCGGAGGAGAAGAAACTGAACTTATTGTGTCCGGTTCGGGCACTATATATGTATGTAAATAGGACAGCGGGATTCAGGTCTTGTGATCAGCCACTCGTGTCATGGGCCACTCCGCAGAGAGGGAAGCCGTTATCGTGTCAACGGCTGTCTCATTGGATTGTGGAGGCTATATCCTTGTCTTATGTTTGCAGGGGCCTGCAGCCGCCTAAGGGCTTAAAAGCCCACTCCACACGAGGTATGGCTACGTCATGGGCTTTACTCAGGGGAGTTTCCGTTGGAGACATCTGCTCGGCGGCAAGCTGGGCCACGCCACACACTTTCGTGCGGTTCTATAGACTGGATGTGTCCGAGCCGTCCTTGGCACACGTGGTGCTGGGAGCTGGAGCGTCGGTACCCATTTAGGGCTATAGAAAATAGCAGGTATGTGGATGCAATTCGGGAGTGGGCTATATCTCCCATAGTGAAACACCGAGCGAAGTTAGAAAAATAACTATGGGTTACTTAACTTAAACCCGGGTTCTTTGATAACAGAGTGATGTGTTTCACCAGCACTTCCCTCCTTGCACGGGGACGGGAAGAAATCTTTCTAGAATGACATAGGTGGAGGTCGACCTGACTTATATAGGCAGGGCGGAGCCTGGTCACGGGTCGAACTGTCTGTCAGAGACAGACGTGGTGTCATAAGAGCTTCCGTAGTTGGTCACGCCCAAAGCGATTCCCATAGTGAAACACCTCACTCTGTTATCAAAGAACCCGGGTTTACGTTAAGTAACCCATAGTTTCTCACTCTCCCAGCACTCAGAATGAGCATTTAGGAAAACTAACTCTGATCTGTTCCTAAAGGCACTTTTTCATTATGCACACAGGTAGTTTTACACAAAATGAAGTTATCAGTGCAAAGCCCATGTTTCTCACTCTCCCAGCACACATAATGAGCTTTTAAGAAAACTAACTATGATCTGTTCCTAAAGGCACTTTTTCATTATGCACAGAGCTAGTTTTACACAAAATGAAGTTATCAGTGCAAAGCCCATGTTTCTCACTCTCCTAGCACTCAGATTGAGCATTTAGGAAAACTAACTCTGATCTGTTCCTAAAGGCACTTTTTCATTATGCACACAAATAGTTTTACACAAAATGAAGTTATCAGTGCAAAGCCCATGTTTCTCAGTCTCCCAGCACTCAGAATGAGCATTTAGGAAAACTAACTCTGATCTGTTCCTAAAGGCACTTTTTCATTATGCACACAGGTAGTTTTAAACAAAATGAAGTTATCAGTGCAAAGCCCATGTTTCTCACTCTCCCAGCACACATAATGGGCATTTAAGAAAACTAACTCTGATCTGTTCCTAAAGGCACTTTCTCATTATGCACACAGCTAGTTTTACACAAAATGAAGTTTTCAGTGCAAAGCCCATGTTTCTCACTCTCCCAGCACTCAGAATTAGCTTTTAAGAAAACTAACTCTGATCTGTTCCTAAAGGCACTTTTTCATTATGCACACAGCTAGTTTTACACAAAATGAAGTTTTCAGTGCAAAGCCCATGTTTCTCACTCTCCCAGCACTCAGAATAAGCTTTTAAGAAAACTAACTCTGATCTGTTCCTAAAGGCACTTTTTCATTATGCACACAGGTAGTTTTACACAAAATGAAGTTTTCAGTTGATAACCCATGTTTCTCACTCTCCCAGAACTCAGAATGAGCTTTTAAGAAAACTAACTCTAATCTGTTCCTAAAGGCACTTTTTCATTATGCACACAGCTAGTTTTACACAAAATGAAGTTATCAGTGCAAAGCCCATGTTTCTCACTCTCCCAGCACTCAGAATGAGCATTTGGGAAAACTAACTCTGATCTGTTCCTAAAGGCACTTTTTCATTATGCACACAGCTAGTTTTAAACAAAATGAAGTTTTCAGTGCAAAGCCCATGTTTCTCACTCTCCCAGCACTCAGAATGAGCTTTTAAGAAAACTGATTCTGTTCCATTCCTCAACAAACTTTTTCATTATGCAAAAAGCCAGTTTTACACAGGGTGCAGATTTCAGTGCCAAATCCTTGTTTCTCACTCTCCCAGCACTCAGAATGAGCGTTTAAGAAAACTGATTCTGATCCATTCCTTAACAAACTTTTTCATTATGCACAAAGCCAGATTTACACAGGGTGCAGTTTTCAGTGCCAAATCCTTGTTTCTCTCTCTCCCAGCACTCAGAATGAGCGTTTAAGAAAACTGATTCCGATCCATTCCTTAACAAACTTTTTCATTATGCACAAAGCCTGGTTTACACAGAAAAAAAAACAAAAGCATCCAACATACAGAGTGTAGGGTTCCAATAAATAAAGAAAATAATAATAATAATAAAGAAAGAAGAATGGGATGTATTGTATGACTACAAAAAAAAAAAAAATTACAACAACATTTTAGTTGGAAACATAAGTAAACAATGGTACGATAAATATACAGATTATATAATGGTCATAAATACACCCTTGATATTGTGAAACACGTAATTTTCGTGTCTTAGTTTACCAGTGATTGGGCATACAAAGACAAACATTAAAAAAAAAAAAAAATGACACTAATTATATTGGTATTAGGGATAATTATAATGACATTAGTAAGGTTATGGTGATAAACAATAATGCATTCAACCTACACAATGATGTCGGAGCATCTCCCTCCCAGAACTCCCCAAGAACACAAAAAGCTACTAGTTAGGCGTTCTATCTGTGGTTCCAAATATTGAGATGTTGTGATAATATTTCAATATAAAAACACGATAAGCGTGACACAGTCAAAACACACAAGGCCCTCATGTATCTTTACCCAGTAACTCCTTCAGTTATCACTCAAGGTTACAAATCAATAATGTCATTGGATTCCATATCTTCTTAAATGTCTTAGATCTATTTGTCAGTTTGTGCCTTAATTCCTCCAGAGGCAACACATTAGCTAATTCTCTAAGCCAACTTTCAAATGTCGGTCCTGATTTATTTTTCCATTTCTGTAAAATTGCCTTTTTAGCCAGGATCATGCATAGTGATACAGCTAGTGATTGATATTTATTTAAAATTCCTTCTAAAATTCCAAAAATTGCAACTTCTGGTTGAGGTGTTAAGGGGATTGTATATGCCTCCGAAAGGAATTCAAATATCTTCTTCCAGAATGGCCATATCTTTTCACAAGACCAGAAAGCGTGGGCCAATGTACTTTCAGCGGTTTTACACTTAATACATATAGGGGATACACTTGGGTAGATTCTATGGAGCTTGGCCCTTGAGTAATGAAGTCTATGTACTACTTTAAATTGAATCACAGCGTGTCTGACATTGATAGAACAGTCCTGAATACTTTAAAGACAGTTCTCCCATGATTCATTGGTCAAATCCATCTCAAGGTCCTTTTCCCAGGCTTGCTTGACTCCCTCGGTGTTCGTGTTCACCTTTTCTAAAAGTAAAATGTATAAGAAAGACACAATGCCACGATCTGTCAGAGTGTGGTTTATTAGAGATTCAAGAGTATGATGTGTAGATAGGTTTACGAATCCTGTAAAGTGTGTCCTAGTAAAATTTCTACCTTGTAAGTACCGGAAAAAATCAGTGGGTAGAAGGTCATATTTTTCTTTGATTTGATTAAATGAACCAAATATATTGTCAATATACAAATCCCTCACCGAGATTAAACCCTTCTGTCTCCATTGGAGGAAAACCTTGTCTTGTAGCCCCGGTGAAAAGGCATGATTATAGCATATTGGGCTGTCCACATATACATGGGGAAGATCTAGAAAAGATTTGATTTGCTTCCATATTTTAAGGGAGTTGCTTATTATTATATTCCCGTTATACAACCTTGGATCAATTTTTTCCGGGCTATTTAGCAAAGCCTCCAAGGCCCACTCTGGTGTCTCCTTTGATTCCAAAGGATGTCTCCACCAGGAAAGTGATCGCAGATTTGCAGCTAAATAATAACCCTTAAAAAAAGGAAGGCCAAAACCACCATTAGCTCTCATTTTACAGAGATGTTTTTTAGATATCCTGACCGTTTTGTAATCCCAGATAAACGGAATAATAGTAGAGTCCAATTTTTTAAGTAACTTTGATGGTATAATTGCTGGTATACAGAGAAATAGGTATAGAAAACGAGGAAGCGTCACCATTTTGATTGCGTTGATCTTTCCTGCCATAGACATAGTCTTCCAAAATCTAAGATTCTCGTTCAGCGGACTCATTTTTTTTTGCCAGTTTGTTTTAAGTAAGTCCTCCGCCTGTTTTGTAATTACGATGCCCAGATGTTGGAACGATTTGTGAGCTATTTTAAATGGAGTAGAATTTAGAAAATCTTTATCTATATTTGGGGTTAGAGGCATTAACTCACTTTTATCCCAGTTTATTGCAAAGCCCGACAAGTTTTTAAACATATCTAACAGTTTTAACAGGGGAGGAATAGAAGATTCTGGATTTGCTATATACAGGAGCACGTCATCTGCATACAGAGATATACTTTGAGGCCTACCATTAATTAAAATAGGAGCAATTTCAATACTCTGTCTTATGCTTTCTGCTAGGGGTTCTATCGCAAGTGCGAATAGGTAAGGAGAAAGGGGGCAACCTTGTCGTGTTCCCCTATACAATGTGAAAGAGCCAGACAACGTAGAATTAGTAAAAATAGATGCTTCCGGATTATTATATAAAATTTTGATCCACTGAATGAATGTGGAACCAAATCCAAATTTTTTAAGCAAATTAAACATGTAAGGCCATTCGATTTGGTCAAATGCACGCTGTGCATCTAGTGATATTAAGCATGTTCTGGTTGCATGTTTAGTGTACATTATATTATAAAGACGTCTCAGGTTAGACTGTATATGACGGTTCGGCATAAACCCTGTTTGATCCTTATGTATGATTGAACATATATAATCCTTCAGCCTGTTGGCCAGCACCTTACTAATAATTTTTGTTTCGATTGGGAGAAGAGAGATAGGGCGATATGAGGAGATCTCCATTTTATCTTTTCCGGGTTTAGGTATTAAAACTATGTTAGCTTTATATAATGTAGGAGGAAGACCTAACTGGGATAGTGAATGATTTATCATACGAAGTAACATGGGGGAGAGATCTTCCCAAAACTTTTTATAAAATTCAGCGGTATAGCCATCCGGGCCTGCACATTTGTTATTTGGGAGCATAGAGACAATTTCACTAATTTCGCTTAAATTAATTTCTCCCTCTAGTCTCTGGACCGCCTCTTCAGGCAGTTGTGGAAGATTTATATTGTCTAGAAATTGATTTAAGTCGTTAGTATCAACCTGTCCTTTAGATTTGTATACCTCTTTAAAAAATTCTACAAAGGATTCATTGATCTTTACTGGATCTGTTATTATCTCCCCACGCCTCGTACGGATCTTGTGGATGGCTCTGGATGCTTGGGAGAGTCTAAGTTGTCTTGCTAAATGTTTGTGAGGTTTCTCGCTTAATTCAAAATGTTGTTGTTTAAGCTGGTTAAGTTGTTTAACAATTTTTTTGGCAAGAACAGAGTTGTATTCACTTCTTAGTGCTACAATTTTCTTTAAAACATTTGAAGAAATGGTTTGCTTGTATTCCTTCTCCAATTCAGTGATTAGATTATCAATTTCCTTAAGTCGTCTTTTATCCTCTTTATTCTTTCTTATTTGGAAAGAGATTATATCCCCCCTAATAACAGCTTTCATTGCATCCCATAATATGGAGTCATTCACCTCTCCATTATCATTATCAGACAGATATAGTCTAATTTTCTCCTTCACAAATGTACAAAAACTATTATCCATTAACAGAGAATTATCCAATCGCCAGTTATAAACATCTTTCTCCGTCTTCAGTGTTAAGTCTAACGTTAGTGGTGCATGATCAGATATTATTCTGTTATGGTACTGAATGGATCTTACATGTTGTAATAAGTTTGCGTCCAAGATAAAAAGGTCGATTCTAGAGAATGATTTGTGTACCGACGAGTAAAAAGAGTAATCCCGAGCAGAAGGATTTAAGCCTCTCCATGCATCTACCATATAAAAAATTTTCAAGTAGTCCTGCAGAAAGATTGCAGATTTGCTTTTTAAAGTACGTTTAGGCTGTGAATCTTTTACCGGATCAATCACACAGTTATAGTCCCCGCCGATGACCACGTTAGTAAGATCGGGGATTTTGTCTAATACCTTTTCAAAGAAGGACGGGTCATCGTAATTAGGGCTGTACAAATTAACCAACGTAATTGGAACTGAGTTTATTTCACCAATAACAATTATGTATCTGCCGTTATTATCGGCTATGGTCCGTTTATGTATGAATGGTACTCGTTTTTTAACGATAATCGCCACCCCCCGTGCCTTGGTAGAAAAGATAGCTTGAAATATCAGAGATGCCCATCCAGGGGTAATTAGTGCCTTTGCTGAGTCTTGTATATGCGTCTCCTCCGGTGCCTCGTACTCTTCCGAGTTAAAACAGAAAATAAGCAAAAAAATAACAACATAAAGCAAAGTCCAAACTCCTCCGATGTGATAAATCAAATGTCGATGTCCATAATATGAATCTTTTTGTCAGTCCGTTTATTCAGAGTCCACAGTAATCTTCGAATGACTTGTTGAGTATAAATGTAAAGGCCGCTTTAGGAGTTCTGTATCACAGATTTAGCCCGCAGCCCATTTTTCCACAACTCTAGATAAGTAGGCTTCAGCATCCTCCGATGTAGCAAAGGTCTTGGTCTCGCCCTCTTTTGGAGTGACAATAAGTGTAGCCGGGAAACGAAAACCAAACTTTATTCCATGGCGTTTGCACTTCTCTTTAATTTCAGCAAAACGGTGTCTCTGGTTCAAAACATCTGCCGTAAGATCTGGGAAGATGTGCACTTTCTGACCTTTGTATTCCAGCGATTTGACTCTTGCCAGTTTCATTATCCGGTCCTTGATTTGGTAATGATGTATTCTGACGACAAAAGCTCTAGGACGGCTGTCTCTTGTTCTGGTCAGAGCTCTATGTGCCCGGTCGATCTGGATAGGTTGAGTAAAGTGTTCGGCACCCAGCAGCCTTGGAAGTAAATCCATTATGAATTCAGTGGGCCTGCCATTTTCCTCTTTCTCCGCAATGCCTATTATCCGAATGTTGTTGCGTCTTGAGCGGGACTCCAGGTCATTAGTTTTATCCCTGAGCTTTGTACATTCTTCGGTCAATTCCGCGCACTGTTTTTCTAAATTAAACAACCGCGTTTCATGGCTTGTTGCAGCATCTTCCACCGCAGCTATTCTTACCACCACATCTGTCATCGTGGTTCGTAACTCCCTCAGTGTTTGTTCGAACTTGTCGAATTTCTGACTGAAAGAGGTATTTAATGACGATATGGCGTCCATGATGTCTTGAGTTGTCGGGGTTTGTGCGCTAAGTTTTGTCCCCATTAACCGCCATTCTTCTGACGCGGGGTCGGACTCGTCAGCATTACATCGCTCGTCTACAAACTCCCTTGGTTGTCCTTTCTTTTTTTGATGTTTTGGCATTTTAACAATCCTGATCGGCTTCGGACTGAAAAATTAAAAGTTCTACGACGTTAAATATCAATAACTGTAAAATTAGTCGGAGGGTTCGGGAGCTTAAACAAGTGCGACTCACTCCATACGCCCGTAACCCGGAAGCCGCGTTTAAGAAAACTGATTCTGTTCCATTCCTTAACAAACTTTTTTATTATGCAAAAAGCCAGTTTTACACAGGGTGCAGTTTTCAGTGAAAAATCCTTGTTTCTCACTCTCCCAGCACTCAGAATGAGCTTTTAAGAAAACTTATTCTGATCCATTCCTTAACAAACTTTTTCATTATGCAAAAAGCCAGTTTTACACAGGGTGCAGTTTTCAGTGCCAAATCCTTGTTTCTCACTCTCCCAGCACTCAGAATGAGCGTTTAAGAAAACTGATTCTGATCCATTCCTTAACGAACTTTTTCATTATGCACAAAGCCAGTTTTACACAGGGTGCAGTTTTAAGTGCCAAATCCTTGTTTCTCACTCTCCCAGCACTCAGAATGAGCTTTTAAGAAAACTGATTCTGATCCATTCCTTAACAAACTTTTTCATTATGCACAAAGCCAGTTTTACACAGGGTGCGGTTTTCAGTGCCAAATACTTGTTTCTCACTCTCCCAGCACTCAGAATGAGCGTTTAAGAAAACTGATTCTGTTCCATTCCTTAACAAACTTTTTCATTATGCACAAAGCCATTTTTACACAAAGTGCAGTTTTCAGTGCAAAATCCTTGTTTCTCACTCTCCCAGCACTCAGAATGAGCGTTTAAGAAAACTGATTCTGATCCATTCCTTAACAAACTTTTTCATTATGCACAAAGCCAGTTTTACACAGGGTGCAGATTTCAGTGCCAAATCCTTGTTTCTCACTCTCCCAGCACTCAGAATGAGCGTTTAAGAAAACTGATTCTGATCCATTCCTTAACGAACTTTTTCATTATGCACAAAGCCAGTTTTACACAGGGTGCAGTTTTAAGTGCCAAATCCTTGTTTCTCACTCTCCCAGCACTCAGAATGAGCTTTTAAGAAAACTGATTCTGATCCATTCCTTAACAAACTTTTTCATTATGCACAAAGCCAGTTTTACACAGGGTGCGGTTTTCAGTGCCAAATACTTGTTTCTCACTCTCCCAGCACTCAGAATGAGCGTTTAAGAAAACTGATTCTGTTCCATTCCTTAACAAACTTTTTCATTATGCACAAAGCCATTTTTACACAAAGTGCAGTTTTCAGTGCAAAATCCTTGTTTCTCACTCTCCCAGCACTCAGAATGAGCGTTTAAGAAAACTGATTCTGATCCATTCCTTAACAAACTTTTTCATTATGCACAAAGCCAGTTTTACACAGGGTGCAGATTTCAGTGCCAAATCCTTGTTTCTCACTCTCCCAGCACTCAGAATGAGCGTTTAAGAAAACTGATTCTGTTCCATTCCTTAACAAACTTTTTCATTATGCAAAAAGCCAGATTTACACAGGGTGCAGTTTTCAGTGACAAATCCTTGTTTCTCACTCTCCCAGCACTCAGAATGAGCTTTTAAGAAAACTTATTCTGATCCATTCCTTAACAAACTTTTTCATTATGCAAAAAGCCAGTTTTACACAGGGTGCAGTTTTCAGTGCCAAATCCTTGTTTCTCACTCTCCCAGCACTCAGAATGAGCGTTTAAGAAAACTGATTCTGATCCATTCCTTAACGAACTTTTTCATTATGCACAAAGCCATTTTTACACAAAGTGCAGTTTTCAGTGCCAAATCCTTGTTTCTCACTCTCCCAGCACTCAGAATGAGTGTTTAAGAAAACTGATTCTGATCCATTCCTTAACAAAATTTTTCATTATGCACAAAGCCTGTTTTACACAGGGTGCAGTTTTCAGTGCCAAATCCTTGTTTCTCACTCTCCCAGCTCTCAGAATGAGCGTTTAAGAAAACTGATTCTGATCCATTCCTTAACAAACTATTTCATTATTTACAAAGCCATTTTTACACAAAGTGCAGTTTTCAGTGCCAAATCCTTGTTTCTCACTCTCCCAGCTCTCAGAATGAGCGTTTAAGAAAACTGATTCTGTTCCATTCCTTAACAAACTTTTTCATTATGCAAAAAGCCAGTTTTACACAGGGTGCAGTTTTCAGTGCCAAATCCTTGTTTCTCACTCTCCCAGCACTCAGAATGAGCGTTTAAGAAAACTGATTCCGATCCATTCCTTAACAAACTTTTTCATTATGCACAAAGCCAGTTTTACACAGGGTGCAGTTTTCAGTGCCAAATCCTTGTTTCTCACTCTCCCAGCACTCAGAATGAGCGTTTAAGAAAACTGATTCTGATCCATTCCTTAGCGAACTTTTTCATTATGCACAAAGCCATTTTTACACAAAGTGCAGTTTTCAGTGCCAAATCCTTGTTTCTCACTCTCCCAGCACTCAGAATGAGTGTTTAAGAAAACTGATTCTGATCCATTCCTTAACAAACTTTTTCATTATGCACAAAGCCTGTTTTACACAGGGTGCAGTTTTCAGTGCCAAATCCTTGTTTCTCACTCTCCCAGCACTCAGAATGAGCGTTTAAGAAAACTGATTCTGTTCTATTCCTTAACAAACTTTTTTATTATTCAAAAAGCCAGTTTTACACAGGGTGCAGTTTTCAGTGCCAAATCCTTGTTTCTCACTCTCCCAGCACTCAGAATGAGCGTTTAAGAAAACTGATTCCGATCCATTCCTTAACAAACTTTTTCATTATTTACAAAGCCATTTTTACACAAAGTGCAGTTTTCAGTGCCAAATCCTTGTTTCTCACTCTCCCAGCACTCAGAATGAGCGTTTAAGAAAACTGATTCTGATCCATTCCTTAACAAACTTATTCATTATGCAGAAAGCCTGTTTTACACAAAGTGCAGTTTTCAGTGCCAAATTCTTGTTTCTCACTCTCCCAGCACTCAGAATGAGCGTTTAAGAAAACTGATTCTGATCCATTCCTTAACAAACTTTTTCATTATGCAGAAAGCCTGTTTTACACAGGGTGCAGTTTTCAGTGCCAAATCCTTGTTTCTCACTCTCCCAGCACTCAGAATGAGCTTTTAAAAAAACTGATTCTGATCCATTCCTTAACAAACTATTTCATTATTTACAAAAACATTTTTACACAAAGTGCAGTTTTCAGTGCCAAATCCTTGTTTCTCACTCTCCCAGCACTCAGAATGAGCGTTTAAGAAAACTGATTCTGATCCATTCCTTTGCAAACTTATTCATTATGCAGAAAGCCTGTTTTACACAAAGTGCAGTTTTCAGTGCCAAATCCTTGTTTCTCACTCTCCCAGCACTCAGAATGAGCGTTTAAGAAAACTGATTCTGATCCATTCCTTAACAAACTTTTTCATTATGCAGAAAGCCTGTTTTACACAGGGTGCAGTTTTCAGTGCCAAATCCTTGTTTCTCACTCTCCCAGCACTCAGAATGAGCTTTTAAGAAAACTGATTCTGATCCATTCCTTAACAAACTATTTCATTATGCAAAAAGCCAGTTTTACACAGGGTGCAGTTTTCAGTGCCAAATCCTTGTTTCTCACTCTCCCAGTACTCAGAATGAGCGTTTAAGAAAACTGATTCTGTTCCATTCCTTAACAAACTTTTTCATTATGCAAAAAGCCAGTTTTACACAGGGTGCAGTTTTCAGTGCCAAATCCTTGTTTCTCACTCTCCCAGCTCTCAGAATGAGCGTTTAAGAAAACTGATTCTGATCCATTCCTTAACAAACTTTTTCATTATTTACAAAGCCATTTTTACACAAAGTGCAGTTTTCAGTGCCAAATCCTTGTTTCTCACTCTCCCAGCACTCAGAATGAGCTTTTAAGAAAACTGATTCTGATCCATTCCTTAACAAACTATTTCATTATTTACAAAGCCATTTTTACACAAATTGCAGTTTTCAGTGCCAAATCCTTGTTTCTCACTCTCCCAGCACTCAGAATGAGCGTTTAAGAAAACTGATTCTGATCCATTCCTTACCAAACTATTTCATTATTTACAAAGCCATTTTTACACAAAGTGCAGTTTTCAGTGCCAAATCCTTGTTTCTCACTCTCCCAGCACTCAGAATGAGCTTTTAAGAAAACTGATTCTGATCCATTCCTTAACAAACTTTTTCATTATGCAATAAGCCAGTTTTACACAGGGTGCAGTTTTCAGTGCCAAATCCTTGTTTCTCACTCTCCCAGCACTCAGAATGAGCGTTTAAGAAAACTGATTCTGATCCATTCCTTAACAAACTTATTCATTATGCAGAAAGCCTGTTTTACACAAAGTGCAGTTTTCAGTGCCAAATCCTTGTTTCTCACTCTCCCAGCACTCAGAATGAGCGTTTAAGAAAACTGATTCTGATCCATTCCTTAACAAACTTTTTCATTATGCAGAAAGCCTGTTTTACACAGGGTGCAGTTTTCAGTGCCAAATCCTTGTTTCTCACTCTCCCAGCACTCAGAATGAGCTTTTAAGAAACTGATTCTGATCCATTCCTTAACAAACTTTTTCATTATGCAGAAAGCCTGTTTTACACAAAGTGCAGTTTTCAGTGCCAAATCCTTGTTTCTCACTCTCCCAGCACTCAGAATGAGCGTTTAAGAAAACTGATTCTGATCCATTCCTTAACAAACTATTTAATTATGCAAAAAGTCAGTTTTACACAGGGTGCAGTTTTCAGTGCCAAATCCTTGTTTCTCACTCTCCCAGCACTCAGAATAAGCTTTTAAGAAAACTGATTCTGATCCATTCCTTAACAAACTTTTTCATTATGCAAAAAGCCAGTTTTACACAGGGTGCAGTTTTCAGTGCCAAATCCTTGTTTCTCACTCTCCCAGCACTCAGAATGAGCTTTTAAGAAAACTGATTCTGATCCATTCCTTAACAAACTTTTTCATTATGCAAAAAGCCAGTTTTACACAGGGTGCAGTTTTCAGTGCCAAATCCTTGTTTCTCACTCTCCCAGCACTCAGAATGAGCGTTTAAGAAAACTGATTCTGATCCATTCCTTAACAAACTTTTTCATTATTTACAAAGCCTGTTTTACACAAAGTGCAGTTTTCAGTGCCAAATCCTTGTTTCTCACTCTCCCAGCACTCAGAATGAGCGTTTAAGAAAACTGATTCTGTTCCATTCCTTAACAAACTTTTTCATTATGCAAAAAGCCAGTTTTACACAGGGTGCAGTTTTCAGTGCCAAATCCTTGTTTCTCACTCTCCCAGCTCTCAGAATGAGGGTTTAAGAAAACTGATTCTGATCCATTCCTTAACAAACTTTTTCATTATTTACAAAGCCATTTTTACACAAAGTGCAGTTTTCAGTGCCAAATCCTTGTTTCTCACTCTCCCAGCACTCAGAATGAGCGTTTAAGAAAACTGATTCTGATCCATTCCTTACCAAACTATTTCATTATTTACAAAGCCATTTTTACACAAAGTGCAGTTTTCAGTGCCAAATCCTTGTTTCTCACTATCCCAGCCCTCAGAATGAGCGTTTAAGAAAACTGATTCTGATCCATTCCTTTGCAAACTTATTCATTATGCAGAAAGCCTGTTTTACACAAAGTGCAGTTTTAAGTGCCAAATCCTTGTTTCTCACTCTCCCAGCACTCAGAATGAGCGTTTAAGAAAACTGATTCTGATCCATTCCTTAACAAACTTTTTCATTATGCAGAAAGCCTGTTTTACACAAAGTGCAGTTTTAAGTGCCAAATCCTTGTTTCTCACTCTCCCAGCACTCAGAATGAGCGTTTAAGAAAACTGATTCTGATCCATTCCTTAACAAACTATTTCATTATGCAAAAAGTCAGTTTTACACAGGGTGCAGTTTTCAGTGCCAAATCCTTGTTTCTCACTCTCCCAGCACTCAGAATAAGCTTTTAAGAAAACTGATTCTGATCCATTCCTTAACAAACTTTTTCATTATTTACAAAGCCATTTTTACACAAAGTGCAGTTTTCAGTGCCAAATCCTTGTTTCTCACTCTCCCAGCACTCAGAATGAGCTTTTAAGAAAACTGATTCTGATCCATTCCTTAACAAACTTTTTCATTATGCAATAAGCCAGTTTTACACAGGGTGCAGTTTTCAGTGCCAAATCCTTGTTTCTCACTCTCCCAGCTCTCAGAATGAGCGTTTAAGAAAACTGATTCTGATCCATTCCTTAACAAACTATTTCATTATTTACAAAGCCATTTTTACACAAAGTGCAGTTTTCAGTGCCAAATCCTTGTTTCTCACTCTCCCAGCACTCAGAATGAGTGTTTAAGAAAACTGATTCTGATCCATTCCTTAACAAACTTTTTCATTATTTACAAAGCCTGTTTTACACAAAGTGCAGTTTTCAGTGCCAAATCCTTGTTTCTCACTCTCCCAGCACTCAGAATGAGCGTTTAAGAAAACTGATTCTGTTCCATTCCTTAACAAACTTTTTCATTATGCAAAAAGCCAGTTTTACACAGGGTGCAGTTTTCAGTGCCAAATCCTTGTTTCTCACTCTCCCAGCTCTCAGAATGAGGGTTTAAGAAAACTGATTCTGATCCATTCCTTAACAAACTTTTTCATTATTTACAAAGCCATTTTTACACAAAGTGCAGTTTTCAGTGCCAAATCCTTGTTTCTCACTCTCCCAGCACTCAGAATGAGCTTTTAAGAAAACTGATTCTGATCCATTCCTTAACAAACTATTTCATTATTTACAAAGCCATTTTTACACAAAGTGCAGTTTTCAGTGCCAAATCCTTGTTTCTCACTCTCCCAGCACTCAGAATGAGCGTTTAAGAAAACTGATTCTGATCCATTCCTTACCAAACTATTTCATTATTTACAAAGCCATTTTTACACAAAGTGCAGTTTTCAGTGCCAAATCCTTGTTTCTCACTATCCCAGCCCTCAGAATGAGCGTTTAAGAAAACTGATTCTGATCCATTCCTTTGCAAACTTATTCATTATGCAAAAAGTCAGTTTTACACAGGGTGCAGTTTTCAGTGCCAAATCCTTGTTTCTCACTCTCCCAGCACTCAGAATAAGCTTTTAAGAAAACTGATTCTGATCCATTCCTTAACAAACTTTTTCATTATGCAAAAAGCCAGTTTTACACAGGGTGCAGTTTTCAGTGCCAAATCCTTGTTTCTCACTCTCCCAGCACTCAGAATGAGCTTTTAAGAAAACTGATTCTGATCCATTCCTTAACAAACTTTTTCATTATGCAATAAGCCAGTTTTACACAGGGTGCAGTTTTCAGTGCCAAATCCTTGTTTCTCACTCTCCCAGCTCTCAGAATGAGGGTTTAAGAAAACTGATTCTGATCCATTCCTTAACAAACTTTTTCATTATTTACAAAGCCATTTTTACACAAAGTGCAGTTTTCAGTGCCAAATCCTTGTTTCTCAATCTCCCAGCACTCAGAATGAGCGTTTAAGAAAACTGATTCTGATCCATTCCTTAACAAACTTTTTCATTATGCAGAAAGCCTGTTTTACACAAAGTGCAGTTTTAAGTGCCAAATCCTTGTTTCTCACTCTCCCAGCACTCAGAATGAGCGTTTAAGAAAACTGATTCTGATCCATTCCTTAACAAACTATTTCATTATGCAAAAAGTCAGTTTTACACAGGGTGCAGTTTTCAGTGCCAAATCCTTGTTTCTCACTCTCCCAGCACTCAGAATAAGCTTTTAAGAAAACTGATTCTGATCCATTCCTTAACAAACTTTTTCATTATGCAAAAAGCCAGTTTTACACAGGGTGCAGTTTTCAGTGCCAAATCCTTGTTTCTCACTCTCCCAGCACTCAGAATGAGCTTTTAAGAAAACTGATTCTGATCCATTCCTTAACAAACTTTTTCATTATGCAATAAGCCAGTTTTACACAGGGTGCAGTTTTCAGTGCCAAATCCTTGTTTCTCACTCTCCCAGCTCTCAGAATGAGCGTTTAAGAAAACTGATTCTGATCCATTCCTTAACAAACTTTTTCATTATTTACAAAGCCATTTTTACACAAAGTGCAGTTTTCAGTGCCAAATCCTTGTTTCTCACTTTCCCAGCACTCAGAATGAGTGTTTAAGAAAACTGATTCTGATCCATTCCTTAACAAACTTTTTCATTATTTACAAAGCCTGTTTTACACAAAGTGCAGTTTTCAGTGCCAAATCCTTGTTTCTCACTCTCCCAGCACTCAGAATGAGCGTTTAAGAAAACTGATTCTGTTCCATTCCTTAACAAACTTTTTCATTATGCAAAAAGCCAGTTTTACACAGGGTGCAGTTTTCAGTGCCAAATCCTTGTTTCTCACTCTCCCAGCTCTCAGAATGAGGGTTTAAGAAAACTGATTCTGATCCATTCCTTAACAAACTTTTTCATTATTTACAAAGCCATTTTTACACAAAGTGCAGTTTTCAGTGCCAAATCCTTGTTTCTCAATCTCCCAGCACTCAGAATGAGCGTTTAAGAAAACTGATTCTGATCCATTCCTTAACAAACTTTTTCATTATGCAGAAAGCCTGTTTTACACAAAGTGCAGTTTTAAGTGCCAAATCCTTGTTTCTCACTCTCCCAGCACTCAGAATGAGCGTTTAAGAAAACTGATTCTGATCCATTCCTTAACAAACTATTTCATTATGCAAAAAGTCAGTTTTACACAGGGTGCAGTTTTCAGTGCCAAATCCTTGTTTCTCACTCTCCCAGCACTCAGAATAAGCTTTTAAGAAAACTGATTCTGATCCATTCCTTAACAAACTTTTTCATTATGCAAAAAGCCAGTTTTACACAGGGTGCAGTTTTCAGTGCCAAATCCTTGTTTCTCACTCTCCCAGCACTCAGAATGAGCTTTTAAGAAAACTGATTCTGATCCATTCCTTAACAAACTTTTTCATTATGCAAAAAGCCAGTTTTACACAGGGTGCAGTTTTCAGTGCCAAATCCTTGTTTCTCACTCTCCCAGCACTCAGAATGAGCGTTTAAGAAAACTGATTCTGATCCATTCCTTAACAAACTTTTTCATTATTTACAAAGCCTGTTTTACACAAAGTGCAGTTTTCAGTGCCAAATCCTTGTTTCTCACTCTCCCAGCACTCAGAATGAGCGTTTAAGAAAACTGATTCTGTTCCATTCCTTAACAAACTTTTTCATTATGCAAAAAGCCAGTTTTACACAGGGTGCAGTTTTCAGTGCCAAATCCTTGTTTCTCACTCTCCCAGCTCTCAGAATGAGGGTTTAAGAAAACTGATTCTGATCCATTCCTTAACAAACTTTTTCATTATTTACAAAGCCATTTTTACACAAAGTGCAGTTTTCAGTGCCAAATCCTTGTTTCTCACTCTCCCAGCACTCAGAATGAGCGTTTAAGAAAACTGATTCTGATCCATTCCTTACCAAACTATTTCATTATTTACAAAGCCATTTTTACACAAAGTGCAGTTTTCAGTGCCAAATCCTTGTTTCTCACTATCCCAGCCCTCAGAATGAGCGTTTAAGAAAACTGATTCTGATCCATTCCTTTGCAAACTTATTCATTATGCAGAAAGCCTGTTTTACACAAAGTGCAGTTTTAAGTGCCAAATCCTTGTTTCTCACTCTCCCAGCACTCAGAATAAGCTTTTAAGAAAACTGATTCTGATCCATTCCTTAACAAACTTTTTCATTATGCAAAAAGCCAGTTTTACACAGGGTGCAGTTTTCAGTGCCAAATCCTTGTTTCTCACTCTCCCAGCACTCAGAATGAGCTTTTAAGAAAACTGATTCTGATCCATTCCTTAACAAACTTTTTCATTATGCAATAAGCCAGTTTTACACAGGGTGCAGTTTTCAGTGCCAAATCCTTGTTTCTCACTCTCCCAGCTCTCAGAATGAGGGTTTAAGAAAACTGATTCTGATCCATTCCTTAACAAACTTTTTCATTATTTACAAAGCCATTTTTACACAAAGTGCAGTTTTCAGTGCCAAATCCTTGTTTCTCAATCTCCCAGCACTCAGAATGAGCGTTTAAGAAAACTGATTCTGATCCATTCCTTAACAAACTTTTTCATTATGCAGAAAGCCTGTTTTACACAAAGTGCAGTTTTAAGTGCCAAATCCTTGTTTCTCACTCTCCCAGCACTCAGAATGAGCGTTTAAGAAAACTGATTCTGATCCATTCCTTAACAAACTATTTCATTATGCAAAAAGTCAGTTTTACACAGGGTGCAGTTTTCAGTGCCAAATCCTTGTTTCTCACTCTCCCAGCACTCAGAATAAGCTTTTAAGAAAACTGATTCTGATCCATTCCTTAACAAACTTTTTCATTATGCAAAAAGCCAGTTTTACACAGGGTGCAGTTTTCAGTGCCAAATCCTTGTTTCTCACTCTCCCAGCACTCAGAATGAGCTTTTAAGAAAACTGATTCTGATCCATTCCTTAACAAACTTTTTCATTATGCAATAAGCCAGTTTTACACAGGGTGCAGTTTTCAGTGCCAAATCCTTGTTTCTCACTCTCCCAGCTCTCAGAATGAGCGTTTAAGAAAACTGATTCTGATCCATTCCTTAACAAACTTTTTCATTATTTACAAAGCCATTTTTACACAAAGTGCAGTTTTCAGTGCCAAATCCTTGTTTCTCACTCTCCCAGCACTCAGAATGAGTGTTTAAGAAAACTGATTCTGATCCATTCCTTAACAAACTTTTTCATTATTTACAAAGCCTGTTTTACACAAAGTGCAGTTTTCAGTGCCAAATCCTTGTTTCTCACTCTCCCAGCACTCAGAATGAGCGTTTAAGAAAACTGATTCTGTTCCATTCCTTAACAAACTTTTTCATTATGCAAAAAGCCAGTTTTACACAGGGTGCAGTTTTCAGTGCCAAATCCTTGTTTCTCACTCTCCCAGCTCTCAGAATGAGGGTTTAAGAAAACTGATTCTGATCCATTCCTTAACAAACTTTTTCATTATTTACAAAGCCATTTTTACACAAAGTGCAGTTTTCAGTGCCAAATCCTTGTTTCTCAATCTCCCAGCACTCAGAATGAGCGTTTAAGAAAACTGATTCTGATCCATTCCTTAACAAACTTTTTCATTATGCAGAAAGCCTGTTTTACACAAAGTGCAGTTTTAAGTGCCAAATCCTTGTTTCTCACTCTCCCAGCACTCAGAATGAGCGTTTAAGAAAACTGATTCTGATCCATTCCTTAACAAACTATTTCATTATGCAAAAAGTCAGTTTTACACAGGGTGCAGTTTTCAGTGCCAAATCCTTGTTTCTCACTCTCCCAGCACTCAGAATAAGCTTTTAAGAAAACTGATTCTGATCCATTCCTTAACAAACTTTTTCATTATGCAAAAAGCCAGTTTTACACAGGGTGCAGTTTTCAGTGCCAAATCCTTGTTTCTCACTCTCCCAGCACTCAGAATGAGCTTTTAAGAAAACTGATTCTGATCCATTCCTTAACAAACTTTTTCATTATGCAAAAAGCCAGTTTTACACAGGGTGCAGTTTTCAGTGCCAAATCCTTGTTTCTCACTCTCCCAGCACTCAGAATGAGCGTTTAAGAAAACTGATTCTGATCCATTCCTTAACAAACTTTTTCATTATTTACAAAGCCTGTTTTACACAAAGTGCAGTTTTCAGTGCCAAATCCTTGTTTCTCACTCTCCCAGCACTCAGAATGAGCGTTTAAGAAAACTGATTCTGATCCATTCCTTACCAAACTATTTCATTATTTACAAAGCCATTTTTACACAAAGTGCAGTTTTCAGTGCCAAATCCTTGTTTCTCACTATCCCAGCCCTCAGAATGAGCGTTTAAGAAAACTGATTCTGATCCATTCCTTTGCAAACTTATTCATTATGCAGAAAGCCTGTTTTACACAAAGTGCAGTTTTAAGTGCCAAATCCTTGTTTCTCACTCTCCCAGCACTCAGAATAAGCTTTTAAGAAAACTGATTCTGATCCATTCCTTAACAAACTTTTTCATTATGCAAAAAGCCAGTTTTACACAGGGTGCAGTTTTCAGTGCCAAATCCTTGTTTCTCACTCTCCCAGCACTCAGAATGAGCTTTTAAGAAAACTGATTCTGATCCATTCCTTAACAAACTTTTTCATTATGCAATAAGCCAGTTTTACACAGGGTGCAGTTTTCAGTGCCAAATCCTTGTTTCTCACTCTCCCAGCTCTCAGAATGAGGGTTTAAGAAAACTGATTCTGATCCATTCCTTAACAAACTTTTTCATTATTTACAAAGCCATTTTTACACAAAGTGCAGTTTTCAGTGCCAAATCCTTGTTTCTCAATCTCCCAGCACTCAGAATGAGCGTTTAAGAAAACTGATTCTGATCCATTCCTTAACAAACTTTTTCATTATGCAGAAAGCCTGTTTTACACAAAGTGCAGTTTTAAGTGCCAAATCCTTGTTTCTCACTCTCCCAGCACTCAGAATGAGCGTTTAAGAAAACTGATTCTGATCCATTCCTTAACAAACTATTTCATTATGCAAAAAGTCAGTTTTACACAGGGTGCAGTTTTCAGTGCCAAATCCTTGTTTCTCACTCTCCCAGCACTCAGAATAAGCTTTTAAGAAAACTGATTCTGATCCATTCCTTAACAAACTTTTTCATTATGCAAAAAGCCAGTTTTACACAGGGTGCAGTTTTCAGTGCCAAATCCTTGTTTCTCACTCTCCCAGCACTCAGAATGAGCTTTTAAGAAAACTGATTCTGATCCATTCCTTAACAAACTTTTTCATTATGCAATAAGCCAGTTTTACACAGGGTGCAGTTTTCAGTGCCAAATCCTTGTTTCTCACTCTCCCAGCTCTCAGAATGAGCGTTTAAGAAAACTGATTCTGATCCATTCCTTAACAAACTTTTTCATTATTTACAAAGCCATTTTTACACAAAGTGCAGTTTTCAGTGCCAAATCCTTGTTTCTCACTCTCCCAGCACTCAGAATGAGTGTTTAAGAAAACTGATTCTGATCCATTCCTTAACAAACTTTTTCATTATTTACAAAGCCTGTTTTACACAAAGTGCAGTTTTCAGTGCCAAATCCTTGTTTCTCACTCTCCCAGCACTCAGAATGAGCGTTTAAGAAAACTGATTCTGTTCCATTCCTTAACAAACTTTTTCATTATGCAAAAAGCCAGTTTTACACAGGGTGCAGTTTTCAGTGCCAAATCCTTGTTTCTCACTCTCCCAGCTCTCAGAATGAGGGTTTAAGAAAACTGATTCTGATCCATTCCTTAACAAACTTTTTCATTATTTACAAAGCCATTTTTACACAAAGTGCAGTTTTCAGTGCCAAATCCTTGTTTCTCAATCTCCCAGCACTCAGAATGAGCGTTTAAGAAAACTGATTCTGATCCATTCCTTAACAAACTTTTTCATTATGCAGAAAGCCTGTTTTACACAAAGTGCAGTTTTAAGTGCCAAATCCTTGTTTCTCACTTTCCCAGCACTCAGAATGAGCGTTTAAGAAAACTGATTCTGATCCATTCCTTAACAAACTATTTCATTATGCAAAAAGTCAGTTTTACACAGGGTGCAGTTTTCAGTGCCAAATCCTTGTTTCTCACTCTCCCAGCACTCAGAATAAGCTTTTAAGAAAACTGATTCTGATCCATTCCTTAACAAACTTTTTCATTATGCAAAAAGCCAGTTTTACACAGGGTGCAGTTTTCAGTGCCAAATCCTTGTTTCTCACTCTCCCAGCACTCAGAATGAGCTTTTAAGAAAACTGATTCTGATCCATTCCTTAACAAACTTTTTCATTATGCAAAAAGCCAGTTTTACACAGGGTGCAGTTTTCAGTGCCAAATCCTTGTTTCTCACTCTCCCAGCACTCAGAATGAGCGTTTAAGAAAACTGATTCTGATCCATTCCTTAACAAACTTTTTCATTATTTACAAAGCCTGTTTTACACAAAGTGCAGTTTTCAGTGCCAAATCCTTGTTTCTCACTCTCCCAGCACTCAGAATGAGCGTTTAAGAAAACTGATTCTGTTCCATTCCTTAACAAACTTTTTCATTATGCAAAAAGCCAGTTTTACACAGGGTGCAGTTTTCAGTGCCAAATCCTTGTTTCTCACTCTCCCAGCTCTCAGAATGAGGGTTTAAGAAAACTGATTCTGATCCATTCCTTAACAAACTTTTTCATTATTTACAAAGCCATTTTTACACAAAGTGCAGTTTTCAGTGCCAAATCCTTGTTTCTCACTCTCCCAGCACTCAGAATGAGCGTTTAAGAAAACTGATTCTGATCCATTCCTTACCAAACTATTTCATTATTTACAAAGCCATTTTTACACAAAGTGCAGTTTTCAGTGCCAAATCCTTGTTTCTCACTATCCCAGCCCTCAGAATGAGCGTTTAAGAAAACTGATTCTGATCCATTCCTTTGCAAACTTATTCATTATGCAGAAAGCCTGTTTTACACAAAGTGCAGTTTTAAGTGCCAAATCCTTGTTTCTCACTCTCCCAGCACTCAGAATAAGCTTTTAAGAAAACTGATTCTGATCCATTCCTTAACAAACTTTTTCATTATGCAAAAAGCCAGTTTTACACAGGGTGCAGTTTTCAGTGCCAAATCCTTGTTTCTCACTCTCCCAGCACTCAGAATGAGCTTTTAAGAAAACTGATTCTGATCCATTCCTTAACAAACTTTTTCATTATGCAATAAGCCAGTTTTACACAGGGTGCAGTTTTCAGTGCCAAATCCTTGTTTCTCACTCTCCCAGCTCTCAGAATGAGGGTTTAAGAAAACTGATTCTGATCCATTCCTTAACAAACTTTTTCATTATTTACAAAGCCATTTTTACACAAAGTGCAGTTTTCAGTGCCAAATCCTTGTTTCTCAATCTCCCAGCACTCAGAATGAGCGTTTAAGAAAACTGATTCTGATCCATTCCTTAACAAACTTTTTCATTATGCAGAAAGCCTGTTTTACACAAAGTGCAGTTTTAAGTGCCAAATCCTTGTTTCTCACTCTCCCAGCACTCAGAATGAGCGTTTAAGAAAACTGATTCTGATCCATTCCTTAACAAACTATTTCATTATGCAAAAAGTCAGTTTTACACAGGGTGCAGTTTTCAGTGCCAAATCCTTGTTTCTCACTCTCCCAGCACTCAGAATAAGCTTTTAAGAAAACTGATTCTGATCCATTCCTTAACAAACTTTTTCATTATGCAAAAAGCCAGTTTTACACAGGGTGCAGTTTTCAGTGCCAAATCCTTGTTTCTCACTCTCCCAGCACTCAGAATGAGCTTTTAAGAAAACTGATTCTGATCCATTCCTTAACAAACTTTTTCATTATGCAATAAGCCAGTTTTACACAGGGTGCAGTTTTCAGTGCCAAATCCTTGTTTCTCACTCTCCCAGCTCTCAGAATGAGCGTTTAAGAAAACTGATTCTGATCCATTCCTTAACAAACTTTTTCATTATTTACAAAGCCATTTTTACACAAAGTGCAGTTTTCAGTGCCAAATCCTTGTTTCTCACTCTCCCAGCACTCAGAATGAGTGTTTAAGAAAACTGATTCTGATCCATTCCTTAACAAACTTTTTCATTATTTACAAAGCCTGTTTTACACAAAGTGCAGTTTTCAGTGCCAAATCCTTGTTTCTCACTCTCCCAGCACTCAGAATGAGCGTTTAAGAAAACTGATTCTGTTCCATTCCTTAACAAACTTTTTCATTATGCAAAAAGCCAGTTTTACACAGGGTGCAGTTTTCAGTGCCAAATCCTTGTTTCTCACTCTCCCAGCTCTCAGAATGAGGGTTTAAGAAAACTGATTCTGATCCATTCCTTAACAAACTTTTTCATTATTTACAAAGCCATTTTTACACAAAGTGCAGTTTTCAGTGCCAAATCCTTGTTTCTCAATCTCCCAGCACTCAGAATGAGCGTTTAAGAAAACTGATTCTGATCCATTCCTTAACAAACTTTTTCATTATGCAGAAAGCCTGTTTTACACAAAGTGCAGTTTTAAGTGCCAAATCCTTGTTTCTCACTCTCCCAGCACTCAGAATGAGCGTTTAAGAAAACTGATTCTGATCCATTCCTTAACAAACTATTTCATTATGCAAAAAGTCAGTTTTACACAGGGTGCAGTTTTCAGTGCCAAATCCTTGTTTCTCACTCTCCCAGCACTCAGAATAAGCTTTTAAGAAAACTGATTCTGATCCATTCCTTAACAAACTTTTTCATTATGCAAAAAGCCAGTTTTACACAGGGTGCAGTTTTCAGTGCCAAATCCTTGTTTCTCACTCTCCCAGCACTCAGAATGAGCTTTTAAGAAAACTGATTCTGATCCATTCCTTAACAAACTTTTTCATTATGCAATAAGCCAGTTTTACACAGGGTGCAGTTTTCAGTGCCAAATCCTTGTTTCTCACTCTCCCAGCTCTCAGAATGAGGGTTTAAGAAAACTGATTCTGATCCATTCCTTAACAAACTTTTTCATTATTTACAAAGCCATTTTTACACAAAGTGCAGTTTTCAGTGCCAAATCCTTGTTTCTCAATCTCCCAGCACTCAGAATGAGCGTTTAAGAAAACTGATTCTGATCCATTCCTTAACAAACTTTTTCATTATGCAGAAAGCCTGTTTTACACAAAGTGCAGTTTTAAGTGCCAAATCCTTGTTTCTCACTCTCCCAGCACTCAGAATGAGCGTTTAAGAAAACTGATTCTGATCCATTCCTTAACAAACTATTTCATTATGCAAAAAGTCAGTTTTACACAGGGTGCAGTTTTCAGTGCCAAATCCTTGTTTCTCACTCTCCCAGCACTCAGAATAAGCTTTTAAGAAAACTGATTCTGATCCATTCCTTAACAAACTTTTTCATTATGCAAAAAGCCAGTTTTACACAGGGTGCAGTTTTCAGTGCCAAATCCTTGTTTCTCACTCTCCCAGCACTCAGAATGAGCTTTTAAGAAAACTGATTCTGATCCATTCCTTAACAAACTTTTTCATTATGCAATAAGCCAGTTTTACACAGGGTGCAGTTTTCAGTGCCAAATCCTTGTTTCTCACTCTCCCAGCTCTCAGAATGAGCGTTTAAGAAAACTGATTCTGATCCATTCCTTAACAAACTTTTTCATTATTTACAAAGCCATTTTTACACAAAGTGCAGTTTTCAGTGCCAAATCCTTGTTTCTCACTCTCCCAGCACTCAGAATGAGTGTTTAAGAAAACTGATTCTGATCCATTCCTTAACAAACTTTTTCATTATTTACAAAGCCTGTTTTACACAAAGTGCAGTTTTCAGTGCCAAATCCTTGTTTCTCACTCTCCCAGCACTCAGAATGAGCGTTTAAGAAAACTGATTCTGTTCCATTCCTTAACAAACTTTTTCATTATGCAAAAAGCCAGTTTTACACAGGGTGCAGTTTTCAGTGCCAAATCCTTGTTTCTCACTCTCCCAGCTCTCAGAATGAGGGTTTAAGAAAACTGATTCTGATCCATTCCTTAACAAACTTTTTCATTATTTACAAAGCCATTTTTACACAAAGTGCAGTTTTCAGTGCCAAATCCTTGTTTCTCAATCTCCCAGCACTCAGAATGAGCGTTTAAGAAAACTGATTCTGATCCATTCCTTAACAAACTTTTTCATTATGCAGAAAGCCTGTTTTACACAAAGTGCAGTTTTAAGTGCCAAATCCTTGTTTCTCACTTTCCCAGCACTCAGAATGAGCGTTTAAGAAAACTGATTCTGATCCATTCCTTAACAAACTATTTCATTATGCAAAAAGTCAGTTTTACACAGGGTGCAGTTTTCAGTGCCAAATCCTTGTTTCTCACTCTCCCAGCACTCAGAATAAGCTTTTAAGAAAACTGATTCTGATCCATTCCTTAACAAACTTTTTCATTATGCAAAAAGCCAGTTTTACACAGGGTGCAGTTTTCAGTGCCAAATCCTTGTTTCTCACTCTCCCAGCACTCAGAATGAGCTTTTAAGAAAACTGATTCTGATCCATTCCTTAACAAACTTTTTCATTATGCAAAAAGCCAGTTTTACACAGGGTGCAGTTTTCAGTGCCAAATCCTTGTTTCTCACTCTCCCAGCACTCAGAATGAGCGTTTAAGAAAACTGATTCTGATCCATTCCTTAACAAACTTTTTCATTATTTACAAAGCCTGTTTTACACAAAGTGCAGTTTTCAGTGCCAAATCCTTGTTTCTCACTCTCCCAGCACTCAGAATGAGCGTTTAAGAAAACTGATTCTGTTCCATTCCTTAACAAACTTTTTCATTATGCAAAAAGCCAGTTTTACACAGGGTGCAGTTTTCAGTGCCAAATCCTTGTTTCTCACTCTCCCAGCTCTCAGAATGAGGGTTTAAGAAAACTGATTCTGATCCATTCCTTAACAAACTTTTTCATTATTTACAAAGCCATTTTTACACAAAGTGCAGTTTTCAGTGCCAAATCCTTGTTTCTCACTCTCCCAGCACTCAGAATGAGCGTTTAAGAAAACTGATTCTGATCCATTCCTTACCAAACTATTTCATTATTTACAAAGCCATTTTTACACAAAGTGCAGTTTTCAGTGCCAAATCCTTGTTTCTCACTATCCCAGCCCTCAGAATGAGCGTTTAAGAAAACTGATTCTGATCCATTCCTTTGCAAACTTATTCATTATGCAGAAAGCCTGTTTTACACAAAGTGCAGTTTTAAGTGCCAAATCCTTGTTTCTCACTCTCCCAGCACTCAGAATAAGCTTTTAAGAAAACTGATTCTGATCCATTCCTTAACAAACTTTTTCATTATGCAAAAAGCCAGTTTTACACAGGGTGCAGTTTTCAGTGCCAAATCCTTGTTTCTCACTCTCCCAGCACTCAGAATGAGCTTTTAAGAAAACTGATTCTGATCCATTCCTTAACAAACTTTTTCATTATGCAATAAGCCAGTTTTACACAGGGTGCAGTTTTCAGTGCCAAATCCTTGTTTCTCACTCTCCCAGCTCTCAGAATGAGGGTTTAAGAAAACTGATTCTGATCCATTCCTTAACAAACTTTTTCATTATTTACAAAGCCATTTTTACACAAAGTGCAGTTTTCAGTGCCAAATCCTTGTTTCTCAATCTCCCAGCACTCAGAATGAGCGTTTAAGAAAACTGATTCTGATCCATTCCTTAACAAACTTTTTCATTATGCAGAAAGCCTGTTTTACACAAAGTGCAGTTTTAAGTGCCAAATCCTTGTTTCTCACTCTCCCAGCACTCAGAATGAGCGTTTAAGAAAACTGATTCTGATCCATTCCTTAACAAACTATTTCATTATGCAAAAAGTCAGTTTTACACAGGGTGCAGTTTTCAGTGCCAAATCCTTGTTTCTCACTCTCCCAGCACTCAGAATAAGCTTTTAAGAAAACTGATTCTGATCCATTCCTTAACAAACTTTTTCATTATGCAAAAAGCCAGTTTTACACAGGGTGCAGTTTTCAGTGCCAAATCCTTGTTTCTCACTCTCCCAGCACTCAGAATGAGCTTTTAAGAAAACTGATTCTGATCCATTCCTTAACAAACTTTTTCATTATGCAATAAGCCAGTTTTACACAGGGTGCAGTTTTCAGTGCCAAATCCTTGTTTCTCACTCTCCCAGCTCTCAGAATGAGCGTTTAAGAAAACTGATTCTGATCCATTCCTTAACAAACTTTTTCATTATTTACAAAGCCATTTTTACACAAAGTGCAGTTTTCAGTGCCAAATCCTTGTTTCTCACTCTCCCAGCACTCAGAATGAGTGTTTAAGAAAACTGATTCTGATCCATTCCTTAACAAACTTTTTCATTATTTACAAAGCCTGTTTTACACAAAGTGCAGTTTTCAGTGCCAAATCCTTGTTTCTCACTCTCCCAGCACTCAGAATGAGCGTTTAAGAAAACTGATTCTGTTCCATTCCTTAACAAACTTTTTCATTATGCAAAAAGCCAGTTTTACACAGGGTGCAGTTTTCAGTGCCAAATCCTTGTTTCTCACTCTCCCAGCTCTCAGAATGAGGGTTTAAGAAAACTGATTCTGATCCATTCCTTAACAAACTTTTTCATTATTTACAAAGCCATTTTTACACAAAGTGCAGTTTTCAGTGCCAAATCCTTGTTTCTCAATCTCCCAGCACTCAGAATGAGCGTTTAAGAAAACTGATTCTGATCCATTCCTTAACAAACTTTTTCATTATGCAGAAAGCCTGTTTTACACAAAGTGCAGTTTTAAGTGCCAAATCCTTGTTTCTCACTCTCCCAGCACTCAGAATGAGCGTTTAAGAAAACTGATTCTGATCCATTCCTTAACAAACTATTTCATTATGCAAAAAGTCAGTTTTACACAGGGTGCAGTTTTCAGTGCCAAATCCTTGTTTCTCACTCTCCCAGCACTCAGAATAAGCTTTTAAGAAAACTGATTCTGATCCATTCCTTAACAAACTTTTTCATTATGCAAAAAGCCAGTTTTACACAGGGTGCAGTTTTCAGTGCCAAATCCTTGTTTCTCACTCTCCCAGCACTCAGAATGAGCTTTTAAGAAAACTGATTCTGATCCATTCCTTAACAAACTTTTTCATTATGCAAAAAGCCAGTTTTACACAGGGTGCAGTTTTCAGTGCCAAATCCTTGTTTCTCACTCTCCCAGCACTCAGAATGAGCGTTTAAGAAAACTGATTCTGATCCATTCCTTAACAAACTTTTTCATTATTTACAAAGCCTGTTTTACACAAAGTGCAGTTTTCAGTGCCAAATCCTTGTTTCTCACTCTCCCAGCACTCAGAATGAGCGTTTAAGAAAACTGATTCTGATCCATTCCTTACCAAACTATTTCATTATTTACAAAGCCATTTTTACACAAAGTGCAGTTTTCAGTGCCAAATCCTTGTTTCTCACTATCCCAGCCCTCAGAATGAGCGTTTAAGAAAACTGATTCTGATCCATTCCTTTGCAAACTTATTCATTATGCAGAAAGCCTGTTTTACACAAAGTGCAGTTTTAAGTGCCAAATCCTTGTTTCTCACTCTCCCAGCACTCAGAATAAGCTTTTAAGAAAACTGATTCTGATCCATTCCTTAACAAACTTTTTCATTATGCAAAAAGCCAGTTTTACACAGGGTGCAGTTTTCAGTGCCAAATCCTTGTTTCTCACTCTCCCAGCACTCAGAATGAGCTTTTAAGAAAACTGATTCTGATCCATTCCTTAACAAACTTTTTCATTATGCAATAAGCCAGTTTTACACAGGGTGCAGTTTTCAGTGCCAAATCCTTGTTTCTCACTCTCCCAGCTCTCAGAATGAGGGTTTAAGAAAACTGATTCTGATCCATTCCTTAACAAACTTTTTCATTATTTACAAAGCCATTTTTACACAAAGTGCAGTTTTCAGTGCCAAATCCTTGTTTCTCAATCTCCCAGCACTCAGAATGAGCGTTTAAGAAAACTGATTCTGATCCATTCCTTAACAAACTTTTTCATTATGCAGAAAGCCTGTTTTACACAAAGTGCAGTTTTAAGTGCCAAATCCTTGTTTCTCACTCTCCCAGCACTCAGAATGAGCGTTTAAGAAAACTGATTCTGATCCATTCCTTAACAAACTATTTCATTATGCAAAAAGTCAGTTTTACACAGGGTGCAGTTTTCAGTGCCAAATCCTTGTTTCTCACTCTCCCAGCACTCAGAATAAGCTTTTAAGAAAACTGATTCTGATCCATTCCTTAACAAACTTTTTCATTATGCAAAAAGCCAGTTTTACACAGGGTGCAGTTTTCAGTGCCAAATCCTTGTTTCTCACTCTCCCAGCACTCAGAATGAGCTTTTAAGAAAACTGATTCTGATCCATTCCTTAACAAACTTTTTCATTATGCAATAAGCCAGTTTTACACAGGGTGCAGTTTTCAGTGCCAAATCCTTGTTTCTCACTCTCCCAGCTCTCAGAATGAGCGTTTAAGAAAACTGATTCTGATCCATTCCTTAACAAACTTTTTCATTATTTACAAAGCCATTTTTACACAAAGTGCAGTTTTCAGTGCCAAATCCTTGTTTCTCACTCTCCCAGCACTCAGAATGAGTGTTTAAGAAAACTGATTCTGATCCATTCCTTAACAAACTTTTTCATTATTTACAAAGCCTGTTTTACACAAAGTGCAGTTTTCAGTGCCAAATCCTTGTTTCTCACTCTCCCAGCACTCAGAATGAGCGTTTAAGAAAACTGATTCTGTTCCATTCCTTAACAAACTTTTTCATTATGCAAAAAGCCAGTTTTACACAGGGTGCAGTTTTCAGTGCCAAATCCTTGTTTCTCACTCTCCCAGCTCTCAGAATGAGGGTTTAAGAAAACTGATTCTGATCCATTCCTTAACAAACTTTTTCATTATTTACAAAGCCATTTTTACACAAAGTGCAGTTTTCAGTGCCAAATCCTTGTTTCTCAATCTCCCAGCACTCAGAATGAGCGTTTAAGAAAACTGATTCTGATCCATTCCTTAACAAACTTTTTCATTATGCAGAAAGCCTGTTTTACACAAAGTGCAGTTTTAAGTGCCAAATCCTTGTTTCTCACTTTCCCAGCACTCAGAATGAGCGTTTAAGAAAACTGATTCTGATCCATTCCTTAACAAACTATTTCATTATGCAAAAAGTCAGTTTTACACAGGGTGCAGTTTTCAGTGCCAAATCCTTGTTTCTCACTCTCCCAGCACTCAGAATAAGCTTTTAAGAAAACTGATTCTGATCCATTCCTTAACAAACTTTTTCATTATGCAAAAAGCCAGTTTTACACAGGGTGCAGTTTTCAGTGCCAAATCCTTGTTTCTCACTCTCCCAGCACTCAGAATGAGCTTTTAAGAAAACTGATTCTGATCCATTCCTTAACAAACTTTTTCATTATGCAAAAAGCCAGTTTTACACAGGGTGCAGTTTTCAGTGCCAAATCCTTGTTTCTCACTCTCCCAGCACTCAGAATGAGCGTTTAAGAAAACTGATTCTGATCCATTCCTTAACAAACTTTTTCATTATTTACAAAGCCTGTTTTACACAAAGTGCAGTTTTCAGTGCCAAATCCTTGTTTCTCACTCTCCCAGCACTCAGAATGAGCGTTTAAGAAAACTGATTCTGTTCCATTCCTTAACAAACTTTTTCATTATGCAAAAAGCCAGTTTTACACAGGGTGCAGTTTTCAGTGCCAAATCCTTGTTTCTCACTCTCCCAGCTCTCAGAATGAGGGTTTAAGAAAACTGATTCTGATCCATTCCTTAACAAACTTTTTCATTATTTACAAAGCCATTTTTACACAAAGTGCAGTTTTCAGTGCCAAATCCTTGTTTCTCACTCTCCCAGCACTCAGAATGAGCGTTTAAGAAAACTGATTCTGATCCATTCCTTACCAAACTATTTCATTATTTACAAAGCCATTTTTACACAAAGTGCAGTTTTCAGTGCCAAATCCTTGTTTCTCACTATCCCAGCCCTCAGAATGAGCGTTTAAGAAAACTGATTCTGATCCATTCCTTTGCAAACTTATTCATTATGCAGAAAGCCTGTTTTACACAAAGTGCAGTTTTAAGTGCCAAATCCTTGTTTCTCACTCTCCCAGCACTCAGAATGAGCGTTTAAGAAAACTGATTCTGATCCATTCCTTAACAAACTTTTTCATTATGCAGAAAGCCTGTTTTACACAAAGTGCAGTTTTAAGTGCCAAATCCTTGTTTCTCACTCTCCCAGCACTCAGAATGAGCGTTTAAGAAAACTGATTCTGATCCATTCCTTAACAAACTATTTCATTATGCAAAAAGTCAGTTTTACACAGGTTGCAGTTTTCAGTGCCAAATCCTTGTTTCTCACTCTCCCAGCACTCAGAATAAGCTTTTAAGAAAACTGATTCTGATCCATTCCTTAACAAACTTTTTCATTATTTACAAAGCCATTTTTACACAAAGTGCAGTTTTCAGTGCCAAATCCTTGTTTCTCACTCTCCCAGCACTCAGAATGAGCTTTTAAGAAAACTGATTCTGATCCATTCCTTAACAAACTTTTTCATTATGCAATAAGCCAGTTTTACACAGGGTGCAGTTTTCAGTGCCAAATCCTTGTTTCTCACTCTCCCAGCTCTCAGAATGAGCGTTTAAGAAAACTGATTCTGATCCATTCCTTAACAAACTTTTTCATTATTTACAAAGCCATTTTTACACAAAGTGCAGTTTTCAGTGCCAAAGCCTTGTTTCTCACTCTCCCAGCACTCAGAATGAGCTTTTAAGAAAACTGATTCTGATCCATTCCTTAACAAACTTTTTCATTATGCAATAAGCCAGTTTTACACAGGGTGCAGTTTTCAGTGCCAAATCCTTGTTTCTCACTCTCCCAGCTCTCAGAATGAGCGTTTAAGAAAACTGATTCTGATCCATTCCTTAACAAACTATTTCATTATTTACAAAGCCATTTTTACACAAAGTGCAGTTTTCAGTGCCAAATCCTTGTTTCTCACTCTCCCAGCACTCAGAATGAGTGTTTAAGAAAACTGATTCTGATCCATTCCTTAACAAACTTTTTCATTATTTACAAAGCCTGTTTTACACAAAGTGCAGTTTTCAGTGCCAAATCCTTGTTTCTCACTCTCCCAGCACTCAGAATGAGCGTTTAAGAAAACTGATTCTGTTCCATTCCTTAACAAACTTTTTCATTATGCAGAAAGCCTGTTTTACACAAAGTGCAGTTTTAAGTGCCAAATCCTTGTTTCTCACTCTCCCAGCACTCAGAATGAGCGTTTAAGAAAACTGATTCTGATCCATTCCTTAACAAACTATTTCATTATGCAAAAAGTCAGTTTTACACAGGGTGCAGTTTTCAGTGCCAAATCCTTGTTTCTCACTCTCCCAGCACTCAGAATAAGCTTTTAAGAAAACTGATTCTGATCCATTCCTTAACAAACTTTTTCATTATGCAAAAAGCCAGTTTTACACAGGGTGCAGTTTTCAGTGCCAAATCCTTGTTTCTCACTCTCCCAGCACTCAGAATGAGCTTTTAAGAAAACTGATTCTGATCCATTCCTTAACAAACTTTTTCATTATGCAAAAAGCCAGTTTTACACAGGGTGCAGTTTTCAGTGCCAAATCCTTGTTTCTCACTCTCCCAGCACTCAGAATGAGCGTTTAAGAAAACTGATTCTGATCCATTCCTTAACAAACTTTTTCATTATGCAATAAGCCAGTTTTACACAGGGTGCAGTTTTCAGTGCCAAATCCTTGTTTCTCACTCTCCCAGCTCTCAGAATGAGGGTTTAAGAAAACTGATTCTGATCCATTCCTTAACAAACTTTTTCATTATTTACAAAGCCATTTTTACACAAAGTGCAGTTTTCAGTGCCAAATCCTTGTTTCTCAATCTCCCAGCACTCAGAATGAGCGTTTAAGAAAACTGATTCTGATCCATTCCTTAACAAACTTTTTCATTATGCAGAAAGCCTGTTTTACACAAAGTGCAGTTTTAAGTGCCAAATCCTTGTTTCTCACTCTCCCAGCACTCAGAATGAGCGTTTAAGAAAACTGATTCTGATCCATTCCTTAACAAACTATTTCATTATGCAAAAAGTCAGTTTTACACAGGGTGCAGTTTTCAGTGCCAAATCCTTGTTTCTCACTCTCCCAGCACTCAGAATAAGCTTTTAAGAAAACTGATTCTGATCCATTCCTTAACAAACTTTTTCATTATGCAAAAAGCCAGTTTTACACAGGGTGCAGTTTTCAGTGCCAAATCCTTGTTTCTCACTCTCCCAGCACTCAGAATGAGCTTTTAAGAAAACTGATTCTGATCCATTCCTTAACAAACTTTTTCATTATGCAATAAGCCAGTTTTACACAGGGTGCAGTTTTCAGTGCCAAATCCTTGTTTCTCACTCTCCCAGCTCTCAGAATGAGCGTATAAGAAAACTGATTCTGATCCATTCCTTAACAAACTTTTTCATTATTTACAAAGCCATTTTTACACAAAGTGCAGTTTTCAGTGCCAAATCCTTGTTTCTCACTCTCCCAGCACTCAGAATGAGTGTTTAAGAAAACTGATTCTGATCCATTCCTTAACAAACTTTTTCATTATTTACAAAGCCTGTTTTACACAAAGTGCAGTTTTCAGTGCCAAATCCTTGTTTCTCACTCTCCCAGCACTCAGAATGAGCGTTTAAGAAAACTGATTCTGTTCCATTCCTTAACAAACTTTTTCATTATGCAAAAAGCCAGTTTTACACAGGGTGCAGTTTTCAGTGCCAAATCCTTGTTTCTCACTCTCCCAGCTCTCAGAATGAGGGTTTAAGAAAACTGATTCTGATCCATTCCTTAACAAACTTTTTCATTATTTACAAAGCCATTTTTACACAAAGTGCAGTTTTCAGTGCCAAATCCTTGTTTCTCAATCTCCCAGCACTCAGAATGAGCGTTTAAGAAAACTGATTCTGATCCATTCCTTAACAAACTTTTTCATTATGCAGAAAGCCTGTTTTACACAAAGTGCAGTTTTAAGTGCCAAATCCTTGTTTCTCACTCTCCCAGCACTCAGAATGAGCGTTTAAGAAAACTGATTCTGATCCATTCCTTAACAAACTATTTCATTATGCAAAAAGTCAGTTTTACACAGGGTGCAGTTTTCAGTGCCAAATCCTTGTTTCTCACTCTCCCAGCACTCAGAATAAGCTTTTAAGAAAACTGATTCTGATCCATTCCTTAACAAACTTTTTCATTATGCAAAAAGCCAGTTTTACACAGGGTGCAGTTTTCAGTGCCAAATCCTTGTTTCTCACTCTCCCAGCACTCAGAATGAGCTTTTAAGAAAACTGATTCTGATCCATTCCTTAACAAACTTTTTCATTATGCAAAAAGCCAGTTTTACACAGGGTGCAGTTTTCAGTGCCAAATCCTTGTTTCTCACTCTCCCAGCACTCAGAATGAGCGTTTAAGAAAACTGATTCTGATCCATTCCTTAACAAACTTTTTCATTATTTACAAAGCCTGTTTTACACAAAGTGCAGTTTTCAGTGCCAAATCCTTGTTTCTCACTCTCCCAGCACTCAGAATGAGCGTTTAAGAAAACTGATTCTGTTCCATTCCTTAACAAACTTTTTCATTATGCAAAAAGCCAGTTTTACACAGGGTGCAGTTTTCAGTGCCAAATCCTTGTTTCTCACTCTCCCAGCTCTCAGAATGAGGGTTTAAGAAAACTGATTCTGATCCATTCCTTAACAAACTTTTTCATTATTTACAAAGCCATTTTTACACAAAGTGCAGTTTTCAGTGCCAAATCCTTGTTTCTCACTCTCCCAGCACTCAGAATGAGCGTTTAAGAAAACTGATTCTGATCCATTCCTTACCAAACTATTTCATTATTTACAAAGCCATTTTTACACAAAGTGCAGTTTTCAGTGCCAAATCCTTGTTTCTCACTATCCCAGCCCTCAGAATGAGCGTTTAAGAAAACTGATTCTGATCCATTCCTTTGCAAACTTATTCATTATGCAGAAAGCCTGTTTTACACAAAGTGCAATTTTAAGTGCCAAATCCTTGTTTCTCACTCTCCCAGCACTCAGAATGAGCGTTTAAGAAAACTGATTCTGATCCATTCCTTAACAAACTTTTTCATTATGCAGAAAGCCTGTTTTACACAAAGTGCAGTTTTAAGTGCCAAATCCTTGTTTCTCACTCTCCCAGCACTCAGAATAAGCTTTTAAGAAAACTGATTCTGATCCATTCCTTAACAAACTTTTTCATTATTTACAAAGCCATTTTTACACAAAGTGCAGTTTTCAGTGCCAAATCCTTGTTTCTCACTCTCCCAGCACTCAGAATGAGCTTTTAAGAAAACTGATTCTGATCCATTCCTTAACAAACTTTTTCATTATGCAATAAGCCAGTTTTACACAGGGTGCAGTTTTCAGTGCCAAATCCTTGTTTCTCACTCTCCCAGCTCTCAGAATGAGCGTTTAAGAAAACTGATTCTGATCCATTCCTTAACAAACTTTTTCATTATTTACAAAGCCATTTTTACACAAAGTGCAGTTTTCAGTGCCAAAGCCTTGTTTCTCACTCTCCCAGCACTCAGAATGAGCTTTTAAGAAAACTGATTCTGATCCATTCCTTAACAAACTTTTTCATTATGCAATAAGCCAGTTTTACACAGGGTGCAGTTTTCAGTGCCAAATCCTTGTTTCTCACTCTCCCAGCTCTCAGAATGAGCGTTTAAGAAAACTGATTCTGATCCATTCCTTAACAAACTATTTCATTATTTACAAAGCCATTTTTACACAAAGTGCAGTTTTCAGTGCCAAATCCTTGTTTCTCACTCTCCCAGCACTCAGAATGAGTGTTTAAGAAAACTGATTCTGATCCATTCCTTAACAAACTTTTTCATTATTTACAAAGCCTGTTTTACACAAAGTGCAGTTTTCAGTGCCAAATCCTTGTTTCTCACTCTCCCAGCACTCAGAATGAGCGTTTAAGAAAACTGATTCTGTTCCATTCCTTAACAAACTTTTTCATTATGCAAAAAGCCAGTTTTACACAGGGTGCAGTTTTCAGTGCCAAATCCTTGTTTCTCACTCTCCCAGCTCTCAGAATGAGGGTTTAAGAAAACTGATTCTGATCCATTCCTTAACAAACTTTTTCATTATTTACAAAGCCATTTTTACACAAAGTGCAGTTTTCAGTGCCAAATCCTTGTTTCTCACTCTCCCAGCACTCAGAATGAGCTTTTAAGAAAACTGATTCTGATCCATTCCTTAACAAACTATTTCATTATTTACAAAGCCATTTTTACACAAAGTGCAGTTTTCAGTGCCAAATCCTTGTTTCTCACTCTCCCAGCACTCAGAATGAGCGTTTAAGAAAACTGATTCTGATCCATTCCTTACCAAACTATTTCATTATTTACAAAGCCATTTTTACACAAAGTGCAGTTTTCAGTGCCAAATCCTTGTTTCTCACTATCCCAGCCCTCAGAATGAGCGTTTAAGAAAACTGATTCTGATCCATTCCTTTGCAAACTTATTCATTATGCAAAAAGTCAGTTTTACACAGGGTGCAGTTTTCAGTGCCAAATCCTTGTTTCTCACTCTCCCAGCACTCAGAATAAGCTTTTAAGAAAACTGATTCTGATCCATTCCTTAACAAACTTTTTCATTATGCAAAAAGCCAGTTTTACACAGGGTGCAGTTTTCAGTGCCAAATCCTTGTTTCTCACTCTCCCAGCACTCAGAATGAGCTTTTAAGAAAACTGATTCTGATCCATTCCTTAACAAACTTTTTCATTATGCAATAAGCCAGTTTTACACAGGGTGCAGTTTTCAGTGCCAAATCCTTGTTTCTCACTCTCCCAGCTCTCAGAATGAGGGTTTAAGAAAACTGATTCTGATCCATTCCTTAACAAACTTTTTCATTATTTACAAAGCCATTTTTACACAAAGTGCAGTTTTCAGTGCCAAATCCTTGTTTCTCACTCTCCCAGCACTCAGAATGAGCGTTTAAGAAAACTGATTCTGATCCATTCCTTAACAAACTTTTTCATTATGCAGAAAGCCTGTTTTACACAAAGTGCAGTTTTAAGTGCCAAATCCTTGTTTCTCACTCTCCCAGCACTCAGAATGAGCGTTTAAGAAAACTGATTCTGATCCATTCCTTAACAAACTATTTCATTATGCAAAAAGTCAGTTTTACACAGGGTGCAGTTTTCAGTGCCAAATCCTTGTTTCTCACTCTCCCAGCACTCAGAATAAGCTTTTAAGAAAGCTGATTCTGATCCATTCCTTAACAAACTTTTTCATTATTTACAAAGCCATTTTTACACAAAGTGCCAAATCCTTATTTCTCACTATCCCAGCCCTCAGAATGAGCGTTTAAGAAAACTGATTCTGATCCATTCCTTTGCAAACTTATTCATTATGCAGAAAGCCTGTTTTACACAAAGTGCAGTTTTAAGTGCCAAATCCTTGTTTCTCACTCTCCCAGCACTCAGAATGAGCGTTTAAGAAAACTGATTCTGATCCATTCCTTAACAAACTTTTTCATTATGCAGAAAGCCTGTTTTACACAAAGTGCAGTTTTCAGTGCCAAATCCTTGTTTCTCACTCTCCCAGCTCTCAGAATGAGCGTTTAAGAAAACTGATTCTGATCCATTCCTTAACAAACTTTTTCATTATTTACAAAGCCATTTTTACACAAAGTGCAGTTTTCAGTGCCAAAGCCTTGTTTCTCACTCTCCCAGCACTCAGAATGAGCTTTTAAGAAAACTGATTCTGATCCATTCCTTAACAAACTTTTTCATTATGCAATAAGCCAGTTTTACACAGGGTGCAGTTTTCAGTGCCAAATCCTTGTTTCTCACTCTCCCAGCTCTCAGAATGAGCGTTTAAGAAAACTGATTCTGATCCATTCCTTAACAAACTATTTCATTATTTACAAAGCCATTTTTACACAAAGTGCAGTTTTCAGTGCCAAATCCTTGTTTCTCACTCTCCCAGCACTCAGAATGAGTGTTTAAGAAAACTGATTCTGATCCATTCCTTAACAAACTTTTTCATTATTTACAAAGCCATTTTTACACAAAGTGCAGTTTTCAGTGCCAAATCCTTGTTTCTCACTCTCCCAGCACTCAGAATGAGCTTTTAAGAAAACTGATTCTGATCCATTCCTTAACAAACTATTTCATTATTTACAAAGCCATTTTTACACAAAGTGCAGTTTTCAGTGCCAAATCCTTGTTTCTCACTCTCCCAGCACTCAGAATGAGCGTTTAAGAAAACTGATTCTGATCCATTCCTTACCAAACTATTTCATTATTTACAAAGCCATTTTTACACAAAGTGCAGTTTTCAGTGCCAAATCCTTGTTTCTCACTATCCCAGCACTCAGAATAAGCTTTTAAGAAAACTGATTCTGATCCATTCCTTAACAAACTTTTTCATTATTTACAAAGCCATTTTTACACAAAGTGCAGTTTTCAGTGCCAAATCCTTGTTTCTCACTCTCCCAGCACTCAGAATGAGCTTTTAAGAAAACTGATTCTGATCCATTCCTTAACAAACTTTTTCATTATGCAATAAGCCAGTTTTACACAGGGTGCAGTTTTCAGTGCCAAATCCTTGTTTCTCACTCTCCCAGCTCTCAGAATGAGCGTTTAAGAAAACTGATTCTGATCCATTCCTTAACAAACTATTTCATTATTTACAAAGCCATTTTTACACAGGGTGCAGTTTTCAGTGCCAAATCCTTGTTTCTCACTCTCCCAGCACTCAGAATGAGTGTTTAAGAAAACTGATTCTGATCCATTCCTTAACAAACTTTTTCATTATTTACAAAGCCTGTTTTACACAAAGTGCAGTTTTCAGTGCCAAATCCTTGTTTCTCACTCTCCCAGCACTCAGAATGAGCGTTTAAGAAAACTGATTCTGTTCCATTCCTTAACAAACTTTTTCATTATGCAAAAAGCCAGTTTTACACAGGGTGCAGTTTTCAGTGCCAAATCCTTGTTTCTCACTCTCCCAGCTCTCAGAATGAGGGTTTAAGAAAACTGATTCTGATCCATTCCTTAACAAACTTTTTCATTATTTACAAAGCCATTTTTACACAAAGTGCAGTTTTCAGTGCCAAATCCTTGTTTCTCACTCTCCCAGCACTCAGAATGAGCTTTTAAGAAAACTGATTCTGATCCATTCCTTAACAAACTATTTCATTATTTACAAAGCCATTTTTACACAAAGTGCAGTTTTCAGTGCCAAATCCTTGTTTCTCACTCTCCCAGCACTCAGAATGAGCGTTTAAGAAAACTGATTCTGATCCATTCCTTTGCAAACTTATTCATTATGCAAAAAGTCAGTTTTACACAGGGTGCAGTTTTCAGTGCCAAATCCTTGTTTCTCACTCTCCCAGCACTCAGAATAAGCTTTTAAGAAAACTGATTCTGATCCATTCCTTACCAAACTATTTCATTATTTACAAAGCCATTTTTACACAAAGTGCAGTTTTCAGTGCCAAATCCTTGTTTCTCACTCTCCCAGCACTCAGAATGAGTGTTTAAGAAAACTGATTCTGATCCATTCCTTAACAAACTTTTTCATTATTTACAAAGCCTGTTTTACACAAAGTGCAGTTTTCAGTGCCAAATCCTTGTTTCTCACTCTCCCAGCACTCAGAATGAGCGTTTAAGAAAACTGATTCTGTTCCATTCCTTAACAAACTTTTTCATTATGCAAAAAGCCAGTTTTACACAGGGTGCAGTTTTCAGTGCCAAATCCTTGTTTCTCACTCTCCCAGCTCTCAGAATGAGGGTTTAAGAAAACTGATTCTGATCCATTCCTTAACAAACTTTTTCATTATTTACAAAGCCATTTTTACACAAAGTGCAGTTTTCAGTGCCAAATCCTTGTTTCTCACTCTCCCAGCACTCAGAATGAGCGTTTAAGAAAACTGATTCTGATCCATTCCTTTGCAAACTTATTCATTATGCAAAAAGTCAGTTTTACACAGGGTGCAGTTTTCAGTGCCAAATCCTTGTTTCTCACTCTCCCAGCACTCAGAATAAGCTTTTAAGAAAACTGATTCTGATCCATTCCTTACCAAACTATTTCATTATTTACAAAGCCATTTTTACACAAAGTGCAGTTTTCAGTGCCAAATCCTTGTTTCTCACTCTCCCAGCACTCAGAATGAGTGTTTAAGAAAACTGATTCTGATCCATTCCTTAACAAACTTTTTCATTATTTACAAAGCCTGTTTTACACAAAGTGCAGTTTTCAGTGCCAAATCCTTGTTTCTCACTCTCCCAGCACTCAGAATGAGCGTTTAAGAAAACTGATTCTGTTCCATTCCTTAACAAACTTTTTCATTATGCAAAAAGCCAGTTTTACACAGGGTGCAGTTTTCAGTGCCAAATCCTTGTTTCTCACTCTCCCAGCTCTCAGAATGAGGGTTTAAGAAAACTGATTCTGATCCATTCCTTAACAAACTTTTTCATTATTTACAAAGCCATTTTTACACAAAGTGCAGTTTTCAGTGCCAAATCCTTGTTTCTCACTCTCCCAGCACTCAGAATGAGCTTTTAAGAAAACTGATTCTGATCCATTCCTTAACAAACTATTTCATTATTTACAAAGCCATTTTTACACAAAGTGCAGTTTTCAGTGCCAAATCCTTGTTTCTCACTCTCCCAGCACTCAGAATGAGCGTTTAAGAAAACTGATTCTGATCCATTCCTTTGCAAACTTATTCATTATGCAAAAAGTCAGTTTTACACAGGGTGCAGTTTTCAGTGCCAAATCCTTGTTTCTCACTCTCCCAGCACTCAGAATAAGCTTTTAAGAAAACTGATTCTGATCCATTCCTTACCAAACTATTTCATTATTTACAAAGCCATTTTTACACAAAGTGCAGTTTTCAGTGCCAAATCCTTGTTTCTCACTATCCCAGCCCTCAGAATGAGCGTTTAAGAAAACTGATTCTGATCCATTCCTTTGCAAACTTATTCATTATGCAAAAAGTCAGTTTTACACAGGGTGCAGTTTTCAGTGCCAAATCCTTGTTTCTCACTCTCCCAGCACTCAGAATAAGCTTTTAAGAAAACTGATTCTGATCCATTCCTTAACAAACTTTTTCATTATGCAAAAAGCCAGTTTTACACAGGGTGCAGTTTTCAGTGCCAAATCCTTGTTTCTCACTCTCCCAGCACTCAGAATGAGCTTTTAAGAAAACTGATTCTGATCCATTCCTTAACAAACTTTTTCATTATGCAATAAGCCAGTTTTACACAGGGTGCAGTTTTCAGTGCCAAATCCTTGTTTCTCACTCTCCCAGCTCTCAGAATGAGCGTTTAAGAAAACTGATTCTGATCCATTCCTTAACAAACTTTTTCATTATTTACAAAGCCATTTTTACACAAAGTGCAGTTTTCAGTGCCAAATCCTTGTTTCTCACTCTCCCAGCACTCAGAATGAGCTTTTAAGAAAACTGATTCTGATCCATTCCTTAACAAACTTTTTCATTATGCAATAAGCCAGTTTTACACAGGGTGCAGTTTTCAGTGCCAAATCCTTGTTTCTCACTCTCCCAGCTCTCAGAATGAGCGTTTAAGAAAACTGATTCTGATCCATTCCTTAACAAACTATTTCATTATTTACAAAGCCATTTTTACACAAAGTGCAGTTTTCAGTGCCAAATCCTTGTTTCTCACTCTCCCAGCACTCAGAATGAGCGTTTAAGAAAACTGATTCTGTTCCATTCCTTAACAAACTTTTTCATTATGCAAAAAGCCAGTTTTACACAGGGTGCAGTTTTCAGTGCCAAATCCTTGTTTCTCACTCTCCCAGCTCTCAGAATGAGGGTTTAAGAAAACTGATTCTGATCCATTCCTTAACAAACTTTTTCATTATTTACAAAGCCATTTTTACACAAAGTGCAGTTTTCAGTGCCAAATCCTTGTTTCTCACTCTCCCAGCACTCAGAATGAGCGTTTAAGAAAACTGATTCTGATCCATTCCTTAACAAACTTTTTCATTATTTACAAAGCCATTTTTACACAAAGTGCAGTTTTCAGTGCCAAATCCTTGTTTCTCACTCTCCCAGCACTCAGAATGAGCGTTTAAGAAAACTGATTCTGATCCATTCCTTAACAAACTTTTTCATTATTTACAAAGCCATTTTTACACAAAGTGCAGTTTTCAGTGCCAAATCCTTGTTTCTCACTCTCCCAGCACTCAGAATGAGCGTTTAAGAAAACTGATTCTGATCCATTCCTTACCAAACTATTTCATTATTTACAAAGCCATTTTTACACAAAGTGCAGTTTTCAGTGCCAAATCCTTGTTTCTCACTATCCCAGCCCTCAGAATGAGCGTTTAAGAAAACTGATTCTGATCCATTCCTTTGCAAACTTATTCATTATGCAGAAAGCCTGTTTTACACAAAGTGCAGTTTTAAGTGCCAAATCCTTGTTTCTCACTCTCCCAGCACTCAGAATGAGCGTTTAAGAAAACTGATTCTGATCCATTCCTTAACAAACTTTTTCATTATGCAGAAAGCCTGTTTTACACAAAGTGCAGTTTTAAGTGCCAAATCCTTGTTTCTCACTCTCCCAGCACTCAGAATGAGCGTTTAAGAAAACTGATTCTGATCCATTCCTTAACAAACTATTTCATTATGCAATAAGCCAGTTTTACACAGGGTGCAGTTTTCAGTGCCAAATCCTTGTTTCTCACTCTCCCAGCTCTCAGAATGAGCGTTTAAGAAAACTGATTCTGATCCATTCCTTAACAAACTTTTTCATTATTTACAAAGCCATTTTTACACAAAGTGCAGTTTTCAGTGCCAAATCCTTGTTTCTCACTCTCCCAGCACTCAGAATGAGCTTTTAAGAAAACTGATTCTGATCCATTCCTTAACAAACTTTTTCATTATGCAATAAGCCAGTTTTACACAGGGTGCAGTTTTCAGTGCCAAATCCTTGTTTCTCACTCTCCCAGCTCTCAGAATGAGCGTTTAAGAAAACTGATTCTGATCCATTCCTTAACAAACTTTTTCATTATTTACAAAGCCATTTTTACACAAAGTGCAGTTTTCAGTGCCAAAGCCTTGTTTCTCACTCTCCCAGCACTCAGAATGAGCTTTTAAGAAAACTGATTCTGATCCATTCCTTAACAAACTTTTTCATTATGCAATAAGCCAGTTTTACACAGGGTGCAGTTTTCAGTGCCAAATCCTTGTTTCTCACTCTCCCAGCTCTCAGAATGAGCGTTTAAGAAAACTGATTCTGATCCATTCCTTAACAAACTATTTCATTATTTACAAAGCCATTTTTACACAAAGTGCAGTTTTCAGTGCCAAATCCTTGTTTCTCACTCTCCCAGCACTCAGAATGAGTGTTTAAGAAAACTGATTCTGATCCATTCCTTAACAAACTTTTTCATTATTTACAAAGCCTGTTTTACACAAAGTGCAGTTTTCAGTGCCAAATCCTTGTTTCTCACTCTCCCAGCACTCAGAATGAGCGTTTAAGAAAACTGATTCTGTTCCATTCCTTAACAAACTTTTTCATTATGCAAAAAGCCAGTTTTACACAGGGTGCAGTTTTCAGTGCCAAATCCTTGTTTCTCACTCTCCCAGCTCTCAGAATGAGGGTTTAAGAAAACTGATTCTGATCCATTCCTTAACAAACTTTTTCATTATTTACAAAGCCATTTTTACACAAAGTGCAGTTTTCAGTGCCAAATCCTTGTTTCTCACTCTCCCAGCACTCAGAATGAGCTTTTAAGAAAACTGATTCTGATCCATTCCTTAACAAACTATTTCATTATTTACAAAGCCATTTTTACACAAAGTGCAGTTTTCAGTGCCAAATCCTTGTTTCTCACTCTCCCAGCACTCAGAATGAGCGTTTAAGAAAACTGATTCTGATCCATTCCTTACCAAACTATTTCATTATTTACAAAGCCATTTTTACACAAAGTGCAGTTTTCAGTGCCAAATCCTTGTTTCTCACTATCCCAGCCCTCAGAATGAGCGTTTAAGAAAACTGATTCTGATCCATTCCTTTGCAAACTTATTCATTATGCAAAAAGTCAGTTTTACACAGGGTGCAGTTTTCAGTGCCAAATCCTTGTTTCTCACTCTCCCAGCACTCAGAATAAGCTTTTAAGAAAACTGATTCTGATCCATTCCTTAACAAACTTTTTCATTATGCAAAAAGCCAGTTTTACACAGGGTGCAGTTTTCAGTGCCAAATCCTTGTTTCTCACTCTCCCAGCACTCAGAATGAGCTTTTAAGAAAACTGATTCTGATCCATTCCTTAACAAACTTTTTCATTATGCAATAAGCCAGTTTTACACAGGGTGCAGTTTTCAGTGCCAAATCCTTGTTTCTCACTCTCCCAGCTCTCAGAATGAGCGTTTAAGAAAACTGATTCTGATCCATTCCTTAACAAACTTTTTCATTATTTACAAAGCCATTTTTACACAAAGTGCAGTTTTCAGTGCCAAATCCTTGTTTCTCACTCTCCCAGCACTCAGAATGAGCTTTTAAGAAAACTGATTCTGATCCATTCCTTAACAAACTTTTTCATTATGCAATAAGCCAGTTTTACACAGGGTGCAGTTTTCAGTGCCAAATCCTTGTTTCTCACTCTCCCAGCTCTCAGAATGAGCGTTTAAGAAAACTGATTCTGATCCATTCCTTAACAAACTATTTCATTATTTACAAAGCCATTTTTACACAAAGTGCAGTTTTCAGTGCCAAATCCTTGTTTCTCACTCTCCCAGCACTCAGAATGAGCGTTTAAGAAAACTGATTCTGATCCATTCCTTAACAAACTTTTTCATTATTTACAAAGCCATTTTTACACAAAGTGCAGTTTTCAGTGCCAAATCCTTGTTTCTCACTCTCCCAGCACTCAGAATGAGCGTTTAAGAAAACTGATTCTGATCCATTCCTTACCAAACTATTTCATTATTTACAAAGCCATTTTTACACAAAGTGCAGTTTTCAGTGCCAAATCCTTGTTTCTCACTATCCCAGCCCTCAGAATGAGCGTTTAAGAAAACTGATTCTGATCCATTCCTTTGCAAACTTATTCATTATGCAAAAAGTCAGTTTTACACAGGGTGCAGTTTTCAGTGCCAAATCCTTGTTTATCACTCTCCCAGCACTCAGAATAAGCTTTTAAGAAAACTGATTCTGATCCATTCCTTAACAAACTTTTTCATTATGCAAAAAGCCAGTTTTACACAGGGTGCAGTTTTCAGTGCCAAATCCTTGTTTCTCACTCTCCCAGCACTCAGAATGAGCTTTTAAGAAAACTGATTCTGATCCATTCCTTAACAAACTTTTTCATTATGCAATAAGCCAGTTTTACACAGGGTGCAGTTTTCAGTGCCAAATCCTTGTTTCTCACTCTCCCAGCTCTCAGAATGAGCGTTTAAGAAAACTGATTCTGATCCATTCCTTAACAAACTATTTCATTATTTACAAAGCCATTTTTACACAAAGTGCAGTTTTCAGTGCCAAATCCTTGTTTCTCACTCTCCCAGCACTCAGAATGAGCGTTTAAGAAAACTGATTCTGTTCCATTCCTTAACAAACTTTTTCATTATGCAAAAAGCCAGTTTTACACAGGGTGCAGTTTTCAGTGCCAAATCCTTGTTTCTCACTCTCCCAGCTCTCAGAATGAGGGTTTAAGAAAACTGATTCTGATCCATTCCTTAACAAACTTTTTCATTATTTACAAAGCCATTTTTACACAAAGTGCAGTTTTCAGTGCCAAATCCTTGTTTCTCACTCTCCCAGCACTCAGAATGAGCGTTTAAGAAAACTGATTCTGATCCATTCCTTAACAAACTTTTTCATTATGCAATAAGCCAGTTTTACACAGGGTGCAGTTTTCAGTGCCAAATCCTTGTTTCTCACTCTCCCAGCACTCAGAATGACCTTTTAAGAAAACTGATTCTGATCCATTCCTTAACAAACTATTTCATTATTTACAAAGCCATTTTTACACAAAGTGCAGTTTTCAGTGCCAAATCCTTGTTTCTCACTCTCCCAGCACTCAGAATGAGCGTTTAAGAAAACTGATTCTGATCCATTCCTTACCAAACTATTTCATTATTTACAAAGCCATTTTTACACAAAGTGCAGTTTTCAGTGCCAAATCCTTGTTTCTCACTATCCCAGCCCTCAGAATGAGCGTTTAAGAAAACTGATTCTGATCCATTCCTTTGCAAACTTATTCATTATGCAAAAAGTCAGTTTTACACAGGGTGCAGTTTTCAGTGCCAAATCCTTGTTTCTCACTCTCCCAGCACTCAGAATAAGCTTTTAAGAAAACTGATTCTGATCCATTCCTTAACAAACTTTTTCATTATGCAAAAAGCCAGTTTTACACAGGGTGCAGTTTTCAGTGCCAAATCCTTGTTTCTCACTCTCCCAGCACTCAGAATGAGCTTTTAAGAAAACTGATTCTGATCCATTCCTTAACAAACTTTTTCATTATGCAATAAGCCAGTTTTACACAGGGTGCAGTTTTCAGTGCCAAATCCTTGTTTCTCACTCTCCCAGCTCTCAGAATGAGCGTTTAAGAAAACTGATTCTGATCCATTCCTTAACAAACTTTTTCATTATTTACAAAGCCATTTTTACACAAAGTGCAGTTTTCAGTGCCAAATCCTTGTTTCTCACTCTCCCAGCACTCAGAATGAGCTTTTAAGAAAACTGATTCTGATCCATTCCTTAACAAACTTTTTCATTATGCAATAAGCCAGTTTTACACAGGGTGCAGTTTTCAGTGCCAAATCCTTGTTTCTCACTCTCCCAGCTCTCAGAATGAGCGTTTAAGAAAACTGATTCTGATCCATTCCTTAACAAACTATTTCATTATTTACAAAGCCATTTTTACACAAAGTGCAGTTTTCAGTGCCAAATCCTTGTTTCTCACTCTCCCAGCACTCAGAATGAGCGTTTAAGAAAACTGATTCTGTTCCATTCCTTAACAAACTTTTTCATTATGCAAAAAGCCAGTTTTACACAGGGTGCAGTTTTCAGTGCCAAATCCTTGTTTCTCACTCTCCCAGCTCTCAGAATGAGGGTTTAAGAAAACTGATTCTGATCCATTCCTTAACAAACTTTTTCATTATTTACAAAGCCATTTTTACACAAAGTGCAGTTTTCAGTGCCAAATCCTTGTTTCTCACTCTCCCAGCACTCAGAATGAGCGTTTAAGAAAACTCATTCTGATCCATTCCTTAACAAACTTTTTCATTATTTACAAAGCCATTTTTACACAAAGTGCAGTTTTCAGTGCCAAATCCTTGTTTCTCACTCTCCCAGCACTCAGAATGAGCGTTTAAGAAAACTGATTCTGATCCATTCCTTACCAAACTATTTCATTATTTACAAAGCCATTTTTACACAAAGTGCAGTTTTCAGTGCCAAATCCTTGTTTCTCACTATCCCAGCCCTCAGAATGAGCGTTTAAGAAAACTGATTCTGATCCATTCCTTTGCAAACTTATTCATTATGCAGAAAGCCTGTTTTACACAAAGTGCAGTTTTAAGTGCCAAATCCTTGTTTCTCACTCTCCCAGCACTCAGAATGAGCGTTTAAGAAAACTGATTCTGATCCATTCCTTAACAAACTTTTTCATTATGCAGAAAGCCTGTTTTACACAAAGTGCAGTTTTAAGTGCCAAATCCTTGTTTCTCACTCTCCCAGCACTCAGAATGAGCGTTTAAGAAAACTGATTCTGATCCATTCCTTAACAAACTATTTCATTATGCAAAAAGTCAGTTTTACACAGGGTGCAGTTTTCAGTGCCAAATCCTTGTTTCTCACTCTCCCAGCACTCAGAATAAGCTTTTAAGAAAACTGATTCTGATCCATTCCTTAACAAACTTTTTCATTATTTACAAAGCCATTTTTACACAAAGTGCAGTTTTCAGTGCCAAATCCTTGTTTCTCACTCTCCCAGCACTCAGAATGAGCTTTTAAGAAAACTGATTCTGATCCATTCCTTAACAAACTTTTTCATTATGCAATAAGCCAGTTTTACACAGGGTGCAGTTTTCAGTGCCAAATCCTTGTTTCTCACTCTCCCAGCTCTCAGAATGAGCGTTTAAGAAAACTGATTCTGATCCATTCCTTAACAAACTTTTTCATTATTTACAAAGCCATTTTTACACAAAGTGCAGTTTTCAGTGCCAAAGCCTTGTTTCTCACTCTCCCAGCACTCAGAATGAGCTTTTAAGAAAACTGATTCTGATCCATTCCTTAACAAACTTTTTCATTATGCAATAAGCCAGTTTTACACAGGGTGCAGTTTTCAGTGCCAAATCCTTGTTTCTCACTCTCCCAGCTCTCAGAATGAGCGTTTAAGAAAACTGATTCTGATCCATTCCTTAACAAACTATTTCATTATTTACAAAGCCATTTTTACACAAAGTGCAGTTTTCAGTGCCAAATCCTTGTTTCTCACTCTCCCAGCACTCAGAATGAGTGTTTAAGAAAACTGATTCTGATCCATTCCTTAACAAACTTTCTCATTATTTACAAAGCCTGTTTTACACAAAGTGCAGTTTTCAGTGCCAAATCCTTGTTTCTCACTCTCCCAGCACTCAGAATGAGCGTTTAAGAAAACTGATTCTGTTCCATTCCTTAACAAACTTTTTCATTATGCAAAAAGCCAGTTTTACACAGGGTGCAGTTTTCAGTGCCAAATCCTTGTTTCTCACTCTCCCAGCTCTCAGAATGAGGGTTTAAGAAAACTGATTCTGATCCATTCCTTAACAAACTTTTTCATTATTTACAAAGCCATTTTTACACAAAGTGCAGTTTTCAGTGCCAAATCCTTGTTTCTCACTCTCCCAGCACTCAGAATGAGCTTTTAAGAAAACTGATTCTGATCCATTCCTTAACAAACTATTTCATTATTTACAAAGCCATTTTTACACAAAGTGCAGTTTTCAGTGCCAAATCCTTGTTTCTCACTCTCCCAGCACTCAGAATGAGCGTTTAAGAAAACTGATTCTGATCCATTCCTTACCAAACTATTTCATTATTTACAAAGCCATTTTTACACAAAGTGCAGTTTTCAGTGCCAAATCCTTGTTTCTCACTATCCCAGCCCTCAGAATGAGCGTTTAAGAAAACTGATTCTGATCCATTCCTTTGCAAACTTATTCATTATGCAAAAAGTCAGTTTTACACAGGGTGCAGTTTTCAGTGCCAAATCCTTGTTTCTCACTCTCCCAGCACTCAGAATAAGCTTTTAAGAAAACTGATTCTGATCCATTCCTTAACAAACTTTTTCATTATGCAAAAAGCCAGTTTTACACAGGGTGCAGTTTTCAGTGCCAAATCCTTGTTTCTCACTCTCCCAGCACTCAGAATGAGCTTTTAAGAAAACTGATTCTGATCCATTCCTTAACAAACTTTTTCATTATGCAATAAGCCAGTTTTACACAGGGTGCAGTTTTCAGTGCCAAATCCTTGTTTCTCACTCTCCCAGCTCTCAGAATGAGCGTTTAAGAAAACTGATTCTGATCCATTCCTTAACAAACTTTTTCATTATTTACAAAGCCATTTTTACACAAAGTGCAGTTTTCAGTGCCAAATCCTTGTTTCTCACTCTCCCAGCACTCAGAATGAGCTTTTAAGAAAACTGATTCTGATCCATTCCTTAACAAACTTTTTCATTATGCAATAAGCCAGTTTTACACAGGGTGCAGTTTTCAGTGCCAAATCCTTGTTTCTCACTCTCCCAGCTCTCAGAATGAGCGTTTAAGAAAACTGATTCTGATCCATTCCTTAACAAACTATTTCATTATTTACAAAGCCATTTTTACACAAAGTGCAGTTTTCAGTGCCAAATCCTTGTTTCTCACTCTCCCAGCACTCAGAATGAGCGTTTAAGAAAACTGATTCTGTTCCATTCCTTAACAAACTTTTTCATTATGCAAAAAGCCAGTTTTACACAGGGTGCAGTTTTCAGTGCCAAATCCTTGTTTCTCACTCTCCCAGCTCTCAGAATGAGGGTTTAAGAAAACTGATTCTGATCCATTCCTTAACAAACTTTTTCATTATTTACAAAGCCATTTTTACACAAAGTGCAGTTTTCAGTGCCAAATCCTTGTTTCTCACTCTCCCAGCACTCAGAATGAGCGTTTAAGAAAACTGATTCTGATCCATTCCTTAACAAACTTTTTCATTATTTACAAAGCCATTTTTACACAAAGTGCAGTTTTCAGTGCCAAATCCTTGTTTCTCACTCTCCCAGCACTCAGAATGAGCGTTTAAGAAAACTGATTCTGATCCATTCCTTAACAAACTTTTTCATTATTTACAAAGCCATTTTTACACAAAGTGCAGTTTTCAGTGCCAAATCCTTGTTTCTCACTCTCCCAGCACTCAGAATGAGCGTTTAAGAAAACTGATTCTGATCCATTCCTTACCAAACTATTTCATTATTTACAAAGCCATTTTTACACAAAGTGCAGTTTTCAGTGCCAAATCCTTGTTTCTCACTATCCCAGCCCTCAGAATGAGCGTTTAAGAAAACTGATTCTGATCCATTCCTTTGCAAACTTATTCATTATGCAGAAAGCCTGTTTTAAACAAAGTGCAGTTTTAAGTGCCAAATCCTTGTTTCTCACTCTCCCAGCACTCAGAATGAGCGTTTAAGAAAACTGATTCTGATCCATTCCTTAACAAACTTTTTCATTATTTACAAAGCCATTTTTACACAAAGTGCAGTTTTCAGTGCCAAATCCTTGTTTCTCACTCTCCCAGCACTCAGAATGAGCTTTTAAGAAAACTGATTCTGATCCATTCCTTAACAAACTTTTTCATTATGCAATAAGCCAGTTTTACACAGGGTGCAGTTTTCAGTGCCAAATCCTTGTTTCTCACTCTCCCAGCTCTCAGAATGAGCGTTTAAGAAAACTGATTCTGATCCATTCCTTAACAAACTTTTTCATTATTTACAAAGCCATTTTTACACAAAGTGCAGTTTTCAGTGCCAAATCCTTGTTTCTCACTCTCCCAGCACTCAGAATGAGCTTTTAAGAAAACTGATTCTGATCCATTCCTTAACAAACTATTTCATTATTTACAAAGCCATTTTTACACAAAGTGCAGTTTTCAGTGCCAAATCCTTGTTTCTCACTCTCCCAGCACTCAGAATGAGCGTTTAAGAAAACTGATTCTGATCCATTCCTTACCAAACTATTTCATTATTTACAAAGCCATTTTTACACAAAGTGCAGTTTTCAGTGCCAAATCCTTGTTTCTCACTATCCCAGCCCTCAGAATGAGCGTTTAAGAAAACTGATTCTGATCCATTCCTTTGCAAACTTATTCATTATGCAAAAAGTCAGTTTTACACAGGGTGCAGTTTTCAGTGCCAAATCCTTGTTTCTCACTCTCCCAGCACTCAGAATAAGCTTTTAAGAAAACTGATTCTGATCCATTCCTTAACAAACTTTTTCATTATGCAAAAAGCCAGTTTTACACAGGGTGCAGTTTTCAGTGCCAAATCCTTGTTTCTCACTCTCCCAGCACTCAGAATGAGCTTTTAAGAAAACTGATTCTGATCCATTCCTTAACAAACTATTTCATTATTTACAAAGCCATTTTTACACAAAGTGCAGTTTTCAGTGCCAAATCCTTGTTTCTCACTCTCCCAGCACTCAGAATGAGCGTTTAAGAAAACTGATTCTGTTCCATTCCTTAACAAACTTTTTCATTATGCAAAAAGCCAGTTTTACACAGGGTGCAGTTTTCAGTGCCAAATCCTTGTTTCTCACTCTCCCAGCTCTCAGAATGAGGGTTTAAGAAAACTGATTCTGATCCATTCCTTAACAAACTTTTTCATTATTTACAAAGCCATTTTTACACAAAGTGCAGTTTTCAGTGCCAAATCCTTGTTTCTCACTCTCCCAGCACTCAGAATGAGCGTTTAAGAAAACTGATTCTGATCCATTCCTTAACAAACTTTTTCATTATTTACAAAGCCATTTTTACACAAAGTGCAGTTTTCAGTGCCAAATCCTTGTTTCTCACTCTCCCAGCACTCAGAATGAGCGTTTAAGAAAACTGATTCTGATCCATTCCTTAACAAACTTTTTCATTATTTACAAAGCCATTTTTACACAAAGTGCAGTTTTCAGTGCCAAATCCTTGTTTCTCACTCTCCCAGCACTCAGAATGAGCGTTTAAGAAAACTGATTCTGATCCATTCCTTACCAAACTATTTCATTATTTACAAAGCCATTTTTACACAAAGTGCAGTTTTCAGTGCCAAATCCTTGTTTCTCACTATCCCAGCCCTCAGAATGAGCGTTTAAGAAAACTGATTCTGATCCATTCCTTTGCAAACTTATTCATTATGCAGAAAGCCTGTTTTAAACAAAGTGCAGTTTTAAGTGCCAAATCCTTGTTTCTCACTCTCCCAGCACTCAGAATGAGCGTTTAAGAAAACTGATTCTGATCCATTCCTTAACAAACTTTTTCATTATTTACAAAGCCATTTTTACACAAAGTGCAGTTTTCAGTGCCAAATCCTTGTTTCTCACTCTCCCAGCACTCAGAATGAGCTTTTAAGAAAACTGATTCTGATCCATTCCTTAACAAACTTTTTCATTATGCAATAAGCCAGTTTTACACAGGGTGCAGTTTTCAGTGCCAAATCCTTGTTTCTCACTCTCCCAGCTCTCAGAATGAGCGTTTAAGAAAACTGATTCTGATCCATTCCTTAACAAACTTTTTCATTATTTACAAAGCCATTTTTACACAAAGTGCAGTTTTCAGTGCCAAAGCCTTGTTTCTCACTCTCCCAGCACTCAGAATGAGCTTTTAAGAAAACTGATTCTGATCCATTCCTTAACAAACTTTTTCATTATGCAATAAGCCAGTTTTACACAGGGTGCAGTTTTCAGTGCCAAATCCTTGTTTCTCACTCTCCCAGCTCTCAGAATGAGCGTTTAAGAAAACTGATTCTGATCCATTCCTTAACAAACTATTTCATTATTTACAAAGCCATTTTTACACAAAGTGCAGTTTTCAGTGCCAAATCCTTGTTTCTCACTCTCCCAGCACTCAGAATGAGTGTTTAAGAAAACTGATTCTGATCCATTCCTTAACAAACTTTTTCATTATTTACAAAGCCTGTTTTACACAAAGTGCAGTTTTCAGTGCCAAATCCTTGTTTCTCACTCTCCCAGCACTCAGAATGAGCGTTTAAGAAAACTGATTCTGTTCCATTCCTTAACAAACTTTTTCATTATGCAAAAAGCCAGTTTTACACAGGGTGCAGTTTTCAGTGCCAAATCCTTGTTTCTCACTCTCCCAGCTCTCAGAATGAGGGTTTAAGAAAACTGATTCTGATCCATTCCTTAACAAACTTTTTCATTATTTACAAAGCCATTTTTACACAAAGTGCAGTTTTCAGTGCCAAATCCTTGTTTCTCACTCTCCCAGCACTCAGAATGAGCTTTTAAGAAAACTGATTCTGATCCATTCCTTAACAAACTATTTCATTATTTACAAAGCCATTTTTACACAAAGTGCAGTTTTCAGTGCCAAATCCTTGTTTCTCACTCTCCCAGCACTCAGAATGAGCGTTTAAGAAAACTGATTCTGATCCATTCCTTACCAAACTATTTCATTATTTACAAAGCCATTTTTACACAAAGTGCAGTTTTCAGTGCCAAATCCTTGTTTCTCACTATCCCAGCCCTCAGAATGAGCGTTTAAGAAAACTGATTCTGATCCATTCCTTTGCAAACTTATTCATTATGCAAAAAGTCAGTTTTACACAGGGTGCAGTTTTCAGTGCCAAATCCTTGTTTCTCACTCTCCCAGCACTCAGAATAAGCTTTTAAGAAAACTGATTCTGATCCATTCCTTAACAAACTTTTTCATTATGCAAAAAGCCAGTTTTACACAGGGTGCAGTTTTCAGTGCCAAATCCTTGTTTCTCACTCTCCCAGCACTCAGAATGAGCTTTTAAGAAAACTGATTCTGATCCATTCCTTAACAAACTTTTTCATTATGCAATAAGCCAGTTTTACACAGGGTGCAGTTTTCAGTGCCAAATCCTTGTTTCTCACTCTCCCAGCTCTCAGAATGAGCGTTTAAGAAAACTGATTCTGATCCATTCCTTAACAAACTTTTTCATTATTTACAAAGCCATTTTTACACAAAGTGCAGTTTTCAGTGCCAAATCCTTGTTTCTCACTCTCCCAGCACTCAGAATGAGCTTTTAAGAAAACTGATTCTGATCCATTCCTTAACAAACTTTTTCATTATGCAATAAGCCAGTTTTACACAGGGTGCAGTTTTCAGTGCCAAATCCTTGTTTCTCACTCTCCCAGCTCTCAGAATGAGCGTTTAAGAAAACTGATTCTGATCCATTCCTTAACAAACTATTTCATTATTTACAAAGCCATTTTTACACAAAGTGCAGTTTTCAGTGCCAAATCCTTGTTTCTCACTCTCCCAGCACTCAGAATGAGCGTTTAAGAAAACTGATTCTGTTCCATTCCTTAACAAACTTTTTCATTATGCAAAAAGCCAGTTTTACACAGGGTGCAGTTTTCAGTGCCAAATCCTTGTTTCTCACTCTCCCAGCTCTCAGAATGAGGGTTTAAGAAAACTGATTCTGATCCATTCCTTAACAAACTTTTTCATTATTTACAAAGCCATTTTTACACAAAGTGCAGTTTTCAGTGCCAAATCCTTGTTTCTCACTCTCCCAGCACTCAGAATGAGCGTTTAAGAAAACTGATTCTGATCCATTCCTTAACAAACTTTTTCATTATTTACAAAGCCATTTTTACACAAAGTGCAGTTTTCAGTGCCAAATCCTTGTTTCTCACTCTCCCAGCACTCAGAATGAGCGTTTAAGAAAACTGATTCTGATCCATTCCTTACCAAACTATTTCATTATTTACAAAGCCATTTTTACACAAAGTGCAGTTTTCAGTGCCAAATCCTTGTTTCTCACTATCCCAGCCCTCAGAATGAGCGTTTAAGAAAACTGATTCTGATCCATTCCTTTGCAAACTTATTCATTATGCAGAAAGCCTGTTTTACACAAAGTGCAGTTTTAAGTGCCAAATCCTTGTTTCTCACTCTCCCAGCACTCAGAATGAGCGTTTAAGAAAACTGATTCTGATCCATTCCTTAACAAACTTTTTCATTATGCAGAAAGCCTGTTTTACACAAAGTGCAGTTTTAAGTGCCAAATCCTTGTTTCTCACTCTCCCAGCACTCAGAATGAGCGTTTAAGAAAACTGATTCTGATCCATTCCTTAACAAACTATTTCATTATGCAAAAAGTCAGTTTTACACAGGGTGCAGTTTTCAGTGCCAAATCCTTGTTTCTCACTCTCCCAGCACTCAGAATAAGCTTTTAAGAAAACTGATTCTGATCCATTCCTTAACAAACTTTTTCATTATTTACAAAGCCATTTTTACACAAAGTGCAGTTTTCAGTGCCAAATCCTTGTTTCTCACTCTCCCAGCACTCAGAATGAGCTTTTAAGAAAACTGATTCTGATCCATTCCTTAACAAACTTTTTCATTATGCAATAAGCCAGTTTTACACAGGGTGCAGTTTTCAGTGCCAAATCCTTGTTTCTCACTCTCCCAGCTCTCAGAATGAGCGTTTAAGAAAACTGATTCTGATCCATTCCTTAACAAACTTTTTCATTATTTACAAAGCCATTTTTACACAAAGTGCAGTTTTCAGTGCCAAAGCCTTGTTTCTCACTCTCCCAGCACTCAGAATGAGCTTTTAAGAAAACTGATTCTGATCCATTCCTTAACAAACTTTTTCATTATGCAATAAGCCAGTTTTACACAGGGTGCAGTTTTCAGTGCCAAATCCTTGTTTCTCACTCTCCCAGCTCTCAGAATGAGCGTTTAAGAAAACTGATTCTGATCCATTCCTTAACAAACTATTTCATTATTTACAAAGCCATTTTTACACAAAGTGCAGTTTTCAGTGCCAAATCCTTGTTTCTCACTCTCCCAGCACTCAGAATGAGTGTTTAAGAAAACTGATTCTGATCCATTCCTTAACAAACTTTCTCATTATTTACAAAGCCTGTTTTACACAAAGTGCAGTTTTCAGTGCCAAATCCTTGTTTCTCACTCTCCCAGCACTCAGAATGAGCGTTTAAGAAAACTGATTCTGTTCCATTCCTTAACAAACTTTTTCATTATGCAAAAAGCCAGTTTTACACAGGGTGCAGTTTTCAGTGCCAAATCCTTGTTTCTCACTCTCCCAGCTCTCAGAATGAGGGTTTAAGAAAACTGATTCTGATCCATTCCTTAACAAACTTTTTCATTATTTACAAAGCCATTTTTACACAAAGTGCAGTTTTCAGTGCCAAATCCTTGTTTCTCACTCTCCCAGCACTCAGAATGAGCTTTTAAGAAAACTGATTCTGATCCATTCCTTAACAAACTATTTCATTATTTACAAAGCCATTTTTACACAAAGTGCAGTTTTCAGTGCCAAATCCTTGTTTCTCACTCTCCCAGCACTCAGAATGAGCGTTTAAGAAAACTGATTCTGATCCATTCCTTACCAAACTATTTCATTATTTACAAAGCCATTTTTACACAAAGTGCAGTTTTCAGTGCCAAATCCTTGTTTCTCACTATCCCAGCCCTCAGAATGAGCGTTTAAGAAAACTGATTCTGATCCATTCCTTTGCAAACTTATTCATTATGCAAAAAGTCAGTTTTACACAGGGTGCAGTTTTCAGTGCCAAATCCTTGTTTCTCACTCTCCCAGCACTCAGAATAAGCTTTTAAGAAAACTGATTCTGATCCATTCCTTAACAAACTTTTTCATTATGCAAAAAGCCAGTTTTACACAGGGTGCAGTTTTCAGTGCCAAATCCTTGTTTCTCACTCTCCCAGCACTCAGAATGAGCTTTTAAGAAAACTGATTCTGATCCATTCCTTAACAAACTTTTTCATTATGCAATAAGCCAGTTTTACACAGGGTGCAGTTTTCAGTGCCAAATCCTTGTTTCTCACTCTCCCAGCTCTCAGAATGAGCGTTTAAGAAAACTGATTCTGATCCATTCCTTAACAAACTTTTTCATTATTTACAAAGCCATTTTTACACAAAGTGCAGTTTTCAGTGCCAAATCCTTGTTTCTCACTCTCCCAGCACTCAGAATGAGCTTTTAAGAAAACTGATTCTGATCCATTCCTTAACAAACTTTTTCATTATGCAATAAGCCAGTTTTACACAGGGTGCAGTTTTCAGTGCCAAATCCTTGTTTCTCACTCTCCCAGCTCTCAGAATGAGCGTTTAAGAAAACTGATTCTGATCCATTCCTTAACAAACTATTTCATTATTTACAAAGCCATTTTTACACAAAGTGCAGTTTTCAGTGCCAAATCCTTGTTTCTCACTCTCCCAGCACTCAGAATGAGCGTTTAAGAAAACTGATTCTGTTCCATTCCTTAACAAACTTTTTCATTATGCAAAAAGCCAGTTTTACACAGGGTGCAGTTTTCAGTGCCAAATCCTTGTTTCTCACTCTCCCAGCACTCAGAATGAGCGTTTAAGAAAACTGATTCTGATCCATTCCTTAACAAACTTTTTCATTATGCAATAAGCCAGTTTTACACAGGGTGCAGTTTTCAGTGCCAAATCCTTGTTTCTCACTCTCCCAGCTCTCAGAATGAGCGTTTAAGAAAACTGATTCTGATCCATTCCTTAACAAACTTTTTCATTATGCAATAAGCCAGTTTTACACAGGGTGCAGTTTTCAGTGCCAAATCCTTGTTTCTCACTCTCCCAGCTCTCAGAATGAGCTTTTAAGAAAACTGATTCTGATCCATTCCTTAACAAACTTTTTCATTATGCAATAAGCCAGTTTTACACAGGGTGCAGTTTTCAGTGCCAAATCCTTGTTTCTCACTCTCCCAGCTCTCAGAATGAGCGTTTAAGAAAACTGATTCTGATCCATTCCTTAACAAACTATTTCATTATTTACAAAGCCATTTTTACACAAAGTGCAGTTTTCAGTGCCAAATCCTTGTTTCTCACTCTCCCAGCACTCAGAATGAGCGTTTAAGAAAACTGATTCTGTTCCATTCCTTAACAAACTTTTTCATTATGCAAAAAGCCAGTTTTACACAGGGTGCAGTTTTCAGTGCCAAATCCTTGTTTCTCACTCTCCCAGCACTCAGAATGAGCGTTTAAGAAAACTGATTCTGTTCCATTCCTTAACAAACTTTTTCATTATGCAAAAAGCCAGTTTTACACAGGGTGCAGTTTTCAGTGCCAAATCCTTGTTTCTCACTCTCCCAGCACTCAGAATGAGCGTTTAAGAAAACTGATTCTGTTCCATTCCTTAACAAACTTTTTCATTATGCAAAAAGCCAGTTTTACACAGGGTGCAGTTTTCAGTGCCAAATCCTTGTTTCTCACTCTCCCAGCACTCAGAATGAGCGTTTAAGAAAACTGATTCTGTTCCATTCCTTAACAAACTTTTTCATTATGCAAAAAGCCAGTTTTACACAGGGTGCAGTTTTCAGTGCCAAATCCTTGTTTCTCACTCTCCCAGCTCTCAGAATGAGGGTTTAAGAAAACTGATTCTGATCCATTCCTTAACAAACTTTTTCATTATTTACAAAGCCATTTTTACACAAAGTGCAGTTTTCAGTGCCAAATCCTTGTTTCTCACTCTCCCAGCACTCAGAATGAGCGTTTAAGAAAACTGATTCTGATCCATTCCTTAACAAACTTTTTCATTATTTACAAAGCCATTTTTACACAAAGTGCAGTTTTCAGTGCCAAATCCTTGTTTCTCACTCTCCCAGCACTCAGAATGAGCGTTTAAGAAAACTGATTCTGATCCATTCCTTAACAAACTTTTTCATTATTTACAAAGCCATTTTTACACAAAGTGCAGTTTTCAGTGCCAAATCCTTGTTTCTCACTCTCCCAGCACTCAGAATGAGCGTTTAAGAAAACTGATTCTGATCCATTCCTTACCAAACTATTTCATTATTTACAAAGCCATTTTTACACAAAGTGCAGTTTTCAGTGCCAAATCCTTGTTTCTCACTATCCCAGCCCTCAGAATGAGCGTTTAAGAAAACTGATTCTGATCCATTCCTTTGCAAACTTATTCATTATGCAGAAAGCCTGTTTTACACAAAGTGCAGTTTTAAGTGCCAAATCCTTGTTTCTCACTCTCCCAGCACTCAGAATGAGCGTTTAAGAAAACTGATTCTGATCCATTCCTTAACAAACTTTTTCATTATGCAGAAAGCCTGTTTTACACAAAGTGCAGTTTTAAGTGCCAAATCCTTGTTTCTCACTCTCCCAGCACTCAGAATGAGCGTTTAAGAAAACTGATTCTGATCCATTCCTTAACAAACTATTTCATTATGCAAAAAGTCAGTTTTACACAGGGTGCAGTTTTCAGTGCCAAATCCTTGTTTCTCACTCTCCCAGCACTCAGAATAAGCTTTTAAGAAAACTGATTCTGATCCATTCCTTAACAAACTTTTTCATTATTTACAAAGCCATTTTTACACAAAGTGCAGTTTTCAGTGCCAAATCCTTGTTTCTCACTCTCCCAGCACTCAGAATGAGCTTTTAAGAAAACTGATTCTGATCCATTCCTTAACAAACTTTTTCATTATGCAATAAGCCAGTTTTACACAGGGTGCAGTTTTCAGTGCCAAATCCTTGTTTCTCACTCTCCCAGCTCTCAGAATGAGCGTTTAAGAAAACTGATTCTGATCCATTCCTTAACAAACTTTTTCATTATTTACAAAGCCATTTTTACACAAAGTGCAGTTTTCAGTGCCAAAGCCTTGTTTCTCACTCTCCCAGCACTCAGAATGAGCTTTTAAGAAAACTGATTCTGATCCATTCCTTAACAAACTTTTTCATTATGCAATAAGCCAGTTTTACACAGGGTGCAGTTTTCAGTGCCAAATCCTTGTTTCTCACTCTCCCAGCTCTCAGAATGAGCGTTTAAGAAAACTGATTCTGATCCATTCCTTAACAAACTATTTCATTATTTACAAAGCCATTTTTACACAGGGTGCAGTTTTCAGTGCCAAATCCTTGTTTCTCACTCTCCCAGCACTCAGAATGAGTGTTTAAGAAAACTGATTCTGATCCATTCCTTAACAAACTTTTTCATTATTTACAAAGCCTGTTTTACACAAAGTGCAGTTTTCAGTGCCAAATCCTTGTTTCTCACTCTCCCAGCACTCAGAATGAGCGTTTAAGAAAACTGATTCTGTTCCATTCCTTAACAAACTTTTTCATTATGCAAAAAGCCAGTTTTACACAGGGTGCAGTTTTCAGTGCCAAATCCTTGTTTCTCACTCTCCCAGCTCTCAGAATGAGGGTTTAAGAAAACTGATTCTGATCCATTCCTTAACAAACTTTTTCATTATTTACAAAGCCATTTTTACACAAAGTGCAGTTTTCAGTGCCAAATCCTTGTTTCTCACTCTCCCAGCTCTCAGAATGAGCGTTTAAGAAAACTGATTCTGATCCATTCCTTAACAAACTATTTCATTATTTACAAAGCCATTTTTACACAAAGTGCAGTTTTCAGTGCCAAATCCTTGTTTCTCACTCTCCCAGCACTCAGAATGAGCGTTTAAGAAAACTGATTCTGTTCCATTCCTTAACAAACTTTTTCATTATGCAAAAAGCCAGTTTTACACAGGGTGCAGTTTTCAGTGCCAAATCCTTGTTTCTCACTCTCCCAGCTCTCAGAATGAGGGTTTAAGAAAACTGATTCTGATCCATTCCTTAACAAACTTTTTCATTATTTACAAAGCCATTTTTACACAAAGTGCAGTTTTCAGTGCCAAATCCTTGTTTCTCACTCTCCCAGCACTCAGAATGAGCGTTTAAGAAAACTGATTCTGATCCATTCCTTAACAAACTTTTTCATTATTTACAAAGCCATTTTTACACAAAGTGCAGTTTTCAGTGCCAAATCCTTGTTTCTCACTCTCCCAGCACTCAGAATGAGCGTTTAAGAAAACTGATTCTGATCCATTCCTTAACAAACTTTTTCATTATTTACAAAGCCATTTTTACACAAAGTGCAGTTTTCAGTGCCAAATCCTTGTTTCTCACTCTCCCAGCACTCAGAATGAGCGTTTAAGAAAACTGATTCTGATCCATTCCTTACCAAACTATTTCATTATTTACAAAGCCATTTTTACACAAAGTGCAGTTTTCAGTGCCAAATCCTTGTTTCTCACTATCCCAGCCCTCAGAATGAGCGTTTAAGAAAACTGATTCTGATCCATTCCTTTGCAAACTTATTCATTATGCAGAAAGCCTGTTTTACACAAAGTGCAGTTTTAAGTGCCAAATCCTTGTTTCTCACTCTCCCAGCACTCAGAATGAGCGTTTAAGAAAACTGATTCTGATCCATTCCTTAACAAACTTTTTCATTATGCAGAAAGCCTGTTTTACACAAAGTGCAGTTTTAAGTGCCAAATCCTTGTTTCTCACTCTCCCAGCACTCAGAATGAGCGTTTAAGAAAACTGATTCTGATCCATTCCTTAACAAACTATTTCATTATGCAATAAGCCAGTTTTACACAGGGTGCAGTTTTCAGTGCCAAATCCTTGTTTCTCACTCTCCCAGCTCTCAGAATGAGCGTTTAAGAAAACTGATTCTGATCCATTCCTTAACAAACTTTTTCATTATTTACAAAGCCATTTTTACACAAAGTGCAGTTTTCAGTGCCAAATCCTTGTTTCTCACTCTCCCAGCACTCAGAATGAGCTTTTAAGAAAACTGATTCTGATCCATTCCTTAACAAACTTTTTCATTATGCAATAAGCCAGTTTTACACAGGGTGCAGTTTTCAGTGCCAAATCCTTGTTTCTCACTCTCCCAGCTCTCAGAATGAGCGTTTAAGAAAACTGATTCTGATCCATTCCTTAACAAACTTTTTCATTATTTACAAAGCCATTTTTACACAAAGTGCAGTTTTCAGTGCCAAAGCCTTGTTTCTCACTCTCCCAGCACTCAGAATGAGCTTTTAAGAAAACTGATTCTGATCCATTCCTTAACAAACTTTTTCATTATGCAATAAGCCAGTTTTACACAGGGTGCAGTTTTCAGTGCCAAATCCTTGTTTCTCACTCTCCCAGCTCTCAGAATGAGCGTTTAAGAAAACTGATTCTGATCCATTCCTTAACAAACTATTTCATTATTTACAAAGCCATTTTTACACAAAGTGCAGTTTTCAGTGCCAAATCCTTGTTTCTCACTCTCCCAGCACTCAGAATGAGTGTTTAAGAAAACTGATTCTGATCCATTCCTTAACAAACTTTTTCATTATTTACAAAGCCTGTTTTACACAAAGTGCAGTTTTCAGTGCCAAATCCTTGTTTCTCACTCTCCCAGCACTCAGAATGAGCGTTTAAGAAAACTGATTCTGTTCCATTCCTTAACAAACTTTTTCATTATGCAAAAAGCCAGTTTTACACAGGGTGCAGTTTTCAGTGCCAAATCCTTGTTTCTCACTCTCCCAGCTCTCAGAATGAGGGTTTAAGAAAACTGATTCTGATCCATTCCTTAACAAACTTTTTCATTATGCAAAAAGCCAGTTTTACACAGGGTGCAGTTTTCAGTGCCAAATCCTTGTTTCTCACTCTCCCAGTACTCAGAATGAGCGTTTAAGAAAACTGATTCTGTTCCATTCCTTAACAAACTTTTTCATTATGCAAAAAGCCAGTTTTACACAGGGTGCAGTTTTCAGTGCCAAATCCTTGTTTCTCACTCTCCCAGCTCTCAGAATGAGCGTTTAAGAAAACTGATTCTGATCCATTCCTTAACAAACTTTTTCATTATTTACAAAGCCATTTTTACACAAAGTGCAGTTTTCAGTGCCAAATCCTTGTTTCTCACTCTCCCAGCACTCAGAATGAGCTTTTAAGAAAACTGATTCTGATCCATTCCTTAACAAACTATTTCATTATTTACAAAGCCATTTTTACACAAATTGCAGTTTTCAGTGCCAAATCCTTGTTTCTCACTCTCCCAGCACTCAGAATGAGCGTTTAAGAAAACTGATTCTGATCCATTCCTTACCAAACTATTTCATTATTTACAAAGCCATTTTTACACAAAGTGCAGTTTTCAGTGCCAAATCCTTGTTTCTCACTCTCCCAGCACTCAGAATGAGCTTTTAAGAAAACTGATTCTGATCCATTCCTTAACAAACTTTTTCATTATGCAATAAGCCAGTTTTACACAGGGTGCAGTTTTCAGTGCCAAATCCTTGTTTCTCACTCTCCCAGCACTCAGAATGAGCGTTTAAGAAAACTGATTCTGATCCATTCCTTAACAAACTTATTCATTATGCAGAAAGCCTGTTTTACACAAAGTGCAGTTTTCAGTGCCAAATCCTTGTTTCTCACTCTCCCAGCACTCAGAATGAGCGTTTAAGAAAACTGATTCTGATCCATTCCTTAACAAACTTTTTCATTATGCAGAAAGCCTGTTTTACACAGGGTGCAGTTTTCAGTGCCAAATCCTTGTTTCTCACTCTCCCAGCACTCAGAATGAGCTTTTAAGAAACTGATTCTGATCCATTCCTTAACAAACTTTTTCATTATGCAGAAAGCCTGTTTTACACAAAGTGCAGTTTTCAGTGCCAAATCCTTGTTTCTCACTCTCCCAGCACTCAGAATGAGCGTTTAAGAAAACTGATTCTGATCCATTCCTTAACAAACTATTTCATTATGCAAAAAGTCAGTTTTACACAGGGTGCAGTTTTCAGTGCCAAATCCTTGTTTCTCACTCTCCCAGCACTCAGAATAAGCTTTTAAGAAAACTGATTCTGATCCATTCCTTAACAAACTTTTTCATTATGCAAAAAGCCAGTTTTACACAGGGTGCAGTTTTCAGTGCCAAATCCTTGTTTCTCACTCTCCCAGCACTCAGAATGAGCTTTTAAGAAAACTGATTCTGATCCATTCCTTAACAAACTTTTTCATTATGCAATAAGCCAGTTTTACACAGGGTGCAGTTTTCAGTGCCAAATCCTTGTTTCTCACTCTCCCAGCTCTCAGAATGAGCGTTTAAGAAAACTGATTCTGATCCATTCCTTAACAAACTTTTTCATTATTTACAAAGCCATTTTTACACAAAGTGCAGTTTTCAGTGCCAAATCCTTGTTTCTCACTCTCCCAGCACTCAGAATGAGTGTTTAAGAAAACTGATTCTGATCCATTCCTTAACAAACTTTTTCATTATTTACAAAGCCTGTTTTACACAAAGTGCAGTTTTCAGTGCCAAATCCTTGTTTCTCACTCTCCCAGCACTCAGAATGAGCGTTTAAGAAAACTGATTCTGTTCCATTCCTTAACAAACTTTTTCATTATGCAAAAAGCCAGTTTTACACAGGGTGCAGTTTTCAGTGCCAAATCCTTGTTTCTCACTCTCCCAGCTCTCAGAATGAGGGTTTAAGAAAACTGATTCTGATCCATTCCTTAACAAACTTTTTCATTATTTACAAAGCCATTTTTACACAAAGTGCAGTTTTCAGTGCCAAATCCTTGTTTCTCAATCTCCCAGCACTCAGAATGAGCGTTTAAGAAAACTGATTCTGATCCATTCCTTAACAAACTTTTTCATTATGCAGAAAGCCTGTTTTACACAAAGTGCAGTTTTAAGTGCCAAATCCTTGTTTCTCACTCTCCCAGCACTCAGAATGAGCGTTTAAGAAAACTGATTCTGATCCATTCCTTAACAAACTATTTCATTATGCAAAAAGTCAGTTTTACACAGGGTGCAGTTTTCAGTGCCAAATCCTTGTTTCTCACTCTCCCAGCACTCAGAATAAGCTTTTAAGAAAACTGATTCTGATCCATTCCTTAACAAACTTTTTCATTATGCAAAAAGCCAGTTTTACACAGGGTGCAGTTTTCAGTGCCAAATCCTTGTTTCTCACTCTCCCAGCACTCAGAATGAGCTTTTAAGAAAACTGATTCTGATCCATTCCTTAACAAACTTTTTCATTATGCAAAAAGCCAGTTTTACACAGGGTGCAGTTTTCAGTGCCAAATCCTTGTTTCTCACTCTCCCAGCACTCAGAATGAGCGTTTAAGAAAACTGATTCTGATCCATTCCTTAACAAACTTTTTCATTATTTACAAAGCCTGTTTTACACAAAGTGCAGTTTTCAGTGCCAAATCCTTGTTTCTCACTCTCCCAGCACTCAGAATGAGCGTTTAAGAAAACTGATTCTGTTCCATTCCTTAACAAACTTTTTCATTATGCAAAAAGCCAGTTTTACACAGGGTGCAGTTTTCAGTGCCAAATCCTTGTTTCTCACTCTCCCAGCTCTCAGAATGAGGGTTTAAGAAAACTGATTCTGATCCATTCCTTAACAAACTTTTTCATTATTTACAAAGCCATTTTTACACAAAGTGCAGTTTTCAGTGCCAAATCCTTGTTTCTCACTCTCCCAGCACTCAGAATGAGCGTTTAAGAAAACTGATTCTGATCCATTCCTTACCAAACTATTTCATTATTTACAAAGCCATTTTTACACAAAGTGCAGTTTTCAGTGCCAAATCCTTGTTTCTCACTATCCCAGCCCTCAGAATGAGCGTTTAAGAAAACTGATTCTGATCCATTCCTTTGCAAACTTATTCATTATGCAGAAAGCCTGTTTTACACAAAGTGCAGTTTTAAGTGCCAAATCCTTGTTTCTCACTCTCCCAGCACTCAGAATGAGCGTTTAAGAAAACTGATTCTGATCCATTCCTTAACAAACTTTTTCATTATGCAGAAAGCCTGTTTTACACAAAGTGCAGTTTTAAGTGCCAAATCCTTGTTTCTCACTCTCCCAGCACTCAGAATGAGCGTTTAAGAAAACTGATTCTGATCCATTCCTTAACAAACTTTTTCATTATTTACAAAGCCATTTTTACACAAAGTGCAGTTTTCAGTGCCAAATCCTTGTTTCTCACTCTCCCAGCACTCAGAATGAGCGTTTAAGAAAACTGATTCTGATCCATTCCTTAACAAACTTTTTCATTATTTACAAAGCCATTTTTACACAAAGTGCAGTTTTCAGTGCCAAATCCTTGTTTCTCACTCTCCCAGCACTCAGAATGAGCGTTTAAGAAAACTGATTCTGATCCATTCCTTAACAAACTTTTTCATTATTTACAAAGCCATTTTTACACAAAGTGCAGTTTTCAGTGCCAAATCCTTGTTTCTCACTCTCCCAGCACTCAGAATGAGCGTTTAAGAAAACTGATTCTGATCCATTCCTTACCAAACTATTTCATTATTTACAAAGCCATTTTTACACAAAGTGCAGTTTTCAGTGCCAAATCCTTGTTTCTCACTATCCCAGCCCTCAGAATGAGCGTTTAAGAAAACTGATTCTGATCCATTCCTTTGCAAACTTATTCATTATGCAGAAAGCCTGTTTTACACAAAGTGCAGTTTTAAGTGCCAAATCCTTGTTTCTCACTCTCCCAGCACTCAGAATGAGCGTTTAAGAAAACTGATTCTGATCCATTCCTTAACAAACTTTTTCATTATGCAGAAAGCCTGTTTTACACAAAGTGCAGTTTTAAGTGCCAAATCCTTGTTTCTCACTCTCCCAGCACTCAGAATGAGCGTTTAAGAAAACTGATTCTGATCCATTCCTTAACAAACTATTTCATTATGCAATAAGCCAGTTTTACACAGGGTGCAGTTTTCAGTGCCAAATCCTTGTTTCTCACTCTCCCAGCTCTCAGAATGAGCGTTTAAGAAAACTGATTCTGATCCATTCCTTAACAAACTTTTTCATTATTTACAAAGCCATTTTTACACAAAGTGCAGTTTTCAGTGCCAAATCCTTGTTTCTCACTCTCCCAGCACTCAGAATGAGCTTTTAAGAAAACTGATTCTGATCCATTCCTTAACAAACTTTTTCATTATGCAATAAGCCAGTTTTACACAGGGTGCAGTTTTCAGTGCCAAATCCTTGTTTCTCACTCTCCCAGCTCTCAGAATGAGCGTTTAAGAAAACTGATTCTGATCCATTCCTTAACAAACTTTTTCATTATTTACAAAGCCATTTTTACACAAAGTGCAGTTTTCAGTGCCAAAGCCTTGTTTCTCACTCTCCCAGCACTCAGAATGAGCTTTTAAGAAAACTGATTCTGATCCATTCCTTAACAAACTTTTTCATTATGCAATAAGCCAGTTTTACACAGGGTGCAGTTTTCAGTGCCAAATCCTTGTTTCTCACTCTCCCAGCTCTCAGAATGAGCGTTTAAGAAAACTGATTCTGATCCATTCCTTAACAAACTATTTCATTATTTACAAAGCCATTTTTACACAAAGTGCAGTTTTCAGTGCCAAATCCTTGTTTCTCACTCTCCCAGCACTCAGAATGAGTGTTTAAGAAAACTGATTCTGATCCATTCCTTAACAAACTTTTTCATTATGCAGAAAGCCTGTTTTACACAAAGTGCAGTTTTAAGTGCCAAATCCTTGTTTCTCACTCTCCCAGCACTCAGAATGAGCGTTTAAGAAAACTGATTCTGATCCATTCCTTAACAAACTATTTCATTATGCAAAAAGTCAGTTTTACACAGGGTGCAGTTTTCAGTGCCAAATCCTTGTTTCTCACTCTCCCAGCACTCAGAATAAGCTTTTAAGAAAACTGATTCTGATCCATTCCTTAACAAACTTTTTCATTATGCAAAAAGCCAGTTTTACACAGGGTGCAGTTTTCAGTGCCAAATCCTTGTTTCTCACTCTCCCAGCACTCAGAATGAGCTTTTAAGAAAACTGATTCTGATCCATTCCTTAACAAACTTTTTCATTATGCAAAAAGCCAGTTTTACACAGGGTGCAGTTTTCAGTGCCAAATCCTTGTTTCTCACTCTCCCAGCACTCAGAATGAGCGTTTAAGAAAACTGATTCTGATCCATTCCTTAACAAACTTTTTCATTATTTACAAAGCCTGTTTTACACAAAGTGCAGTTTTCAGTGCCAAATCCTTGTTTCTCACTCTCCCAGCACTCAGAATGAGCGTTTAAGAAAACTGATTCTGTTCCATTCCTTAACAAACTTTTTCATTATGCAAAAAGCCAGTTTTACACAGGGTGCAGTTTTCAGTGCCAAATCCTTGTTTCTCACTCTCCCAGCTCTCAGAATGAGGGTTTAAGAAAACTGATTCTGATCCATTCCTTAACAAACTTTTTCATTATTTACAAAGCCATTTTTACACAAAGTGCAGTTTTCAGTGCCAAATCCTTGTTTCTCACTCTCCCAGCACTCAGAATGAGCGTTTAAGAAAACTGATTCTGATCCATTCCTTACCAAACTATTTCATTATTTACAAAGCCATTTTTACACAAAGTGCAGTTTTCAGTGCCAAATCCTTGTTTCTCACTATCCCAGCCCTCAGAATGAGCGTTTAAGAAAACTGATTCTGATCCATTCCTTTGCAAACTTATTCATTATGCAGAAAGCCTGTTTTACACAAAGTGCAGTTTTAAGTGCCAAATCCTTGTTTCTCACTCTCCCAGCACTCAGAATGAGCGTTTAAGAAAACTGATTCTGATCCATTCCTTAACAAACTTTTTCATTATGCAGAAAGCCTGTTTTACACAAAGTGCAGTTTTAAGTGCCAAATCCTTGTTTCTCACTCTCCCAGCACTCAGAATGAGCGTTTAAGAAAACTGATTCTGATCCATTCCTTAACAAACTTTTTCATTATTTACAAAGCCATTTTTACACAAAGTGCAGTTTTCAGTGCCAAATCCTTGTTTCTCACTCTCCCAGCACTCAGAATGAGCGTTTAAGAAAACTGATTCTGATCCATTCCTTAACAAACTTTTTCATTATTTACAAAGCCATTTTTACACAAAGTGCAGTTTTCAGTGCCAAATCCTTGTTTCTCACTCTCCCAGCACTCAGAATGAGCGTTTAAGAAAACTGATTCTGATCCATTCCTTAACAAACTTTTTCATTATTTACAAAGCCATTTTTACACAAAGTGCAGTTTTCAGTGCCAAATCCTTGTTTCTCACTCTCCCAGCACTCAGAATGAGCGTTTAAGAAAACTGATTCTGATCCATTCCTTACCAAACTATTTCATTATTTACAAAGCCATTTTTACACAAAGTGCAGTTTTCAGTGCCAAATCCTTGTTTCTCACTATCCCAGCCCTCAGAATGAGCGTTTAAGAAAACTGATTCTGATCCATTCCTTTGCAAACTTATTCATTATGCAGAAAGCCTGTTTTACACAAAGTGCAGTTTTAAGTGCCAAATCCTTGTTTCTCACTCTCCCAGCACTCAGAATGAGCGTTTAAGAAAACTGATTCTGATCCATTCCTTAACAAACTTTTTCATTATGCAGAAAGCCTGTTTTACACAAAGTGCAGTTTTAAGTGCCAAATCCTTGTTTCTCACTCTCCCAGCACTCAGAATGAGCGTTTAAGAAAACTGATTCTGATCCATTCCTTAACAAACTATTTCATTATGCAATAAGCCAGTTTTACACAGGGTGCAGTTTTCAGTGCCAAATCCTTGTTTCTCACTCTCCCAGCTCTCAGAATGAGCGTTTAAGAAAACTGATTCTGATCCATTCCTTAACAAACTTTTTCATTATTTACAAAGCCATTTTTACACAAAGTGCAGTTTTCAGTGCCAAATCCTTGTTTCTCACTCTCCCAGCACTCAGAATGAGCTTTTAAGAAAACTGATTCTGATCCATTCCTTAACAAACTTTTTCATTATGCAATAAGCCAGTTTTACACAGGGTGCAGTTTTCAGTGCCAAATCCTTGTTTCTCACTCTCCCAGCTCTCAGAATGAGCGTTTAAGAAAACTGATTCTGATCCATTCCTTAACAAACTTTTTCATTATTTACAAAGCCATTTTTACACAAAGTGCAGTTTTCAGTGCCAAAGCCTTGTTTCTCACTCTCCCAGCACTCAGAATGAGCTTTTAAGAAAACTGATTCTGATCCATTCCTTAACAAACTTTTTCATTATGCAATAAGCCAGTTTTACACAGGGTGCAGTTTTCAGTGCCAAATCCTTGTTTCTCACTCTCCCAGCTCTCAGAATGAGCGTTTAAGAAAACTGATTCTGATCCATTCCTTAACAAACTATTTCATTATTTACAAAGCCATTTTTACACAAAGTGCAGTTTTCAGTGCCAAATCCTTGTTTCTCACTCTCCCAGCACTCAGAATGAGTGTTTAAGAAAACTGATTCTGATCCATTCCTTAACAAACTTTTTCATTATTTACAAAGCCTGTTTTACACAAAGTGCAGTTTTCAGTGCCAAATCCTTGTTTCTCACTCTCCCAGCACTCAGAATGAGCGTTTAAGAAAACTGATTCTGTTCCATTCCTTAACAAACTTTTTCATTATGCAAAAAGCCAGTTTTACACAGGGTGCAGTTTTCAGTGCCAAATCCTTGTTTCTCACTCTCCCAGCTCTCAGAATGAGGGTTTAAGAAAACTGATTCTGATCCATTCCTTAACAAACTTTTTCATTATGCAAAAAGCCAGTTTTACACAGGGTGCAGTTTTCAGTGCCAAATCCTTGTTTCTCACTCTCCCAGTACTCAGAATGAGCGTTTAAGAAAACTGATTCTGTTCCATTCCTTAACAAACTTTTTCATTATGCAAAAAGCCAGTTTTACACAGGGTGCAGTTTTCAGTGCCAAATCCTTGTTTCTCACTCTCCCAGCTCTCAGAATGAGCGTTTAAGAAAACTGATTCTGATCCATTCCTTAACAAACTTTTTCATTATTTACAAAGCCATTTTTACACAAAGTGCAGTTTTCAGTGCCAAATCCTTGTTTCTCACTCTCCCAGCACTCAGAATGAGCTTTTAAGAAAACTGATTCTGATCCATTCCTTAACAAACTATTTCATTATTTACAAAGCCATTTTTACACAAATTGCAGTTTTCAGTGCCAAATCCTTGTTTCTCACTCTCCCAGCACTCAGAATGAGCGTTTAAGAAAACTGATTCTGATCCATTCCTTACCAAACTATTTCATTATTTACAAAGCCATTTTTACACAAAGTGCAGTTTTCAGTGCCAAATCCTTGTTTCTCACTCTCCCAGCACTCAGAATGAGCTTTTAAGAAAACTGATTCTGATCCATTCCTTAACAAACTTTTTCATTATGCAATAAGCCAGTTTTACACAGGGTGCAGTTTTCAGTGCCAAATCCTTGTTTCTCACTCTCCCAGCACTCAGAATGAGCGTTTAAGAAAACTGATTCTGATCCATTCCTTAACAAACTTATTCATTATGCAGAAAGCCTGTTTTACACAAAGTGCAGTTTTCAGTGCCAAATCCTTGTTTCTCACTCTCCCAGCACTCAGAATGAGCGTTTAAGAAAACTGATTCTGATCCATTCCTTAACAAACTTTTTCATTATGCAGAAAGCCTGTTTTACACAGGGTGCAGTTTTCAGTGCCAAATCCTTGTTTCTCACTCTCCCAGCACTCAGAATGAGCTTTTAAGAAACTGATTCTGATCCATTCCTTAACAAACTTTTTCATTATGCAGAAAGCCTGTTTTACACAAAGTGCAGTTTTCAGTGCCAAATCCTTGTTTCTCACTCTCCCAGCACTCAGAATGAGCGTTTAAGAAAACTGATTCTGATCCATTCCTTAACAAACTATTTCATTATGCAAAAAGTCAGTTTTACACAGGGTGCAGTTTTCAGTGCCAAATCCTTGTTTCTCACTCTCCCAGCACTCAGAATAAGCTTTTAAGAAAACTGATTCTGATCCATTCCTTAACAAACTTTTTCATTATGCAAAAAGCCAGTTTTACACAGGGTGCAGTTTTCAGTGCCAAATCCTTGTTTCTCACTCTCCCAGCACTCAGAATGAGCTTTTAAGAAAACTGATTCTGATCCATTCCTTAACAAACTTTTTCATTATGCAATAAGCCAGTTTTACACAGGGTGCAGTTTTCAGTGCCAAATCCTTGTTTCTCACTCTCCCAGCTCTCAGAATGAGCGTTTAAGAAAACTGATTCTGATCCATTCCTTAACAAACTTTTTCATTATTTACAAAGCCATTTTTACACAAAGTGCAGTTTTCAGTGCCAAATCCTTGTTTCTCACTCTCCCAGCACTCAGAATGAGTGTTTAAGAAAACTGATTCTGATCCATTCCTTAACAAACTTTTTCATTATTTACAAAGCCTGTTTTACACAAAGTGCAGTTTTCAGTGCCAAATCCTTGTTTCTCACTCTCCCAGCACTCAGAATGAGCGTTTAAGAAAACTGATTCTGTTCCATTCCTTAACAAACTTTTTCATTATGCAAAAAGCCAGTTTTACACAGGGTGCAGTTTTCAGTGCCAAATCCTTGTTTCTCACTCTCCCAGCTCTCAGAATGAGGGTTTAAGAAAACTGATTCTGATCCATTCCTTAACAAACTTTTTCATTATTTACAAAGCCATTTTTACACAAAGTGCAGTTTTCAGTGCCAAATCCTTGTTTCTCAATCTCCCAGCACTCAGAATGAGCGTTTAAGAAAACTGATTCTGATCCATTCCTTAACAAACTTTTTCATTATGCAGAAAGCCTGTTTTACACAAAGTGCAATTTTAAGTGCCAAATCCTTGTTTCTCACTCTCCCAGCACTCAGAATGAGCGTTTAAGAAAACTGATTCTGATCCATTCCTTAACAAACTATTTCATTATGCAAAAAGTCAGTTTTACACAGGGTGCAGTTTTCAGTGCCAAATCCTTGTTTCTCACTCTCCCAGCACTCAGAATAAGCTTTTAAGAAAACTGATTCTGATCCATTCCTTAACAAACTTTTTCATTATGCAAAAAGCCAGTTTTACACAGGGTGCAGTTTTCAGTGCCAAATCCTTGTTTCTCACTCTCCCAGCACTCAGAATGAGCTTTTAAGAAAACTGATTCTGATCCATTCCTTAACAAACTTTTTCATTATGCAAAAAGCCAGTTTTACACAGGGTGCAGTTTTCAGTGCCAAATCCTTGTTTCTCACTCTCCCAGCACTCAGAATGAGCGTTTAAGAAAACTGATTCTGATCCATTCCTTAACAAACTTTTTCATTATTTACAAAGCCTGTTTTACACAAAGTGCAGTTTTCAGTGCCAAATCCTTGTTTCTCACTCTCCCAGCACTCAGAATGAGCGTTTAAGAAAACTGATTCTGTTCCATTCCTTAACAAACTTTTTCATTATGCAAAAAGCCAGTTTTACACAGGGTGCAGTTTTCAGTGCCAAATCCTTGTTTCTCACTCTCCCAGCTCTCAGAATGAGGGTTTAAGAAAACTGATTCTGATCCATTCCTTAACAAACTTTTTCATTATTTACAAAGCCATTTTTACACAAAGTGCAGTTTTCAGTGCCAAATCCTTGTTTCTCACTCTCCCAGCACTCAGAATGAGCGTTTAAGAAAACTGATTCTGATCCATTCCTTACCAAACTATTTCATTATTTACAAAGCCATTTTTACACAAAGTGCAGTTTTCAGTGCCAAATCCTTGTTTCTCACTATCCCAGCCCTCAGAATGAGCGTTTAAGAAAACTGATTCTGATCCATTCCTTTGCAAACTTATTCATTATGCAGAAAGCCTGTTTTACACAAAGTGCAGTTTTAAGTGCCAAATCCTTGTTTCTCACTCTCCCAGCACTCAGAATGAGCGTTTAAGAAAACTGATTCTGATCCATTCCTTAACAAACTTTTTCATTATGCAGAAAGCCTGTTTTACACAAAGTGCAGTTTTAAGTGCCAAATCCTTGTTTCTCACTCTCCCAGCACTCAGAATGAGCGTTTAAGAAAACTGATTCTGTTCCATTCCTTAACAAACTTTTTCATTATGCAAAAAGCCAGTTTTACACAGGGTGCAGTTTTCAGTGCCAAATCCTTGTTTCTCACTCTCCCAGCTCTCAGAATGAGGGTTTAAGAAAACTGATTCTGATCCATTCCTTAACAAACTTTTTCATTATTTACAAAGCCATTTTTACACAAAGTGCAGTTTTCAGTGCCAAATCCTTGTTTCTCAATCTCCCAGCACTCAGAATGAGCGTTTAAGAAAACTGATTCTGATCCATTCCTTAACAAACTTTTTCATTATGCAGAAAGCCTGTTTTACACAAAGTGCAGTTTTAAGTGCCAAATCCTTGTTTCTCACTCTCCCAGCACTCAGAATGAGCGTTTAAGAAAACTGATTCTGATCCATTCCTTAACAAACTATTTCATTATGCAAAAAGTCAGTTTTACACAGGGTGCAGTTTTCAGTGCCAAATCCTTGTTTCTCACTCTCCCAGCACTCAGAATAAGCTTTTAAGAAAACTGATTCTGATCCATTCCTTAACAAACTTTTTCATTATGCAAAAAGCCAGTTTTACACAGGGTGCAGTTTTCAGTGCCAAATCCTTGTTTCTCACTCTCCCAGCACTCAGAATGAGCTTTTAAGAAAACTGATTCTGATCCATTCCTTAACAAACTTTTTCATTATGCAAAAAGCCAGTTTTACACAGGGTGCAGTTTTCAGTGCCAAATCCTTGTTTCTCACTCTCCCAGCACTCAGAATGAGCGTTTAAGAAAACTGATTCTGATCCATTCCTTAACAAACTTTTTCATTATTTACAAAGCCTGTTTTACACAAAGTGCAGTTTTCAGTGCCAAATCCTTGTTTCTCACTCTCCCAGCACTCAGAATGAGCGTTTAAGAAAACTGATTCTGTTCCATTCCTTAACAAACTTTTTCATTATGCAAAAAGCCAGTTTTACACAGGGTGCAGTTTTCAGTGCCAAATCCTTGTTTCTCACTCTCCCAGCTCTCAGAATGAGGGTTTAAGAAAACTGATTCTGATCCATTCCTTAACAAACTTTTTCATTATTTACAAAGCCATTTTTACACAAAGTGCAGTTTTCAGTGCCAAATCCTTGTTTCTCACTCTCCCAGCACTCAGAATGAGCGTTTAAGAAAACTGATTCTGATCCATTCCTTACCAAACTATTTCATTATTTACAAAGCCATTTTTACACAAAGTGCAGTTTTCAGTGCCAAATCCTTGTTTCTCACTATCCCAGCCCTCAGAATGAGCGTTTAAGAAAACTGATTCTGATCCATTCCTTTGCAAACTTATTCATTATGCAGAAAGCCTGTTTTACACAAAGTGCAGTTTTAAGTGCCAAATCCTTGTTTCTCACTCTCCCAGCACTCAGAATGAGCGTTTAAGAAAACTGATTCTGATCCATTCCTTAACAAACTTTTTCATTATGCAGAAAGCCTGTTTTACACAAAGTGCAGTTTTAAGTGCCAAATCCTTGTTTCTCACTCTCCCAGCACTCAGAATGAGCGTTTAAGAAAACTGATTCTGTTCCATTCCTTAACAAACTTTTTCATTATGCAAAAAGCCAGTTTTACACAGGGTGCAGTTTTCAGTGCCAAATCCTTGTTTCTCACTCTCCCAGCTCTCAGAATGAGGGTTTAAGAAAACTGATTCTGATCCATTCCTTAACAAACTTTTTCATTATTTACAAAGCCATTTTTACACAAAGTGCAGTTTTCAGTGCCAAATCCTTGTTTCTCAATCTCCCAGCACTCAGAATGAGCGTTTAAGAAAACTGATTCTGATCCATTCCTTAACAAACTTTTTCATTATGCAGAAAGCCTGTTTTACACAAAGTGCAGTTTTAAGTGCCAAATCCTTGTTTCTCACTCTCCCAGCACTCAGAATGAGCGTTTAAGAAAACTGATTCTGATCCATTCCTTAACAAACTATTTCATTATGCAAAAAGTCAGTTTTACACAGGGTGCAGTTTTCAGTGCCAAATCCTTGTTTCTCACTCTCCCAGCACTCAGAATAAGCTTTTAAGAAAACTGATTCTGATCCATTCCTTAACAAACTTTTTCATTATGCAAAAAGCCAGTTTTACACAGGGTGCAGTTTTCAGTGCCAAATCCTTGTTTCTCACTCTCCCAGCACTCAGAATGAGCTTTTAAGAAAACTGATTCTGATCCATTCCTTAACAAACTTTTTCATTATGCAAAAAGCCAGTTTTACACAGGGTGCAGTTTTCAGTGCCAAATCCTTGTTTCTCACTCTCCCAGCACTCAGAATGAGCGTTTAAGAAAACTGATTCTGATCCATTCCTTAACAAACTTTTTCATTATTTACAAAGCCTGTTTTACACAAAGTGCAGTTTTCAGTGCCAAATCCTTGTTTCTCACTCTCCCAGCACTCAGAATGAGCGTTTAAGAAAACTGATTCTGTTCCATTCCTTAACAAACTTTTTCATTATGCAAAAAGCCAGTTTTACACAGGGTGCAGTTTTCAGTGCCAAATCCTTGTTTCTCACTCTCCCAGCTCTCAGAATGAGGGTTTAAGAAAACTGATTCTGATCCATTCCTTAACAAACTTTTTCATTATTTACAAAGCCATTTTTACACAAAGTGCAGTTTTCAGTGCCAAATCCTTGTTTCTCACTCTCCCAGCACTCAGAATGAGCGTTTAAGAAAACTGATTCTGATCCATTCCTTACCAAACTATTTCATTATTTACAAAGCCATTTTTACACAAAGTGCAGTTTTCAGTGCCAAATCCTTGTTTCTCACTATCCCAGCCCTCAGAATGAGCGTTTAAGAAAACTGATTCTGATCCATTCCTTTGCAAACTTATTCATTATGCAGAAAGCCTGTTTTACACAAAGTGCAGTTTTAAGTGCCAAATCCTTGTTTCTCACTCTCCCAGCACTCAGAATGAGCGTTTAAGAAAACTGATTCTGATCCATTCCTTAACAAACTTTTTCATTATGCAGAAAGCCTGTTTTACACAAAGTGCAGTTTTAAGTGCCAAATCCTTGTTTCTCACTCTCCCAGCACTCAGAATGAGCGTTTAAGAAAACTGATTCTGTTCCATTCCTTAACAAACTTTTTCATTATGCAAAAAGCCAGTTTTACACAGGGTGCAGTTTTCAGTGCCAAATCCTTGTTTCTCACTCTCCCAGCTCTCAGAATGAGGGTTTAAGAAAACTGATTCTGATCCATTCCTTAACAAACTTTTTCATTATTTACAAAGCCATTTTTACACAAAGTGCAGTTTTCAGTGCCAAATCCTTGTTTCTCAATCTCCCAGCACTCAGAATGAGCGTTTAAGAAAACTGATTCTGATCCATTCCTTAACAAACTTTTTCATTATGCAGAAAGCCTGTTTTACACAAAGTGCAGTTTTAAGTGCCAAATCCTTGTTTCTCACTCTCCCAGCACTCAGAATGAGCGTTTAAGAAAACTGATTCTGATCCATTCCTTAACAAACTATTTCATTATGCAAAAAGTCAGTTTTACACAGGGTGCAGTTTTCAGTGCCAAATCCTTGTTTCTCACTCTCCCAGCACTCAGAATAAGCTTTTAAGAAAACTGATTCTGATCCATTCCTTAACAAACTTTTTCATTATGCAAAAAGCCAGTTTTACACAGGGTGCAGTTTTCAGTGCCAAATCCTTGTTTCTCACTCTCCCAGCACTCAGAATGAGCTTTTAAGAAAACTGATTCTGATCCATTCCTTAACAAACTTTTTCATTATGCAAAAAGCCAGTTTTACACAGGGTGCAGTTTTCAGTGCCAAATCCTTGTTTCTCACTCTCCCAGCACTCAGAATGAGCGTTTAAGAAAACTGATTCTGATCCATTCCTTAACAAACTTTTTCATTATTTACAAAGCCTGTTTTACACAAAGTGCAGTTTTCAGTGCCAAATCCTTGTTTCTCACTCTCCCAGCACTCAGAATGAGCGTTTAAGAAAACTGATTCTGTTCCATTCCTTAACAAACTTTTTCATTATGCAAAAAGCCAGTTTTACACAGGGTGCAGTTTTCAGTGCCAAATCCTTGTTTCTCACTCTCCCAGCTCTCAGAATGAGGGTTTAAGAAAACTGATTCTGATCCATTCCTTAACAAACTTTTTCATTATTTACAAAGCCATTTTTACACAAAGTGCAGTTTTCAGTGCCAAATCCTTGTTTCTCACTCTCCCAGCACTCAGAATGAGCGTTTAAGAAAACTGATTCTGATCCATTCCTTACCAAACTATTTCATTATTTACAAAGCCATTTTTACACAAAGTGCAGTTTTCAGTGCCAAATCCTTGTTTCTCACTATCCCAGCCCTCAGAATGAGCGTTTAAGAAAACTGATTCTGATCCATTCCTTTGCAAACTTATTCATTATGCAGAAAGCCTGTTTTACACAAAGTGCAGTTTTAAGTGCCAAATCCTTGTTTCTCACTCTCCCAGCACTCAGAATGAGCGTTTAAGAAAACTGATTCTGATCCATTCCTTAACAAACTTTTTCATTATGCAGAAAGCCTGTTTTACACAAAGTGCAGTTTTAAGTGCCAAATCCTTGTTTCTCACTCTCCCAGCACTCAGAATGAGCGTTTAAGAAAACTGATTCTGATCCATTCCTTAACAAACTATTTCATTATGCAAAAAGTCAGTTTTACACAGGGTGCAGTTTTCAGTGCCAAATCCTTGTTTCTCACTCTCCCAGCACTCAGAATAAGCTTTTAAGAAAACTGATTCTGATCCATTCCTTAACAAACTTTTTCATTATTTACAAAGCCATTTTTACACAAAGTGCAGTTTTCAGTGCCAAATCCTTGTTTCTCACTCTCCCAGCACTCAGAATGAGCTTTTAAGAAAACTGATTCTGATCCATTCCTTAACAAACTTTTTCATTATGCAATAAGCCAGTTTTACACAGGGTGCAGTTTTCAGTGCCAAATCCTTGTTTCTCACTCTCCCAGCTCTCAGAATGAGCGTTTAAGAAAACTGATTCTGATCCATTCCTTAACAAACTATTTCATTATTTACAAAGCCATTTTTACACAAAGTGCAGTTTTCAGTGCCAAATCCTTGTTTCTCACTCTCCCAGCACTCAGAATGAGTGTTTAAGAAAACTGATTCTGATCCATTCCTTAACAAACTTTTTCATTATTTACAAAGCCTGTTTTACACAAAGTGCAGTTTTCAGTGCCAAATCCTTGTTTCTCACTCTCCCAGCACTCAGAATGAGCGTTTAAGAAAACTGATTCTGTTCCATTCCTTAACAAACTTTTTCATTATGCAAAAAGCCAGTTTTACACAGGGTGCAGTTTTCAGTGCCAAATCCTTGTTTCTCACTCTCCCAGCTCTCAGAATGAGGGTTTAAGAAAACTGATTCTGATCCATTCCTTAACAAACTTTTTCATTATTTACAAAGCCATTTTTACACAAAGTGCAGTTTTCAGTGCCAAATCCTTGTTTCTCACTCTCCCAGCACTCAGAATGAGCTTTTAAGAAAACTGATTCTGATCCATTCCTTAACAAACTATTTCATTATTTACAAAGCCATTTTTACACAAAGTGCAGTTTTCAGTGCCAAATCCTTGTTTCTCACTCTCCCAGCACTCAGAATGAGCGTTTAAGAAAACTGATTCTGATCCATTCCTTACCAAACTATTTCATTATTTACAAAGCCATTTTTACACAAAGTGCAGTTTTCAGTGCCAAATCCTTGTTTCTCACTATCCCAGCCCTCAGAATGAGCGTTTAAGAAAACTGATTCTGATCCATTCCTTTGCAAACTTATTCATTATGCAAAAAGTCAGTTTTACACAGGGTGCAGTTTTCAGTGCCAAATCCTTGTTTCTCACTCTCCCAGCACTCAGAATAAGCTTTTAAGAAAACTGATTCTGATCCATTCCTTAACAAACTTTTTCATTATGCAAAAAGCCAGTTTTACACAGGGTGCAGTTTTCAGTGCCAAATCCTTGTTTCTCACTCTCCCAGCACTCAGAATGAGCTTTTAAGAAAACTGATTCTGATCCATTCCTTAACAAACTTTTTCATTATGCAATAAGCCAGTTTTACACAGGGTGCAGTTTTCAGTGCCAAATCCTTGTTTCTCACTCTCCCAGCTCTCAGAATGAGGGTTTAAGAAAACTGATTCTGATCCATTCCTTAACAAACTTTTTCATTATTTACAAAGCCATTTTTACACAAAGTGCAGTTTTCAGTGCCAAATCCTTGTTTCTCAATCTCCCAGCACTCAGAATGAGCGTTTAAGAAAACTGATTCTGATCCATTCCTTAACAAACTTTTTCATTATGCAGAAAGCCTGTTTTACACAAAGTGCAGTTTTAAGTGCCAAATCCTTGTTTCTCACTCTCCCAGCACTCAGAATGAGCGTTTAAGAAAACTGATTCTGATCCATTCCTTAACAAACTATTTCATTATGCAAAAAGTCAGTTTTACACAGGGTGCAGTTTTCAGTGCCAAATCCTTGTTTCTCACTCTCCCAGCACTCAGAATAAGCTTTTAAGAAAACTGATTCTGATCCATTCCTTAACAAACTTTTTCATTATGCAAAAAGCCAGTTTTACACAGGGTGCAGTTTTCAGTGCCAAATCCTTGTTTCTCACTCTCCCAGCACTCAGAATGAGCTTTTAAGAAAACTGATTCTGATCCATTCCTTAACAAACTTTTTCATTATGCAATAAGCCAGTTTTACACAGGGTGCAGTTTTCAGTGCCAAATCCTTGTTTCTCACTCTCCCAGCTCTCAGAATGAGCGTTTAAGAAAACTGATTCTGATCCATTCCTTAACAAACTTTTTCATTATTTACAAAGCCATTTTTACACAAAGTGCAGTTTTCAGTGCCAAATCCTTGTTTCTCACTTTCCCAGCACTCAGAATGAGTGTTTAAGAAAACTGATTCTGATCCATTCCTTAACAAACTTTTTCATTATTTACAAAGCCTGTTTTACACAAAGTGCAGTTTTCAGTGCCAAATCCTTGTTTCTCACTCTCCCAGCACTCAGAATGAGCGTTTAAGAAAACTGATTCTGTTCCATTCCTTAACAAACTTTTTCATTATGCAAAAAGCCAGTTTTACACAGGGTGCAGTTTTCAGTGCCAAATCCTTGTTTCTCACTCTCCCAGCTCTCAGAATGAGGGTTTAAGAAAACTGATTCTGATCCATTCCTTAACAAACTTTTTCATTATTTACAAAGCCATTTTTACACAAAGTGCAGTTTTCAGTGCCAAATCCTTGTTTCTCAATCTCCCAGCACTCAGAATGAGCGTTTAAGAAAACTGATTCTGATCCATTCCTTAACAAACTTTTTCATTATGCAGAAAGCCTGTTTTACACAAAGTGCAGTTTTAAGTGCCAAATCCTTGTTTCTCACTCTCCCAGCACTCAGAATGAGCGTTTAAGAAAACTGATTCTGATCCATTCCTTAACAAACTATTTCATTATGCAAAAAGTCAGTTTTACACAGGGTGCAGTTTTCAGTGCCAAATCCTTGTTTCTCACTCTCCCAGCACTCAGAATAAGCTTTTAAGAAAACTGATTCTGATCCATTCCTTAACAAACTTTTTCATTATGCAAAAAGCCAGTTTTACACAGGGTGCAGTTTTCAGTGCCAAATCCTTGTTTCTCACTCTCCCAGCACTCAGAATGAGCTTTTAAGAAAACTGATTCTGATCCATTCCTTAACAAACTTTTTCATTATGCAAAAAGCCAGTTTTACACAGGGTGCAGTTTTCAGTGCCAAATCCTTGTTTCTCACTCTCCCAGCACTCAGAATGAGCGTTTAAGAAAACTGATTCTGATCCATTCCTTAACAAACTTTTTCATTATTTACAAAGCCTGTTTTACACAAAGTGCAGTTTTCAGTGCCAAATCCTTGTTTCTCACTCTCCCAGCACTCAGAATGAGCGTTTAAGAAAACTGATTCTGTTCCATTCCTTAACAAACTTTTTCATTATGCAAAAAGCCAGTTTTACACAGGGTGCAGTTTTCAGTGCCAAATCCTTGTTTCTCACTCTCCCAGCTCTCAGAATGAGGGTTTAAGAAAACTGATTCTGATCCATTCCTTAACAAACTTTTTCATTATTTACAAAGCCATTTTTACACAAAGTGCAGTTTTCAGTGCCAAATCCTTGTTTCTCACTCTCCCAGCACTCAGAATGAGCGTTTAAGAAAACTGATTCTGATCCATTCCTTACCAAACTATTTCATTATTTACAAAGCCATTTTTACACAAAGTGCAGTTTTCAGTGCCAAATCCTTGTTTCTCACTATCCCAGCCCTCAGAATGAGCGTTTAAGAAAACTGATTCTGATCCATTCCTTTGCAAACTTATTCATTATGCAGAAAGCCTGTTTTACACAAAGTGCAGTTTTAAGTGCCAAATCCTTGTTTCTCACTCTCCCAGCACTCAGAATAAGCTTTTAAGAAAACTGATTCTGATCCATTCCTTAACAAACTTTTTCATTATGCAAAAAGCCAGTTTTACACAGGGTGCAGTTTTCAGTGCCAAATCCTTGTTTCTCACTCTCCCAGCACTCAGAATGAGCTTTTAAGAAAACTGATTCTGATCCATTCCTTAACAAACTTTTTCATTATGCAATAAGCCAGTTTTACACAGGGTGCAGTTTTCAGTGCCAAATCCTTGTTTCTCACTCTCCCAGCTCTCAGAATGAGGGTTTAAGAAAACTGATTCTGATCCATTCCTTAACAAACTTTTTCATTATTTACAAAGCCATTTTTACACAAAGTGCAGTTTTCAGTGCCAAATCCTTGTTTCTCAATCTCCCAGCACTCAGAATGAGCGTTTAAGAAAACTGATTCTGATCCATTCCTTAACAAACTTTTTCATTATGCAGAAAGCCTGTTTTACACAAAGTGCAGTTTTAAGTGCCAAATCCTTGTTTCTCACTCTCCCAGCACTCAGAATGAGCGTTTAAGAAAACTGATTCTGATCCATTCCTTAACAAACTATTTCATTATGCAAAAAGTCAGTTTTACACAGGGTGCAGTTTTCAGTGCCAAATCCTTGTTTCTCACTCTCCCAGCACTCAGAATAAGCTTTTAAGAAAACTGATTCTGATCCATTCCTTAACAAACTTTTTCATTATGCAAAAAGCCAGTTTTACACAGGGTGCAGTTTTCAGTGCCAAATCCTTGTTTCTCACTCTCCCAGCACTCAGAATGAGCTTTTAAGAAAACTGATTCTGATCCATTCCTTAACAAACTTTTTCATTATGCAATAAGCCAGTTTTACACAGGGTGCAGTTTTCAGTGCCAAATCCTTGTTTCTCACTCTCCCAGCTCTCAGAATGAGCGTTTAAGAAAACTGATTCTGATCCATTCCTTAACAAACTTTTTCATTATTTACAAAGCCATTTTTACACAAAGTGCAGTTTTCAGTGCCAAATCCTTGTTTCTCACTCTCCCAGCACTCAGAATGAGTGTTTAAGAAAACTGATTCTGATCCATTCCTTAACAAACTTTTTCATTATTTACAAAGCCTGTTTTACACAAAGTGCAGTTTTCAGTGCCAAATCCTTGTTTCTCACTCTCCCAGCACTCAGAATGAGCGTTTAAGAAAACTGATTCTGTTCCATTCCTTAACAAACTTTTTCATTATGCAAAAAGCCAGTTTTACACAGGGTGCAGTTTTCAGTGCCAAATCCTTGTTTCTCACTCTCCCAGCTCTCAGAATGAGGGTTTAAGAAAACTGATTCTGATCCATTCCTTAACAAACTTTTTCATTATTTACAAAGCCATTTTTACACAAAGTGCAGTTTTCAGTGCCAAATCCTTGTTTCTCAATCTCCCAGCACTCAGAATGAGCGTTTAAGAAAACTGATTCTGATCCATTCCTTAACAAACTTTTTCATTATGCAGAAAGCCTGTTTTACACAAAGTGCAGTTTTAAGTGCCAAATCCTTGTTTCTCACTCTCCCAGCACTCAGAATGAGCGTTTAAGAAAACTGATTCTGATCCATTCCTTAACAAACTATTTCATTATGCAAAAAGTCAGTTTTACACAGTGTGCAGTTTTCAGTGCCAAATCCTTGTTTCTCACTCTCCCAGCACTCAGAATAAGCTTTTAAGAAAACTGATTCTGATCCATTCCTTAACAAACTTTTTCATTATTTACAAAGCCATTTTTACACAAAGTGCAGTTTTCAGTGCCAAATCCTTGTTTCTCAATCTCCCAGCACTCAGAATGAGCGTTTAAGAAAACTGATTCTGATCCATTCCTTAACAAACTTTTTCATTATGCAGAAAGCCTGTTTTACACAAAGTGCAGTTTTAAGTGCCAAATCCTTGTTTCTCACTCTCCCAGCACTCAGAATGAGCGTTTAAGAAAACTGATTCTGATCCATTCCTTAACAAACTATTTCATTATGCAAAAAGTCAGTTTTACACAGGGTGCAGTTTTCAGTGCCAAATCCTTGTTTCTCACTCTCCCAGCACTCAGAATAAGCTTTTAAGAAAACTGATTCTGATCCATTCCTTAACAAACTTTTTCATTATGCAAAAAGCCAGTTTTACACAGGGTGCAGTTTTCAGTGCCAAATCCTTGTTTCTCACTCTCCCAGCACTCAGAATGAGCTTTTAAGAAAACTGATTCTGATCCATTCCTTAACAAACTTTTTCATTATGCAAAAAGCCAGTTTTACACAGGGTGCAGTTTTCAGTGCCAAATCCTTGTTTCTCACTCTCCCAGCACTCAGAATGAGCGTTTAAGAAAACTGATTCTGATCCATTCCTTAACAAACTTTTTCATTATTTACAAAGCCTGTTTTACACAAAGTGCAGTTTTCAGTGCCAAATCCTTGTTTCTCACTCTCCCAGCACTCAGAATGAGCGTTTAAGAAAACTGATTCTGTTCCATTCCTTAACAAACTTTTTCATTATGCAAAAAGCCAGTTTTACACAGGGTGCAGTTTTCAGTGCCAAATCCTTGTTTCTCACTCTCCCAGCTCTCAGAATGAGGGTTTAAGAAAACTGATTCTGATCCATTCCTTAACAAACTTTTTCATTATTTACAAAGCCATTTTTACACAAAGTGCAGTTTTCAGTGCCAAATCCTTGTTTCTCACTCTCCCAGCACTCAGAATGAGCGTTTAAGAAAACTGATTCTGATCCATTCCTTACCAAACTATTTCATTATTTACAAAGCCATTTTTACACAAAGTGCAGTTTTAAGTGCCAAATCCTTGTTTCTCACTATCCCAGCCCTCAGAATGAGCGTTTAAGAAAACTGATTCTGATCCATTCCTTTGCAAACTTATTCATTATGCAGAAAGCCTGTTTTACACAAAGTGCAGTTTTAAGTGCCAAATCCTTGTTTCTCACTCTCCCAGCACTCAGAATAAGCTTTTAAGAAAACTGATTCTGATCCATTCCTTAACAAACTTTTTCATTATGCAAAAAGCCAGTTTTACACAGGGTGCAGTTTTCAGTGCCAAATCCTTGTTTCTCACTCTCCCAGCACTCAGAATGAGCTTTTAAGAAAACTGATTCTGATCCATTCCTTAACAAACTTTTTCATTATGCAATAAGCCAGTTTTACACAGGGTGCAGTTTTCAGTGCCAAATCCTTGTTTCTCACTCTCCCAGCTCTCAGAATGAGGGTTTAAGAAAACTGATTCTGATCCATTCCTTAACAAACTTTTTCATTATTTACAAAGCCATTTTTACACAAAGTGCAGTTTTCAGTGCCAAATCCTTGTTTCTCAATCTCCCAGCACTCAGAATGAGCGTTTAAGAAAACTGATTCTGATCCATTCCTTAACAAACTTTTTCATTATGCAGAAAGCCTGTTTTACACAAAGTGCAGTTTTAAGTGCCAAATCCTTGTTTCTCACTCTCCCAGCACTCAGAATGAGCGTTTAAGAAAACTGATTCTGATCCATTCCTTAACAAACTATTTCATTATGCAAAAAGTCAGTTTTACACAGGGTGCAGTTTTCAGTGCCAAATCCTTGTTTCTCACTCTCCCAGCACTCAGAATAAGCTTTTAAGAAAACTGATTCTGATCCATTCCTTAACAAACTTTTTCATTATGCAAAAAGCCAGTTTTACACAGGGTGCAGTTTTCAGTGCCAAATCCTTGTTTCTCACTCTCCCAGCTCTCAGAATGAGGGTTTAAGAAAACTGATTCTGATCCATTCCTTAACAAACTTTTTCATTATTTACAAAGCCATTTTTACACAAAGTGCAGTTTTCAGTGCCAAATCCTTGTTTCTCAATCTCCCAGCACTCAGAATGAGCGTTTAAGAAAACTGATTCTGATCCATTCCTTAACAAACTTTTTCATTATGCAGAAAGCCTGTTTTACACAAAGTGCAGTTTTAAGTGCCAAATCCTTGTTTCTCACTCTCCCAGCACTCAGAATGAGCGTTTAAGAAAACTGATTCTGATCCATTCCTTAACAAACTATTTCATTATGCAAAAAGTCAGTTTTACACAGGGTGCAGTTTTCAGTGCCAAATCCTTGTTTCTCACTCTCCCAGCACTCAGAATAAGCTTTTAAGAAAACTGATTCTGATCCATTCCTTAACAAACTTTTTCATTATGCAAAAAGCCAGTTTTACACAGGGTGCAGTTTTCAGTGCCAAATCCTTGTTTCTCACTCTCCCAGCACTCAGAATGAGCTTTTAAGAAAACTGATTCTGATCCATTCCTTAACAAACTTTTTCATTATGCAAAAAGCCAGTTTTACACAGGGTGCAGTTTTCAGTGCCAAATCCTTGTTTCTCACTCTCCCAGCACTCAGAATGAGCGTTTAAGAAAACTGATTCTGATCCATTCCTTAACAAACTTTTTCATTATTTACAAAGCCTGTTTTACACAAAGTGCAGTTTTCAGTGCCAAATCCTTGTTTCTCACTCTCCCAGCACTCAGAATGAGCGTTTAAGAAAACTGATTCTGATCCATTCCTTACCAAACTATTTCATTATTTACAAAGCCATTTTTACACAAAGTGCAGTTTTCAGTGCCAAATCCTTGTTTCTCACTATCCCAGCCCTCAGAATGAGCGTTTAAGAAAACTGATTCTGATCCATTCCTTTGCAAACTTATTCATTATGCAGAAAGCCTGTTTTACACAAAGTGCAGTTTTAAGTGCCAAATCCTTGTTTCTCACTCTCCCAGCACTCAGAATAAGCTTTTAAGAAAACTGATTCTGATCCATTCCTTAACAAACTTTTTCATTATGCAAAAAGCCAGTTTTACACAGGGTGCAGTTTTCAGTGCCAAATCCTTGTTTCTCACTCTCCCAGCACTCAGAATGAGCTTTTAAGAAAACTGATTCTGATCCATTCCTTAACAAACTTTTTCATTATGCAATAAGCCAGTTTTACACAGGGTGCAGTTTTCAGTGCCAAATCCTTGTTTCTCACTCTCCCAGCTCTCAGAATGAGGGTTTAAGAAAACTGATTCTGATCCATTCCTTAACAAACTTTTTCATTATTTACAAAGCCATTTTTACACAAAGTGCAGTTTTCAGTGCCAAATCCTTGTTTCTCAATCTCCCAGCACTCAGAATGAGCGTTTAAGAAAACTGATTCTGATCCATTCCTTAACAAACTTTTTCATTATGCAGAAAGCCTGTTTTACACAAAGTGCAGTTTTAAGTGCCAAATCCTTGTTTCTCACTCTCCCAGCACTCAGAATGAGCGTTTAAGAAAACTGATTCTGATCCATTCCTTAACAAACTATTTCATTATGCAAAAAGTCAGTTTTACACAGGGTGCAGTTTTCAGTGCCAAATCCTTGTTTCTCACTCTCCCAGCACTCAGAATAAGCTTTTAAGAAAACTGATTCTGATCCATTCCTTAACAAACTTTTTCATTATGCAAAAAGCCAGTTTTACACAGGGTGCAGTTTTCAGTGCCAAATCCTTGTTTCTCACTCTCCCAGCACTCAGAATGAGCTTTTAAGAAAACTGATTCTGATCCATTCCTTAACAAACTTTTTCATTATGCAATAAGCCAGTTTTACACAGGGTGCAGTTTTCAGTGCCAAATCCTTGTTTCTCACTCTCCCAGCTCTCAGAATGAGCGTTTAAGAAAACTGATTCTGATCCATTCCTTAACAAACTTTTTCATTATTTACAAAGCCATTTTTACACAAAGTGCAGTTTTCAGTGCCAAATCCTTGTTTCTCACTCTCCCAGCACTCAGAATGAGTGTTTAAGAAAACTGATTCTGATCCATTCCTTAACAAACTTTTTCATTATGCAAAAAGCCAGTTTTACACAGGGTGCAGTTTTCAGTGCCAAATCCTTGTTTCTCACTCTCCCAGCACTCAGAATGAGCTTTTAAGAAAACTGATTCTGATCCATTCCTTAACAAACTTTTTCATTATGCAAAAAGCCAGTTTTACACAGGGTGCAGTTTTCAGTGCCAAATCCTTGTTTCTCACTCTCCCAGCACTCAGAATGAGCGTTTAAGAAAACTGATTCTGATCCATTCCTTAACAAACTTTTTCATTATTTACAAAGCCTGTTTTACACAAAGTGCAGTTTTCAGTGCCAAATCCTTGTTTCTCACTCTCCCAGCACTCAGAATGAGCGTTTAAGAAAACTGATTCTGATCCATTCCTTACCAAACTATTTCATTATTTACAAAGCCATTTTTACACAAAGTGCAGTTTTCAGTGCCAAATCCTTGTTTCTCACTATCCCAGCCCTCAGAATGAGCGTTTAAGAAAACTGATTCTGATCCATTCCTTTGCAAACTTATTCATTATGCAGAAAGCCTGTTTTACACAAAGTGCAGTTTTAAGTGCCAAATCCTTGTTTCTCACTCTCCCAGCACTCAGAATAAGCTTTTAAGAAAACTGATTCTGATCCATTCCTTAACAAACTTTTTCATTATGCAAAAAGCCAGTTTTACACAGGGTGCAGTTTTCAGTGCCAAATCCTTGTTTCTCACTCTCCCAGCACTCAGAATGAGCTTTTAAGAAAACTGATTCTGATCCATTCCTTAACAAACTTTTTCATTATGCAATAAGCCAGTTTTACACAGGGTGCAGTTTTCAGTGCCAAATCCTTGTTTCTCACTCTCCCAGCTCTCAGAATGAGGGTTTAAGAAAACTGATTCTGATCCATTCCTTAACAAACTTTTTCATTATTTACAAAGCCATTTTTACACAAAGTGCAGTTTTCAGTGCCAAATCCTTGTTTCTCAATCTCCCAGCACTCAGAATGAGCGTTTAAGAAAACTGATTCTGATCCATTCCTTAACAAACTTTTTCATTATGCAGAAAGCCTGTTTTACACAAAGTGCAGTTTTAAGTGCCAAATCCTTGTTTCTCACTCTCCCAGCACTCAGAATGAGCGTTTAAGAAAACTGATTCTGATCCATTCCTTAACAAACTATTTCATTATGCAAAAAGTCAGTTTTACACAGGGTGCAGTTTTCAGTGCCAAATCCTTGTTTCTCACTCTCCCAGCACTCAGAATAAGCTTTTAAGAAAACTGATTCTGATCCATTCCTTAACAAACTTTTTCATTATGCAAAAAGCCAGTTTTACACAGGGTGCAGTTTTCAGTGCCAAATCCTTGTTTCTCACTCTCCCAGCACTCAGAATGAGCTTTTAAGAAAACTGATTCTGATCCATTCCTTAACAAACTTTTTCATTATGCAATAAGCCAGTTTTACACAGGGTGCAGTTTTCAGTGCCAAATCCTTGTTTCTCACTCTCCCAGCTCTCAGAATGAGCGTTTAAGAAAACTGATTCTGATCCATTCCTTAACAAACTTTTTCATTATTTACAAAGCCATTTTTACACAAAGTGCAGTTTTCAGTGCCAAATCCTTGTTTCTCACTCTCCCAGCACTCAGAATGAGTGTTTAAGAAAACTGATTCTGATCCATTCCTTAACAAACTTTTTCATTATTTACAAAGCCTGTTTTACACAAAGTGCAGTTTTCAGTGCCAAATCCTTGTTTCTCACTCTCCCAGCACTCAGAATGAGCGTTTAAGAAAACTGATTCTGTTCCATTCCTTAACAAACTTTTTCATTATGCAAAAAGCCAGTTTTACACAGGGTGCAGTTTTCAGTGCCAAATCCTTGTTTCTCACTCTCCCAGCTCTCAGAATGAGGGTTTAAGAAAACTGATTCTGATCCATTCCTTAACAAACTTTTTCATTATTTACAAAGCCATTTTTACACAAAGTGCAGTTTTCAGTGCCAAATCCTTGTTTCTCAATCTCCCAGCACTCAGAATGAGCGTTTAAGAAAACTGATTCTGATCCATTCCTTAACAAACTTTTTCATTATGCAGAAAGCCTGTTTTACACAAAGTGCAGTTTTAAGTGCCAAATCCTTGTTTCTCACTCTCCCAGCACTCAGAATGAGCGTTTAAGAAAACTGATTCTGATCCATTCCTTAACAAACTATTTCATTATGCAAAAAGTCAGTTTTACACAGGGTGCAGTTTTCAGTGCCAAATCCTTGTTTCTCACTCTCCCAGCACTCAGAATAAGCTTTTAAGAAAACTGATTCTGATCCATTCCTTAACAAACTTTTTCATTATGCAAAAAGCCAGTTTTACACAGGGTGCAGTTTTCAGTGCCAAATCCTTGTTTCTCACTCTCCCAGCACTCAGAATGAGCTTTTAAGAAAACTGATTCTGATCCATTCCTTAACAAACTTTTTCATTATGCAAAAAGCCAGTTTTACACAGGGTGCAGTTTTCAGTGCCAAATCCTTGTTTCTCACTCTCCCAGCACTCAGAATGAGCGTTTAAGAAAACTGATTCTGATCCATTCCTTAACAAACTTTTTCATTATTTACAATGCCTGTTTTACACAAAGTGCAGTTTTCAGTGCCAAATCCTTGTTTCTCACTCTCCCAGCACTCAGAATGAGCGTTTAAGAAAACTGATTCTGTTCCATTCCTTAACAAACTTTTTCATTATGCAAAAAGCCAGTTTTACACAGGGTGCAGTTTTCAGTGCCAAATCCTTGTTTCTCACTCTCCCAGCTCTCAGAATGAGGGTTTAAGAAAACTGATTCTGATCCATTCCTTAACAAACTTTTTCATTATTTACAAAGCCATTTTTACACAAAGTGCAGTTTTCAGTGCCAAATCCTTGTTTCTCACTCTCCCAGCACTCAGAATGAGCGTTTAAGAAAACTGATTCTGATCCATTCCTTACCAAACTATTTCATTATTTACAAAGCCATTTTTACACAAAGTGCAGTTTTCAGTGCCAAATCCTTGTTTCTCACTATCCCAGCCCTCAGAATGAGCGTTTAAGAAAACTGATTCTGATCCATTCCTTTGCAAACTTATTCATTATGCAGAAAGCCTGTTTTACACAAAGTGCAGTTTTAAGTGCCAAATCCTTGTTTCTCACTCTCCCAGCACTCAGAATGAGCGTTTAAGAAAACTGATTCTGATCCATTCCTTAACAAACTATTTCATTATTTACAAAGCCATTTTTACACAAAGTGCAGTTTTCAGTGCCAAATCCTTGTTTCTCACTCTCCCAGCACTCAGAATGAGTGTTTAAGAAAACTGATTCTGATCCATTCCTTAACAAACTTTTTCATTATTTACAAAGCCTGTTTTACACAAAGTGCAGTTTTCAGTGCCAAATCCTTGTTTCTCACTCTCCCAGCACTCAGAATGAGCGTTTAAGAAAACTGATTCTGTTCCATTCCTTAACAAACTTTTTCATTATGCAGAAAGCCTGTTTTACACAAAGTGCAGTTTTAAGTGCCAAATCCTTGTTTCTCACTCTCCCAGCACTCAGAATGAGCGTTTAAGAAAACTGATTCTGATCCATTCCTTAACAAACTATTTCATTATGCAAAAAGTCAGTTTTACACAGGGTGCAGTTTTCAGTGCCAAATCCTTGTTTCTCACTCTCCCAGCACTCAGAATAAGCTTTTAAGAAAACTGATTCTGATCCATTCCTTAACAAACTTTTTCATTATGCAAAAAGCCAGTTTTACACAGGGTGCAGTTTTCAGTGCCAAATCCTTGTTTCTCACTCTCCCAGCACTCAGAATGAGCTTTTAAGAAAACTGATTCTGATCCATTCCTTAACAAACTTTTTCATTATGCAAAAAGCCAGTTTTACACAGGGTGCAGTTTTCAGTGCCAAATCCTTGTTTCTCACTCTCCCAGCACTCAGAATGAGCGTTTAAGAAAACTGATTCTGATCCATTCCTTAACAAACTTTTTCATTATTTACAAAGCCTGTTTTACACAAAGTGCAGTTTTCAGTGCCAAATCCTTGTTTCTCACTCTCCCAGCACTCAGAATGAGCGTTTAAGAAAACTGATTCTGATCCATTCCTTACCAAACTATTTCATTATTTACAAAGCCATTTTTACACAAAGTGCAGTTTTCAGTGCCAAATCCTTGTTTCTCACTATCCCAGCCCTCAGAATGAGCGTTTAAGAAAACTGATTCTGATCCATTCCTTTGCAAACTTATTCATTATGCAGAAAGCCTGTTTTACACAAAGTGCAGTTTTAAGTGCCAAATCCTTGTTTCTCACTCTCCCAGCACTCAGAATAAGCTTTTAAGAAAACTGATTCTGATCCATTCCTTAACAAACTTTTTCATTATGCAAAAAGCCAGTTTTACACAGGGTGCAGTTTTCAGTGCCAAATCCTTGTTTCTCACTCTCCCAGCACTCAGAATGAGCTTTTAAGAAAACTGATTCTGATCCATTCCTTAACAAACTTTTTCATTATGCAATAAGCCAGTTTTACACAGGGTGCAGTTTTCAGTGCCAAATCCTTGTTTCTCACTCTCCCAGCTCTCAGAATGAGGGTTTAAGAAAACTGATTCTGATCCATTCCTTAACAAACTTTTTCATTATTTACAAAGCCATTTTTACACAAAGTGCAGTTTTCAGTGCCAAATCCTTGTTTCTCAATCTCCCAGCACTCAGAATGAGCGTTTAAGAAAACTGATTCTGATCCATTCCTTAACAAACTTTTTCATTATGCAGAAAGCCTGTTTTACACAAAGTGCAGTTTTAAGTGCCAAATCCTTGTTTCTCACTCTCCCAGCACTCAGAATGAGCGTTTAAGAAAACTGATTCTGATCCATTCCTTAACAAACTATTTCATTATGCAAAAAGTCAGTTTTACACAGGGTGCAGTTTTCAGTGCCAAATCCTTGTTTCTCACTCTCCCAGCACTCAGAATAAGCTTTTAAGAAAACTGATTCTGATCCATTCCTTAACAAACTTTTTCATTATGCAAAAAGCCAGTTTTACACAGGGTGCAGTTTTCAGTGCCAAATCCTTGTTTCTCACTCTCCCAGCACTCAGAATGAGCTTTTAAGAAAACTGATTCTGATCCATTCCTTAACAAACTTTTTCATTATGCAATAAGCCAGTTTTACACAGGGTGCAGTTTTCAGTGCCAAATCCTTGTTTCTCACTCTCCCAGCTCTCAGAATGAGCGTTTAAGAAAACTGATTCTGATCCATTCCTTAACAAACTTTTTCATTATTTACAAAGCCATTTTTACACAAAGTGCAGTTTTCAGTGCCAAATCCTTGTTTCTCACTCTCCCAGCACTCAGAATGAGTGTTTAAGAAAACTGATTCTGATCCATTCCTTAACAAACTTTTTCATTATTTACAAAGCCTGTTTTACACAAAGTGCAGTTTTCAGTGCCAAATCCTTGTTTCTCACTCTCCCAGCACTCAGAATGAGCGTTTAAGAAAACTGATTCTGTTCCATTCCTTAACAAACTTTTTCATTATGCAAAAAGCCAGTTTTACACAGGGTGCAGTTTTCAGTGCCAAATCCTTGTTTCTCACTCTCCCAGCTCTCAGAATGAGGGTTTAAGAAAACTGATTCTGATCCATTCCTTAACAAACTTTTTCATTATTTACAAAGCCATTTTTACACAAAGTGCAGTTTTCAGTGCCAAATCCTTGTTTCTCAATCTCCCAGCACTCAGAATGAGCGTTTAAGAAAACTGATTCTGATCCATTCCTTAACAAACTTTTTCATTATGCAGAAAGCCTGTTTTACACAAAGTGCAGTTTTAAGTGCCAAATCCTTGTTTCTCACTCTCCCAGCACTCAGAATGAGCGTTTAAGAAAACTGATTCTGATCCATTCCTTAACAAACTATTTCATTATGCAAAAAGTCAGTTTTACACAGGGTGCAGTTTTCAGTGCCAAATCCTTGTTTCTCACTCTCCCAGCACTCAGAATAAGCTTTTAAGAAAACTGATTCTGATCCATTCCTTAACAAACTTTTTCATTATGCAAAAAGCCAGTTTTACACAGGGTGCAGTTTTCAGTGCCAAATCCTTGTTTCTCACTCTCCCAGCACTCAGAATGAGCTTTTAAGAAAACTGATTCTGATCCATTCCTTAACAAACTTTTTCATTATGCAAAAAGCCAGTTTTACACAGGGTGCAGTTTTCAGTGCCAAATCCTTGTTTCTCACTCTCCCAGCACTCAGAATGAGCTTTTAAGAAAACTGATTCTGATCCATTCCTTAACAAACTTTTTCATTATTTACAAAGCCATTTTTACACAAAGTGCAGTTTTCAGTGCCAAATCCTTGTTTCTCAATCTCCCAGCACTCAGAATGAGCGTTTAAGAAAACTGATTCTGATCCATTCCTTAACAAACTTTTTCATTATGCAGAAAGCCTGTTTTACACAAAGTGCAGTTTTAAGTGCCAAATCCTTGTTTCTCACTCTCCCAGCACTCAGAATGAGCGTTTAAGAAAACTGATTCTGATCCATTCCTTAACAAACTATTTCATTATGCAAAAAGTCAGTTTTACACAGGGTGCAGTTTTCAGTGCCAAATCCTTGTTTCTCACTCTCCCAGCACTCAGAATAAGCTTTTAAGAAAACTGATTCTGATCCATTCCTTAACAAACTTTTTCATTATGCAAAAAGCCAGTTTTACACAGGGTGCAGTTTTCAGTGCCAAATCCTTGTTTCTCACTCTCCCAGCACTCAGAATGAGCTTTTAAGAAAACTGATTCTGATCCATTCCTTAACAAACTTTTTCATTATGCAAAAAGCCAGTTTTACACAGGGTGCAGTTTTCAGTGCCAAATCCTTGTTTCTCACTCTCCCAGCACTCAGAATGAGCGTTTAAGAAAACTGATTCTGATCCATTCCTTAACAAACTTTTTCATTATTTACAAAGCCTGTTTTACACAAAGTGCAGTTTTCAGTGCCAAATCCTTGTTTCTCACTCTCCCAGCACTCAGAATGAGCGTTTAAGAAAACTGATTCTGTTCCATTCCTTAACAAACTTTTTCATTATGCAAAAAGCCAGTTTTACACAGGGTGCAGTTTTCAGTGCCAAATCCTTGTTTCTCACTCTCCCAGCTCTCAGAATGAGGGTTTAAGAAAACTGATTCTGATCCATTCCTTAACAAACTTTTTCATTATTTACAAAGCCATTTTTACACAAAGTGCAGTTTTCAGTGCCAAATCCTTGTTTCTCACTCTCCCAGCACTCAGAATGAGCGTTTAAGAAAACTGATTCTGATCCATTCCTTACCAAACTATTTCATTATTTACAAAGCCATTTTTACACAAAGTGCAGTTTTCAGTGCCAAATCCTTGTTTCTCACTATCCCAGCCCTCAGAATGAGCGTTTAAGAAAACTGATTCTGATCCATTCCTTTGCAAACTTATTCATTATGCAGAAAGCCTGTTTTACACAAAGTGCAGTTTTAAGTGCCAAATCCTTGTTTCTCACTCTCCCAGCACTCAGAATGAGCGTTTAAGAAAACTGATTCTGATCCATTCCTTAACAAACTTTTTCATTATGCAGAAAGCCTGTTTTACACAAAGTGCAGTTTTAAGTGCCAAATCCTTGTTTCTCACTCTCCCAGCACTCAGAATAAGCTTTTAAGAAAACTGATTCTGATCCATTCCTTAACAAACTTTTTCATTATTTACAAAGCCATTTTTACACAAAGTGCAGTTTTCAGTGCCAAATCCTTGTTTCTCACTCTCCCAGCACTCAGAATGAGCTTTTAAGAAAACTGATTCTGATCCATTCCTTAACAAACTTTTTCATTATGCAATAAGCCAGTTTTACACAGGGTGCAGTTTTCAGTGCCAAATCCTTGTTTCTCACTCTCCCAGCTCTCAGAATGAGCGTTTAAGAAAACTGATTCTGATCCATTCCTTAACAAACTTTTTCATTATTTACAAAGCCATTTTTACACAAAGTGCAGTTTTCAGTGCCAAAGCCTTGTTTCTCACTCTCCCAGCACTCAGAATGAGCTTTTAAGAAAACTGATTCTGATCCATTCCTTAACAAACTTTTTCATTATGCAATAAGCCAGTTTTACACAGGGTGCAGTTTTCAGTGCCAAATCCTTGTTTCTCACTCTCCCAGCTCTCAGAATGAGCGTTTAAGAAAACTGATTCTGATCCATTCCTTAACAAACTATTTCATTATTTACAAAGCCATTTTTACACAAAGTGCAGTTTTCAGTGCCAAATCCTTGTTTCTCACTCTCCCAGCACTCAGAATGAGTGTTTAAGAAAACTGATTCTGATCCATTCCTTAACAAACTTTTTCATTATTTACAAAGCCTGTTTTACACAAAGTGCAGTTTTCAGTGCCAAATCCTTGTTTCTCACTCTCCCAGCACTCAGAATGAGCGTTTAAGAAAACTGATTCTGTTCCATTCCTTAACAAACTTTTTCATTATGCAAAAAGCCAGTTTTACACAGGGTGCAGTTTTCAGTGCCAAATCCTTGTTTCTCACTCTCCCAGCTCTCAGAATGAGGGTTTAAGAAAACTGATTCTGATCCATTCCTTAACAAACTTTTTCATTATTTACAAAGCCATTTTTACACAAAGTGCAGTTTTCAGTGCCAAATCCTTGTTTCTCACTCTCCCAGCACTCAGAATGAGCTTTTAAGAAAACTGATTCTGATCCATTCCTTAACAAACTATTTCATTATTTACAAAGCCATTTTTACACAAAGTGCAGTTTTCAGTGCCAAATCCTTGTTTCTCACTCTCCCAGCACTCAGAATGAGCGTTTAAGAAAACTGATTCTGATCCATTCCTTACCAAACTATTTCATTATTTACAAAGCCATTTTTACACAAAGTGCAGTTTTCAGTGCCAAATCCTTGTTTCTCACTATCCCAGCCCTCAGAATGAGCGTTTAAGAAAACTGATTCTGATCCATTCCTTTGCAAACTTATTCATTATGCAAAAAGTCAGTTTTACACAGGGTGCAGTTTTCAGTGCCAAATCCTTGTTTCTCACTCTCCCAGCACTCAGAATAAGCTTTTAAGAAAACTGATTCTGATCCATTCCTTAACAAACTTTTTCATTATGCAAAAAGCCAGTTTTACACAGGGTGCAGTTTTCAGTGCCAAATCCTTGTTTCTCACTCTCCCAGCACTCAGAATGAGCTTTTAAGAAAACTGATTCTGATCCATTCCTTAACAAACTTTTTCATTATGCAATAAGCCAGTTTTACACAGGGTGCAGTTTTCAGTGCCAAATCCTTGTTTCTCACTCTCCCAGCTCTCAGAATGAGGGTTTAAGAAAACTGATTCTGATCCATTCCTTAACAAACTTTTTCATTATTTACAAAGCCATTTTTACACAAAGTGCAGTTTTCAGTGCCAAATCCTTGTTTCTCACTCTCCCAGCACTCAGAATGAGCGTTTAAGAAAACTGATTCTGATCCATTCCTTAACAAACTTTTTCATTATGCAGAAAGCCTGTTTTACACAAAGTGCAGTTTTAAGTGCCAAATCCTTGTTTCTCACTCTCCCAGCACTCAGAATGAGCGTTTAAGAAAACTGATTCTGATCCATTCCTTAACAAACTATTTCATTATGCAAAAAGTCAGTTTTACACAGGGTGCAGTTTTCAGTGCCAAATCCTTGTTTCTCACTCTCCCAGCACTCAGAATAAGCTTTTAAGAAAGCTGATTCTGATCCATTCCTTAACAAACTTTTTCATTATTTACAAAGCCATTTTTACACAAAGTGCCAAATCCTTATTTCTCACTATCCCAGCCCTCAGAATGAGCGTTTAAGAAAACTGATTCTGATCCATTCCTTTGCAAACTTATTCATTATGCAGAAAGCCGGTTTTACACAAAGTGCAGTTTTAAGTGCCAAATCCTTGTTTCTCACTCTCCCAGCACTCAGAATGAGCGTTTAAGAAAACTGATTCTGATCCATTCCTTAACAAACTTTTTCATTATGCAGAAAGCCTGTTTTACACAAAGTGCAGTTTTCAGTGCCAAATCCTTGTTTCTCACTCTCCCAGCTCTCAGAATGAGCGTTTAAGAAAACTGATTCTGATCCATTCCTTAACAAACTTTTTCATTATTTACAAAGCCATTTTTACACAAAGTGCAGTTTTCAGTGCCAAAGCCTTGTTTCTCACTCTCCCAGCACTCAGAATGAGCTTTTAAGAAAACTGATTCTGATCCATTCCTTAACAAACTTTTTCATTATGCAATAAGCCAGTTTTACACAGGGTGCAGTTTTCAGTGCCAAATCCTTGTTTCTCACTCTCCCAGCTCTCAGAATGAGCGTTTAAGAAAACTGATTCTGATCCATTCCTTAACAAACTATTTCATTATTTACAAAGCCATTTTTACACAAAGTGCAGTTTTCAGTGCCAAATCCTTGTTTCTCACTCTCCCAGCACTCAGAATGAGTGTTTAAGAAAACTGATTCTGATCCATTCCTTAACAAACTTTTTCATTATTTACAAAGCCATTTTTACACAAAGTGCAGTTTTCAGTGCCAAATCCTTGTTTCTCACTCTCCCAGCACTCAGAATGAGCTTTTAAGAAAACTGATTCTGATCCATTCCTTAACAAACTATTTCATTATTTACAAAGCCATTTTTACACAAAGTGCAGTTTTCAGTGCCAAATCCTTGTTTCTCACTCTCCCAGCACTCAGAATGAGCGTTTAAGAAAACTGATTCTGATCCATTCCTTACCAAACTATTTCATTATTTACAAAGCCATTTTTACACAAAGTGCAGTTTTCAGTGCCAAATCCTTGTTTCTCACTATCCCAGCACTCAGAATAAGCTTTTAAGAAAACTGATTCTGATCCATTCCTTAACAAACTTTTTCATTATTTACAAAGCCATTTTTACACAAAGTGCAGTTTTCAGTGCCAAATCCTTGTTTCTCACTCTCCCAGCACTCAGAATGAGCTTTTAAGAAAACTGATTCTGATCCATTCCTTAACAAACTTTTTCATTATGCAATAAGCCAGTTTTACACAGGGTGCAGTTTTCAGTGCCAAATCCTTGTTTCTCACTCTCCCAGCACTCAGAATGAGCGTTTAAGAAAACTGATTCTGATCCATTCCTTAACAAACTTTTTCATTATTTACAAAGCCTGTTTTACACAAAGTGCAGTTTTCAGTGCCAAAGCCTTGTTTCTCACTCTCCCAGCACTCAGAATGAGCTTTTAAGAAAACTGATTCTGATCCATTCCTTAACAAACTTTTTCATTATTTACAAAGCCATTTTTACACAAAGTGCAGTTTTCAGTGCCAAATCCTTGTTTCTCACTCTCCCAGCCCTCAGAATGAGCGTTTAAGAAAACTGATTCTGATCCATTCCTTTGCAAACTTATTCATTATGCAGAAAGCCGGTTTTACACAAAGTGCAGTTTTAAGTGCCAAATCCTTGTTTCTCACTCTCCCAGCACTCAGAATGAGCGTTTAAGAAAACTGATTCTGATCCATTCCTTAACAAACTTTTTCATTATGCAGAAAGCCTGTTTTACACAAAGTGCAGTTTTCAGTGCCAAATCCTTGTTTCTCACTCTCCCAGCTCTCAGAATGAGCGTTTAAGAAAACTGATTCTGATCCATTCCTTAACAAACTTTTTCATTATTTACAAAGCCATTTTTACACAAAGTGCAGTTTTCAGTGCCAAAGCCTTGTTTCTCACTCTCCCAGCACTCAGAATGAGCTTTTAAGAAAACTGATTCTGATCCATTCCTTAACAAACTTTTTCATTATGCAATAAGCCAGTTTTACACAGGGTGCAGTTTTCAGTGCCAAATCCTTGTTTCTCACTCTCCCAGCTCTCAGAATGAGCGTTTAAGAAAACTGATTCTGATCCATTCCTTAACAAACTATTTCATTATTTACAAAGCCATTTTTACACAAAGTGCAGTTTTCAGTGCCAAATCCTTGTTTCTCACTCTCCCAGCACTCAGAATGAGTGTTTAAGAAAACTGATTCTGATCCATTCCTTAACAAACTTTTTCATTATTTACAAAGCCATTTTTACACAAAGTGCAGTTTTCAGTGCCAAATCCTTGTTTCTCACTCTCCCAGCACTCAGAATGAGCTTTTAAGAAAACTGATTCTGATCCATTCCTTAACAAACTATTTCATTATTTACAAAGCCATTTTTACACAAAGTGCAGTTTTCAGTGCCAAATCCTTGTTTCTCACTCTCCCAGCACTCAGAATGAGCGTTTAAGAAAACTGATTCTGATCCATTCCTTACCAAACTATTTCATTATTTACAAAGCCATTTTTACACAAAGTGCAGTTTTCAGTGCCAAATCCTTGTTTCTCACTATCCCAGCACTCAGAATAAGCTTTTAAGAAAACTGATTCTGATCCATTCCTTAACAAACTTTTTCATTATTTACAAAGCCATTTTTACACAAAGTGCAGTTTTCAGTGCCAAATCCTTGTTTCTCACTCTCCCAGCACTCAGAATGAGCTTTTAAGAAAACTGATTCTGATCCATTCCTTAACAAACTTTTTCATTATGCAATAAGCCAGTTTTACACAGGGTGCAGTTTTCAGTGCCAAATCCTTGTTTCTCACTCTCCCAGCTCTCAGAATGAGCGTTTAAGAAAACTGATTCTGATCCATTCCTTAACAAACTATTTCATTATTTACAAAGCCATTTTTACACAGGGTGCAGTTTTCAGTGCCAAATCCTTGTTTCTCACTCTCCCAGCACTCAGAATGAGTGTTTAAGAAAACTAATTCTGATCCATTCCTTAACAAACTTTTTCATTATTTACAAAGCCTGTTTTACACAAAGTGCAGTTTTCAGTGCCAAATCCTTGTTTCTCACTCTCCCAGCACTCAGAATGAGCGTTTAAGAAAACTGATTCTGTTCCATTCCTTAACAAACTTTTTCATTATGCAAAAGCCAGTTTTACACAGGGTGCAGTTTTCAGTGCCAAATCCTTGTTTCTCACTCTCCCAGCTCTCAGAATGAGGGTTTAAGAAAACTGATTCTGATCCATTCCTTAACAAACTTTTTCATTATTTACAAAGCCATTTTTACACAAAGTGCAGTTTTCAGTGCCAAATCCTTGTTTCTCACTCTCCCAGCACTCAGAATGAGCTTTTAAGAAAACTGATTCTGATCCATTCCTTAACAAACTATTTCATTATTTACAAAGCCATTTTTACACAAAGTGCAGTTTTCAGTGCCAAATCCTTGTTTCTCACTCTCCCAGCACTCAGAATGAGCGTTTAAGAAAACTGATTCTGATCCATTCCTTTGCAAACTTATTCATTATGCAAAAAGTCAGTTTTACACAGGGTGCAGTTTTCAGTGCCAAATCCTTGTTTCTCACTCTCCCAGCACTCAGAATAAGCTTTTAAGAAAACTGATTCTGATCCATTCCTTACCAAACTATTTCATTATTTACAAAGCCATTTTTACACAAAGTGCAGTTTTCAGTGCCAAATCCTTGTTTCTCACTCTCCCAGCACTCAGAATGAGTGTTTAAGAAAACTGATTCTGATCCATTCCTTAACAAACTTTTTCATTATTTACAAAGCCTGTTTTACACAAAGTGCAGTTTTCAGTGCCAAATCCTTGTTTCTCACTCTCCCAGCACTCAGAATGAGCGTTTAAGAAAACTGATTCTGTTCCATTCCTTAACAAACTTTTTCATTATGCAAAAAGCCAGTTTTACACAGGGTGCAGTTTTCAGTGCCAAATCCTTGTTTCTCACTCTCCCAGCTCTCAGAATGAGGGTTTAAGAAAACTGATTCTGATCCATTCCTTAACAAACTTTTTCATTATTTACAAAGCCATTTTTACACAAAGTGCAGTTTTCAGTGCCAAATCCTTGTTTCTCACTCTCCCAGCACTCAGAATGAGCATTTAAGAAAACTGATTCTGATCCATTCCTTTGCAAACTTATTCATTATGCAAAAAGTCAGTTTTACACAGGGTGCAGTTTTCAGTGCCAAATCCTTGTTTCTCACTCTCCCAGCACTCAGAATAAGCTTTTAAGAAAACTGATTCTGATCCATTCCTTACCAAACTATTTCATTATTTACAAAGCCATTTTTACACAAAGTGCAGTTTTCAGTGCCAAATCCTTGTTTCTCACTCTCCCAGCACTCAGAATGAGTGTTTAAGAAAACTGATTCTGATCCATTCCTTAACAAACTTTTTCATTATTTACAAAGCCTGTTTTACACAAAGTGCAGTTTTCAGTGCCAAATCCTTGTTTCTCACTCTCCCAGCACTCAGAATGAGCGTTTAAGAAAACTGATTCTGTTCCATTCCTTAACAAACTTTTTCATTATGCAAAAAGCCAGTTTTACACAGGGTGCAGTTTTCAGTGCCAAATCCTTGTTTCTCACTCTCCCAGCTCTCAGAATGAGGGTTTAAGAAAACTGATTCTGATCCATTCCTTAACAAACTTTTTCATTATTTACAAAGCCATTTTTACACAAAGTGCAGTTTTCAGTGCCAAATCCTTGTTTCTCACTCTCCCAGCACTCAGAATGAGCTTTTAAGAAAACTGATTCTGATCCATTCCTTAACAAACTATTTCATTATTTACAAAGCCATTTTTACACAAAGTGCAGTTTTCAGTGCCAAATCCTTGTTTCTCACTCTCCCAGCACTCAGAATGAGCGTTTAAGAAAACTGATTCTGATCCATTCCTTTGCAAACTTATTCATTATGCAAAAAGTCAGTTTTACACAGGGTGCAGTTTTCAGTGCCAAATCCTTGTTTCTCACTCTCCCAGCACTCAGAATAAGCTTTTAAGAAAACTGATTCTGATCCATTCCTTACCAAACTATTTCATTATTTACAAAGCCATTTTTACACAAAGTGCAGTTTTCAGTGCCAAATCCTTGTTTCTCACTATCCCAGCCCTCAGAATGAGCGTTTAAGAAAACTGATTCTGATCCATTCCTTTGCAAACTTATTCATTATGCAAAAAGTCAGTTTTACACAGGGTGCAGTTTTCAGTGCCAAATCCTTGTTTCTCACTCTCCCAGCACTCAGAATAAGCTTTTAAGAAAACTGATTCTGATCCATTCCTTAACAAACTTTTTCATTATGCAAAAAGCCAGTTTTACACAGGGTGCAGTTTTCAGTGCCAAATCCTTGTTTCTCACTCTCCCAGCACTCAGAATGAGCTTTTAAGAAAACTGATTCTGATCCATTCCTTAACAAACTTTTTCATTATGCAATAAGCCAGTTTTACACAGGGTGCAGTTTTCAGTGCCAAATCCTTGTTTCTCACTCTCCCAGCTCTCAGAATGAGGGTTTAAGAAAACTGATTCTGATCCATTCCTTAACAAACTATTTCATTATTTACAAAGCCATTTTTACACAAAGTGCAGTTTTCAGTGCCAAATCCTTGTTTCTCACTCTCCCAGAACTCAGAATGAGCTTTTAAGAAAACTGATTCTGATCCATTCCTTAACAAACTATTTCATTATTTACAAAGCCATTTTTACACAAAGTGCAGTTTTCAGTGCCAAATCCTTGTTTCTCACTCTCCCAGCACTCAGAATGAGCGTTTAAGAAAACTGATTCTGATCCATTCCTTACCAAACTATTTCATTATTTACAAAGCCATTTTTACACAAAGTGCAGTTTTCAGTGCCAAATCCTTGTTTCTCACTATCCCAGCCCTCAGAATGAGCGTTTAAGAAAACTGATTCTGATCCATTCCTTTGCAAACTTATTCATTATGCAAAAAGTCAGTTTTACACAGGGTGCAGTTTTCAGTGCCAAATCCTTGTTTCTCACTCTCCCAGCACTCAGAATAAGCTTTTAAGAAAACTGATTCTGATCCATTCCTTAACAAACTTTTTCATTATGCAAAAAGCCAGTTTTACACAGGGTGCAGTTTTCAGTGCCAAATCCTTGTTTCTCACTCTCCCAGCACTCAGAATGAGCTTTTAAGAAAACTGATTCTGATCCATTCCTTAACAAACTTTTTCATTATGCAATAAGCCAGTTTTACACAGGGTGCAGTTTTCAGTGCCAAATCCTTGTTTCTCACTCTCCCAGCTCTCAGAATGAGCGTTTAAGAAAACTGATTCTGATCCATTCCTTAACAAACTTTTTCATTATTTACAAAGCCATTTTTACACAAAGTGCAGTTTTCAGTGCCAAATCCTTGTTTCTCACTCTCCCAGCACTCAGAATGAGCTTTTAAGAAAACTGATTCTGATCCATTCCTTAACAAACTTTTTCATTATGCAATAAGCCAGTTTTACACAGGGTGCAGTTTTCAGTGCCAAATCCTTGTTTCTCACTCTCCCAGCTCTCAGAATGAGCGTTTAAGAAAACTGATTCTGATCCATTCCTTAACAAACTATTTCATTATTTACAAAGCCATTTTTACACAAAGTGCAGTTTTCAGTGCCAAATCCTTGTTTCTCACTCTCCCAGCACTCAGAATGAGCGTTTAAGAAAACTGATTCTGTTCCATTCCTTAACAAACTTTTTCATTATGCAAAAAGCCAGTTTTACACAGGGTGCAGTTTTCAGTGCCAAATCCTTGTTTCTCACTCTCCCAGCTCTCAGAATGAGGGTTTAAGAAAACTGATTCTGATCCATTCCTTAACAAACTTTTTCATTATTTACAAAGCCATTTTTACACAAAGTGCAGTTTTCAGTGCCAAATCCTTGTTTCTCACTCTCCCAGCACTCAGAATGAGCGTTTAAGAAAACTGATTCTGATCCATTCCTTAACAAACTTTTTCATTATTTACAAAGCCATTTTTACACAAAGTGCAGTTTTCAGTGCCAAATCCTTGTTTCTCACTCTCCCAGCACTCAGAATGAGCGTTTAAGAAAACTGATTCTGATCCATTCCTTAACAAACTTTTTCATTATTTACAAAGCCATTTTTACACAAAGTGCAGTTTTCAGTGCCAAATCCTTGTTTCTCACTCTCCCAGCACTCAGAATGAGCGTTTAAGAAAACTGATTCTGATCCATTCCTTACCAAACTATTTCATTATTTACAAAGCCATTTTTACACAAAGTGCAGTTTTCAGTGCCAAATCCTTGTTTCTCACTATCCCAGCCCTCAGAATGAGCGTTTAAGAAAACTGATTCTGATCCATTCCTTTGCAAACTTATTCATTATGCAGAAAGCCTGTTTTACACAAAGTGCAGTTTTAAGTGCCAAATCCTTGTTTCTCACTCTCCCAGCACTCAGAATGAGCGTTTAAGAAAACTGATTCTGATCCATTCCTTAACAAACTTTTTCATTATGCAGAAAGCCTGTTTTACACAAAGTGCAGTTTTAAGTGCCAAATCCTTGTTTCTCACTCTCCCAGCACTCAGAATGAGCGTTTAAGAAAACTGATTCTGATCCATTCCTTAACAAACTATTTCATTATGCAATAAGCCAGTTTTACACAGGGTGCAGTTTTCAGTGCCAAATCCTTGTTTCTCACTCTCCCAGCTCTCAGAATGAGCGTTTAAGAAAACTGATTCTGATCCATTCCTTAACAAACTTTTTCATTATTTACAAAGCCATTTTTACACAAAGTGCAGTTTTCAGTGCCAAATCCTTGTTTCTCACTCTCCCAGCACTCAGAATGAGCTTTTAAGAAAACTGATTCTGATCCATTCCTTAACAAACTTTTTCATTATGCAATAAGCCAGTTTTACACAGGGTGCAGTTTTCAGTGCCAAATCCTTGTTTCTCACTCTCCCAGCTCTCAGAATGAGCGTTTAAGAAAACTGATTCTGATCCATTCCTTAACAAACTTTTTCATTATTTACAAAGCCATTTTTACACAAAGTGCAGTTTTCAGTGCCAAAGCCTTGTTTCTCACTCTCCCAGCACTCAGAATGAGCTTTTAAGAAAACTGATTCTGATCCATTCCTTAACAAACTTTTTCATTATGCAATAAGCCAGTTTTACACAGGGTGCAGTTTTCAGTGCCAAATCCTTGTTTCTCACTCTCCCAGCTCTCAGAATGAGCGTTTAAGAAAACTGATTCTGATCCATTCCTTAACAAACTATTTCATTATTTACAAAGCCATTTTTACACAAAGTGCAGTTTTCAGTGCCAAATCCTTGTTTCTCACTCTCCCAGCACTCAGAATGAGTGTTTAAGAAAACTGATTCTGATCCATTCCTTAACAAACTTTTTCATTATTTACAAAGCCTGTTTTACACAAAGTGCAGTTTTCAGTGCCAAATCCTTGTTTCTCACTCTCCCAGCACTCAGAATGAGCGTTTAAGAAAACTGATTCTGTTCCATTCCTTAACAAACTTTTTCATTATGCAAAAAGCCAGTTTTACACAGGGTGCAGTTTTCAGTGCCAAATCCTTGTTTCTCACTCTCCCAGCTCTCAGAATGAGGGTTTAAGAAAACTGATTCTGATCCATTCCTTAACAAACTTTTTCATTATTTACAAAGCCATTTTTACACAAAGTGCAGTTTTCAGTGCCAAATCCTTGTTTCTCACTCTCCCAGCACTCAGAATGAGCTTTTAAGAAAACTGATTCTGATCCATTCCTTAACAAACTATTTCATTATTTACAAAGCCATTTTTACACAAAGTGCAGTTTTCAGTGCCAAATCCTTGTTTCTCACTCTCCCAGCACTCAGAATGAGCGTTTAAGAAAACTGATTCTGATCCATTCCTTACCAAACTATTTCATTATTTACAAAGCCATTTTTACACAAAGTGCAGTTTTCAGTGCCAAATCCTTGTTTCTCACTATCCCAGCCCTCAGAATGAGCGTTTAAGAAAACTGATTCTGATCCATTCCTTTGCAAACTTATTCATTATGCAAAAAGTCAGTTTTACACAGGGTGCAGTTTTCAGTGCCAAATCCTTGTTTCTCACTCTCCCAGCACTCAGAATAAGCTTTTAAGAAAACTGATTCTGATCCATTCCTTAACAAACTTTTTCATTATGCAAAAAGCCAGTTTTACACAGGGTGCAGTTTTCAGTGCCAAATCCTTGTTTCTCACTCTCCCAGCACTCAGAATGAGCTTTTAAGAAAACTGATTCTGATCCATTCCTTAACAAACTTTTTCATTATGCAATAAGCCAGTTTTACACAGGGTGCAGTTTTCAGTGCCAAATCCTTGTTTCTCACTCTCCCAGCTCTCAGAATGAGCGTTTAAGAAAACTGATTCTGATCCATTCCTTAACAAACTTTTTCATTATTTACAAAGCCATTTTTACACAAAGTGCAGTTTTCAGTGCCAAATCCTTGTTTCTCACTCTCCCAGCACTCAGAATGAGCTTTTAAGAAAACTGATTCTGATCCATTCCTTAACAAACTTTTTCATTATGCAATAAGCCAGTTTTACACAGGGTGCAGTTTTCAGTGCCAAATCCTTGTTTCTCACTCTCCCAGCTCTCAGAATGAGCGTTTAAGAAAACTGATTCTGATCCATTCCTTAACAAACTATTTCATTATTTACAAAGCCATTTTTACACAAAGTGCAGTTTTCAGTGCCAAATCCTTGTTTCTCACTCTCCCAGCACTCAGAATGAGCGTTTAAGAAAACTGATTCTGATCCATTCCTTAACAAACTTTTTCATTATTTACAAAGCCATTTTTACACAAAGTGCAGTTTTCAGTGCCAAATCCTTGTTTCTCACTCTCCCAGCACTCAGAATGAGCGTTTAAGAAAACTGATTCTGATCCATTCCTTACCAAACTATTTCATTATTTACAAAGCCATTTTTACACAAAGTGCAGTTTTCAGTGCCAAATCCTTGTTTCTCACTATCCCAGCCCTCAGAATGAGCGTTTAAGAAAACTGATTCTGATCCATTCCTTTGCAAACTTATTCATTATGCAAAAAGTCAGTTTTACACAGGGTGCAGTTTTCAGTGCCAAATCCTTGTTTATCACTCTCCCAGCACTCAGAATAAGCTTTTAAGAAAACTGATTCTGATCCATTCCTTAACAAACTTTTTCATTATGCAAAAAGCCAGTTTTACACAGGGTGCAGTTTTCAGTGCCAAATCCTTGTTTCTCACTCTCCCAGCACTCAGAATGAGCTTTTAAGAAAACTGATTCTGATCCATTCCTTAACGAACTTTTTCATTATGCAATAAGCCAGTTTTACACAGGGTGCAGTTTTCAGTGCCAAATCCTTGTTTCTCACTCTCCCAGCTCTCAGAATGAGCGTTTAAGAAAACTGATTCTGATCCATTCCTTAACAAACTTTTTCATTATTTACAAAGCCATTTTTACACAAAGTGCAGTTTTCAGTGCCAAATCCTTGTTTCTCACTCTCCCAGCACTCAGAATGAGCTTTTAAGAAAACTGATTCTGATCCATTCCTTAACAAACTTTTTCATTATGCAATAAGCCAGTTTTACACAGGGTGCAGTTTTCAGTGCCAAATCCTTGTTTCTCACTCTCCCAGCTCTCAGAATGAGCGTTTAAGAAAACTGATTCTGATCCATTCCTTAACAAACTATTTCATTATTTACAAAGCCATTTTTACACAAAGTGCAGTTTTCAGTGCCAAATCCTTGTTTCTCACTCTCCCAGCACTCAGAATGAGCGTTTAAGAAAACTGATTCTGTTCCATTCCTTAACAAACTTTTTCATTATGCAAAAAGCCAGTTTTACACAGGGTGCAGTTTTCAGTGCCAAATCCTTGTTTCTCACTCTCCCAGCTCTCAGAATGAGGGTTTAAGAAAACTGATTCTGATCCATTCCTTAACAAACTTTTTCATTATTTACAAAGCCATTTTTACACAAAGTGCAGTTTTCAGTGCCAAATCCTTGTTTCTCACTCTCCCAGCACTCAGAATGAGCGTTTAAGAAAACTGATTCTGATCCATTCCTTAACAAACTTTTTCATTATTTACAAAGCCATTTTTACACAAAGTGCAGTTTTCAGTGCCAAATCCTTGTTTCTCACTCTCCCAGCACTCAGAATGAGCGTTTAAGAAAACTGATTCTGTTCCATTCCTTAACAAACTTTTTCATTATGCAAAAAGCCAGTTTTACACAGGGTGCAGTTTTCAGTGCCAAATCCTTGTTTCTCACTCTCCCAGCTCTCAGAATGAGGGTTTAAGAAAACTGATTCTGATCCATTCCTTAACAAACTTTTTCATTATTTACAAAGCCATTTTTACACAAAGTGCAGTTTTCAGTGCCAAATCCTTGTTTCTCACTCTCCCAGCACTCAGAATGAGCTTTTAAGAAAACTGATTCTGATCCATTCCTTAACAAACTATTTCATTATTTACAAAGCCATTTTTACACAAAGTGCAGTTTTCAGTGCCAAATCCTTGTTTCTCACTCTCCCAGCACTCAGAATGAGCGTTTAAGAAAACTGATTCTGATCCATTCCTTACCAAACTATTTCATTATTTACAAAGCCATTTTTACACAAAGTGCAGTTTTCAGTGCCAAATCCTTGTTTCTCACTCTCCCAGCACTCAGAATGAGCGTTTAAGAAAACTGATTCTGATCCATTCCTTACCAAACTATTTCATTATTTACAAAGCCATTTTTACACAAAGTGCAGTTTTCAGTGCCAAATCCTTGTTTCTCACTATCCCAGCCCTCAGAATGAGCGTTTAAGAAAACTGATTCTGATCCATTCCTTTGCAAACTTATTCATTATGCAAAAAGTCAGTTTTACACAGGGTGCAGTTTTCAGTGCCAAATCCTTGTTTCTCACTCTCCCAGCACTCAGAATAAGCTTTTAAGAAAACTGATTCTGATCCATTCCTTAACAAACTTTTTCATTATGCAAAAAGCCAGTTTTACACAGGGTGCAGTTTTCAGTGCCAAATCCTTGTTTCTCACTCTCCCAGCACTCAGAATGAGCTTTTAAGAAAACTGATTCTGATCCATTCCTTAACAAACTTTTTCATTATGCAATAAGCCAGTTTTACACAGGGTGCAGTTTTCAGTGCCAAATCCTTGTTTCTCACTCTCCCAGCTCTCAGAATGAGCGTTTAAGAAAACTGATTCTGATCCATTCCTTAACAAACTTTTTCATTATTTACAAAGCCATTTTTACACAAAGTGCAGTTTTCAGTGCCAAATCCTTGTTTCTCACTCTCCCAGCACTCAGAATGAGCGTTTAAGAAAACTGATTCTGATCCATTCCTTACCAAACTATTTCATTATTTACAAAGCCATTTTTACACAAAGTGCAGTTTTCAGTGCCAAATCCTTGTTTCTCACTATCCCAGCCCTCAGAATGAGCGTTTAAGAAAACTGATTCTGATCCATTCCTTTGCAAACTTATTCATTATGCAAAAAGTCAGTTTTACACAGGGTGCAGTTTTCAGTGCCAAATCCTTGTTTATCACTCTCCCAGCACTCAGAATAAGCTTTTAAGAAAACTGATTCTGATCCATTCCTTAACAAACTTTTTCATTATGCAAAAAGCCAGTTTTACACAGGGTGCAGTTTTCAGTGCCAAATCCTTGTTTCTCACTCTCCCAGCACTCAGAATGAGCTTTTAAGAAAACTGATTCTGATCCATTCCTTAACGAACTTTTTCATTATGCAATAAGCCAGTTTTACACAGGGTGCAGTTTTCAGTGCCAAATCCTTGTTTCTCACTCTCCCAGCTCTCAGAATGAGCGTTTAAGAAAACTGATTCTGATCCATTCCTTAACAAACTTTTTCATTATTTACAAAGCCATTTTTACACAAAGTGCAGTTTTCAGTGCCAAATCCTTGTTTCTCACTCTCCCAGCACTCAGAATGAGCTTTTAAGAAAACTGATTCTGATCCATTCCTTAACAAACTTTTTCATTATGCAATAAGCCAGTTTTACACAGGGTGCAGTTTTCAGTGCCAAATCCTTGTTTCTCACTCTCCCAGCTCTCAGAATGAGCGTTTAAGAAAACTGATTCTGATCCATTCCTTAACAAACTATTTCATTATTTACAAAGCCATTTTTACACAAAGTGCAGTTTTCAGTGCCAAATCCTTGTTTCTCACTCTCCCAGCACTCAGAATGAGCGTTTAAGAAAACTGATTCTGTTCCATTCCTTAACAAACTTTTTCATTATGCAAAAAGCCAGTTTTACACAGGGTGCAGTTTTCAGTGCCAAATCCTTGTTTCTCACTCTCCCAGCTCTCAGAATGAGGGTTTAAGAAAACTGATTCTGATCCATTCCTTAACAAACTTTTTCATTATTTACAAAGCCATTTTTACACAAAGTGCAGTTTTCAGTGCCAAATCCTTGTTTCTCACTCTCCCAGCACTCAGAATGAGCGTTTAAGAAAACTGATTCTGATCCATTCCTTAACAAACTTTTTCATTATTTACAAAGCCATTTTTACACAAAGTGCAGTTTTCAGTGCCAAATCCTTGTTTCTCACTCTCCCAGCACTCAGAATGAGCGTTTAAGAAAACTGATTCTGTTCCATTCCTTAACAAACTTTTTCATTATGCAAAAAGCCAGTTTTACACAGGGTGCAGTTTTCAGTGCCAAATCCTTGTTTCTCACTCTCCCAGCTCTCAGAATGAGGGTTTAAGAAAACTGATTCTGATCCATTCCTTAACAAACTTTTTCATTATTTACAAAGCCATTTTTACACAAAGTGCAGTTTTCAGTGCCAAATCCTTGTTTCTCACTCTCCCAGCACTCAGAATGAGCTTTTAAGAAAACTGATTCTGATCCATTCCTTAACAAACTATTTCATTATTTACAAAGCCATTTTTACACAAAGTGCAGTTTTCAGTGCCAAATCCTTGTTTCTCACTCTCCCAGCACTCAGAATGAGCGTTTAAGAAAACTGATTCTGATCCATTCCTTACCAAACTATTTCATTATTTACAAAGCCATTTTTACACAAAGTGCAGTTTTCAGTGCCAAATCCTTGTTTCTCACTCTCCCAGCACTCAGAATGAGCGTTTAAGAAAACTGATTCTGATCCATTCCTTACCAAACTATTTCATTATTTACAAAGCCATTTTTACACAAAGTGCAGTTTTCAGTGCCAAATCCTTGTTTCTCACTATCCCAGCCCTCAGAATGAGCGTTTAAGAAAACTGATTCTGATCCATTCCTTTGCAAACTTATTCATTATGCAAAAAGTCAGTTTTACACAGGGTGCAGTTTTCAGTGCCAAATCCTTGTTTCTCACTCTCCCAGCACTCAGAATAAGCTTTTAAGAAAACTGATTCTGATCCATTCCTTAACAAACTTTTTCATTATGCAAAAAGCCAGTTTTACACAGGGTGCAGTTTTCAGTGCCAAATCCTTGTTTCTCACTCTCCCAGCACTCAGAATGAGCTTTTAAGAAAACTGATTCTGATCCATTCCTTAACAAACTTTTTCATTATGCAATAAGCCAGTTTTACACAGGGTGCAGTTTTCAGTGCCAAATCCTTGTTTCTCACTCTCCCAGCTCTCAGAATGAGCGTTTAAGAAAACTGATTCTGATCCATTCCTTAACAAACTTTTTCATTATTTACAAAGCCATTTTTACACAAAGTGCAGTTTTCAGTGCCAAATCCTTGTTTCTCACTCTCCCAGCACTCAGAATGAGCTTTTAAGAAAACTGATTCTGATCCATTCCTTAACAAACTTTTTCATTATGCAATAAGCCAGTTTTACACAGGGTGCAGTTTTCAGTGCCAAATCCTTGTTTCTCACTCTCCCAGCTCTCAGAATGAGGGTTTAAGAAAACTGATTCTGATCCATTCCTTAACAAACTATTTCATTATTTACAAAGCCATTTTTACACAAAGTGCAGTTTTCAGTGCCAAATCCTTGTTTCTCACTCTCCCAGCACTCAGAATGAGCTTTTAAGAAAACTGATTCTGATCCATTCCTTAACAAACTATTTCATTATTTACAAAGCCATTTTTACACAAAGTGCAGTTTTCAGTGCCAAATCCTTGTTTCTCACTCTCCCAGCACTCAGAATGAGCGTTTAAGAAAACTGATTCTGATCCATTCCTTACCAAACTATTTCATTATTTACAAAGCCATTTTTACACAAAGTGCAGTTTTCAGTGCCAAATCCTTGTTTCTCACTATCCCAGCCCTCAGAATGAGCGTTTAAGAAAACTGATTCTGATCCATTCCTTTGCAAACTTATTCATTATGCAAAAAGTCAGTTTTACACAGGGTGCAGTTTTCAGTGCCAAATCCTTGTTTCTCACTCTCCCAGCACTCAGAATAAGCTTTTAAGAAAACTGATTCTGATCCATTCCTTAACAAACTTTTTCATTATGCAAAAAGCCAGTTTTACACAGGGTGCAGTTTTCAGTGCCAAATCCTTGTTTCTCACTCTCCCAGCACTCAGAATGAGCTTTTAAGAAAACTGATTCTGATCCATTCCTTAACAAACTTTTTCATTATGCAATAAGCCAGTTTTACACAGGGTGCAGTTTTCAGTGCCAAATCCTTGTTTCTCACTCTCCCAGCTCTCAGAATGAGCGTTTAAGAAAACTGATTCTGATCCATTCCTTAACAAACTTTTTCATTATTTACAAAGCCATTTTTACACAAAGTGCAGTTTTCAGTGCCAAATCCTTGTTTCTCACTCTCCCAGCACTCAGAATGAGCTTTTAAGAAAACTGATTCTGATCCATTCCTTAACAAACTTTTTCATTATGCAATAAGCCAGTTTTACACAGGGTGCAGTTTTCAGTGCCAAATCCTTGTTTCTCACTCTCCCAGCTCTCAGAATGAGCGTTTAAGAAAACTGATTCTGATCCATTCCTTAACAAACTATTTCATTATTTACAAAGCCATTTTTACACAAAGTGCAGTTTTCAGTGCCAAATCCTTGTTTCTCACTCTCCCAGCACTCAGAATGAGCGTTTAAGAAAACTGATTCTGTTCCATTCCTTAACAAACTTTTTCATTATGCAAAAAGCCAGTTTTACACAGGGTGCAGTTTTCAGTGCCAAATCCTTGTTTCTCACTCTCCCAGCTCTCAGAATGAGGGTTTAAGAAAACTGATTCTGATCCATTCCTTAACAAACTTTTTCATTATTTACAAAGCCATTTTTACACAAAGTGCAGTTTTCAGTGCCAAATCCTTGTTTCTCACTCTCCCAGCACTCAGAATGAGCGTTTAAGAAAACTGATTCTGATCCATTCCTTAACAAACTTTTTCATTATTTACAAAGCCATTTTTACACAAAGTGCAGTTTTCAGTGCCAAATCCTTGTTTCTCACTCTCCCAGCACTCAGAATGAGCGTTTAAGAAAACTGATTCTGATCCATTCCTTAACAAACTTTTTCATTATTTACAAAGCCATTTTTACACAAAGTGCAGTTTTCAGTGCCAAATCCTTGTTTCTCACTCTCCCAGCACTCAGAATGAGCGTTTAAGAAAACTGATTCTGATCCATTCCTTACCAAACTATTTCATTATTTACAAAGCCATTTTTACACAAAGTGCAGTTTTCAGTGCCAAATCCTTGTTTCTCACTATCCCAGCCCTCAGAATGAGCGTTTAAGAAAACTGATTCTGATCCATTCCTTTGCAAACTTATTCATTATGCAGAAAGCCTGTTTTACACAAAGTGCAGTTTTAAGTGCCAAATCCTTGTTTCTCACTCTCCCAGCACTCAGAATGAGCGTTTAAGAAAACTGATTCTGATCCATTCCTTAACAAACTTTTTCATTATGCAGAAAGCCTGTTTTACACAAAGTGCAGTTTTAAGTGCCAAATCCTTGTTTCTCACTCTCCCAGCACTCAGAATGAGCGTTTAAGAAAACTGATTCTGATCCATTCCTTAACAAACTATTTCATTATGCAATAAGCCAGTTTTACACAGGGTGCAGTTTTCAGTGCCAAATCCTTGTTTCTCACTCTCCCAGCTCTCAGAATGAGCGTTTAAGAAAACTGATTCTGATCCATTCCTTAACAAACTTTTTCATTATTTACAAAGCCATTTTTACACAAAGTGCAGTTTTCAGTGCCAAATCCTTGTTTCTCACTCTCCCAGCACTCAGAATGAGCTTTTAAGAAAACTGATTCTGATCCATTCCTTAACAAACTTTTTCATTATGCAATAAGCCAGTTTTACACAGGGTGCAGTTTTCAGTGCCAAATCCTTGTTTCTCACTCTCCCAGCTCTCAGAATGAGCGTTTAAGAAAACTGATTCTGATCCATTCCTTAACAAACTTTTTCATTATTTACAAAGCCATTTTTACACAAAGTGCAGTTTTCAGTGCCAAAGCCTTGTTTCTCACTCTCCCAGCACTCAGAATGAGCTTTTAAGAAAACTGATTCTGATCCATTCCTTAACAAACTTTTTCATTATGCAATAAGCCAGTTTTACACAGGGTGCAGTTTTCAGTGCCAAATCCTTGTTTCTCACTCTCCCAGCTCTCAGAATGAGCGTTTAAGAAAACTGATTCTGATCCATTCCTTAACAAACTATTTCATTATTTACAAAGCCATTTTTACACAAAGTGCAGTTTTCAGTGCCAAATCCTTGTTTCTCACTCTCCCAGCACTCAGAATGAGTGTTTAAGAAAACTGATTCTGATCCATTCCTTAACAAACTTTTTCATTATTTACAAAGCCTGTTTTACACAAAGTGCAGTTTTCAGTGCCAAATCCTTGTTTCTCACTCTCCCAGCACTCAGAATGAGCGTTTAAGAAAACTGATTCTGTTCCATTCCTTAACAAACTTTTTCATTATGCAAAAAGCCAGTTTTACACAGGGTGCAGTTTTCAGTGCCAAATCCTTGTTTCTCACTCTCCCAGCTCTCAGAATGAGGGTTTAAGAAAACTGATTCTGATCCATTCCTTAACAAACTTTTTCATTATTTACAAAGCCATTTTTACACAAAGTGCAGTTTTCAGTGCCAAATCCTTGTTTCTCACTCTCCCAGCACTCAGAATGAGCTTTTAAGAAAACTGATTCTGATCCATTCCTTAACAAACTATTTCATTATTTACAAAGCCATTTTTACACAAAGTGCAGTTTTCAGTGCCAAATCCTTGTTTCTCACTCTCCCAGCACTCAGAATGAGCGTTTAAGAAAACTGATTCTGATCCATTCCTTACCAAACTATTTCATTATTTACAAAGCCATTTTTACACAAAGTGCAGTTTTCAGTGCCAAATCCTTGTTTCTCACTATCCCAGCCCTCAGAATGAGCGTTTAAGAAAACTGATTCTGATCCATTCCTTTGCAAACTTATTCATTATGCAAAAAGTCAGTTTTACACAGGGTGCAGTTTTCAGTGCCAAATCCTTGTTTCTCACTCTCCCAGCACTCAGAATAAGCTTTTAAGAAAACTGATTCTGATCCATTCCTTAACAAACTTTTTCATTATGCAAAAAGCCAGTTTTACACAGGGTGCAGTTTTCAGTGCCAAATCCTTGTTTCTCACTCTCCCAGCACTCAGAATGAGCTTTTAAGAAAACTGATTCTGATCCATTCCTTAACAAACTTTTTCATTATGCAATAAGCCAGTTTTACACAGGGTGCAGTTTTCAGTGCCAAATCCTTGTTTCTCACTCTCCCAGCTCTCAGAATGAGCGTTTAAGAAAACTGATTCTGATCCATTCCTTAACAAACTTTTTCATTATTTACAAAGCCATTTTTACACAAAGTGCAGTTTTCAGTGCCAAATCCTTGTTTCTCACTCTCCCAGCACTCAGAATGAGCTTTTAAGAAAACTGATTCTGATCCATTCCTTAACAAACTTTTTCATTATGCAATAAGCCAGTTTTACACAGGGTGCAGTTTTCAGTGCCAAATCCTTGTTTCTCACTCTCCCAGCTCTCAGAATGAGCGTTTAAGAAAACTGATTCTGATCCATTCCTTAACAAACTATTTCATTATTTACAAAGCCATTTTTACACAAAGTGCAGTTTTCAGTGCCAAATCCTTGTTTCTCACTCTCCCAGCACTCAGAATGAGCGTTTAAGAAAACTGATTCTGATCCATTCCTTAACAAACTTTTTCATTATTTACAAAGCCATTTTTACACAAAGTGCAGTTTTCAGTGCCAAATCCTTGTTTCTCACTCTCCCAGCACTCAGAATGAGCGTTTAAGAAAACTGATTCTGATCCATTCCTTACCAAACTATTTCATTATTTACAAAGCCATTTTTACACAAAGTGCAGTTTTCAGTGCCAAATCCTTGTTTCTCACTATCCCAGCCCTCAGAATGAGCGTTTAAGAAAACTGATTCTGATCCATTCCTTTGCAAACTTATTCATTATGCAAAAAGTCAGTTTTACACAGGGTGCAGTTTTCAGTGCCAAATCCTTGTTTATCACTCTCCCAGCACTCAGAATAAGCTTTTAAGAAAACTGATTCTGATCCATTCCTTAACAAACTTTTTCATTATGCAAAAAGCCAGTTTTACACAGGGTGCAGTTTTCAGTGCCAAATCCTTGTTTCTCACTCTCCCAGCACTCAGAATGAGCTTTTAAGAAAACTGATTCTGATCCATTCCTTAACGAACTTTTTCATTATGCAATAAGCCAGTTTTACACAGGGTGCAGTTTTCAGTGCCAAATCCTTGTTTCTCACTCTCCCAGCTCTCAGAATGAGCGTTTAAGAAAACTGATTCTGATCCATTCCTTAACAAACTTTTTCATTATTTACAAAGCCATTTTTACACAAAGTGCAGTTTTCAGTGCCAAATCCTTGTTTCTCACTCTCCCAGCACTCAGAATGAGCTTTTAAGAAAACTGATTCTGATCCATTCCTTAACAAACTTTTTCATTATGCAATAAGCCAGTTTTACACAGGGTGCAGTTTTCAGTGCCAAATCCTTGTTTCTCACTCTCCCAGCTCTCAGAATGAGCGTTTAAGAAAACTGATTCTGATCCATTCCTTAACAAACTATTTCATTATTTACAAAGCCATTTTTACACAAAGTGCAGTTTTCAGTGCCAAATCCTTGTTTCTCACTCTCCCAGCACTCAGAATGAGCGTTTAAGAAAACTGATTCTGTTCCATTCCTTAACAAACTTTTTCATTATGCAAAAAGCCAGTTTTACACAGGGTGCAGTTTTCAGTGCCAAATCCTTGTTTCTCACTCTCCCAGCTCTCAGAATGAGGGTTTAAGAAAACTGATTCTGATCCATTCCTTAACAAACTTTTTCATTATTTACAAAGCCATTTTTACACAAAGTGCAGTTTTCAGTGCCAAATCCTTGTTTCTCACTCTCCCAGCACTCAGAATGAGCGTTTAAGAAAACTGATTCTGATCCATTCCTTAACAAACTTTTTCATTATTTACAAAGCCATTTTTACACAAAGTGCAGTTTTCAGTGCCAAATCCTTGTTTCTCACTCTCCCAGCACTCAGAATGAGCGTTTAAGAAAACTGATTCTGTTCCATTCCTTAACAAACTTTTTCATTATGCAAAAAGCCAGTTTTACACAGGGTGCAGTTTTCAGTGCCAAATCCTTGTTTCTCACTCTCCCAGCTCTCAGAATGAGGGTTTAAGAAAACTGATTCTGATCCATTCCTTAACAAACTTTTTCATTATTTACAAAGCCATTTTTACACAAAGTGCAGTTTTCAGTGCCAAATCCTTGTTTCTCACTCTCCCAGCACTCAGAATGAGCTTTTAAGAAAACTGATTCTGATCCATTCCTTAACAAACTATTTCATTATTTACAAAGCCATTTTTACACAAAGTGCAGTTTTCAGTGCCAAATCCTTGTTTCTCACTCTCCCAGCACTCAGAATGAGCGTTTAAGAAAACTGATTCTGATCCATTCCTTACCAAACTATTTCATTATTTACAAAGCCATTTTTACACAAAGTGCAGTTTTCAGTGCCAAATCCTTGTTTCTCACTATCCCAGCCCTCAGAATGAGCGTTTAAGAAAACTGATTCTGATCCATTCCTTTGCAAACTTATTCATTATGCAAAAAGTCAGTTTTACACAGGGTGCAGTTTTCAGTGCCAAATCCTTGTTTCTCACTCTCCCAGCACTCAGAATAAGCTTTTAAGAAAACTGATTCTGATCCATTCCTTAACAAACTTTTTCATTATGCAAAAAGCCAGTTTTACACAGGGTGCAGTTTTCAGTGCCAAATCCTTGTTTCTCACTCTCCCAGCACTCAGAATGAGCTTTTAAGAAAACTGATTCTGATCCATTCCTTAACAAACTTTTTCATTATGCAATAAGCCAGTTTTACACAGGGTGCAGTTTTCAGTGCCAAATCCTTGTTTCTCACTCTCCCAGCTCTCAGAATGAGCGTTTAAGAAAACTGATTCTGATCCATTCCTTAACAAACTTTTTCATTATTTACAAAGCCATTTTTACACAAAGTGCAGTTTTCAGTGCCAAATCCTTGTTTCTCACTCTCCCAGCACTCAGAATGAGCTTTTAAGAAAACTGATTCTGATCCATTCCTTAACAAACTTTTTCATTATGCAATAAGCCAGTTTTACACAGGGTGCAGTTTTCAGTGCCAAATCCTTGTTTCTCACTCTCCCAGCTCTCAGAATGAGCGTTTAAGAAAACTGATTCTGATCCATTCCTTAACAAACTATTTCATTATTTACAAAGCCATTTTTACACAAAGTGCAGTTTTCAGTGCCAAATCCTTGTTTCTCACTCTCCCAGCACTCAGAATGAGCGTTTAAGAAAACTGATTCTGTTCCATTCCTTAACAAACTTTTTCATTATGCAAAAAGCCAGTTTTACACAGGGTGCAGTTTTCAGTGCCAAATCCTTGTTTCTCACTCTCCCAGCACTCAGAATGAGCTTTTAAGAAAACTGATTCTGATCCATTCCTTAACAAACTTTTTCATTATGCAATAAGCCAGTTTTACACAGGGTGCAGTTTTCAGTGCCAAATCCTTGTTTCTCACTCTCCCAGCTCTCAGAATGAGCGTTTAAGAAAACTGATTCTGATCCATTCCTTAACAAACTTTTTCATTATTTACAAAGCCATTTTTACACAAAGTGCAGTTTTCAGTGCCAAATCCTTGTTTCTCACTCTCCCAGCACTCAGAATGAGTGTTTAAGAAAACTGATTCTGATCCATTCCTTAACAAACTTTTTCATTATTTACAAAGCCTGTTTTACACAAAGTGCAGTTTTCAGTGCCAAATCCTTGTTTCTCACTCTCCCAGCACTCAGAATGAGCGTTTAAGAAAACTGATTCTGTTCCATTCCTTAACAAACTTTTTCATTATGCAAAAAGCCAGTTTTACACAGGGTGCAGTTTTCAGTGCCAAATCCTTGTTTCTCACTCTCCCAGCTCTCAGAATGAGGGTTTAAGAAAACTGATTCTGATCCATTCCTTAACAAACTTTTTCATTATTTACAAAGCCATTTTTACACAAAGTGCAGTTTTCAGTGCCAAATCCTTGTTTCTCAATCTCCCAGCACTCAGAATGAGCGTTTAAGAAAACTGATTCTGATCCATTCCTTAACAAACTTTTTCATTATGCAGAAAGCCTGTTTTACACAAAGTGCAGTTTTAAGTGCCAAATCCTTGTTTCTCACTCTCCCAGCACTCAGAATGAGCTTTTAAGAAAACTGATTCTGATCCATTCCTTAACAAACTATTTCATTATGCAAAAAGTCAGTTTTACACAGGGTGCAGTTTTCAGTGCCAAATCCTTGTTTCTCACTCTCCCAGCACTCAGAATAAGCTTTTAAGAAAACTGATTCTGATCCATTCCTTAACAAACTTTTTCATTATGCAAAAAGCCAGTTTTACACAGGGTGCAGTTTTCAGTGCCAAATCCTTGTTTCTCACTCTCCCAGCACTCAGAATGAGCTTTTAAGAAAACTGATTCTGATCCATTCCTTAACAAACTTTTTCATTATGCAAAAAGCCAGTTTTACACAGGGTGCAGTTTTCAGTGCCAAATCCTTGTTTCTCACTCTCCCAGCACTCAGAATGAGCGTTTAAGAAAACTGATTCTGATCCATTCCTTAACAAACTTTTTCATTATTTACAAAGCCTGTTTTACACAAAGTGCAGTTTTCAGTGCCAAATCCTTGTTTCTCACTCTCCCAGCACTCAGAATGAGCGTTTAAGAAAACTGATTCTGTTCCATTCCTTAACAAACTTTTTCATTATGCAAAAAGCCAGTTTTACACAGGGTGCAGTTTTCAGTGCCAAATCCTTGTTTCTCACTCTCCCAGCTCTCAGAATGAGGGTTTAAGAAAACTGATTCTGATCCATTCCTTAACAAACTTTTTCATTATTTACAAAGCCATTTTTACACAAAGTGCAGTTTTCAGTGCCAAATCCTTGTTTCTCACTCTCCCAGCACTCAGAATGAGCGTTTAAGAAAACTGATTCTGATCCATTCCTTACCAAACTATTTCATTATTTACAAAGCCATTTTTACACAAAGTGCAGTTTTCAGTGCCAAATCCTTGTTTCTCACTATCCCAGCCCTCAGAATGAGCGTTTAAGAAAACTGATTCTGATCCATTCCTTTGCAAACTTATTCATTATGCAGAAAGCCTGTTTTACACAAAGTGCAGTTTTAAGTGCCAAATCCTTGTTTCTCACTCTCCCAGCACTCAGAATGAGCGTTTAAGAAAACTGATTCTGATCCATTCCTTAACAAACTTTTTCATTATGCAGAAAGCCTGTTTTACACAAAGTGCAGTTTTAAGTGCCAAATCCTTGTTTCTCACTCTCCCAGCACTCAGAATAAGCTTTTAAGAAAACTGATTCTGATCCATTCCTTAACAAACTTTTTCATTATTTACAAAGCCATTTTTACACAAAGTGCAGTTTTCAGTGCCAAATCCTTGTTTCTCACTCTCCCAGCACTCAGAATGAGCTTTTAAGAAAACTGATTCTGATCCATTCCTTAACAAACTTTTTCATTATGCAATAAGCCAGTTTTACACAGGGTGCAGTTTTCAGTGCCAAATCCTTGTTTCTCACTCTCCCAGCTCTCAGAATGAGCGTTTAAGAAAACTGATTCTGATCCATTCCTTAACAAACTTTTTCATTATTTACAAAGCCATTTTTACACAAAGTGCAGTTTTCAGTGCCAAAGCCTTGTTTCTCACTCTCCCAGCACTCAGAATGAGCTTTTAAGAAAACTGATTCTGATCCATTCCTTAACAAACTTTTTCATTATGCAATAAGCCAGTTTTACACAGGGTGCAGTTTTCAGTGCCAAATCCTTGTTTCTCACTCTCCCAGCTCTCAGAATGAGCGTTTAAGAAAACTGATTCTGATCCATTCCTTAACAAACTATTTCATTATTTACAAAGCCATTTTTACACAAAGTGCAGTTTTCAGTGCCAAATCCTTGTTTCTCACTCTCCCAGCACTCAGAATGAGTGTTTAAGAAAACTGATTCTGATCCATTCCTTAACAAACTTTTTCATTATTTACAAAGCCTGTTTTACACAAAGTGCAGTTTTCAGTGCCAAATCCTTGTTTCTCACTCTCCCAGCACTCAGAATGAGCGTTTAAGAAAACTGATTCTGTTCCATTCCTTAACAAACTTTTTCATTATGCAAAAAGCCAGTTTTACACAGGGTGCAGTTTTCAGTGCCAAATCCTTGTTTCTCACTCTCCCAGCTCTCAGAATGAGGGTTTAAGAAAACTGATTCTGATCCATTCCTTAACAAACTTTTTCATTATTTACAAAGCCATTTTTACACAAAGTGCAGTTTTCAGTGCCAAATCCTTGTTTCTCACTCTCCCAGCACTCAGAATGAGCTTTTAAGAAAACTGATTCTGATCCATTCCTTAACAAACTATTTCATTATTTACAAAGCCATTTTTACACAAAGTGCAGTTTTCAGTGCCAAATCCTTGTTTCTCACTCTCCCAGCACTCAGAATGAGCGTTTAAGAAAACTGATTCTGATCCATTCCTTACCAAACTATTTCATTATTTACAAAGCCATTTTTACACAAAGTGCAGTTTTCAGTGCCAAATCCTTGTTTCTCACTATCCCAGCCCTCAGAATGAGCGTTTAAGAAAACTGATTCTGATCCATTCCTTTGCAAACTTATTCATTATGCAAAAAGTCAGTTTTACACAGGGTGCAGTTTTCAGTGCCAAATCCTTGTTTCTCACTCTCCCAGCACTCAGAATAAGCTTTTAAGAAAACTGATTCTGATCCATTCCTTAACAAACTTTTTCATTATGCAAAAAGCCAGTTTTACACAGGGTGCAGTTTTCAGTGCCAAATCCTTGTTTCTCACTCTCCCAGCACTCAGAATGAGCTTTTAAGAAAACTGATTCTGATCCATTCCTTAACAAACTTTTTCATTATGCAATAAGCCAGTTTTACACAGGGTGCAGTTTTCAGTGCCAAATCCTTGTTTCTCACTCTCCCAGCTCTCAGAATGAGGGTTTAAGAAAACTGATTCTGATCCATTCCTTAACAAACTTTTTCATTATTTACAAAGCCATTTTTACACAAAGTGCAGTTTTCAGTGCCAAATCCTTGTTTCTCACTCTCCCAGCACTCAGAATGAGCGTTTAAGAAAACTGATTCTGATCCATTCCTTAACAAACTTTTTCATTATGCAGAAAGCCTGTTTTACACAAAGTGCAGTTTTAAGTGCCAAATCCTTGTTTCTCACTCTCCCAGCACTCAGAATGAGCGTTTAAGAAAACTGATTCTGATCCATTCCTTAACAAACTATTTCATTATGCAAAAAGTCAGTTTTACACAGGGTGCAGTTTTCAGTGCCAAATCCTTGTTTCTCACTCTCCCAGCACTCAGAATAAGCTTTTAAGAAAGCTGATTCTGATCCATTCCTTAACAAACTTTTTCATTATTTACAAAGCCATTTTTACACAAAGTGCCAAATCCTTATTTCTCACTATCCCAGCCCTCAGAATGAGCGTTTAAGAAAACTGATTCTGATCCATTCCTTTGCAAACTTATTCATTATGCAGAAAGCCTGTTTTACACAAAGTGCAGTTTTAAGTGCCAAATCCTTGTTTCTCACTCTCCCAGCACTCAGAATGAGCGTTTAAGAAAACTGATTCTGATCCATTCCTTAACAAACTTTTTCATTATGCAGAAAGCCTGTTTTACACAAAGTGCAGTTTTCAGTGCCAAATCCTTGTTTCTCACTCTCCCAGCTCTCAGAATGAGCGTTTAAGAAAACTGATTCTGATCCATTCCTTAACAAACTTTTTCATTATTTACAAAGCCATTTTTACACAAAGTGCAGTTTTCAGTGCCAAAGCCTTGTTTCTCACTCTCCCAGCACTCAGAATGAGCTTTTAAGAAAACTGATTCTGATCCATTCCTTAACAAACTTTTTCATTATGCAATAAGCCAGTTTTACACAGGGTGCAGTTTTCAGTGCCAAATCCTTGTTTCTCACTCTCCCAGCTCTCAGAATGAGCGTTTAAGAAAACTGATTCTGATCCATTCCTTAACAAACTATTTCATTATTTACAAAGCCATTTTTACACAAAGTGCAGTTTTCAGTGCCAAATCCTTGTTTCTCACTCTCCCAGCACTCAGAATGAGTGTTTAAGAAAACTGATTCTGATCCATTCCTTAACAAACTTTTTCATTATTTACAAAGCCATTTTTACACAAAGTGCAGTTTTCAGTGCCAAATCCTTGTTTCTCACTCTCCCAGCACTCAGAATGAGCTTTTAAGAAAACTGATTCTGATCCATTCCTTAACAAACTATTTCATTATTTACAAAGCCATTTTTACACAAAGTGCAGTTTTCAGTGCCAAATCCTTGTTTCTCACTCTCCCAGCACTCAGAATGAGCGTTTAAGAAAACTGATTCTGATCCATTCCTTACCAAACTATTTCATTATTTACAAAGCCATTTTTACACAAAGTGCAGTTTTCAGTGCCAAATCCTTGTTTCTCACTATCCCAGCACTCAGAATAAGCTTTTAAGAAAACTGATTCTGATCCATTCCTTAACAAACTTTTTCATTATTTACAAAGCCATTTTTACACAAAGTGCAGTTTTCAGTGCCAAATCCTTGTTTCTCACTCTCCCAGCACTCAGAATGAGCTTTTAAGAAAACTGATTCTGATCCATTCCTTAACAAACTTTTTCATTATGCAATAAGCCAGTTTTACACAGGGTGCAGTTTTCAGTGCCAAATCCTTGTTTCTCACTCTCCCAGCTCTCAGAATGAGCGTTTAAGAAAACTGATTCTGATCCATTCCTTAACAAACTATTTCATTATTTACAAAGCCATTTTTACACAGGGTGCAGTTTTCAGTGCCAAATCCTTGTTTCTCACTCTCCCAGCACTCAGAATGAGTGTTTAAGAAAACTGATTCTGATCCATTCCTTAACAAACTTTTTCATTATTTACAAAGCCTGTTTTACACAAAGTGCAGTTTTCAGTGCCAAATCCTTGTTTCTCACTCTCCCAGCACTCAGAATGAGCGTTTAAGAAAACTGATTCTGTTCCATTCCTTAACAAACTTTTTCATTATGCAAAAAGCCAGTTTTACACAGGGTGCAGTTTTCAGTGCCAAATCCTTGTTTCTCACTCTCCCAGCTCTCAGAATGAGGGTTTAAGAAAACTGATTCTGATCCATTCCTTAACAAACTTTTTCATTATTTACAAAGCCATTTTTACACAAAGTGCAGTTTTCAGTGCCAAATCCTTGTTTCTCACTCTCCCAGCACTCAGAATGAGCTTTTAAGAAAACTGATTCTGATCCATTCCTTAACAAACTATTTCATTATTTACAAAGCCATTTTTACACAAAGTGCAGTTTTCAGTGCCAAATCCTTGTTTCTCACTCTCCCAGCACTCAGAATGAGCGTTTAAGAAAACTGATTCTGATCCATTCCTTTGCAAACTTATTCATTATGCAAAAAGTCAGTTTTACACAGGGTGCAGTTTTCAGTGCCAAATCCTTGTTTCTCACTCTCCCAGCACTCAGAATAAGCTTTTAAGAAAACTGATTCTGATCCATTCCTTACCAAACTATTTCATTATTTACAAAGCCATTTTTACACAAAGTGCAGTTTTCAGTGCCAAATCCTTGTTTCTCACTCTCCCAGCACTCAGAATGAGTGTTTAAGAAAACTGATTCTGATCCATTCCTTAACAAACTTTTTCATTATTTACAAAGCCTGTTTTACACAAAGTGCAGTTTTCAGTGCCAAATCCTTGTTTCTCACTCTCCCAGCACTCAGAATGAGCGTTTAAGAAAACTGATTCTGTTCCATTCCTTAACAAACTTTTTCATTATGCAAAAAGCCAGTTTTACACAGGGTGCAGTTTTCAGTGCCAAATCCTTGTTTCTCACTCTCCCAGCTCTCAGAATGAGGGTTTAAGAAAACTGATTCTGATCCATTCCTTAACAAACTTTTTCATTATTTACAAAGCCATTTTTACACAAAGTGCAGTTTTCAGTGCCAAATCCTTGTTTCTCACTCTCCCAGCACTCAGAATGAGCGTTTAAGAAAACTGATTCTGATCCATTCCTTTGCAAACTTATTCATTATGCAAAAAGTCAGTTTTACACAGGGTGCAGTTTTCAGTGCCAAATCCTTGTTTCTCACTCTCCCAGCACTCAGAATAAGCTTTTAAGAAAACTGATTCTGATCCATTCCTTACCAAACTATTTCATTATTTACAAAGCCATTTTTACACAAAGTGCAGTTTTCAGTGCCAAATCCTTGTTTCTCACTCTCCCAGCACTCAGAATGAGTGTTTAAGAAAACTGATTCTGATCCATTCCTTAACAAACTTTTTCATTATTTACAAAGCCTGTTTTACACAAAGTGCAGTTTTCAGTGCCAAATCCTTGTTTCTCACTCTCCCAGCACTCAGAATGAGCGTTTAAGAAAACTGATTCTGTTCCATTCCTTAACAAACTTTTTCATTATGCAAAAAGCCAGTTTTACACAGGGTGCAGTTTTCAGTGCCAAATCCTTGTTTCTCACTCTCCCAGCTCTCAGAATGAGGGTTTAAGAAAACTGATTCTGATCCATTCCTTAACAAACTTTTTCATTATTTACAAAGCCATTTTTACACAAAGTGCAGTTTTCAGTGCCAAATCCTTGTTTCTCACTCTCCCAGCACTCAGAATGAGCTTTTAAGAAAACTGATTCTGATCCATTCCTTAACAAACTATTTCATTATTTACAAAGCCATTTTTACACAAAGTGCAGTTTTCAGTGCCAAATCCTTGTTTCTCACTCTCCCAGCACTCAGAATGAGCGTTTAAGAAAACTGATTCTGATCCATTCCTTTGCAAACTTATTCATTATGCAAAAAGTCAGTTTTACACAGGGTGCAGTTTTCAGTGCCAAATCCTTGTTTCTCACTCTCCCAGCACTCAGAATAAGCTTTTAAGAAAACTGATTCTGATCCATTCCTTACCAAACTATTTCATTATTTACAAAGCCATTTTTACACAAAGTGCAGTTTTCAGTGCCAAATCCTTGTTTCTCACTATCCCAGCCCTCAGAATGAGCGTTTAAGAAAACTGATTCTGATCCATTCCTTTGCAAACTTATTCATTATGCAAAAAGTCAGTTTTACACAGGGTGCAGTTTTCAGTGCCAAATCCTTGTTTCTCACTCTCCCAGCACTCAGAATAAGCTTTTAAGAAAACTGATTCTGATCCATTCCTTAACAAACTTTTTCATTATGCAAAAAGCCAGTTTTACACAGGGTGCAGTTTTCAGTGCCAAATCCTTGTTTCTCACTCTCCCAGCACTCAGAATGAGCTTTTAAGAAAACTGATTCTGATCCATTCCTTAACAAACTTTTTCATTATGCAATAAGCCAGTTTTACACAGGGTGCAGTTTTCAGTGCCAAATCCTTGTTTCTCACTCTCCCAGCTCTCAGAATGAGGGTTTAAGAAAACTGATTCTGATCCATTCCTTAACAAACTATTTCATTATTTACAAAGCCATTTTTACACAAAGTGCAGTTTTCAGTGCCAAATCCTTGTTTCTCACTCTCCCAGCACTCAGAATGAGCTTTTAAGAAAACTGATTCTGATCCATTCCTTAACAAACTATTTCATTATTTACAAAGCCATTTTTACACAAAGTGCAGTTTTCAGTGCCAAATCCTTGTTTCTCACTCTCCCAGCACTCAGAATGAGCGTTTAAGAAAACTGATTCTGATCCATTCCTTACCAAACTATTTCATTATTTACAAAGCCATTTTTACACAAAGTGCAGTTTTCAGTGCCAAATCCTTGTTTCTCACTATCCCAGCCCTCAGAATGAGCGTTTAAGAAAACTGATTCTGATCCATTCCTTTGCAAACTTATTCATTATGCAAAAAGTCAGTTTTACACAGGGTGCAGTTTTCAGTGCCAAATCCTTGTTTCTCACTCTCCCAGCACTCAGAATAAGCTTTTAAGAAAACTGATTCTGATCCATTCCTTAACAAACTTTTTCATTATGCAAAAAGCCAGTTTTACACAGGGTGCAGTTTTCAGTGCCAAATCCTTGTTTCTCACTCTCCCAGCACTCAGAATGAGCTTTTAAGAAAACTGATTCTGATCCATTCCTTAACAAACTTTTTCATTATGCAATAAGCCAGTTTTACACAGGGTGCAGTTTTCAGTGCCAAATCCTTGTTTCTCACTCTCCCAGCTCTCAGAATGAGCGTTTAAGAAAACTGATTCTGATCCATTCCTTAACAAACTTTTTCATTATTTACAAAGCCATTTTTACACAAAGTGCAGTTTTCAGTGCCAAATCCTTGTTTCTCACTCTCCCAGCACTCAGAATGAGCTTTTAAGAAAACTGATTCTGATCCATTCCTTAACAAACTTTTTCATTATGCAATAAGCCAGTTTTACACAGGGTGCAGTTTTCAGTGCCAAATCCTTGTTTCTCACTCTCCCAGCTCTCAGAATGAGCGTTTAAGAAAACTGATTCTGATCCATTCCTTAACAAACTATTTCATTATTTACAAAGCCATTTTTACACAAAGTGCAGTTTTCAGTGCCAAATCCTTGTTTCTCACTCTCCCAGCACTCAGAATGAGCGTTTAAGAAAACTGATTCTGTTCCATTCCTTAACAAACTTTTTCATTATGCAAAAAGCCAGTTTTACACAGGGTGCAGTTTTCAGTGCCAAATCCTTGTTTCTCACTCTCCCAGCTCTCAGAATGAGGGTTTAAGAAAACTGATTCTGATCCATTCCTTAACAAACTTTTTCATTATTTACAAAGCCATTTTTACACAAAGTGCAGTTTTCAGTGCCAAATCCTTGTTTCTCACTCTCCCAGCACTCAGAATGAGCGTTTAAGAAAACTGATTCTGATCCATTCCTTAACAAACTTTTTCATTATTTACAAAGCCATTTTTACACAAAGTGCAGTTTTCAGTGCCAAATCCTTGTTTCTCACTCTCCCAGCACTCAGAATGAGCGTTTAAGAAAACTGATTCTGATCCATTCCTTAACAAACTTTTTCATTATTTACAAAGCCATTTTTACACAAAGTGCAGTTTTCAGTGCCAAATCCTTGTTTCTCACTCTCCCAGCACTCAGAATGAGCGTTTAAGAAAACTGATTCTGATCCATTCCTTACCAAACTATTTCATTATTTACAAAGCCATTTTTACACAAAGTGCAGTTTTCAGTGCCAAATCCTTGTTTCTCACTATCCCAGCCCTCAGAATGAGCGTTTAAGAAAACTGATTCTGATCCATTCCTTTGCAAACTTATTCATTATGCAGAAAGCCTGTTTTACACAAAGTGCAGTTTTAAGTGCCAAATCCTTGTTTCTCACTCTCCCAGCACTCAGAATGAGCGTTTAAGAAAACTGATTCTGATCCATTCCTTAACAAACTTTTTCATTATGCAGAAAGCCTGTTTTACACAAAGTGCAGTTTTAAGTGCCAAATCCTTGTTTCTCACTCTCCCAGCACTCAGAATGAGCGTTTAAGAAAACTGATTCTGATCCATTCCTTAACAAACTATTTCATTATGCAATAAGCCAGTTTTACACAGGGTGCAGTTTTCAGTGCCAAATCCTTGTTTCTCACTCTCCCAGCTCTCAGAATGAGCGTTTAAGAAAACTGATTCTGATCCATTCCTTAACAAACTTTTTCATTATTTACAAAGCCATTTTTACACAAAGTGCAGTTTTCAGTGCCAAATCCTTGTTTCTCACTCTCCCAGCACTCAGAATGAGCTTTTAAGAAAACTGATTCTGATCCATTCCTTAACAAACTTTTTCATTATGCAATAAGCCAGTTTTACACAGGGTGCAGTTTTCAGTGCCAAATCCTTGTTTCTCACTCTCCCAGCTCTCAGAATGAGCGTTTAAGAAAACTGATTCTGATCCATTCCTTAACAAACTTTTTCATTATTTACAAAGCCATTTTTACACAAAGTGCAGTTTTCAGTGCCAAAGCCTTGTTTCTCACTCTCCCAGCACTCAGAATGAGCTTTTAAGAAAACTGATTCTGATCCATTCCTTAACAAACTTTTTCATTATGCAATAAGCCAGTTTTACACAGGGTGCAGTTTTCAGTGCCAAATCCTTGTTTCTCACTCTCCCAGCTCTCAGAATGAGCGTTTAAGAAAACTGATTCTGATCCATTCCTTAACAAACTATTTCATTATTTACAAAGCCATTTTTACACAAAGTGCAGTTTTCAGTGCCAAATCCTTGTTTCTCACTCTCCCAGCACTCAGAATGAGTGTTTAAGAAAACTGATTCTGATCCATTCCTTAACAAACTTTTTCATTATTTACAAAGCCTGTTTTACACAAAGTGCAGTTTTCAGTGCCAAATCCTTGTTTCTCACTCTCCCAGCACTCAGAATGAGCGTTTAAGAAAACTGATTCTGTTCCATTCCTTAACAAACTTTTTCATTATGCAAAAAGCCAGTTTTACACAGGGTGCAGTTTTCAGTGCCAAATCCTTGTTTCTCACTCTCCCAGCTCTCAGAATGAGGGTTTAAGAAAACTGATTCTGATCCATTCCTTAACAAACTTTTTCATTATTTACAAAGCCATTTTTACACAAAGTGCAGTTTTCAGTGCCAAATCCTTGTTTCTCACTCTCCCAGCACTCAGAATGAGCTTTTAAGAAAACTGATTCTGATCCATTCCTTAACAAACTATTTCATTATTTACAAAGCCATTTTTACACAAAGTGCAGTTTTCAGTGCCAAATCCTTGTTTCTCACTCTCCCAGCACTCAGAATGAGCGTTTAAGAAAACTGATTCTGATCCATTCCTTACCAAACTATTTCATTATTTACAAAGCCATTTTTACACAAAGTGCAGTTTTCAGTGCCAAATCCTTGTTTCTCACTATCCCAGCCCTCAGAATGAGCGTTTAAGAAAACTGATTCTGATCCATTCCTTTGCAAACTTATTCATTATGCAAAAAGTCAGTTTTACACAGGGTGCAGTTTTCAGTGCCAAATCCTTGTTTCTCACTCTCCCAGCACTCAGAATAAGCTTTTAAGAAAACTGATTCTGATCCATTCCTTAACAAACTTTTTCATTATGCAAAAAGCCAGTTTTACACAGGGTGCAGTTTTCAGTGCCAAATCCTTGTTTCTCACTCTCCCAGCACTCAGAATGAGCTTTTAAGAAAACTGATTCTGATCCATTCCTTAACAAACTTTTTCATTATGCAATAAGCCAGTTTTACACAGGGTGCAGTTTTCAGTGCCAAATCCTTGTTTCTCACTCTCCCAGCTCTCAGAATGAGCGTTTAAGAAAACTGATTCTGATCCATTCCTTAACAAACTTTTTCATTATTTACAAAGCCATTTTTACACAAAGTGCAGTTTTCAGTGCCAAATCCTTGTTTCTCACTCTCCCAGCACTCAGAATGAGCTTTTAAGAAAACTGATTCTGATCCATTCCTTAACAAACTTTTTCATTATGCAATAAGCCAGTTTTACACAGGGTGCAGTTTTCAGTGCCAAATCCTTGTTTCTCACTCTCCCAGCTCTCAGAATGAGCGTTTAAGAAAACTGATTCTGATCCATTCCTTAACAAACTATTTCATTATTTACAAAGCCATTTTTACACAAAGTGCAGTTTTCAGTGCCAAATCCTTGTTTCTCACTCTCCCAGCACTCAGAATGAGCGTTTAAGAAAACTGATTCTGATCCATTCCTTAACAAACTTTTTCATTATTTACAAAGCCATTTTTACACAAAGTGCAGTTTTCAGTGCCAAATCCTTGTTTCTCACTCTCCCAGCACTCAGAATGAGCGTTTAAGAAAACTGATTCTGATCCATTCCTTACCAAACTATTTCATTATTTACAAAGCCATTTTTACACAAAGTGCAGTTTTCAGTGCCAAATCCTTGTTTCTCACTATCCCAGCCCTCAGAATGAGCGTTTAAGAAAACTGATTCTGATCCATTCCTTTGCAAACTTATTCATTATGCAAAAAGTCAGTTTTACACAGGGTGCAGTTTTCAGTGCCAAATCCTTGTTTATCACTCTCCCAGCACTCAGAATAAGCTTTTAAGAAAACTGATTCTGATCCATTCCTTAACAAACTTTTTCATTATGCAAAAAGCCAGTTTTACACAGGGTGCAGTTTTCAGTGCCAAATCCTTGTTTCTCACTCTCCCAGCACTCAGAATGAGCTTTTAAGAAAACTGATTCTGATCCATTCCTTAACGAACTTTTTCATTATGCAATAAGCCAGTTTTACACAGGGTGCAGTTTTCAGTGCCAAATCCTTGTTTCTCACTCTCCCAGCTCTCAGAATGAGCGTTTAAGAAAACTGATTCTGATCCATTCCTTAACAAACTTTTTCATTATTTACAAAGCCATTTTTACACAAAGTGCAGTTTTCAGTGCCAAATCCTTGTTTCTCACTCTCCCAGCACTCAGAATGAGCTTTTAAGAAAACTGATTCTGATCCATTCCTTAACAAACTTTTTCATTATGCAATAAGCCAGTTTTACACAGGGTGCAGTTTTCAGTGCCAAATCCTTGTTTCTCACTCTCCCAGCTCTCAGAATGAGCGTTTAAGAAAACTGATTCTGATCCATTCCTTAACAAACTATTTCATTATTTACAAAGCCATTTTTACACAAAGTGCAGTTTTCAGTGCCAAATCCTTGTTTCTCACTCTCCCAGCACTCAGAATGAGCGTTTAAGAAAACTGATTCTGTTCCATTCCTTAACAAACTTTTTCATTATGCAAAAAGCCAGTTTTACACAGGGTGCAGTTTTCAGTGCCAAATCCTTGTTTCTCACTCTCCCAGCTCTCAGAATGAGGGTTTAAGAAAACTGATTCTGATCCATTCCTTAACAAACTTTTTCATTATTTACAAAGCCATTTTTACACAAAGTGCAGTTTTCAGTGCCAAATCCTTGTTTCTCACTCTCCCAGCACTCAGAATGAGCGTTTAAGAAAACTGATTCTGATCCATTCCTTAACAAACTTTTTCATTATTTACAAAGCCATTTTTACACAAAGTGCAGTTTTCAGTGCCAAATCCTTGTTTCTCACTCTCCCAGCACTCAGAATGAGCGTTTAAGAAAACTGATTCTGTTCCATTCCTTAACAAACTTTTTCATTATGCAAAAAGCCAGTTTTACACAGGGTGCAGTTTTCAGTGCCAAATCCTTGTTTCTCACTCTCCCAGCTCTCAGAATGAGGGTTTAAGAAAACTGATTCTGATCCATTCCTTAACAAACTTTTTCATTATTTACAAAGCCATTTTTACACAAAGTGCAGTTTTCAGTGCCAAATCCTTGTTTCTCACTCTCCCAGCACTCAGAATGAGCTTTTAAGAAAACTGATTCTGATCCATTCCTTAACAAACTATTTCATTATTTACAAAGCCATTTTTACACAAAGTGCAGTTTTCAGTGCCAAATCCTTGTTTCTCACTCTCCCAGCACTCAGAATGAGCGTTTAAGAAAACTGATTCTGATCCATTCCTTACCAAACTATTTCATTATTTACAAAGCCATTTTTACACAAAGTGCAGTTTTCAGTGCCAAATCCTTGTTTCTCACTCTCCCAGCACTCAGAATGAGCGTTTAAGAAAACTGATTCTGATCCATTCCTTACCAAACTATTTCATTATTTACAAAGCCATTTTTACACAAAGTGCAGTTTTCAGTGCCAAATCCTTGTTTCTCACTATCCCAGCCCTCAGAATGAGCGTTTAAGAAAACTGATTCTGATCCATTCCTTTGCAAACTTATTCATTATGCAAAAAGTCAGTTTTACACAGGGTGCAGTTTTCAGTGCCAAATCCTTGTTTCTCACTCTCCCAGCACTCAGAATAAGCTTTTAAGAAAACTGATTCTGATCCATTCCTTAACAAACTTTTTCATTATGCAAAAAGCCAGTTTTACACAGGGTGCAGTTTTCAGTGCCAAATCCTTGTTTCTCACTCTCCCAGCACTCAGAATGAGCTTTTAAGAAAACTGATTCTGATCCATTCCTTAACAAACTTTTTCATTATGCAATAAGCCAGTTTTACACAGGGTGCAGTTTTCAGTGCCAAATCCTTGTTTCTCACTCTCCCAGCTCTCAGAATGAGCGTTTAAGAAAACTGATTCTGATCCATTCCTTAACAAACTTTTTCATTATTTACAAAGCCATTTTTACACAAAGTGCAGTTTTCAGTGCCAAATCCTTGTTTCTCACTCTCCCAGCACTCAGAATGAGCGTTTAAGAAAACTGATTCTGATCCATTCCTTACCAAACTATTTCATTATTTACAAAGCCATTTTTACACAAAGTGCAGTTTTCAGTGCCAAATCCTTGTTTCTCACTATCCCAGCCCTCAGAATGAGCGTTTAAGAAAACTGATTCTGATCCATTCCTTTGCAAACTTATTCATTATGCAAAAAGTCAGTTTTACACAGGGTGCAGTTTTCAGTGCCAAATCCTTGTTTATCACTCTCCCAGCACTCAGAATAAGCTTTTAAGAAAACTGATTCTGATCCATTCCTTAACAAACTTTTTCATTATGCAAAAAGCCAGTTTTACACAGGGTGCAGTTTTCAGTGCCAAATCCTTGTTTCTCACTCTCCCAGCACTCAGAATGAGCTTTTAAGAAAACTGATTCTGATCCATTCCTTAACGAACTTTTTCATTATGCAATAAGCCAGTTTTACACAGGGTGCAGTTTTCAGTGCCAAATCCTTGTTTCTCACTCTCCCAGCTCTCAGAATGAGCGTTTAAGAAAACTGATTCTGATCCATTCCTTAACAAACTTTTTCATTATTTACAAAGCCATTTTTACACAAAGTGCAGTTTTCAGTGCCAAATCCTTGTTTCTCACTCTCCCAGCACTCAGAATGAGCTTTTAAGAAAACTGATTCTGATCCATTCCTTAACAAACTTTTTCATTATGCAATAAGCCAGTTTTACACAGGGTGCAGTTTTCAGTGCCAAATCCTTGTTTCTCACTCTCCCAGCTCTCAGAATGAGCGTTTAAGAAAACTGATTCTGATCCATTCCTTAACAAACTATTTCATTATTTACAAAGCCATTTTTACACAAAGTGCAGTTTTCAGTGCCAAATCCTTGTTTCTCACTCTCCCAGCACTCAGAATGAGCGTTTAAGAAAACTGATTCTGTTCCATTCCTTAACAAACTTTTTCATTATGCAAAAAGCCAGTTTTACACAGGGTGCAGTTTTCAGTGCCAAATCCTTGTTTCTCACTCTCCCAGCTCTCAGAATGAGGGTTTAAGAAAACTGATTCTGATCCATTCCTTAACAAACTTTTTCATTATTTACAAAGCCATTTTTACACAAAGTGCAGTTTTCAGTGCCAAATCCTTGTTTCTCACTCTCCCAGCACTCAGAATGAGCGTTTAAGAAAACTGATTCTGATCCATTCCTTAACAAACTTTTTCATTATTTACAAAGCCATTTTTACACAAAGTGCAGTTTTCAGTGCCAAATCCTTGTTTCTCACTCTCCCAGCACTCAGAATGAGCGTTTAAGAAAACTGATTCTGTTCCATTCCTTAACAAACTTTTTCATTATGCAAAAAGCCAGTTTTACACAGGGTGCAGTTTTCAGTGCCAAATCCTTGTTTCTCACTCTCCCAGCTCTCAGAATGAGGGTTTAAGAAAACTGATTCTGATCCATTCCTTAACAAACTTTTTCATTATTTACAAAGCCATTTTTACACAAAGTGCAGTTTTCAGTGCCAAATCCTTGTTTCTCACTCTCCCAGCACTCAGAATGAGCTTTTAAGAAAACTGATTCTGATCCATTCCTTAACAAACTATTTCATTATTTACAAAGCCATTTTTACACAAAGTGCAGTTTTCAGTGCCAAATCCTTGTTTCTCACTCTCCCAGCACTCAGAATGAGCGTTTAAGAAAACTGATTCTGATCCATTCCTTACCAAACTATTTCATTATTTACAAAGCCATTTTTACACAAAGTGCAGTTTTCAGTGCCAAATCCTTGTTTCTCACTCTCCCAGCACTCAGAATGAGCGTTTAAGAAAACTGATTCTGATCCATTCCTTACCAAACTATTTCATTATTTACAAAGCCATTTTTACACAAAGTGCAGTTTTCAGTGCCAAATCCTTGTTTCTCACTATCCCAGCCCTCAGAATGAGCGTTTAAGAAAACTGATTCTGATCCATTCCTTTGCAAACTTATTCATTATGCAAAAAGTCAGTTTTACACAGGGTGCAGTTTTCAGTGCCAAATCCTTGTTTCTCACTCTCCCAGCACTCAGAATAAGCTTTTAAGAAAACTGATTCTGATCCATTCCTTAACAAACTTTTTCATTATGCAAAAAGCCAGTTTTACACAGGGTGCAGTTTTCAGTGCCAAATCCTTGTTTCTCACTCTCCCAGCACTCAGAATGAGCTTTTAAGAAAACTGATTCTGATCCATTCCTTAACAAACTTTTTCATTATGCAATAAGCCAGTTTTACACAGGGTGCAGTTTTCAGTGCCAAATCCTTGTTTCTCACTCTCCCAGCTCTCAGAATGAGCGTTTAAGAAAACTGATTCTGATCCATTCCTTAACAAACTTTTTCATTATTTACAAAGCCATTTTTACACAAAGTGCAGTTTTCAGTGCCAAATCCTTGTTTCTCACTCTCCCAGCACTCAGAATGAGCTTTTAAGAAAACTGATTCTGATCCATTCCTTAACAAACTTTTTCATTATGCAATAAGCCAGTTTTACACAGGGTGCAGTTTTCAGTGCCAAATCCTTGTTTCTCACTCTCCCAGCTCTCAGAATGAGGGTTTAAGAAAACTGATTCTGATCCATTCCTTAACAAACTATTTCATTATTTACAAAGCCATTTTTACACAAAGTGCAGTTTTCAGTGCCAAATCCTTGTTTCTCACTCTCCCAGCACTCAGAATGAGCTTTTAAGAAAACTGATTCTGATCCATTCCTTAACAAACTATTTCATTATTTACAAAGCCATTTTTACACAAAGTGCAGTTTTCAGTGCCAAATCCTTGTTTCTCACTCTCCCAGCACTCAGAATGAGCGTTTAAGAAAACTGATTCTGATCCATTCCTTACCAAACTATTTCATTATTTACAAAGCCATTTTTACACAAAGTGCAGTTTTCAGTGCCAAATCCTTGTTTCTCACTATCCCAGCCCTCAGAATGAGCGTTTAAGAAAACTGATTCTGATCCATTCCTTTGCAAACTTATTCATTATGCAAAAAGTCAGTTTTACACAGGGTGCAGTTTTCAGTGCCAAATCCTTGTTTCTCACTCTCCCAGCACTCAGAATAAGCTTTTAAGAAAACTGATTCTGATCCATTCCTTAACAAACTTTTTCATTATGCAAAAAGCCAGTTTTACACAGGGTGCAGTTTTCAGTGCCAAATCCTTGTTTCTCACTCTCCCAGCACTCAGAATGAGCTTTTAAGAAAACTGATTCTGATCCATTCCTTAACAAACTTTTTCATTATGCAATAAGCCAGTTTTACACAGGGTGCAGTTTTCAGTGCCAAATCCTTGTTTCTCACTCTCCCAGCTCTCAGAATGAGCGTTTAAGAAAACTGATTCTGATCCATTCCTTAACAAACTTTTTCATTATTTACAAAGCCATTTTTACACAAAGTGCAGTTTTCAGTGCCAAATCCTTGTTTCTCACTCTCCCAGCACTCAGAATGAGCTTTTAAGAAAACTGATTCTGATCCATTCCTTAACAAACTTTTTCATTATGCAATAAGCCAGTTTTACACAGGGTGCAGTTTTCAGTGCCAAATCCTTGTTTCTCACTCTCCCAGCTCTCAGAATGAGCGTTTAAGAAAACTGATTCTGATCCATTCCTTAACAAACTATTTCATTATTTACAAAGCCATTTTTACACAAAGTGCAGTTTTCAGTGCCAAATCCTTGTTTCTCACTCTCCCAGCACTCAGAATGAGCGTTTAAGAAAACTGATTCTGTTCCATTCCTTAACAAACTTTTTCATTATGCAAAAAGCCAGTTTTACACAGGGTGCAGTTTTCAGTGCCAAATCCTTGTTTCTCACTCTCCCAGCTCTCAGAATGAGGGTTTAAGAAAACTGATTCTGATCCATTCCTTAACAAACTTTTTCATTATTTACAAAGCCATTTTTACACAAAGTGCAGTTTTCAGTGCCAAATCCTTGTTTCTCACTCTCCCAGCACTCAGAATGAGCGTTTAAGAAAACTGATTCTGATCCATTCCTTAACAAACTTTTTCATTATTTACAAAGCCATTTTTACACAAAGTGCAGTTTTCAGTGCCAAATCCTTGTTTCTCACTCTCCCAGCACTCAGAATGAGCGTTTAAGAAAACTGATTCTGATCCATTCCTTAACAAACTTTTTCATTATTTACAAAGCCATTTTTACACAAAGTGCAGTTTTCAGTGCCAAATCCTTGTTTCTCACTCTCCCAGCACTCAGAATGAGCGTTTAAGAAAACTGATTCTGATCCATTCCTTACCAAACTATTTCATTATTTACAAAGCCATTTTTACACAAAGTGCAGTTTTCAGTGCCAAATCCTTGTTTCTCACTATCCCAGCCCTCAGAATGAGCGTTTAAGAAAACTGATTCTGATCCATTCCTTTGCAAACTTATTCATTATGCAGAAAGCCTGTTTTACACAAAGTGCAGTTTTAAGTGCCAAATCCTTGTTTCTCACTCTCCCAGCACTCAGAATGAGCGTTTAAGAAAACTGATTCTGATCCATTCCTTAACAAACTTTTTCATTATGCAGAAAGCCTGTTTTACACAAAGTGCAGTTTTAAGTGCCAAATCCTTGTTTCTCACTCTCCCAGCACTCAGAATGAGCGTTTAAGAAAACTGATTCTGATCCATTCCTTAACAAACTATTTCATTATGCAATAAGCCAGTTTTACACAGGGTGCAGTTTTCAGTGCCAAATCCTTGTTTCTCACTCTCCCAGCTCTCAGAATGAGCGTTTAAGAAAACTGATTCTGATCCATTCCTTAACAAACTTTTTCATTATTTACAAAGCCATTTTTACACAAAGTGCAGTTTTCAGTGCCAAATCCTTGTTTCTCACTCTCCCAGCACTCAGAATGAGCTTTTAAGAAAACTGATTCTGATCCATTCCTTAACAAACTTTTTCATTATGCAATAAGCCAGTTTTACACAGGGTGCAGTTTTCAGTGCCAAATCCTTGTTTCTCACTCTCCCAGCTCTCAGAATGAGCGTTTAAGAAAACTGATTCTGATCCATTCCTTAACAAACTTTTTCATTATTTACAAAGCCATTTTTACACAAAGTGCAGTTTTCAGTGCCAAAGCCTTGTTTCTCACTCTCCCAGCACTCAGAATGAGCTTTTAAGAAAACTGATTCTGATCCATTCCTTAACAAACTTTTTCATTATGCAATAAGCCAGTTTTACACAGGGTGCAGTTTTCAGTGCCAAATCCTTGTTTCTCACTCTCCCAGCTCTCAGAATGAGCGTTTAAGAAAACTGATTCTGATCCATTCCTTAACAAACTATTTCATTATTTACAAAGCCATTTTTACACAAAGTGCAGTTTTCAGTGCCAAATCCTTGTTTCTCACTCTCCCAGCACTCAGAATGAGTGTTTAAGAAAACTGATTCTGATCCATTCCTTAACAAACTTTTTCATTATTTACAAAGCCTGTTTTACACAAAGTGCAGTTTTCAGTGCCAAATCCTTGTTTCTCACTCTCCCAGCACTCAGAATGAGCGTTTAAGAAAACTGATTCTGTTCCATTCCTTAACAAACTTTTTCATTATGCAAAAAGCCAGTTTTACACAGGGTGCAGTTTTCAGTGCCAAATCCTTGTTTCTCACTCTCCCAGCTCTCAGAATGAGGGTTTAAGAAAACTGATTCTGATCCATTCCTTAACAAACTTTTTCATTATTTACAAAGCCATTTTTACACAAAGTGCAGTTTTCAGTGCCAAATCCTTGTTTCTCACTCTCCCAGCACTCAGAATGAGCTTTTAAGAAAACTGATTCTGATCCATTCCTTAACAAACTATTTCATTATTTACAAAGCCATTTTTACACAAAGTGCAGTTTTCAGTGCCAAATCCTTGTTTCTCACTCTCCCAGCACTCAGAATGAGCGTTTAAGAAAACTGATTCTGATCCATTCCTTACCAAACTATTTCATTATTTACAAAGCCATTTTTACACAAAGTGCAGTTTTCAGTGCCAAATCCTTGTTTCTCACTATCCCAGCCCTCAGAATGAGCGTTTAAGAAAACTGATTCTGATCCATTCCTTTGCAAACTTATTCATTATGCAAAAAGTCAGTTTTACACAGGGTGCAGTTTTCAGTGCCAAATCCTTGTTTCTCACTCTCCCAGCACTCAGAATAAGCTTTTAAGAAAACTGATTCTGATCCATTCCTTAACAAACTTTTTCATTATGCAAAAAGCCAGTTTTACACAGGGTGCAGTTTTCAGTGCCAAATCCTTGTTTCTCACTCTCCCAGCACTCAGAATGAGCTTTTAAGAAAACTGATTCTGATCCATTCCTTAACAAACTTTTTCATTATGCAATAAGCCAGTTTTACACAGGGTGCAGTTTTCAGTGCCAAATCCTTGTTTCTCACTCTCCCAGCTCTCAGAATGAGCGTTTAAGAAAACTGATTCTGATCCATTCCTTAACAAACTTTTTCATTATTTACAAAGCCATTTTTACACAAAGTGCAGTTTTCAGTGCCAAATCCTTGTTTCTCACTCTCCCAGCACTCAGAATGAGCTTTTAAGAAAACTGATTCTGATCCATTCCTTAACAAACTTTTTCATTATGCAATAAGCCAGTTTTACACAGGGTGCAGTTTTCAGTGCCAAATCCTTGTTTCTCACTCTCCCAGCTCTCAGAATGAGCGTTTAAGAAAACTGATTCTGATCCATTCCTTAACAAACTATTTCATTATTTACAAAGCCATTTTTACACAAAGTGCAGTTTTCAGTGCCAAATCCTTGTTTCTCACTCTCCCAGCACTCAGAATGAGCGTTTAAGAAAACTGATTCTGATCCATTCCTTAACAAACTTTTTCATTATTTACAAAGCCATTTTTACACAAAGTGCAGTTTTCAGTGCCAAATCCTTGTTTCTCACTCTCCCAGCACTCAGAATGAGCGTTTAAGAAAACTGATTCTGATCCATTCCTTACCAAACTATTTCATTATTTACAAAGCCATTTTTACACAAAGTGCAGTTTTCAGTGCCAAATCCTTGTTTCTCACTATCCCAGCCCTCAGAATGAGCGTTTAAGAAAACTGATTCTGATCCATTCCTTTGCAAACTTATTCATTATGCAAAAAGTCAGTTTTACACAGGGTGCAGTTTTCAGTGCCAAATCCTTGTTTATCACTCTCCCAGCACTCAGAATAAGCTTTTAAGAAAACTGATTCTGATCCATTCCTTAACAAACTTTTTCATTATGCAAAAAGCCAGTTTTACACAGGGTGCAGTTTTCAGTGCCAAATCCTTGTTTCTCACTCTCCCAGCACTCAGAATGAGCTTTTAAGAAAACTGATTCTGATCCATTCCTTAACGAACTTTTTCATTATGCAATAAGCCAGTTTTACACAGGGTGCAGTTTTCAGTGCCAAATCCTTGTTTCTCACTCTCCCAGCTCTCAGAATGAGCGTTTAAGAAAACTGATTCTGATCCATTCCTTAACAAACTTTTTCATTATTTACAAAGCCATTTTTACACAAAGTGCAGTTTTCAGTGCCAAATCCTTGTTTCTCACTCTCCCAGCACTCAGAATGAGCTTTTAAGAAAACTGATTCTGATCCATTCCTTAACAAACTTTTTCATTATGCAATAAGCCAGTTTTACACAGGGTGCAGTTTTCAGTGCCAAATCCTTGTTTCTCACTCTCCCAGCTCTCAGAATGAGCGTTTAAGAAAACTGATTCTGATCCATTCCTTAACAAACTATTTCATTATTTACAAAGCCATTTTTACACAAAGTGCAGTTTTCAGTGCCAAATCCTTGTTTCTCACTCTCCCAGCACTCAGAATGAGCGTTTAAGAAAACTGATTCTGTTCCATTCCTTAACAAACTTTTTCATTATGCAAAAAGCCAGTTTTACACAGGGTGCAGTTTTCAGTGCCAAATCCTTGTTTCTCACTCTCCCAGCTCTCAGAATGAGGGTTTAAGAAAACTGATTCTGATCCATTCCTTAACAAACTTTTTCATTATTTACAAAGCCATTTTTACACAAAGTGCAGTTTTCAGTGCCAAATCCTTGTTTCTCACTCTCCCAGCACTCAGAATGAGCGTTTAAGAAAACTGATTCTGATCCATTCCTTAACAAACTTTTTCATTATTTACAAAGCCATTTTTACACAAAGTGCAGTTTTCAGTGCCAAATCCTTGTTTCTCACTCTCCCAGCACTCAGAATGAGCGTTTAAGAAAACTGATTCTGTTCCATTCCTTAACAAACTTTTTCATTATGCAAAAAGCCAGTTTTACACAGGGTGCAGTTTTCAGTGCCAAATCCTTGTTTCTCACTCTCCCAGCTCTCAGAATGAGGGTTTAAGAAAACTGATTCTGATCCATTCCTTAACAAACTTTTTCATTATTTACAAAGCCATTTTTACACAAAGTGCAGTTTTCAGTGCCAAATCCTTGTTTCTCACTCTCCCAGCACTCAGAATGAGCTTTTAAGAAAACTGATTCTGATCCATTCCTTAACAAACTATTTCATTATTTACAAAGCCATTTTTACACAAAGTGCAGTTTTCAGTGCCAAATCCTTGTTTCTCACTCTCCCAGCACTCAGAATGAGCGTTTAAGAAAACTGATTCTGATCCATTCCTTACCAAACTATTTCATTATTTACAAAGCCATTTTTACACAAAGTGCAGTTTTCAGTGCCAAATCCTTGTTTCTCACTATCCCAGCCCTCAGAATGAGCGTTTAAGAAAACTGATTCTGATCCATTCCTTTGCAAACTTATTCATTATGCAAAAAGTCAGTTTTACACAGGGTGCAGTTTTCAGTGCCAAATCCTTGTTTCTCACTCTCCCAGCACTCAGAATAAGCTTTTAAGAAAACTGATTCTGATCCATTCCTTAACAAACTTTTTCATTATGCAAAAAGCCAGTTTTACACAGGGTGCAGTTTTCAGTGCCAAATCCTTGTTTCTCACTCTCCCAGCACTCAGAATGAGCTTTTAAGAAAACTGATTCTGATCCATTCCTTAACAAACTTTTTCATTATGCAATAAGCCAGTTTTACACAGGGTGCAGTTTTCAGTGCCAAATCCTTGTTTCTCACTCTCCCAGCTCTCAGAATGAGCGTTTAAGAAAACTGATTCTGATCCATTCCTTAACAAACTTTTTCATTATTTACAAAGCCATTTTTACACAAAGTGCAGTTTTCAGTGCCAAATCCTTGTTTCTCACTCTCCCAGCACTCAGAATGAGCTTTTAAGAAAACTGATTCTGATCCATTCCTTAACAAACTTTTTCATTATGCAATAAGCCAGTTTTACACAGGGTGCAGTTTTCAGTGCCAAATCCTTGTTTCTCACTCTCCCAGCTCTCAGAATGAGCGTTTAAGAAAACTGATTCTGATCCATTCCTTAACAAACTATTTCATTATTTACAAAGCCATTTTTACACAAAGTGCAGTTTTCAGTGCCAAATCCTTGTTTCTCACTCTCCCAGCACTCAGAATGAGCGTTTAAGAAAACTGATTCTGTTCCATTCCTTAACAAACTTTTTCATTATGCAAAAAGCCAGTTTTACACAGGGTGCAGTTTTCAGTGCCAAATCCTTGTTTCTCACTCTCCCAGCTCTCAGAATGAGGGTTTAAGAAAACTGATTCTGATCCATTCCTTAACAAACTTTTTCATTATTTACAAAGCCATTTTTACACAAAGTGCAGTTTTCAGTGCCAAATCCTTGTTTCTCACTCTCCCAGCACTCAGAATGAGCGTTTAAGAAAACTGATTCTGATCCATTCCTTAACAAACTTTTTCATTATTTACAAAGCCATTTTTACACAAAGTGCAGTTTTCAGTGCCAAATCCTTGTTTCTCACTCTCCCAGCACTCAGAATGAGCGTTTAAGAAAACTGATTCTGATCCATTCCTTACCAAACTATTTCATTATTTACAAAGCCATTTTTACACAAAGTGCAGTTTTCAGTGCCAAATCCTTGTTTCTCACTATCCCAGCCCTCAGAATGAGCGTTTAAGAAAACTGATTCTGATCCATTCCTTTGCAAACTTATTCATTATGCAGAAAGCCTGTTTTACACAAAGTGCAGTTTTAAGTGCCAAATCCTTGTTTCTCACTCTCCCAGCACTCAGAATGAGCGTTTAAGAAAACTGATTCTGATCCATTCCTTAACAAACTTTTTCATTATGCAGAAAGCCTGTTTTACACAAAGTGCAGTTTTAAGTGCCAAATCCTTGTTTCTCACTCTCCCAGCACTCAGAATGAGCGTTTAAGAAAACTGATTCTGATCCATTCCTTAACAAACTATTTCATTATGCAAAAAGTCAGTTTTACACAGGGTGCAGTTTTCAGTGCCAAATCCTTGTTTCTCACTCTCCCAGCACTCAGAATAAGCTTTTAAGAAAACTGATTCTGATCCATTCCTTAACAAACTTTTTCATTATTTACAAAGCCATTTTTACACAAAGTGCAGTTTTCAGTGCCAAATCCTTGTTTCTCACTCTCCCAGCACTCAGAATGAGCTTTTAAGAAAACTGATTCTGATCCATTCCTTAACAAACTTTTTCATTATGCAATAAGCCAGTTTTACACAGGGTGCAGTTTTCAGTGCCAAATCCTTGTTTCTCACTCTCCCAGCTCTCAGAATGAGCGTTTAAGAAAACTGATTCTGATCCATTCCTTAACAAACTTTTTCATTATTTACAAAGCCATTTTTACACAAAGTGCAGTTTTCAGTGCCAAAGCCTTGTTTCTCACTCTCCCAGCACTCAGAATGAGCTTTTAAGAAAACTGATTCTGATCCATTCCTTAACAAACTTTTTCATTATGCAATAAGCCAGTTTTACACAGGGTGCAGTTTTCAGTGCCAAATCCTTGTTTCTCACTCTCCCAGCTCTCAGAATGAGCGTTTAAGAAAACTGATTCTGATCCATTCCTTAACAAACTATTTCATTATTTACAAAGCCATTTTTACACAAAGTGCAGTTTTCAGTGCCAAATCCTTGTTTCTCACTCTCCCAGCACTCAGAATGAGTGTTTAAGAAAACTGATTCTGATCCATTCCTTAACAAACTTTCTCATTATTTACAAAGCCTGTTTTACACAAAGTGCAGTTTTCAGTGCCAAATCCTTGTTTCTCACTCTCCCAGCACTCAGAATGAGCGTTTAAGAAAACTGATTCTGTTCCATTCCTTAACAAACTTTTTCATTATGCAAAAAGCCAGTTTTACACAGGGTGCAGTTTTCAGTGCCAAATCCTTGTTTCTCACTCTCCCAGCTCTCAGAATGAGGGTTTAAGAAAACTGATTCTGATCCATTCCTTAACAAACTTTTTCATTATTTACAAAGCCATTTTTACACAAAGTGCAGTTTTCAGTGCCAAATCCTTGTTTCTCACTCTCCCAGCACTCAGAATGAGCTTTTAAGAAAACTGATTCTGATCCATTCCTTAACAAACTATTTCATTATTTACAAAGCCATTTTTACACAAAGTGCAGTTTTCAGTGCCAAATCCTTGTTTCTCACTCTCCCAGCACTCAGAATGAGCGTTTAAGAAAACTGATTCTGATCCATTCCTTACCAAACTATTTCATTATTTACAAAGCCATTTTTACACAAAGTGCAGTTTTCAGTGCCAAATCCTTGTTTCTCACTATCCCAGCCCTCAGAATGAGCGTTTAAGAAAACTGATTCTGATCCATTCCTTTGCAAACTTATTCATTATGCAAAAAGTCAGTTTTACACAGGGTGCAGTTTTCAGTGCCAAATCCTTGTTTCTCACTCTCCCAGCACTCAGAATAAGCTTTTAAGAAAACTGATTCTGATCCATTCCTTAACAAACTTTTTCATTATGCAAAAAGCCAGTTTTACACAGGGTGCAGTTTTCAGTGCCAAATCCTTGTTTCTCACTCTCCCAGCACTCAGAATGAGCTTTTAAGAAAACTGATTCTGATCCATTCCTTAACAAACTTTTTCATTATGCAATAAGCCAGTTTTACACAGGGTGCAGTTTTCAGTGCCAAATCCTTGTTTCTCACTCTCCCAGCTCTCAGAATGAGCGTTTAAGAAAACTGATTCTGATCCATTCCTTAACAAACTATTTCATTATTTACAAAGCCATTTTTACACAAAGTGCAGTTTTCAGTGCCAAATCCTTGTTTCTCACTCTCCCAGCACTCAGAATGAGCGTTTAAGAAAACTGATTCTGATCCATTCCTTAACAAACTTTTTCATTATTTACAAAGCCATTTTTACACAAAGTGCAGTTTTCAGTGCCAAATCCTTGTTTCTCACTCTCCCAGCACTCAGAATGAGCGTTTAAGAAAACTGATTCTGTTCCATTCCTTAACAAACTTTTTCATTATGCAAAAAGCCAGTTTTACACAGGGTGCAGTTTTCAGTGCCAAATCCTTGTTTCTCACTCTCCCAGCTCTCAGAATGAGGGTTTAAGAAAACTGATTCTGATCCATTCCTTAACAAACTTTTTCATTATTTACAAAGCCATTTTTACACAAAGTGCAGTTTTCAGTGCCAAATCCTTGTTTCTCACTCTCCCAGCACTCAGAATGAGCTTTTAAGAAAACTGATTCTGATCCATTCCTTAACAAACTATTTCATTATTTACAAAGCCATTTTTACACAAAGTGCAGTTTTCAGTGCCAAATCCTTGTTTCTCACTCTCCCAGCACTCAGAATGAGCGTTTAAGAAAACTGATTCTGATCCATTCCTTACCAAACTATTTCATTATTTACAAAGCCATTTTTACACAAAGTGCAGTTTTCAGTGCCAAATCCTTGTTTCTCACTATCCCAGCCCTCAGAATGAGCGTTTAAGAAAACTGATTCTGATCCATTCCTTTGCAAACTTATTCATTATGCAAAAAGTCAGTTTTACACAGGGTGCAGTTTTCAGTGCCAAATCCTTGTTTCTCACTCTCCCAGCACTCAGAATAAGCTTTTAAGAAAACTGATTCTGATCCATTCCTTAACAAACTTTTTCATTATGCAAAAAGCCAGTTTTACACAGGGTGCAGTTTTCAGTGCCAAATCCTTGTTTCTCACTCTCCCAGCACTCAGAATGAGCTTTTAAGAAAACTGATTCTGATCCATTCCTTAACAAACTTTTTCATTATGCAATAAGCCAGTTTTACACAGGGTGCAGTTTTCAGTGCCAAATCCTTGTTTCTCACTCTCCCAGCTCTCAGAATGAGCGTTTAAGAAAACTGATTCTGATCCATTCCTTAACAAACTTTTTCATTATTTACAAAGCCATTTTTACACAAAGTGCAGTTTTCAGTGCCAAATCCTTGTTTCTCACTCTCCCAGCACTCAGAATGAGCTTTTAAGAAAACTGATTCTGATCCATTCCTTAACAAACTTTTTCATTATGCAATAAGCCAGTTTTACACAGGGTGCAGTTTTCAGTGCCAAATCCTTGTTTCTCACTCTCCCAGCTCTCAGAATGAGCGTTTAAGAAAACTGATTCTGATCCATTCCTTAACAAACTATTTCATTATTTACAAAGCCATTTTTACACAAAGTGCAGTTTTCAGTGCCAAATCCTTGTTTCTCACTCTCCCAGCACTCAGAATGAGCGTTTAAGAAAACTGATTCTGTTCCATTCCTTAACAAACTTTTTCATTATGCAAAAAGCCAGTTTTACACAGGGTGCAGTTTTCAGTGCCAAATCCTTGTTTCTCACTCTCCCAGCTCTCAGAATGAGGGTTTAAGAAAACTGATTCTGATCCATTCCTTAACAAACTTTTTCATTATTTACAAAGCCATTTTTACACAAAGTGCAGTTTTCAGTGCCAAATCCTTGTTTCTCACTCTCCCAGCACTCAGAATGAGCGTTTAAGAAAACTGATTCTGATCCATTCCTTAACAAACTTTTTCATTATTTACAAAGCCATTTTTACACAAAGTGCAGTTTTCAGTGCCAAATCCTTGTTTCTCACTCTCCCAGCACTCAGAATGAGCGTTTAAGAAAACTGATTCTGATCCATTCCTTACCAAACTATTTCATTATTTACAAAGCCATTTTTACACAAAGTGCAGTTTTCAGTGCCAAATCCTTGTTTCTCACTATCCCAGCCCTCAGAATGAGCGTTTAAGAAAACTGATTCTGATCCATTCCTTTGCAAACTTATTCATTATGCAGAAAGCCTGTTTTACACAAAGTGCAGTTTTAAGTGCCAAATCCTTGTTTCTCACTCTCCCAGCACTCAGAATGAGCGTTTAAGAAAACTGATTCTGATCCATTCCTTAACAAACTTTTTCATTATGCAGAAAGCCTGTTTTACACAAAGTGCAGTTTTAAGTGCCAAATCCTTGTTTCTCACTCTCCCAGCACTCAGAATGAGCGTTTAAGAAAACTGATTCTGATCCATTCCTTAACAAACTATTTCATTATGCAAAAAGTCAGTTTTACACAGGGTGCAGTTTTCAGTGCCAAATCCTTGTTTCTCACTCTCCCAGCACTCAGAATAAGCTTTTAAGAAAACTGATTCTGATCCATTCCTTAACAAACTTTTTCATTATTTACAAAGCCATTTTTACACAAAGTGCAGTTTTCAGTGCCAAATCCTTGTTTCTCACTCTCCCAGCACTCAGAATGAGCTTTTAAGAAAACTGATTCTGATCCATTCCTTAACAAACTTTTTCATTATGCAATAAGCCAGTTTTACACAGGGTGCAGTTTTCAGTGCCAAATCCTTGTTTCTCACTCTCCCAGCTCTCAGAATGAGCGTTTAAGAAAACTGATTCTGATCCATTCCTTAACAAACTTTTTCATTATTTACAAAGCCATTTTTACACAAAGTGCAGTTTTCAGTGCCAAAGCCTTGTTTCTCACTCTCCCAGCACTCAGAATGAGCTTTTAAGAAAACTGATTCTGATCCATTCCTTAACAAACTTTTTCATTATGCAATAAGCCAGTTTTACACAGGGTGCAGTTTTCAGTGCCAAATCCTTGTTTCTCACTCTCCCAGCTCTCAGAATGAGCGTTTAAGAAAACTGATTCTGATCCATTCCTTAACAAACTATTTCATTATTTACAAAGCCATTTTTACACAAAGTGCAGTTTTCAGTGCCAAATCCTTGTTTCTCACTCTCCCAGCACTCAGAATGAGTGTTTAAGAAAACTGATTCTGATCCATTCCTTAACAAACTTTCTCATTATTTACAAAGCCTGTTTTACACAAAGTGCAGTTTTCAGTGCCAAATCCTTGTTTCTCACTCTCCCAGCACTCAGAATGAGCGTTTAAGAAAACTGATTCTGTTCCATTCCTTAACAAACTTTTTCATTATGCAAAAAGCCAGTTTTACACAGGGTGCAGTTTTCAGTGCCAAATCCTTGTTTCTCACTCTCCCAGCTCTCAGAATGAGGGTTTAAGAAAACTGATTCTGATCCATTCCTTAACAAACTTTTTCATTATTTACAAAGCCATTTTTACACAAAGTGCAGTTTTCAGTGCCAAATCCTTGTTTCTCACTCTCCCAGCACTCAGAATGAGCTTTTAAGAAAACTGATTCTGATCCATTCCTTAACAAACTATTTCATTATTTACAAAGCCATTTTTACACAAAGTGCAGTTTTCAGTGCCAAATCCTTGTTTCTCACTCTCCCAGCACTCAGAATGAGCGTTTAAGAAAACTGATTCTGATCCATTCCTTACCAAACTATTTCATTATTTACAAAGCCATTTTTACACAAAGTGCAGTTTTCAGTGCCAAATCCTTGTTTCTCACTATCCCAGCCCTCAGAATGAGCGTTTAAGAAAACTGATTCTGATCCATTCCTTTGCAAACTTATTCATTATGCAAAAAGTCAGTTTTACACAGGGTGCAGTTTTCAGTGCCAAATCCTTGTTTCTCACTCTCCCAGCACTCAGAATAAGCTTTTAAGAAAACTGATTCTGATCCATTCCTTAACAAACTTTTTCATTATGCAAAAAGCCAGTTTTACACAGGGTGCAGTTTTCAGTGCCAAATCCTTGTTTCTCACTCTCCCAGCACTCAGAATGAGCTTTTAAGAAAACTGATTCTGATCCATTCCTTAACAAACTTTTTCATTATGCAATAAGCCAGTTTTACACAGGGTGCAGTTTTCAGTGCCAAATCCTTGTTTCTCACTCTCCCAGCTCTCAGAATGAGCGTTTAAGAAAACTGATTCTGATCCATTCCTTAACAAACTTTTTCATTATTTACAAAGCCATTTTTACACAAAGTGCAGTTTTCAGTGCCAAATCCTTGTTTCTCACTCTCCCAGCACTCAGAATGAGCTTTTAAGAAAACTGATTCTGATCCATTCCTTAACAAACTTTTTCATTATGCAATAAGCCAGTTTTACACAGGGTGCAGTTTTCAGTGCCAAATCCTTGTTTCTCACTCTCCCAGCTCTCAGAATGAGCGTTTAAGAAAACTGATTCTGATCCATTCCTTAACAAACTATTTCATTATTTACAAAGCCATTTTTACACAAAGTGCAGTTTTCAGTGCCAAATCCTTGTTTCTCACTCTCCCAGCACTCAGAATGAGCGTTTAAGAAAACTGATTCTGTTCCATTCCTTAACAAACTTTTTCATTATGCAAAAAGCCAGTTTTACACAGGGTGCAGTTTTCAGTGCCAAATCCTTGTTTCTCACTCTCCCAGCTCTCAGAATGAGGGTTTAAGAAAACTGATTCTGATCCATTCCTTAACAAACTTTTTCATTATTTACAAAGCCATTTTTACACAAAGTGCAGTTTTCAGTGCCAAATCCTTGTTTCTCACTCTCCCAGCACTCAGAATGAGCGTTTAAGAAAACTGATTCTGATCCATTCCTTAACAAACTTTTTCATTATTTACAAAGCCATTTTTACACAAAGTGCAGTTTTCAGTGCCAAATCCTTGTTTCTCACTCTCCCAGCACTCAGAATGAGCGTTTAAGAAAACTGATTCTGATCCATTCCTTAACAAACTTTTTCATTATTTACAAAGCCATTTTTACACAAAGTGCAGTTTTCAGTGCCAAATCCTTGTTTCTCACTCTCCCAGCACTCAGAATGAGCGTTTAAGAAAACTGATTCTGATCCATTCCTTACCAAACTATTTCATTATTTACAAAGCCATTTTTACACAAAGTGCAGTTTTCAGTGCCAAATCCTTGTTTCTCACTATCCCAGCCCTCAGAATGAGCGTTTAAGAAAACTGATTCTGATCCATTCCTTTGCAAACTTATTCATTATGCAGAAAGCCTGTTTTAAACAAAGTGCAGTTTTAAGTGCCAAATCCTTGTTTCTCACTCTCCCAGCACTCAGAATGAGCGTTTAAGAAAACTGATTCTGATCCATTCCTTAACAAACTTTTTCATTATTTACAAAGCCATTTTTACACAAAGTGCAGTTTTCAGTGCCAAATCCTTGTTTCTCACTCTCCCAGCACTCAGAATGAGCTTTTAAGAAAACTGATTCTGATCCATTCCTTAACAAACTTTTTCATTATGCAATAAGCCAGTTTTACACAGGGTGCAGTTTTCAGTGCCAAATCCTTGTTTCTCACTCTCCCAGCTCTCAGAATGAGCGTTTAAGAAAACTGATTCTGATCCATTCCTTAACAAACTTTTTCATTATTTACAAAGCCATTTTTACACAAAGTGCAGTTTTCAGTGCCAAAGCCTTGTTTCTCACTCTCCCAGCACTCAGAATGAGCTTTTAAGAAAACTGATTCTGATCCATTCCTTAACAAACTTTTTCATTATGCAATAAGCCAGTTTTACACAGGGTGCAGTTTTCAGTGCCAAATCCTTGTTTCTCACTCTCCCAGCTCTCAGAATGAGCGTTTAAGAAAACTGATTCTGATCCATTCCTTAACAAACTATTTCATTATTTACAAAGCCATTTTTACACAAAGTGCAGTTTTCAGTGCCAAATCCTTGTTTCTCACTCTCCCAGCACTCAGAATGAGTGTTTAAGAAAACTGATTCTGATCCATTCCTTAACAAACTTTTTCATTATTTACAAAGCCTGTTTTACACAAAGTGCAGTTTTCAGTGCCAAATCCTTGTTTCTCACTCTCCCAGCACTCAGAATGAGCGTTTAAGAAAACTGATTCTGTTCCATTCCTTAACAAACTTTTTCATTATGCAAAAAGCCAGTTTTACACAGGGTGCAGTTTTCAGTGCCAAATCCTTGTTTCTCACTCTCCCAGCTCTCAGAATGAGGGTTTAAGAAAACTGATTCTGATCCATTCCTTAACAAACTTTTTCATTATTTACAAAGCCATTTTTACACAAAGTGCAGTTTTCAGTGCCAAATCCTTGTTTCTCACTCTCCCAGCACTCAGAATGAGCTTTTAAGAAAACTGATTCTGATCCATTCCTTAACAAACTATTTCATTATTTACAAAGCCATTTTTACACAAAGTGCAGTTTTCAGTGCCAAATCCTTGTTTCTCACTCTCCCAGCACTCAGAATGAGCGTTTAAGAAAACTGATTCTGATCCATTCCTTACCAAACTATTTCATTATTTACAAAGCCATTTTTACACAAAGTGCAGTTTTCAGTGCCAAATCCTTGTTTCTCACTATCCCAGCCCTCAGAATGAGCGTTTAAGAAAACTGATTCTGATCCATTCCTTTGCAAACTTATTCATTATGCAAAAAGTCAGTTTTACACAGGGTGCAGTTTTCAGTGCCAAATCCTTGTTTCTCACTCTCCCAGCACTCAGAATAAGCTTTTAAGAAAACTGATTCTGATCCATTCCTTAACAAACTTTTTCATTATGCAAAAAGCCAGTTTTACACAGGGTGCAGTTTTCAGTGCCAAATCCTTGTTTCTCACTCTCCCAGCACTCAGAATGAGCTTTTAAGAAAACTGATTCTGATCCATTCCTTAACAAACTTTTTCATTATGCAATAAGCCAGTTTTACACAGGGTGCAGTTTTCAGTGCCAAATCCTTGTTTCTCACTCTCCCAGCTCTCAGAATGAGCGTTTAAGAAAACTGATTCTGATCCATTCCTTAACAAACTTTTTCATTATTTACAAAGCCATTTTTACACAAAGTGCAGTTTTCAGTGCCAAATCCTTGTTTCTCACTCTCCCAGCACTCAGAATGAGCTTTTAAGAAAACTGATTCTGATCCATTCCTTAACAAACTTTTTCATTATGCAATAAGCCAGTTTTACACAGGGTGCAGTTTTCAGTGCCAAATCCTTGTTTCTCACTCTCCCAGCTCTCAGAATGAGCGTTTAAGAAAACTGATTCTGATCCATTCCTTAACAAACTATTTCATTATTTACAAAGCCATTTTTACACAAAGTGCAGTTTTCAGTGCCAAATCCTTGTTTCTCACTCTCCCAGCACTCAGAATGAGCGTTTAAGAAAACTGATTCTGTTCCATTCCTTAACAAACTTTTTCATTATGCAAAAAGCCAGTTTTACACAGGGTGCAGTTTTCAGTGCCAAATCCTTGTTTCTCACTCTCCCAGCTCTCAGAATGAGGGTTTAAGAAAACTGATTCTGATCCATTCCTTAACAAACTTTTTCATTATTTACAAAGCCATTTTTACACAAAGTGCAGTTTTCAGTGCCAAATCCTTGTTTCTCACTCTCCCAGCACTCAGAATGAGCGTTTAAGAAAACTGATTCTGATCCATTCCTTAACAAACTTTTTCATTATTTACAAAGCCATTTTTACACAAAGTGCAGTTTTCAGTGCCAAATCCTTGTTTCTCACTCTCCCAGCACTCAGAATGAGCTTTTAAGAAAACTGATTCTGATCCATTCCTTAACAAACTATTTCATTATTTACAAAGCCATTTTTACACAAAGTGCAGTTTTCAGTGCCAAATCCTTGTTTCTCACTCTCCCAGCACTCAGAATGAGCGTTTAAGAAAACTGATTCTGATCCATTCCTTACCAAACTATTTCATTATTTACAAAGCCATTTTTACACAAAGTGCAGTTTTCAGTGCCAAATCCTTGTTTCTCACTATCCCAGCCCTCAGAATGAGCGTTTAAGAAAACTGATTCTGATCCATTCCTTTGCAAACTTATTCATTATGCAAAAAGTCAGTTTTACACAGGGTGCAGTTTTCAGTGCCAAATCCTTGTTTCTCACTCTCCCAGCACTCAGAATAAGCTTTTAAGAAAACTGATTCTGATCCATTCCTTAACAAACTTTTTCATTATGCAAAAAGCCAGTTTTACACAGGGTGCAGTTTTCAGTGCCAAATCCTTGTTTCTCACTCTCCCAGCACTCAGAATGAGCTTTTAAGAAAACTGATTCTGATCCATTCCTTAACAAACTTTTTCATTATGCAATAAGCCAGTTTTACACAGGGTGCAGTTTTCAGTGCCAAATCCTTGTTTCTCACTCTCCCAGCTCTCAGAATGAGCGTTTAAGAAAACTGATTCTGATCCATTCCTTAACAAACTTTTTCATTATTTACAAAGCCATTTTTACACAAAGTGCAGTTTTCAGTGCCAAATCCTTGTTTCTCACTCTCCCAGCACTCAGAATGAGCTTTTAAGAAAACTGATTCTGATCCATTCCTTAACAAACTTTTTCATTATGCAATAAGCCAGTTTTACACAGGGTGCAGTTTTCAGTGCCAAATCCTTGTTTCTCACTCTCCCAGCTCTCAGAATGAGCGTTTAAGAAAACTGATTCTGATCCATTCCTTAACAAACTATTTCATTATTTACAAAGCCATTTTTACACAAAGTGCAGTTTTCAGTGCCAAATCCTTGTTTCTCACTCTCCCAGCACTCAGAATGAGCGTTTAAGAAAACTGATTCTGTTCCATTCCTTAACAAACTTTTTCATTATGCAAAAAGCCAGTTTTACACAGGGTGCAGTTTTCAGTGCCAAATCCTTGTTTCTCACTCTCCCAGCTCTCAGAATGAGGGTTTAAGAAAACTGATTCTGATCCATTCCTTAACAAACTTTTTCATTATTTACAAAGCCATTTTTACACAAAGTGCAGTTTTCAGTGCCAAATCCTTGTTTCTCACTCTCCCAGCACTCAGAATGAGCGTTTAAGAAAACTGATTCTGATCCATTCCTTAACAAACTTTTTCATTATTTACAAAGCCATTTTTACACAAAGTGCAGTTTTCAGTGCCAAATCCTTGTTTCTCACTCTCCCAGCACTCAGAATGAGCGTTTAAGAAAACTGATTCTGATCCATTCCTTAACAAACTTTTTCATTATTTACAAAGCCATTTTTACACAAAGTGCAGTTTTCAGTGCCAAATCCTTGTTTCTCACTCTCCCAGCACTCAGAATGAGCGTTTAAGAAAACTGATTCTGATCCATTCCTTACCAAACTATTTCATTATTTACAAAGCCATTTTTACACAAAGTGCAGTTTTCAGTGCCAAATCCTTGTTTCTCACTATCCCAGCCCTCAGAATGAGCGTTTAAGAAAACTGATTCTGATCCATTCCTTTGCAAACTTATTCATTATGCAGAAAGCCTGTTTTAAACAAAGTGCAGTTTTAAGTGCCAAATCCTTGTTTCTCACTCTCCCAGCACTCAGAATGAGCGTTTAAGAAAACTGATTCTGATCCATTCCTTAACAAACTTTTTCATTATTTACAAAGCCATTTTTACACAAAGTGCAGTTTTCAGTGCCAAATCCTTGTTTCTCACTCTCCCAGCACTCAGAATGAGCTTTTAAGAAAACTGATTCTGATCCATTCCTTAACAAACTTTTTCATTATGCAATAAGCCAGTTTTACACAGGGTGCAGTTTTCAGTGCCAAATCCTTGTTTCTCACTCTCCCAGCTCTCAGAATGAGCGTTTAAGAAAACTGATTCTGATCCATTCCTTAACAAACTTTTTCATTATTTACAAAGCCATTTTTACACAAAGTGCAGTTTTCAGTGCCAAAGCCTTGTTTCTCACTCTCCCAGCACTCAGAATGAGCTTTTAAGAAAACTGATTCTGATCCATTCCTTAACAAACTTTTTCATTATGCAATAAGCCAGTTTTACACAGGGTGCAGTTTTCAGTGCCAAATCCTTGTTTCTCACTCTCCCAGCTCTCAGAATGAGCGTTTAAGAAAACTGATTCTGATCCATTCCTTAACAAACTATTTCATTATTTACAAAGCCATTTTTACACAAAGTGCAGTTTTCAGTGCCAAATCCTTGTTTCTCACTCTCCCAGCACTCAGAATGAGTGTTTAAGAAAACTGATTCTGATCCATTCCTTAACAAACTTTTTCATTATTTACAAAGCCTGTTTTACACAAAGTGCAGTTTTCAGTGCCAAATCCTTGTTTCTCACTCTCCCAGCACTCAGAATGAGCGTTTAAGAAAACTGATTCTGTTCCATTCCTTAACAAACTTTTTCATTATGCAAAAAGCCAGTTTTACACAGGGTGCAGTTTTCAGTGCCAAATCCTTGTTTCTCACTCTCCCAGCTCTCAGAATGAGGGTTTAAGAAAACTGATTCTGATCCATTCCTTAACAAACTTTTTCATTATTTACAAAGCCATTTTTACACAAAGTGCAGTTTTCAGTGCCAAATCCTTGTTTCTCACTCTCCCAGCACTCAGAATGAGCTTTTAAGAAAACTGATTCTGATCCATTCCTTAACAAACTATTTCATTATTTACAAAGCCATTTTTACACAAAGTGCAGTTTTCAGTGCCAAATCCTTGTTTCTCACTCTCCCAGCACTCAGAATGAGCGTTTAAGAAAACTGATTCTGATCCATTCCTTACCAAACTATTTCATTATTTACAAAGCCATTTTTACACAAAGTGCAGTTTTCAGTGCCAAATCCTTGTTTCTCACTATCCCAGCCCTCAGAATGAGCGTTTAAGAAAACTGATTCTGATCCATTCCTTTGCAAACTTATTCATTATGCAAAAAGTCAGTTTTACACAGGGTGCAGTTTTCAGTGCCAAATCCTTGTTTCTCACTCTCCCAGCACTCAGAATAAGCTTTTAAGAAAACTGATTCTGATCCATTCCTTAACAAACTTTTTCATTATGCAAAAAGCCAGTTTTACACAGGGTGCAGTTTTCAGTGCCAAATCCTTGTTTCTCACTCTCCCAGCACTCAGAATGAGCTTTTAAGAAAACTGATTCTGATCCATTCCTTAACAAACTTTTTCATTATGCAATAAGCCAGTTTTACACAGGGTGCAGTTTTCAGTGCCAAATCCTTGTTTCTCACTCTCCCAGCTCTCAGAATGAGCGTTTAAGAAAACTGATTCTGATCCATTCCTTAACAAACTTTTTCATTATTTACAAAGCCATTTTTACACAAAGTGCAGTTTTCAGTGCCAAATCCTTGTTTCTCACTCTCCCAGCACTCAGAATGAGCTTTTAAGAAAACTGATTCTGATCCATTCCTTAACAAACTTTTTCATTATGCAATAAGCCAGTTTTACACAGGGTGCAGTTTTCAGTGCCAAATCCTTGTTTCTCACTCTCCCAGCTCTCAGAATGAGCGTTTAAGAAAACTGATTCTGATCCATTCCTTAACAAACTATTTCATTATTTACAAAGCCATTTTTACACAAAGTGCAGTTTTCAGTGCCAAATCCTTGTTTCTCACTCTCCCAGCACTCAGAATGAGCGTTTAAGAAAACTGATTCTGTTCCATTCCTTAACAAACTTTTTCATTATGCAAAAAGCCAGTTTTACACAGGGTGCAGTTTTCAGTGCCAAATCCTTGTTTCTCACTCTCCCAGCTCTCAGAATGAGGGTTTAAGAAAACTGATTCTGATCCATTCCTTAACAAACTTTTTCATTATTTACAAAGCCATTTTTACACAAAGTGCAGTTTTCAGTGCCAAATCCTTGTTTCTCACTCTCCCAGCACTCAGAATGAGCGTTTAAGAAAACTGATTCTGATCCATTCCTTAACAAACTTTTTCATTATTTACAAAGCCATTTTTACACAAAGTGCAGTTTTCAGTGCCAAATCCTTGTTTCTCACTCTCCCAGCACTCAGAATGAGCGTTTAAGAAAACTGATTCTGATCCATTCCTTACCAAACTATTTCATTATTTACAAAGCCATTTTTACACAAAGTGCAGTTTTCAGTGCCAAATCCTTGTTTCTCACTATCCCAGCCCTCAGAATGAGCGTTTAAGAAAACTGATTCTGATCCATTCCTTTGCAAACTTATTCATTATGCAGAAAGCCTGTTTTACACAAAGTGCAGTTTTAAGTGCCAAATCCTTGTTTCTCACTCTCCCAGCACTCAGAATGAGCGTTTAAGAAAACTGATTCTGATCCATTCCTTAACAAACTTTTTCATTATGCAGAAAGCCTGTTTTACACAAAGTGCAGTTTTAAGTGCCAAATCCTTGTTTCTCACTCTCCCAGCACTCAGAATGAGCGTTTAAGAAAACTGATTCTGATCCATTCCTTAACAAACTATTTCATTATGCAAAAAGTCAGTTTTACACAGGGTGCAGTTTTCAGTGCCAAATCCTTGTTTCTCACTCTCCCAGCACTCAGAATAAGCTTTTAAGAAAACTGATTCTGATCCATTCCTTAACAAACTTTTTCATTATTTACAAAGCCATTTTTACACAAAGTGCAGTTTTCAGTGCCAAATCCTTGTTTCTCACTCTCCCAGCACTCAGAATGAGCTTTTAAGAAAACTGATTCTGATCCATTCCTTAACAAACTTTTTCATTATGCAATAAGCCAGTTTTACACAGGGTGCAGTTTTCAGTGCCAAATCCTTGTTTCTCACTCTCCCAGCTCTCAGAATGAGCGTTTAAGAAAACTGATTCTGATCCATTCCTTAACAAACTTTTTCATTATTTACAAAGCCATTTTTACACAAAGTGCAGTTTTCAGTGCCAAAGCCTTGTTTCTCACTCTCCCAGCACTCAGAATGAGCTTTTAAGAAAACTGATTCTGATCCATTCCTTAACAAACTTTTTCATTATGCAATAAGCCAGTTTTACACAGGGTGCAGTTTTCAGTGCCAAATCCTTGTTTCTCACTCTCCCAGCTCTCAGAATGAGCGTTTAAGAAAACTGATTCTGATCCATTCCTTAACAAACTATTTCATTATTTACAAAGCCATTTTTACACAAAGTGCAGTTTTCAGTGCCAAATCCTTGTTTCTCACTCTCCCAGCACTCAGAATGAGTGTTTAAGAAAACTGATTCTGATCCATTCCTTAACAAACTTTCTCATTATTTACAAAGCCTGTTTTACACAAAGTGCAGTTTTCAGTGCCAAATCCTTGTTTCTCACTCTCCCAGCACTCAGAATGAGCGTTTAAGAAAACTGATTCTGTTCCATTCCTTAACAAACTTTTTCATTATGCAAAAAGCCAGTTTTACACAGGGTGCAGTTTTCAGTGCCAAATCCTTGTTTCTCACTCTCCCAGCTCTCAGAATGAGGGTTTAAGAAAACTGATTCTGATCCATTCCTTAACAAACTTTTTCATTATTTACAAAGCCATTTTTACACAAAGTGCAGTTTTCAGTGCCAAATCCTTGTTTCTCACTCTCCCAGCACTCAGAATGAGCTTTTAAGAAAACTGATTCTGATCCATTCCTTAACAAACTATTTCATTATTTACAAAGCCATTTTTACACAAAGTGCAGTTTTCAGTGCCAAATCCTTGTTTCTCACTCTCCCAGCACTCAGAATGAGCGTTTAAGAAAACTGATTCTGATCCATTCCTTACCAAACTATTTCATTATTTACAAAGCCATTTTTACACAAAGTGCAGTTTTCAGTGCCAAATCCTTGTTTCTCACTATCCCAGCCCTCAGAATGAGCGTTTAAGAAAACTGATTCTGATCCATTCCTTTGCAAACTTATTCATTATGCAAAAAGTCAGTTTTACACAGGGTGCAGTTTTCAGTGCCAAATCCTTGTTTCTCACTCTCCCAGCACTCAGAATAAGCTTTTAAGAAAACTGATTCTGATCCATTCCTTAACAAACTTTTTCATTATGCAAAAAGCCAGTTTTACACAGGGTGCAGTTTTCAGTGCCAAATCCTTGTTTCTCACTCTCCCAGCACTCAGAATGAGCTTTTAAGAAAACTGATTCTGATCCATTCCTTAACAAACTTTTTCATTATGCAATAAGCCAGTTTTACACAGGGTGCAGTTTTCAGTGCCAAATCCTTGTTTCTCACTCTCCCAGCTCTCAGAATGAGCGTTTAAGAAAACTGATTCTGATCCATTCCTTAACAAACTTTTTCATTATTTACAAAGCCATTTTTACACAAAGTGCAGTTTTCAGTGCCAAATCCTTGTTTCTCACTCTCCCAGCACTCAGAATGAGCTTTTAAGAAAACTGATTCTGATCCATTCCTTAACAAACTTTTTCATTATGCAATAAGCCAGTTTTACACAGGGTGCAGTTTTCAGTGCCAAATCCTTGTTTCTCACTCTCCCAGCTCTCAGAATGAGCGTTTAAGAAAACTGATTCTGATCCATTCCTTAACAAACTATTTCATTATTTACAAAGCCATTTTTACACAAAGTGCAGTTTTCAGTGCCAAATCCTTGTTTCTCACTCTCCCAGCACTCAGAATGAGCGTTTAAGAAAACTGATTCTGTTCCATTCCTTAACAAACTTTTTCATTATGCAAAAAGCCAGTTTTACACAGGGTGCAGTTTTCAGTGCCAAATCCTTGTTTCTCACTCTCCCAGCTCTCAGAATGAGGGTTTAAGAAAACTGATTCTGATCCATTCCTTAACAAACTTTTTCATTATTTACAAAGCCATTTTTACACAAAGTGCAGTTTTCAGTGCCAAATCCTTGTTTCTCACTCTCCCAGCACTCAGAATGAGCGTTTAAGAAAACTGATTCTGATCCATTCCTTAACAAACTTTTTCATTATTTACAAAGCCATTTTTACACAAAGTGCAGTTTTCAGTGCCAAATCCTTGTTTCTCACTCTCCCAGCACTCAGAATGAGCGTTTAAGAAAACTGATTCTGATCCATTCCTTAACAAACTTTTTCATTATTTACAAAGCCATTTTTACACAAAGTGCAGTTTTCAGTGCCAAATCCTTGTTTCTCACTCTCCCAGCACTCAGAATGAGCGTTTAAGAAAACTGATTCTGATCCATTCCTTACCAAACTATTTCATTATTTACAAAGCCATTTTTACACAAAGTGCAGTTTTCAGTGCCAAATCCTTGTTTCTCACTATCCCAGCCCTCAGAATGAGCGTTTAAGAAAACTGATTCTGATCCATTCCTTTGCAAACTTATTCATTATGCAGAAAGCCTGTTTTACACAAAGTGCAGTTTTAAGTGCCAAATCCTTGTTTCTCACTCTCCCAGCACTCAGAATGAGCGTTTAAGAAAACTGATTCTGATCCATTCCTTAACAAACTTTTTCATTATGCAGAAAGCCTGTTTTACACAAAGTGCAGTTTTAAGTGCCAAATCCTTGTTTCTCACTCTCCCAGCACTCAGAATGAGCGTTTAAGAAAACTGATTCTGATCCATTCCTTAACAAACTATTTCATTATGCAAAAAGTCAGTTTTACACAGGGTGCAGTTTTCAGTGCCAAATCCTTGTTTCTCACTCTCCCAGCACTCAGAATAAGCTTTTAAGAAAACTGATTCTGATCCATTCCTTAACAAACTTTTTCATTATTTACAAAGCCATTTTTACACAAAGTGCAGTTTTCAGTGCCAAATCCTTGTTTCTCACTCTCCCAGCACTCAGAATAAGCTTTTAAGAAAACTGATTCTGATCCATTCCTTAACAAACTTTTTCATTATGCAAAAAGCCAGTTTTACACAGGGTGCAGTTTTCAGTGCCAAATCCTTGTTTCTCACTCTCCCAGCACTCAGAATGAGCTTTTAAGAAAACTGATTCTGATCCATTCCTTAACAAACTTTTTCATTATGCAATAAGCCAGTTTTACACAGGGTGCAGTTTTCAGTGCCAAATCCTTGTTTCTCACTCTCCCAGCTCTCAGAATGAGCGTTTAAGAAAACTGATTCTGATCCATTCCTTAACAAACTATTTCATTATTTACAAAGCCATTTTTACACAAAGTGCAGTTTTCAGTGCCAAATCCTTGTTTCTCACTCTCCCAGCACTCAGAATGAGCGTTTAAGAAAACTGATTCTGTTCCATTCCTTAACAAACTTTTTCATTATGCAAAAAGCCAGTTTTACACAGGGTGCAGTTTTCAGTGCCAAATCCTTGTTTCTCACTCTCCCAGCTCTCAGAATGAGGGTTTAAGAAAACTGATTCTGATCCATTCCTTAACAAACTTTTTCATTATTTACAAAGCCATTTTTACACAAAGTGCAGTTTTCAGTGCCAAATCCTTGTTTCTCACTCTCCCAGCACTCAGAATGAGCGTTTAAGAAAACTGATTCTGATCCATTCCTTAACAAACTTTTTCATTATTTACAAAGCCATTTTTACACAAAGTGCAGTTTTCAGTGCCAAATCCTTGTTTCTCACTCTCCCAGCACTCAGAATGAGCGTTTAAGAAAACTGATTCTGATCCATTCCTTAACAAACTTTTTCATTATTTACAAAGCCATTTTTACACAAAGTGCAGTTTTCAGTGCCAAATCCTTGTTTCTCACTCTCCCAGCACTCAGAATGAGCGTTTAAGAAAACTGATTCTGATCCATTCCTTACCAAACTATTTCATTATTTACAAAGCCATTTTTACACAAAGTGCAGTTTTCAGTGCCAAATCCTTGTTTCTCACTATCCCAGCCCTCAGAATGAGCGTTTAAGAAAACTGATTCTGATCCATTCCTTTGCAAACTTATTCATTATGCAGAAAGCCTGTTTTACACAAAGTGCAGTTTTAAGTGCCAAATCCTTGTTTCTCACTCTCCCAGCACTCAGAATGAGCGTTTAAGAAAACTGATTCTGATCCATTCCTTAACAAACTTTTTCATTATGCAGAAAGCCTGTTTTACACAAAGTGCAGTTTTAAGTGCCAAATCCTTGTTTCTCACTCTCCCAGCACTCAGAATGAGCGTTTAAGAAAACTGATTCTGATCCATTCCTTAACAAACTATTTCATTATGCAAAAAGTCAGTTTTACACAGGGTGCAGTTTTCAGTGCCAAATCCTTGTTTCTCACTCTCCCAGCACTCAGAATAAGCTTTTAAGAAAACTGATTCTGATCCATTCCTTAACAAACTTTTTCATTATTTACAAAGCCATTTTTACACAAAGTGCAGTTTTCAGTGCCAAATCCTTGTTTCTCACTCTCCCAGCACTCAGAATGAGCTTTTAAGAAAACTGATTCTGATCCATTCCTTAACAAACTTTTTCATTATGCAATAAGCCAGTTTTACACAGGGTGCAGTTTTCAGTGCCAAATCCTTGTTTCTCACTCTCCCAGCTCTCAGAATGAGCGTTTAAGAAAACTGATTCTGATCCATTCCTTAACAAACTTTTTCATTATTTACAAAGCCATTTTTACACAAAGTGCAGTTTTCAGTGCCAAAGCCTTGTTTCTCACTCTCCCAGCACTCAGAATGAGCTTTTAAGAAAACTGATTCTGATCCATTCCTTAACAAACTTTTTCATTATGCAATAAGCCAGTTTTACACAGGGTGCAGTTTTCAGTGCCAAATCCTTGTTTCTCACTCTCCCAGCTCTCAGAATGAGCGTTTAAGAAAACTGATTCTGATCCATTCCTTAACAAACTATTTCATTATTTACAAAGCCATTTTTACACAAAGTGCAGTTTTCAGTGCCAAATCCTTGTTTCTCACTCTCCCAGCACTCAGAATGAGTGTTTAAGAAAACTGATTCTGATCCATTCCTTAACAAACTTTTTCATTATTTACAAAGCCTGTTTTACACAAAGTGCAGTTTTCAGTGCCAAATCCTTGTTTCTCACTCTCCCAGCACTCAGAATGAGCGTTTAAGAAAACTGATTCTGTTCCATTCCTTAACAAACTTTTTCATTATGCAAAAAGCCAGTTTTACACAGGGTGCAGTTTTCAGTGCCAAATCCTTGTTTCTCACTCTCCCAGCTCTCAGAATGAGGGTTTAAGAAAACTGATTCTGATCCATTCCTTAACAAACTTTTTCATTATTTACAAAGCCATTTTTACACAAAGTGCAGTTTTCAGTGCCAAATCCTTGTTTCTCACTCTCCCAGCTCTCAGAATGAGCGTTTAAGAAAACTGATTCTGATCCATTCCTTAACAAACTATTTCATTATTTACAAAGCCATTTTTACACAAAGTGCAGTTTTCAGTGCCAAATCCTTGTTTCTCACTCTCCCAGCACTCAGAATGAGCGTTTAAGAAAACTGATTCTGTTCCATTCCTTAACAAACTTTTTCATTATGCAAAAAGCCAGTTTTACACAGGGTGCAGTTTTCAGTGCCAAATCCTTGTTTCTCACTCTCCCAGCTCTCAGAATGAGGGTTTAAGAAAACTGATTCTGATCCATTCCTTAACAAACTTTTTCATTATTTACAAAGCCATTTTTACACAAAGTGCAGTTTTCAGTGCCAAATCCTTGTTTCTCACTCTCCCAGCACTCAGAATGAGCGTTTAAGAAAACTGATTCTGATCCATTCCTTAACAAACTTTTTCATTATTTACAAAGCCATTTTTACACAAAGTGCAGTTTTCAGTGCCAAATCCTTGTTTCTCACTCTCCCAGCACTCAGAATGAGCGTTTAAGAAAACTGATTCTGATCCATTCCTTAACAAACTTTTTCATTATTTACAAAGCCATTTTTACACAAAGTGCAGTTTTCAGTGCCAAATCCTTGTTTCTCACTCTCCCAGCACTCAGAATGAGCGTTTAAGAAAACTGATTCTGATCCATTCCTTACCAAACTATTTCATTATTTACAAAGCCATTTTTACACAAAGTGCAGTTTTCAGTGCCAAATCCTTGTTTCTCACTATCCCAGCCCTCAGAATGAGCGTTTAAGAAAACTGATTCTGATCCATTCCTTTGCAAACTTATTCATTATGCAGAAAGCCTGTTTTACACAAAGTGCAGTTTTAAGTGCCAAATCCTTGTTTCTCACTCTCCCAGCACTCAGAATGAGCGTTTAAGAAAACTGATTCTGATCCATTCCTTAACAAACTTTTTCATTATGCAGAAAGCCTGTTTTACACAAAGTGCAGTTTTAAGTGCCAAATCCTTGTTTCTCACTCTCCCAGCACTCAGAATGAGCGTTTAAGAAAACTGATTCTGATCCATTCCTTAACAAACTATTTCATTATGCAATAAGCCAGTTTTACACAGGGTGCAGTTTTCAGTGCCAAATCCTTGTTTCTCACTCTCCCAGCTCTCAGAATGAGCGTTTAAGAAAACTGATTCTGATCCATTCCTTAACAAACTTTTTCATTATTTACAAAGCCATTTTTACACAAAGTGCAGTTTTCAGTGCCAAATCCTTGTTTCTCACTCTCCCAGCACTCAGAATGAGCTTTTAAGAAAACTGATTCTGATCCATTCCTTAACAAACTTTTTCATTATGCAATAAGCCAGTTTTACACAGGGTGCAGTTTTCAGTGCCAAATCCTTGTTTCTCACTCTCCCAGCTCTCAGAATGAGCGTTTAAGAAAACTGATTCTGATCCATTCCTTAACAAACTTTTTCATTATTTACAAAGCCATTTTTACACAAAGTGCAGTTTTCAGTGCCAAAGCCTTGTTTCTCACTCTCCCAGCACTCAGAATGAGCTTTTAAGAAAACTGATTCTGATCCATTCCTTAACAAACTTTTTCATTATGCAATAAGCCAGTTTTACACAGGGTGCAGTTTTCAGTGCCAAATCCTTGTTTCTCACTCTCCCAGCTCTCAGAATGAGCGTTTAAGAAAACTGATTCTGATCCATTCCTTAACAAACTATTTCATTATTTACAAAGCCATTTTTACACAAAGTGCAGTTTTCAGTGCCAAATCCTTGTTTCTCACTCTCCCAGCACTCAGAATGAGTGTTTAAGAAAACTGATTCTGATCCATTCCTTAACAAACTTTTTCATTATTTACAAAGCCTGTTTTACACAAAGTGCAGTTTTCAGTGCCAAATCCTTGTTTCTCACTCTCCCAGCACTCAGAATGAGCGTTTAAGAAAACTGATTCTGTTCCATTCCTTAACAAACTTTTTCATTATGCAAAAAGCCAGTTTTACACAGGGTGCAGTTTTCAGTGCCAAATCCTTGTTTCTCACTCTCCCAGCTCTCAGAATGAGGGTTTAAGAAAACTGATTCTGATCCATTCCTTAACAAACTTTTTCATTATTTACAAAGCCATTTTTACACAAAGTGCAGTTTTCAGTGCCAAATCCTTGTTTCTCACTCTCCCAGCACTCAGAATGAGCTTTTAAGAAAACTGATTCTGATCCATTCCTTACCAAACTATTTCATTATTTACAAAGCCATTTTTACACAAAGTGCAGTTTTCAGTGCCAAATCCTTGTTTCTCACTATCCCAGCCCTCAGAATGAGCGTTTAAGAAAACTGATTCTGATCCATTCCTTTGCAAACTTATTCATTATGCAAAAAGTCAGTTTTACACAGGGTGCAGTTTTCAGTGCCAAATCCTTGTTTCTCACTCTCCCAGCACTCAGAATAAGCTTTTAAGAAAACTGATTCTGATCCATTCCTTAACAAACTTTTTCATTATGCAAAAAGCCAGTTTTACACAGGGTGCAGTTTTCAGTGCCAAATCCTTGTTTCTCACTCTCCCAGCACTCAGAATGAGCTTTTAAGAAAACTGATTCTGATCCATTCCTTAACAAACTTTTTCATTATGCAATAAGCCAGTTTTACACAGGGTGCAGTTTTCAGTGCCAAATCCTTGTTTCTCACTCTCCCAGCTCTCAGAATGAGCGTTTAAGAAAACTGATTCTGATCCATTCCTTAACAAACTTTTTCATTATTTACAAAGCCATTTTTACACAAAGTGCAGTTTTCAGTGCCAAATCCTTGTTTCTCACTCTCCCAGCACTCAGAATGAGCGTTTAAGAAAACTGATTCTGTTCCATTCCTTAACAAACTTTTTCATTATGCAAAAAGCCAGTTTTACACAGGGTGCAGTTTTCAGTGCCAAATCCTTGTTTCTCACTCTCCCAGCTCTCAGAATGAGGGTTTAAGAAAACTGATTCTGATCCATTCCTTAACAAACTTTTTCATTATTTACAAAGCCATTTTTACACAAAGTGCAGTTTTCAGTGCCAAATCCTTGTTTCTCACTCTCCCAGCACTCAGAATGAGCGTTTAAGAAAACTGATTCTGATCCATTCCTTAACAAACTTTTTCATTATTTACAAAGCCATTTTTACACAAAGTGCAGTTTTCAGTGCCAAATCCTTGTTTCTCACTCTCCCAGCACTCAGAATGAGCGTTTAAGAAAACTGATTCTGATCCATTCCTTACCAAACTATTTCATTATTTACAAAGCCATTTTTACACAAAGTGCAGTTTTCAGTGCCAAATCCTTGTTTCTCACTATCCCAGCCCTCAGAATGAGCGTTTAAGAAAACTGATTCTGATCCATTCCTTTGCAAACTTATTCATTATGCAGAAAGCCTGTTTTACACAAAGTGCAGTTTTAAGTGCCAAATCCTTGTTTCTCACTCTCCCAGCACTCAGAATGAGCGTTTAAGAAAACTGATTCTGATCCATTCCTTAACAAACTTTTTCATTATGCAGAAAGCCTGTTTTACACAAAGTGCAGTTTTAAGTGCCAAATCCTTGTTTCTCACTCTCCCAGCACTCAGAATGAGCGTTTAAGAAAACTGATTCTGATCCATTCCTTAACAAACTATTTCATTATGCAAAAAGTCAGTTTTACACAGGGTGCAGTTTTCAGTGCCAAATCCTTGTTTCTCACTCTCCCAGCACTCAGAATAAGCTTTTAAGAAAACTGATTCTGATCCATTCCTTAACAAACTTTTTCATTATTTACAAAGCCATTTTTACACAAAGTGCAGTTTTCAGTGCCAAATCCTTGTTTCTCACTCTCCCAGCACTCAGAATGAGCTTTTAAGAAAACTGATTCTGATCCATTCCTTAACAAACTTTTTCATTATGCAATAAGCCAGTTTTACACAGGGTGCAGTTTTCAGTGCCAAATCCTTGTTTCTCACTCTCCCAGCTCTCAGAATGAGCGTTTAAGAAAACTGATTCTGATCCATTCCTTAACAAACTTTTTCATTATTTACAAAGCCATTTTTACACAAAGTGCAGTTTTCAGTGCCAAAGCCTTGTTTCTCACTCTCCCAGCACTCAGAATGAGCTTTTAAGAAAACTGATTCTGATCCATTCCTTAACAAACTTTTTCATTATGCAATAAGCCAGTTTTACACAGGGTGCAGTTTTCAGTGCCAAATCCTTGTTTCTCACTCTCCCAGCTCTCAGAATGAGCGTTTAAGAAAACTGATTCTGATCCATTCCTTAACAAACTATTTCATTATTTACAAAGCCATTTTTACACAAAGTGCAGTTTTCAGTGCCAAATCCTTGTTTCTCACTCTCCCAGCACTCAGAATGAGTGTTTAAGAAAACTGATTCTGATCCATTCCTTAACAAACTTTTTCATTATTTACAAAGCCTGTTTTACACAAAGTGCAGTTTTCAGTGCCAAATCCTTGTTTCTCACTCTCCCAGCACTCAGAATGAGCGTTTAAGAAAACTGATTCTGTTCCATTCCTTAACAAACTTTTTCATTATGCAAAAAGCCAGTTTTACACAGGGTGCAGTTTTCAGTGCCAAATCCTTGTTTCTCACTCTCCCAGCTCTCAGAATGAGGGTTTAAGAAAACTGATTCTGATCCATTCCTTAACAAACTTTTTCATTATTTACAAAGCCATTTTTACACAAAGTGCAGTTTTCAGTGCCAAATCCTTGTTTCTCACTCTCCCAGCTCTCAGAATGAGCGTTTAAGAAAACTGATTCTGATCCATTCCTTAACAAACTATTTCATTATTTACAAAGCCATTTTTACACAAAGTGCAGTTTTCAGTGCCAAATCCTTGTTTCTCACTCTCCCAGCACTCAGAATGAGCGTTTAAGAAAACTGATTCTGTTCCATTCCTTAACAAACTTTTTCATTATGCAAAAAGCCAGTTTTACACAGGGTGCAGTTTTCAGTGCCAAATCCTTGTTTCTCACTCTCCCAGCTCTCAGAATGAGGGTTTAAGAAAACTGATTCTGATCCATTCCTTAACAAACTTTTTCATTATTTACAAAGCCATTTTTACACAAAGTGCAGTTTTCAGTGCCAAATCCTTGTTTCTCACTCTCCCAGCACTCAGAATGAGCGTTTAAGAAAACTGATTCTGATCCATTCCTTAACAAACTTTTTCATTATTTACAAAGCCATTTTTACACAAAGTGCAGTTTTCAGTGCCAAATCCTTGTTTCTCACTCTCCCAGCACTCAGAATGAGCGTTTAAGAAAACTGATTCTGATCCATTCCTTAACAAACTTTTTCATTATTTACAAAGCCATTTTTACACAAAGTGCAGTTTTCAGTGCCAAATCCTTGTTTCTCACTCTCCCAGCACTCAGAATGAGCGTTTAAGAAAACTGATTCTGATCCATTCCTTACCAAACTATTTCATTATTTACAAAGCCATTTTTACACAAAGTGCAGTTTTCAGTGCCAAATCCTTGTTTCTCACTATCCCAGCCCTCAGAATGAGCGTTTAAGAAAACTGATTCTGATCCATTCCTTTGCAAACTTATTCATTATGCAGAAAGCCTGTTTTACACAAAGTGCAGTTTTAAGTGCCAAATCCTTGTTTCTCACTCTCCCAGCACTCAGAATGAGCGTTTAAGAAAACTGATTCTGATCCATTCCTTAACAAACTTTTTCATTATGCAGAAAGCCTGTTTTACACAAAGTGCAGTTTTAAGTGCCAAATCCTTGTTTCTCACTCTCCCAGCACTCAGAATGAGCGTTTAAGAAAACTGATTCTGATCCATTCCTTAACAAACTATTTCATTATGCAATAAGCCAGTTTTACACAGGGTGCAGTTTTCAGTGCCAAATCCTTGTTTCTCACTCTCCCAGCTCTCAGAATGAGCGTTTAAGAAAACTGATTCTGATCCATTCCTTAACAAACTTTTTCATTATTTACAAAGCCATTTTTACACAAAGTGCAGTTTTCAGTGCCAAATCCTTGTTTCTCACTCTCCCAGCACTCAGAATGAGCTTTTAAGAAAACTGATTCTGATCCATTCCTTAACAAACTTTTTCATTATGCAATAAGCCAGTTTTACACAGGGTGCAGTTTTCAGTGCCAAATCCTTGTTTCTCACTCTCCCAGCTCTCAGAATGAGCGTTTAAGAAAACTGATTCTGATCCATTCCTTAACAAACTTTTTCATTATTTACAAAGCCATTTTTACACAAAGTGCAGTTTTCAGTGCCAAAGCCTTGTTTCTCACTCTCCCAGCACTCAGAATGAGCTTTTAAGAAAACTGATTCTGATCCATTCCTTAACAAACTTTTTCATTATGCAATAAGCCAGTTTTACACAGGGTGCAGTTTTCAGTGCCAAATCCTTGTTTCTCACTCTCCCAGCTCTCAGAATGAGCGTTTAAGAAAACTGATTCTGATCCATTCCTTAACAAACTATTTCATTATTTACAAAGCCATTTTTACACAAAGTGCAGTTTTCAGTGCCAAATCCTTGTTTCTCACTCTCCCAGCACTCAGAATGAGTGTTTAAGAAAACTGATTCTGATCCATTCCTTAACAAACTTTTTCATTATTTACAAAGCCTGTTTTACACAAAGTGCAGTTTTCAGTGCCAAATCCTTGTTTCTCACTCTCCCAGCACTCAGAATGAGCGTTTAAGAAAACTGATTCTGTTCCATTCCTTAACAAACTTTTTCATTATGCAAAAAGCCAGTTTTACACAGGGTGCAGTTTTCAGTGCCAAATCCTTGTTTCTCACTCTCCCAGCTCTCAGAATGAGGGTTTAAGAAAACTGATTCTGATCCATTCCTTAACAAACTTTTTCATTATTTACAAAGCCATTTTTACACAAAGTGCAGTTTTCAGTGCCAAATCCTTGTTTCTCACTCTCCCAGCACTCAGAATGAGCTTTTAAGAAAACTGATTCTGATCCATTCCTTACCAAACTATTTCATTATTTACAAAGCCATTTTTACACAAAGTGCAGTTTTCAGTGCCAAATCCTTGTTTCTCACTATCCCAGCCCTCAGAATGAGCGTTTAAGAAAACTGATTCTGATCCATTCCTTTGCAAACTTATTCATTATGCAAAAAGTCAGTTTTACACAGGGTGCAGTTTTCAGTGCCAAATCCTTGTTTCTCACTCTCCCAGCACTCAGAATAAGCTTTTAAGAAAACTGATTCTGATCCATTCCTTAACAAACTTTTTCATTATGCAAAAAGCCAGTTTTACACAGGGTGCAGTTTTCAGTGCCAAATCCTTGTTTCTCACTCTCCCAGCACTCAGAATGAGCTTTTAAGAAAACTGATTCTGATCCATTCCTTAACAAACTTTTTCATTATGCAATAAGCCAGTTTTACACAGGGTGCAGTTTTCAGTGCCAAATCCTTGTTTCTCACTCTCCCAGCTCTCAGAATGAGCGTTTAAGAAAACTGATTCTGATCCATTCCTTAACAAACTTTTTCATTATTTACAAAGCCATTTTTACACAAAGTGCAGTTTTCAGTGCCAAATCCTTGTTTCTCACTCTCCCAGCACTCAGAATGAGCGTTTAAGAAAACTGATTCTGTTCCATTCCTTAACAAACTTTTTCATTATGCAAAAAGCCAGTTTTACACAGGGTGCAGTTTTCAGTGCCAAATCCTTGTTTCTCACTCTCCCAGCTCTCAGAATGAGGGTTTAAGAAAACTGATTCTGATCCATTCCTTAACAAACTTTTTCATTATTTACAAAGCCATTTTTACACAAAGTGCAGTTTTCAGTGCCAAATCCTTGTTTCTCACTCTCCCAGCACTCAGAATGAGCGTTTAAGAAAACTGATTCTGATCCATTCCTTAACAAACTTTTTCATTATTTACAAAGCCATTTTTACACAAAGTGCAGTTTTCAGTGCCAAATCCTTGTTTCTCACTCTCCCAGCACTCAGAATGAGCGTTTAAGAAAACTGATTCTGATCCATTCCTTACCAAACTATTTCATTATTTACAAAGCCATTTTTACACAAAGTGCAGTTTTCAGTGCCAAATCCTTGTTTCTCACTATCCCAGCCCTCAGAATGAGCGTTTAAGAAAACTGATTCTGATCCATTCCTTTGCAAACTTATTCATTATGCAGAAAGCCTGTTTTACACAAAGTGCAGTTTTAAGTGCCAAATCCTTGTTTCTCACTCTCCCAGCACTCAGAATGAGCGTTTAAGAAAACTGATTCTGATCCATTCCTTAACAAACTTTTTCATTATGCAGAAAGCCTGTTTTACACAAAGTGCAGTTTTAAGTGCCAAATCCTTGTTTCTCACTCTCCCAGCACTCAGAATGAGCGTTTAAGAAAACTGATTCTGATCCATTCCTTAACAAACTATTTCATTATGCAAAAAGTCAGTTTTACACAGGGTGCAGTTTTCAGTGCCAAATCCTTGTTTCTCACTCTCCCAGCACTCAGAATAAGCTTTTAAGAAAACTGATTCTGATCCATTCCTTAACAAACTTTTTCATTATTTACAAAGCCATTTTTACACAAAGTGCAGTTTTCAGTGCCAAATCCTTGTTTCTCACTCTCCCAGCACTCAGAATGAGCTTTTAAGAAAACTGATTCTGATCCATTCCTTAACAAACTTTTTCATTATGCAATAAGCCAGTTTTACACAGGGTGCAGTTTTCAGTGCCAAATCCTTGTTTCTCACTCTCCCAGCTCTCAGAATGAGCGTTTAAGAAAACTGATTCTGATCCATTCCTTAACAAACTTTTTCATTATTTACAAAGCCATTTTTACACAAAGTGCAGTTTTCAGTGCCAAAGCCTTGTTTCTCACTCTACCCAGCACTCAGAATGAGCTTTTAAGAAAACTGATTCTGATCCATTCCTTAACAAACTTTTTCATTATGCAATAAGCCAGTTTTACACAGGGTGCAGTTTTCAGTGCCAAATCCTTGTTTCTCACTCTCCCAGCTCTCAGAATGAGCGTTAAGAAAACTGATTCTGATCCATTCCTTAACAAACTATTTCATTATTTACAAAGCCATTTTTACACAAAGTGCAGTTTTCAGTGCCAAATCCTTGTTTCTCACTCTCCCAGCACTCAGAATGAGTGTTTAAGAAAACTGATTCTGATCCATTCCTTAACAAACTTTTTCATTATTTACAAAGCCTGTTTTACACAAAGTGCAGTTTTCAGTGCCAAATCCTTGTTTCTCACTCTCCCAGCACTCAGAATGAGCGTTTAAGAAAACTGATTCTGTTCCATTCCTTAACAAACTTTTTCATTATGCAAAAAGCCAGTTTTTACACAGGGTGCAGTTTTCAGTGCCAAATCCTTGTTTCTCACTCTCCCAGCTCTCAGAATGAGGGTTTAAGAAACTGATTCTGATCCATTCCTTAACAAACTTTTTCATTATTTACAAAGCCATTTTTACACAAAGTGCAGTTTTCAGTGCCAAATCCTTGTTTCTCACTCTCCCAGCACTCAGAATGAGCTTTTAAGAAAACTGATTCTGATCCATTCCTTAACAAACTATTTCATTATTTACAAAGCCATTTTTACACAAAGTGCAGTTTTCAGTGCCAAATCCTTGTTTCTCACTCTCCCAGCACTCAGAATGAGCGTTTAAGAAAACTGATTCTGATCCATTCCTTACCAAACTATTTCATTATTTACAAAGCCATTTTTACACAAAGTGCAGTTTTCAGTGCCAAATCCTTGTTTCTCACTATCCCAGCCCTCAGAATGAGCGTTTAAGAAAACTGATTCTGATCCATTCCTTTGCAAACTTATTCATTATGCAAAAAGTCAGTTTTACACAGGGTGCAGTTTTCAGTGCCAAATCCTTGTTTCTCACTCTCCCAGCACTCAGAATAAGCTTTTAAGAAAACTGATTCTGATCCATTCCTTAACAAACTTTTTCATTATGCAAAAAGCCAGTTTTACACAGGGTGCAGTTTTCAGTGCCAAATCCTTGTTTCTCACTCTCCCAGCACTCAGAATGAGCTTTTAAGAAAACTGATTCTGATCCATTCCTTAACAAACTTTTTCATTATGCAATAAGCCAGTTTTACACAGGGTGCAGTTTTCAGTGCCAAATCCTTGTTTCTCACTCTCCCAGCTCTCAGAATGAGCGTTTAAGAAAACTGATTCTGATCCATTCCTTAACAAACTTTTTCATTATTTACAAAGCCATTTTTACACAAAGTGCAGTTTTCAGTGCCAAATCCTTGTTTCTCACTCTCCCAGCACTCAGAATGAGCTTTTAAGAAAACTGATTCTGATCCATTCCTTAACAAACTTTTTCATTATGCAATAAGCCAGTTTTACACAGGGTGCAGTTTTCAGTGCCAAATCCTTGTTTCTCACTCTCCCAGCTCTCAGAATGAGCGTTTAAGAAAACTGATTCTGATCCATTCCTTAACAAACTATTTCATTATTTACAAAGCCATTTTTACACAAAGTGCAGTTTTCAGTGCCAAATCCTTGTTTCTCACTCTCCCAGCACTCAGAATGAGCGTTTAAGAAAACTGATTCTGTTCCATTCCTTAACAAACTTTTTCATTATGCAAAAAGCCAGTTTTACACAGGGTGCAGTTTTCAGTGCCAAATCCTTGTTTCTCACTCTCCCAGCTCTCAGAATGAGGGTTTAAGAAAACTGATTCTGATCCATTCCTTAACAAACTTTTTCATTATTTACAAAGCCATTTTTACACAAAGTGCAGTTTTCAGTGCCAAATCCTTGTTTCTCACTCTCCCAGCACTCAGAATGAGCGTTTAAGAAAACTGATTCTGATCCATTCCTTAACAAACTTTTTCATTATTTACAAAGCCATTTTTACACAAAGTGCAGTTTTCAGTGCCAAATCCTTGTTTCTCACTCTCCCAGCACTCAGAATGAGCGTTTAAGAAAACTGATTCTGATCCATTCCTTACCAAACTATTTCATTATTTACAAAGCCATTTTTACACAAAGTGCAGTTTTCAGTGCCAAATCCTTGTTTCTCACTATCCCAGCCCTCAGAATGAGCGTTTAAGAAAACTGATTCTGATCCATTCCTTTGCAAACTTATTCATTATGCAGAAAGCCTGTTTTACACAAAGTGCAGTTTTAAGTGCCAAATCCTTGTGTCTCACTCTCCCAGCACTCAGAATGAGCGTTTAAGAAAACTGATTCTGATCCATTCCTTAACAAACTTTTTCATTATGCAGAAAGCCTGTTTTACACAAAGTGCAGTTTTAAGTGCCAAATCCTTGTTTCTCACTCTCCCAGCACTCAGAATGAGCGTTTAAGAAAACTGATTCTGATCCATTCCTTAACAAACTATTTCATTATGCAAAAAGTCAGTTTTACACAGGGTGCAGTTTTCAGTGCCAAATCCTTGTTTCTCACTCTCCCAGCACTCAGAATAAGCTTTTAAGAAAACTGATTCTGATCCATTCCTTAACAAACTTTTTCATTATTTACAAAGCCATTTTTACACAAAGTGCAGTTTTCAGTGCCAAATCCTTGTTTCTCACTCTCCCAGCACTCAGAATGAGCTTTTAAGAAAACTGATTCTGATCCATTCCTTAACAAACTTTTTCATTATGCAATAAGCCAGTTTTACACAGGGTGCAGTTTTCAGTGCCAAATCCTTGTTTCTCACTCTCCCAGCTCTCAGAATGAGCGTTTAAGAAAACTGATTCTGATCCATTCCTTAACAAACTTTTTCATTATTTACAAAGCCATTTTTACACAAAGTGCAGTTTTCAGTGCCAAAGCCTTGTTTCTCACTCTCCCAGCACTCAGAATGAGCTTTTAAGAAAACTGATTCTGATCCATTCCTTAACAAACTTTTTCATTATGCAATAAGCCAGTTTTACACAGGGTGCAGTTTTCAGTGCCAAATCCTTGTTTCTCACTCTCCCAGCTCTCAGAATGAGCGTTTAAGAAAACTGATTCTGATCCATTCCTTAACAAACTATTTCATTATTTACAAAGCCATTTTTACACAAAGTGCAGTTTTCAGTGCCAAATCCTTGTTTCTCACTCTCCCAGCACTCAGAATGAGTGTTTAAGAAAACTGATTCTGATCCATTCCTTAACAAACTTTTTCATTATTTACAAAGCCTGTTTTACACAAAGTGCAGTTTTCAGTGCCAAATCCTTGTTTCTCACTCTCCCAGCACTCAGAATGAGCGTTTAAGAAAACTGATTCTGTTCCATTCCTTAACAAACTTTTTCATTATGCAAAAAGCCAGTTTTACACAGGGTGCAGTTTTCAGTGCCAAATCCTTGTTTCTCACTCTCCCAGCTCTCAGAATGAGCGTTTAAGAAAACTGATTCTGATCCATTCCTTAACAAACTATTTCATTATTTACAAAGCCATTTTTACACAAAGTGCAGTTTTCAGTGCCAAATCCTTGTTTCTCACTCTCCCAGCACTCAGAATGAGTGTTTAAGAAAACTGATTCTGATCCATTCCTTAACAAACTTTTTCATTATTTACAAAGCCTGTTTTACACAAAGTGCAGTTTTCAGTGCCAAATCCTTGTTTCTCACTCTCCCAGCACTCAGAATGAGCGTTTAAGAAAACTGATTCTGTTCCATTCCTTAACAAACTTTTTCATTATGCAAAAAGCCAGTTTTACACAGGGTGCAGTTTTCAGTGGCAAATCCTTGTTTCTCACTCTCCCAGCTCTCAGAATGAGGGTTTAAGAAAACTGATTCTGATCCATTCCTTAACAAACTTTTTCATTATTTACAAAGCCATTTTTACACAAAGTGCAGTTTTCAGTGCCAAATCCTTGTTTCTCACTCTCCCAGCACTCAGAATGAGCTTTTAAGAAAACTGATTCTGATCCATTCCTTAACAAACTATTTCATTATTTACAAAGCCATTTTTACACAAAGTGCAGTTTTCAGTGCCAAATCCTTGTTTCTCACTCTCCCAGCACTCAGAATGAGCGTTTAAGAAAACTGATTCTGATCCATTCCTTACCAAACTATTTCATTATTTACAAAGCCATTTTTACACAAAGTGCAGTTTTCAGTGCCAAATCCTTGTTTCTCACTATCCCAGCCCTCAGAATGAGCGTTTAAGAAAACTGATTCTGATCCATTCCTTTGCAAACTTATTCATTATGCAAAAAGTCAGTTTTACACAGGGTGCCGTTTTCAGTGCCAAATCCTTGTTTCTCACTCTCCCAGCACTCAGAATAAGCTTTTAAGAAAACTGATTCTGATCCATTCCTTAACAAACTTTTTCATTATGCAAAAAGCCAGTTTTACACAGGGTGCAGTTTTCAGTGCCAAATCCTTGTTTCTCACTCTCCCAGCACTCAGAATGAGCTTTTAAGAAAACTGATTCTGATCCATTCCTTAACAAACTTTTTCATTATGCAATAAGCCAGTTTTACACAGGGTGCAGTTTTCAGTGCCAAATCCTTGTTTCTCAATCTCCCAGCTCTCAGAATGAGCGTTTAAGAAAACTGATTCTGATCCATTCCTTAACAAACTTTTTCATTATTTACAAAGCCATTTTTACACAAAGTGCAGTTTTCAGTGCCAAATCCTTGTTTCTCACTCTCCCAGCACTCAGAATGAGCTTTTAAGAAAACTGATTCTGATCCATTCCTTAACAAACTTTTTCATTATGCAATAAGCCAGTTTTACACAGGGTGCAGTTTTCAGTGCCAAATCCTTGTTTCTCACTCTCCCAGCACTCAGAATGAGCTTTTAAGAAAACTGATTCTGATCCATTCCTTAACAAACTTTTTCATTATGCAATAAGCCAGTTTTACACAGGGTGCAGTTTTCAGTGCCAAATCCTTGTTTCTCACTCTCCCAGCTCTCAGAATGAGCGTTTAAGAAAACTGATTCTGATCCATTCCTTAACAAACTTTTTCATTATGCAAAAAGCCAGTTTTACACAGGGTGCAGTTTTCAGTGCCAAATCCTTGTTTCTCACTCTCCCAGCTCTCAGAATGAGGGTTTAAGAAAACTGATTCTGATCCATTCCTTAACAAACTTTTTCATTATTTACAAAGCCATTTTTACACAAAGTGCAGTTTTCAGTGCCAAATCCTTGTTTCTCACTCTCCCAGCACTCAGAATGAGCTTTTAAGAAAACTGATTCTGATCCATTCCTTAACAAACTATTTCATTATTTACAAAGCCATTTTTACACAAAGTGCAGTTTTCAGTGCCAAATCCTTGTTTCTCACTCTCCCAGCACTCAGAATGAGCGTTTAAGAAAACTGATTCTGATCCATTCCTTACCAAACTATTTCATTATTTACAAAGCCATTTTTACACAAAGTGCAGTTTTCAGTGCCAAATCCTTGTTTCTCACTATCCCAGCCCTCAGAATGAGCGTTTAAGAAAACTGATTCTGATCCATTCCTTTGCAAACTTATTCATTATGCAAAAAGTCAGTTTTACACAGGGTGCAGTTTTCAGTGCCAAATCCTTGTTTCTCACTCTCCCAGCACTCAGAATAAGCTTTTAAGAAAACTGATTCTGATCCATTCCTTAACAAACTTTTTCATTATGCAAAAAGCCAGTTTTACACAGGGTGCAGTTTTCAGTGCCAAATCCTTGTTTCTCACTCTCCCAGCACTCAGAATGAGCTTTTAAGAAAACTGATTCTGATCCATTCCTTAACAAACTTTTTCATTATGCAATAAGCCAGTTTTACACAGGGTGCAGTTTTCAGTGCCAAATCCTTGTTTCTCACTCTCCCAGCTCTCAGAATGAGCGTTTAAGAAAACTGATTCTGATCCATTCCTTAACAAACTTTTTCATTATTTACAAAGCCATTTTTACACAAAGTGCAGTTTTCAGTGCCAAATCCTTGTTTCTCACTCTCCCAGCACTCAGAATGAGCTTTTAAGAAAACTGATTCTGATCCATTCCTTAACAAACTTTTTCATTATGCAAAAAGCCAGTTTTACACAGGGTGCAGTTTTCAGTGCCAAATCCTTGTTTCTCACTCTCCCAGCTCTCAGAATGAGGGTTTAAGAAAACTGATTCTGATCCATTCCTTAACAAACTTTTTCATTATTTACAAAGCCATTTTTACACAAAGTGCAGTTTTCAGTGCCAAATCCTTGTTTCTCACTCTCCCAGCACTCAGAATGAGCGTTTAAGAAAACTGATTCTGATCCATTCCTTAACAAACTTTTTCATTATTTACAAAGCCATTTTTACACAAAGTGCAGTTTTCAGTGCCAAATCCTTGTTTCTCACTCTCCCAGCACTCAGAATGAGCGTTTAAGAAAACTGATTCTGATCCATTCCTTACCAAACTATTTCATTATTTACAAAGCCATTTTTACACAAAGTGCAGTTTTCAGTGCCAAATCCTTGTTTCTCACTATCCCAGCCCTCAGAATGAGCGTTTAAGAAAACTGATTCTGATCCATTCCTTTGCAAACTTATTCATTATGCAGAAAGCCTGTTTTACACAAAGTGCAGTTTTAAGTGCCAAATCCTTGTTTCTCACTCTCCCAGCACTCAGAATGAGCGTTTAAGAAAACTGATTCTGATCCATTCCTTAACAAACTTTTTCATTATGCAGAAAGCCTGTTTTACACAAAGTGCAGTTTTAAGTGCCAAATCCTTGTTTCTCACTCTCCCAGCACTCAGAATGAGCGTTTAAGAAAACTGATTCTGATCCATTCCTTAACAAACTATTTCATTATGCAAAAAGTCAGTTTTACACAGGGTGCAGTTTTCAGTGCCAAATCCTTGTTTCTCACTCTCCCAGCACTCAGAATAAGCTTTTAAGAAAACTGATTCTGATCCATTCCTTAACAAACTTTTTCATTATTTACAAAGCCATTTTTACACAAAGTGCAGTTTTCAGTGCCAAATCCTTGTTTCTCACTCTCCCAGCACTCAGAATGAGCTTTTAAGAAAACTGATTCTGATCCATTCCTTAACAAACTTTTTCATTATGCAATAAGCCAGTTTTACACAGGGTGCAGTTTTCAGTGCCAAATCCTTGTTTCTCACTCTCCCAGCTCTCAGAATGAGCGTTTAAGAAAACTGATTCTGATCCATTCCTTAACAAACTTTTTCATTATTTACAAAGCCATTTTTACACAAAGTGCAGTTTTCAGTGCCAAAGCCTTGTTTCTCACTCTCCCAGCACTCAGAATGAGCTTTTAAGAAAACTGATTCTGATCCATTCCTTAACAAACTTTTTCATTATGCAATAAGCCAGTTTTACACAGGGTGCAGTTTTCAGTGCCAAATCCTTGTTTCTCACTCTCCCAGCTCTCAGAATGAGCGTTTAAGAAAACTGATTCTGATCCATTCCTTAACAAACTATTTCATTATTTACAAAGCCATTTTTACACAAAGTGCAGTTTTCAGTGCCAAATCCTTGTTTCTCACTCTCCCAGCACTCAGAATGAGTGTTTAAGAAAACTGATTCTGATCCATTCCTTAACAAACTTTTTCATTATTTACAAAGCCTGTTTTACACAAAGTGCAGTTTTCAGTGCCAAATCCTTGTTTCTCACTCTCCCAGCACTCAGAATGAGCGTTTAAGAAAACTGATTCTGTTCCATTCCTTAACAAACTTTTTCATTATGCAAAAAGCCAGTTTTACACAGGGTGCAGTTTTCAGTGCCAAATCCTTGTTTCTCACTCTCCCAGCTCTCAGAATGAGCGTTTAAGAAAACTGATTCTGATCCATTCCTTAACAAACTATTTCATTATTTACAAAGCCATTTTTACACAAAGTGCAGTTTTCAGTGCCAAATCCTTGTTTCTCACTCTCCCAGCACTCAGAATGAGTGTTTAAGAAAACTGATTCTGATCCATTCCTTAACAAACTTTTTCATTATTTACAAAGCCTGTTTTACACAAAGTGCAGTTTTCAGTGCCAAATCCTTGTTTCTCACTCTCCCAGCACTCAGAATGAGCGTTTAAGAAAACTGATTCTGTTCCATTCCTTAACAAACTTTTTCATTATGCAAAAAGCCAGTTTTACACAGGGTGCAGTTTTCAGTGGCAAATCCTTGTTTCTCACTCTCCCAGCTCTCAGAATGAGGGTTTAAGAAAACTGATTCTGATCCATTCCTTAACAAACTTTTTCATTATTTACAAAGCCATTTTTACACAAAGTGCAGTTTTCAGTGCCAAATCCTTGTTTCTCACTCTCCCAGCACTCAGAATGAGCTTTTAAGAAAACTGATTCTGATCCATTCCTTAACAAACTATTTCATTATTTACAAAGCCATTTTTACACAAAGTGCAGTTTTCAGTGCCAAATCCTTGTTTCTCACTCTCCCAGCACTCAGAATGAGCGTTTAAGAAAACTGATTCTGATCCATTCCTTACCAAACTATTTCATTATTTACAAAGCCATTTTTACACAAAGTGCAGTTTTCAGTGCCAAATCCTTGTTTCTCACTATCCCAGCCCTCAGAATGAGCGTTTAAGAAAACTGATTCTGATCCATTCCTTTGCAAACTTATTCATTATGCAAAAAGTCAGTTTTACACAGGGTGCCGTTTTCAGTGCCAAATCCTTGTTTCTCACTCTCCCAGCACTCAGAATAAGCTTTTAAGAAAACTGATTCTGATCCATTCCTTAACAAACTTTTTCATTATGCAAAAAGCCAGTTTTACACAGGGTGCAGTTTTCAGTGCCAAATCCTTGTTTCTCACTCTCCCAGCACTCAGAATGAGCTTTTAAGAAAACTGATTCTGATCCATTCCTTAACAAACTTTTTCATTATGCAATAAGCCAGTTTTACACAGGGTGCAGTTTTCAGTGCCAAATCCTTGTTTCTCAATCTCCCAGCTCTCAGAATGAGCGTTTAAGAAAACTGATTCTGATCCATTCCTTAACAAACTTTTTCATTATGCAATAAGCCAGTTTTACACAGGGTGCAGTTTTCAGTGCCAAATCCTTGTTTCTCACTCTCCCAGCTCTCAGAATGAGCGTTTAAGAAAACTGATTCTGATCCATTCCTTAACAAACTTTTTCATTATGCAAAAAGCCAGTTTTACACAGGGTGCAGTTTTCAGTGCCAAATCCTTGTTTCTCACTCTCCCAGCTCTCAGAATGAGGGTTTAAGAAAACTGATTCTGATCCATTCCTTAACAAACTTTTTCATTATTTACAAAGCCATTTTTACACAAAGTGCAGTTTTCAGTGCCAAATCCTTGTTTCTCACTCTCCCAGCACTCAGAATGAGCTTTTAAGAAAACTGATTCTGATCCATTCCTTAACAAACTATTTCATTATTTACAAAGCCATTTTTACACAAAGTGCAGTTTTCAGTGCCAAATCCTTGTTTCTCACTCTCCCAGCACTCAGAATGAGCGTTTAAGAAAACTGATTCTGATCCATTCCTTACCAAACTATTTCATTATTTACAAAGCCATTTTTACACAAAGTGCAGTTTTCAGTGCCAAATCCTTGTTTCTCACTATCCCAGCCCTCAGAATGAGCGTTTAAGAAAACTGATTCTGATCCATTCCTTTGCAAACTTATTCATTATGCAAAAAGTCAGTTTTACACAGGGTGCAGTTTTCAGTGCCAAATCCTTGTTTCTCACTCTCCCAGCACTCAGAATAAGCTTTTAAGAAAACTGATTCTGATCCATTCCTTAACAAACTTTTTCATTATGCAAAAAGCCAGTTTTACACAGGGTGCAGTTTTCAGTGCCAAATCCTTGTTTCTCACTCTCCCAGCACTCAGAATGAGCTTTTAAGAAAACTGATTCTGATCCATTCCTTAACAAACTTTTTCATTATGCAATAAGCCAGTTTTACACAGGGTGCAGTTTTCAGTGCCAAATCCTTGTTTCTCACTCTCCCAGCTCTCAGAATGAGCGTTTAAGAAAACTGATTCTGATCCATTCCTTAACAAACTTTTTCATTATTTACAAAGCCATTTTTACACAAAGTGCAGTTTTCAGTGCCAAATCCTTGTTTCTCACTCTCCCAGCACTCAGAATGAGCGTTTAAGAAAACTGATTCTGTTCCATTCCTTAACAAACTTTTTCATTATGCAAAAAGCCAGTTTTACACAGGGTGCAGTTTTCAGTGCCAAATCCTTGTTTCTCACTCTCCCAGCTCTCAGAATGAGGGTTTAAGAAAACTGATTCTGATCCATTCCTTAACAAACTTTTTCATTATTTACAAAGCCATTTTTACACAAAGTGCAGTTTTCAGTGCCAAATCCTTGTTTCTCACTCTCCCAGCACTCAGAATGAGCGTTTAAGAAAACTGATTCTGATCCATTCCTTAACAAACTTTTTCATTATTTACAAAGCCATTTTTACACAAAGTGCAGTTTTCAGTGCCAAATCCTTGTTTCTCACTCTCCCAGCACTCAGAATGAGCGTTTAAGAAAACTGATTCTGATCCATTCCTTACCAAACTATTTCATTATTTACAAAGCCATTTTTACACAAAGTGCAGTTTTCAGTGCCAAATCCTTGTTTCTCACTATCCCAGCCCTCAGAATGAGCGTTTAAGAAAACTGATTCTGATCCATTCCTTTGCAAACTTATTCATTATGCAGAAAGCCTGTTTTACACAAAGTGCAGTTTTAAGTGCCAAATCCTTGTTTCTCACTCTCCCAGCACTCAGAATGAGCGTTTAAGAAAACTGATTCTGATCCATTCCTTAACAAACTTTTTCATTATGCAGAAAGCCTGTTTTACACAAAGTGCAGTTTTAAGTGCCAAATCCTTGTTTCTCACTCTCCCAGCACTCAGAATGAGCGTTTAAGAAAACTGATTCTGATCCATTCCTTAACAAACTATTTCATTATGCAAAAAGTCAGTTTTACACAGGGTGCAGTTTTCAGTGCCAAATCCTTGTTTCTCACTCTCCCAGCACTCAGAATAAGCTTTTAAGAAAACTGATTCTGATCCATTCCTTAACAAACTTTTTCATTATTTACAAAGCCATTTTTACACAAAGTGCAGTTTTCAGTGCCAAATCCTTGTTTCTCACTCTCCCAGCACTCAGAATGAGCTTTTAAGAAAACTGATTCTGATCCATTCCTTAACAAACTTTTTCATTATGCAATAAGCCAGTTTTACACAGGGTGCAGTTTTCAGTGCCAAATCCTTGTTTCTCACTCTCCCAGCTCTCAGAATGAGCGTTTAAGAAAACTGATTCTGATCCATTCCTTAACAAACTTTTTCATTATTTACAAAGCCATTTTTACACAAAGTGCAGTTTTCAGTGCCAAAGCCTTGTTTCTCACTCTCCCAGCACTCAGAATGAGCTTTTAAGAAAACTGATTCTGATCCATTCCTTAACAAACTTTTTCATTATGCAATAAGCCAGTTTTACACAGGGTGCAGTTTTCAGTGCCAAATCCTTGTTTCTCACTCTCCCAGCTCTCAGAATGAGCGTTTAAGAAAACTGATTCTGATCCATTCCTTAACAAACTATTTCATTATTTACAAAGCCATTTTTACACAAAGTGCAGTTTTCAGTGCCAAATCCTTGTTTCTCACTCTCCCAGCACTCAGAATGAGTGTTTAAGAAAACTGATTCTGATCCATTCCTTAACAAACTTTTTCATTATTTACAAAGCCTGTTTTACACAAAGTGCAGTTTTCAGTGCCAAATCCTTGTTTCTCACTCTCCCAGCACTCAGAATGAGCGTTTAAGAAAACTGATTCTGTTCCATTCCTTAACAAACTTTTTCATTATGCAAAAAGCCAGTTTTACACAGGGTGCAGTTTTCAGTGCCAAATCCTTGTTTCTCACTCTCCCAGCTCTCAGAATGAGCGTTTAAGAAAACTGATTCTGATCCATTCCTTAACAAACTATTTCATTATTTACAAAGCCATTTTTACACAAAGTGCAGTTTTCAGTGCCAAATCCTTGTTTCTCACTCTCCCAGCACTCAGAATGAGTGTTTAAGAAAACTGATTCTGATCCATTCCTTAACAAACTTTTTCATTATTTACAAAGCCTGTTTTACACAAAGTGCAGTTTTCAGTGCCAAATCCTTGTTTCTCACTCTCCCAGCACTCAGAATGAGCGTTTAAGAAAACTGATTCTGTTCCATTCCTTAACAAACTTTTTCATTATGCAAAAAGCCAGTTTTACACAGGGTGCAGTTTTCAGTGGCAAATCCTTGTTTCTCACTCTCCCAGCTCTCAGAATGAGGGTTTAAGAAAACTGATTCTGATCCATTCCTTAACAAACTTTTTCATTATTTACAAAGCCATTTTTACACAAAGTGCAGTTTTCAGTGCCAAATCCTTGTTTCTCACTCTCCCAGCACTCAGAATGAGCTTTTAAGAAAACTGATTCTGATCCATTCCTTAACAAACTATTTCATTATTTACAAAGCCATTTTTACACAAAGTGCAGTTTTCAGTGCCAAATCCTTGTTTCTCACTCTCCCAGCACTCAGAATGAGCGTTTAAGAAAACTGATTCTGATCCATTCCTTACCAAACTATTTCATTATTTACAAAGCCATTTTTACACAAAGTGCAGTTTTCAGTGCCAAATCCTTGTTTCTCACTATCCCAGCCCTCAGAATGAGCGTTTAAGAAAACTGATTCTGATCCATTCCTTTGCAAACTTATTCATTATGCAAAAAGTCAGTTTTACACAGGGTGCCGTTTTCAGTGCCAAATCCTTGTTTCTCACTCTCCCAGCACTCAGAATAAGCTTTTAAGAAAACTGATTCTGATCCATTCCTTAACAAACTTTTTCATTATGCAAAAAGCCAGTTTTACACAGGGTGCAGTTTTCAGTGCCAAATCCTTGTTTCTCACTCTCCCAGCACTCAGAATGAGCTTTTAAGAAAACTGATTCTGATCCATTCCTTAACAAACTTTTTCATTATGCAATAAGCCAGTTTTACACAGGGTGCAGTTTTCAGTGCCAAATCCTTGTTTCTCAATCTCCCAGCTCTCAGAATGAGCGTTTAAGAAAACTGATTCTGATCCATTCCTTAACAAACTTTTTCATTATTTACAAAGCCATTTTTACACAAAGTGCAGTTTTCAGTGCCAAATCCTTGTTTCTCACTCTCCCAGCACTCAGAATGAGCTTTTAAGAAAACTGATTCTGATCCATTCCTTAACAAACTTTTTCATTATGCAATAAGCCAGTTTTACACAGGGTGCAGTTTTCAGTGCCAAATCCTTGTTTCTCACTCTCCCAGCTCTCAGAATGAGCGTTTAAGAAAACTGATTCTGATCCATTCCTTAACAAACTATTTCATTATTTACAAAGCCATTTTTACACAAAGTGCAGTTTTCAGTGCCAAAGCCTTGTTTCTCACTCTCCCAGCACTCAGAATGAGCTTTTAAGAAAACTGATTCTGATCCATTCCTTAACAAACTTTTTCATTATGCAATAAGCCAGTTTTACACAGGGTGCAGTTTTCAGTGCCAAATCCTTGTTTCTCACTCTCCCAGCTCTCAGAATGAGCGTTTAAGAAAACTGATTCTGATCCATTCCTTAACAAACTTTTTCATTATGCAAAAAGCCAGTTTTACACAGGGTGCAGTTTTCAGTGCCAAATCCTTGTTTCTCACTCTCCCAGCTCTCAGAATGAGGGTTTAAGAAAACTGATTCTGATCCATTCCTTAACAAACTTTTTCATTATTTACAAAGCCATTTTTACACAAAGTGCAGTTTTCAGTGCCAAATCCTTGTTTCTCACTCTCCCAGCACTCAGAATGAGCTTTTAAGAAAACTGATTCTGATCCATTCCTTAACAAACTATTTCATTATTTACAAAGCCATTTTTACACAAAGTGCAGTTTTCAGTGCCAAATCCTTGTTTCTCACTCTCCCAGCACTCAGAATGAGCGTTTAAGAAAACTGATTCTGATCCATTCCTTACCAAACTATTTCATTATTTACAAAGCCATTTTTACACAAAGTGCAGTTTTCAGTGCCAAATCCTTGTTTCTCACTATCCCAGCCCTCAGAATGAGCGTTTAAGAAAACTGATTCTGATCCATTCCTTTGCAAACTTATTCATTATGCAAAAAGTCAGTTTTACACAGGGTGCAGTTTTCAGTGCCAAATCCTTGTTTCTCACTCTCCCAGCACTCAGAATAAGCTTTTAAGAAAACTGATTCTGATCCATTCCTTAACAAACTTTTTCATTATGCAAAAAGCCAGTTTTACACAGGGTGCAGTTTTCAGTGCCAAATCCTTGTTTCTCACTCTCCCAGCACTCAGAATGAGCTTTTAAGAAAACTGATTCTGATCCATTCCTTAACAAACTTTTTCATTATGCAATAAGCCAGTTTTACACAGGGTGCAGTTTTCAGTGCCAAATCCTTGTTTCTCACTCTCCCAGCTCTCAGAATGAGCGTTTAAGAAAACTGATTCTGATCCATTCCTTAACAAACTTTTTCATTATTTACAAAGCCATTTTTACACAAAGTGCAGTTTTCAGTGCCAAATCCTTGTTTCTCACTCTCCCAGCACTCAGAATGAGCTTTTAAGAAAACTGATTCTGATCCATTCCTTAACAAACTTTTTCATTATGCAATAAGCCAGTTTTACACAGGGTGCAGTTTTCAGTGCCAAATCCTTGTTTCTCACTCTCCCAGCTCTCAGAATGAGCGTTTAAGAAAACTGATTCTGATCCATTCCTTAACAAACTATTTCATTATTTACAAAGCCATTTTTACACAAAGTGCAGTTTTCAGTGCCAAATCCTTGTTTCTCACTCTCCCAGCACTCAGAATGAGCGTTTAAGAAAACTGATTCTGTTCCATTCCTTAACAAACTTTTTCATTATGCAAAAAGCCAGTTTTACACAGGGTGCAGTTTTCAGTGCCAAATCCTTGTTTCTCACTCTCCCAGCTCTCAGAATGAGGGTTTAAGAAAACTGATTCTGATCCATTCCTTAACAAACTTTTTCATTATTTACAAAGCCATTTTTACACAAAGTGCAGTTTTCAGTGCCAAATCCTTGTTTCTCACTCTCCCAGCACTCAGAATGAGCGTTTAAGAAAACTGATTCTGATCCATTCCTTAACAAACTTTTTCATTATTTACAAAGCCATTTTTACACAAAGTGCAGTTTTCAGTGCCAAATCCTTGTTTCTCACTCTCCCAGCACTCAGAATGAGCGTTTAAGAAAACTGATTCTGATCCATTCCTTACCAAACTATTTCATTATTTACAAAGCCATTTTTACACAAAGTGCAGTTTTCAGTGCCAAATCCTTGTTTCTCACTATCCCAGCCCTCAGAATGAGCGTTTAAGAAAACTGATTCTGATCCATTCCTTTGCAAACTTATTCATTATGCAGAAAGCCTGTTTTACACAAAGTGCAGTTTTAAGTGCCAAATCCTTGTTTCTCACTCTCCCAGCACTCAGAATGAGCGTTTAAGAAAACTGATTCTGATCCATTCCTTAACAAACTTTTTCATTATGCAGAAAGCCTGTTTTACACAAAGTGCAGTTTTAAGTGCCAAATCCTTGTTTCTCACTCTCCCAGCACTCAGAATGAGCGTTTAAGAAAACTGATTCTGATCCATTCCTTAACAAACTTTTTCATTATGCAAAAAGCCAGTTTTACACAGGGTGCAGTTTTCAGTGCCAAATCCTTGTTTCTCACTCTCCCAGCACTCAGAATGAGCTTTTAAGAAAACTGATTCTGATCCATTCCTTAACAAACTTTTTCATTATGCAATAAGCCAGTTTTACACAGGGTGCAGTTTTCAGTGCCAAATCCTTGTTTCTCACTCTCCCAGCTCTCAGAATGAGCGTTTAAGAAAACTGATTCTGATCCATTCCTTAACAAACTTTTTCATTATTTACAAAGCCATTTTTACACAAAGTGCAGTTTTCAGTGCCAAATCCTTGTTTCTCACTCTCCCAGCACTCAGAATGAGCTTTTAAGAAAACTGATTCTGATCCATTCCTTAACAAACTTTTTCATTATGCAATAAGCCAGTTTTACACAGGGTGCAGTTTTCAGTGCCAAATCCTTGTTTCTCACTCTCCCAGCTCTCAGAATGAGCGTTTAAGAAAACTGATTCTGATCCATTCCTTAACAAACTATTTCATTATTTACAAAGCCATTTTTACACAAAGTGCAGTTTTCAGTGCCAAATCCTTGTTTCTCACTCTCCCAGCACTCAGAATGAGCGTTTAAGAAAACTGATTCTGTTCCATTCCTTAACAAACTTTTTCATTATGCAAAAAGCCAGTTTTACACAGGGTGCAGTTTTCAGTGCCAAATCCTTGTTTCTCACTCTCCCAGCTCTCAGAATGAGGGTTTAAGAAAACTGATTCTGATCCATTCCTTAACAAACTTTTTCATTATTTACAAAGCCATTTTTACACAAAGTGCAGTTTTCAGTGCCAAATCCTTGTTTCTCACTCTCCCAGCACTCAGAATGAGCGTTTAAGAAAACTGATTCTGATCCATTCCTTAACAAACTTTTTCATTATTTACAAAGCCATTTTTACACAAAGTGCAGTTTTCAGTGCCAAATCCTTGTTTCTCACTCTCCCAGCACTCAGAATGAGCGTTTAAGAAAACTGATTCTGATCCATTCCTTACCAAACTATTTCATTATTTACAAAGCCATTTTTACACAAAGTGCAGTTTTCAGTGCCAAATCCTTGTTTCTCACTATCCCAGCCCTCAGAATGAGCGTTTAAGAAAACTGATTCTGATCCATTCCTTTGCAAACTTATTCATTATGCAGAAAGCCTGTTTTACACAAAGTGCAGTTTTAAGTGCCAAATCCTTGTTTCTCACTCTCCCAGCACTCAGAATGAGCGTTTAAGAAAACTGATTCTGATCCATTCCTTAACAAACTTTTTCATTATGCAGAAAGCCTGTTTTACACAAAGTGCAGTTTTAAGTGCCAAATCCTTGTTTCTCACTCTCCCAGCACTCAGAATGAGCGTTTAAGAAAACTGATTCTGATCCATTCCTTAACAAACTATTTCATTATGCAAAAAGTCAGTTTTACACAGGGTGCAGTTTTCAGTGCCAAATCCTTGTTTCTCACTCTCCCAGCACTCAGAATAAGCTTTTAAGAAAACTGATTCTGATCCATTCCTTAACAAACTTTTTCATTATTTACAAAGCCATTTTTACACAAAGTGCAGTTTTCAGTGCCAAATCCTTGTTTCTCACTCTCCCAGCACTCAGAATGAGCTTTTAAGAAAACTGATTCTGATCCATTCCTTAACAAACTTTTTCATTATGCAATAAGCCAGTTTTACACAGGGTGCAGTTTTCAGTGCCAAATCCTTGTTTCTCACTCTCCCAGCTCTCAGAATGAGCGTTTAAGAAAACTGATTCTGATCCATTCCTTAACAAACTTTTTCATTATTTACAAAGCCATTTTTACACAAAGTGCAGTTTTCAGTGCCAAAGCCTTGTTTCTCACTCTCCCAGCACTCAGAATGAGCTTTTAAGAAAACTGATTCTGATCCATTCCTTAACAAACTTTTTCATTATGCAATAAGCCAGTTTTACACAGGGTGCAGTTTTCAGTGCCAAATCCTTGTTTCTCACTCTCCCAGCTCTCAGAATGAGCGTTTAAGAAAACTGATTCTGATCCATTCCTTAACAAACTATTTCATTATTTACAAAGCCATTTTTACACAAAGTGCAGTTTTCAGTGCCAAATCCTTGTTTCTCACTCTCCCAGCACTCAGAATGAGTGTTTAAGAAAACTGATTCTGATCCATTCCTTAACAAACTTTTTCATTATTTACAAAGCCTGTTTTACACAAAGTGCAGTTTTCAGTGCCAAATCCTTGTTTCTCACTCTCCCAGCACTCAGAATGAGCGTTTAAGAAAACTGATTCTGTTCCATTCCTTAACAAACTTTTTCATTATGCAAAAAGCCAGTTTTACACAGGGTGCAGTTTTCAGTGCCAAATCCTTGTTTCTCACTCTCCCAGCTCTCAGAATGAGCGTTTAAGAAAACTGATTCTGATCCATTCCTTAACAAACTATTTCATTATTTACAAAGCCATTTTTACACAAAGTGCAGTTTTCAGTGCCAAATCCTTGTTTCTCACTCTCCCAGCACTCAGAATGAGTGTTTAAGAAAACTGATTCTGATCCATTCCTTAACAAACTTTTTCATTATTTACAAAGCCTGTTTTACACAAAGTGCAGTTTTCAGTGCCAAATCCTTGTTTCTCACTCTCCCAGCACTCAGAATGAGCGTTTAAGAAAACTGATTCTGTTCCATTCCTTAACAAACTTTTTCATTATGCAAAAAGCCAGTTTTACACAGGGTGCAGTTTTCAGTGCCAAATCCTTGTTTCTCACTCTCCCAGCTCTCAGAATGAGGGTTTAAGAAAACTGATTCTGATCCATTCCTTAACAAACTTTTTCATTATTTACAAAGCCATTTTTACACAAAGTGCAGTTTTCAGTGCCAAATCCTTGTTTCTCACTCTCCCAGCACTCAGAATGAGCTTTTAAGAAAACTGATTCTGATCCATTCCTTAACAAACTATTTCATTATTTACAAAGCCATTTTTACACAAAGTGCAGTTTTCAGTGCCAAATCCTTGTTTCTCACTCTCCCAGCACTCAGAATGAGCGTTTAAGAAAACTGATTCTGATCCATTCCTTACCAAACTATTTCATTATTTACAAAGCCATTTTTACACAAAGTGCAGTTTTCAGTGCCAAATCCTTGTTTCTCACTATCCCAGCCCTCAGAATGAGCGTTTAAGAAAACTGATTCTGATCCATTCCTTTGCAAACTTATTCATTATGCAAAAAGTCAGTTTTACACAGGGTGCCGTTTTCAGTGCCAAATCCTTGTTTCTCACTCTCCCAGCACTCAGAATAAGCTTTTAAGAAAACTGATTCTGATCCATTCCTTAACAAACTTTTTCATTATGCAAAAAGCCAGTTTTACACAGGGTGCAGTTTTCAGTGCCAAATCCTTGTTTCTCACTCTCCCAGCACTCAGAATGAGCTTTTAAGAAAACTGATTCTGATCCATTCCTTAACAAACTTTTTCATTATGCAATAAGCCAGTTTTACACAGGGTGCAGTTTTCAGTGCCAAATCCTTGTTTCTCAATCTCCCAGCTCTCAGAATGAGCGTTTAAGAAAACTGATTCTGATCCATTCCTTAACAAACTTTTTCATTATTTACAAAGCCATTTTTACACAAAGTGCAGTTTTCAGTGCCAAATCCTTGTTTCTCACTCTCCCAGCACTCAGAATGAGCTTTTAAGAAAACTGATTCTGATCCATTCCTTAACAAACTTTTTCATTATGCAATAAGCCAGTTTTACACAGGGTGCAGTTTTCAGTGCCAAATCCTTGTTTCTCACTCTCCCAGCTCTCAGAATGAGCGTTTAAGAAAACTGATTCTGATCCATTCCTTAACAAACTATTTCATTATTTACAAAGCCATTTTTACACAAAGTGCAGTTTTCAGTGCCAAAGCCTTGTTTCTCACTCTCCCAGCACTCAGAATGAGCTTTTAAGAAAACTGATTCTGATCCATTCCTTAACAAACTTTTTCATTATGCAATAAGCCAGTTTTACACAGGGTGCAGTTTTCAGTGCCAAATCCTTGTTTCTCACTCTCCCAGCTCTCAGAATGAGCGTTTAAGAAAACTGATTCTGATCCATTCCTTAACAAACTTTTTCATTATGCAAAAAGCCAGTTTTACACAGGGTGCAGTTTTCAGTGCCAAATCCTTGTTTCTCACTCTCCCAGCTCTCAGAATGAGGGTTTAAGAAAACTGATTCTGATCCATTCCTTAACAAACTTTTTCATTATTTACAAAGCCATTTTTACACAAAGTGCAGTTTTCAGTGCCAAATCCTTGTTTCTCACTCTCCCAGCACTCAGAATGAGCTTTTAAGAAAACTGATTCTGATCCATTCCTTAACAAACTATTTCATTATTTACAAAGCCATTTTTACACAAAGTGCAGTTTTCAGTGCCAAATCCTTGTTTCTCACTCTCCCAGCACTCAGAATGAGCGTTTAAGAAAACTGATTCTGATCCATTCCTTACCAAACTATTTCATTATTTACAAAGCCATTTTTACACAAAGTGCCGTTTTCAGTGCCAAATCCTTGTTTCTCACTATCCCAGCCCTCAGAATGAGCGTTTAAGAAAACTGATTCTGATCCATTCCTTTGCAAACTTATTCATTATGCAAAAAGTCAGTTTTACACAGGGTGCAGTTTTCAGTGCCAAATCCTTGTTTCTCACTCTCCCAGCACTCAGAATAAGCTTTTAAGAAAACTGATTCTGATCCATTCCTTAACAAACTTTTTCATTATGCAAAAAGCCAGTTTTACACAGGGTGCAGTTTTCAGTGCCAAATCCTTGTTTCTCACTCTCCCAGCACTCAGAATGAGCTTTTAAGAAAACTGATTCTGATCCATTCCTTAACAAACTTTTTCATTATGCAATAAGCCAGTTTTACACAGGGTGCAGTTTTCAGTGCCAAATCCTTGTTTCTCACTCTCCCAGCTCTCAGAATGAGCGTTTAAGAAAACTGATTCTGATCCATTCCTTAACAAACTTTTTCATTATTTACAAAGCCATTTTTACACAAAGTGCAGTTTTCAGTGCCAAATCCTTGTTTCTCACTCTCCCAGCACTCAGAATGAGCTTTTAAGAAAACTGATTCTGATCCATTCCTTAACAAACTTTTTCATTATGCAATAAGCCAGTTTTACACAGGGTGCAGTTTTCAGTGCCAAATCCTTGTTTCTCACTCTCCCAGCTCTCAGAATGAGCGTTTAAGAAAACTGATTCTGATCCATTCCTTAACAAACTATTTCATTATTTACAAAGCCATTTTTACACAAAGTGCAGTTTTCAGTGCCAAATCCTTGTTTCTCACTCTCCCAGCACTCAGAATGAGCGTTTAAGAAAACTGATTCTGTTCCATTCCTTAACAAACTTTTTCATTATGCAAAAAGCCAGTTTTACACAGGGTGCAGTTTTCAGTGCCAAATCCTTGTTTCTCACTCTCCCAGCTCTCAGAATGAGGGTTTAAGAAAACTGATTCTGATCCATTCCTTAACAAACTTTTTCATTATTTACAAAGCCATTTTTACACAAAGTGCAGTTTTCAGTGCCAAATCCTTGTTTCTCACTCTCCCAGCACTCAGAATGAGCGTTTAAGAAAACTGATTCTGATCCATTCCTTAACAAACTTTTTCATTATTTACAAAGCCATTTTTACACAAAGTGCAGTTTTCAGTGCCAAATCCTTGTTTCTCACTCTCCCAGCACTCAGAATGAGCGTTTAAGAAAACTGATTCTGATCCATTCCTTACCAAACTATTTCATTATTTACAAAGCCATTTTTACACAAAGTGCAGTTTTCAGTGCCAAATCCTTGTTTCTCACTATCCCAGCCCTCAGAATGAGCGTTTAAGAAAACTGATTCTGATCCATTCCTTTGCAAACTTATTCATTATGCAGAAAGCCTGTTTTACACAAAGTGCAGTTTTAAGTGCCAAATCCTTGTTTCTCACTCTCCCAGCACTCAGAATGAGCGTTTAAGAAAACTGATTCTGATCCATTCCTTAACAAACTTTTTCATTATGCAGAAAGCCTGTTTTACACAAAGTGCAGTTTTAAGTGCCAAATCCTTGTTTCTCACTCTCCCAGCACTCAGAATGAGCGTTTAAGAAAACTGATTCTGATCCATTCCTTAACAAACTTTTTCATTATGCAAAAAGCCAGTTTTACACAGGGTGCAGTTTTCAGTGCCAAATCCTTGTTTCTCACTCTCCCAGCACTCAGAATGAGCTTTTAAGAAAACTGATTCTGATCCATTCCTTAACAAACTTTTTCATTATGCAATAAGCCAGTTTTACACAGGGTGCAGTTTTCAGTGCCAAATCCTTGTTTCTCACTCTCCCAGCTCTCAGAATGAGCGTTTAAGAAAACTGATTCTGATCCATTCCTTAACAAACTTTTTCATTATTTACAAAGCCATTTTTACACAAAGTGCAGTTTTCAGTGCCAAATCCTTGTTTCTCACTCTCCCAGCACTCAGAATGAGCTTTTAAGAAAACTGATTCTGATCCATTCCTTAACAAACTTTTTCATTATGCAATAAGCCAGTTTTACACAGGGTGCAGTTTTCAGTGCCAAATCCTTGTTTCTCACTCTCCCAGCTCTCAGAATGAGCGTTTAAGAAAACTGATTCTGATCCATTCCTTAACAAACTATTTCATTATTTACAAAGCCATTTTTACACAAAGTGCAGTTTTCAGTGCCAAATCCTTGTTTCTCACTCTCCCAGCACTCAGAATGAGCGTTTAAGAAAACTGATTCTGTTCCATTCCTTAACAAACTTTTTCATTATGCAAAAAGCCAGTTTTACACAGGGTGCAGTTTTCAGTGCCAAATCCTTGTTTCTCACTCTCCCAGCTCTCAGAATGAGGGTTTAAGAAAACTGATTCTGATCCATTCCTTAACAAACTTTTTCATTATTTACAAAGCCATTTTTACACAAAGTGCAGTTTTCAGTGCCAAATCCTTGTTTCTCACTCTCCCAGCACTCAGAATGAGCGTTTAAGAAAACTGATTCTGATCCATTCCTTAACAAACTTTTTCATTATTTACAAAGCCATTTTTACACAAAGTGCAGTTTTCAGTGCCAAATCCTTGTTTCTCACTCTCCCAGCACTCAGAATGAGCGTTTAAGAAAACTGATTCTGATCCATTCCTTACCAAACTATTTCATTATTTACAAAGCCATTTTTACACAAAGTGCAGTTTTCAGTGCCAAATCCTTGTTTCTCACTATCCCAGCCCTCAGAATGAGCGTTTAAGAAAACTGATTCTGATCCATTCCTTTGCAAACTTATTCATTATGCAGAAAGCCTGTTTTACACAAAGTGCAGTTTTAAGTGCCAAATCCTTGTTTCTCACTCTCCCAGCACTCAGAATGAGCGTTTAAGAAAACTGATTCTGATCCATTCCTTAACAAACTTTTTCATTATGCAGAAAGCCTGTTTTACACAAAGTGCAGTTTTAAGTGCCAAATCCTTGTTTCTCACTCTCCCAGCACTCAGAATGAGCGTTTAAGAAAACTGATTCTGATCCATTCCTTAACAAACTATTTCATTATGCAAAAAGTCAGTTTTACACAGGGTGCAGTTTTCAGTGCCAAATCCTTGTTTCTCACTCTCCCAGCACTCAGAATAAGCTTTTAAGAAAACTGATTCTGATCCATTCCTTAACAAACTTTTTCATTATTTACAAAGCCATTTTTACACAAAGTGCAGTTTTCAGTGCCAAATCCTTGTTTCTCACTCTCCCAGCACTCAGAATGAGCTTTTAAGAAAACTGATTCTGATCCATTCCTTAACAAACTTTTTCATTATGCAATAAGCCAGTTTTACACAGGGTGCAGTTTTCAGTGCCAAATCCTTGTTTCTCACTCTCCCAGCTCTCAGAATGAGCGTTTAAGAAAACTGATTCTGATCCATTCCTTAACAAACTTTTTCATTATTTACAAAGCCATTTTTACACAAAGTGCAGTTTTCAGTGCCAAAGCCTTGTTTCTCACTCTCCCAGCACTCAGAATGAGCTTTTAAGAAAACTGATTCTGATCCATTCCTTAACAAACTTTTTCATTATGCAATAAGCCAGTTTTACACAGGGTGCAGTTTTCAGTGCCAAATCCTTGTTTCTCACTCTCCCAGCTCTCAGAATGAGCGTTTAAGAAAACTGATTCTGATCCATTCCTTAACAAACTATTTCATTATTTACAAAGCCATTTTTACACAAAGTGCAGTTTTCAGTGCCAAATCCTTGTTTCTCACTCTCCCAGCACTCAGAATGAGTGTTTAAGAAAACTGATTCTGATCCATTCCTTAACAAACTTTTTCATTATTTACAAAGCCTGTTTTACACAAAGTGCAGTTTTCAGTGCCAAATCCTTGTTTCTCACTCTCCCAGCACTCAGAATGAGCGTTTAAGAAAACTGATTCTGTTCCATTCCTTAACAAACTTTTTCATTATGCAAAAAGCCAGTTTTACACAGGGTGCAGTTTTCAGTGCCAAATCCTTGTTTCTCACTCTCCCAGCTCTCAGAATGAGCGTTTAAGAAAACTGATTCTGATCCATTCCTTAACAAACTATTTCATTATTTACAAAGCCATTTTTACACAAAGTGCAGTTTTCAGTGCCAAATCCTTGTTTCTCACTCTCCCAGCACTCAGAATGAGTGTTTAAGAAAACTGATTCTGATCCATTCCTTAACAAACTTTTTCATTATTTACAAAGCCTGTTTTACACAAAGTGCAGTTTTCAGTGCCAAATCCTTGTTTCTCACTCTCCCAGCACTCAGAATGAGCGTTTAAGAAAACTGATTCTGTTCCATTCCTTAACAAACTTTTTCATTATGCAAAAAGCCAGTTTTACACAGGGTGCAGTTTTCAGTGCCAAATCCTTGTTTCTCACTCTCCCAGCTCTCAGAATGAGGGTTTAAGAAAACTGATTCTGATCCATTCCTTAACAAACTTTTTCATTATTTACAAAGCCATTTTTACACAAAGTGCAGTTTTCAGTGCCAAATCCTTGTTTCTCACTCTCCCAGCACTCAGAATGAGCTTTTAAGAAAACTGATTCTGATCCATTCCTTAACAAACTATTTCATTATTTACAAAGCCATTTTTACACAAAGTGCAGTTTTCAGTGCCAAATCCTTGTTTCTCACTCTCCCAGCACTCAGAATGAGCGTTTAAGAAAACTGATTCTGATCCATTCCTTACCAAACTATTTCATTATTTACAAAGCCATTTTTACACAAAGTGCAGTTTTCAGTGCCAAATCCTTGTTTCTCACTATCCCAGCCCTCAGAATGAGCGTTTAAGAAAACTGATTCTGATCCATTCCTTTGCAAACTTATTCATTATGCAAAAAGTCAGTTTTACACAGGGTGCCGTTTTCAGTGCCAAATCCTTGTTTCTCACTCTCCCAGCACTCAGAATAAGCTTTTAAGAAAACTGATTCTGATCCATTCCTTAACAAACTTTTTCATTATGCAAAAAGCCAGTTTTACACAGGGTGCAGTTTTCAGTGCCAAATCCTTGTTTCTCACTCTCCCAGCACTCAGAATGAGCTTTTAAGAAAACTGATTCTGATCCATTCCTTAACAAACTTTTTCATTATGCAATAAGCCAGTTTTACACAGGGTGCAGTTTTCAGTGCCAAATCCTTGTTTCTCAATCTCCCAGCTCTCAGAATGAGCGTTTAAGAAAACTGATTCTGATCCATTCCTTAACAAACTTTTTCATTATTTACAAAGCCATTTTTACACAAAGTGCAGTTTTCAGTGCCAAATCCTTGTTTCTCACTCTCCCAGCACTCAGAATGAGCTTTTAAGAAAACTGATTCTGATCCATTCCTTAACAAACTTTTTCATTATGCAATAAGCCAGTTTTACACAGGGTGCAGTTTTCAGTGCCAAATCCTTGTTTCTCACTCTCCCAGCTCTCAGAATGAGCGTTTAAGAAAACTGATTCTGATCCATTCCTTAACAAACTATTTCATTATTTACAAAGCCATTTTTACACAAAGTGCAGTTTTCAGTGCCAAAGCCTTGTTTCTCACTCTCCCAGCACTCAGAATGAGCTTTTAAGAAAACTGATTCTGATCCATTCCTTAACAAACTTTTTCATTATGCAATAAGCCAGTTTTACACAGGGTGCAGTTTTCAGTGCCAAATCCTTGTTTCTCACTCTCCCAGCTCTCAGAATGAGCGTTTAAGAAAACTGATTCTGATCCATTCCTTAACAAACTTTTTCATTATGCAAAAAGCCAGTTTTACACAGGGTGCAGTTTTCAGTGCCAAATCCTTGTTTCTCACTCTCCCAGCTCTCAGAATGAGGGTTTAAGAAAACTGATTCTGATCCATTCCTTAACAAACTTTTTCATTATTTACAAAGCCATTTTTACACAAAGTGCAGTTTTCAGTGCCAAATCCTTGTTTCTCACTCTCCCAGCACTCAGAATGAGCTTTTAAGAAAACTGATTCTGATCCATTCCTTAACAAACTATTTCATTATTTACAAAGCCATTTTTACACAAAGTGCAGTTTTCAGTGCCAAATCCTTGTTTCTCACTCTCCCAGCACTCAGAATGAGCGTTTAAGAAAACTGATTCTGATCCATTCCTTACCAAACTATTTCATTATTTACAAAGCCATTTTTACACAAAGTGCAGTTTTCAGTGCCAAATCCTTGTTTCTCACTATCCCAGCCCTCAGAATGAGCGTTTAAGAAAACTGATTCTGATCCATTCCTTTGCAAACTTATTCATTATGCAAAAAGTCAGTTTTACACAGGGTGCCGTTTTCAGTGCCAAATCCTTGTTTCTCACTCTCCCAGCACTCAGAATAAGCTTTTAAGAAAACTGATTCTGATCCATTCCTTAACAAACTTTTTCATTATGCAAAAAGCCAGTTTTACACAGGGTGCAGTTTTCAGTGCCAAATCCTTGTTTCTCACTCTCCCAGCACTCAGAATGAGCTTTTAAGAAAACTGATTCTGATCCATTCCTTAACAAACTTTTTCATTATGCAATAAGCCAGTTTTACACAGGGTGCAGTTTTCAGTGCCAAATCCTTGTTTCTCAATCTCCCAGCTCTCAGAATGAGCGTTTAAGAAAACTGATTCTGATCCATTCCTTAACAAACTTTTTCATTATTTACAAAGCCATTTTTACACAAAGTGCAGTTTTCAGTGCCAAATCCTTGTTTCTCACTCTCCCAGCACTCAGAATGAGCTTTTAAGAAAACTGATTCTGATCCATTCCTTAACAAACTTTTTCATTATGCAATAAGCCAGTTTTACACAGGGTGCAGTTTTCAGTGCCAAATCCTTGTTTCTCACTCTCCCAGCTCTCAGAATGAGCGTTTAAGAAAACTGATTCTGATCCATTCCTTAACAAACTATTTCATTATTTACAAAGCCATTTTTACACAAAGTGCAGTTTTCAGTGCCAAAGCCTTGTTTCTCACTCTCCCAGCACTCAGAATGAGCTTTTAAGAAAACTGATTCTGATCCATTCCTTAACAAACTTTTTCATTATGCAATAAGCCAGTTTTACACAGGGTGCAGTTTTCAGTGCCAAATCCTTGTTTCTCACTCTCCCAGCTCTCAGAATGAGCGTTTAAGAAAACTGATTCTGATCCATTCCTTAACAAACTATTTCATTATGCAAAAAGCCAGTTTTACACAGGGTGCAGTTTTCAGTGCCAAATCCTTGTTTCTCACTCTCCCAGCTCTCAGAATGAGGGTTTAAGAAAACTGATTCTGATCCATTCCTTAACAAACTTTTTCATTATTTACAAAGCCATTTTTACACAAAGTGCAGTTTTCAGTGCCAAATCCTTGTTTCTCACTCTCCCAGCACTCAGAATGAGCGTTTAAGAAAACTGATTCTGATCCATTCCTTAACAAACTTTTTCATTATTTACAAAGCCATTTTTACACAAAGTGCAGTTTTCAGTGCCAAATCCTTGTTTCTCACTCTCCCAGCACTCAGAATGAGCGTTTAAGAAAACTGATTCTGATCCATTCCTTACCAAACTATTTCATTATTTACAAAGCCATTTTTACACAAAGTGCAGTTTTCAGTGCCAAATCCTTGTTTCTCACTATCCCAGCCCTCAGAATGAGCGTTTAAGAAAACTGATTCTGATCCATTCCTTTGCAAACTTATTCATTATGCAGAAAGCCTGTTTTACACAAAGTGCAGTTTTAAGTGCCAAATCCTTGTTTCTCACTCTCCCAGCACTCAGAATAAGCGTTTAAGAAAACTGATTCTGATCCATTCCTTAACAAACTTTTTCATTATGCAGAAAGCCTGTTTTACACAAAGTGCAGTTTTAAGTGCCAAATCCTTGTTTCTCACTCTCCCAGCACTCAGAATGAGCGTTTAAGAAAACTGATTCTGATCCATTCCTTAACAAACTATTTCATTATGCAAAAAGTCAGTTTTACACAGGGTGCAGTTTTCAGTGCCAAATCCTTGTTTCTCACTCTCCCAGCACTCAGAATAAGCTTTTAAGAAAACTGATTCTGATCCATTCCTTAACAAACTTTTTCATTATTTACAAAGCCATTTTTACACAAAGTGCAGTTTTCAGTGCCAAATCCTTGTTTCTCACTCTCCCAGCACTCAGAATGAGCTTTTAAGAAAACTGATTCTGATCCATTCCTTAACAAACTTTTTCATTATGCAATAAGCCAGTTTTACACAGGGTGCAGTTTTCAGTGCCAAATCCTTGTTTCTCACTCTCCCAGCTCTCAGAATGAGCGTTTAAGAAAACTGATTCTGATCCATTCCTTAACAAACTATTTCATTATTTACAAAGCCATTTTTACACAAAGTGCAGTTTTCAGTGCCAAAGCCTTGTTTCTCACTCTCCCAGCACTCAGAATGAGCTTTTAAGAAAACTGATTCTGATCCATTCCTTAACAAACTTTTTCATTATGCAATAAGCCAGTTTTACACAGGGTGCAGTTTTCAGTGCCAAATCCTTGTTTCTCACTCTCCCAGCTCTCAGAATGAGCGTTTAAGAAAACTGATTCTGATCCATTCCTTAACAAACTATTTCATTATTTACAAAGCCATTTTTACACAAAGTGCAGTTTTCAGTGCCAAATCCTTGTTTCTCACTCTCCCAGCACTCAGAATGAGTGTTTAAGAAAACTGATTCTGATCCATTCCTTAACAAACTTTTTCATTATTTACAAAGCCTGTTTTACACAAAGTGCAGTTTTCAGTGCCAAATCCTTGTTTCTCACTCTCCCAGCACTCAGAATGAGCGTTTAAGAAAACTGATTCTGTTCCATTCCTTAACAAACTTTTTCATTATGCAAAAAGCCAGTTTTACACAGGGTGCAGTTTTCAGTGCCAAATCCTTGTTTCTCACTCTCCCAGCTCTCAGAATGAGCGTTTAAGAAAACTGATTCTGATCCATTCCTTAACAAACTATTTCATTATTTACAAAGCCATTTTTACACAAAGTGCAGTTTTCAGTGCCAAATCCTTGTTTCTCACTCTCCCAGCACTCAGAATGAGTGTTTAAGAAAACTGATTCTGATCCATTCCTTAACAAACTTTTTCATTATTTACAAAGCCTGTTTTACACAAAGTGCAGTTTTCAGTGCCAAATCCTTGTTTCTCACTCTCCCAGCACTCAGAATGAGTGTTTAAGAAAACTGATTCTGATCCATTCCTTAACAAACTTTTTCATTATTTACAAAGCCTGTTTTACACAAAGTGCAGTTTTCAGTGCCAAATCCTTGTTTCTCACTCTCCCAGCACTCAGAATGAGCGTTTAAGAAAACTGATTCTGTTCCATTCCTTAACAAACTTTTTCATTATGCAAAAAGCCAGTTTTACACAGGGTGCAGTTTTCAGTGCCAAATCCTTGTTTCTCACTCTCCCAGCTCTCAGAATGAGGGTTTAAGAAAACTGATTCTGATCCATTCCTTATCAAACTTTTTCATTATTTACAAAGCCATTTTTACACAAAGTGCAGTTTTCAGTGCCAAATCCTTGTTTCTCACTCTCCCAGCACTCAGAATGAGCTTTTAAGAAAACTGATTCTGATCCATTCCTTAACAAACTATTTCATTATTTACAAAGCCATTTTTACACAAAGTGCAGTTTTCAGTGCCAAATCCTTGTTTCTCACTCTCCCAGCACTCAGAATGAGCGTTTAAGAAAACTGATTCTGATCCATTCCTTACCAAACTATTTCATTATTTACAAAGCCATTTTTACACAAAGTGCAGTTTTCAGTGCCAAATCCTTGTTTCTCACTATCCCAGCCCTCAGAATGAGCGTTTAAGAAAACTGATTCTGATCCATTCCTTTGCAAACTTATTCATTATGCAAAAAGTCAGTTTTACACAGGGTGCAGTTTTCAGTGCCAAATCCTTGTTTCTCACTCTCCCAGCACTCAGAATAAGCTTTTAAGAAAACTGATTCTGATCCATTCCTTAACAAACTTTTTCATTATGCAAAAAGCCAGTTTTACACAGGGTGCAGTTTTCAGTGCCAAATCCTTGTTTCTCACTCTCCCAGCACTCAGAATGAGCTTTTAAGAAAACTGATTCTGATCCATTCCTTAACAAACTTTTTCATTATGCAATAAGCCAGTTTTACACAGGGTGCAGTTTTCAGTGCCAAATCCTTGTTTCTCACTCTCCCAGCTCTCAGAATGAGCGTTTAAGAAAACTGATTCTGATCCATTCCTTAACAAACTTTTTCATTATTTACAAAGCCATTTTTACACAAAGTGCAGTTTTCAGTGCCAAATCCTTGTTTCTCACTCTCCCAGCACTCAGAATGAGCTTTTAAGAAAACTGATTCTGATCCATTCCTTAACAAACTATTTCATTATTTACAAAGCCATTTTTACACAGGGTGCAGTTTTCAGTGCCAAAGCCTTGTTTCTCACTCTCCCAGCACTCAGAATGAGCTTTTAAGAAAACTGATTCTGATCCATTCCTTAACAAACTTTTTCATTATGCAATAAGCCAGTTTTACACAGGGTGCAGTTTTCAGTGCCAAATCCTTGTTTCTCACTCTCCCAGCTCTCAGAATGAGCGTTTAAGAAAACTGATTCTGATCCATTCCTTAACAAACTTTTTCATTATGCAAAAAGCCAGTTTTACACAGGGTGCAGTTTTCAGTGCCAAATCCTTGTTTCTCACTCTCCCAGCTCTCAGAATGAGGGTTTAAGAAAACTGATTCTGATCCATTCCTTAACAAACTTTTTCATTATTTACAAAGCCATTTTTACACAAAGTGCAGTTTTCAGTGCCAAATCCTTGTTTCTCACTCTCCCAGCACTCAGAATGAGCTTTTAAGAAAACTGATTCTGATCCATTCCTTAAAAAACTATTTCATTATTTACAAAGCCATTTTTACACAAAGTGCAGTTTTCAGTGCCAAATCCTTGTTTCTCACTCTCCCAGCACTCAGAATGAGCGTTTAAGAAAACTGATTCTGATCCATTCCTTACCAAACTATTTCATTATTTACAAAGCCATTTTTACACAAAGTGCAGTTTTCAGTGCCAAATCCTTGTTTCTCACTATCCCAGCCCTCAGAATGAGCGTTTAAGAAAACTGATTCTGATCCATTCCTTTGCAAACTTATTCATTATGCAAAAAGTCAGTTTTACACAGGGTGCCGTTTTCAGTGCCAAATCCTTGTTTCTCACTCTCCCAGCACTCAGAATAAGCTTTTAAGAAAACTGATTCTGATCCATTCCTTAACAAACTTTTTCATTATGCAAAAAGCCAGTTTTACACAGGGTGCAGTTTTCAGTGCCAAATCCTTGTTTCTCACTCTCCCAGCACTCAGAATGAGCTTTTAAGAAAACTGATTCTGATCCATTCCTTAACAAACTTTTTCATTATGCAATAAGCCAGTTTTACACAGGGTGCAGTTTTCAGTGCCAAATCCTTGTTTCTCAATCTCCCAGCTCTCAGAATGAGCGTTTAAGAAAACTGATTCTGATCCATTCCTTAACAAACTTTTTCATTATTTACAAAGCCATTTTTACACAAAGTGCAGTTTTCAGTGCCAAATCCTTGTTTCTCACTCTCCCAGCACTCAGAATGAGCTTTTAAGAAAACTGATTCTGATCCATTCCTTAACAAACTTTTTCATTATGCAATAAGCCAGTTTTACACAGGGTGCAGTTTTCAGTGCCAAATCCTTGTTTCTCACTCTCCCAGCTCTCAGAATGAGCGTTTAAGAAAACTGATTCTGATCCATTCCTTAACAAACTATTTCATTATTTACAAAGCCATTTTTACACAAAGTGCAGTTTTCAGTGCCAAAGCCTTGTTTCTCACTCTCCCAGCACTCAGAATGAGCTTTTAAGAAAACTGATTCTGATCCATTCCTTAACAAACTTTTTCATTATGCAATAAGCCAGTTTTACACAGGGTGCAGTTTTCAGTGCCAAATCCTTGTTTCTCACTCTCCCAGCTCTCAGAATGAGCGTTTAAGAAAACTGATTCTGATCCATTCCTTAACAAACTATTTCATTATGCAAAAAGCCAGTTTTACACAGGGTGCAGTTTTCAGTGCCAAATCCTTGTTTCTCACTCTCCCAGCTCTCAGAATGAGGGTTTAAGAAAACTGATTCTGATCCATTCCTTAACAAACTTTTTCATTATTTACAAAGCCATTTTTACACAAAGTGCAGTTTTCAGTGCCAAATCCTTGTTTCTCACTCTCCCAGCACTCAGAATGAGCGTTTAAGAAAACTGATTCTGATCCATTCCTTAACAAACTTTTTCATTATTTACAAAGCCATTTTTACACAAAGTGCAGTTTTCAGTGCCAAATCCTTGTTTCTCACTCTCCCAGCACTCAGAATGAGCGTTTAAGAAAACTGATTCTGATCCATTCCTTACCAAACTATTTCATTATTTACAAAGCCATTTTTACACAAAGTGCAGTTTTCAGTGCCAAATCCTTGTTTCTCACTATCCCAGCCCTCAGAATGAGCGTTTAAGAAAACTGATTCTGATCCATTCCTTTGCAAACTTATTCATTATGCAGAAAGCCTGTTTTACACAAAGTGCAGTTTTAAGTGCCAAATCCTTGTTTCTCACTCTCCCAGCACTCAGAATAAGCGTTTAAGAAAACTGATTCTGATCCATTCCTTAACAAACTTTTTCATTATGCAGAAAGCCTGTTTTACACAAAGTGCAGTTTTAAGTGCCAAATCCTTGTTTCTCACTCTCCCAGCACTCAGAATGAGCGTTTAAGAAAACTGATTCTGATCCATTCCTTAACAAACTATTTCATTATGCAAAAAGTCAGTTTTACACAGGGTGCAGTTTTCAGTGCCAAATCCTTGTTTCTCACTCTCCCAGCACTCAGAATAAGCTTTTAAGAAAACTGATTCTGATCCATTCCTTAACAAACTTTTTCATTATTTACAAAGCCATTTTTACACAAAGTGCAGTTTTCAGTGCCAAATCCTTGTTTCTCACTCTCCCAGCACTCAGAATGAGCTTTTAAGAAAACTGATTCTGATCCATTCCTTAACAAACTTTTTCATTATGCAATAAGCCAGTTTTACACAGGGTGCAGTTTTCAGTGCCAAATCCTTGTTTCTCACTCTCCCAGCTCTCAGAATGAGCGTTTAAGAAAACTGATTCTGATCCATTCCTTAACAAACTATTTCATTATTTACAAAGCCATTTTTACACAAAGTGCAGTTTTCAGTGCCAAAGCCTTGTTTCTCACTCTCCCAGCACTCAGAATGAGCTTTTAAGAAAACTGATTCTGATCCATTCCTTAACAAACTTTTTCATTATGCAATAAGCCAGTTTTACACAGGGTGCAGTTTTCAGTGCCAAATCCTTGTTTCTCACTCTCCCAGCTCTCAGAATGAGCGTTTAAGAAAACTGATTCTGATCCATTCCTTAACAAACTATTTCATTATTTACAAAGCCATTTTTACACAAAGTGCAGTTTTCAGTGCCAAATCCTTGTTTCTCACTCTCCCAGCACTCAGAATGAGTGTTTAAGAAAACTGATTCTGATCCATTCCTTAACAAACTTTTTCATTATTTACAAAGCCTGTTTTACACAAAGTGCAGTTTTCAGTGCCAAATCCTTGTTTCTCACTCTCCCAGCACTCAGAATGAGCGTTTAAGAAAACTGATTCTGTTCCATTCCTTAACAAACTTTTTCATTATGCAAAAAGCCAGTTTTACACAGGGTGCAGTTTTCAGTGCCAAATCCTTGTTTCTCACTCTCCCAGCTCTCAGAATGAGCGTTTAAGAAAACTGATTCTGATCCATTCCTTAACAAACTATTTCATTATTTACAAAGCCATTTTTACACAAAGTGCAGTTTTCAGTGCCAAATCCTTGTTTCTCACTCTCCCAGCACTCAGAATGAGTGTTTAAGAAAACTGATTCTGATCCATTCCTTAACAAACTTTTTCATTATTTACAAAGCCTGTTTTACACAAAGTGCAGTTTTCAGTGCCAAATCCTTGTTTCTCACTCTCCCAGCACTCAGAATGAGTGTTTAAGAAAACTGATTCTGATCCATTCCTTAACAAACTTTTTCATTATTTACAAAGCCTGTTTTACACAAAGTGCAGTTTTCAGTGCCAAATCCTTGTTTCTCACTCTCCCAGCACTCAGAATGAGCGTTTAAGAAAACTGATTCTGTTCCATTCCTTAACAAACTTTTTCATTATGCAAAAAGCCAGTTTTACACAGGGTGCAGTTTTCAGTGCCAAATCCTTGTTTCTCACTCTCCCAGCTCTCAGAATGAGGGTTTAAGAAAACTGATTCTGATCCATTCCTTATCAAACTTTTTCATTATTTACAAAGCCATTTTTACACAAAGTGCAGTTTTCAGTGCCAAATCCTTGTTTCTCACTCTCCCAGCACTCAGAATGAGCTTTTAAGAAAACTGATTCTGATCCATTCCTTAACAAACTATTTCATTATTTACAAAGCCATTTTTACACAAAGTGCAGTTTTCAGTGCCAAATCCTTGTTTCTCACTCTCCCAGCACTCAGAATGAGCGTTTAAGAAAACTGATTCTGATCCATTCCTTACCAAACTATTTCATTATTTACAAAGCCATTTTTACACAAAGTGCAGTTTTCAGTGCCAAATCCTTGTTTCTCACTATCCCAGCCCTCAGAATGAGCGTTTAAGAAAACTGATTCTGATCCATTCCTTTGCAAACTTATTCATTATGCAAAAAGTCAGTTTTACACAGGGTGCAGTTTTCAGTGCCAAATCCTTGTTTCTCACTCTCCCAGCACTCAGAATAAGCTTTTAAGAAAACTGATTCTGATCCATTCCTTAACAAACTTTTTCATTATGCAAAAAGCCAGTTTTACACAGGGTGCAGTTTTCAGTGCCAAATCCTTGTTTCTCACTCTCCCAGCACTCAGAATGAGCTTTTAAGAAAACTGATTCTGATCCATTCCTTAACAAACTTTTTCATTATGCAATAAGCCAGTTTTACACAGGGTGCAGTTTTCAGTGCCAAATCCTTGTTTCTCACTCTCCCAGCTCTCAGAATGAGCGTTTAAGAAAACTGATTCTGATCCATTCCTTAACAAACTTTTTCATTATTTACAAAGCCATTTTTACACAAAGTGCAGTTTTCAGTGCCAAATCCTTGTTTCTCACTCTCCCAGCACTCAGAATGAGCTTTTAAGAAAACTGATTCTGATCCATTCCTTAACAAACTTTTTCATTATGCAATAAGCCAGTTTTACACAGGGTGCAGTTTTCAGTGCCAAATCCTTGTTTCTCACTCTCCCAGCTCTCAGAATGAGCGTTTAAGAAAACTGATTCTGATCCATTCCTTAACAAACTATTTCATTATTTACAAAGCCATTTTTACACAAAGTGCAGTTTTCAGTGCCAAATCCTTGTTTCTCACTCTCCCAGCACTCAGAATGAGCGTTTAAGAAAACTGATTCTGTTCCATTCGTTAACAAACTTTTTCATTATGCAAAAAGCCAGTTTTACACAGGGTGCAGTTTTCAGTGCCAAATCCTTGTTTCTCACTCTCCCAGCTCTCAGAATGAGGGTTTAAGAAAACTGATTCTGATCCATTCCTTAACAAACTTTTTCATTATTTACAAAGCCATTTTTACACAAAGTGCAGTTTTCAGTGCCAAATCCTTGTTTCTCACTCTCCCAGCACTCAGAATGAGCGTTTAAGAAAACTGATTCTGATCCATTCCTTAACAAACTTTTTCATTATTTACAAAGCCATTTTTACACAAAGTGCAGTTTTCAGTGCCAAATCCTTGTTTCTCACTCTCCCAGCACTCAGAATGAGCGTTTAAGAAAACTGATTCTGATCCATTCCTTACCAAACTATTTCATTATTTACAAAGCCATTTTTACACAAAGTGCAGTTTTCAGTGCCAAATCCTTGTTTCTCACTATCCCAGCCCTCAGAATGAGCGTTTAAGAAAACTGATTCTGATCCATTCCTTTGCAAACTTATTCATTATGCAGAAAGCCTGTTTTACACAAAGTGCAGTTTTAAGTGCCAAATCCTTGTTTCTCACTCTCCCAGCACTCAGAATGAGCGTTTAAGAAAACTGATTCTGTTCCATTCCTTAACAAACTTTTTCATTATGCAAAAAGCCAGTTTTACACAGGGTGCAGTTTTCAGTGCCAAATCCTTGTTTCTCACTCTCCCAGCTCTCAGAATGAGGGTTTAAGAAAACTGATTCTGATCCATTCCTTAACAAACTTTTTCATTATTTACAAAGCCATTTTTACACAAAGTGCAGTTTTCAGTGCCAAATCCTTGTTTCTCACTCTCCCAGCACTCAGAATGAGCGTTTAAGAAAACTGATTCTGATCCATTCCTTAACAAACTTTTTCATTATTTACAAAGCCATTTTTACACAAAGTGCAGTTTTCAGTGCCAAATCCTTGTTTCTCACTCTCCCAGCACTCAGAATGAGCGTTTAAGAAAACTGATTCTGATCCATTCCTTACCAAACTATTTCATTATTTACAAAGCCATTTTTACACAAAGTGCAGTTTTCAGTGCCAAATCCTTGTTTCTCACTATCCCAGCCCTCAGAATGAGCGTTTAAGAAAACTGATTCTGATCCATTCCTTTGCAAACTTATTCATTATGCAGAAAGCCTGTTTTACACAAAGTGCAGTTTTAAGTGCCAAATCCTTGTTTCTCACTCTCCCAGCTCTCAGAATGAGGGTTTAAGAAAACTGATTCTGATCCATTCCTTAACAAACTTTTTCATTATTTACAAAGCCATTTTTACACAAAGTGCAGTTTTCAGTGCCAAATCCTTGTTTCTCACTCTCCCAGCACTCAGAATGAGCGTTTAAGAAAACTGATTCTGATCCATTCCTTAACAAACTTTTTCATTATTTACAAAGCCATTTTTACACAAAGTGCAGTTTTCAGTGCCAAATCCTTGTTTCTCACTCTCCCAGCACTCAGAATGAGCGTTTAAGAAAACTGATTCTGATCCATTCCTTACCAAACTATTTCATTATTTACAAAGCCATTTTTACACAAAGTGCAGTTTTCAGTGCCAAATCCTTGTTTCTCACTATCCCAGCCCTCAGAATGAGCGTTTAAGAAAACTGATTCTGATCCATTCCTTTGCAAACTTATTCATTATGCAGAAAGCCTGTTTTACACAAAGTGCAGTTTTAAGTGCCAAATCCTTGTTTCTCACTCTCCCAGCACTCAGAATAAGCGTTTAAGAAAACTGATTCTGATCCATTCCTTAACAAACTTTTTCATTATGCAGAAAGCCTGTTTTACACAAAGTGCAGTTTTAAGTGCCAAATCCTTGTTTCTCACTCTCCCAGCACTCAGAATGAGCGTTTAAGAAAACTGATTCTGATCCATTCCTTAACAAACTATTTCATTATGCAAAAAGTCAGTTTTACACAGGGTGCAGTTTTCAGTGCCAAATCCTTGTTTCTCACTCTCCCAGCACTCAGAATAAGCTTTTAAGAAAACTGATTCTGATCCATTCCTTAACAAACTTTTTCATTATTTACAAAGCCATTTTTACACAAAGTGCAGTTTTCAGTGCCAAATCCTTGTTTCTCACTCTCCCAGCACTCAGAATGAGCTTTTAAGAAAACTGATTCTGATCCATTCCTTAACAAACTTTTTCATTATGCAATAAGCCAGTTTTACACAGGGTGCAGTTTTCAGTGCCAAATCCTTGTTTCTCACTCTCCCAGCTCTCAGAATGAGCGTTTAAGAAAACTGATTCTGATCCATTCCTTAACAAACTATTTCATTATTTACAAAGCCATTTTTACACAAAGTGCAGTTTTCAGTGCCAAAGCCTTGTTTCTCACTCTCCCAGCACTCAGAATGAGCTTTTAAGAAAACTGATTCTGATCCATTCCTTAACAAACTTTTTCATTATGCAATAAGCCAGTTTTACACAGGGTGCAGTTTTCAGTGCCAAATCCTTGTTTCTCACTCTCCCAGCTCTCAGAATGAGCGTTTAAGAAAACTGATTCTGATCCATTCCTTAACAAACTATTTCATTATTTACAAAGCCATTTTTACACAAAGTGCAGTTTTCAGTGCCAAATCCTTGTTTCTCACTCTCCCAGCACTCAGAATGAGTGTTTAAGAAAACTGATTCTGATCCATTCCTTAACAAACTTTTTCATTATTTACAAAGCCTGTTTTACACAAAAAATTGCAGTTTTCAGTGCCAAATCCTTGTTTCTCACTCTCCCAGCACTCAGAATGAGCGTTTAAGAAAACTGATTCTGTTCCATTCCTTAACAAACTTTTTCATTATGCAAAAAGCCAGTTTTACACAGGGTGCAGTTTTCAGTGCCAAATCCTTGTTTCTCACTCTCCCAGCTCTCAGAATGAGCGTTTAAGAAAACTGATTCTGATCCATTCCTTAACAAACTATTTCATTATTTACAAAGCCATTTTTACACAAAGTGCAGTTTTCAGTGCCAAATCCTTGTTTCTCACTCTCCCAGCACTCAGAATGAGTGTTTAAGAAAACTGATTCTGATCCATTCCTTAACAAACTTTTTCATTATTTACAAAGCCTGTTTTACACAAAGTGCAGTTTTCAGTGCCAAATCCTTGTTTCTCACTCTCCCAGCACTCAGAATGAGTGTTTAAGAAAACTGATTCTGATCCATTCCTTAACAAACTTTTTCATTATTTACAAAGCCTGTTTTACACAAAGTGCAGTTTTCAGTGCCAAATCCTTGTTTCTCACTCTCCCAGCACTCAGAATGAGCGTTTAAGAAAACTGATTCTGTTCCATTCCTTAACAAACTTTTTCATTATGCAAAAAGCCAGTTTTACACAGGGTGCAGTTTTCAGTGCCAAATCCTTGTTTCTCACTCTCCCAGCTCTCAGAATGAGGGTTTAAGAAAACTGATTCTGATCCATTCCTTAACAAACTTTTTCATTATTTACAAAGCCATTTTTACACAAAGTGCAGTTTTCAGTGCCAAATCCTTGTTTCTCACTCTCCCAGCACTCAGAATGAGCTTTTAAGAAAACTGATTCTGATCCATTCCTTAACAAACTATTTCATTATTTACAAAGCCATTTTTACACAAAGTGCAGTTTTCAGTGCCAAATCCTTGTTTCTCACTCTCCCAGCACTCAGAATGAGCGTTTAAGAAAACTGATTCTGATCCATTCCTTACCAAACTATTTCATTATTTACAAAGCCATTTTTACACAAAGTGCAGTTTTCAGTGCCAAATCCTTGTTTCTCACTATCCCAGCCCTCAGAATGAGCGTTTAAGAAAACTGATTCTGATCCATTCCTTTGCAAACTTATTCATTATGCAAAAAGTCAGTTTTACACAGGGTGCAGTTTTCAGTGCCAAATCCTTGTTTCTCACTCTCCCAGCACTCAGAATAAGCTTTTAAGAAAACTGATTCTGATCCATTCCTTAACAAACTTTTTCATTATGCAAAAAGCCAGTTTTACACAGGGTGCAGTTTTCAGTGCCAAATCCTTGATTCTCACTCTCCCAGCACTCAGAATGAGCTTTTAAGAAAACTGATTCTGATCCATTCCTTAACAAACTTTTTCATTATGCAATAAGCCAGTTTTACACAGGGTGCAGTTTTCAGTGCCAAATCCTTGTTTCTCACTCTCCCAGCTCTCAGAATGAGCGTTTAAGAAAACTGATTCTGATCCATTCCTTAACAAACTTTTTCATTATTTACAAAGCCATTTTTACACAAAGTGCAGTTTTCAGTGCCAAATCCTTGTTTCTCACTCTCCCAGCACTCAGAATGAGCGTTTAAGAAAACTGATTCTGTTCCATTCCTTAACAAACTTTTTCATTATGCAAAAAGCCAGTTTTACACAGGGTGCAGTTTTCAGTGGCAAATCCTTGTTTCTCACTCTCCCAGCTCTCAGAATGAGGGTTTAAGAAAACTGATTCTGATCCATTCCTTAACAAACTTTTTCATTATTTACAAAGCCATTTTTACACAAAGTGCAGTTTTCAGTGCCAAATCCTTGTTTCTCACTCTCCCAGCACTCAGAATGAGCTTTTAAGAAAACTGATTCTGATCCATTCCTTAACAAACTATTTCATTATTTACAAAGCCATTTTTACACAAAGTGCAGTTTTCAGTGCCAAATCCTTGTTTCTCACTCTCCCAGCACTCAGAATGAGCGTTTAAGAAAACTGATTCTGATCCATTCCTTACCAAACTATTTCATTATTTACAAAGCCATTTTTACACAAAGTGCAGTTTTCAGTGCCAAATCCTTGTTTCTCACTATCCCAGCCCTCAGAATGAGCGTTTAAGAAAACTGATTCTGATCCATTCCTTTGCAAACTTATTCATTATGCAAAAAGTCAGTTTTACACAGGGTGCCGTTTTCAGTGCCAAATCCTTGTTTCTCACTCTCCCAGCACTCAGAATAAGCTTTTAAGAAAACTGATTCTGATCCATTCCTTAACAAACTTTTTCATTATGCAAAAAGCCAGTTTTACACAGGGTGCAGTTTTCAGTGCCAAATCCTTGTTTCTCACTCTCCCAGCACTCAGAATGAGCTTTTAAGAAAACTGATTCTGATCCATTCCTTAACAAACTTTTTCATTATGCAATAAGCCAGTTTTACACAGGGTGCAGTTTTCAGTGCCAAATCCTTGTTTCTCAATCTCCCAGCTCTCAGAATGAGCGTTTAAGAAAACTGATTCTGATCCATTCCTTAACAAACTTTTTCATTATTTACAAAGCCATTTTTACACAAAGTGCAGTTTTCAGTGCCAAATCCTTGTTTCTCACTCTCCCAGCACTCAGAATGAGCTTTTAAGAAAACTGATTCTGATCCATTCCTTAACAAACTTTTTCATTATGCAATAAGCCAGTTTTACACAGGGTGCAGTTTTCAGTGCCAAATCCTTGTTTCTCACTCTCCCAGCTCTCAGAATGAGCGTTTAAGAAAACTGATTCTGATCCATTCCTTAACAAACTATTTCATTATTTACAAAGCCATTTTTACACAAAGTGCAGTTTTCAGTGCCAAAGCCTTGTTTCTCACTCTCCCAGCACTCAGAATGAGCTTTTAAGAAAACTGATTCTGATCCATTCCTTAACAAACTTTTTCATTATGCAATAAGCCAGTTTTACACAGGGTGCAGTTTTCAGTGCCAAATCCTTGTTTCTCACTCTCCCAGCTCTCAGAATGAGCGTTTAAGAAAACTGATTCTGATCCATTCCTTAACAAACTTTTTCATTATGCAAAAAGCCAGTTTTACACAGGGTGCAGTTTTCAGTGCCAAATCCTTGTTTCTCACTCTCCCAGCTCTCAGAATGAGGGTTTAAGAAAACTGATTCTGATCCATTCCTTAACAAACTTTTTCATTATTTACAAAGCCATTTTTACACAAAGTGCAGTTTTCAGTGCCAAATCCTTGTTTCTCACTCTCCCAGCACTCAGAATGAGCTTTTAAGAAAACTGATTCTGATCCATTCCTTAACAAACTATTTCATTATTTACAAAGCCATTTTTACACAAAGTGCAGTTTTCAGTGCCAAATCCTTGTTTCTCACTCTCCCAGCACTCAGAATGAGCGTTTAAGAAAACTGATTCTGATCCATTCCTTACCAAACTATTTCATTATTTACAAAGCCATTTTTACACAAAGTGCAGTTTTCAGTGCCAAATCCTTGTTTCTCACTATCCCAGCCCTCAGAATGAGCGTTTAAGAAAACTGATTCTGATCCATTCCTTTGCAAACTTATTCATTATGCAAAAAGTCAGTTTTACACAGGGTGCAGTTTTCAGTGCCAAATCCTTGTTTCTCACTCTCCCAGCACTCAGAATAAGCTTTTAAGAAAACTGATTCTGATCCATTCCTTAACAAACTTTTTCATTATGCAAAAAGCCAGTTTTACACAGGGTGCAGTTTTCAGTGCCAAATCCTTGTTTCTCACTCTCCCAGCACTCAGAATGAGCTTTTAAGAAAACTGATTCTGATCCATTCCTTAACAAACTTTTTCATTATGCAATAAGCCAGTTTTACACAGGGTGCAGTTTTCAGTGCCAAATCCTTGTTTCTCACTCTCCCAGCTCTCAGAATGAGCGTTTAAGAAAACTGATTCTGATCCATTCCTTAACAAACTTTTTCATTATTTACAAAGCCATATTTACACAAAGTGCAGTTTTCAGTGCCAAATCCTTGTTTCTCACTCTCCCAGCACTCAGAATGAGCTTTTAAGAAAACTGATTCTGATCCATTCCTTAACAAACTTTTTCATTATGCAATAAGCCAGTTTTACACAGGGTGCAGTTTTCAGTGCCAAATCCTTGTTTCTCACTCTCCCAGCTCTCAGAATGAGCGTTTAAGAAAACTGATTCTGATCCATTCCTTAACAAACTATTTCATTATTTACAAAGCCATTTTTACACAAAGTGCAGTTTTCAGTGCCAAATCCTTGTTTCTCACTCTCCCAGCACTCAGAATGAGCGTTTAAGAAAACTGATTCTGTTCCATTCCTTAACAAACTTTTTCATTATGCAAAAAGCCAGTTTTACACAGGGTGCAGTTTTCAGTGCCAAATCCTTGTTTCTCACTCTCCCAGCTCTCAGAATGAGGGTTTAAGAAAACTGATTCTGATCCATTCCTTAACAAACTTTTTCATTATTTACAAAGCCATTTTTACACAAAGTGCAGTTTTCAGTGCCAAATCCTTGTTTCTCACTCTCCCAGCACTCAGAATGAGCGTTTAAGAAAACTGATTCTGATCCATTCCTTAACAAACTTTTTCATTATTTACAAAGCCATTTTTACACAAAGTGCAGTTTTCAGTGCCAAATCCTTGTTTCTCACTCTCCCAGCACTCAGAATGAGCGTTTAAGAAAACTGATTCTGATCCATTCCTTACCAAACTATTTCATTATTTACAAAGCCATTTTTACACAAAGTGCAGTTTTCAGTGCCAAATCCTTGTTTCTCACTATCCCAGCCCTCAGAATGAGCGTTTAAGAAAACTGATTCTGATCCATTCCTTTGCAAACTTATTCATTATGCAGAAAGCCTGTTTTACACAAAGTGCAGTTTTAAGTGCCAAATCCTTGTTTCTCACTCTCCCAGCACTCAGAATGAGCGTTTAAGAAAACTGATTCTGATCCATTCCTTAACAAACTTTTTCATTATGCAGAAAGCCTGTTTTACACAAAGTGCAGTTTTAAGTGCCAAATCCTTGTTTCTCACTCTCCCAGCACTCAGAATGAGCGTTTAAGAAAACTGATTCTGATCCATTCCTTAACAAACTATTTCATTATGCAAAAAGTCAGTTTTACACAGGGTGCAGTTTTCAGTGCCAAATCCTTGTTTCTCACTCTCCCAGCACTCAGAATAAGCTTTTAAGAAAACTGATTCTGATCCATTCCTTAACAAACTTTTTCATTATTTACAAAGCCATTTTTACACAAAGTGCAGTTTTCAGTGCCAAATCCTTGTTTCTCACTCTCCCAGCACTCAGAATGAGCTTTTAAGAAAACTGATTCTGATCCATTCCTTAACAAACTTTTTCATTATGCAATAAGCCAGTTTTACACAGGGTGCAGTTTTCAGTGCCAAATCCTTGTTTCTCACTCTCCCAGCTCTCAGAATGAGCGTTTAAGAAAACTGATTCTGATCCATTCCTTAACAAACTTTTTCATTATTTACAAAGCCATTTTTACACAAAGTGCAGTTTTCAGTGCCAAATCCTTGTTTCTCACTCTCCCAGCACTCAGAATGAGCGTTTAAGAAAACTGATTCTGTTCCATTCCTTAACAAACTTTTTCATTATGCAAAAAGCCAGTTTTACACAGGGTGCAGTTTTCAGTGGCAAATCCTTGTTTCTCACTCTCCCAGCTCTCAGAATGAGGGTTTAAGAAAACTGATTCTGATCCATTCCTTAACAAACTTTTTCATTATTTACAAAGCCATTTTTACACAAAGTGCAGTTTTCAGTGCCAAATCCTTGTTTCTCACTCTCCCAGCACTCAGAATGAGCTTTTAAGAAAACTGATTCTGATCCATTCCTTAACAAACTATTTCATTATTTACAAAGCCATTTTTACACAAAGTGCAGTTTTCAGTGCCAAATCCTTGTTTCTCACTCTCCCAGCACTCAGAATGAGCGTTTAAGAAAACTGATTCTGATCCATTCCTTACCAAACTATTTCATTATTTACAAAGCCATTTTTACACAAAGTGCAGTTTTCAGTGCCAAATCCTTGTTTCTCACTATCCCAGCCCTCAGAATGAGCGTTTAAGAAAACTGATTCTGATCCATTCCTTTGCAAACTTATTCATTATGCAAAAAGTCAGTTTTACACAGGGTGCCGTTTTCAGTGCCAAATCCTTGTTTCTCACTCTCCCAGCACTCAGAATAAGCTTTTAAGAAAACTGATTCTGATCCATTCCTTAACAAACTTTTTCATTATGCAAAAAGCCAGTTTTACACAGGGTGCAGTTTTCAGTGCCAAATCCTTGTTTCTCACTCTCCCAGCACTCAGAATGAGCTTTTAAGAAAACTGATTCTGATCCATTCCTTAACAAACTTTTTCATTATGCAATAAGCCAGTTTTACACAGGGTGCAGTTTTCAGTGCCAAATCCTTGTTTCTCAATCTCCCAGCTCTCAGAATGAGCGTTTAAGAAAACTGATTCTGATCCATTCCTTAACAAACTTTTTCATTATTTACAAAGCCATTTTTACACAAAGTGCAGTTTTCAGTGCCAAATCCTTGTTTCTCACTCTCCCAGCACTCAGAATGAGCTTTTAAGAAAACTGATTCTGATCCATTCCTTAACAAACTTTTTCATTATGCAATAAGCCAGTTTTACACAGGGTGCAGTTTTCAGTGCCAAATCCTTGTTTCTCACTCTCCCAGCTCTCAGAATGAGCGTTTAAGAAAACTGATTCTGATCCATTCCTTAACAAACTATTTCATTATTTACAAAGCCATTTTTACACAAAGTGCAGTTTTCAGTGCCAAAGCCTTGTTTCTCACTCTCCCAGCACTCAGAATGAGCTTTTAAGAAAACTGATTCTGATCCATTCCTTAACAAACTTTTTCATTATGCAATAAGCCAGTTTTACACAGGGTGCAGTTTTCAGTGCCAAATCCTTGTTTCTCACTCTCCCAGCTCTCAGAATGAGCGTTTAAGAAAACTGATTCTGATCCATTCCTTAACAAACTTTTTCATTATGCAAAAAGCCAGTTTTACACAGGGTGCAGTTTTCAGTGCCAAATCCTTGTTTCTCACTCTCCCAGCTCTCAGAATGAGGGTTTAAGAAAACTGATTCTGATCCATTCCTTAACAAACTTTTTCATTATTTACAAAGCCATTTTTACACAAAGTGCAGTTTTCAGTGCCAAATCCTTGTTTCTCACTCTCCCAGCACTCAGAATGAGCTTTTAAGAAAACTGATTCTGATCCATTCCTTAACAAACTATTTCATTATTTACAAAGCCATTTTTACACAAAGTGCAGTTTTCAGTGCCAAATCCTTGTTTCTCACTCTCCCAGCACTCAGAATGAGCGTTTAAGAAAACTGATTCTGATCCATTCCTTACCAAACTATTTCATTATTTACAAAGCCATTTTTACACAAAGTGCAGTTTTCAGTGCCAAATCCTTGTTTCTCACTATCCCAGCCCTCAGAATGAGCGTTTAAGAAAACTGATTCTGATCCATTCCTTTGCAAACTTATTCATTATGCAAAAAGTCAGTTTTACACAGGGTGCAGTTTTCAGTGCCAAATCCTTGTTTCTCACTCTCCCAGCACTCAGAATAAGCTTTTAAGAAAACTGATTCTGATCCATTCCTTAACAAACTTTTTCATTATGCAAAAAGCCAGTTTTACACAGGGTGCAGTTTTCAGTGCCAAATCCTTGTTTCTCACTCTCCCAGCACTCAGAATGAGCTTTTAAGAAAACTGATTCTGATCCATTCCTTAACAAACTTTTTCATTATGCAATAAGCCAGTTTTACACAGGGTGCAGTTTTCAGTGCCAAATCCTTGTTTCTCACTCTCCCAGCTCTCAGAATGAGCGTTTAAGAAAACTGATTCTGATCCATTCCTTAACAAACTTTTTCATTATTTACAAAGCCATATTTACACAAAGTGCAGTTTTCAGTGCCAAATCCTTGTTTCTCACTCTCCCAGCACTCAGAATGAGCTTTTAAGAAAACTGATTCTGATCCATTCCTTAACAAACTTTTTCATTATGCAATAAGCCAGTTTTACACAGGGTGCAGTTTTCAGTGCCAAATCCTTGTTTCTCACTCTCCCAGCTCTCAGAATGAGCGTTTAAGAAAACTGATTCTGATCCATTCCTTAACAAACTATTTCATTATTTACAAAGCCATTTTTACACAAAGTGCAGTTTTCAGTGCCAAATCCTTGTTTCTCACTCTCCCAGCACTCAGAATGAGCGTTTAAGAAAACTGATTCTGTTCCATTCCTTAACAAACTTTTTCATTATGCAAAAAGCCAGTTTTACACAGGGTGCAGTTTTCAGTGCCAAATCCTTGTTTCTCACTCTCCCAGCTCTCAGAATGAGGGTTTAAGAAAACTGATTCTGATCCATTCCTTAACAAACTTTTTCATTATTTACAAAGCCATTTTTACACAAAGTGCAGTTTTCAGTGCCAAATCCTTGTTTCTCACTCTCCCAGCACTCAGAATGAGCGTTTAAGAAAACTGATTCTGATCCATTCCTTAACAAACTTTTTCATTATTTACAAAGCCATTTTTACACAAAGTGCAGTTTTCAGTGCCAAATCCTTGTTTCTCACTCTCCCAGCACTCAGAATGAGCGTTTAAGAAAACTGATTCTGATCCATTCCTTACCAAACTATTTCATTATTTACAAAGCCATTTTTACACAAAGTGCAGTTTTCAGTGCCAAATCCTTGTTTCTCACTATCCCAGCCCTCAGAATGAGCGTTTAAGAAAACTGATTCTGATCCATTCCTTTGCAAACTTATTCATTATGCAGAAAGCCTGTTTTACACAAAGTGCAGTTTTAAGTGCCAAATCCTTGTTTCTCACTCTCCCAGCACTCAGAATGAGCGTTTAAGAAAACTGATTCTGATCCATTCCTTAACAAACTTTTTCATTATGCAGAAAGCCTGTTTTACACAAAGTGCAGTTTTAAGTGCCAAATCCTTGTTTCTCACTCTCCCAGCACTCAGAATGAGCGTTTAAGAAAACTGATTCTGATCCATTCCTTAACAAACTATTTCATTATGCAAAAAGTCAGTTTTACACAGGGTGCAGTTTTCAGTGCCAAATCCTTGTTTCTCACTCTCCCAGCACTCAGAATAAGCTTTTAAGAAAACTGATTCTGATCCATTCCTTAACAAACTTTTTCATTATTTACAAAGCCATTTTTACACAAAGTGCAGTTTTCAGTGCCAAATCCTTGTTTCTCACTCTCCCAGCACTCAGAATGAGCTTTTAAGAAAACTGATTCTGATCCATTCCTTAACAAACTTTTTCATTATGCAATAAGCCAGTTTTACACAGGGTGCAGTTTTCAGTGCCAAATCCTTGTTTCTCACTCTCCCAGCTCTCAGAATGAGCGTTTAAGAAAACTGATTCTGATCCATTCCTTAACAAACTTTTTCATTATTTACAAAGCCATTTTTACACAAAGTGCAGTTTTCAGTGCCAAAGCCTTGTTTCTCACTCTCCCAGCACTCAGAATGAGCTTTTCAAGAAAACTGATTCTGATCCATTCCTTAACAAACATTTTCATTATGCAATAAGCCAGTTTTACACAGGGTGCAGTTTTCAGTGCCAAATCCTTGTTTCTCACTCTCCCAGCTCTCAGAATGAGCGTTTAAGAAAACTGATTCTGATCCATTCCTTAACAAACTATTTCATTATTTACAAAGCCATTTTTACACAAAGTGCAGTTTTAGTGCCAAATCCTTGTTTCTCACTCTCCCAGCACTCAGAATGAGTGTTTAAGAAAACTGATTCTGATCCATTCCTTAACAAACTTTTTCATTATTTACAAAGCCTGTTTTACACAAAGTGCAGTTTTCAGTGCCAAATCCTTGTTTCTCACTCTCCCAGCACTCAGAATGAGCGTTTAAGAAAACTGATTCTGTTCCATTCCTTAACAAACTTTTTCATTATGCAAAAAGCCAGTTTTACACAGGGTGCAGTTTTCAGTGCCAAATCCTTGTTTCTCACTCTCCCAGCTCTCAGAATGAGGGTTTAAGAAAACTGATTCTGATCCATTCCTTAACAAACTTTTTCATTATTTACAAAGCCATTTTTACACAAAGTGCAGTTTTCAGTGCCAAATCCTTGTTTCTCACTCTCCCAGCACTCAGAATGAGCTTTTAAGAAAACTGATTCTGATCCATTCCTTAACAAACTATTTCATTATTTACAAAGCCATTTTTACACAAAGTGCAGTTTTCAGTGCCAAATCCTTGTTTCTCACTCTCCCAGCACTCAGAATGAGCGTTTAAGAAAACTGATTCTGATCCATTCCTTACCAAACTATTTCATTATTTACAAAGCCATTTTTACACAAAGTGCAGTTTTCAGTGCCAAATCCTTGTTTCTCACTATCCCAGCCCTCAGAATGAGCGTTTAAGAAAACTGATTCTGATCCATTCCTTTGCAAACTTATTCATTATGCAAAAAGTCAGTTTTACACAGGGTGCCGTTTTCAGTGCCAAATCCTTGTTTCTCACTCTCCCAGCACTCAGAATAAGCTTTTAAGAAAACTGATTCTGATCCATTCCTTAACAAACTTTTTCATTATGCAAAAAGCCAGTTTTACACAGGGTGCAGTTTTCAGTGCCAAATCCTTGTTTCTCACTCTCCCAGCACTCAGAATGAGCTTTTAAGAAAACTGATTCTGATCCATTCCTTAACAAACTTTTTCATTATGCAATAAGCCAGTTTTACACAGGGTGCAGTTTTCAGTGCCAAATCCTTGTTTCTCAATCTCCCAGCTCTCAGAATGAGCGTTTAAGAAAACTGATTCTGATCCATTCCTTAACAAACTTTTTCATTATTTACAAAGCCATTTTTACACAAAGTGCAGTTTTCAGTGCCAAATCCTTGTTTCTCACTCTCCCAGCACTCAGAATGAGCTTTTAAGAAAACTGATTCTGATCCATTCCTTAACAAACTTTTTCATTATGCAATAAGCCAGTTTTACACAGGGTGCAGTTTTCAGTGCCAAATCCTTGTTTCTCACTCTCCCAGCTCTCAGAATGAGCGTTTAAGAAAACTGATTCTGATCCATTCCTTAACAAACTATTTCATTATTTACAAAGCCATTTTTACACAGGGTGCAGTTTTCAGTGCCAAAGCCTTGTTTCTCACTCTCCCAGCACTCAGAATGAGCTTTTAAGAAAACTGATTCTGATCCATTCCTTAACAAACTTTTTCATTATGCAATAAGCCAGTTTTACACAGGGTGCAGTTTTCAGTGCCAAATCCTTGTTTCTCACTCTCCCAGCTCTCAGAATGAGCGTTTAAGAAAACTGATTCTGATCCATTCCTTAACAAACTTTTTCATTATGCAAAAAGCCAGTTTTACACAGGGTGCAGTTTTCAGTGCCAAATCCTTGTTTCTCACTCTCCCAGCTCTCAGAATGAGGGTTTAAGAAAACTGATTCTGATCCATTCCTTAACAAACTTTTTCATTATTTACAAAGCCATTTTTACACAAAGTGCAGTTTTCAGTGCCAAATCCTTGTTTCTCACTCTCCCAGCACTCAGAATGAGCTTTTAAGAAAACTGATTCTGATCCATTCCTTAAAAAACTATTTCATTATTTACAAAGCCATTTTTACACAAAGTGCAGTTTTCAGTGCCAAATCCTTGTTTCTCACTCTCCCAGCACTCAGAATGAGCGTTTAAGAAAACTGATTCTGATCCATTCCTTACCAAACTATTTCATTATTTACAAAGCCATTTTTACACAAAGTGCAGTTTTCAGTGCCAAATCCTTGTTTCTCACTCTCCCAGCACTCAGAATGAGCTTTTAAGAAAACTGATTCTGATCCATTCCTTAACAAACTTTTTCATTATGCAATAAGCCAGTTTTACACAGGGTGCAGTTTTCAGTGCCAAATCCTTGTTTCTCACTCTCCCAGCACTCAGAATGAGCGTTTAAGAAAACTGATTCTGTTCCATTCCTTAACAAACTTTTTCATTATGCAAAAAGCCAGTTTTACACAGGGTGCAGTTTTCAGTGCCAAATCCTTGTTTCTCACTCTCCCAGCTCTCAGAATGAGGGTTTAAGAAAACTGATTCTGATCCATTCCTTAACAAACTTTTTCATTATTTACAAAGCCATTTTTACACAAAGTGCAGTTTTCAGTGCCAAATCCTTGTTTCTCACTCTCCCAGCACTCAGAATGAGCTTTTAAGAAAACTGATTCTGATCCATTCCTTAACAAACTATTTCATTATTTACAAAGCCATTTTTACACAAAGTGCAGTTTTCAGTGCCAAATCCTTGTTTCTCACTCTCCCAGCACTCAGAATGAGCGTTTAAGAAAACTGATTCTGATCCATTCCTTACCAAACTATTTCATTATTTACAAAGCCATTTTTACACAAAGTGCAGTTTTCAGTGCCAAATCCTTGTTTCTCACTATCCCAGCCCTCAGAATGAGCGTTTAAGAAAACTGATTCTGATCCATTCCTTTGCAAACTTATTCATTATGCAAAAAGTCAGTTTTACACAGGGTGCCGTTTTCAGTGCCAAATCCTTGTTTCTCACTCTCCCAGCACTCAGAATAAGCTTTTAAGAAAACTGATTCTGATCCATTCCTTAACAAACTTTTTCATTATGCAAAAAGCCAGTTTTACACAGGGTGCAGTTTTCAGTGCCAAATCCTTGTTTCTCACTCTCCCAGCACTCAGAATGAGCTTTTAAGAAAACTGATTCTGATCCATTCCTTAACAAACTTTTTCATTATGCAATAAGCCAGTTTTACACAGGGTGCAGTTTTCAGTGCCAAATCCTTGTTTCTCAATCTCCCAGCTCTCAGAATGAGCGTTTAAGAAAACTGATTCTGATCCATTCCTTAACAAACTTTTTCATTATTTACAAAGCCATTTTTACACAAAGTGCAGTTTTCAGTGCCAAATCCTTGTTTCTCACTCTCCCAGCACTCAGAATGAGCTTTTAAGAAAACTGATTCTGATCCATTCCTTAACAAACTTTTTCATTATGCAATAAGCCAGTTTTACACAGGGTGCAGTTTTCAGTGCCAAATCCTTGTTTCTCACTCTCCCAGCTCTCAGAATGAGCGTTTAAGAAAACTGATTCTGATCCATTCCTTAACAAACTATTTCATTATTTACAAAGCCATTTTTACACAGGGTGCAGTTTTCAGTGCCAAAGCCTTGTTTCTCACTCTCCCAGCACTCAGAATGAGCTTTTAAGAAAACTGATTCTGATCCATTCCTTAACAAACTTTTTCATTATGCAATAAGCCAGTTTTACACAGGGTGCAGTTTTCAGTGCCAAATCCTTGTTTCTCACTCTCCCAGCTCTCAGAATGAGCGTTTAAGAAAACTGATTCTGATCCATTCCTTAACAAACTTTTTCATTATGCAAAAAGCCAGTTTTACACAGGGTGCAGTTTTCAGTGCCAAATCCTTGTTTCTCACTCTCCCAGCTCTCAGAATGAGGGTTTAAGAAAACTGATTCTGATCCATTCCTTAACAAACTTTTTCATTATTTACAAAGCCATTTTTACACAAAGTGCAGTTTTCAGTGCCAAATCCTTGTTTCTCACTCTCCCAGCACTCAGAATGAGCTTTTAAGAAAACTGATTCTGATCCATTCCTTAAAAAACTATTTCATTATTTACAAAGCCATTTTTACACAAAGTGCAGTTTTCAGTGCCAAATCCTTGTTTCTCACTCTCCCAGCACTCAGAATGAGCGTTTAAGAAAACTGATTCTGATCCATTCCTTACCAAACTATTTCATTATTTACAAAGCCATTTTTACACAAAGTGCAGTTTTCAGTGCCAAATCCTTGTTTCTCACTATCCCAGCCCTCAGAATGAGCGTTTAAGAAAACTGATTCTGATCCATTCCTTTGCAAACTTATTCATTATGCAAAAAGTCAGTTTTACACAGGGTGCCGTTTTCAGTGCCAAATCCTTGTTTCTCACTCTCCCAGCACTCAGAATAAGCTTTTAAGAAAACTGATTCTGATCCATTCCTTAACAAACTTTTTCATTATGCAAAAAGCCAGTTTTACACAGGGTGCAGTTTTCAGTGCCAAATCCTTGTTTCTCACTCTCCCAGCACTCAGAATGAGCTTTTAAGAAAACTGATTCTGATCCATTCCTTAACAAACTTTTTCATTATGCAATAAGCCAGTTTTACACAGGGTGCAGTTTTCAGTGCCAAATCCTTGTTTCTCAATCTCCCAGCTCTCAGAATGAGCGTTTAAGAAAACTGATTCTGATCCATTCCTTAACAAACTTTTTCATTATTTACAAAGCCATTTTTACACAAAGTGCAGTTTTCAGTGCCAAATCCTTGTTTCTCACTCTCCCAGCACTCAGAATGAGCTTTTAAGAAAACTGATTCTGATCCATTCCTTAACAAACTTTTTCATTATGCAATAAGCCAGTTTTACACAGGGTGCAGTTTTCAGTGCCAAATCCTTGTTTCTCACTCTCCCAGCTCTCAGAATGAGCGTTTAAGAAAACTGATTCTGATCCATTCCTTAACAAACTATTTCATTATTTACAAAGCCATTTTTACACAAAGTGCAGTTTTCAGTGCCAAAGCCTTGTTTCTCACTCTCCCAGCACTCAGAATGAGCTTTTAAGAAAACTGATTCTGATCCATTCCTTAACAAACTTTTTCATTATGCAATAAGCCAGTTTTACACAGGGTGCAGTTTTCAGTGCCAAATCCTTGTTTCTCACTCTCCCAGCTCTCAGAATGAGCGTTTAAGAAAACTGATTCTGATCCATTCCTTAACAAACTATTTCATTATGCAAAAAGCCAGTTTTACACAGGGTGCAGTTTTCAGTGCCAAATCCTTGTTTCTCACTCTCCCAGCTCTCAGAATGAGGGTTTAAGAAAACTGATTCTGATCCATTCCTTAACAAACTTTTTCATTATTTACAAAGCCATTTTTACACAAAGTGCAGTTTTCAGTGCCAAATCCTTGTTTCTCACTCTCCCAGCACTCAGAATGAGCGTTTAAGAAAACTGATTCTGATCCATTCCTTAACAAACTTTTTCATTATTTACAAAGCCATTTTTACACAAAGTGCAGTTTTCAGTGCCAAATCCTTGTTTCTCACTCTCCCAGCACTCAGAATGAGCGTTTAAGAAAACTGATTCTGATCCATTCCTTACCAAACTATTTCATTATTTACAAAGCCATTTTTACACAAAGTGCAGTTTTCAGTGCCAAATCCTTGTTTCTCACTATCCCAGCCCTCAGAATGAGCGTTTAAGAAAACTGATTCTGATCCATTCCTTTGCAAACTTATTCATTATGCAGAAAGCCTGTTTTACACAAAGTGCAGTTTTAAGTGCCAAATCCTTGTTTCTCACTCTCCCAGCACTCAGAATAAGCGTTTAAGAAAACTGATTCTGATCCATTCCTTAACAAACTTTTTCATTATGCAGAAAGCCTGTTTTACACAAAGTGCAGTTTTAAGTGCCAAATCCTTGTTTCTCACTCTCCCAGCACTCAGAATGAGCGTTTAAGAAAACTGATTCTGATCCATTCCTTAACAAACTATTTCATTATGCAAAAAGTCAGTTTTACACAGGGTGCAGTTTTCAGTGCCAAATCCTTGTTTCTCACACTCCCAGCACTCAGAATAAGCTTTTAAGAAAACTGATTCTGATCCATTCCTTAACAAATTTTTTCATTATTTACAAAGCCATTTTTACACAAAGTGCAGTTTTCAGTGCCAAATCCTTGTTTCTCACTCTCCCAGCACTCAGAATGAGCTTTTAAGAAAACTGATTCTGATCCATTCCTTAACAAACTTTTTCATTATGCAATAAGCCAGTTTTACACAGGGTGCAGTTTTCAGTGCCAAATCCTTGTTTCTCACTCTCCCAGCTCTCAGAATGAGCGTTTAAGAAAACTGATTCTGATCCATTCCTTAACAAACTATTTCATTATTTACAAAGCCATTTTTACACAAAGTGCAGTTTTCAGTGCCAAAGCCTTGTTTCTCACTCTCCCAGCACTCAGAATGAGCTTTTAAGAAAACTGATTCTGATCCATTCCTTAACAAACTTTTTCATTATGCAATAAGCCAGTTTTACACAGGGTGCAGTTTTCAGTGCCAAATCCTTGTTTCTCACTCTCCCAGCTCTCAGAATGAGCGTTTAAGAAAACTGATTCTGATCCATTCCTTAACAAACTATTTCATTATTTACAAAGCCATTTTTACACAAAGTGCAGTTTTCAGTGCCAAATCCTTGTTTCTCACTCTCCCAGCACTCAGAATGAGTGTTTAAGAAAACTGATTCTGATCCATTCCTTAACAAACTTTTTCATTATTTACAAAGCCTGTTTTACACAAAGTGCAGTTTTCAGTGCCAAATCCTTGTTTCTCACTCTCCCAGCACTCAGAATGAGCGTTTAAGAAAACTGATTCTGTTCCATTCCTTAACAAACTTTTTCATTATGCAAAAAGCCAGTTTTACACAGGGTGCAGTTTTCAGTGCCAAATCCTTGTTTCTCACTCTCCCAGCTCTCAGAATGAGCGTTTAAGAAAACTGATTCTGATCCATTCCTTAACAAACTATTTCATTATTTACAAAGCCATTTTTACACAAAGTGCAGTTTTCAGTGCCAAATCCTTGTTTCTCACTCTCCCAGCACTCAGAATGAGTGTTTAAGAAAACTGATTCTGATCCATTCCTTAACAAACTTTTTCATTATTTACAAAGCCTGTTTTACACAAAGTGCAGTTTTCAGTGCCAAATCCTTGTTTCTCACTCTCCCAGCACTCAGAATGAGTGTTTAAGAAAACTGATTCTGATCCATTCCTTAACAAACTTTTTCATTATTTACAAAGCCTGTTTTACACAAAGTGCAGTTTTCAGTGCCAAATCCTTGTTTCTCACTCTCCCAGCACTCAGAATGAGCGTTTAAGAAAACTGATTCTGTTCCATTCCTTAACAAACTTTTTCATTATGCAAAAAGCCAGTTTTACACAGGGTGCAGTTTTCAGTGCCAAATCCTTGTTTCTCACTCTCCCAGCTCTCAGAATGAGGGTTTAAGAAAACTGATTCTGATCCATTCCTTAACAAACTTTTTCATTATTTACAAAGCCATTTTTACACAAAGTGCAGTTTTCAGTGCCAAATCCTTGTTTCTCACTCTCCCAGCACTCAGAATGAGCTTTTAAGAAAACTGATTCTGATCCATTCCTTAACAAACTATTTCATTATTTACAAAGCCATTTTTACACAAAGTGCAGTTTTCAGTGCCAAATCCTTGTTTCTCACTCTCCCAGCACTCAGAATGAGCGTTTAAGAAAACTGATTCTGATCCATTCCTTACCAAACTATTTCATTATTTACAAAGCCATTTTTACACAAAGTGCAGTTTTCAGTGCCAAATCCTTGTTTCTCACTATCCCAGCCCTCAGAATGAGCGTTTAAGAAAACTGATTCTGATCCATTCCTTTGCAAACTTATTCATTATGCAAAAAGTCAGTTTTACACAGGGTGCAGTTTTCAGTGCCAAATCCTTGTTTCTCACTCTCCCAGCACTCAGAATAAGCTTTTAAGAAAACTGATTCTGATCCATTCCTTAACAAACTTTTTCATTATGCAAAAAGCCAGTTTTACACAGGGTGCAGTTTTCAGTGCCAAATCCTTGTTTCTCACTCTCCCAGCACTCAGAATGAGCTTTTAAGAAAACTGATTCTGATCCATTCCTTAACAAACTTTTTCATTATGCAATAAGCCAGTTTTACACAGGGTGCAGTTTTCAGTGCCAAATCCTTGTTTCTCACTCTCCCAGCTCTCAGAATGAGCGTTTAAGAAAACTGATTCTGATCCATTCCTTAACAAACTTTTTCATTATTTACAAAGCCATTTTTACACAAAGTGCAGTTTTCAGTGCCAAATCCTTGTTTCTCACTCTCCCAGCACTCAGAATGAGCTTTTAAGAAAACTGATTCTGATCCATTCCTTAACAAACTTTTTCATTATGCAATAAGCCAGTTTTACACAGGGTGCAGTTTTCAGTGCCAAATCCTTGTTTCTCACTCTCCCAGCTCTCAGAATGAGGGTTTAAGAAAACTGATTCTGATCCATTCCTTAACAAACTTTTTCATTATTTACAAAGCCATTTTTACACAAAGTGCAGTTTTCAGTGCCAAATCCTTGTTTCTCACTCTCCCAGCACTCAGAATGAGCGTTTAAGAAAACTGATTCTGATCCATTCCTTAACAAACTTTTTCATTATTTACAAAGCCATTTTTACACAAAGTGCAGTTTTCAGTGCCAAATCCTTGTTTCTCACTCTCCCAGCACTCAGAATGAGCGTTTAAGAAAACTGATTCTGATCCATTCCTTACCAAACTATTTCATTATTTACAAAGCCATTTTTACACAAAGTGCAGTTTTCAGTGCCAAATCCTTGTTTCTCACTATCCCAGCCCTCAGAATGAGCGTTTAAGAAAACTGATTCTGATCCATTCCTTTGCAAACTTATTCATTATGCAGAAAGCCTGTTTTACACAAAGTGCAGTTTTAAGTGCCAAATCCTTGTTTCTCACTCTCCCAGCACTCAGAATGAGCGTTTAAGAAAACTGATTCTGATCCATTCCTTAACAAACTTTTTCATTATGCAGAAAGCCTGTTTTACACAAAGTGCAGTTTTAAGTGCCAAATCCTTGTTTCTCACTCTCCCAGCACTCAGAATGAGCGTTTAAGAAAACTGATTCTGATCCATTCCTTAACAAACTATTTCATTATGCAAAAAGTCAGTTTTACACAGGGTGCAGTTTTCAGTGCCAAATCCTTGTTTCTCACTCTCCCAGCACTCAGAATAAGCTTTTAAGAAAACTGATTCTGATCCATTCCTTAACAAACTTTTTCATTATTTACAAAGCCATTTTTACACAAAGTGCAGTTTTCAGTGCCAAATCCTTGTTTCTCACTCTCCCAGCACTCAGAATGAGCTTTTAAGAAAACTGATTCTGATCCATTCCTTAACAAACTTTTTCATTATGCAATAAGCCAGTTTTACACAGGGTGCAGTTTTCAGTGCCAAATCCTTGTTTCTCACTCTCCCAGCTCTCAGAATGAGCGTTTAAGAAAACTGATTCTGATCCATTCCTTAACAAACTTTTTCATTATTTACAAAGCCATTTTTACACAAAGTGCAGTTTTCAGTGCCAAAGCCTTGTTTCTCACTCTCCCAGCACTCAGAATGAGCTTTTAAGAAAACTGATTCTGATCCATTCCTTAACAAACTTTTTCATTATGCAATAAGCCAGTTTTACACAGGGTGCAGTTTTCAGTGCCAAATCCTTGTTTCTCACTCTCCCAGCTCTCAGAATGAGCGTTTAAGAAAACTGATTCTGATCCATTCCTTAACAAACTATTTCATTATTTACAAAGCCATTTTTACACAAAGTGCAGTTTTCAGTGCCAAATCCTTGTTTCTCACTCTCCCAGCACTCAGAATGAGTGTTTAAGAAAACTGATTCTGATCCATTCCTTAACAAACTTTTTCATTATTTACAAAGCCTGTTTTACACAAAGTGCAGTTTTCAGTGCCAAATCCTTGTTTCTCACTCTCCCAGCACTCAGAATGAGCGTTTAAGAAAACTGATTCTGTTCCATTCCTTAACAAACTTTTTCATTATGCAAAAAGCCAGTTTTACACAGGGTGCAGTTTTCAGTGCCAAATCCTTGTTTCTCACTCTCCCAGCTCTCAGAATGAGGGTTTAAGAAAACTGATTCTGATCCATTCATTAACAAACTTTTTCATTATTTACAAAGCCATTTTTACACAAAGTGCAGTTTTCAGTGCCAAATCCTTGTTTCTCACTCTCCCAGCACTCAGAATGAGCTTTTAAGAAAACTGATTCTGATCCATTCCTTAACAAACTATTTCATTATTTACAAAGCCATTTTTACACAAAGTGCAGTTTTCAGTGCCAAATCCTTGTTTCTCACTCTCCCAGCACTCAGAATGAGGGTTTAAGAAAACTGATTCTGATCCATTCCTTAACAAACTTTTTCATTATTTACAAAGCCATTTTTACACAAAGTGCAGTTTTCAGTGCCAAATCCTTGTTTCTCACTCTCCCAGCACTCAGAATGAGCTTTTAAGAAAACTGATTCTGATCCATTCCTTAACAAACTATTTCATTATTTACAAAGCCATTTTTACACAAAGTGCAGTTTTCAGTGCCAAATCCTTGTTTCTCACTCTCCCAGCACTCAGAATGAGCGTTTAAGAAAACTGATTCTGATCCATTCCTTAACAAACTTTTTCATTATGCAGAAAGCCTGTTTTACACAAAGTGCAGTTTTAAGTGCCAAATCCTTGTTTCTCACTCTCCCAGCACTCAGAATGAGCGTTTAAGAAAACTGATTCTGATCCATTCCTTAACAAACTATTTCATTATGCAAAAAGTCAGTTTTACACAGGGTGCAGTTTTCAGTGCCAAATCCTTGTTTCTCACTCTCCCAGCACTCAGAATAAGCTTTTAAGAAAACTGATTCTGATCCATTCCTTAACAAACTTTTTCATTATTTACAAAGCCATTTTTACACAAAGTGCAGTTTTCAGTGCCAAATCCTTGTTTCTCACTCTCCCAGCACTCAGAATGAGCTTTTAAGAAAACTGATTCTGATCCATTCCTTAACAAACTTTTTCATTATGCAATAAGCCAGTTTTACACAGGGTGCAGTTTTCAGTGCCAAATCCTTGTTTCTCACTCTCCCAGCTCTCAGAATGAGCGTTTAAGAAAACTGATTCTGATCCATTCCTTAACAAACTATTTCATTATTTACAAAGCCATTTTTACACAAAGTGCAGTTTTCAGTGCCAAATCCTTGTTTCTCACTCTCCCAGCACTCAGAATGAGTGTTTAAGAAAACTGATTCTGATCCATTCCTTAACAAACTTTTTCAATATTTACAAAGCTTGTTTTACACAAAGTGCAGTTTTCAGTGCCAAATCCTTGTTTCTCACTCTCCCAGCACTCAGAATGAGCGTTTAAGAAAACTGATTCTGATCCATTCCTTAACAAACTATTTCATTATTTACAAAGCCATTTTTACACAAAGTGCAGTTTTCAGTGCCAAATCCTTGTTTCTCACTCTCCCAGCACTCAGAATGAGCGTTTAAGAAAACTGATTCTGATCCATTCCTTACCAAACTATTTCATTATTTACAAAGCCATTTTTACACAAAGTGCAGTTTTCAGTGCCAAATCCTTGTTTCTCACTATCCCAGCCCTCAGAATGAGCGTTTAAGAAAACTGATTCTGATCCATTCCTTTGCAAACTTATTCATTATGCAGAAAGCCTGTTTTACACAAAGTGCAGTTTTAAGTGCCAAATCCTTGTTTCTCACTCTCCCAGCACTCAGAATGAGCGTTTATGAAAACTGATTCTGATCCATTCCTTAACAAACTTTTTCATTATGCAATAAGCCAGTTTTACACAGGGTGCAGTTTTCAGTGCCAAATCCTTGTTTCTCACTCTCCCAGCTCTCAGAATGAGCGTTTAAGAAAACTGATTCTGATCCATTCCTTAACAAACTATTTCATTATTTACAAAGCCATTTTTACACAAAGTGCAGTTTTCAGTGCCAAATCCTTGTTTCTCACTCTCCCAGCACTCAGAATGAGTGTTTAAGAAAACTGATTCTGATCCATTCCTTAACAAACTTTTTCATTATTTACAAAGCCTGTTTTACACAAAGTGCAGTTTTCAGTGCCAAATCCTTGTTTCTCACTCTCCCAGCACTCAGAATGAGCGTTTAAGAAAACTGATTCTGTTCCATTCCTTAACAAACTTTTTCATTATGCAAAAAGCCAGTTTTACACAGGGTGCAGTTTTCAGTGCCAAATCCTTGTTTCTCACTCTCCCAGCTCTCAGAATGAGGGTTTAAGAAAACTGATTCTGATCCATTCCTTAACAAACTTTTTCATTATTTACAAAGCCATTTTTACACAAAGTGCAGTTTTCAGTGCCAAATCCTTGTTTCTCACTCTCCCAGCACTCAGAATGAGCTTTTAAGAAAACTGATTCTGATCCATTCCTTAACAAACTATTTCATTATTTACAAAGCCATTTTTACACAAAGTGCAGTTTTCAGTGCCAAATCCTTGTTTCTCACTCTCCCAGCACTCAGAATGAGCGTTTAAGAAAACTGATTCTGATCCATTCCTTACCAAACTATTTCATTATTTACAAAGCCATTTTTACACAAAGTGCAGTTTTCAGTGCCAAATCCTTGTTTCTCACTATCCCAGCCCTCAGAATGAGCGTTTAAGAAAACTGATTCTGATCCATTCCTTTGCAAACTTATTCATTATGCAAAAAGTCAGTTTTACACAGGGTGCAGTTTTCAGTGCCAAATCCTTGTTTCTCACTCTCCCAGCACTCAGAATAAGCTTTTAAGAAAACTGATTCTGATCCATTCCTTAACAAACTTTTTCATTATGCAAAAAGCCAGTTTTACACAGGGTGCAGTTTTCAGTGCCAAATCCTTGTTTCTCACTCTCCCAGCACTCAGAATGAGCTTTTAAGAAAACTGATTCTGATCCATTCCTTAACAAACTTTTTCATTATGCAATAAGCCAGTTTTACACAGGGTGCAGTTTTCAGTGCCAAATCCTTGTTTCTCACTCTCCCAGCTCTCAGAATGAGCGTTTAAGAAAACTGATTCTGATCCATTCCTTAACAAACTTTTTCATTATTTACAAAGCCATTTTTACACAAAGTGCAGTTTTCAGTGCCAAATCCTTGTTTCTCACTCTCCCAGCACTCAGAATGAGCTTTTAAGAAAACTGATTCTGATCCATTCCTTAACAAACTTTTTCATTATGCAATAAGCCAGTTTTACACAGGGTGCAGTTTTCAGTGCCAAATCCTTGTTTCTCACTCTCCCAGCTCTCAGAATGAGCGTTTAAGAAAACTGATTCTGATCCATTCCTTAACAAACTATTTCATTATTTACAAAGCCATTTTTACACAAAGTGCAGTTTTCAGTGCCAAATCCTTGTTTCTCACTCTCCCAGCACTCAGAATGAGCGTTTAAGAAAACTGATTCTGTTCCATTCGTTAACAAACTTTTTCATTATGCAAAAAGCCAGTTTTACACAGGGTGCAGTTTTCAGTGCCAAATCCTTGTTTCTCACTCTCCCAGCTCTCAGAATGAGGGTTTAAGAAAACTGATTCTGATCCATTCCTTAACAAACTTTTTCATTATTTACAAAGCCATTTTTACACAAAGTGCAGTTTTCAGTGCCAAATCCTTGTTTCTCACTCTCCCAGCACTCAGAATGAGCGTTTAAGAAAACTGATTCTGATCCATTCCTTAACAAACTTTTTCATTATTTACAAAGCCATTTTTACACAAAGTGCAGTTTTCAGTGCCAAATCCTTGTTTCTCACTCTCCCAGCACTCAGAATGAGCGTTTAAGAAAACTGATTCTGATCCATTCCTTACCAAACTATTTCATTATTTACAAAGCCATTTTTACACAAAGTGCAGTTTTCAGTGCCAAATCCTTGTTTCTCACTATCCCAGCCCTCAGAATGAGCGTTTAAGAAAACTGATTCTGATCCATTCCTTTGCAAACTTATTCATTATGCAGAAAGCCTGTTTTACACAAAGTGCAGTTTTAAGTGCCAAATCCTTGTTTCTCACTCTCCCAGCACTCAGAATGAGCGTTTAAGAAAACTGATTCTGATCCATTCCTTAACAAACTTTTTCATTATGCAGAAAGCCTGTTTTACACAAAGTGCAGTTTTAAGTGCCAAATCCTTGTTTCTCACTCTCCCAGCACTCAGAATGAGCGTTTAAGAAAACTGATTCTGATCCATTCCTTAACAAACTATTTCATTATGCAAAAAGTCAGTTTTACACAGGGTGCAGTTTTCAGTGCCAAATCCTTGTTTCTCACTCTCCCAGCACTCAGAATAAGCTTTTAAGAAAACTGATTCTGATCCATTCCTTAACAAACTTTTTCATTATTTACAAAGCCATTTTTACACAAAGTGCAGTTTTCAGTGCCAAATCCTTGTTTCTCACTCTCCCAGCACTCAGAATGAGCTTTTAAGAAAACTGATTCTGATCCATTCCTTAACAAACTTTTTCATTATGCAATAAGCCAGTTTTACACAGGGTGCAGTTTTCAGTGCCAAATCCTTGTTTCTCACTCTCCCAGCTCTCAGAATGAGCGTTTAAGAAAACTGATTCTGATCCATTCCTTAACAAACTTTTTCATTATTTACAAAGCCATTTTTACACAAAGTGCAGTTTTCAGTGCCAAAGCCTTGTTTCTCACTCTCCCAGCACTCAGAATGAGCTTTTAAGAAAACTGATTCTGATCCATTCCTTAACAAACTTTTTCATTATGCAATAAGCCAGTTTTACACAGGGTGCAGTTTTCAGTGCCAAATCCTTGTTTCTCACTCTCCCAGCTCTCAGAATGAGCGTTTAAGAAAACTGATTCTGATCCATTCCTTAACAAACTATTTCATTATTTACAAAGCCATTTTTACACAAAGTGCAGTTTTCAGTGCCAAATCCTTGTTTCTCACTCTCCCAGCACTCAGAATGAGTGTTTAAGAAAACTGATTCTGATCCATTCCTTAACAAACTTTTTCATTATTTACAAAGCCTGTTTTACACAAAGTGCAGTTTTCAGTGCCAAATCCTTGTTTCTCACTCTCCCAGCACTCAGAATGAGCGTTTAAGAAAACTGATTCTGTTCCATTCCTTAACAAACTTTTTCATTATGCAAAAAGCCAGTTTTACACAGGGTGCAGTTTTCAGTGCCAAATCCTTGTTTCTCACTCTCCCAGCTCTCAGAATGAGGGTTTAAGAAAACTGATTCTGATCCATTCATTAACAAACTTTTTCATTATTTACAAAGCCATTTTTACACAAAGTGCAGTTTTCAGTGCCAAATCCTTGTTTCTCACTCTCCCAGCACTCAGAATGAGCTTTTAAGAAAACTGATTCTGATCCATTCCTTAACAAACTATTTCATTATTTACAAAGCCATTTTTACACAAAGTGCAGTTTTCAGTGCCAAATCCTTGTTTCTCACTCTCCCAGCACTCAGAATGAGGGTTTAAGAAAACTGATTCTGATCCATTCCTTAACAAACTTTTTCATTATTTACAAAGCCATTTTTACACAAAGTGCAGTTTTCAGTGCCAAATCCTTGTTTCTCACTCTCCCAGCACTCAGAATGAGCTTTTAAGAAAACTGATTCTGATCCATTCCTTAACAAACTATTTCATTATTTACAAAGCCATTTTTACACAAAGTGCAGTTTTCAGTGCCAAATCCTTGTTTCTCACTCTCCCAGCACTCAGAATGAGCGTTTAAGAAAACTGATTCTGATACATTCCTTAACAAACTTTTTCATTATGCAGAAAGCCTGTTTTACACAAAGTGCAGTTTTAAGTGCCAAATCCTTGTTTCTCACTCTCCCAGCACTCAGAATGAGCGTTTAAGAAAACTGATTCTGATCCATTCCTTAACAAACTATTTCATTATGCAAAAAGTCAGTTTTACACAGGGTGCAGTTTTCAGTGCCAAATCCTTGTTTCTCACTCTCCCAGCACTCAGAATAAGCTTTTAAGAAAACTGATTCTGATCCATTCCTTAACAAACTTTTTCATTATTTACAAAGCCATTTTTACACAAAGTGCAGTTTTCAGTGCCAAATCCTTGTTTCTCACTCTCCCAGCACTCAGAATGAGCTTTTAAGAAAACTGATTCTGATCCATTCCTTAACAAACTTTTTCATTATGCAATAAGCCAGTTTTACACAGGGTGCAGTTTTCAGTGCCAAATCCTTGTTTCTCACTCTCCCAGCTCTCAGAATGAGCGTTTAAGAAAACTGATTCTGATCCATTCCTTAACAAACTATTTCATTATTTACAAAGCCATTTTTACACAAAGTGCAGTTTTCAGTGCCAAATCCTTGTTTCTCACTCTCCCAGCACTCAGAATGAGTGTTTAAGAAAACTGATTCTGATCCATTCCTTAACAAACTTTTTCAATATTTACAAAGCTTGTTTTACACAAAGTGCAGTTTTCAGTGCCAAATCCTTGTTTCTCACTCTCCCAGCACTCAGAATGAGCGTTTAAGAAAACTGATTCTGATCCATTCCTTAACAAACTATTTCATTATTTACAAAGCCATTTTTACACAAAGTGCAGTTTTCAGTGCCAAATCCTTGTTTCTCACTCTCCCAGCACTCAGAATGAGCGTTTAAGAAAACTGATTCTGATCCATTCCTTACCAAACTATTTCATTATTTACAAAGCCATTTTTACACAAAGTGCAGTTTTCAGTGCCAAATCCTTGTTTCTCACTATCCCAGCCCTCAGAATGAGCGTTTAAGAAAACTGATTCTGATCCATTCCTTTGCAAACTTATTCATTATGCAGAAAGCCTGTTTTACACAAAGTGCAGTTTTAAGTGCCAAATCCTTGTTTCTCACTCTCCCAGCACTCAGAATGAGCGTTTATGAAAACTGATTCTGATCCATTCCTTAACAAACTTTTTCATTATGCAATAAGCCAGTTTTACACAGGGTGCAGTTTTCAGTGCCAAATCCTTGTTTCTCACTCTCCCAGCTCTCAGAATGAGCGTTTAAGAAAACTGATTCTGATCCATTCCTTAACAAACTATTTCATTATTTACAAAGCCATTTTTACACAAAGTGCAGTTTTCAGTGCCAAATCCTTGTTTCTCACTCTCCCAGCACTCAGAATGAGTGTTTAAGAAAACTGATTCTGATCCATTCCTTAACAAACTTTTTCATTATTTACAAAGCCTGTTTTACACAAAGTGCAGTTTTCAGTGCCAAATCCTTGTTTCTCACTCTCCCAGCACTCAGAATGAGCGTTTAAGAAAACTGATTCTGTTCCATTCCTTAACAAACTTTTTCATTATGCAAAAAGCCAGTTTTACACAGGGTGCAGTTTTCAGTGCCAAATCCTTGTTTCTCACTCTCCCAGCTCTCAGAATGAGGGTTTAAGAAAACTGATTCTGATCCATTCCTTAACAAACTTTTTCATTATTTACAAAGCCATTTTTACACAAAGTGCAGTTTTCAGTGCCAAATCCTTGTTTCTCACTCTCCCAGCACTCAGAATGAGCTTTTAAGAAAACTGATTCTGATCCATTCCTTAACAAACTATTTCATTATTTACAAAGCCATTTTTACACAAAGTGCAGTTTTCAGTGCCAAATCCTTGTTTCTCACTCTCCCAGCACTCAGAATGAGCGTTTAAGAAAACTGATTCTGATCCATTCCTTACCAAACTATTTCATTATTTACAAAGCCATTTTTACACAAAGTGCAGTTTTCAGTGCCAAATCCTTGTTTCTCACTATCCCAGCCCTCAGAATGAGCGTTTAAGAAAACTGATTCTGATCCATTCCTTTGCAAACTTATTCATTATGCAAAAAGTCAGTTTTACACAGGGTGCAGTTTTCAGTGCCAAATCCTTGTTTCTCACTCTCCCAGCACTCAGAATAAGCTTTTAAGAAAACTGATTCTGATCCATTCCTTAACAAACTTTTTCATTATGCAAAAAGCCAGTTTTACACAGGGTGCAGTTTTCAGTGCCAAATCCTTGTTTCTCACTCTCCCAGCACTCAGAATGAGCTTTTAAGAAAACTGATTCTGATCCATTCCTTAACAAACTTTTTCATTATGCAATAAGCCAGTTTTACACAGGGTGCAGTTTTCAGTGCCAAATCCTTGTTTCTCACTCTCCCAGCTCTCAGAATGAGCGTTTAAGAAAACTGATTCTGATCCATTCCTTAACAAACTTTTTCATTATTTACAAAGCCATTTTTACACAAAGTGCAGTTTTCAGTGCCAAATCCTTGTTTCTCACTCTCCCAGCACTCAGAATGAGCTTTTAAGAAAACTGATTCTGATCCATTCCTTAACAAACTTTTTCATTATGCAATAAGCCAGTTTTACACAGGGTGCAGTTTTCAGTGCCAAATCCTTGTTTCTCACTCTCCCAGCTCTCAGAATGAGCGTTTAAGAAAACTGATTCTGATCCATTCCTTAACAAACTATTTCATTATTTACAAAGCCATTTTTACACAAAGTGCAGTTTTCAGTGCCAAATCCTTGTTTCTCACTCTCCCAGCACTCAGAATGAGCGTTTAAGAAAACTGATTCTGATCCATTCCTTACCAAACTATTTCATTATTTACAAAGCCATTTTTACACAAAGTGCAGTTTTCAGTGCCAAATCCTTGTTTCTCACTATCCCAGCCCTCAGAATGAGCGTTTAAGAAAACTGATTCTGATCCATTCCTTTGCAAACTTATTCATTATGCAAAAAGTCAGTTTTACACAGGGTGCAGTTTTCAGTGCCAAATCCTTGTTTCTCACTCTCCCAGCACTCAGAATAAGCTTTTAAGAAAACTGATTCTGATCCATTCCTTAACAAACTTTTTCATTATGCAAAAAGCCAGTTTTACACAGGGTGCAGTTTTCAGTGCCAAATCCTTGTTTCTCACTCTCCCAGCACTCAGAATGAGCTTTTAAGAAAACTGATTCTGATCCATTCCTTAACAAACTTTTTCATTATGCAATAAGCCAGTTTTACACAGGGTGCAGTTTTCAGTGCCAAATCCTTGTTTCTCACTCTCCCAGCTCTCAGAATGAGCGTTTAAGAAAACTGATTCTGATCCATTCCTTAACAAACTTTTTCATTATTTACAAAGCCATTTTTACACAAAGTGCAGTTTTCAGTGCCAAATCCTTGTTTCTCACTCTCCCAGCACTCAGAATGAGCTTTTAAGAAAACTGATTCTGATCCATTCCTTAACAAACTTTTTCATTATGCAATAAGCCAGTTTTACACAGGGTGCAGTTTTCAGTGCCAAATCCTTGTTTCTCACTCTCCCAGCTCTCAGAATGAGCGTTTAAGAAAACTGATTCTGATCCATTCCTTAACAAACTATTTCATTATTTACAAAGCCATTTTTACACAAAGTGCAGTTTTCAGTGCCAAATCCTTGTTTCTCACTCTCCCAGCACTCAGAATGAGCGTTTAAGAAAACTGATTCTGTTCCATTCGTTAACAAACTTGTTCATTATGCAAAAAGCCAGTTTTACACAGGGTGCAGTTTTCAGTGCCAAATCCTTGTTTCTCACTCTCCCAGCTCTCAGAATGAGGGTTTAAGAAAACTGATTCTGATCCATTCCTTAACAAACTTTTTCATTATTTACAAAGCCATTTTTACACAAAGTGCAGTTTTCAGTGCCAAATCCTTGTTTCTCACTCTCCCAGCACTCAGAATGAGCGTTTAAGAAAACTGATTCTGATCCATTCCTTAACAAACTTTTTCATTATTTACAAAGCCATTTTTACACAAAGTGCAGTTTTCAGTGCCAAATCCTTGTTTCTCACTCTCCCAGCACTCAGAATGAGCGTTTAAGAAAACTGATTCTGATCCATTCCTTACCAAACTATTTCATTATTTACAAAGCCATTTTTACACAAAGTGCAGTTTTCAGTGCCAAATCCTTGTTTCTCACTATCCCAGCCCTCAGAATGAGCGTTTAAGAAAACTGATTCTGATCCATTCCTTTGCAAACTTATTCATTATGCAGAAAGCCTGTTTTACACAAAGTGCAGTTTTAAGTGCCAAATCCTTGTTTCTCACTCTCCCAGCACTCAGAATGAGCGTTTAAGAAAACTGATTCTGATCCATTCCTTAACAAACTTTTTCATTATGCAGAAAGCCTGTTTTACACAAAGTGCAGTTTTAAGTGCCAAATCCTTGTTTCTCACTCTCCCAGCACTCAGAATGAGCGTTTAAGAAAACTGATTCTGATCCATTCCTTAACAAACTATTTCATTATTTACAAAGCCATTTTTACACAAAGTGCAGTTTTCAGTGCCAAATCCTTGTTTCTCACTCTCCCAGCACTCAGAATGAGCTTTTAAGAAAACTGATTCTGATCCATTCCTTAACAAACTATTTCATTATTTACAAAGCCATTTTTACACAAAGTGCAGTTTTCAGTGCCAAATCCTTGTTTCTCACTCTCCCAGCACTCAGAATGAGCGTTTAAGAAAACTGATTCTGATCCATTCCTTAACAAACTTTTTCATTATGCAGAAAGCCTGTTTTACACAAAGTGCAGTTTTAAGTGCCAAATCCTTGTTTCTCACTCTCCCAGCACTCAGAATGAGCGTTTAAGAAAACTGATTCTGATCCATTCCTTAACAAACTATTTCATTATGCAAAAAGTCAGTTTTACACAGGGTGCAGTTTTCAGTGCCAAATCCTTGTTTCTCACTCTCCCAGCACTCAGAATAAGCTTTTAAGAAAACTGATTCTGATCCATTCCTTTGCAAACTTATTCATTATGCAGAAAGCCTGTTTTACACAAAGTGCAGTTTTAAGTGCCAAATCCTTGTTTCTCACTCTCCCAGCACTCAGAATGAGCGTTTATGAAAACTGATTCTGATCCATTCCTTAACAAACTTTTTCATTATGCAATAAGCCAGTTTTACACAGGGTGCAGTTTTCAGTGCCAAATCCTTGTTTCTCACTCTCCCAGCTCTCAGAATGAGCGTTTAAGAAAACTGATTCTGATCCATTCCTTAACAAACTATTTCATTATTTACAAAGCCATTTTTACACAAAGTGCAGTTTTCAGTGCCAAATCCTTGTTTCTCACTCTCCCAGCACTCAGAATGAGTGTTTAAGAAAACTGATTCTGATCCATTCCTTAACAAACTTTTTCATTATTTACAAAGCCTGTTTTACACAAAGTGCAGTTTTCAGTGCCAAATCCTTGTTTCTCACTCTCCCAGCACTCAGAATGAGCGTTTAAGAAAACTGATTCTGTTCCATTCCTTAACAAACTTTTTCATTATGCAAAAAGCCAGTTTTACACAGGGTGCAGTTTTCAGTGCCAAATCCTTGTTTCTCACTCTCCCAGCTCTCAGAATGAGGGTTTAAGAAAACTGATTCTGATCCATTCCTTAACAAACTTTTTCATTATTTACAAAGCCATTTTTACACAAAGTGCAGTTTTCAGTGCCAAATCCTTGTTTCTCACTCTCCCAGCACTCAGAATGAGCTTTTAAGAAAACTGATTCTGATCCATTCCTTAACAAACTATTTCATTATTTACAAAGCCATTTTTACACAAAGTGCAGTTTTCAGTGCCAAATCCTTGTTTCTCACTCTCCCAGCACTCAGAATGAGCGTTTAAGAAAACTGATTCTGATCCATTCCTTACCAAACTATTTCATTATTTACAAAGCCATTTTTACACAAAGTGCAGTTTTCAGTGCCAAATCCTTGTTTCTCACTATCCCAGCCCTCAGAATGAGCGTTTAAGAAAACTGATTCTGATCCATTCCTTTGCAAACTTATTCATTATGCAAAAAGTCAGTTTTACACAGGGTGCAGTTTTCAGTGCCAAATCCTTGTTTCTCACTCTCCCAGCACTCAGAATAAGCTTTTAAGAAAACTGATTCTGATCCATTCCTTAACAAACTTTTTCATTATGCAAAAAGCCAGTTTTACACAGGGTGCAGTTTTCAGTGCCAAATCCTTGTTTCTCACTCTCCCAGCACTCAGAATGAGCTTTTAAGAAAACTGATTCTGATCCATTCCTTAACAAACTTTTTCATTATGCAATAAGCCAGTTTTACACAGGGTGCAGTTTTCAGTGCCAAATCCTTGTTTCTCACTCTCCCAGCTCTCAGAATGAGCGTTTAAGAAAACTGATTCTGATCCATTCCTTAACAAACTTTTTCATTATTTACAAAGCCATTTTTACACAAAGTGCAGTTTTCAGTGCCAAATCCTTGTTTCTCACTCTCCCAGCACTCAGAATGAGCTTTTAAGAAAACTGATTCTGATCCATTCCTTAACAAACTTTTTCATTATGCAATAAGCCAGTTTTACACAGGGTGCAGTTTTCAGTGCCAAATCCTTGTTTCTCACTCTCCCAGCTCTCAGAATGAGCGTTTAAGAAAACTGATTCTGATCCATTCCTTAACAAACTATTTCATTATTTACAAAGCCATTTTTACACAAAGTGCAGTTTTCAGTGCCAAATCCTTGTTTCTCACTCTCCCAGCACTCAGAATGAGCGTTTAAGAAAACTGATTCTGTTCCATTCGTTAACAAACTTTTTCATTATGCAAAAAGCCAGTTTTACACAGGGTGCAGTTTTCAGTGCCAAATCCTTGTTTCTCACTCTCCCAGCTCTCAGAATGAGGGTTTAAGAAAACTGATTCTGATCCATTCCTTAACAAACTTTTTCATTATTTACAAAGCCATTTTTACACAAAGTGCAGTTTTCAGTGCCAAATCCTTGTTTCTCACTCTCCCAGCACTCAGAATGAGCGTTTAAGAAAACTGATTCTGATCCATTCCTTAACAAACTTTTTCATTATTTACAAAGCCATTTTTACACAAAGTGCAGTTTTCAGTGCCAAATCCTTGTTTCTCACTCTCCCAGCACTCAGAATGAGCGTTTAAGAAAACTGATTCTGATCCATTCCTTACCAAACTATTTCATTATTTACAAAGCCATTTTTACACAAAGTGCAGTTTTCAGTGCCAAATCCTTGTTTCTCACTATCCCAGCCCTCAGAATGAGCGTTTAAGAAAACTGATTCTGATCCATTCCTTTGCAAACTTATTCATTATGCAGAAAGCCTGTTTTACACAAAGTGCAGTTTTAAGTGCCAAATCCTTGTTTCTCACTCTCCCAGCACTCAGAATGAGCGTTTAAGAAAACTGATTCTGATCCATTCCTTAACAAACTTTTTCATTATGCAGAAAGCCTGTTTTACACAAAGTGCAGTTTTAAGTGCCAAATCCTTGTTTCTCACTCTCCCAGCACTCAGAATGAGCGTTTAAGAAAACTGATTCTGATCCATTCCTTAACAAACTATTTCATTATTTACAAAGCCATTTTTACACAAAGTGCAGTTTTCAGTGCCAAATCCTTGTTTCTCACTCTCCCAGCACTCAGAATGAGCTTTTAAGAAAACTGATTCTGATCCATTCCTTAACAAACTATTTCATTATTTACAAAGCCATTTTTACACAAAGTGCAGTTTTCAGTGCCAAATCCTTGTTTCTCACTCTCCCAGCACTCAGAATGAGCGTTTAAGAAAACTGATTCTGATCCATTCCTTAACAAACTTTTTCATTATGCAGAAAGCCTGTTTTACACAAAGTGCAGTTTTAAGTGCCAAATCCTTGTTTCTCACTCTCCCAGCACTCAGAATGAGCGTTTAAGAAAACTGATTCTGATCCATTCCTTAACAAACTATTTCATTATGCAAAAAGTCAGTTTTACACAGGGTGCAGTTTTCAGTGCCAAATCCTTGTTTCTCACTCTCCCAGCACTCAGAATAAGCTTTTAAGAAAACTGATTCTGATCCATTCCTTAACAAACTTTTTCATTATTTACAAAGCCATTTTTACACAAAGTGCAGTTTTCAGTGCCAAATCCTTGTTTCTCACTCTCCCAGCACTCAGAATGAGCTTTTAAGAAAACTGATTCTGATCCATTCCTTAACAAACTTTTTCATTATGCAATAAGCCAGTTTTACACAGGGTGCAGTTTTCAGTGCCAAATCCTTGTTTCTCACTCTCCCAGCTCTCAGAATGAGCGTTTAAGAAAACTGATTCTGATCCATTCCTTAACAAACTATTTCATTATTTACAAAGCCATTTTTACACAAAGTGCAGTTTTCAGTGCCAAATCCTTGTTTCTCACTCTCCCAGCACTCAGAATGAGTGTTTAAGAAAACTGATTCTGATCCATTCCTTAACAAACTTTTTCATTATTTACAAAGCCTGTTTTACACAAAGTGCAGTTTTCAGTGCCAAATCCTTGTTTCTCACTCTCCCAGCACTCAGAATGAGCGTTTAAGAAAACTGATTCTGTTCCATTCCTTAACAAACTTTTTCATTATGCAAAAAGCCAGTTTTACACAGGGTGCAGTTTTCAGTGCCAAATCCTTGTTTCTCACTCTCCCAGCTCTCAGAATGAGGGTTTAAGAAAACTGATTCTGATCCATTCCTTAACAAACTTTTTCATTATTTACAAAGCCATTTTTTACACAAAGTGCAGTTTTCAGTGCCAAATCCTTGTTTCTCACTCTCCCAGCACTCAGAATGAGCTTTTAAGAAAACTGATTCTGATCCATTCCTTAACAAACTATTTCATTATTTACAAAGCCATTTTTACACAAAGTGCAGTTTTCAGTGCCAAATCCTTGTTTCTCACTCTCCCGGCACTCAGAATGAGCGTTTAAGAAAACTGATTCTGATCCATTCCTTACCAAACTATTTCATTATTTACAAAGCCATTTTTACACAAAGTGCAGTTTTCAGTGCCAAATCCTTGTTTCTCACTATCCCAGCCCTCAGAATGAGCGTTTAAGAAAACTGATTCTGATCCATTCCTTTGCAAACTTATTCATTATGCAGAAAGCCTGTTTTACACAAAGTGCAGTTTTAAGTGCCAAATCCTTGTTTCTCACTCTCCCAGCACTCAGAATGAGCGTTTAAGAAAACTGATTCTGATCCATTCCTTAACAAACTTTTTCATTATGCAAAAAGCCAGTTTTACACAGGGTGCAGTTTTCAGTGCCAAATCCTTGTTTCTCACTCTCCCAGCTCTCAGAATGAGGGTTTAAGAAAACTGATTCTGATCCATTCCTTAACAAACTTTTTCATTATTTACAAAGCCATTTTTACACAAAGTGCAGTTTTCAGTGCCAAATCCTTGTTTCTCACTCTCCCAGCACTCAGAATGAGCTTTTAAGAAAACTGATTCTGATCCATTCCTTAACAAACTATTTCATTATTTACAAAGCCATTTTTACACAAAGTGCAGTTTTCAGTGCCAAATCCTTGTTTCTCACTCTCCCGGCACTCAGAATGAGCGTTTAAGAAAACTGATTCTGATCCATTCCTTACCAAACTATTTCATTATTTACAAAGCCATTTTTACACAAAGTGCAGTTTTCAGTGCCAAATCCTTGTTTCTCACTATCCCAGCCCTCAGAATGAGCGTTTAAGAAAACTGATTCTGATCCATTCCTTTGCAAACTTATTCATTATGCAGAAAGCCTGTTTTACACAAAGTGCAGTTTTAAGTGCCAAATCCTTGTTTCTCACTCTCCCAGCACTCAGAATGAGCGTTTAAGAAAACTGATTCTGATCCATTCCTTAACAAACTTTTTCATTATTTACAAAGCCATTTTTACACAAAGTGCAGTTTTCAGTGCCAAATCCTTGTTTCTCACTCTCCCAGCACTCAGAATGAGCGTTTAAGAAAACTGATTCTGATCCATTCCTTACCAAACTATTTCATTATTTACAAAGCCATTTTTACACAAAGTGCAGTTTTCAGTGCCAAATCCTTGTTTCTCACTATCCCAGCCCTCAGAATGAGCGTTTAAGAAAACTGATTCTGATCCATTCCTTTGCAAACTTATTCATTATGCAGAAAGCCTGTTTTACACAAAGTGCAGTTTTAAGTGCCAAATCCTTGTTTCTCACTCTCCCAGCACTCAGAATGAGCGTTTAAGAAAACTGATTCTGATCCATTCCTTTGCAAACTTATTCATTATGCAAAAAGTCAGTTTTACACAGGGTGCAGTTTTCAGTGCCAAATCCTTGTTTCTCACTCTCCCAGCACTCAGAATAAGCTTTTAAGAAAACTGATTCTGATCCATTCCTTAACAAACTTTTTCATTATTTACAAAGCCATTTTTACACAAAGTGCAGTTTTCAGTGCCAAATCCTTGTTTCTCACTCTCCCAGCACTCAGAATGAGCTTTTAAGAAAACTGATTCTGATCCATTCCTTAACAAACTTTTTCATTATGCAATAAGCCAGTTTTACACAGGGTGCAGTTTTCAGTGCCAAATCCTTGTTTCTCACTCTCCCAGCTCTCAGAATGAGCGTTTAAGAAAACTGATTCTGATCCATTCCTTAACAAACTTTTTCATTATTTACAAAGCCATTTTTACACAAAGTGCAGTTTTCAGTGCCAAAGCCTTGTTTCTCACTCTCCCAGCACTCAGAATGAGCTTTTAAGAAAACTGATTCTGATCCATTCCTTAACAAACTTTTTCATTATGCAATGAGCCAGTTTTACACAGGGTGCAGTTTTCAGTGCCAAATCCTTGTTTCTCACTCTCCCAGCTCTCAGAATGAGCGTTTAAGAAAACTGATTCTGATCCATTCCTTAACAAACTATTTCATTATTTACAAAGCCATTTTTACACAAAGTGCAGTTTTCAGTGCCAAATCCTTGTTTCTCACTCTCCCAGCACTCAGAATGAGTGTTTAAGAAAACTGATTCTGATCCATTCCTTAACAAACTTTTTCATTATTTACAAAGCCTGTTTTACACAAAGTGCAGTTTTCAGTGCCAAATCCTTGTTTCTCACTCTCCCAGCACTCAGAATGAGCGTTTAAGAAAACTGATTCTGTTCCATTCCTTAACAAACTTTTTCATTATGCAAAAAGCCAGTTTTACACAGGGTGCAGTTTTCAGTGCCAAATCCTTGTTTCTCACTCTCCCAGCTCTCAGAATGAGGGTTTAAGAAAACTGATTCTGATCCATTCATTAACAAACTTTTTCATTATTTACAAAGCCATTTTTACACAAAGTGCAGTTTTCAGTGCCAAATCCTTGTTTCTCACTCTCCCAGCACTCAGAATGAGCTTTTAAGAAAACTGATTCTGATCCATTCCTTAACAAACTATTTCATTATTTACAAAGCCATTTTTACACAAAGTGCAGTTTTCAGTGCCAAATCCTTGTTTCTCACTCTCCCAGCACTCAGAATGAGGGTTTAAGAAAACTGATTCTGATCCATTCCTTAACAAACTTTTTCATTATTTACAAAGCCATTTTTACACAGGGTGCAGTTTTCAGTGCCAAATCCTTGTTTCTCACTCTCCCAGCACTCAGAATGAGCTTTTAAGAAAACTGATTCTGATCCATTCCTTAACAAACTATTTCATTATTTACAAAGCCATTTTTACACAAAGTGCAGTTTTCAGTGCCAAATCCTTGTTTCTCACTCTCCCAGCACTCAGAATGAGCGTTTAAGAAAACTGATTCTGATCCATTCCTTAACAAACTTTTTCATTATGCAGAACGCCTGTTTTACACAAAGTGCAGTTTTAAGTGCCAAATCCTTGTTTCTCACTCTCCCAGCACTCAGAATGAGCGTTTAAGAAAACTGATTCTGATCCATTCCTTAACAAACTATTTCATTATGCAAAAAGTCAGTTTTACACAGGGTGCAGTTTTCAGTGCCAAATCCTTGTTTCTCACTCTCCCAGCACTCAGAATAAGCTTTTAAGAAAACTGATTCTGATCCATTCCTTAACAAACTTTTTCATTATTTACAAAGCCATTTTTACACAAAGTGCAGTTTTCAGTGCCAAATCCTTGTTTCTCACTCTCCCAGCACTCAGAATGAGCTTTTAAGAAAACTGATTCTGATCCATTCCTTAACAAACTTTTTCATTATGCAATAAGCCAGTTTTACACAGGGTGCAGTTTTCAGTGCCAAATCCTTGTTTCTCACTCTCCCAGCTCTCAGAATGAGCGTTTAAGAAAACTGATTCTGATCCATTCCTTAACAAACTATTTCATTATTTACAAAGCCATTTTTACACAAAGTGCAGTTTTCAGTGCCAAATCCTTGTTTCTCACTCTCCCAGCACTCAGAATGAGTGTTTAAGAAAACTGATTCTGATCCATTCCTTAACAAACTTTTTCATTATTTACAAAGCTTGTTTTACACAAAGTGCAGTTTTCAGTGCCAAATCCTTGTTTCTCACTCTCCCAGCACTCAGAATGAGCGTTTAAGAAAACTGATTCTGTTCCATTCCTTAACAAACTTTTTCATTATGCAAAAAGCCAGTTTTACACAGGGTGCAGTTTTCAGTGCCAAATCCTTGTTTCTCACTCTCCCAGCTCTCAGAATGAGGGTTTAAGAAAACTGATTCTGATCCATTCCTTAACAAACTTTTTCATTATTTACGAAGCCATTTTTACACAAAGTGCAGTTTTCAGTGCCAAATCCTTGTTTCTCACTCTCCCAGCACTCAGAATGAGCTTTTAAGAAAACTGATTCTGATCCATACCTTAACAAACTATTTCATTATTTACAAAGCCATTTTTACACAAAGTGCAGTTTTCAGTGCCAAATCCTTGTTTCTCACTCTCCCAGCACTCAGAATGAGCGTTTAAGAAAACTGATTCTGATCCATTCCTTACCAAACTATTTCATTATTTACAAAGCCATTTTTACACAAAGTGCAGTTTTCAGTGCCAAATCCTTGTTTCTCACTATCCCAGCCCTCAGAATGAGCGTTTAAGAAAACTGATTCTGATCCATTCCTTTGCAAACTTATTCATTATGCAGAAAGCCTGTTTTACACAAAGTGCAGTTTTAAGTGCCAAATCCTTGTTTCTCACTCTCCCAGCACTCAGAATGAGCGTTTATGAAAACTGATTCTGATCCATTCCTTAACAAACTTTTTCATTATGCAATAAGCCAGTTTTACACAGGGTGCAGTTTTCAGTGCCAAATCCTTGTTTCTCACTCTCCCAGCTCTCAGAATGAGCGTTTAAGAAAACTGATTCTGATCCATTCCTTAACAAACTATTTCATTATTTACAAAGCCATTTTTACACAAAGTGCAGTTTTCAGTGCCAAATCCTTGTTTCTCACTCTCCCAGCACTCAGAATGAGTGTTTAAGAAAACTGATTCTGATCCATTCCTTAACAAACTTTTTCACTATTTACAAAGCCTGTTTTACACAAAGTGCAGTTTTCAGTGCCAAATCCTTGTTTCTCACTCTCCCAGCACTCAGAATGAGCGTTTAAGAAAACTGATTCTGATCCATTCCTTACCAAACTATTTCATTATTTACAAAGCCATTTTTACACAAAGTGCAGTTTTCAGTGCCAAATCCTTGTTTCTCACTATCCCAGCCCTCAGAATGAGCGTTTAAGAAAACTGATTCTGATCCATTCCTTTGCAAACTTATTCATTATGCAGAAAGCCTGTTTTACACAAAGTGCAGTTTTAAGTGCCAAATCCTTGTTTCTCACTCTCCCAGCACTCAGAATGAGCGTTTAAGAAAACTGATTCTGATCCATTCCTTAACAAACTTTTTCATTATGCAAAAAGCCAGTTTTACACAGGGTGCAGTTTTCAGTGCCAAATCCTTGTTTCTCACTCTCCCAGCTCTCAGAATGAGGGTTTAAGAAAACTGATTCTGATCCATTCCTTAACAAACTTTTTCATTATTTACAAAGCCATTTTTACACAAAGTGCAGTTTTCAGTGCCAAATCCTTGTTTCTCACTCTCCCAGCACTCAGAATGAGCTTTTAAGAAAACTGATTCTGATCCATTCCTTAACAAACTTTTTCATTATGCAAAAAGCCAGTTTTACACAGGGTGCAGTTTTCAGTGCCAAATCCTTGTTTCTCACTCTCCCAGCTCTCAGAATGAGGGTTTAAGAAAACTGATTCTGATCCATTCCTTAACAAACTTTTTCATTATTTACAAAGCCATTTTTACACAAAGTGCAGTTTTCAGTGCCAAATCCTTGTTTCTCACTCTCCCAGCACTCAGAATGAGCTTTTAAGAAAACTGATTCTGATCCATTCCTTAACAAACTATTTCATTATTTACAAAGCCATTTTTACACAAAGTGCAGTTTTCAGTGCCAAATCCTTGTTTCTCACTCTCCCGGCACTCAGAATGAGCGTTTAAGAAAACTGATTCTGATCCATTCCTTACCAAACTATTTCATTATTTACAAAGCCATTTTTACACAAAGTGCAGTTTTCAGTGCCAAATCCTTGTTTCTCACTATCCCAGCCCTCAGAATGAGCGTTTAAGAAAACTGATTCTGATCCATTCCTTTGCAAACTTATTCATTATGCAGAAAGCCTGTTTTACACAAAGTGCAGTTTTAAGTGCCAAATCCTTGTTTCTCACTCTCCCAGCACTCAGAATGAGCGTTTAAGAAAACTGATTCTGATCCATTCCTTAACAAACTTTTTCATTATGCAAAAAGCCAGTTTTACACAGGGTGCAGTTTTCAGTGCCAAATCCTTGTTTCTCACTCTCCCAGCTCTCAGAATGAGGGTTTAAGAAAACTGATTCTGATCCATTCCTTAACAAACTTTTTCATTATTTACAAAGCCATTTTTACACAAAGTGCAGTTTTCAGTGCCAAATCCTTGTTTCTCACTCTCCCAGCACTCAGAATGAGCGTTTAAGAAAACTGATTCTGATCCATTCCTTAACAAACTTTTTCATTATTTACAAAGCCATTTTTACACAAAGTGCAGTTTTCAGTGCCAAATCCTTGTTTCTCACTCTCCCAGCACTCAGAATGAGCGTTTAAGAAAACTGATTCTGATCCATTCCTTACCAAACTATTTCATTATTTACAAAGCCATTTTTACACAAAGTGCAGTTTTCAGTGCCAAATCCTTGTTTCTCACTATCCCAGCCCTCAGAATGAGCGTTTAAGAAAACTGATTCTGATCCATTCCTTTGCAAACTTATTCATTATGCAGAAAGCCTGTTTTACACAAAGTGCAGTTTTAAGTGCCAAATCCTTGTTTCTCACTCTCCCAGCACTCAGAATGAGCGTTTAAGAAAACTGATTCTGATCCATTCCTTTGCAAACTTATTCATTATGCAAAAAGTCAGTTTTACACAGGGTGCAGTTTTCAGTGCCAAATCCTTGTTTCTCACTCTCCCAGCACTCAGAATAAGCTTTTAAGAAAACTGATTCTGATCCATTCCTTAACAAACTTTTTCATTATTTACAAAGCCATTTTTACACAAAGTGCAGTTTTCAGTGCCAAATCCTTGTTTCTCACTCTCCCAGCACTCAGAATGAGCTTTTAAGAAAACTGATTCTGATCCATTCCTTAACAAACTTTTTCATTATGCAATAAGCCAGTTTTACACAGGGTGCAGTTTTCAGTGCCAAATCCTTGTTTCTCACTCTCCCAGCTCTCAGAATGAGCGTTTAAGAAAACTGATTCTGATCCATTCCTTAACAAACTTTTTCATTATTTACAAAGCCATTTTTACACAAAGTGCAGTTTTCAGTGCCAAAGCCTTGTTTCTCACTCTCCCAGCACTCAGAATGAGCTTTTAAGAAAACTGATTCTGATCCATTCCTTAACAAACTTTTTCATTATGCAATAAGCCAGTTTTACACAGGGTGCAGTTTTCAGTGCCAAATCCTTGTTTCTCACTCTCCCAGCTCTCAGAATGAGCGTTTAAGAAAACTGATTCTGATCCATTCCTTAACAAACTATTTCATTATTTACAAAGCCATTTTTACACAAAGTGCAGTTTTCAGTGCCAAATCCTTGTTTCTCACTCTCCCAGCACTCAGAATGAGTGTTTAAGAAAACTGATTCTGATCCATTCCTTAACAAACTTTTTCATTATTTACAAAGCCTGTTTTACACAAAGTGCAGTTTTCAGTGCCAAATCCTTGTTTCTCACTCTCCCAGCACTCAGAATGAGCGTTTAAGAAAACTGATTCTGTTCCATTCCTTAACAAACTTTTTCATTATGCAAAAAGCCAGTTTTACACAGGGTGCAGTTTTCAGTGCCAAATCCTTGTTTCTCACTCTCCCAGCTCTCAGAATGAGGGTTTAAGAAAACTGATTCTGATCCATTCATTAACAAACTTTTTCATTATTTACAAAGCCATTTTTACACAAAGTGCAGTTTTCAGTGCCAAATCCTTGTTTCTCACTCTCCCAGCACTCAGAATGAGCTTTTAAGAAAACTGATTCTGATCCATTCCTTAACAAACTATTTCATTATTTACAAAGCCATTTTTACACAAAGTGCAGTTTTCAGTGCCAAATCCTTGTTTCTCACTCTCCCAGCACTCAGAATGAGGGTTTAAGAAAACTGATTCTGATCCATTCCTTAACAAACTTTTTCATTATTTACAAAGCCATTTTTACACAAAGTGCAGTTTTCAGTGCCAAATCCTTGTTTCTCACTCTCCCAGCACTCAGAATGAGCTTTTAAGAAAACTGATTCTGATCCATTCCTTAACAAACTATTTCATTATTTACAAAGCCATTTTTACACAAAGTGCAGTTTTCAGTGCCAAATCCTTGTTTCTCACTCTCCCAGCACTCAGAATGAGCGTTTAAGAAAACTGATTCTGATCCATTCCTTAACAAACTTTTTCATTATGCAGAAAGCCTGTTTTACACAAAGTGCAGTTTTAAGTGCCAAATCCTTGTTTCTCACTCTCCCAGCTCTCAGAATGAGCGTTTAAGAAAACTGATTCTGATCCATTCCTTAACAAACTATTTCATTATTTACAAAGCCATTTTTACACAAAGTGCAGTTTTCAGTGCCAAATCCTTGTTTCTCACTCTCCCAGCACTCAGAATGAGTGTTTAAGAAAACTGATTCTGATCCATTCCTTAACAAACTTTTTCATTATTTACAAAGCTTGTTTTACACAAAGTGCAGTTTTCAGTGCCAAATCCTTGTTTCTCACTCTCCCAGCACTCAGAATGAGCGTTTAAGAAAACTGATTCTGTTCCATTCCTTAACAAACTTTTTCATTATGCAAAAAGCCAGTTTTACACAGGGTGCAGTTTTCAGTGCCAAATCCTTGTTTCTCACTCTCCCAGCTCTCAGAATGAGGGTTTAAGAAAACTGATTCTGATCCATTCATTAACAAACTTTTTCATTATTTACAAAGCCATTTTTACACAAAGTGCAGTTTTCAGTGCCAAATCCTTGTTTCTCACTCTCCCAGCACTCAGAATGAGCTTTTAAGAAAACTGATTCTGATCCATTCCTTAACAAACTATTTCATTATTTACAAAGCCATTTTTACACAAAGTGCAGTTTTCAGTGCCAAATCCTTGTTTCTCACTCTCCCAGCACTCAGAATGAGGGTTTAAGAAAACTGATTCTGATCCATTCCTTAACAAACTTTTTCATTATTTACAAAGCCATTTTTACACAAAGTGCAGTTTTCAGTGCCAAATCCTTGTTTCTCACTCTCCCAGCACTCAGAATGAGCTTTTAAGAAAACTGATTCTGATCCATTCCTTAACAAACTATTTCATTATTTACAAAGCCATTTTTACACAAAGTGCAGTTTTCAGTGCCAAATCCTTGTTTCTCACTCTCCCAGCACTCAGAATGAGCGTTTAAGAAAACTGATTCTGATCCATTCCTTAACAAACTTTTTCATTATGCAGAAAGCCTGTTTTACACAAAGTGCAGTTTTAAGTGCCAAATCCTTGTTTCTCACTCTCCCAGCACTCAGAATGAGCGTTTAAGAAAACTGATTCTGATCCATTCCTTAACAAACTATTTCATTATGCAAAAAGTCAGTTTTACACAGGGTGCAGTTTTCAGTGCCAAATCCTTGTTTCTCACTCTCCCAGCACTCAGAATAAGCTTTTAAGAAAACTGATTCTGATCCATTCCTTAACAAACTTTTTCATTATTTACAAAGCCATTTTTACACAAAGTGCAGTTTTCAGTGCCAAATCCTTGTTTCTCACTCTCCCAGCACTCAGAATGAGCTTTTAAGAAAACTGATTCTGATCCATTCCTTAACAAACTTTTTCATTATGCAATAAGCCAGTTTTACACAGGGTGCAGTTTTCAGTGCCAAATCCTTGTTTCTCACTCTCCCAGCTCTCAGAATGAGCGTTTAAGAAAACTGATTCTGATCCATTCCTTAACAAACTATTTCATTATTTACAAAGCCATTTTTACACAAAGTGCAGTTTTCAGTGCCAAATCCTTGTTTCTCACTCTCCCAGCACTCAGAATGAGTGTTTAAGAAAACTGATTCTGATCCATTCCTTAACAAACTTTTTCATTATTTACAAAGCTTGTTTTACACAAAGTGCAGTTTTCAGTGCCAAATCCTTGTTTCTCACTCTCCCAGCACTCAGAATGAGCGTTTAAGAAAACTGATTCTGTTCCATTCCTTAACAAACTTTTTCATTATGCAAAAAGCCAGTTTTACACAGGGTGCAGTTTTCAGTGCCAAATCCTTGTTTCTCACTCTCCCAGCTCTCAGAATGAGGGTTTAAGAAAACTGATTCTGATCCATTCCTTAACAAACTTTTTCATTATTTACGAAGCCATTTTTACACAAAGTGCAGTTTTCAGTGCCAAATCCTTGTTTCTCACTCTCCCAGCACTCAGAATGAGCTTTTAAGAAAACTGATTCTGATCCATACCTTAACAAACTATTTCATTATTTACAAAGCCATTTTTACACAAAGTGCAGTTTTCAGTGCCAAATCCTTGTTTCTCACTCTCCCAGCACTCAGAATGAGCGTTTAAGAAAACTGATTCTGATCCATTCCTTACCAAACTATTTCATTATTTACAAAGCCATTTTTACACAAAGTGCAGTTTTCAGTGCCAAATCCTTGTTTCTCACTATCCCAGCCCTCAGAATGAGCGTTTAAGAAAACTGATTCTGATCCATTCCTTTGCAAACTTATTCATTATGCAGAAAGCCTGTTTTACACAAAGTGCAGTTTTAAGTGCCAAATCCTTGTTTCTCACTCTCCCAGCACTCAGAATGAGCGTTTATGAAAACTGATTCTGATCCATTCCTTAACAAACTTTTTCATTATGCAATAAGCCAGTTTTACACAGGGTGCAGTTTTCAGTGCCAAATCCTTGTTTCTCACTCTCCCAGCTCTCAGAATGAGCGTTTAAGAAAACTGATTCTGATCCATTCCTTAACAAACTATTTCATTATTTACAAAGCCATTTTTACACAAAGTGCAGTTTTCAGTGCCAAATCCTTGTTTCTCACTCTCCCAGCACTCAGAATGAGTGTTTAAGAAAACTGATTCTGATCCATTCCTTAACAAACTTTTTCATTATTTACAAAGCCTGTTTTACACAAAGTGCAGTTTTCAGTGCCAAATCCTTGTTTCTCACTCTCCCAGCACTCAGAATGAGCGTTTAAGAAAACTGATTCTGTTCCATTCCTTAACAAACTTTTTCATTATGCAAAAAGCCAGTTTTACACAGGGTGCAGTTTTCAGTGCCAAATCCTTGTTTCTCACTCTCCCAGCTCTCAGAATGAGGGTTTAAGAAAACTGATTCTGATCCATTCCTTAACAAACTTTTTCATTATTTACAAAGCCATTTTTTACACAAAGTGCAGTTTTCAGTGCCAAATCCTTGTTTCTCACTCTCCCAGCACTCAGAATGAGCTTTTAAGAAAACTGATTCTGATCCATTCCTTAACAAACTATTTCATTATTTACAAAGCCATTTTTACACAAAGTGCAGTTTTCAGTGCCAAATCCTTGTTTCTCACTCTCCCAGCACTCAGAATGAGCGTTTAAGAAAACTGATTCTGATCCATTCCTTACCAAACTATTTCATTATTTACAAAGCCATTTTTACACAAAGTGCAGTTTTCAGTGCCAAATCCTTGTTTCTCACTATCCCAGCCCTCAGAATGAGCGTTTAAGAAAACTGATTCTGATCCATTCCTTTGCAAACTTATTCATTATGCAGAAAGCCTGTTTTACACAAAGTGCAGTTTTAAGTGCCAAATCCTTGTTTCTCACTCTCCCAGCACTCAGAATGAGCGTTTAAGAAAACTGATTCTGATCCATTCCTTAACAAACTTTTTCATTATGCAGAAAGCCTGTTTTACACAAAGTGCAGTTTTAAGTGCCAAATCCTTGTTTCTCACTCTCCCAGCACTCAGAATGAGCGTTTAAGAAAACTGATTCTGATCCATTCCTTAACAAACTATTTCATTATGCAAAAAGTCAGTTTTACACAGGGTGCAGTTTTCAGTGCCAAATCCTTGTTTCTCACTCTCCCAGCACTCAGAATAAGCTTTTAAGAAAACTGATTCTGATCCATTCCTTAACAAACTTTTTCATTATGCAAAAAGCCAGTTTTACACAGGGTGCAGTTTTCAGTGCCAAATCCTTGTTTCTCACTCTCCCAGCACTCAGAATGAGCTTTTAAGAAAACTGATTCTGATCCATTCCTTAACAAACTTTTTCATTATGCAATAAGCCAGTTTTACACAGGGTGCAGTTTTCAGTGCCAAATCCTTGTTTCTCACTCTCCCAGCTCTCAGAATGAGCGTTTAAGAAAACTGATTCTGATCCATTCCTTAACAAACTTTTTCATTATTTACAAAGCCATTTTTACACAAAGTGCAGTTTTCAGTGCCAAATCCTTGTTTCTCACTCTCCCAGCACTCAGAATGAGCTTTTAAGAAAACTGATTCTGATCCATTCCTTAACAAACTTTTTCATTATGCAATAAGCCAGTTTTACACAGGGTGCAGTTTTCAGTGCCAAATCCTTGTTTCTCACTCTCCCAGCTCTCAGAATGAGCGTTTAAGAAAACTGATTCTGATCCATTCCTTAACAAACTATTTCATTATTTACAAAGCCATTTTTACACAAAGTGCAGTTTTCAGTGCCAAATCCTTGTTTCTCACTCTCCCAGCACTCAGAATGAGTGTTTAAGAAAACTGATTCTGATCCATTCCTTAACAAACTTTTTCATTATTTACAAAGCCTGTTTTACACAAAGTGCAGTTTTCAGTGCCAAATCCTTGTTTCTCACTCTCCCAGCACTCAGAATGAGCGTTTAAGAAAACTGATTCTGTTCCATTCCTTAACAAACTTTTTCATTATGCAAAAAGCCAGTTTTACACAGGGTGCAGTTTTCAGTGCCAAATCCTTGTTTCTCACTCTCCCAGCTCTCAGAATGAGGGTTTAAGAAAACTGATTCTGATCCATTCCTTAACAAACTTTTTCATTATTTACAAAGCCATTTTTACACAAAGTGCAGTTTTCAGTGCCAAATCCTTGTTTCTCACTCTCCCAGCACTCAGAATGAGCTTTTAAGAAAACTGATTCTGATCCATTCCTTAACAAACTATTTCATTATTTACAAAGCCATTTTTACACAAAGTGCAGTTTTCAGTGCCAAATCCTTGTTTCTCACTCTCCCAGCACTCAGAATGAGCGTTTAAGAAAACTGATTCTGATCCATTCCTTACCAAACTATTTCATTATTTACAAAGCCATTTTTACACAAAGTGCAGTTTTCAGTGCCAAATCCTTGTTTCTCACTATCCCAGCCCTCAGAATGAGCGTTTAAGAAAACTGATTCTGATCCATTCCTTTGCAAACTTATTCATTATGCAGAAAGCCTGTTTTACACAAAGTGCAGTTTTAAGTGCCAAATCCTTGTTTCTCACTCTCCCAGCACTCAGAATGAGCGTTTAAGAAAACTGATTCTGATCCATTCCTTAACAAACTTTTTCATTATGCAGAAAGCCTGTTTTACACAAAGTGCAGTTTTAAGTGCCAAATCCTTGTTTCTCACTCTCCCAGCACTCAGAATGAGCGTTTAAGAAAACTGATTCTGATCCATTCCTTAACAAACTATTTCATTATGCAAAAAGTCAGTTTTACACAGGGTGCAGTTTTCAGTGCCAAATCCTTGTTTCTCACTCTCCCAGCACTCAGAATAAGCTTTTAAGAAAACTGATTCTGATCCATTCCTTAACAAACTTTTTCATTATTTACAAAGCCATTTTTACACAAAGTGCAGTTTTCAGTGCCAAATCCTTGTTTCTCACTCTCCCAGCACTCAGAATGAGCTTTTAAGAAAACTGATTCTGATCCATTCCTTAACAAACTTTTTCATTATTTACAAAGCCATTTTTACACAAAGTGCAGTTTTCAGTGCCAAATCCTTGTTTCTCACTATCCCAGCCCTCAGAATGAGCGTTTAAGAAAACTGATTCTGATCCATTCCTTTGCAAACTTATTCATTATGCAGAAAGCCTGTTTTACACAAAGTGCAGTTTTAAGTGCCAAATCCTTGTTTCTCACTATCCCAGCCCTCAGAATGAGCGTTTAAGAAAACTGATTCTGATCCATTCCTTTGCAAACTTATTCATTATGCAGAAAGCCTGTTTTACACAAAGTGCAGTTTTAAGTGCCAAATCCTTGTTTCTCACTCTCCCAGCACTCAGAATGAGCGTTTAAGAAAACTGATTCTGATCCATTCCTTAACAAACTTTTTCATTATGCAGAAAGCCTGTTTTACACAAAGTATAGTTTTAAGTGCCAAATCCTTGTTTCTCACTCTCCCAGCACTCAGAATGAGCGTTTAAGAAAACTGATTCTGATCCATTCCTTAACAAACTATTTCATTATGCAAAAAGTCAGTTTTACACAGGGTGCAGTTTTCAGTGCCAAATCCTTGTTTCTCACTCTCCCAGCTCTCAGAATGAGGGTTTAAGAAAACTGATTCTGATCCATTCCTTAACAAACTTTTTCATTATTTACAAAGCCATTTTTTACACAAAGTGCAGTTTTCAGTGCCAAATCCTTGTTTCTCACTCTCCCAGCACTCAGAATGAGCTTTTAAGAAAACTGATTCTGATCCATTCCTTAACAAACTATTTCATTATTTACAAAGCCATTTTTACACAAAGTGCAGTTTTCAGTGCCAAATCCTTGTTTCTCACTCTCCCAGCACTCAGAATGAGCGTTTAAGAAAACTGATTCTGATCCATTCCTTACCAAACTATTTCATTATTTACAAAGCCATTTTTACACAAAGTGCAGTTTTCAGTGCCAAATCCTTGTTTCTCACTATCCCAGCCCTCAGAATGAGCGTTTAAGAAAACTGATTCTGATCCATTCCTTTGCAAACTTATTCATTATGCAGAAAGCCTGTTTTACACAAAGTGCAGTTTTAAGTGCCAAATCCTTGTTTCTCACTCTCCCAGCACTCAGAATGAGCGTTTAAGAAAACTGATTCTGATCCATTCCTTAACAAACTTTTTCATTATGCAGAAAGCCTGTTTTACACAAAGTGCAGTTTTAAGTGCCAAATCCTTGTTTCTCACTCTCCCAGCACTCAGAATGAGCGTTTAAGAAAACTGATTCTGATCCATTCCTTAACAAACTATTTCATTATGCAAAAAGTCAGTTTTACACAGGGTGCAGTTTTCAGTGCCAAATCCTTGTTTCTCACTCTCCCAGCACTCAGAATAAGCTTTTAAGAAAACTGATTCTGATCCATTCCTTAACAAACTTTTTCATTATGCAAAAAGCCAGTTTTACACAGGGTGCAGTTTTCAGTGCCAAATCCTTGTTTCTCACTCTCCCAGCACTCAGAATGAGCTTTTAAGAAAACTGATTCTGATCCATTCCTTAACAAACTTTTTCATTATGCAATAAGCCAGTTTTACACAGGGTGCAGTTTTCAGTGCCAAATCCTTGTTTCTCACTCTCCCAGCTCTCAGAATGAGCGTTTAAGAAAACTGATTCTGATCCATTCCTTAACAAACTTTTTCATTATTTACAAAGCCATTTTTACACAAAGTGCAGTTTTCAGTGCCAAATCCTTGTTTCTCACTCTCCCAGCACTCAGAATGAGCTTTTAAGAAAACTGATTCTGATCCATTCCTTAACAAACTTTTTCATTATGCAATAAGCCAGTTTTACACAGGGTGCAGTTTTCAGTGCCAAATCCTTGTTTCTCACTCTCCCAGCTCTCAGAATGAGCGTTTAAGAAAACTGATTCTGATCCATTCCTTAACAAACTATTTCATTATTTACAAAGCCATTTTTACACAAAGTGCAGTTTTCAGTGCCAAATCCTTGTTTCTCACTCTCCCAGCACTCAGAATGAGTGTTTAAGAAAACTGATTCTGATCCATTCCTTAACAAACTTTTTCATTATTTACAAAGCCTGTTTTACACAAAGTGCAGTTTTCAGTGCCAAATCCTTGTTTCTCACTCTCCCAGCACTCAGAATGAGCGTTTAAGAAAACTGATTCTGTTCCATTCCTTAACAAACTTTTTCATTATGCAAAAAGCCAGTTTTACACAGGGTGCAGTTTTCAGTGCCAAATCCTTGTTTCTCACTCTCCCAGCTCTCAGAATGAGGGTTTAAGAAAACTGATTCTGATCCATTCCTTAACAAACTTTTTCATTATTTACAAAGCCATTTTTACACAAAGTGCAGTTTTCAGTGCCAAATCCTTGTTTCTCACTCTCCCAGCACTCAGAATGAGCTTTTAAGAAAACTGATTCTGATCCATTCCTTAACAAACTATTTCATTATTTACAAAGCCATTTTTACACAAAGTGCAGTTTTCAGTGCCAAATCCTTGTTTCTCACTCTCCCAGCACTCAGAATGAGCGTTTAAGAAAACTGATTCTGATCCATTCCTTACCAAACTATTTCATTATTTACAAAGCCATTTTTACACAAAGTGCAGTTTTCAGTGCCAAATCCTTGTTTCTCACTATCCCAGCCCTCAGAATGAGCGTTTAAGAAAACTGATTCTGATCCATTCCTTTGCAAACTTATTCATTATGCAGAAAGCCTGTTTTACACAAAGTGCAGTTTTAAGTGCCAAATCCTTGTTTCTCACTCTCCCAGCACTCAGAATGAGCGTTTAAGAAAACTGATTCTGATCCATTCCTTAACAAACTTTTTCATTATGCAGAAAGCCTGTTTTACACAAAGTGCAGTTTTAAGTGCCAAATCCTTGTTTCTCACTCTCCCAGCACTCAGAATGAGCGTTTAAGAAAACTGATTCTGATCCATTCCTTAACAAACTATTTCATTATGCAAAAAGTCAGTTTTACACAGGGTGCAGTTTTCAGTGCCAAATCCTTGTTTCTCACTCTCCCAGCACTCAGAATCAGCTTTTAAGAAAACTGATTCTGATCCATTCCTTAACAAACTTTTTCATTATTTACAAAGCCATTTTTACACAAAGTGCAGTTTTCAGTGCCAAATCCTTGTTTCTCACTCTCCCAGCACTCAGAATGAGCTTTTAAGAAAACTGATTCTGATCCATTCCTTAACAAACTTTTTCATTATTTACAAAGCCATTTTTACACAAAGTGCAGTTTTCAGTGCCAAATCCTTGTTTCTCACTATCCCAGCCCTCAGAATGAGCGTTTAAGAAAACTGATTCTGATCCATTCCTTTGCAAACTTATTCATTATGCAGAAAGCCTGTTTTACACAAAGTGCAGTTTTAAGTGCCAAATCCTTGTTTCTCACTATCCCAGCCCTCAGAATGAGCGTTTAAGAAAACTGATTCTGATCCATTCCTTTGCAAACTTATTCATTATGCAGAAAGCCTGTTTTACACAAAGTGCAGTTTTAAGTGCCAAATCCTTGTTTCTCACTCTCCCAGCACTCAGAATGAGCGTTTAAGAAAACTGATTCTGATCCATTCCTTAACAAACTTTTTCATTATGCAGAAAGCCTGTTTTACACAAAGTATAGTTTTAAGTGCCAAATCCTTGTTTCTCACTCTCCCAGCACTCAGAATGAGCGTTTAAGAAAACTGATTCTGATCCATTCCTTAACAAACTATTTCATTATGCAAAAAGTCAGTTTTACACAGGGTGCAGTTTTCAGTGCCAAATCCTTGTTTCTCACTCTCCCAGCACTCAGAATAAGCTTTTAAGAAAACTGATTCTGATCCATTCCTTAACAAACTTTTTCATTATTTACAAAGCCATTTTTACACAAAGTGCAGTTTTCAGTGCCAAATCCTTGTTTCTCACTCTCCCAGCACTCAGAATGAGCTTTTAAGAAAACTGATTCTGATCCATTCCTTAACAAACTTTTTCATTATTTACAAAGCCATTTTTACACAAAGTGCAGTTTTCAGTGCCAAATCCTTGTTTCTCACTATCCCAGCCCTCAGAATGAGCGTTTAAGAAAACTGATTCTGATCCATTCCTTTGCAAACTTATTCATTATGCAGAAAGCCTGTTTTACACAAAGTGCAGTTTTAAGTGCCAAATCCTTGTTTCTCACTATCCCAGCCCTCAGAATGAGCGTTTAAGAAAACTGATTCTGATCCATTCCTTTGCAAACTTATTCATTATGCAGAAAGCCTGTTTTACACAAAGTGCAGTTTTAAGTGCCAAATCCTTGTTTCTCACTCTCCCAGCACTCAGAATGAGCGTTTAAGAAAACTGATTCTGATCCATTCCTTAACAAACTTTTTCATTATGCAGAAAGCCTGTTTTACACAAAGTATAGTTTTAAGTGCCAAATCCTTGTTTCTCACTCTCCCAGCACTCAGAATGAGCGTTTAAGAAAACTGATTCTGATCCATTCCTTAACAAACTATTTCATTATGCAAAAAGTCAGTTTTACACAGGGTGCAGTTTTCAGTGCCAAATCCTTGTTTCTCACTCTCCCAGCACTCAGAATAAGCTTTTAAGAAAACTGATTCTGATCCATTCCTTAACAAACTTTTTCATTATTTACAAAGCCATTTTTACACAAAGTGCAGTTTTCAGTGCCAAATCCTTGTTTCTCACTATCCCAGCCCTCAGAATGAGCGTTTAAGAAAACTGATTCTGATCCATTCCTTTGCAAACTTATTCATTATGCAGAAAGCCTGTTTTACACAAAGTGCAGTTTTAAGTGCCAAATCCTTGTTTCTCACTCTCCCAGCACTCAGAATGAGCGTTTAAGAAAACTGATTCTGATCCATTCCTTAACAAACTTTTTCATTATGCAGAAAGCCTGTTTTACACAAAGTATAGTTTTAAGTGCCAAATCCTTGTTTCTCACTCTCCCAGCACTCAGAATGAGCGTTTAAGAAAACTGATTCTGATCCATTCCTTAACAAACTTTTTCATTATGCAATAAGCCAGTTTTACACAGGGTGCAGTTTTCAGTGCCAAATCCTTGTTTCTCACTCTCCCAGCTCTCAGAATGAGCGTTTAAGAAAACTGATTCTGATCCATTCCTTAACAAACTATTTCATTATTTACAAAGCCATTTTTACACAAAGTGCAGTTTTCAGTGCCAAATCCTTGTTTCTCACTCTCCCAGCACTCAGAATGAGTGTTTAAGAAAACTGATTCTGATCCATTCCTTAACAAACTTTTTCATTATTTACAAAGCCTGTTTTACACAAAGTGCAGTTTTCAGTGCCAAATCCTTGTTTCTCACTCTCCCAGCACTCAGAATGAGCGTTTAAGAAAACTGATTCTGATCCATTCCTTAACAAACTATTTCATTATGCAAAGAGCCAGTTTTACACAGGGTGCAGTTTTCAGTGCCAAATCCTTGTTTCTCACTCTCCCAGCACTCAGAATGAGCGTTTAAGAAAACTGATTCTGATCCATTCCTTAACAAACTATTTCATTATGCAAAGAGCCAGTTTTACACAGGGTGCAGTTTTCAGTGCCAAATCCTTGTTTCTCACTCTCCCAGCACTCAGAATGAGCGTTTAAGAAAACTGATTCTGATCCATTCCTTAACAAACTTTTTCATTATGCAGAAAGCCTGTTTTACACAGGGTGCAGTTTTCAGTGCCAAATCCTTGTTTCTCACTCTCCCAGCACTCAGAATGAGCTTTTAAGAAAACTGATTCTGATCCATTCCTTAACAAACTATTTCATTATGCAAAGAGCCAGTTTTACACAGGGTGCAGTTTTCAGTGCCAAATCCTTGTTTCTCACTCTCCCAGCACTCAGAATGAGCTTTTAAGAAAACTGATTCTGATCCATTCCTTAACAAACTATTTCATTATGCAAAGAGCCAGTTTTACACAGGGTGCAGTTTTCAGTGCCAAATCCTTGTTTCTCACTCTCCCAGCACTCAGAATGAGCTTTTAAGAAAACTGATTCTGATCCATTCCTTAACAAACTTTTTCATTATTTACAAAGCCATTTTTACACAAAGTGCAGTTTTCAGTGCCAAATCCTTGTTTCTCACTATCCCAGCCCTCAGAATGAGCGTTTAAGAAAACTGATTCTGATCCATTCCTTTGCAAACTTATTCATTATGCAGAAAGCCTGTTTTACACAAAGTGCAGTTTTAAGTGCCAAATCCTTGTTTCTCACTCTCCCAGCACTCAGAATGAGCGTTTAAGAAAACTGATTCTGATCCATTCCTTAACAAACTTTTTCATTATGCAATAAGCCAGTTTTACACAGGGTGCAGTTTTCAGTGCCAAATCCTTGTTTCTCACTCTCCCAGCTCTCAGAATGAGCGTTTAAGAAAACTGATTCTGATCCATTCCTTAACAAACTATTTCATTATTTACAAAGCCATTTTTACACAAAGTGCAGTTTTCAGTGCCAAATCCTTGTTTCTCACTCTCCCAGCACTCAGAATGAGCGTTTAAGAAAACTGATTCTGTTCCATTCCTTAACAAACTTTTTCATTATGCAAAAAGCCAGTTTTACACAGGGTGCAGTTTTCAGTGCCAAATCCTTGTTTCTCACTCTCCCAGCTCTCAGAATGAGGGTTTAAGAAAACTGATTCTGATCCATTCCTTAACAAATTTTTTCATTATTTACAAAGCCATTTTTACACAAAGTGCAGTTTTCAGTGCCAAATCCTTGTTTCTCACTCTCCCAGCACTCAGAATGAGCTTTTAAGAAAACTGATTCTGATCCATTCCTTAACAAACTATTTCATTATTTACAAAGCCATTTTTACACAAAGTGCAGTTTTCAGTGCCAAATCCTTGTTTCTCACTCTCCCAGCACTCAGAATGAGCGTTTAAGAAAACTGATTCTGATCCATTCCTTAACAAACTATTTCATTATGCAAAAAGTCAGTTTTACACAGGGTGCAGTTTTCAGTGCCAAATCCTTGTTTCTCACTCTCCCAGCACTCAGAATAAGCTTTTAAGAAAACTGATTCTGATCCATTCCTTAACAAACTTTTTCATTATTTACAAAGCCATTTTTACACAAAGTGCAGTTTTCAGTGCCAAATCCTTGTTTCTCACTATCCCAGCCCTCAGAATGAGCGTTTAAGAAAACTGATTCTGATCCATTCCTTTGCAAACTTATTCATTATGCAGAAAGCCTGTTTTACACAAAGTGCAGTTTTAAGTGCCAAATCCTTGTTTCTCACTCTCCCAGCACTCAGAATGAGCGTTTAAGAAAACTGATTCTGATCCATTCCTTAACAAACTTTTTCATTATGCAGAAAGCCTGTTTTACACAAAGTATAGTTTTAAGTGCCAAATCCTTGTTTCTCACTCTCCCAGCACTCAGAATGAGCGTTTAAGAAAACTGATTCTGATCCATTCCTTAACAAACTTTTTCATTATGCAATAAGCCAGTTTTACACAGGGTGCAGTTTTCAGTGCCAAATCCTTGTTTCTCACTCTCCCAGCTCTCAGAATGAGCGTTTAAGAAAACTGATTCTGATCCATTCCTTAACAAACTATTTCATTATTTACAAAGCCATTTTTACACAAAGTGCAGTTTTCAGTGCCAAATCCTTGTTTCTCACTCTCCCAGCACTCAGAATGAGTGTTTAAGAAAACTGATTCTGATCCATTCCTTAACAAACTTTTTCATTATTTACAAAGCCTGTTTTACACAAAGTGCAGTTTTCAGTGCCAAATCCTTGTTTCTCACTCTCCCAGCACTCAGAATGAGCGTTTAAGAAAACTGATTCTGATCCATTCCTTAACAAACTATTTCATTATGCAAAGAGCCAGTTTTACACAGGGTGCAGTTTTCAGTGCCAAATCCTTGTTTCTCACTCTCCCAGCACTCAGAATGAGCGTTTAAGAAAACTGATTCTGATCCATTCCTTAACAAACTATTTCATTATGCAAAGAGCCAGTTTTACACAGGGTGCAGTTTTCAGTGCCAAATCCTTGTTTCTCACTCTCCCAGCACTCAGAATGAGCGTTTAAGAAAACTGATTCTGATCCATTCCTTAACAAACTTTTTCATTATGCAGAAAGCCTGTTTTACACAGGGTGCAGTTTTCAGTGCCAAATCCTTGTTTCTCACTCTCCCAGCACTCAGAATGAGCTTTTAAGAAAACTGATTCTGATCCATTCCTTAACAAACTATTTCATTATGCAAAGAGCCAGTTTTACACAGGGTGCAGTTTTCAGTGCCAAATCCTTGTTTCTCACTCTCCCAGCACTCAGAATGAGCTTTTAAGAAAACTGATTCTGATCCATTCCTTAACAAACTATTTCATTATGCAAAGAGCCAGTTTTACACAGGGTGCAGTTTTCAGTGCCAAATCCTTGTTTCTCACTCTCCCAGCACTCAGAATGAGCTTTTAAGAAAACTGATTCTGATCCATTCCTTAACAAACTTTTTCATTATTTACAAAGCCATTTTTACACAAAGTGCAGTTTTCAGTGCCAAATCCTTGTTTCTCACTATCCCAGCCCTCAGAATGAGCGTTTAAGAAAACTGATTCTGATCCATTCCTTTGCAAACTTATTCATTATGCAGAAAGCCTGTTTTACACAAAGTGCAGTTTTAAGTGCCAAATCCTTGTTTCTCACTCTCCCAGCACTCAGAATGAGCGTTTAAGAAAACTGATTCTGATCCATTCCTTAACAAACTTTTTCATTATGCAATAAGCCAGTTTTACACAGGGTGCAGTTTTCAGTGCCAAATCCTTGTTTCTCACTCTCCCAGCTCTCAGAATGAGCGTTTAAGAAAACTGATTCTGATCCATTCCTTAACAAACTATTTCATTATTTACAAAGCCATTTTTACACAAAGTGCAGTTTTCAGTGCCAAATCCTTGTTTCTCACTCTCCCAGCACTCAGAATGAGCGTTTAAGAAAACTGATTCTGTTCCATTCCTTAACAAACTTTTTCATTATGCAAAAAGCCAGTTTTACACAGGGTGCAGTTTTCAGTGCCAAATCCTTGTTTCTCACTCTCCCAGCTCTCAGAATGAGGGTTTAAGAAAACTGATTCTGATCCATTCCTTAACAAATTTTTTCATTATTTACAAAGCCATTTTTACACAAAGTGCAGTTTTCAGTGCCAAATCCTTGTTTCTCACTCTCCCAGCACTCAGAATGAGCTTTTAAGAAAACTGATTCTGATCCATTCCTTAACAAACTATTTCATTATTTACAAAGCCATTTTTACACAAAGTGCAGTTTTCAGTGCCAAATCCTTGTTTCTCACTCTCCCAGCACTCAGAATGAGCGTTTAAGAAAACTGATTCTGATCCATTCCTTACCAAACTATTTCATTATTTACAAAGCCATTTTTACACAAAGTGCAGTTTTCAGTGCCAAATCCTTGTTTCTCACTATCCCAGCCCTCAGAATGAGCGTTTAAGAAAACTGAATCTGATCCATTCCTTTGCAAACTTATTCATTATGCAGAAAGCCTGTTTTACACAAAGTGCAGTTTTAAGTGCCAAATCCTTGTTTCTCACTCTCCCAGCACTCAGAATGAGCGTTTAAGAAAACTGATTCTGATCCATTCCTTAACAAACTTTTTCATTATGCAGAAAGCCTGTTTTACACAAAGTGCAGTTTTAAGTGCCAAATCCTTGTTTCTCACTCTCCCAGCACTCAGAATGAGCGTTTAAGAAAACTGATTCTGATCCATTCCTTAACAAACTATTTCATTATGCAAAAAGTCAGTTTTACACAGGGTGCAGTTTTCAGTGCCAAATCCTTGTTTCTCACTCTCCCAGCACTCAGAATAAGCTTTTAAGAAAACTGATTCTGATCCATTCCTTAACAAACTTTTTCATTATTTACAAAGCCATTTTTACACAAAGTGCAGTTTTCAGTGCCAAATCCTTGTTTCTCACTCTCCCAGCACTCAGAATGAGCTTTTAAGAAAACTGATTCTGATCCATTCCTTAACAAACTTTTTCATTATTTACAAAGCCATTTTTACACAAAGTGCAGTTTTCAGTGCCAAATCCTTGTTTCTCACTATCCCAGCCCTCAGAATGAGCGTTTAAGAAAACTGATTCTGATCCATTCCTTTGCAAACTTATTCATTATGCAGAAAGCCTGTTTTACACAAAGTGCAGTTTTAAGTGCCAAATCCTTGTTTCTCACTATCCCAGCCCTCAGAATGAGCGTTTAAGAAAACTGATTCTGATCCATTCCTTTGCAAACTTATTCATTATGCAGAAAGCCTGTTTTACACAAAGTGCAGTTTTAAGTGCCAAATCCTTGTTTCTCACTCTCCCAGCACTCAGAATGAGCGTTTAAGAAAACTGATTCTGATCCATTCCTTAACAAACTTTTTCATTATGCAGAAAGCCTGTTTTACACAAAGTATAGTTTTAAGTGCCAAATCCTTGTTTCTCACTCTCCCAGCACTCAGAATGAGCGTTTAAGAAAACTGATTCTGATCCATTCCTTAACAAACTTTTTCATTATGCAATAAGCCAGTTTTACACAGGGTGCAGTTTTCAGTGCCAAATCCTTGTTTCTCACTCTCCCAGCTCTCAGAATGAGCGTTTAAGAAAACTGATTCTGATCCATTCCTTAACAAACTATTTCATTATTTACAAAGCCATTTTTACACAAAGTGCAGTTTTCAGTGCCAAATCCTTGTTTCTCACTCTCCCAGCACTCAGAATGAGTGTTTAAGAAAACTGATTCTGATCCATTCCTTAACAAACTTTTTCATTATTTACAAAGCCTGTTTTACACAAAGTGCAGTTTTCAGTGCCAAATCCTTGTTTCTCACTCTCCCAGCACTCAGAATGAGCGTTTAAGAAAACTGATTCTGATCCATTCCTTAACAAACTATTTCATTATGCAAAGAGCCAGTTTTACACAGGGTGCAGTTTTCAGTGCCAAATCCTTGTTTCTCACTCTCCCAGCACTCAGAATGAGCGTTTAAGAAAACTGATTCTGATCCATTCCTTAACAAACTATTTCATTATGCAAAGAGCCAGTTTTACACAGGGTGCAGTTTTCAGTGCCAAATCCTTGTTTCTCACTCTCCCAGCACTCAGAATGAGCGTTTAAGAAAACTGATTCTGATCCATTCCTTAACAAACTTTTTCATTATGCAGAAAGCCTGTTTTACACAGGGTGCAGTTTTCAGTGCCAAATCCTTGTTTCTCACTCTCCCAGCACTCAGAATGAGCTTTTAAGAAAACTGATTCTGATCCATTCCTTAACAAACTATTTCATTATGCAAAGAGCCAGTTTTACACAGGGTGCAGTTTTCAGTGCCAAATCCTTGTTTCTCACTCTCCCAGCACTCAGAATGAGCTTTTAAGAAAACTGATTCTGATCCATTCCTTAACAAACTATTTCATTATGCAAAGAGCCAGTTTTACACAGGGTGCAGTTTTCAGTGCCAAATCCTTGTTTCTCACTCTCCCAGCACTCAGAATGAGCTTTTAAGAAAACTGATTCTGATCCATTCCTTAACAAACTTTTTCATTATTTACAAAGCCATTTTTACACAAAGTGCAGTTTTCAGTGCCAAATCCTTGTTTCTCACTATCCCAGCCCTCAGAATGAGCGTTTAAGAAAACTGATTCTGATCCATTCCTTTGCAAACTTATTCATTATGCAGAAAGCCTGTTTTACACAAAGTGCAGTTTTAAGTGCCAAATCCTTGTTTCTCACTCTCCCAGCACTCAGAATGAGCGTTTAAGAAAACTGATTCTGATCCATTCCTTAACAAACTTTTTCATTATGCAATAAGCCAGTTTTACACAGGGTGCAGTTTTCAGTGCCAAATCCTTGTTTCTCACTCTCCCAGCTCTCAGAATGAGCGTTTAAGAAAACTGATTCTGATCCATTCCTTAACAAACTATTTCATTATTTACAAAGCCATTTTTACACAAAGTGCAGTTTTCAGTGCCAAATCCTTGTTTCTCACTCTCCCAGCACTCAGAATGAGCGTTTAAGAAAACTGATTCTGTTCCATTCCTTAACAAACTTTTTCATTATGCAAAAAGCCAGTTTTACACAGGGTGCAGTTTTCAGTGCCAAATCCTTGTTTCTCACTCTCCCAGCTCTCAGAATGAGGGTTTAAGAAAACTGATTCTGATCCATTCCTTAACAAATTTTTTCATTATTTACAAAGCCATTTTTACACAAAGTGCAGTTTTCAGTGCCAAATCCTTGTTTCTCACTCTCCCAGCACTCAGAATGAGCTTTTAAGAAAACTGATTCTGATCCATTCCTTAACAAACTATTTCATTATTTACAAAGCCATTTTTACACAAAGTGCAGTTTTCAGTGCCAAATCCTTGTTTCTCACTCTCCCAGCACTCAGAATGAGCGTTTAAGAAAACTGATTCTGATCCATTCCTTAACAAACTATTTCATTATGCAAAAAGTCAGTTTTACACAGGGTGCAGTTTTCAGTGCCAAATCCTTGTTTCTCACTCTCCCAGCACTCAGAATAAGCTTTTAAGAAAACTGATTCTGATCCATTCCTTAACAAACTTTTTCATTATTTACAAAGCCATTTTTACACAAAGTGCAGTTTTCAGTGCCAAATCCTTGTTTCTCACTATCCCAGCCCTCAGAATGAGCGTTTAAGAAAACTGATTCTGATCCATTCCTTTGCAAACTTATTCATTATGCAGAAAGCCTGTTTTACACAAAGTGCAGTTTTAAGTGCCAAATCCTTGTTTCTCACTCTCCCAGCACTCAGAATGAGCGTTTAAGAAAACTGATTCTGATCCATTCCTTAACAAACTTTTTCATTATGCAGAAAGCCTGTTTTACACAAAGTATAGTTTTAAGTGCCAAATCCTTGTTTCTCACTCTCCCAGCACTCAGAATGAGCGTTTAAGAAAACTGATTCTGATCCATTCCTTAACAAACTTTTTCATTATGCAATAAGCCAGTTTTACACAGGGTGCAGTTTTCAGTGCCAAATCCTTGTTTCTCACTCTCCCAGCTCTCAGAATGAGCGTTTAAGAAAACTGATTCTGATCCATTCCTTAACAAACTATTTCATTATTTACAAAGCCATTTTTACACAAAGTGCAGTTTTCAGTGCCAAATCCTTGTTTCTCACTCTCCCAGCACTCAGAATGAGTGTTTAAGAAAACTGATTCTGATCCATTCCTTAACAAACTTTTTCATTATTTACAAAGCCTGTTTTACACAAAGTGCAGTTTTCAGTGCCAAATCCTTGTTTCTCACTCTCCCAGCACTCAGAATGAGCGTTTAAGAAAACTGATTCTGATCCATTCCTTAACAAACTATTTCATTATGCAAAGAGCCAGTTTTACACAGGGTGCAGTTTTCAGTGCCAAATCCTTGTTTCTCACTCTCCCAGCACTCAGAATGAGCGTTTAAGAAAACTGATTCTGATCCATTCCTTAACAAACTATTTCATTATGCAAAGAGCCAGTTTTACACAGGGTGCAGTTTTCAGTGCCAAATCCTTGTTTCTCACTCTCCCAGCACTCAGAATGAGCGTTTAAGAAAACTGATTCTGATCCATTCCTTAACAAACTTTTTCATTATGCAGAAAGCCTGTTTTACACAGGGTGCAGTTTTCAGTGCCAAATCCTTGTTTCTCACTCTCCCAGCACTCAGAATGAGCTTTTAAGAAAACTGATTCTGATCCATTCCTTAACAAACTATTTCATTATGCAAAGAGCCAGTTTTACACAGGGTGCAGTTTTCAGTGCCAAATCCTTGTTTCTCACTCTCCCAGCACTCAGAATGAGCTTTTAAGAAAACTGATTCTGATCCATTCCTTAACAAACTATTTCATTATGCAAAGAGCCAGTTTTACACAGGGTGCAGTTTTCAGTGCCAAATCCTTGTTTCTCACTCTCCCAGCACTCAGAATGAGCTTTTAAGAAAACTGATTCTGATCCATTCCTTAACAAACTTTTTCATTATTTACAAAGCCATTTTTACACAAAGTGCAGTTTTCAGTGCCAAATCCTTGTTTCTCACTATCCCAGCCCTCAGAATGAGCGTTTAAGAAAACTGATTCTGATCCATTCCTTTGCAAACTTATTCATTATGCAGAAAGCCTGTTTTACACAAAGTGCAGTTTTAAGTGCCAAATCCTTGTTTCTCACTCTCCCAGCACTCAGAATGAGCGTTTAAGAAAACTGATTCTGATCCATTCCTTAACAAACTTTTTCATTATGCAATAAGCCAGTTTTACACAGGGTGCAGTTTTCAGTGCCAAATCCTTGTTTCTCACTCTCCCAGCTCTCAGAATGAGCGTTTAAGAAAACTGATTCTGATCCATTCCTTAACAAACTATTTCATTATTTACAAAGCCATTTTTACACAAAGTGCAGTTTTCAGTGCCAAATCCTTGTTTCTCACTCTCCCAGCACTCAGAATGAGCGTTTAAGAAAACTGATTCTGTTCCATTCCTTAACAAACTTTTTCATTATGCAAAAAGCCAGTTTTACACAGGGTGCAGTTTTCAGTGCCAAATCCTTGTTTCTCACTCTCCCAGCTCTCAGAATGAGGGTTTAAGAAAACTGATTCTGATCCATTCCTTAACAAATTTTTTCATTATTTACAAAGCCATTTTTACACAAAGTGCAGTTTTCAGTGCCAAATCCTTGTTTCTCACTCTCCCAGCACTCAGAATGAGCTTTTAAGAAAACTGATTCTGATCCATTCCTTAACAAACTATTTCATTATTTACAAAGCCATTTTTACACAAAGTGCAGTTTTCAGTGCCAAATCCTTGTTTCTCACTCTCCCAGCACTCAGAATGAGCGTTTAAGAAAACTGATTCTGATCCATTCCTTACCAAACTATTTCATTATTTACAAAGCCATTTTTACACAAAGTGCAGTTTTCAGTGCCAAATCCTTGTTTCTCACTATCCCAGCCCTCAGAATGAGCGTTTAAGAAAACTGAATCTGATCCATTCCTTTGCAAACTTATTCATTATGCAGAAAGCCTGTTTTACACAAAGTGCAGTTTTAAGTGCCAAATCCTTGTTTCTCACTCTCCCAGCACTCAGAATGAGCGTTTAAGAAAACTGATTCTGATCCATTCCTTAACAAACTTTTTCATTATGCAGAAAGCCTGTTTTACACAAAGTGCAGTTTTAAGTGCCAAATCCTTGTTTCTCACTCTCCCAGCACTCAGAATGAGCGTTTAAGAAAACTGATTCTGATCCATTCCTTAACAAACTATTTCATTATGCAAAAAGTCAGTTTTACACAGGGTGCAGTTTTCAGTGCCAAATCCTTGTTTCTCACTCTCCCAGCACTCAGAATAAGCTTTTAAGAAAACTGATTCTGATCCATTCCTTAACAAACTTTTTCATTATTTACAAAGCCATTTTTACACAAAGTGCAGTTTTCAGTGCCAAATCCTTGTTTCTCACTCTCCCAGCACTCAGAATGAGCTTTTAAGAAAACTGATTCTGATCCATTCCTTAACAAACTATTTCATTATGCAAAGAGCCAGTTTTACACAGGGTGCAGTTTTCAGTGCCAAATCCTTGTTTCTCACTCTCCCAGCACTCAGAATGAGCTTTTAAGAAAACTGATTCTGATCCATTCCTTAACAAACTATTTCATTATGCAAAGAGCCAGTTTTACACAGGGTGCAGTTTTCAGTGCCAAATCCTTGTTTCTCACTCTCCCAGCACTCAGAATGAGCTTTTAAGAAAACTGATTCTGATCCATTCCTTAACAAACTTTTTCATTATTTACAAAGCCATTTTTACACAAAGTGCAGTTTTCAGTGCCAAATCCTTGTTTCTCACTATCCCAGCCCTCAGAATGAGCGTTTAAGAAAACTGATTCTGATCCATTCCTTTGCAAACTTATTCATTATGCAGAAAGCCTGTTTTACACAAAGTGCAGTTTTAAGTGCCAAATCCTTGTTTCTCACTCTCCCAGCACTCAGAATGAGCGTTTAAGAAAACTGATTCTGATCCATTCCTTAACAAACTTTTTCATTATGCAATAAGCCAGTTTTACACAGGGTGCAGTTTTCAGTGCCAAATCCTTGTTTCTCACTCTCCCAGCTCTCAGAATGAGCGTTTAAGAAAACTGATTCTGATCCATTCCTTAACAAACTATTTCATTATTTACAAAGCCATTTTTACACAAAGTGCAGTTTTCAGTGCCAAATCCTTGTTTCTCACTCTCCCAGCACTCAGAATGAGCGTTTAAGAAAACTGATTCTGTTCCATTCCTTAACAAACTTTTTCATTATGCAAAAAGCCAGTTTTACACAGGGTGCAGTTTTCAGTGCCAAATCCTTGTTTCTCACTCTCCCAGCTCTCAGAATGAGGGTTTAAGAAAACTGATTCTGATCCATTCCTTAACAAATTTTTTCATTATTTACAAAGCCATTTTTACACAAAGTGCAGTTTTCAGTGCCAAATCCTTGTTTCTCACTCTCCCAGCACTCAGAATGAGCTTTTAAGAAAACTGATTCTGATCCATTCCTTAACAAACTATTTCATTATTTACAAAGCCATTTTTACACAAAGTGCAGTTTTCAGTGCCAAATCCTTGTTTCTCACTCTCCCAGCACTCAGAATGAGCGTTTAAGAAAACTGATTCTGATCCATTCCTTACCAAACTATTTCATTATTTACAAAGCCATTTTTACACAAAGTGCAGTTTTCAGTGCCAAATCCTTGTTTCTCACTATCCCAGCCCTCAGAATGAGCGTTTAAGAAAACTGAATCTGATCCATTCCTTTGCAAACTTATTCATTATGCAGAAAGCCTGTTTTACACAAAGTGCAGTTTTAAGTGCCAAATCCTTGTTTCTCACTATCCCAGCCCTCAGAATGAGCGTTTAAGAAAACTGATTCTGATCCATTCCTTTGCAAACTTATTCATTATGCAGAAAGCCTGTTTTACACAAAGTGCAGTTTTAAGTGCCAAATCCTTGTTTCTCACTCTCCCAGCACTCAGAATGAGCGTTTAAGAAAACTGATTCTGATCCATTCCTTAACAAACTTTTTCATTATGCAGAAAGCCTGTTTTACACAAAGTATAGTTTTAAGTGCCAAATCCTTGTTTCTCACTCTCCCAGCACTCAGAATGAGCGTTTAAGAAAACTGATTCTGATCCATTCCTTAACAAACTTTTTCATTATGCAATAAGCCAGTTTTACACAGGGTGCAGTTTTCAGTGCCAAATCCTTGTTTCTCACTCTCCCAGCTCTCAGAATGAGCGTTTAAGAAAACTGATTCTGATCCATTCCTTAACAAACTATTTCATTATTTACAAAGCCATTTTTACACAAAGTGCAGTTTTCAGTGCCAAATCCTTGTTTCTCACTCTCCCAGCACTCAGAATGAGTGTTTAAGAAAACTGATTCTGATCCATTCCTTAACAAACTTTTTCATTATTTACAAAGCCTGTTTTACACAAAGTGCAGTTTTCAGTGCCAAATCCTTGTTTCTCACTCTCCCAGCACTCAGAATGAGCGTTTAAGAAAACTGATTCTGATCCATTCCTTAACAAACTATTTCATTATGCAAAGAGCCAGTTTTACACAGGGTGCAGTTTTCAGTGCCAAATCCTTGTTTCTCACTCTCCCAGCACTCAGAATGAGCGTTTAAGAAAACTGATTCTGATCCATTCCTTAACAAACTATTTCATTATGCAAAGAGCCAGTTTTACACAGGGTGCAGTTTTCAGTGCCAAATCCTTGTTTCTCACTCTCCCAGCACTCAGAATGAGCGTTTAAGAAAACTGATTCTGATCCATTCCTTAACAAACTTTTTCATTATGCAGAAAGCCTGTTTTACACAGGGTGCAGTTTTCAGTGCCAAATCCTTGTTTCTCACTCTCCCAGCACTCAGAATGAGCTTTTAAGAAAACTGATTCTGATCCATTCCTTAACAAACTATTTCATTATGCAAAGAGCCAGTTTTACACAGGGTGCAGTTTTCAGTGCCAAATCCTTGTTTCTCACTCTCCCAGCACTCAGAATGAGCTTTTAAGAAAACTGATTCTGATCCATTCCTTAACAAACTATTTCATTATGCAAAGAGCCAGTTTTACACAGGGTGCAGTTTTCAGTGCCAAATCCTTGTTTCTCACTCTCCCAGCACTCAGAATGAGCTTTTAAGAAAACTGATTCTGATCCATTCCTTAACAAACTTTTTCATTATTTACAAAGCCATTTTTACACAAAGTGCAGTTTTCAGTGCCAAATCCTTGTTTCTCACTATCCCAGCCCTCAGAATGAGCGTTTAAGAAAACTGATTCTGATCCATTCCTTTGCAAACTTATTCATTATGCAGAAAGCCTGTTTTACACAAAGTGCAGTTTTAAGTGCCAAATCCTTGTTTCTCACTCTCCCAGCACTCAGAATGAGCGTTTAAGAAAACTGATTCTGATCCATTCCTTAACAAACTTTTTCATTATGCAATAAGCCAGTTTTACACAGGGTGCAGTTTTCAGTGCCAAATCCTTGTTTCTCACTCTCCCAGCTCTCAGAATGAGCGTTTAAGAAAACTGATTCTGATCCATTCCTTAACAAACTATTTCATTATTTACAAAGCCATTTTTACACAAAGTGCAGTTTTCAGTGCCAAATCCTTGTTTCTCACTCTCCCAGCACTCAGAATGAGCGTTTAAGAAAACTGATTCTGTTCCATTCCTTAACAAACTTTTTCATTATGCAAAAAGCCAGTTTTACACAGGGTGCAGTTTTCAGTGCCAAATCCTTGTTTCTCACTCTCCCAGCTCTCAGAATGAGGGTTTAAGAAAACTGATTCTGATCCATTCCTTAACAAATTTTTTCATTATTTACAAAGCCATTTTTACACAAAGTGCAGTTTTCAGTGCCAAATCCTTGTTTCTCACTCTCCCAGCACTCAGAATGAGCTTTTAAGAAAACTGATTCTGATCCATTCCTTAACAAACTATTTCATTATTTACAAAGCCATTTTTACACAAAGTGCAGTTTTCAGTGCCAAATCCTTGTTTCTCACTCTCCCAGCACTCAGAATGAGCGTTTAAGAAAACTGATTCTGATCCATTCCTTAACAAACTATTTCATTATGCAAAAAGTCAGTTTTACACAGGGTGCAGTTTTCAGTGCCAAATCCTTGTTTCTCACTCTCCCAGCACTCAGAATAAGCTTTTAAGAAAACTGATTCTGATCCATTCCTTAACAAACTTTTTCATTATTTACAAAGCCATTTTTACACAAAGTGCAGTTTTCAGTGCCAAATCCTTGTTTCTCACTATCCCAGCCCTCAGAATGAGCGTTTAAGAAAACTGATTCTGATCCATTCCTTTGCAAACTTATTCATTATGCAGAAAGCCTGTTTTACACAAAGTGCAGTTTTAAGTGCCAAATCCTTGTTTCTCACTCTCCCAGCACTCAGAATGAGCGTTTAAGAAAACTGATTCTGATCCATTCCTTAACAAACTTTTTCATTATGCAGAAAGCCTGTTTTACACAAAGTATAGTTTTAAGTGCCAAATCCTTGTTTCTCACTCTCCCAGCACTCAGAATGAGCGTTTAAGAAAACTGATTCTGATCCATTCCTTAACAAACTTTTTCATTATGCAATAAGCCAGTTTTACACAGGGTGCAGTTTTCAGTGCCAAATCCTTGTTTCTCACTCTCCCAGCTCTCAGAATGAGCGTTTAAGAAAACTGATTCTGATCCATTCCTTAACAAACTATTTCATTATTTACAAAGCCATTTTTACACAAAGTGCAGTTTTCAGTGCCAAATCCTTGTTTCTCACTCTCCCAGCACTCAGAATGAGCTTTTAAGAAAACTGATTCTGATCCATTCCTTAACAAACTATTTCATTATGCAAAGAGCCAGTTTTACACAGGGTGCAGTTTTCAGTGCCAAATCCTTGTTTCTCACTCTCCCAGCACTCAGAATGAGCTTTTAAGAAAACTGATTCTGATCCATTCCTTAACAAACTATTTCATTATGCAAAGAGCCAGTTTTACACAGGGTGCAGTTTTCAGTGCCAAATCCTTGTTTCTCACTCTCCCAGCACTCAGAATGAGCTTTTAAGAAAACTGATTCTGATCCATTCCTTAACAAACTTTTTCATTATTTACAAAGCCATTTTTACACAAAGTGCAGTTTTCAGTGCCAAATCCTTGTTTCTCACTATCCCAGCCCTCAGAATGAGCGTTTAAGAAAACTGATTCTGATCCATTCCTTTGCAAACTTATTCATTATGCAGAAAGCCTGTTTTACACAAAGTGCAGTTTTAAGTGCCAAATCCTTGTTTCTCACTCTCCCAGCACTCAGAATGAGCGTTTAAGAAAACTGATTCTGATCCATTCCTTAACAAACTTTTTCATTATGCAATAAGCCAGTTTTACACAGGGTGCAGTTTTCAGTGCCAAATCCTTGTTTCTCACTCTCCCAGCTCTCAGAATGAGCGTTTAAGAAAACTGATTCTGATCCATTCCTTAACAAACTATTTCATTATTTACAAAGCCATTTTTACACAAAGTGCAGTTTTCAGTGCCAAATCCTTGTTTCTCACTCTCCCAGCACTCAGAATGAGCGTTTAAGAAAACTGATTCTGTTCCATTCCTTAACAAACTTTTTCATTATGCAAAAAGCCAGTTTTACACAGGGTGCAGTTTTCAGTGCCAAATCCTTGTTTCTCACTCTCCCAGCTCTCAGAATGAGGGTTTAAGAAAACTGATTCTGATCCATTCCTTAACAAATTTTTTCATTATTTACAAAGCCATTTTTACACAAAGTGCAGTTTTCAGTGCCAAATCCTTGTTTCTCACTCTCCCAGCACTCAGAATGAGCTTTTAAGAAAACTGATTCTGATCCATTCCTTAACAAACTATTTCATTATTTACAAAGCCATTTTTACACAAAGTGCAGTTTTCAGTGCCAAATCCTTGTTTCTCACTCTCCCAGCACTCAGAATGAGCGTTTAAGAAAACTGATTCTGATCCATTCCTTAACAAACTATTTCATTATGCAAAAAGTCAGTTTTACACAGGGTGCAGTTTTCAGTGCCAAATCCTTGTTTCTCACTCTCCCAGCACTCAGAATAAGCTTTTAAGAAAACTGATTCTGATCCATTCCTTAACAAACTTTTTCATTATTTACAAAGCCATTTTTACACAAAGTGCAGTTTTCAGTGCCAAATCCTTGTTTCTCACTATCCCAGCCCTCAGAATGAGCGTTTAAGAAAACTGATTCTGATCCATTCCTTTGCAAACTTATTCATTATGCAGAAAGCCTGTTTTACACAAAGTGCAGTTTTAAGTGCCAAATCCTTGTTTCTCACTCTCCCAGCACTCAGAATGAGCGTTTAAGAAAACTGATTCTGATCCATTCCTTAACAAACTTTTTCATTATGCAGAAAGCCTGTTTTACACAAAGTATAGTTTTAAGTGCCAAATCCTTGTTTCTCACTCTCCCAGCACTCAGAATGAGCGTTTAAGAAAACTGATTCTGATCCATTCCTTAACAAACTTTTTCATTATGCAATAAGCCAGTTTTACACAGGGTGCAGTTTTCAGTGCCAAATCCTTGTTTCTCACTCTCCCAGCTCTCAGAATGAGCGTTTAAGAAAACTGATTCTGATCCATTCCTTAACAAACTATTTCATTATTTACAAAGCCATTTTTACACAAAGTGCAGTTTTCAGTGCCAAATCCTTGTTTCTCACTCTCCCAGCACTCAGAATGAGTGTTTAAGAAAACTGATTCTGATCCATTCCTTAACAAACTTTTTCATTATTTACAAAGCCTGTTTTACACAAAGTGCAGTTTTCAGTGCCAAATCCTTGTTTCTCACTCTCCCAGCACTCAGAATGAGCGTTTAAGAAAACTGATTCTGATCCATTCCTTAACAAACTATTTCATTATGCAAAGAGCCAGTTTTACACAGGGTGCAGTTTTCAGTGCCAAATCCTTGTTTCTCACTCTCCCAGCACTCAGAATGAGCGTTTAAGAAAACTGATTCTGATCCATTCCTTAACAAACTATTTCATTATGCAAAGAGCCAGTTTTACACAGGGTGCAGTTTTCAGTGCCAAATCCTTGTTTCTCACTCTCCCAGCACTCAGAATGAGCGTTTAAGAAAACTGATTCTGATCCATTCCTTAACAAACTTTTTCATTATGCAGAAAGCCTGTTTTACACAGGGTGCAGTTTTCAGTGCCAAATCCTTGTTTCTCACTCTCCCAGCACTCAGAATGAGCTTTTAAGAAAACTGATTCTGATCCATTCCTTAACAAACTATTTCATTATGCAAAGAGCCAGTTTTACACAGGGTGCAGTTTTCAGTGCCAAATCCTTGTTTCTCACTCTCCCAGCACTCAGAATGAGCTTTTAAGAAAACTGATTCTGATCCATTCCTTAACAAACTATTTCATTATGCAAAGAGCCAGTTTTACACAGGGTGCAGTTTTCAGTGCCAAATCCTTGTTTCTCACTCTCCCAGCACTCAGAATGAGCTTTTAAGAAAACTGATTCTGATCCATTCCTTAACAAACTTTTTCATTATTTACAAAGCCATTTTTACACAAAGTGCAGTTTTCAGTGCCAAATCCTTGTTTCTCACTATCCCAGCCCTCAGAATGAGCGTTTAAGAAAACTGATTCTGATCCATTCCTTTGCAAACTTATTCATTATGCAGAAAGCCTGTTTTACACAAAGTGCAGTTTTAAGTGCCAAATCCTTGTTTCTCACTCTCCCAGCACTCAGAATGAGCGTTTAAGAAAACTGATTCTGATCCATTCCTTAACAAACTTTTTCATTATGCAATAAGCCAGTTTTACACAGGGTGCAGTTTTCAGTGCCAAATCCTTGTTTCTCACTCTCCCAGCTCTCAGAATGAGCGTTTAAGAAAACTGATTCTGATCCATTCCTTAACAAACTATTTCATTATTTACAAAGCCATTTTTACACAAAGTGCAGTTTTCAGTGCCAAATCCTTGTTTCTCACTCTCCCAGCACTCAGAATGAGCGTTTAAGAAAACTGATTCTGTTCCATTCCTTAACAAACTTTTTCATTATGCAAAAAGCCAGTTTTACACAGGGTGCAGTTTTCAGTGCCAAATCCTTGTTTCTCACTCTCCCAGCTCTCAGAATGAGGGTTTAAGAAAACTGATTCTGATCCATTCCTTAACAAATTTTTTCATTATTTACAAAGCCATTTTTACACAAAGTGCAGTTTTCAGTGCCAAATCCTTGTTTCTCACTCTCCCAGCACTCAGAATGAGCTTTTAAGAAAACTGATTCTGATCCATTCCTTAACAAACTATTTCATTATTTACAAAGCCATTTTTACACAAAGTGCAGTTTTCAGTGCCAAATCCTTGTTTCTCACTCTCCCAGCACTCAGAATGAGCGTTTAAGAAAACTGATTCTGATCCATTCCTTACCAAACTATTTCATTATTTACAAAGCCATTTTTACACAAAGTGCAGTTTTCAGTGCCAAATCCTTGTTTCTCACTATCCCAGCCCTCAGAATGAGCGTTTAAGAAAACTGAATCTGATCCATTCCTTTGCAAACTTATTCATTATGCAGAAAGCCTGTTTTACACAAAGTGCAGTTTTAAGTGCCAAATCCTTGTTTCTCACTCTCCCAGCACTCAGAATGAGCGTTTAAGAAAACTGATTCTGATCCATTCCTTAACAAACTTTTTCATTATGCAGAAAGCCTGTTTTACACAAAGTGCAGTTTTAAGTGCCAAATCCTTGTTTCTCACTCTCCCAGCACTCAGAATGAGCGTTTAAGAAAACTGATTCTGATCCATTCCTTAACAAACTATTTCATTATGCAAAAAGTCAGTTTTACACAGGGTGCAGTTTTCAGTGCCAAATCCTTGTTTCTCACTCTCCCAGCACTCAGAATAAGCTTTTAAGAAAACTGATTCTGATCCATTCCTTAACAAACTTTTTCATTATTTACAAAGCCATTTTTACACAAAGTGCAGTTTTCAGTGCCAAATCCTTGTTTCTCACTCTCCCAGCACTCAGAATGAGCTTTTAAGAAAACTGATTCTGATCCATTCCTTTGCAAACTTATTCATTATGCAGAAAGCCTGTTTTACACAAAGTGCAGTTTTAAGTGCCAAATCCTTGTTTCTCACTCTCCCAGCACTCAGAATGAGCGTTTAAGAAAACTGATTCTGATCCATTCCTTAACAAACTTTTTCATTATGCAGAAAGCCTGTTTTACACAAAGTGCAGTTTTAAGTGCCAAATCCTTGTTTCTCACTCTCCCAGCACTCAGAATGAGCGTTTAAGAAAACTGATTCTGATCCATTCCTTAACAAACTATTTCATTATGCAAAAAGTCAGTTTTACACAGGGTGCAGTTTTCAGTGCCAAATCCTTGTTTCTCACTCTCCCAGCACTCAGAATAAGCTTTTAAGAAAACTGATTCTGATCCATTCCTTAACAAACTTTTTCATTATTTACAAAGCCATTTTTACACAAAGTGCAGTTTTCAGTGCCAAATCCTTGTTTCTCACTCTCCCAGCACTCAGAATGAGCTTTTAAGAAAACTGATTCTGATCCATTCCTTAACAAACTATTTCATTATGCAAAGAGCCAGTTTTACACAGGGTGCAGTTTTCAGTGCCAAATCCTTGTTTCTCACTCTCCCAGCACTCAGAATGAGCTTTTAAGAAAACTGATTCTGATCCATTCCTTAACAAACTATTTCATTATGCAAAGAGCCAGTTTTACACAGGGTGCAGTTTTCAGTGCCAAATCCTTGTTTCTCACTCTCCCAGCACTCAGAATGAGCTTTTAAGAAAACTGATTCTGATCCATTCCTTAACAAACTTTTTCATTATTTACAAAGCCATTTTTACACAAAGTGCAGTTTTCAGTGCCAAATCCTTGTTTCTCACTATCCCAGCCCTCAGAATGAGCGTTTAAGAAAACTGATTCTGATCCATTCCTTTGCAAACTTATTCATTATGCAGAAAGCCTGTTTTACACAAAGTGCAGTTTTAAGTGCCAAATCCTTGTTTCTCACTCTCCCAGCACTCAGAATGAGCGTTTAAGAAAACTGATTCTGATCCATTCCTTAACAAACTTTTTCATTATGCAATAAGCCAGTTTTACACAGGGTGCAGTTTTCAGTGCCAAATCCTTGTTTCTCACTCTCCCAGCTCTCAGAATGAGCGTTTAAGAAAACTGATTCTGATCCATTCCTTAACAAACTATTTCATTATTTACAAAGCCATTTTTACACAAAGTGCAGTTTTCAGTGCCAAATCCTTGTTTCTCACTCTCCCAGCACTCAGAATGAGCGTTTAAGAAAACTGATTCTGTTCCATTCCTTAACAAACTTTTTCATTATGCAAAAAGCCAGTTTTACACAGGGTGCAGTTTTCAGTGCCAAATCCTTGTTTCTCACTCTCCCAGCTCTCAGAATGAGGGTTTAAGAAAACTGATTCTGATCCATTCCTTAACAAATTTTTTCATTATTTACAAAGCCATTTTTACACAAAGTGCAGTTTTCAGTGCCAAATCCTTGTTTCTCACTCTCCCAGCACTCAGAATGAGCTTTTAAGAAAACTGATTCTGATCCATTCCTTAACAAACTATTTCATTATTTACAAAGCCATTTTTACACAAAGTGCAGTTTTCAGTGCCAAATCCTTGTTTCTCACTCTCCCAGCACTCAGAATGAGCGTTTAAGAAAACTGATTCTGATCCATTCCTTACCAAACTATTTCATTATTTACAAAGCCATTTTTACACAAAGTGCAGTTTTCAGTGCCAAATCCTTGTTTCTCACTATCCCAGCCCTCAGAATGAGCGTTTAAGAAAACTGAATCTGATCCATTCCTTTGCAAACTTATTCATTATGCAGAAAGCCTGTTTTACACAAAGTGCAGTTTTAAGTGCCAAATCCTTGTTTCTCACTCTCCCAGCACTCAGAATGAGCGTTTAAGAAAACTGATTCTGATCCATTCCTTAACAAACTTTTTCATTATGCAGAAAGCCTGTTTTACACAAAGTGCAGTTTTAAGTGCCAAATCCTTGTTTCTCACTCTCCCAGCACTCAGAATGAGCGTTTAAGAAAACTGATTCTGATCCATTCCTTAACAAACTATTTCATTATGCAAAAAATCAGTTTTACACAGGGTGCAGTTTTCAGTGCCAAATCCTTGTTTCTCACTCTCCCAGCACTCAGAATAAGCTTTTAAGAAAACTGATTCTGATCCATTCCTTAACAAACTTTTTCATTATTTACAAAGCCATTTTTACACAAAGTGCAGTTTTCAGTGCCAAATCCTTGTTTCTCACTCTCCCAGCACTCAGAATGAGCTTTTAAGAAAACTGATTCTGATCCATTCCTTAACAAACTTTTTCATTATTTACAAAGCCATTTTTACACAAAGTGCAGTTTTCAGTGCCAAATCCTTGTTTCTCACTATCCCAGCCCTCAGAATGAGCGTTTAAGAAAACTGATTCTGATCCATTCCTTTGCAAACTTATTCATTATGCAGAAAGCCTGTTTTACACAAAGTGCAGTTTTAAGTGCCAAATCCTTGTTTCTCACTATCCCAGCCCTCAGAATGAGCGTTTAAGAAAACTGATTCTGATCCATTCCTTTGCAAACTTATTCATTATGCAGAAAGCCTGTTTTACACAAAGTGCAGTTTTAAGTGCCAAATCCTTGTTTCTCACTCTCCCAGCACTCAGAATGAGCGTTTAAGAAAACTGATTCTGATCCATTCCTTAACAAACTTTTTCATTATGCAGAAAGCCTGTTTTACACAAAGTATAGTTTTAAGTGCCAAATCCTTGTTTCTCACTCTCCCAGCACTCAGAATGAGCGTTTAAGAAAACTGATTCTGATCCATTCCTTAACAAACTTTTTCATTATGCAATAAGCCAGTTTTACACAGGGTGCAGTTTTCAGTGCCAAATCCTTGTTTCTCACTCTCCCAGCTCTCAGAATGAGCGTTTAAGAAAACTGATTCTGATCCATTCCTTAACAAACTATTTCATTATTTACAAAGCCATTTTTACACAAAGTGCAGTTTTCAGTGCCAAATCCTTGTTTCTCACTCTCCCAGCACTCAGAATGAGTGTTTAAGAAAACTGATTCTGATCCATTCCTTAACAAACTTTTTCATTATTTACAAAGCCTGTTTTACACAAAGTGCAGTTTTCAGTGCCAAATCCTTGTTTCTCACTCTCCCAGCACTCAGAATGAGCGTTTAAGAAAACTGATTCTGATCCATTCCTTAACAAACTATTTCATTATGCAAAGAGCCAGTTTTACACAGGGTGCAGTTTTCAGTGCCAAATCCTTGTTTCTCACTCTCCCAGCACTCAGAATGAGCGTTTAAGAAAACTGATTCTGATCCATTCCTTAACAAACTATTTCATTATGCAAAGAGCCAGTTTTACACAGGGTGCAGTTTTCAGTGCCAAATCCTTGTTTCTCACTCTCCCAGCACTCAGAATGAGCGTTTAAGAAAACTGATTCTGATCCATTCCTTAACAAACTTTTTCATTATGCAGAAAGCCTGTTTTACACAGGGTGCAGTTTTCAGTGCCAAATCCTTGTTTCTCACTCTCCCAGCACTCAGAATGAGCTTTTAAGAAAACTGATTCTGATCCATTCCTTAACAAACTATTTCATTATGCAAAGAGCCAGTTTTACACAGGGTGCAGTTTTCAGTGCCAAATCCTTGTTTCTCACTCTCCCAGCACTCAGAATGAGCTTTTAAGAAAACTGATTCTGATCCATTCCTTAACAAACTATTTCATTATGCAAAGAGCCAGTTTTACACAGGGTGCAGTTTTCAGTGCCAAATCCTTGTTTCTCACTCTCCCAGCACTCAGAATGAGCTTTTAAGAAAACTGATTCTGATCCATTCCTTAACAAACTTTTTCATTATTTACAAAGCCATTTTTACACAAAGTGCAGTTTTCAGTGCCAAATCCTTGTTTCTCACTATCCCAGCCCTCAGAATGAGCGTTTAAGAAAACTGATTCTGATCCATTCCTTTGCAAACTTATTCATTATGCAGAAAGCCTGTTTTACACAAAGTGCAGTTTTAAGTGCCAAATCCTTGTTTCTCACTCTCCCAGCACTCAGAATGAGCGTTTAAGAAAACTGATTCTGATCCATTCCTTAACAAACTTTTTCATTATGCAATAAGCCAGTTTTACACAGGGTGCAGTTTTCAGTGCCAAATCCTTGTTTCTCACTCTCCCAGCTCTCAGAATGAGCGTTTAAGAAAACTGATTCTGATCCATTCCTTAACAAACTATTTCATTATTTACAAAGCCATTTTTACACAAAGTGCAGTTTTCAGTGCCAAATCCTTGTTTCTCACTCTCCCAGCACTCAGAATGAGCGTTTAAGAAAACTGATTCTGTTCCATTCCTTAACAAACTTTTTCATTATGCAAAAAGCCAGTTTTACACAGGGTGCAGTTTTCAGTGCCAAATCCTTGTTTCTCACTCTCCCAGCTCTCAGAATGAGGGTTTAAGAAAACTGATTCTGATCCATTCCTTAACAAATTTTTTCATTATTTACAAAGCCATTTTTACACAAAGTGCAGTTTTCAGTGCCAAATCCTTGTTTCTCACTCTCCCAGCACTCAGAATGAGCTTTTAAGAAAACTGATTCTGATCCATTCCTTAACAAACTATTTCATTATTTACAAAGCCATTTTTACACAAAGTGCAGTTTTCAGTGCCAAATCCTTGTTTCTCACTCTCCCAGCACTCAGAATGAGCGTTTAAGAAAACTGATTCTGATCCATTCCTTAACAAACTATTTCATTATGCAAAAAGTCAGTTTTACACAGGGTGCAGTTTTCAGTGCCAAATCCTTGTTTCTCACTCTCCCAGCACTCAGAATAAGCTTTTAAGAAAACTGATTCTGATCCATTCCTTAACAAACTTTTTCATTATTTACAAAGCCATTTTTACACAAAGTGCAGTTTTCAGTGCCAAATCCTTGTTTCTCACTATCCCAGCCCTCAGAATGAGCGTTTAAGAAAACTGATTCTGATCCATTCCTTTGCAAACTTATTCATTATGCAGAAAGCCTGTTTTACACAAAGTGCAGTTTTAAGTGCCAAATCCTTGTTTCTCACTCTCCCAGCACTCAGAATGAGCGTTTAAGAAAACTGATTCTGATCCATTCCTTAACAAACTTTTTCATTATGCAGAAAGCCTGTTTTACACAAAGTATAGTTTTAAGTGCCAAATCCTTGTTTCTCACTCTCCCAGCACTCAGAATGAGCGTTTAAGAAAACTGATTCTGATCCATTCCTTAACAAACTTTTTCATTATGCAATAAGCCAGTTTTACACAGGGTGCAGTTTTCAGTGCCAAATCCTTGTTTCTCACTCTCCCAGCTCTCAGAATGAGCGTTTAAGAAAACTGATTCTGATCCATTCCTTAACAAACTATTTCATTATTTACAAAGCCATTTTTACACAAAGTGCAGTTTTCAGTGCCAAATCCTTGTTTCTCACTCTCCCAGCACTCAGAATGAGTGTTTAAGAAAACTGATTCTGATCCATTCCTTAACAAACTTTTTCATTATTTACAAAGCCTGTTTTACACAAAGTGCAGTTTTCAGTGCCAAATCCTTGTTTCTCACTCTCCCAGCACTCAGAATGAGCGTTTAAGAAAACTGATTCTGATCCATTCCTTAACAAACTATTTCATTATGCAAAGAGCCAGTTTTACACAGGGTGCAGTTTTCAGTGCCAAATCCTTGTTTCTCACTCTCCCAGCACTCAGAATGAGCGTTTAAGAAAACTGATTCTGATCCATTCCTTAACAAACTATTTCATTATGCAAAGAGCCAGTTTTACACAGGGTGCAGTTTTCAGTGCCAAATCCTTGTTTCTCACTCTCCCAGCACTCAGAATGAGCGTTTAAGAAAACTGATTCTGATCCATTCCTTAACAAACTTTTTCATTATGCAGAAAGCCTGTTTTACACAGGGTGCAGTTTTCAGTGCCAAATCCTTGTTTCTCACTCTCCCAGCACTCAGAATGAGCTTTTAAGAAAACTGATTCTGATCCATTCCTTAACAAACTATTTCATTATGCAAAGAGCCAGTTTTACACAGGGTGCAGTTTTCAGTGCCAAATCCTTGTTTCTCACTCTCCCAGCACTCAGAATGAGCTTTTAAGAAAACTGATTCTGATCCATTCCTTAACAAACTATTTCATTATGCAAAGAGCCAGTTTTACACAGGGTGCAGTTTTCAGTGCCAAATCCTTGTTTCTCACTCTCCCAGCACTCAGAATGAGCTTTTAAGAAAACTGATTCTGATCCATTCCTTAACAAACTTTTTCATTATTTACAAAGCCATTTTTACACAAAGTGCAGTTTTCAGTGCCAAATCCTTGTTTCTCACTATCCCAGCCCTCAGAATGAGCGTTTAAGAAAACTGATTCTGATCCATTCCTTTGCAAACTTATTCATTATGCAGAAAGCCTGTTTTACACAAAGTGCAGTTTTAAGTGCCAAATCCTTGTTTCTCACTCTCCCAGCACTCAGAATGAGCGTTTAAGAAAACTGATTCTGATCCATTCCTTAACAAACTTTTTCATTATGCAATAAGCCAGTTTTACACAGGGTGCAGTTTTCAGTGCCAAATCCTTGTTTCTCACTCTCCCAGCTCTCAGAATGAGCGTTTAAGAAAACTGATTCTGATCCATTCCTTAACAAACTATTTCATTATTTACAAAGCCATTTTTACACAAAGTGCAGTTTTCAGTGCCAAATCCTTGTTTCTCACTCTCCCAGCACTCAGAATGAGCGTTTAAGAAAACTGATTCTGTTCCATTCCTTAACAAACTTTTTCATTATGCAAAAAGCCAGTTTTACACAGGGTGCAGTTTTCAGTGCCAAATCCTTGTTTCTCACTCTCCCAGCTCTCAGAATGAGGGTTTAAGAAAACTGATTCTGATCCATTCCTTAACAAATTTTTTCATTATTTACAAAGCCATTTTTACACAAAGTGCAGTTTTCAGTGCCAAATCCTTGTTTCTCACTCTCCCAGCACTCAGAATGAGCTTTTAAGAAAACTGATTCTGATCCATTCCTTAACAAACTATTTCATTATTTACAAAGCCATTTTTACACAAAGTGCAGTTTTCAGTGCCAAATCCTTGTTTCTCACTCTCCCAGCACTCAGAATGAGCGTTTAAGAAAACTGATTCTGATCCATTCCTTACCAAACTATTTCATTATTTACAAAGCCATTTTTACACAAAGTGCAGTTTTCAGTGCCAAATCCTTGTTTCTCACTATCCCAGCCCTCAGAATGAGCGTTTAAGAAAACTGAATCTGATCCATTCCTTTGCAAACTTATTCATTATGCAGAAAGCCTGTTTTACACAAAGTGCAGTTTTAAGTGCCAAATCCTTGTTTCTCACTCTCCCAGCACTCAGAATGAGCGTTTAAGAAAACTGATTCTGATCCATTCCTTAACAAACTTTTTCATTATGCAGAAAGCCTGTTTTACACAAAGTGCAGTTTTAAGTGCCAAATCCTTGTTTCTCACTCTCCCAGCACTCAGAATGAGCGTTTAAGAAAACTGATTCTGATCCATTCCTTAACAAACTATTTCATTATGCAAAAAGTCAGTTTTACACAGGGTGCAGTTTTCAGTGCCAAATCCTTGTTTCTCACTCTCCCAGCACTCAGAATAAGCTTTTAAGAAAACTGATTCTGATCCATTCCTTAACAAACTTTTTCATTATTTACAAAGCCATTTTTACACAAAGTGCAGTTTTCAGTGCCAAATCCTTGTTTCTCACTCTCCCAGCACTCAGAATGAGCTTTTAAGAAAACTGATTCTGATCCATTCCTTAACAAACTTTTTCATTATTTACAAAGCCATTTTTACACAAAGTGCAGTTTTCAGTGCCAAATCCTTGTTTCTCACTATCCCAGCCCTCAGAATGAGCGTTTAAGAAAACTGATTCTGATCCATTCCTTTGCAAACTTATTCATTATGCAGAAAGCCTGTTTTACACAAAGTGCAGTTTTAAGTGCCAAATCCTTGTTTCTCACTATCCCAGCCCTCAGAATGAGCGTTTAAGAAAACTGATTCTGATCCATTCCTTTGCAAACTTATTCATTATGCAGAAAGCCTGTTTTACACAAAGTGCAGTTTTAAGTGCCAAATCCTTGTTTCTCACTCTCCCAGCACTCAGAATGAGCGTTTAAGAAAACTGATTCTGATCCATTCCTTAACAAACTTTTTCATTATGCAGAAAGCCTGTTTTACACAAAGTATAGTTTTAAGTGCCAAATCCTTGTTTCTCACTCTCCCAGCACTCAGAATGAGCGTTTAAGAAAACTGATTCTGATCCATTCCTTAACAAACTTTTTCATTATGCAATAAGCCAGTTTTACACAGGGTGCAGTTTTCAGTGCCAAATCCTTGTTTCTCACTCTCCCAGCTCTCAGAATGAGCGTTTAAGAAAACTGATTCTGATCCATTCCTTAACAAACTATTTCATTATTTACAAAGCCATTTTTACACAAAGTGCAGTTTTCAGTGCCAAATCCTTGTTTCTCACTCTCCCAGCACTCAGAATGAGTGTTTAAGAAAACTGATTCTGATCCATTCCTTAACAAACTTTTTCATTATTTACAAAGCCTGTTTTACACAAAGTGCAGTTTTCAGTGCCAAATCCTTGTTTCTCACTCTCCCAGCACTCAGAATGAGCGTTTAAGAAAACTGATTCTGATCCATTCCTTAACAAACTATTTCATTATGCAAAGAGCCAGTTTTACACAGGGTGCAGTTTTCAGTGCCAAATCCTTGTTTCTCACTCTCCCAGCACTCAGAATGAGCGTTTAAGAAAACTGATTCTGATCCATTCCTTAACAAACTATTTCATTATGCAAAGAGCCAGTTTTACACAGGGTGCAGTTTTCAGTGCCAAATCCTTGTTTCTCACTCTCCCAGCACTCAGAATGAGCGTTTAAGAAAACTGATTCTGATCCATTCCTTAACAAACTTTTTCATTATGCAGAAAGCCTGTTTTACACAGGGTGCAGTTTTCAGTGCCAAATCCTTGTTTCTCACTCTCCCAGCACTCAGAATGAGCTTTTAAGAAAACTGATTCTGATCCATTCCTTAACAAACTATTTCATTATGCAAAGAGCCAGTTTTACACAGGGTGCAGTTTTCAGTGCCAAATCCTTGTTTCTCACTCTCCCAGCACTCAGAATGAGCTTTTAAGAAAACTGATTCTGATCCATTCCTTAACAAACTATTTCATTATGCAAAGAGCCAGTTTTACACAGGGTGCAGTTTTCAGTGCCAAATCCTTGTTTCTCACTCTCCCAGCACTCAGAATGAGCTTTTAAGAAAACTGATTCTGATCCATTCCTTAACAAACTTTTTCATTATTTACAAAGCCATTTTTACACAAAGTGCAGTTTTCAGTGCCAAATCCTTGTTTCTCACTATCCCAGCCCTCAGAATGAGCGTTTAAGAAAACTGATTCTGATCCATTCCTTTGCAAACTTATTCATTATGCAGAAAGCCTGTTTTACACAAAGTGCAGTTTTAAGTGCCAAATCCTTGTTTCTCACTCTCCCAGCACTCAGAATGAGCGTTTAAGAAAACTGATTCTGATCCATTCCTTAACAAACTTTTTCATTATGCAATAAGCCAGTTTTACACAGGGTGCAGTTTTCAGTGCCAAATCCTTGTTTCTCACTCTCCCAGCTCTCAGAATGAGCGTTTAAGAAAACTGATTCTGATCCATTCCTTAACAAACTATTTCATTATTTACAAAGCCATTTTTACACAAAGTGCAGTTTTCAGTGCCAAATCCTTGTTTCTCACTCTCCCAGCACTCAGAATGAGCGTTTAAGAAAACTGATTCTGTTCCATTCCTTAACAAACTTTTTCATTATGCAAAAAGCCAGTTTTACACAGGGTGCAGTTTTCAGTGCCAAATCCTTGTTTCTCACTCTCCCAGCTCTCAGAATGAGGGTTTAAGAAAACTGATTCTGATCCATTCCTTAACAAATTTTTTCATTATTTACAAAGCCATTTTTACACAAAGTGCAGTTTTCAGTGCCAAATCCTTGTTTCTCACTCTCCCAGCACTCAGAATGAGCTTTTAAGAAAACTGATTCTGATCCATTCCTTAACAAACTATTTCATTATTTACAAAGCCATTTTTACACAAAGTGCAGTTTTCAGTGCCAAATCCTTGTTTCTCACTCTCCCAGCACTCAGAATGAGCGTTTAAGAAAACTGATTCTGATCCATTCCTTAACAAACTATTTCATTATGCAAAAAGTCAGTTTTACACAGGGTGCAGTTTTCAGTGCCAAATCCTTGTTTCTCACTCTCCCAGCACTCAGAATAAGCTTTTAAGAAAACTGATTCTGATCCATTCCTTAACAAACTTTTTCATTATTTACAAAGCCATTTTTACACAAAGTGCAGTTTTCAGTGCCAAATCCTTGTTTCTCACTATCCCAGCCCTCAGAATGAGCGTTTAAGAAAACTGATTCTGATCCATTCCTTTGCAAACTTATTCATTATGCAGAAAGCCTGTTTTACACAAAGTGCAGTTTTAAGTGCCAAATCCTTGTTTCTCACTCTCCCAGCACTCAGAATGAGCGTTTAAGAAAACTGATTCTGATCCATTCCTTAACAAACTTTTTCATTATGCAGAAAGCCTGTTTTACACAAAGTATAGTTTTAAGTGCCAAATCCTTGTTTCTCACTCTCCCAGCACTCAGAATGAGCGTTTAAGAAAACTGATTCTGATCCATTCCTTAACAAACTTTTTCATTATGCAATAAGCCAGTTTTACACAGGGTGCAGTTTTCAGTGCCAAATCCTTGTTTCTCACTCTCCCAGCTCTCAGAATGAGCGTTTAAGAAAACTGATTCTGATCCATTCCTTAACAAACTATTTCATTATTTACAAAGCCATTTTTACACAAAGTGCAGTTTTCAGTGCCAAATCCTTGTTTCTCACTCTCCCAGCACTCAGAATGAGTGTTTAAGAAAACTGATTCTGATCCATTCCTTAACAAACTTTTTCATTATTTACAAAGCCTGTTTTACACAAAGTGCAGTTTTCAGTGCCAAATCCTTGTTTCTCACTCTCCCAGCACTCAGAATGAGCGTTTAAGAAAACTGATTCTGATCCATTCCTTAACAAACTATTTCATTATGCAAAGAGCCAGTTTTACACAGGGTGCAGTTTTCAGTGCCAAATCCTTGTTTCTCACTCTCCCAGCACTCAGAATGAGCGTTTAAGAAAACTGATTCTGATCCATTCCTTAACAAACTATTTCATTATGCAAAGAGCCAGTTTTACACAGGGTGCAGTTTTCAGTGCCAAATCCTTGTTTCTCACTCTCCCAGCACTCAGAATGAGCGTTTAAGAAAACTGATTCTGATCCATTCCTTAACAAACTTTTTCATTATGCAGAAAGCCTGTTTTACACAGGGTGCAGTTTTCAGTGCCAAATCCTTGTTTCTCACTCTCCCAGCACTCAGAATGAGCTTTTAAGAAAACTGATTCTGATCCATTCCTTAACAAACTATTTCATTATGCAAAGAGCCAGTTTTACACAGGGTGCAGTTTTCAGTGCCAAATCCTTGTTTCTCACTCTCCCAGCACTCAGAATGAGCTTTTAAGAAAACTGATTCTGATCCATTCCTTAACAAACTATTTCATTATGCAAAGAGCCAGTTTTACACAGGGTGCAGTTTTCAGTGCCAAATCCTTGTTTCTCACTCTCCCAGCACTCAGAATGAGCTTTTAAGAAAACTGATTCTGATCCATTCCTTAACAAACTTTTTCATTATTTACAAAGCCATTTTTACACAAAGTGCAGTTTTCAGTGCCAAATCCTTGTTTCTCACTATCCCAGCCCTCAGAATGAGCGTTTAAGAAAACTGATTCTGATCCATTCCTTTGCAAACTTATTCATTATGCAGAAAGCCTGTTTTACACAAAGTGCAGTTTTAAGTGCCAAATCCTTGTTTCTCACTCTCCCAGCACTCAGAATGAGCGTTTAAGAAAACTGATTCTGATCCATTCCTTAACAAACTTTTTCATTATGCAATAAGCCAGTTTTACACAGGGTGCAGTTTTCAGTGCCAAATCCTTGTTTCTCACTCTCCCAGCTCTCAGAATGAGCGTTTAAGAAAACTGATTCTGATCCATTCCTTAACAAACTATTTCATTATTTACAAAGCCATTTTTACACAAAGTGCAGTTTTCAGTGCCAAATCCTTGTTTCTCACTCTCCCAGCACTCAGAATGAGCGTTTAAGAAAACTGATTCTGTTCCATTCCTTAACAAACTTTTTCATTATGCAAAAAGCCAGTTTTACACAGGGTGCAGTTTTCAGTGCCAAATCCTTGTTTCTCACTCTCCCAGCTCTCAGAATGAGGGTTTAAGAAAACTGATTCTGATCCATTCCTTAACAAATTTTTTCATTATTTACAAAGCCATTTTTACACAAAGTGCAGTTTTCAGTGCCAAATCCTTGTTTCTCACTCTCCCAGCACTCAGAATGAGCTTTTAAGAAAACTGATTCTGATCCATTCCTTAACAAACTATTTCATTATTTACAAAGCCATTTTTACACAAAGTGCAGTTTTCAGTGCCAAATCCTTGTTTCTCACTCTCCCAGCACTCAGAATGAGCGTTTAAGAAAACTGATTCTGATCCATTCCTTACCAAACTATTTCATTATTTACAAAGCCATTTTTACACAAAGTGCAGTTTTCAGTGCCAAATCCTTGTTTCTCACTATCCCAGCCCTCAGAATGAGCGTTTAAGAAAACTGAATCTGATCCATTCCTTTGCAAACTTATTCATTATGCAGAAAGCCTGTTTTACACAAAGTGCAGTTTTAAGTGCCAAATCCTTGTTTCTCACTCTCCCAGCACTCAGAATGAGCGTTTAAGAAAACTGATTCTGATCCATTCCTTAACAAACTTTTTCATTATGCAGAAAGCCTGTTTTACACAAAGTGCAGTTTTAAGTGCCAAATCCTTGTTTCTCACTCTCCCAGCACTCAGAATGAGCGTTTAAGAAAACTGATTCTGATCCATTCCTTAACAAACTATTTCATTATGCAAAAAGTCAGTTTTACACAGGGTGCAGTTTTCAGTGCCAAATCCTTGTTTCTCACTCTCCCAGCACTCAGAATAAGCTTTTAAGAAAACTGATTCTGATCCATTCCTTAACAAACTTTTTCATTATTTACAAAGCCATTTTTACACAAAGTGCAGTTTTCAGTGCCAAATCCTTGTTTCTCACTCTCCCAGCACTCAGAATGAGCTTTTAAGAAAACTGATTCTGATCCATTCCTTAACAAACTTTTTCATTATTTACAAAGCCATTTTTACACAAAGTGCAGTTTTCAGTGCCAAATCCTTGTTTCTCACTATCCCAGCCCTCAGAATGAGCGTTTAAGAAAACTGATTCTGATCCATTCCTTTGCAAACTTATTCATTATGCAGAAAGCCTGTTTTACACAAAGTGCAGTTTTAAGTGCCAAATCCTTGTTTCTCACTATCCCAGCCCTCAGAATGAGCGTTTAAGAAAACTGATTCTGATCCATTCCTTTGCAAACTTATTCATTATGCAGAAAGCCTGTTTTACACAAAGTGCAGTTTTAAGTGCCAAATCCTTGTTTCTCACTCTCCCAGCACTCAGAATGAGCGTTTAAGAAAACTGATTCTGATCCATTCCTTAACAAACTTTTTCATTATGCAGAAAGCCTGTTTTACACAAAGTATAGTTTTAAGTGCCAAATCCTTGTTTCTCACTCTCCCAGCACTCAGAATGAGCGTTTAAGAAAACTGATTCTGATCCATTCCTTAACAAACTATTTCATTATGCAAAAAGTCAGTTTTACACAGGGTGCAGTTTTCAGTGCCAAATCCTTGTTTCTCACTCTCCCAGCACTCAGAATAAGCTTTTAAGAAAACTGATTCTGATCCATTCCTTAACAAACTTTTTCATTATTTACAAAGCCATTTTTACACAAAGTGCAGTTTTCAGTGCCAAATCCTTGTTTCTCACTCTCCCAGCACTCAGAATGAGCTTTTAAGAAAACTGATTCTGATCCATTCCTTAACAAACTTTTTCATTATTTACAAAGCCATTTTTACACAAAGTGCAGTTTTCAGTGCCAAATCCTTGTTTCTCACTATCCCAGCCCTCAGAATGAGCGTTTAAGAAAACTGATTCTGATCCATTCCTTTGCAAACTTATTCATTATGCAGAAAGCCTGTTTTACACAAAGTGCAGTTTTAAGTGCCAAATCCTTGTTTCTCACTATCCCAGCCCTCAGAATGAGCGTTTAAGAAAACTGATTCTGATCCATTCCTTTGCAAACTTATTCATTATGCAGAAAGCCTGTTTTACACAAAGTGCAGTTTTAAGTGCCAAATCCTTGTTTCTCACTCTCCCAGCACTCAGAATGAGCGTTTAAGAAAACTGATTCTGATCCATTCCTTAACAAACTTTTTCATTATGCAGAAAGCCTGTTTTACACAAAGTATAGTTTTAAGTGCCAAATCCTTGTTTCTCACTCTCCCAGCACTCAGAATGAGCGTTTAAGAAAACTGATTCTGATCCATTCCTTAACAAACTATTTCATTATGCAAAAAGTCAGTTTTACACAGGGTGCAGTTTTCAGTGCCAAATCCTTGTTTCTCACTCTCCCAGCACTCAGAATAAGCTTTTAAGAAAACTGATTCTGATCCATTCCTTAACAAACTTTTTCATTATTTACAAAGCCATTTTTACACAAAGTGCAGTTTTCAGTGCCAAATCCTTGTTTCTCACTCTCCCAGCACTCAGAATGAGCTTTTAAGAAAACTGATTCTGATCCATTCCTTAACAAACTTTTTCATTATTTACAAAGCCATTTTTACACAAAGTGCAGTTTTCAGTGCCAAATCCTTGTTTCTCACTATCCCAGCCCTCAGAATGAGCGTTTAAGAAAACTGATTCTGATCCATTCCTTTGCAAACTTATTCATTATGCAGAAAGCCTGTTTTACACAAAGTGCAGTTTTAAGTGCCAAATCCTTGTTTCTCACTATCCCAGCCCTCAGAATGAGCGTTTAAGAAAACTGATTCTGATCCATTCCTTTGCAAACTTATTCATTATGCAGAAAGCCTGTTTTACACAAAGTGCAGTTTTAAGTGCCAAATCCTTGTTTCTCACTCTCCCAGCACTCAGAATGAGCGTTTAAGAAAACTGATTCTGATCCATTCCTTAACAAACTTTTTCATTATGCAGAAAGCCTGTTTTACACAAAGTATAGTTTTAAGTGCCAAATCCTTGTTTCTCACTCTCCCAGCACTCAGAATGAGCGTTTAAGAAAACTGATTCTGATCCATTCCTTAACAAACTATTTCATTATGCAAAAAGTCAGTTTTACACAGGGTGCAGTTTTCAGTGCCAAATCCTTGTTTCTCACTCTCCCAGCACTCAGAATAAGCTTTTAAGAAAACTGATTCTGATCCATTCCTTAACAAACTTTTTCATTATTTACAAAGCCATTTTTACACAAAGTGCAGTTTTCAGTGCCAAATCCTTGTTTCTCACTATCCCAGCCCTCAGAATGAGCGTTTAAGAAAACTGATTCTGATCCATTCCTTTGCAAACTTATTCATTATGCAGAAAGCCTGTTTTACACAAAGTGCAGTTTTAAGTGCCAAATCCTTGTTTCTCACTCTCCCAGCACTCAGAATGAGCGTTTAAGAAAACTGATTCTGATCCATTCCTTAACAAACTTTTTCATTATGCAGAAAGCCTGTTTTACACAAAGTATAGTTTTAAGTGCCAAATCCTTGTTTCTCACTCTCCCAGCACTCAGAATGAGCGTTTAAGAAAACTGATTCTGATCCATTCCTTAACAAACTTTTTCATTATGCAATAAGCCAGTTTTACACAGGGTGCAGTTTTCAGTGCCAAATCCTTGTTTCTCACTCTCCCAGCTCTCAGAATGAGCGTTTAAGAAAACTGATTCTGATCCATTCCTTAACAAACTATTTCATTATTTACAAAGCCATTTTTACACAAAGTGCAGTTTTCAGTGCCAAATCCTTGTTTCTCACTCTCCCAGCACTCAGAATGAGTGTTTAAGAAAACTGATTCTGATCCATTCCTTAACAAACTTTTTCATTATTTACAAAGCCTGTTTTACACAAAGTGCAGTTTTCAGTGCCAAATCCTTGTTTCTCACTCTCCCAGCACTCAGAATGAGCGTTTAAGAAAACTGATTCTGATCCATTCCTTAACAAACTATTTCATTATGCAAAGAGCCAGTTTTACACAGGGTGCAGTTTTCAGTGCCAAATCCTTGTTTCTCACTCTCCCAGCACTCAGAATGAGCGTTTAAGAAAACTGATTCTGATCCATTCCTTAACAAACTTTTTCATTATGCAGAAAGCCTGTTTTACACAGGGTGCAGTTTTCAGTGCCAAATCCTTGTTTCTCACTCTCCCAGCACTCAGAATGAGCTTTTAAGAAAACTGATTCTGATCCATTCCTTAACAAACTATTTCATTATGCAAAGAGCCAGTTTTACACAGGGTGCAGTTTTCAGTGCCAAATCCTTGTTTCTCACTCTCCCAGCACTCAGAATGAGCTTTTAAGAAAACTGATTCTGATCCATTCCTTAACAAACTATTTCATTATGCAAAGAGCCAGTTTTACACAGGGTGCAGTTTTCAGTGCCAAATCCTTGTTTCTCACTCTCCCAGCACTCAGAATGAGCTTTTAAGAAAACTGATTCTGATCCATTCCTTAACAAACTTTTTCATTATTTACAAAGCCATTTTTACACAAAGTGCAGTTTTCAGTGCCAAATCCTTGTTTCTCACTATCCCAGCCCTCAGAATGAGCGTTTAAGAAAACTGATTCTGATCCATTCCTTTGCAAACTTATTCATTATGCAGAAAGCCTGTTTTACACAAAGTGCAGTTTTAAGTGCCAAATCCTTGTTTCTCACTCTCCCAGCACTCAGAATGAGCGTTTAAGAAAACTGATTCTGATCCATTCCTTAACAAACTTTTTCATTATGCAATAAGCCAGTTTTACACAGGGTGCAGTTTTCAGTGCCAAATCCTTGTTTCTCACTCTCCCAGCTCTCAGAATGAGCGTTTAAGAAAACTGATTCTGATCCATTCCTTAACAAACTATTTCATTATTTACAAAGCCATTTTTACACAAAGTGCAGTTTTCAGTGCCAAATCCTTGTTTCTCACTCTCCCAGCACTCAGAATGAGCGTTTAAGAAAACTGATTCTGTTCCATTCCTTAACAAACTTTTTCATTATGCAAAAAGCCAGTTTTACACAGGGTGCAGTTTTCAGTGCCAAATCCTTGTTTCTCACTCTCCCAGCTCTCAGAATGAGGGTTTAAGAAAACTGATTCTGATCCATTCCTTAACAAATTTTTTCATTATTTACAAAGCCATTTTTACACAAAGTGCAGTTTTCAGTGCCAAATCCTTGTTTCTCACTCTCCCAGCACTCAGAATGAGCTTTTAAGAAAACTGATTCTGATCCATTCCTTAACAAACTATTTCATTATTTACAAAGCCATTTTTACACAAAGTGCAGTTTTCAGTGCCAAATCCTTGTTTCTCACTCTCCCAGCACTCAGAATGAGCGTTTAAGAAAACTGATTCTGATCCATTCCTTACCAAACTATTTCATTATTTACAAAGCCATTTTTACACAAAGTGCAGTTTTCAGTGCCAAATCCTTGTTTCTCACTATCCCAGCCCTCAGAATGAGCGTTTAAGAAAACTGAATCTGATCCATTCCTTTGCAAACTTATTCATTATGCAGAAAGCCTGTTTTACACAAAGTGCAGTTTTAAGTGCCAAATCCTTGTTTCTCACTCTCCCAGCACTCAGAATGAGCGTTTAAGAAAACTGATTCTGATCCATTCCTTAACAAACTTTTTCATTATGCAGAAAGCCTGTTTTACACAAAGTGCAGTTTTAAGTGCCAAATCCTTGTTTCTCACTCTCCCAGCACTCAGAATGAGCGTTTAAGAAAACTGATTCTGATCCATTCCTTAACAAACTATTTCATTATGCAAAAAGTCAGTTTTACACAGGGTGCAGTTTTCAGTGCCAAATCCTTGTTTCTCACTCTCCCAGCACTCAGAATAAGCTTTTAAGAAAACTGATTCTGATCCATTCCTTAACAAACTTTTTCATTATTTACAAAGCCATTTTTACACAAAGTGCAGTTTTCAGTGCCAAATCCTTGTTTCTCACTCTCCCAGCACTCAGAATGAGCTTTTAAGAAAACTGATTCTGATCCATTCCTTAACAAACTTTTTCATTATTTACAAAGCCATTTTTACACAAAGTGCAGTTTTCAGTGCCAAATCCTTGTTTCTCACTATCCCAGCCCTCAGAATGAGCGTTTAAGAAAACTGATTCTGATCCATTCCTTTGCAAACTTATTCATTATGCAGAAAGCCTGTTTTACACAAAGTGCAGTTTTAAGTGCCAAATCCTTGTTTCTCACTATCCCAGCCCTCAGAATGAGCGTTTAAGAAAACTGATTCTGATCCATTCCTTTGCAAACTTATTCATTATGCAGAAAGCCTGTTTTACACAAAGTGCAGTTTTAAGTGCCAAATCCTTGTTTCTCACTCTCCCAGCACTCAGAATGAGCGTTTAAGAAAACTGATTCTGATCCATTCCTTAACAAACTTTTTCATTATGCAGAAAGCCTGTTTTACACAAAGTATAGTTTTAAGTGCCAAATCCTTGTTTCTCACTCTCCCAGCACTCAGAATGAGCGTTTAAGAAAACTGATTCTGATCCATTCCTTAACAAACTATTTCATTATGCAAAAAGTCAGTTTTACACAGGGTGCAGTTTTCAGTGCCAAATCCTTGTTTCTCACTCTCCCAGCACTCAGAATAAGCTTTTAAGAAAACTGATTCTGATCCATTCCTTAACAAACTTTTTCATTATTTACAAAGCCATTTTTACACAAAGTGCAGTTTTCAGTGCCAAATCCTTGTTTCTCACTCTCCCAGCACTCAGAATGAGCTTTTAAGAAAACTGATTCTGATCCATTCCTTAACAAACTTTTTCATTATTTACAAAGCCATTTTTACACAAAGTGCAGTTTTCAGTGCCAAATCCTTGTTTCTCACTATCCCAGCCCTCAGAATGAGCGTTTAAGAAAACTGATTCTGATCCATTCCTTTGCAAACTTATTCATTATGCAGAAAGCCTGTTTTACACAAAGTGCAGTTTTAAGTGCCAAATCCTTGTTTCTCACTATCCCAGCCCTCAGAATGAGCGTTTAAGAAAACTGATTCTGATCCATTCCTTTGCAAACTTATTCATTATGCAGAAAGCCTGTTTTACACAAAGTGCAGTTTTAAGTGCCAAATCCTTGTTTCTCACTCTCCCAGCACTCAGAATGAGCGTTTAAGAAAACTGATTCTGATCCATTCCTTAACAAACTTTTTCATTATGCAGAAAGCCTGTTTTACACAAAGTATAGTTTTAAGTGCCAAATCCTTGTTTCTCACTCTCCCAGCACTCAGAATGAGCGTTTAAGAAAACTGATTCTGATCCATTCCTTAACAAACTATTTCATTATGCAAAAAGTCAGTTTTACACAGGGTGCAGTTTTCAGTGCCAAATCCTTGTTTCTCACTCTCCCAGCACTCAGAATAAGCTTTTAAGAAAACTGATTCTGATCCATTCCTTAACAAACTTTTTCATTATTTACAAAGCCATTTTTACACAAAGTGCAGTTTTCAGTGCCAAATCCTTGTTTCTCACTCTCCCAGCACTCAGAATGAGCTTTTAAGAAAACTGATTCTGATCCATTCCTTAACAAACTTTTTCATTATTTACAAAGCCATTTTTACACAAAGTGCAGTTTTCAGTGCCAAATCCTTGTTTCTCACTATCCCAGCCCTCAGAATGAGCGTTTAAGAAAACTGATTCTGATCCATTCCTTTGCAAACTTATTCATTATGCAGAAAGCCTGTTTTACACAAAGTGCAGTTTTAAGTGCCAAATCCTTGTTTCTCACTATCCCAGCCCTCAGAATGAGCGTTTAAGAAAACTGATTCTGATCCATTCCTTTGCAAACTTATTCATTATGCAGAAAGCCTGTTTTACACAAAGTGCAGTTTTAAGTGCCAAATCCTTGTTTCTCACTCTCCCAGCACTCAGAATGAGCGTTTAAGAAAACTGATTCTGATCCATTCCTTAACAAACTTTTTCATTATGCAGAAAGCCTGTTTTACACAAAGTATAGTTTTAAGTGCCAAATCCTTGTTTCTCACTCTCCCAGCACTCAGAATGAGCGTTTAAGAAAACTGATTCTGATCCATTCCTTAACAAACTATTTCATTATGCAAAAAGTCAGTTTTACACAGGGTGCAGTTTTCAGTGCCAAATCCTTGTTTCTCACTCTCCCAGCACTCAGAATAAGCTTTTAAGAAAACTGATTCTGATCCATTCCTTAACAAACTTTTTCATTATTTACAAAGCCATTTTTACACAAAGTGCAGTTTTCAGTGCCAAATCCTTGTTTCTCACTATCCCAGCCCTCAGAATGAGCGTTTAAGAAAACTGATTCTGATCCATTCCTTTGCAAACTTATTCATTATGCAGAAAGCCTGTTTTACACAAAGTGCAGTTTTAAGTGCCAAATCCTTGTTTCTCACTCTCCCAGCACTCAGAATGAGCGTTTAAGAAAACTGATTCTGATCCATTCCTTAACAAACTTTTTCATTATGCAGAAAGCCTGTTTTACACAAAGTATAGTTTTAAGTGCCAAATCCTTGTTTCTCACTCTCCCAGCACTCAGAATGAGCGTTTAAGAAAACTGATTCTGATCCATTCCTTAACAAACTTTTTCATTATGCAATAAGCCAGTTTTACACAGGGTGCAGTTTTCAGTGCCAAATCCTTGTTTCTCACTCTCCCAGCTCTCAGAATGAGCGTTTAAGAAAACTGATTCTGATCCATTCCTTAACAAACTATTTCATTATTTACAAAGCCATTTTTACACAAAGTGCAGTTTTCAGTGCCAAATCCTTGTTTCTCACTCTCCCAGCACTCAGAATGAGTGTTTAAGAAAACTGATTCTGATCCATTCCTTAACAAACTTTTTCATTATTTACAAAGCCTGTTTTACACAAAGTGCAGTTTTCAGTGCCAAATCCTTGTTTCTCACTCTCCCAGCACTCAGAATGAGCGTTTAAGAAAACTGATTCTGATCCATTCCTTAACAAACTATTTCATTATGCAAAGAGCCAGTTTTACACAGGGTGCAGTTTTCAGTGCCAAATCCTTGTTTCTCACTCTCCCAGCACTCAGAATGAGCGTTTAAGAAAACTGATTCTGATCCATTCCTTAACAAACTATTTCATTATGCAAAGAGCCAGTTTTACACAGGGTGCAGTTTTCAGTGCCAAATCCTTGTTTCTCACTCTCCCAGCACTCAGAATGAGCGTTTAAGAAAACTGATTCTGATCCATTCCTTAACAAACTTTTTCATTATGCAGAAAGCCTGTTTTACACAGGGTGCAGTTTTCAGTGCCAAATCCTTGTTTCTCACTCTCCCAGCACTCAGAATGAGCTTTTAAGAAAACTGATTCTGATCCATTCCTTAACAAACTATTTCATTATGCAAAGAGCCAGTTTTACACAGGGTGCAGTTTTCAGTGCCAAATCCTTGTTTCTCACTCTCCCAGCACTCAGAATGAGCTTTTAAGAAAACTGATTCTGATCCATTCCTTAACAAACTATTTCATTATGCAAAGAGCCAGTTTTACACAGGGTGCAGTTTTCAGTGCCAAATCCTTGTTTCTCACTCTCCCAGCACTCAGAATGAGCTTTTAAGAAAACTGATTCTGATCCATTCCTTAACAAACTTTTTCATTATTTACAAAGCCATTTTTACACAAAGTGCAGTTTTCAGTGCCAAATCCTTGTTTCTCACTATCCCAGCCCTCAGAATGAGCGTTTAAGAAAACTGATTCTGATCCATTCCTTTGCAAACTTATTCATTATGCAGAAAGCCTGTTTTACACAAAGTGCAGTTTTAAGTGCCAAATCCTTGTTTCTCACTCTCCCAGCACTCAGAATGAGCGTTTAAGAAAACTGATTCTGATCCATTCCTTAACAAACTTTTTCATTATGCAATAAGCCAGTTTTACACAGGGTGCAGTTTTCAGTGCCAAATCCTTGTTTCTCACTCTCCCAGCTCTCAGAATGAGCGTTTAAGAAAACTGATTCTGATCCATTCCTTAACAAACTATTTCATTATTTACAAAGCCATTTTTACACAAAGTGCAGTTTTCAGTGCCAAATCCTTGTTTCTCACTCTCCCAGCACTCAGAATGAGCGTTTAAGAAAACTGATTCTGTTCCATTCCTTAACAAACTTTTTCATTATGCAAAAAGCCAGTTTTACACAGGGTGCAGTTTTCAGTGCCAAATCCTTGTTTCTCACTCTCCCAGCTCTCAGAATGAGGGTTTAAGAAAACTGATTCTGATCCATTCCTTAACAAATTTTTTCATTATTTACAAAGCCATTTTTACACAAAGTGCAGTTTTCAGTGCCAAATCCTTGTTTCTCACTCTCCCAGCACTCAGAATGAGCTTTTAAGAAAACTGATTCTGATCCATTCCTTAACAAACTATTTCATTATTTACAAAGCCATTTTTACACAAAGTGCAGTTTTCAGTGCCAAATCCTTGTTTCTCACTCTCCCAGCACTCAGAATGAGCGTTTAAGAAAACTGATTCTGATCCATTCCTTACCAAACTATTTCATTATTTACAAAGCCATTTTTACACAAAGTGCAGTTTTCAGTGCCAAATCCTTGTTTCTCACTATCCCAGCCCTCAGAATGAGCGTTTAAGAAAACTGATTCTGATCCATTCCTTAACAAACTTTTTCATTATGCAGAAAGCCTGTTTTACACAAAGTGCAGTTTTAAGTGCCAAATCCTTGTTTCTCACTCTCCCAGCACTCAGAATGAGCGTTTAAGAAAACTGATTCTGATCCATTCCTTAACAAACTATTTCATTATGCAAAAAGTCAGTTTTACACAGGGTGCAGTTTTCAGTGCCAAATCCTTGTTTCTCACTCTCCCAGCACTCAGAATAAGCTTTTAAGAAAACTGATTCTGATCCATTCCTTAACAAACTTTTTCATTATTTACAAAGCCATTTTTACACAAAGTGCAGTTTTCAGTGCCAAATCCTTGTTTCTCACTCTCCCAGCACTCAGAATGAGCTTTTAAGAAAACTGATTCTGATCCATTCCTTAACAAACTTTTTCATTATTTACAAAGCCATTTTTACACAAAGTGCAGTTTTCAGTGCCAAATCCTTGTTTCTCACTATCCCAGCCCTCAGAATGAGCGTTTAAGAAAACTGATTCTGATCCATTCCTTTGCAAACTTATTCATTATGCAGAAAGCCTGTTTTACACAAAGTGCAGTTTTAAGTGCCAAATCCTTGTTTCTCACTATCCCAGCCCTCAGAATGAGCGTTTAAGAAAACTGATTCTGATCCATTCCTTTGCAAACTTATTCATTATGCAGAAAGCCTGTTTTACACAAAGTGCAGTTTTAAGTGCCAAATCCTTGTTTCTCACTCTCCCAGCACTCAGAATGAGCGTTTAAGAAAACTGATTCTGATCCATTCCTTAACAAACTTTTTCATTATGCAGAAAGCCTGTTTTACACAAAGTATAGTTTTAAGTGCCAAATCCTTGTTTCTCACTCTCCCAGCACTCAGAATGAGCGTTTAAGAAAACTGATTCTGATCCATTCCTTAACAAACTATTTCATTATGCAAAAAGTCAGTTTTACACAGGGTGCAGTTTTCAGTGCCAAATCCTTGTTTCTCACTCTCCCAGCACTCAGAATAAGCTTTTAAGAAAACTGATTCTGATCCATTCCTTAACAAACTTTTTCATTATTTACAAAGCCATTTTTACACAAAGTGCAGTTTTCAGTGCCAAATCCTTGTTTCTCACTCTCCCAGCACTCAGAATGAGCTTTTAAGAAAACTGATTCTGATCCATTCCTTAACAAACTTTTTCATTATTTACAAAGCCATTTTTACACAAAGTGCAGTTTTCAGTGCCAAATCCTTGTTTCTCACTATCCCAGCCCTCAGAATGAGCGTTTAAGAAAACTGATTCTGATCCATTCCTTTGCAAACTTATTCATTATGCAGAAAGCCTGTTTTACACAAAGTGCAGTTTTAAGTGCCAAATCCTTGTTTCTCACTATCCCAGCCCTCAGAATGAGCGTTTAAGAAAACTGATTCTGATCCATTCCTTTGCAAACTTATTCATTATGCAGAAAGCCTGTTTTACACAAAGTGCAGTTTTAAGTGCCAAATCCTTGTTTCTCACTCTCCCAGCACTCAGAATGAGCGTTTAAGAAAACTGATTCTGATCCATTCCTTAACAAACTTTTTCATTATGCAGAAAGCCTGTTTTACACAAAGTATAGTTTTAAGTGCCAAATCCTTGTTTCTCACTCTCCCAGCACTCAGAATGAGCGTTTAAGAAAACTGATTCTGATCCATTCCTTAACAAACTATTTCATTATGCAAAAAGTCAGTTTTACACAGGGTGCAGTTTTCAGTGCCAAATCCTTGTTTCTCACTCTCCCAGCACTCAGAATAAGCTTTTAAGAAAACTGATTCTGATCCATTCCTTAACAAACTTTTTCATTATTTACAAAGCCATTTTTACACAAAGTGCAGTTTTCAGTGCCAAATCCTTGTTTCTCACTCTCCCAGCACTCAGAATGAGCTTTTAAGAAAACTGATTCTGATCCATTCCTTAACAAACTTTTTCATTATTTACAAAGCCATTTTTACACAAAGTGCAGTTTTCAGTGCCAAATCCTTGTTTCTCACTATCCCAGCCCTCAGAATGAGCGTTTAAGAAAACTGATTCTGATCCATTCCTTTGCAAACTTATTCATTATGCAGAAAGCCTGTTTTACACAAAGTGCAGTTTTAAGTGCCAAATCCTTGTTTCTCACTATCCCAGCCCTCAGAATGAGCGTTTAAGAAAACTGATTCTGATCCATTCCTTTGCAAACTTATTCATTATGCAGAAAGCCTGTTTTACACAAAGTGCAGTTTTAAGTGCCAAATCCTTGTTTCTCACTCTCCCAGCACTCAGAATGAGCGTTTAAGAAAACTGATTCTGATCCATTCCTTAACAAACTTTTTCATTATGCAGAAAGCCTGTTTTACACAAAGTATAGTTTTAAGTGCCAAATCCTTGTTTCTCACTCTCCCAGCACTCAGAATGAGCGTTTAAGAAAACTGATTCTGATCCATTCCTTAACAAACTATTTCATTATGCAAAAAGTCAGTTTTACACAGGGTGCAGTTTTCAGTGCCAAATCCTTGTTTCTCACTCTCCCAGCACTCAGAATAAGCTTTTAAGAAAACTGATTCTGATCCATTCCTTAACAAACTTTTTCATTATTTACAAAGCCATTTTTACACAAAGTGCAGTTTTCAGTGCCAAATCCTTGTTTCTCACTATCCCAGCCCTCAGAATGAGCGTTTAAGAAAACTGATTCTGATCCATTCCTTTGCAAACTTATTCATTATGCAGAAAGCCTGTTTTACACAAAGTGCAGTTTTAAGTGCCAAATCCTTGTTTCTCACTCTCCCAGCACTCAGAATGAGCGTTTAAGAAAACTGATTCTGATCCATTCCTTAACAAACTTTTTCATTATGCAGAAAGCCTGTTTTACACAAAGTATAGTTTTAAGTGCCAAATCCTTGTTTCTCACTCTCCCAGCACTCAGAATGAGCGTTTAAGAAAACTGATTCTGATCCATTCCTTAACAAACTTTTTCATTATGCAATAAGCCAGTTTTACACAGGGTGCAGTTTTCAGTGCCAAATCCTTGTTTCTCACTCTCCCAGCTCTCAGAATGAGCGTTTAAGAAAACTGATTCTGATCCATTCCTTAACAAACTATTTCATTATTTACAAAGCCATTTTTACACAAAGTGCAGTTTTCAGTGCCAAATCCTTGTTTCTCACTCTCCCAGCACTCAGAATGAGTGTTTAAGAAAACTGATTCTGATCCATTCCTTAACAAACTTTTTCATTATTTACAAAGCCTGTTTTACACAAAGTGCAGTTTTCAGTGCCAAATCCTTGTTTCTCACTCTCCCAGCACTCAGAATGAGCGTTTAAGAAAACTGATTCTGATCCATTCCTTAACAAACTATTTCATTATGCAAAGAGCCAGTTTTACACAGGGTGCAGTTTTCAGTGCCAAATCCTTGTTTCTCACTCTCCCAGCACTCAGAATGAGCGTTTAAGAAAACTGATTCTGATCCATTCCTTAACAAACTATTTCATTATGCAAAGAGCCAGTTTTACACAGGGTGCAGTTTTCAGTGCCAAATCCTTGTTTCTCACTCTCCCAGCACTCAGAATGAGCGTTTAAGAAAACTGATTCTGATCCATTCCTTAACAAACTTTTTCATTATGCAGAAAGCCTGTTTTACACAGGGTGCAGTTTTCAGTGCCAAATCCTTGTTTCTCACTCTCCCAGCACTCAGAATGAGCTTTTAAGAAAACTGATTCTGATCCATTCCTTAACAAACTATTTCATTATGCAAAGAGCCAGTTTTACACAGGGTGCAGTTTTCAGTGCCAAATCCTTGTTTCTCACTCTCCCAGCACTCAGAATGAGCTTTTAAGAAAACTGATTCTGATCCATTCCTTAACAAACTATTTCATTATGCAAAGAGCCAGTTTTACACAGGGTGCAGTTTTCAGTGCCAAATCCTTGTTTCTCACTCTCCCAGCACTCAGAATGAGCTTTTAAGAAAACTGATTCTGATCCATTCCTTAACAAACTTTTTCATTATTTACAAAGCCATTTTTACACAAAGTGCAGTTTTCAGTGCCAAATCCTTGTTTCTCACTATCCCAGCCCTCAGAATGAGCGTTTAAGAAAACTGATTCTGATCCATTCCTTTGCAAACTTATTCATTATGCAGAAAGCCTGTTTTACACAAAGTGCAGTTTTAAGTGCCAAATCCTTGTTTCTCACTCTCCCAGCACTCAGAATGAGCGTTTAAGAAAACTGATTCTGATCCATTCCTTAACAAACTTTTTCATTATGCAATAAGCCAGTTTTACACAGGGTGCAGTTTTCAGTGCCAAATCCTTGTTTCTCACTCTCCCAGCTCTCAGAATGAGCGTTTAAGAAAACTGATTCTGATCCATTCCTTAACAAACTATTTCATTATTTACAAAGCCATTTTTACACAAAGTGCAGTTTTCAGTGCCAAATCCTTGTTTCTCACTCTCCCAGCACTCAGAATGAGCGTTTAAGAAAACTGATTCTGTTCCATTCCTTAAGAAACTTTTTCATTATGCAAAAAGCCAGTTTTACACAGGGTGCAGTTTTCAGTGCCAAATCCTTGTTTCTCACTCTCCCAGCTCTCAGAATGAGGGTTTAAGAAAACTGATTCTGATCCATTCCTTAACAAATTTTTTCATTATTTACAAAGCCATTTTTACACAAAGTGCAGTTTTCAGTGCCAAATCCTTGTTTCTCACTCTCCCAGCACTCAGAATGAGCTTTTAAGAAAACTGACTCTGATCCATTCCTTAACAAACTATTTCATTATTTACAAAGCCATTTTTACACAAAGTGCAGTTTTCAGTGCCAAATCCTTGTTTCTCACTCTCCCAGCACTCAGAATGAGCGTTTAAGAAAACTGATTCTGATCCATTCCTTACCAAACTATTTCATTATTTACAAAGCCATTTTTACACAAAGTGCAGTTTTCAGTGCCAAATCCTTGTTTCTCACTATCCCAGCCCTCAGAATGAGCGTTTAAGAAAACTGAATCTGATCCATTCCTTTGCAAACTTATTCATTATGCAGAAAGCCTGTTTTACACAAAGTGCAGTTTTAAGTGCCAAATCCTTGTTTCTCACTCTCCCAGCACTCAGAATGAGCGTTTAAGAAAACTGATTCTGATCCATTCCTTAACAAACTTTTTCATTATGCAGAAAGCCTGTTTTACACAAACTGCAGTTTTAAGTGCCAAATCCTTGTTTCTCACTCTCCCAGCACTCAGAATGAGCGTTTAAGAAAACTGATTCTGATCCATTCCTTAACAAACTATTTCATTATGCAAAAAGTCAGTTTTACACAGGGTGCAGTTTTCAGTGCCAAATCCTTGTTTCTCACTCTCCCAGCACTCAGAATAAGCTTTTAAGAAAACTGATTCTGATCCATTCCTTAACAAACTTTTTCATTATTTACAAAGCCATTTTTACACAAAGTGCAGTTTTCAGTGCCAAATCCTTGTTTCTCACTCTCCCAGCACTCAGAATGAGCTTTTAAGAAAACTGATTCTGATCCATTCCTTAACAAACTTTTTCATTATTTACAAAGCCATTTTTACACAAAGTGCAGTTTTCAGTGCCAAATCCTTGTTTCTCACTATCCCAGCCCTCAGAATGAGCGTTTAAGAAAACTGATTCTGATCCATTCCTTTGCAAACTTATTCATTATGCAGAAAGCCTGTTTTACACAAAGTGCAGTTTTAAGTGCCAAATCCTTGTTTCTCACTATCCCAGCCCTCAGAATGAGCGTTTAAGAAAACTGATTCTGATCCATTCCTTTGCAAACTTATTCATTATGCAGAAAGCCTGTTTTACACAAAGTGCAGTTTTAAGTGCCAAATCCTTGTTTCTCACTCTCCCAGCACTCAGAATGAGCGTTTAAGAAAACTGATTCTGATCCATTCCTTAACAAACTTTTTCATTATGCAGAAAGCCTGTTTTACACAAAGTATAGTTTTAAGTGCCAAATCCTTGTTTCTCACTCTCCCAGCACTCAGAATGAGCGTTTAAGAAAACTGATTCTGATCCATTCCTTAACAAACTATTTCATTATGCAAAAAGTCAGTTTTACACAGGGTGCAGTTTTCAGTGCCAAATCCTTGTTTCTCACTCTCCCAGCACTCAGAATAAGCTTTTAAGAAAACTGATTCTGATCCATTCCTTAACAAACTTTTTCATTATTTACAAAGCCATTTTTACACAAAGTGCAGTTTTCAGTGCCAAATCCTTGTTTCTCACTCTCCCAGCACTCAGAATGAGCTTTTAAGAAAACTGATTCTGATCCATTCCTTAACAAACTTTTTCATTATTTACAAAGCCATTTTTACACAAAGTGCAGTTTTCAGTGCCAAATCCTTGTTTCTCACTATCCCAGCCCTCAGAATGAGCGTTTAAGAAAACTGATTCTGATCCATTCCTTTGCAAACTTATTCATTATGCAGAAAGCCTGTTTTACACAAAGTGCAGTTTTAAGTGCCAAATCCTTGTTTCTCACTATCCCAGCCCTCAGAATGAGCGTTTAAGAAAACTGATTCTGATCCATTCCTTTGCAAACTTATTCATTATGCAGAAAGCCTGTTTTACACAAAGTGCAGTTTTAAGTGCCAAATCCTTGTTTCTCACTCTCCCAGCACTCAGAATGAGCGTTTAAGAAAACTGATTCTGATCCATTCCTTAACAAACTTTTTCATTATGCAGAAAGCCTGTTTTACACAAAGTATAGTTTTAAGTGCCAAATCCTTGTTTCTCACTCTCCCAGCACTCAGAATAAGCGTTTAAGAAAACTGATTCTGATCCATTCCTTAACAAACTATTTCATTATGCAAAAAGTCAGTTTTACACAGGGTGCAGTTTTCAGTGCCAAATCCTTGTTTCTCACTCTCCCAGCACTCAGAATAAGCTTTTAAGAAAACTGATTCTGATCCATTCCTTAACAAACTTTTTCATTATTTACAAAGCCATTTTTACACAAAGTGCAGTTTTCAGTGCCAAATCCTTGTTTCTCACTATCCCAGCCCTCAGAATGAGCGTTTAAGAAAACTGATTCTGATCCATTCCTTTGCAAACTTATTCATTATGCAGAAAGCCTGTTTTACACAAAGTGCAGTTTTAAGTGCCAAATCCTTGTTTCTCACTCTCCCAGCACTCAGAATGAGCGTTTAAGAAAACTGATTCTGATCCATTCCTTAACAAACTTTTTCATTATGCAGAAAGCCTGTTTTACACAAAGTATAGTTTTAAGTGCCAAATCCTTGTTTCTCACTCTCCCAGCACTCAGAATGAGCGTTTAAGAAAACTGATTCTGATCCATTCCTTAACAAACTTTTTCATTATGCAATAAGCCAGTTTTACACAGGGTGCAGTTTTCAGTGCCAAATCCTTGTTTCTCACTCTCCCAGCTCTCAGAATGAGCGTTTAAGAAAACTGATTCTGATCCATTCCTTAACAAACTATTTCATTATTTACAAAGCCATTTTTACACAAAGTGCAGTTTTCAGTGCCAAATCCTTGTTTCTCACTCTCCCAGCACTCAGAATGAGTGTTTAAGAAAACTGATTCTGATCCATTCCTTAACAAACTTTTTCATTATTTACAAAGCCTGTTTTACACAAAGTGCAGTTTTCAGTGCCAAATCCTTGTTTCTCACTCTCCCAGCACTCAGAATGAGCGTTTAAGAAAACTGATTCTGATCCATTCCTTAACAAACTATTTCATTATGCAAAGAGCCAGTTTTACACAGGGTGCAGTTTTCAGTGCCAAATCCTTGTTTCTCACTCTCCCAGCACTCAGAATGAGCGTTTAAGAAAACTGATTCTGATCCATTCCTTAACAAACTATTTCATTATGCAAAGAGCCAGTTTTACACAGGGTGCAGTTTTCAGTGCCAAATCCTTGTTTCTCACTCTCCCAGCACTCAGAATGAGCGTTTAAGAAAACTGATTCTGATCCATTCCTTAACAAACTTTTTCATTATGCAGAAAGCCTGTTTTACACAGGGTGCAGTTTTCAGTGCCAAATCCTTGTTTCTCACTCTCCCAGCACTCAGAATGAGCTTTTAAGAAAACTGATTCTGATCCATTCCTTAACAAACTATTTCATTATGCAAAGAGCCAGTTTTACACAGGGTGCAGTTTTCAGTGCCAAATCCTTGTTTCTCACTCTCCCAGCACTCAGAATGAGCTTTTAAGAAAACTGATTCTGATCCATTCCTTAACAAACTATTTCATTATGCAAAGAGCCAGTTTTACACAGGGTGCAGTTTTCAGTGCCAAATCCTTGTTTCTCACTCTCCCAGCACTCAGAATGAGCTTTTAAGAAAACTGATTCTGATCCATTCCTTAACAAACTTTTTCATTATTTACAAAGCCATTTTTACACAAAGTGCAGTTTTCAGTGCCAAATCCTTGTTTCTCACTATCCCAGCCCTCAGAATGAGCGTTTAAGAAAACTGATTCTGATCCATTCCTTTGCAAACTTATTCATTATGCAGAAAGCCTGTTTTACACAAAGTGCAGTTTTAAGTGCCAAATCCTTGTTTCTCACTCTCCCAGCACTCAGAATGAGCGTTTAAGAAAACTGATTCTGATCCATTCCTTAACAAACTTTTTCATTATGCAATAAGCCAGTTTTACACAGGGTGCAGTTTTCAGTGCCAAATCCTTGTTTCTCACTCTCCCAGCTCTCAGAATGAGCGTTTAAGAAAACTGATTCTGATCCATTCCTTAACAAACTATTTCATTATTTACAAAGCCATTTTTACACAAAGTGCAGTTTTCAGTGCCAAATCCTTGTTTCTCACTCTCCCAGCACTCAGAATGAGCGTTTAAGAAAACTGATTCTGTTCCATTCCTTAACAAACTTTTTCATTATGCAAAAAGCCAGTTTTACACAGGGTGCAGTTTTCAGTGCCAAATCCTTGTTTCTCACTCTCCCAGCTCTCAGAATGAGGGTTTAAGAAAACTGATTCTGATCCATTCCTTAACAAATTTTTTCATTATTTACAAAGCCATTTTTACACAAAGTGCAGTTTTCAGTGCCAAATCCTTGTTTCTCACTCTCCCAGCACTCAGAATGAGCTTTTAAGAAAACTGATTCTGATCCATTCCTTAACAAACTATTTCATTATTTACAAAGCCATTTTTACACAAAGTGCAGTTTTCAGTGCCAAATCCTTGTTTCTCACTCTCCCAGCACTCAGAATGAGCGTTTAAGAAAACTGATTCTGATCCATTCCTTACCAAACTATTTCATTATTTACAAAGCCATTTTTACACAAAGTGCAGTTTTCAGTGCCAAATCCTTGTTTCTCACTATCCCAGCCCTCAGAATGAGCGTTTAAGAAAACTGAATCTGATCCATTCCTTTGCAAACTTATTCATTATGCAGAAAGCCTGTTTTACACAAAGTGCAGTTTTAAGTGCCAAATCCTTGTTTCTCACTCTCCCAGCACTCAGAATGAGCGTTTAAGAAAACTGATTCTGATCCATTCCTTAACAAACTTTTTCATTATGCAGAAAGCCTGTTTTACACAAAGTGCAGTTTTAAGTGCCAAATCCTTGTTTCTCACTCTCCCAGCACTCAGAATGAGCGTTTAAGAAAACTGATTCTGATCCATTCCTTAACAAACTATTTCATTATGCAAAAAGTCAGTTTTACACAGGGTGCAGTTTTCAGTGCCAAATCCTTGTTTCTCACTCTCCCAGCACTCAGAATAAGCTTTTAAGAAAACTGATTCTGATCCATTCCTTAACAAACTTTTTCATTATTTACAAAGCCATTTTTACACAAAGTGCAGTTTTCAGTGCCAAATCCTTGTTTCTCACTCTCCCAGCACTCAGAATGAGCTTTTAAGAAAACTGATTCTGATCCATTCCTTAACAAACTTTTTCATTATTTACAAAGCCATTTTTACACAAAGTGCAGTTTTCAGTGCCAAATCCTTGTTTCTCACTATCCCAGCCCTCAGAATGAGCGTTTAAGAAAACTGATTCTGATCCATTCCTTTGCAAACTTATTCATTATGCAGAAAGCCTGTTTTACACAAAGTGCAGTTTTAAGTGCCAAATCCTTGTTTCTCACTATCCCAGCCCTCAGAATGAGCGTTTAAGAAAACTGATTCTGATCCATTCCTTTGCAAACTTATTCATTATGCAGAAAGCCTGTTTTACACAAAGTGCAGTTTTAAGTGCCAAATCCTTGTTTCTCACTCTCCCAGCACTCAGAATGAGCGTTTAAGAAAACTGATTCTGATCCATTCCTTAACAAACTTTTTCATTATGCAGAAAGCCTGTTTTACACAAAGTATAGTTTTAAGTGCCAAATCCTTGTTTCTCACTCTCCCAGCACTCAGAATGAGCGTTTAAGAAAACTGATTCTGATCCATTCCTTAACAAACTATTTCATTATGCAAAAAGTCAGTTTTACACAGGGTGCAGTTTTCAGTGCCAAATCCTTGTTTCTCACTCTCCCAGCACTCAGAATAAGCTTTTAAGAAAACTGATTCTGATCCATTCCTTAACAAACTTTTTCATTATTTACAAAGCCATTTTTACACAAAGTGCAGTTTTCAGTGCCAAATCCTTGTTTCTCACTCTCCCAGCACTCAGAATGAGCTTTTAAGAAAACTGATTCTGATCCATTCCTTAACAAACTTTTTCATTATTTACAAAGCCATTTTTACACAAAGTGCAGTTTTCAGTGCCAAATCCTTGTTTCTCACTATCCCAGCCCTCAGAATGAGCGTTTAAGAAAACTGATTCTGATCCATTCCTTTGCAAACTTATTCATTATGCAGAAAGCCTGTTTTACACAAAGTGCAGTTTTAAGTGCCAAATCCTTGTTTCTCACTATCCCAGCCCTCAGAATGAGCGTTTAAGAAAACTGATTCTGATCCATTCCTTTGCAAACTTATTCATTATGCAGAAAGCCTGTTTTACACAAAGTGCAGTTTTAAGTGCCAAATCCTTGTTTCTCACTCTCCCAGCACTCAGAATGAGCGTTTAAGAAAACTGATTCTGATCCATTCCTTAACAAACTTTTTCATTATGCAGAAAGCCTGTTTTACACAAAGTATAGTTTTAAGTGCCAAATCCTTGTTTCTCACTCTCCCAGCACTCAGAATGAGCGTTTAAGAAAACTGATTCTGATCCATTCCTTAACAAACTATTTCATTATGCAAAAAGTCAGTTTTACACAGGGTGCAGTTTTCAGTGCCAAATCCTTGTTTCTCACTCTCCCAGCACTCAGAATAAGCTTTTAAGAAAACTGATTCTGATCCATTCCTTAACAAACTTTTTCATTATTTACAAAGCCATTTTTACACAAAGTGCAGTCTTCAGTGCCAAATCCTTGTTTCTCACTCTCCCAGCACTCAGAATGAGCTTTTAAGAAAACTGATTCTGATCCATTCCTTAACAAACTTTTTCATTATGCAATAAGCCAGTTTTACACAGGGTGCAGTTTTCAGTGCCAAATCCTTGTTTCTCACTCTCCCAGCTCTCAGAATGAGCGTTTAAGAAAACTGATTCTGATCCATTCCTTAACAAACTTTTTCATTATTTACAAAGCCATTTTTACACAAAGTGCAGTTTTCAGTGCCAAATCCTTGTTTCTCACTCTCCCAGCACTCAGAATGAGCGTTTAAGAAAACTGATTCTGATCCATTCCTTAACAAACTTATTCATTATGCAGAAAGCCTGTTTTACACAAAGTGCAGTTTTCAGTGCCAAATCCTTGTTTCTCACTCTCCCAGCACTCAGAATGAGCGTTTAAGAAAACTGATTCTGATCCATTCCTTAACAAACTTTTTCATTATGCAGAAAGCCTGTTTTACACAAAGTATAGTTTTAAGTGCCAAATCCTTGTTTCTCACTCTCCCAGCACTCAGAATGAGCGTTTAAGAAAACTGATTCTGATCCATTCCTTAACAAACTATTTCATTATGCAAAAAGTCAGTTTTACACAGGGTGCAGTTTTCAGTGCCAAATCCTTGTTTCTCACTCTCCCAGCACTCAGAATAAGCTTTTAAGAAAACTGATTCTGATCCATTCCTTAACAAACTTTTTCATTATTTACAAAGCCATTTTTACACAAAGTGCAGTCTTCAGTGCCAAATCCTTGTTTCTCACTCTCCCAGCACTCAGAATGAGCTTTTAAGAAAACTGATTCTGATCCATTCCTTAACAAACTTTTTCATTATGCAATAAGCCAGTTTTACACAGGGTGCAGTTTTCAGTGCCAAATCCTTGTTTCTCACTCTCCCAGCTCTCAGAATGAGCGTTTAAGAAAACTGATTCTGATCCATTCCTTAACAAACTTTTTCATTATTTACAAAGCCATTTTTACACAAAGTGCAGTTTTCAGTGCCAAATCCTTGTTTCTCACTCTCCCAGCACTCAGAATGAGCGTTTAAGAAAACTGATTCTGATCCATTCCTTAACAAACTTATTCATTATGCAGAAAGCCTGTTTTACACAAAGTGCAGTTTTCAGTGCCAAATCCTTGTTTCTCACTCTCCCAGCACTCAGAATGAGCTTTTAAGAAAACTGATTCTGATCCATTCCTTAACAAACTATTTCATTATGCAAAGAGCCAGTTTTACACAGGGTGCAGTTTTCAGTGCCAAATCCTTGTTTCTCACTATCCCAGCCCTCAGAATGAGCGTTTAAGAAAACTGATTCTGATCCATTCCTTTGCAAACTTATTCATTATGCAGAAAGCCTGTTTTACACAAAGTGCAGTTTTAAGTGCCAAATCCTTGTTTCTCACTCTCCCAGCACTCAGAATGAGCGTTTAAGAAAACTGATTCTGATCCATTCCTTAACAAACTTTTTCATTATGCAGAAAGCCTGTTTTACACAAAGTATAGTTTTAAGTGCCAAATCCTTGTTTCTCACTCTCCCAGCACTCAGAATGAGCGTTTAAGAAAACTGATTCTGATCCATTCCTTAACAAACTATTTCATTATGCAAAAAGTCAGTTTTACACAGGGTGCAGTTTTCAGTGCCAAATCCTTGTTTCTCACTCTCCCAGCACTCAGAATAAGCTTTTAAGAAAACTGATTCTGATCCATTCCTTAACAAACTTTTTCATTATTTACAAAGCCATTTTTACACAAAGTGCAGTTTTCAGTGCCAAATCCTTGTTTCTCACTCTCCCAGCACTCAGAATGAGCTTTTAAGAAAACTGATTCTGATCCATTCCTTAACAAACTTTTTCATTATTTACAAAGCCATTTTTACACAAAGTGCAGTTTTCAGTGCCAAATCCTTGTTTCTCACTATCCCAGCCCTCAGAATGAGCGTTTAAGAAAACTGATTCTGATCCATTCCTTTGCAAACTTATTCATTATGCAGAAAGCCTGTTTTACACAAAGTGCAGTTTTAAGTGCCAAATCCTTGTTTCTCACTATCCCAGCCCTCAGAATGAGCGTTTAAGAAAACTGATTCTGATCCATTCCTTTGCAAACTTATTCATTATGCAGAAAGCCTGTTTTACACAAAGTGCAGTTTTAAGTGCCAAATCCTTGTTTCTCACTCTCCCAGCACTCAGAATGAGCGTTTAAGAAAACTGATTCTGATCCATTCCTTAACAAACTTTTTCATTATGCAGAAAGCCTGTTTTACACAAAGTATAGTTTTAAGTGCCAAATCCTTGTTTCTCACTCTCCCAGCACTCAGAATAAGCTTTTAAGAAAACTGATTCTGATCCATTCCTTAACAAACTTTTTCATTATTTACAAAGCCATTTTTACACAAAGTGCAGTTTTCAGTGCCAAATCCTTGTTTCTCACTCTCCCAGCACTCAGAATGAGCTTTTAAGAAAACTGATTCTGATCCATTCCTTAACAAACTTTTTCATTATTTACAAAGCCATTTTTACACAAAGTGCAGTTTTCAGTGCCAAATCCTTGTTTCTCACTATCCCAGCCCTCAGAATGAGCGTTTAAGAAAACTGATTCTGATCCATTCCTTTGCAAACTTATTCATTATGCAGAAAGCCTGTTTTACACAAAGTGCAGTTTTAAGTGCCAAATCCTTGTTTCTCACTATCCCAGCCCTCAGAATGAGCGTTTAAGAAAACTGATTCTGATCCATTCCTTTGCAAACTTATTCATTATGCAGAAAGCCTGTTTTACACAAAGTGCAGTTTTAAGTGCCAAATCCTTGTTTCTCACTCTCCCAGCACTCAGAATGAGCGTTTAAGAAAACTGATTCTGATCCATTCCTTAACAAACTTTTTCATTATGCAGAAAGCCTGTTTTACACAAAGTATAGTTTTAAGTGCCAAATCCTTGTTTCTCACTCTCCCAGCACTCAGAATGAGCGTTTAAGAAAACTGATTCTGATCCATTCCTTAACAAACTATTTCATTATGCAAAAAGTCAGTTTTACACAGGGTGCAGTTTTCAGTGCCAAATCCTTGTTTCTCACTCTCCCAGCACTCAGAATAAGCTTTTAAGAAAACTGATTCTGATCCATTCCTTAACAAACTTTTTCATTATTTACAAAGCCATTTTTACACAAAGTGCAGTCTTCAGTGCCAAATCCTTGTTTCTCACTCTCCCAGCACTCAGAATGAGCTTTTAAGAAAACTGATTCTGATCCATTCCTTAACAAACTTTTTCATTATGCAATAAGCCAGTTTTACACAGGGTGCAGTTTTCAGTGCCAAATCCTTGTTTCTCACTCTCCCAGCTCTCAGAATGAGCGTTTAAGAAAACTGATTCTGATCCATTCCTTAACAAACTTTTTCATTATTTACAAAGCCATTTTTACACAAAGTGCAGTTTTCAGTGCCAAATCCTTGTTTCTCACTCTCCCAGCACTCAGAATGAGCGTTTAAGAAAACTGATTCTGATCCATTCCTTAACAAACTTATTCATTATGCAGAAAGCCTGTTTTACACAAAGTGCAGTTTTCAGTGCCAAATCCTTGTTTCTCACTCTCCCAGCACTCAGAATGAGCGTTTAAGAAAACTGATTCTGATCCATTCCTTAACAAACTTTTTCATTATGCAGAAAGCCTGTTTTACACAAAGTATAGTTTTAAGTGCCAAATCCTTGTTTCTCACTCTCCCAGCACTCAGAATGAGCGTTTAAGAAAACTGATTCTGATCCATTCCTTAACAAACTATTTCATTATGCAAAAAGTCAGTTTTACACAGGGTGCAGTTTTCAGTGCCAAATCCTTGTTTCTCACTCTCCCAGCACTCAGAATAAGCTTTTAAGAAAACTGATTCTGATCCATTCCTTAACAAACTTTTTCATTATTTACAAAGCCATTTTTACACAAAGTGCAGTCTTCAGTGCCAAATCCTTGTTTCTCACTCTCCCAGCACTCAGAATGAGCTTTTAAGAAAACTGATTCTGATCCATTCCTTAACAAACTTTTTCATTATGCAATAAGCCAGTTTTACACAGGGTGCAGTTTTCAGTGCCAAATCCTTGTTTCTCACTCTCCCAGCTCTCAGAATGAGCGTTTAAGAAAACTGATTCTGATCCATTCCTTAACAAACTTTTTCATTATTTACAAAGCCATTTTTACACAAAGTGCAGTTTTCAGTGCCAAATCCTTGTTTCTCACTCTCCCAGCACTCAGAATGAGCGTTTAAGAAAACTGATTCTGATCCATTCCTTAACAAACTTATTCATTATGCAGAAAGCCTGTTTTACACAAAGTGCAGTTTTCAGTGCCAAATCCTTGTTTCTCACTCTCCCAGCACTCAGAATGAGCGTTTAAGAAAACTGATTCTGATCCATTCCTTAACAAACTATTTCATTATTTACAAAGCCATTTTTACACAAAGTGCAGTTTTCAGTGCCAAATCCTTGTTTCTCACTCTCCCAGCACTCAGAATGAGCGTTTAAGAAAACTGATTCTGATCCATTCCTTAACAAACTTTTTCATTATGCAGAAAGCCTGTTTTACACAGGGTGCAGTTTTCAGTGCCAAATCCTTGTTTCTCACTCTCCCAGCACTCAGAATGAGCTTTTAAGAAAACTGATTCTGATCCATTCCTTAACAAACTATTTCATTATGCAAAGAGCCAGTTTTACACAGGGTGCAGTTTTCAGTGCCAAATCCTTGTTTCTCACTATCCCAGCCCTCAGAATGAGCGTCTAAGAAAACTGATTCTGATCCATTCCTTTGCAAACTTATTCATTATGCAGAAAGCCTGTTTTACACAAAGTGCAGTTTTAAGTGCCAAATCCTTGTTTCTCACTATCCCAGCCCTCAGAATGAGCGTTTAAGAAAACTGATTCTGATCCATTCCTTTGCAAACTTATTCATTATGCAGAAAGCCTGTTTTACACAAAGTGCAGTTTTAAGTGCCAAATCCTTGTTTCTCACTCTCCCAGCACTCAGAATGAGCGTTTAAGAAAACTGATTCTGATCCATTCCTTAACAAACTTTTTCATTATGCAGAAAGCCTGTTTTACACAAAGTATAGTTTTAAGTGCCAAATCCTTGTTTCTCACTCTCCCAGCACTCAGAATGAGCGTTTAAGAAAACTGATTCTGATCCATTCCTTAACAAACTATTTCATTATGCAAAAAGTCAGTTTTACACAGGGTGCAGTTTTCAGTGCCAAATCCTTGTTTCTCACTCTCCCAGCACTCAGAATAAGCTTTTAAGAAAACTGATTCTGATCCATTCCTTAACAAACTTTTTCATTATTTACAAAGCCATTTTTACACAAAGTGCAGTTTTCAGTGCCAAATCCTTGTTTCTCACTCTCCCAGCACTCAGAATGAGCTTTTAAGAAAACTGATTCTGATCCATTCCTTAACAAACTTTTTCATTATTTACAAAGCCATTTTTACACAAAGTGCAGTTTTCAGTGCCAAATCCTTGTTTCTCACTATCCCAGCCCTCAGAATGAGCGTTTAAGAAAACTGATTCTGATCCATTCCTTTGCAAACTTATTCATTATGCAGAAAGCCTGTTTTACACAAAGTGCAGTTTTAAGTGCCAAATCCTTGTTTCTCACTCTCCCAGCACTCAGAATGAGCGTTTAAGAAAACTGATTCTGATCCATTCCTTAACAAACTTTTTCATTATGCAGAAAGCCTGTTTTACACAAAGTATAGTTTTAAGTGCCAAATCCTTGTTTCTCACTCTCCCAGCACTCAGAATGAGCGTTTAAGAAAACTGATTCTGATCCATTCCTTAACAAACTATTTCATTATGCAAAAAGTCAGTTTTACACAGGGTGCAGTTTTCAGTGCCAAATCCTTGTTTCTCACTCTCCCAGCACTCAGAATAAGCTTTTAAGAAAACTGATTCTGATCCATTCCTTAACAAACTTTTTCATTATTTACAAAGCCATTTTTACACAAAGTGCAGTCTTCAGTGCCAAATCCTTGTTTCTCACTCTCCCAGCACTCAGAATGAGCTTTTAAGAAAACTGATTCTGATCCATTCCTTAACAAACTTTTTCATTATGCAATAAGCCAGTTTTACACAGGGTGCAGTTTTCAGTGCCAAATCCTTGTTTCTCACTCTCCCAGCTCTCAGAATGAGCGTTTAAGAAAACTGATTCTGATCCATTCCTTAACAAACTTTTTCATTATTTACAAAGCCATTTTTACACAAAGTGCAGTTTTCAGTGCCAAATCCTTGTTTCTCACTCTCCCAGCACTCAGAATGAGCGTTTAAGAAAACTGATTCTGATCCATTCCTTAACAAACTTATTCATTATGCAGAAAGCCTGTTTTACACAAAGTGCAGTTTTCAGTGCCAAATCCTTGTTTCTCACTCTCCCAGCACTCAGAATGAGCGTTTAAGAAAACTGATTCTGATCCATTCCTTAACAAACTTTTTCATTATGCAGAAAGCCTGTTTTACACAGGGTGCAGTTTTCAGTGCCAAATCCTTGTTTCTCACTCTCCCAGCACTCAGAATGAGCTTTTAAGAAAACTGATTCTGATCCATTCCTTAACAAACTATTTCATTATGCAAAGAGCCAGTTTTACACAGGGTGCAGTTTTCAGTGCCAAATCCTTGTTTCTCACTATCCCAGCCCTCAGAATGAGCGTTTAAGAAAACTGATTCTGATCCATTCCTTTGCAAACTTATTCATTATGCAGAAAGCCTGTTTTACACAAAGTGCAGTTTTAAGTGCCAAATCCTTGTTTCTCACTCTCCCAGCACTCAGAATGAGCGTTTAAGAAAACTGATTCTGATCCATTCCTTAACAAACTTTTTCATTATGCAGAAAGCCTGTTTTACACAAAGTATAGTTTTAAGTGCCAAATCCTTGTTTCTCACTCTCCCAGCACTCAGAATGAGCGTTTAAGAAAACTGATTCTGATCCATTCCTTAACAAACTATTTCATTATGCAAAAAGTCAGTTTTACACAGGGTGCAGTTTTCAGTGCCAAATCCTTGTTTCTCACTCTCCCAGCACTCAGAATAAGCTTTTAAGAAAACTGATTCTGATCCATTCCTTAACAAACTTTTTCATTATTTACAAAGCCATTTTTACACAAAGTGCAGTTTTCAGTGCCAAATCCTTGTTTCTCACTCTCCCAGCACTCAGAATGAGCTTTTAAGAAAACTGATTCTGATCCATTCCTTAACAAACTTTTTCATTATTTACAAAGCCATTTTTACACAAAGTGCAGTTTTCAGTGCCAAATCCTTGTTTCTCACTATCCCAGCCCTCAGAATGAGCGTTTAAGAAAACTGATTCTGATCCATTCCTTTGCAAACTTATTCATTATGCAGAAAGCCTGTTTTACACAAAGTGCAGTTTTAAGTGCCAAATCCTTGTTTCTCACTATCCCAGCCCTCAGAATGAGCGTTTAAGAAAACTGATTCTGATCCATTCCTTTGCAAACTTATTCATTATGCAGAAAGCCTGTTTTACACAAAGTGCAGTTTTAAGTGCCAAATCCTTGTTTCTCACTCTCCCAGCACTCAGAATGAGCGTTTAAGAAAACTGATTCTGATCCATTCCTTAACAAACTTTTTCATTATGCAGAAAGCCTGTTTTACACAAAGTATAGTTTTAAGTGCCAAATCCTTGTTTCTCACTCTCCCAGCACTCAGAATGAGCGTTTAAGAAAACTGATTCTGATCCATTCCTTAACAAACTATTTCATTATGCAAAAAGTCAGTTTTACACAGGGTGCAGTTTTCAGTGCCAAATCCTTGTTTCTCACTCTCCCAGCACTCAGAATAAGCTTTTAAGAAAACTGATTCTGATCCATTCCTTAACAAACTTTTTCATTATTTACAAAGCCATTTTTACACAAAGTGCAGTTTTCAGTGCCAAATCCTTGTTTCTCACTCTCCCAGCACTCAGAATGAGCTTTTAAGAAAACTGATTCTGATCCATTCCTTAACAAACTTTTTCATTATTTACAAAGCCATTTTTACACAAAGTGCAGTTTTCAGTGCCAAATCCTTGTTTCTCACTATCCCAGCCCTCAGAATGAGCGTTTAAGAAAACTGATTCTGATCCATTCCTTTGCAAACTTATTCATTATGCAGAAAGCCTGTTTTACACAAAGTGCAGTTTTAAGTGCCAAATCCTTGTTTCTCACTCTCCCAGCACTCAGAATGAGCGTTTAAGAAAACTGATTCTGATCCATTCCTTAACAAACTTTTTCATTATGCAGAAAGCCTGTTTTACACAAAGTATAGTTTTAAGTGCCAAATCCTTGTTTCTCACTCTCCCAGCACTCAGAATGAGCGTTTAAGAAAACTGATTCTGATCCATTCCTTAACAAACTTTTTCATTATGCAATAAGCCAGTTTTACACAGGGTGCAGTTTTCAGTGCCAAATCCTTGTTTCTCACTCTCCCAGCTCTCAGAATGAGCGTTTAAGAAAACTGATTCTGATCCATTCCTTAACAAACTATTTCATTATTTACAAAGCCATTTTTACACAAAGTGCAGTTTTCAGTGCCAAATCCTTGTTTCTCACTCTCCCAGCACTCAGAATGAGTGTTTAAGAAAACTGATTCTGATCCATTCCTTAACAAACTTTTTCATTATTTACAAAGCCTGTTTTACACAAAGTGCAGTTTTCAGTGCCAAATCCTTGTTTCTCACTCTCCCAGCACTCAGAATGAGCGTTTAAGAAAACTGATTCTGATCCATTCCTTAACAAACTATTTCATTATGCAAAGAGCCAGTTTTACACAGGGTGCAGTTTTCAGTGCCAAATCCTTGTTTCTCACTCTCCCAGCACTCAGAATGAGCGTTTAAGAAAACTGATTCTGATCCATTCCTTAACAAACTATTTCATTATGCAAAGAGCCAGTTTTACACAGGGTGCAGTTTTCAGTGCCAAATCCTTGTTTCTCACTCTCCCAGCACTCAGAATGAGCGTTTAAGAAAACTGATTCTGATCCATTCCTTAACAAACTTTTTCATTATGCAGAAAGCCTGTTTTACACAGGGTGCAGTTTTCAGTGCCAAATCCTTGTTTCTCACTCTCCCAGCACTCAGAATGAGCTTTTAAGAAAACTGATTCTGATCCATTCCTTAACAAACTATTTCATTATGCAAAGAGCCAGTTTTACACAGGGTGCAGTTTTCAGTGCCAAATCCTTGTTTCTCACTCTCCCAGCACTCAGAATGAGCTTTTAAGAAAACTGATTCTGATCCATTCCTTAACAAACTATTTCATTATGCAAAGAGCCAGTTTTACACAGGGTGCAGTTTTCAGTGCCAAATCCTTGTTTCTCACTCTCCCAGCACTCAGAATGAGCTTTTAAGAAAACTGATTCTGATCCATTCCTTAACAAACTTTTTCATTATTTACAAAGCCATTTTTACACAAAGTGCAGTTTTCAGTGCCAAATCCTTGTTTCTCACTATCCCAGCCCTCAGAATGAGCGTTTAAGAAAACTGATTCTGATCCATTCCTTTGCAAACTTATTCATTATGCAGAAAGCCTGTTTTACACAAAGTGCAGTTTTAAGTGCCAAATCCTTGTTTCTCACTCTCCCAGCACTCAGAATGAGCGTTTAAGAAAACTGATTCTGATCCATTCCTTAACAAACTTTTTCATTATGCAATAAGCCAGTTTTACACAGGGTGCAGTTTTCAGTGCCAAATCCTTGTTTCTCACTCTCCCAGCTCTCAGAATGAGCGTTTAAGAAAACTGATTCTGATCCATTCCTTAACAAACTATTTCATTATTTACAAAGCCATTTTTACACAAAGTGCAGTTTTCAGTGCCAAATCCTTGTTTCTCACTCTCCCAGCACTCAGAATGAGCGTTTAAGAAAACTGATTCTGTTCCATTCCTTAACAAACTTTTTCATTATGCAAAAAGCCAGTTTTACACAGGGTGCAGTTTTCAGTGCCAAATCCTTGTTTCTCACTCTCCCAGCTCTCAGAATGAGGGTTTAAGAAAACTGATTCTGATCCATTCCTTAACAAATTTTTTCATTATTTACAAAGCCATTTTTACACAAAGTGCAGTTTTCAGTGCCAAATCCTTGTTTCTCACTCTCCCAGCACTCAGAATGAGCTTTTAAGAAAACTGATTCTGATCCATTCCTTAACAAACTATTTCATTATTTACAAAGCCATTTTTACACAAAGTGCAGTTTTCAGTGCCAAATCCTTGTTTCTCACTCTCCCAGCACTCAGAATGAGCGTTTAAGAAAACTGATTCTGATCCATTCCTTACCAAACTATTTCATTATTTACAAAGCCATTTTTACACAAAGTGCAGTTTTCAGTGCCAAATCCTTGTTTCTCACTATCCCAGCCCTCAGAATGAGCGTTTAAGAAAACTGAATCTGATCCATTCCTTTGCAAACTTATTCATTATGCAGAAAGCCTGTTTTACACAAAGTGCAGTTTTAAGTGCCAAATCCTTGTTTCTCACTCTCCCAGCACTCAGAATGAGCGTTTAAGAAAACTGATTCTGATCCATTCCTTAACAAACTTTTTCATTATGCAGAAAGCCTGTTTTACACAAAGTGCAGTTTTAAGTGCCAAATCCTTGTTTCTCACTCTCCCAGCACTCAGAATGAGCGTTTAAGAAAACTGATTCTGATCCATTCCTTAACAAACTATTTCATTATGCAAAAAGTCAGTTTTACACAGGGTGCAGTTTTCAGTGCCAAATCCTTGTTTCTCACTCTCCCAGCACTCAGAATAAGCTTTTAAGAAAACTGATTCTGATCCATTCCTTAACAAACTTTTTCATTATTTACAAAGCCATTTTTACACAAAGTGCAGTTTTCAGTGCCAAATCCTTGTTTCTCACTCTCCCAGCACTCAGAATGAGCTTTTAAGAAAACTGATTCTGATCCATTCCTTAACAAACTTTTTCATTATTTACAAAGCCATTTTTACACAAAGTGCAGTTTTCAGTGCCAAATCCTTGTTTCTCACTATCCCAGCCCTCAGAATGAGCGTTTAAGAAAACTGATTCTGATCCATTCCTTAACAAACTTTTTCATTATGCAGAAAGCCTGTTTTACACAAAGTATAGTTTTAAGTGCCAAATCCTTGTTTCTCACTCTCCCAGCACTCAGAATGAGCGTTTAAGAAAACTGATTCTGATCCATTCCTTAACAAACTATTTCATTATGCAAAAAGTCAGTTTTACACAGGGTGCAGTTTTCAGTGCCAAATCCTTGTTTCTCACTCTCCCAGCACTCAGAATAAGCTTTTAAGAAAACTGATTCTGATCCATTCCTTAACAAACTTTTTCATTATTTACAAAGCCATTTTTACACAAAGTGCAGTTTTCAGTGCCAAATCCTTGTTTCTCACTCTCCCAGCACTCAGAATGAGCTTTTAAGAAAACTGATTCTGATCCATTCCTTAACAAACTTTTTCATTATTTACAAAGCCATTTTTACACAAAGTGCAGTTTTCAGTGCCAAATCCTTGTTTCTCACTATCCCAGCCCTCAGAATGAGCGTTTAAGAAAACTGATTCTGATCCATTCCTTTGCAAACTTATTCATTATGCAGAAAGCCTGTTTTACACAAAGTGCAGTTTTAAGTGCCAAATCCTTGTTTCTCACTATCCCAGCCCTCAGAATGAGCGTTTAAGAAAACTGATTCTGATCCATTCCTTTGCAAACTTATTCATTATGCAGAAAGCCTGTTTTACACAAAGTGCAGTTTTAAGTGCCAAATCCTTGTTTCTCACTCTCCCAGCACTCAGAATGAGCGTTTAAGAAAACTGATTCTGATCCATTCCTTAACAAACTTTTTCATTATGCAGAAAGCCTGTTTTACACAAAGTATAGTTTTAAGTGCCAAATCCTTGTTTCTCACTCTCCCAGCACTCAGAATGAGCGTTTAAGAAAACTGATTCTGATCCATTCCTTTGCAAACTTATTCATTATGCAGAAAGCCTGTTTTACACAAAGTGCAGTTTTAAGTGCCAAATCCTTGTTTCTCACTCTCCCAGCACTCAGAATGAGCGTTTAAGAAAACTGATTCTGATCCATTCCTTAACAAACTTTTTCATTATGCAGAAAGCCTGTTTTACACAAAGTATAGTTTTAAGTGCCAAATCCTTGTTTCTCACTCTCCCAGCACTCAGAATGAGCGTTTAAGAAAACTGATTCTGATCCATTCCTTAACAAACTATTTCATTATGCAAAAAGTCAGTTTTACACAGGGTGCAGTTTTCAGTGCCAAATCCTTGTTTCTCACTCTCCCAGCACTCAGAATAAGCTTTTAAGAAAACTGATTCTGATCCATTCCTTAACAAACTTTTTCATTATTTACAAAGCCATTTTTACACAAAGTGCAGTCTTCAGTGCCAAATCCTTGTTTCTCACTCTCCCAGCACTCAGAATGAGCTTTTAAGAAAACTGATTCTGATCCATTCCTTAACAAACTTTTTCATTATGCAATAAGCCAGTTTTACACAGGGTGCAGTTTTCAGTGCCAAATCCTTGTTTCTCACTCTCCCAGCTCTCAGAATGAGCGTTTAAGAAAACTGATTCTGATCCATTCCTTAACAAACTTTTTCATTATTTACAAAGCCATTTTTACACAAAGTGCAGTTTTCAGTGCCAAATCCTTGTTTCTCACTCTCCCAGCTCTCAGAATGAGCGTTTAAGAAAACTGATTCTGATCCATTCCTTAACAAACTTTTTCATTATTTACAAAGCCATTTTTACACAAAGTGCAGTTTTCAGTGCCAAATCCTTGTTTCTCACTCTCCCAGCACTCAGAATGAGCGTTTAAGAAAACTGATTCTGATCCATTCCTTAACAAACTTATTCATTATGCAGAAAGCCTGTTTTACACAAAGTGCAGTTTTCAGTGCCAAATCCTTGTTTCTCACTCTCCCAGCACTCAGAATGAGCGTTTAAGAAAACTGATTCTGATCCATTCCTTAACAAACTTTTTCATTATGCAGAAAGCCTGTTTTACACAGGGTGCAGTTTTCAGTGCCAAATCCTTGTTTCTCACTCTCCCAGCACTCAGAATGAGCTTTTAAGAAAACTGATTCTGATCCATTCCTTAACAAACTATTTCATTATGCAAAGAGCCAGTTTTACACAGGGTGCAGTTTTCAGTGCCAAATCCTTGTTTCTCACTCTCCCAGCACTCAGAATGAGCGTTTAAGAAAACTGATTCTGATCCATTCCTTAACAAACTTTTTCATTATGCAGAAAGCCTGTTTTACACAGGGTGCAGTTTTCAGTGCCAAATCCTTGTTTCTCACTCTCCCAGCACTCAGAATGAACTTTTAAGAAAACTGATTCTGATCCATTCCTTAACAAACTATTTCATTATGCAAAGAGCCAGTTTTACACAGGGTGCAGTTTTCAGTGCCAAATCCTTGTTTCTCACTCTCCCAGCACTCAGAATGAGCGTTTAAGAAAACTGATTCTGATCCATTCCTTAACAAACTATTTCATTATGCAAAGAGCCAGTTTTACACAGGGTGCAGTTTTCAGTGCCAAATCCTTGTTTCTCACTCTCCCAGCACTCAGAATGAGCGTTTAAGAAAACTGATTCTGATCCATTCCTTAACAAACTTTTTCATTATGCAATAAGCCAGTTTTACACAGGGTGCAGTTTTCAGTGCCAAATCCTTGTTTCTCACTCTCCCAGCTCTCAGAATGAGCGTTTAAGAAAACTGATTCTGATCCATTCCTTAACAAACTATTTCATTATTTACAAAGCCATTTTTACACAAAGTGCAGTTTTCAGTGCCAAATCCTTGTTTCTCACTCTCCCAGCACTCAGAATGAGCGTTTAAGAAAACTGATTCTGTTCCATTCCTTAACAAACTTTTTCATTATGCAAAAAGCCAGTTTTACACAGGGTGCAGTTTTCAGTGCCAAATCCTTGTTTCTCACTCTCCCAGCTCTCAGAATGAGGGTTTAAGAAAACTGATTCTGATCCATTCCTTAACAAACTTTTTCATTATTTACAAAGCCATTTTTACACAAAGTGCAGTTTTCAGTGCCAAATCCTTGTTTCTCACTCTCCCAGCACTCAGAATGAGCTTTTAAGAAAACTGATTCTGATCCATTCCTTAACAAACTATTTCATTATTTACAAAGCCATTTTTACACAAAGTGCAGTTTTCAGTGCCAAATCCTTGTTTCTCACTCTCCCAGCACTCAGAATGAGCGTTTAAGAAAACTGATTCTGATCCATTCCTTACCAAACTATTTCATTATTTACAAAGCCATTTTTACACAAAGTGCAGTTTTCAGTGCCAAATCCTTGTTTCTCACTATCCCAGCCCTCAGAATGAGCGTTTACGAAAACTGATTCTGATCCATTCCTTTGCAAACTTATTCATTATGCAGAAAGCCTGTTTTACACAAAGTGCAGTTTTAAGTGCCAAATCCTTGTTTCTCACTATCCCAGCCCTCAGAATGAGCGTTTAAGAAAACTGATTCTGATCCATTCCTTTGCAAACTTATTCATTATGCAGAAAGCCTGTTTTACACAAAGTGCAGTTTTAAGTGCCAAATCCTTGTTTCTCACTCTCCCAGCACTCAGAATGAGCGTTTAAGAAAACTGATTCTGATCCATTCCTTAACAAACTTTTTCATTATGCAGAAAGCCTGTTTTACACAAAGTATAGTTTTAAGTGCCAAATCCTTGTTTCTCACTCTCCCAGCACTCAGAATGAGCGTTTAAGAAAACTGATTCTGATCCATTCCTTAACAAACTATTTCATTATGCAAAAAGTCAGTTTTACACAGGGTGCAGTTTTCAGTGCCAAATCCTTGTTTCTCACTCTCCCAGCACTCAGAATAAGCTTTTAAGAAAACTGATTCTGATCCATTCCTTAACAAACTTTTTCATTATTTACAAAGCCATTTTTACACAAAGTGCAGTCTTCAGTGCCAAATCCTTGTTTCTCACTCTCCCAGCACTCAGAATGAGCTTTTAAGAAAACTGATTCTGATCCATTCCTTAACAAACTTTTTCATTATGCAATAAGCCAGTTTTACACAGGGTGCAGTTTTCAGTGCCAAATCCTTGTTTCTCACTCTCCCAGCTCTCAGAATGAGCGTTTAAGAAAACTGATTCTGATCCATTCCTTAACAAACTTTTTCATTATTTACAAAGCCATTTTTACACAAAGTGCAGTTTTCAGTGCCAAATCCTTGTTTCTCACTCTCCCAGCACTCAGAATGAGCGTTTAAGAAAACTGATTCTGATCCATTCCTTAACAAACTTATTCATTATGCAGAAAGCCTGTTTTACACAAAGTGCAGTTTTCAGTGCCAAATCCTTGTTTCTCACTCTCCCAGCACTCAGAATGAGCGTTTAAGAAAACTGATTCTGATCCATTCCTTTGCAAACTTATTCATTATGCAGAAAGCCTGTTTTACACAAAGTGCAGTTTTCAGTGCCAAATCCTTGTTTCTCACTCTCCCAGCACTCAGAATGAGCTTTTAAGAAAACTGATTCTGATCCATTCCTTAACAAACTATTTCATTATGCAAAGAGCCAGTTTTACACAGGGTGCAGTTTTCAGTGCCAAATCCTTGTTTCTCACTCTCCCAGCACTCAGAATGAGCGTTTAAGAAAACTGATTCTGATCCATTCCTTAACAAACTATTTCATTATGCAAAGAGCCAGTTTTACACAGGGTGCAGTTTTCAGTGCCAAATCCTTGTTTCTCACTCTCCCAGCACTCAGAATGAGCGTTTAAGAAAACTGATTCTGATCCATTCCTTAACAAACTTTTTCATTATGCAATAAGCCAGTTTTACACAGGGTGCAGTTTTCAGTGCCAAATCCTTGTTTCTCACTCTCCCAGCTCTCAGAATGAGCGTTTAAGAAAACTGATTCTGATCCATTCCTTAACAAACTATTTCATTATTTACAAAGCCATTTTTACACAAAGTGCAGTTTTCAGTGCCAAATCCTTGTTTCTCACTCTCCCAGCACTCAGAATGAGCGTTTAAGAAAACTGATTCTGTTCCATTCCTTAACAAACTTTTTCATTATGCAAAAAGCCAGTTTTACACAGGGTGCAGTTTTCAGTGCCAAATCCTTGTTTCTCACTCTCCCAGCTCTCAGAATGAGGGTTTAAGAAAACTGATTCTGATCCATTCCTTAACAAACTTTTTCATTATTTACAAAGCCATTTTTACACAAAGTGCAGTTTTCAGTGCCAAATCCTTGTTTCTCACTCTCCCAGCACTCAGAATGAGCGTTTAAGAAAACTGATTCTGTTCCATTCCTTAACAAACTTTTTCATTATGCAAAAAGCCAGTTTTACACAGGGTGCAGTTTTCAGTGCCAAATCCTTGTTTCTCACTCTCCCAGCTCTCAGAATGAGGGTTTAAGAAAACTGATTCTGATCCATTCCTTAACAAATTTTTTCATTATTTACAAAGCCATTTTTACACAAAGTGCAGTTTTCAGTGCCAAATCCTTGTTTCTCACTCTCCCAGCACTCAGAATGAGCTTTTAAGAAAACTGATTCTGATCCATTCCTTAACAAACTATTTCATTATTTACAAAGCCATTTTTACACAAAGTGCAGTTTTCAGTGCCAAATCCTTGTTTCTCACTCTCCCAGCACTCAGAATGAGCGTTTAAGAAAACTGATTCTGATCCATTCCTTACCAAACTATTTCATTATTTACAAAGCCATTTTTACACAAAGTGCAGTTTTCAGTGCCAAATCCTTGTTTCTCACTCTCCCAGCACTCAGAATGAGCTTTTAAGAAAACTGATTCTGATCCATTCCTTAACAAACTATTTCATTATTTACAAAGCCATTTTTACACAAAGTGCAGTTTTCAGTGCCAAATCCTTGTTTCTCACTCTCCCAGCACTCAGAATGAGCGTTTAAGAAAACTGATTCTGATCCATTCCTTACCAAACTATTTCATTATTTACAAAGCCATTTTTACACAAAGTGCAGTTTTCAGTGCCAAATCCTTGTTTCTCACTATCCCAGCCCTCAGAATGAGCGTTTAAGAAAACTGAATCTGATCCATTCCTTTGCAAACTTATTCATTATGCAGAAAGCCTGTTTTACACAAAGTGCAGTTTTAAGTGCCAAATCCTTGTTTCTCACTCTCCCAGCACTCAGAATGAGCGTTTAAGAAAACTGATTCTGATCCATTCCTTAACAAACTTTTTCATTATGCAGAAAGCCTGTTTTACACAAAGTGCAGTTTTAAGTGCCAAATCCTTGTTTCTCACTCTCCCAGCACTCAGAATGAGCGTTTAAGAAAACTGATTCTGATCCATTCCTTAACAAACTATTTCATTATGCAAAAAGTCAGTTTTACACAGGGTGCAGTTTTCAGTGCCAAATCCTTGTTTCTCACTCTCCCAGCACTCAGAATAAGCTTTTAAGAAAACTGATTCTGATCCATTCCTTAACAAACTTTTTCATTATTTACAAAGCCATTTTTACACAAAGTGCAGTTTTCAGTGCCAAATCCTTGTTTCTCACTCTCCCAGCACTCAGAATGAGCTTTTAAGAAAACTGATTCTGATCCATTCCTTAACAAACTTTTTCATTATTTACAAAGCCATTTTTACACAAAGTGCAGTTTTCAGTGCCAAATCCTTGTTTCTCACTATCCCAGCCCTCAGAATGAGCGTTTAAGAAAACTGATTCTGATCCATTCCTTTGCAAACTTATTCATTATGCAGAAAGCCTGTTTTACACAAAGTGCAGTTTTAAGTGCCAAATCCTTGTTTCTCACTATCCCAGCCCTCAGAATGAGCGTTTAAGAAAACTGATTCTGATCCATTCCTTAACAAACTTTTTCATTATGCAGAAAGCCTGTTTTACACAAAGTATAGTTTTAAGTGCCAAATCCTTGTTTCTCACTCTCCCAGCACTCAGAATGAGCGTTTAAGAAAACTGATTCTGATCCATTCCTTAACAAACTATTTCATTATGCAAAAAGTCAGTTTTACACAGGGTGCAGTTTTCAGTGCCAAATCCTTGTTTCTCACTCTCCCAGCACTCAGAATAAGCTTTTAAGAAAACTGATTCTGATCCATTCCTTAACAAACTTTTTCATTATTTACAAAGCCATTTTTACACAAAGTGCAGTTTTCAGTGCCAAATCCTTGTTTCTCACTCTCCCAGCACTCAGAATGAGCTTTTAAGAAAACTGATTCTGATCCATTCCTTAACAAACTTTTTCATTATTTACAAAGCCATTTTTACACAAAGTGCAGTTTTCAGTGCCAAATCCTTGTTTCTCACTATCCCAGCCCTCAGAATGAGCGTTTAAGAAAACTGATTCTGATCCATTCCTTTGCAAACTTATTCATTATGCAGAAAGCCTGTTTTACACAAAGTGCAGTTTTAAGTGCCAAATCCTTGTTTCTCACTATCCCAGCCCTCAGAATGAGCGTTTAAGAAAACTGATTCTGATCCATTCCTTTGCAAACTTATTCATTATGCAGAAAGCCTGTTTTACACAAAGTGCAGTTTTAAGTGCCAAATCCTTGTTTCTCACTCTCCCAGCACTCAGAATGAGCGTTTAAGAAAACTGATTCTGATCCATTCCTTAACAAACTTTTTCATTATGCAGAAAGCCTGTTTTACACAAAGTATAGTTTTAAGTGCCAAATCCTTGTTTCTCACTCTCCCAGCACTCAGAATGAGCGTTTAAGAAAACTGATTCTGATCCATTCCTTAACAAACTATTTCATTATGCAAAAAGTCAGTTTTACACAGGGTGCAGTTTTCAGTGCCAAATCCTTGTTTCTCACTCTCCCAGCACTCAGAATAAGCTTTTAAGAAAACTGATTCTGATCCATTCCTTAACAAACTTTTTCATTATTTACAAAGCCATTTTTACACAAAGTGCAGTCTTCAGTGCCAAATCCTTGTTTCTCACTCTCCCAGCACTCAGAATGAGCTTTTAAGAAAACTGATTCTGATCCATTCCTTAACAAACTTTTTCATTATGCAATAAGCCAGTTTTACACAGGGTGCAGTTTTCAGTGCCAAATCCTTGTTTCTCACTCTCCCAGCTCTCAGAATGAGCGTTTAAGAAAACTGATTCTGATCCATTCCTTAACAAACTTTTTCATTATTTACAAAGCCATTTTTACACAAAGTGCAGTTTTCAGTGCCAAATCCTTGTTTCTCACTCTCCCAGCACTCAGAATGAGCGTTTAAGAAAACTGATTCTGATCCATTCCTTAACAAACTTATTCATTATGCAGAAAGCCTGTTTTACACAAAGTGCAGTTTTCAGTGCCAAATCCTTGTTTCTCACTCTCCCAGCACTCAGAATGAGCGTTTAAGAAAACTGATTCTGATCCATTCCTTAACAAACTTTTTCATTATGCAGAAAGCCTGTTTTACACAGGGTGCAGTTTTCAGTGCCAAATCCTTGTTTCTCACTCTCCCAGCACTCAGAATGAGCTTTTAAGAAAACTGATTCTGATCCATTCCTTAACAAACTATTTCATTATGCAAAGAGCCAGTTTTACACAGGGTGCAGTTTTCAGTGCCAAATCCTTGTTTCTCACTCTCCCAGCACTCAGAATGAGCGTTTAAGAAAACTGATTCTGATCCATTCCTTAACAAACTTTTTCATTATGCAGAAAGCCTGTTTTACACAGGGTGCAGTTTTCAGTGCCAAATCCTTGTTTCTCACTCTCCCAGCACTCAGAATGAACTTTTAAGAAAACTGATTCTGATCCATTCCTTAACAAACTATTTCATTATGCAAAGAGCCAGTTTTACACAGGGTGCAGTTTTCAGTGCCAAATCCTTGTTTCTCACTCTCCCAGCACTCAGAATGAGCGTTTAAGAAAACTGATTCTGATCCATTCCTTAACAAACTATTTCATTATGCAAAGAGCCAGTTTTACACAGGGTGCAGTTTTCAGTGCCAAATCCTTGTTTCTCACTCTCCCAGCACTCAGAATGAGCGTTTAAGAAAACTGATTCTGATCCATTCCTTAACAAACTTTTTCATTATGCAATAAGCCAGTTTTACACAGGGTGCAGTTTTCAGTGCCAAATCCTTGTTTCTCACTCTCCCAGCTCTCAGAATGAGCGTTTAAGAAAACTGATTCTGATCCATTCCTTAACAAACTATTTCATTATTTACAAAGCCATTTTTACACAAAGTGCAGTTTTCAGTGCCAAATCCTTGTTTCTCACTCTCCCAGCACTCAGAATGAGCGTTTAAGAAAACTGATTCTGTTCCATTCCTTAACAAACTTTTTCATTATGCAAAAAGCCAGTTTTACACAGGGTGCAGTTTTCAGTGCCAAATCCTTGTTTCTCACTCTCCCAGCTCTCAGAATGAGGGTTTAAGAAAACTGATTCTGATCCATTCCTTAACAAACTTTTTCATTATTTACAAAGCCATTTTTACACAAAGTGCAGTTTTCAGTGCCAAATCCTTGTTTCTCACTCTCCCAGCACTCAGAATGAGCTTTTAAGAAAACTGATTCTGATCCATTCCTTAACAAACTATTTCATTATTTACAAAGCCATTTTTACACAAAGTGCAGTTTTCAGTGCCAAATCCTTGTTTCTCACTCTCCCAGCACTCAGAATGAGCGTTTAAGAAAACTGATTCTGATCCATTCCTTACCAAACTATTTCATTATTTACAAAGCCATTTTTACACAAAGTGCAGTTTTCAGTGCCAAATCCTTGTTTCTCACTATCCCAGCCCTCAGAATGAGCGTTTACGAAAACTGATTCTGATCCATTCCTTTGCAAACTTATTCATTATGCAGAAAGCCTGTTTTACACAAAGTGCAGTTTTAAGTGCCAAATCCTTGTTTCTCACTATCCCAGCCCTCAGAATGAGCGTTTAAGAAAACTGATTCTGATCCATTCCTTTGCAAACTTATTCATTATGCAGAAAGCCTGTTTTACACAAAGTGCAGTTTTAAGTGCCAAATCCTTGTTTCTCACTCTCCCAGCACTCAGAATGAGCGTTTAAGAAAACTGATTCTGATCCATTCCTTAACAAACTTTTTCATTATGCAGAAAGCCTGTTTTACACAAAGTATAGTTTTAAGTGCCAAATCCTTGTTTCTCACTCTCCCAGCACTCAGAATGAGCGTTTAAGAAAACTGATTCTGATCCATTCCTTAACAAACTATTTCATTATGCAAAAAGTCAGTTTTACACAGGGTGCAGTTTTCAGTGCCAAATCCTTGTTTCTCACTCTCCCAGCACTCAGAATAAGCTTTTAAGAAAACTGATTCTGATCCATTCCTTAACAAACTTTTTCATTATTTACAAAGCCATTTTTACACAAAGTGCAGTCTTCAGTGCCAAATCCTTGTTTCTCACTCTCCCAGCACTCAGAATGAGCTTTTAAGAAAACTGATTCTGATCCATTCCTTAACAAACTTTTTCATTATGCAATAAGCCAGTTTTACACAGGGTGCAGTTTTCAGTGCCAAATCCTTGTTTCTCACTCTCCCAGCTCTCAGAATGAGCGTTTAAGAAAACTGATTCTGATCCATTCCTTAACAAACTTTTTCATTATTTACAAAGCCATTTTTACACAAAGTGCAGTTTTCAGTGCCAAATCCTTGTTTCTCACTCTCCCAGCACTCAGAATGAGCGTTTAAGAAAACTGATTCTGATCCATTCCTTAACAAACTTATTCATTATGCAGAAAGCCTGTTTTACACAAAGTGCAGTTTTCAGTGCCAAATCCTTGTTTCTCACTCTCCCAGCACTCAGAATGAGCGTTTAAGAAAACTGATTCTGATCCATTCCTTTGCAAACTTATTCATTATGCAGAAAGCCTGTTTTACACAAAGTGCAGTTTTCAGTGCCAAATCCTTGTTTCTCACTCTCCCAGCACTCAGAATGAGCTTTTAAGAAAACTGATTCTGATCCATTCCTTAACAAACTATTTCATTATGCAAAGAGCCAGTTTTACACAGGGTGCAGTTTTCAGTGCCAAATCCTTGTTTCTCACTCTCCCAGCACTCAGAATGAGCGTTTAAGAAAACTGATTCTGATCCATTCCTTAACAAACTATTTCATTATGCAAAGAGCCAGTTTTACACAGGGTGCAGTTTTCAGTGCCAAATCCTTGTTTCTCACTCTCCCAGCACTCAGAATGAGCGTTTAAGAAAACTGATTCTGATCCATTCCTTAACAAACTTTTTCATTATGCAATAAGCCAGTTTTACACAGGGTGCAGTTTTCAGTGCCAAATCCTTGTTTCTCACTCTCCCAGCTCTCAGAATGAGCGTTTAAGAAAACTGATTCTGATCCATTCCTTAACAAACTATTTCATTATTTACAAAGCCATTTTTACACAAAGTGCAGTTTTCAGTGCCAAATCCTTGTTTCTCACTCTCCCAGCACTCAGAATGAGCGTTTAAGAAAACTGATTCTGTTCCATTCCTTAACAAACTTTTTCATTATGCAAAAAGCCAGTTTTACACAGGGTGCAGTTTTCAGTGCCAAATCCTTGTTTCTCACTCTCCCAGCTCTCAGAATGAGGGTTTAAGAAAACTGATTCTGATCCATTCCTTAACAAACTTTTTCATTATTTACAAAGCCATTTTTACACAAAGTGCAGTTTTCAGTGCCAAATCCTTGTTTCTCACTCTCCCAGCACTCAGAATGAGCTTTTAAGAAAACTGATTCTGATCCATTCCTTAACAAACTATTTCATTATTTACAAAGCCATTTTTACACAAAGTGCAGTTTTCAGTGCCAAATCCTTGTTTCTCACTCTCCCAGCACTCAGAATGAGCGTTTAAGAAAACTGATTCTGATCCATTCCTTACCAAACTATTTCATTATTTACAAAGCCATTTTTACACAAAGTGCAGTTTTCAGTGCCAAATCCTTGTTTCTCACTATCCCAGCCCTCAGAATGAGCGTTTAAGAAAACTGATTCTGATCCATTCCTTTGCAAACTTATTCATTATGCAGAAAGCCTGTTTTACACAAAGTGCAGTTTTAAGTGCCAAATCCTTGTTTCTCACTCTCCCAGCACTCAGAATGAGCGTTTAAGAAAACTGATTCTGATCCATTCCTTAACAAACTTTTTCATTATGCAGAAAGCCTGTTTTACACAAAGTGCAGTTTTAAGTGCCAAATCCTTGTTTCTCACTCTCCCAGCACTCAGAATGAGCGTTTAAGAAAACTGATTCTGATCCATTCCTTAACAAACTATTTCATTATGCAAAAAGTCAGTTTTACACAGGGTGCAGTTTTCAGTGCCAAATCCTTGTTTCTCACTCTCCCAGCACTCAGAATAAGCTTTTAAGAAAACTGATTCTGATCCATTCCTTAACAAACTTTTTCATTATTTACAAAGCCATTTTTACACAAAGTGCAGTTTTCAGTGCCAAATCCTTGTTTCTCACTCTCCCAGCACTCAGAATGAGCTTTTAAGAAAACTGATTCTGATCCATTCCTTAACAAACTTTTTCATTATTTACAAAGCCATTTTTACACAAAGTGCAGTTTTCAGTGCCAAATCCTTGTTTCTCACTATCCCAGCCCTCAGAATGAGCGTTTAAGAAAACTGATTCTGATCCATTCCTTTGCAAACTTATTCATTATGCAGAAAGCCTGTTTTACACAAAGTGCAGTTTTAAGTGCCAAATCCTTGTTTCTCACTATCCCAGCCCTCAGAATGAGCGTTTAAGAAAACTGATTCTGATCCATTCCTTTGCAAACTTATTCATTATGCAGAAAGCCTGTTTTACACAAAGTGCAGTTTTAAGTGCCAAATCCTTGTTTCTCACTCTCCCAGCACTCAGAATGAGCGTTTAAGAAAACTGATTCTGATCCATTCCTTAACAAACTTTTTCATTATGCAGAAAGCCTGTTTTACACAAAGTATAGTTTTAAGTGCCAAATCCTTGTTTCTCACTCTCCCAGCAATCAGAATGAGCGTTTAAGAAAACTGATTCTGATCCATTCCTTAACAAACTATTTCATTATGCAAAAAGTCAGTTTTACACAAAGTGCAGTTTTCAGTGCCAAATCCTTGTTTCTCACTCTCCCAGCACTCAGAATAAGCTTTTAAGAAAACTGATTCTGATCCATTCCTTAACAAACTTTTTCATTATTTACAAAGCCATTTTTACACAAAGTGCAGTTTTCAGTGCCAAATCCTTGTTTCTCACTCTCCCAGCACTCAGAATGAGCTTTTAAGAAAACTGATTCTGATCCATTCCTTAACAAACTTTTTCATTATTTACAAAGCCATTTTTACACAAAGTGCAGTTTTCAGTGCCAAATCCTTGTTTCTCACTCTCCCAGCACTCAGAATGAGCTTTTAAGAAAACTGATTCTGATCCATTCCTTAACAAACTATTTCATTATTTACAAAGCCATTTTTACACAAAGTGCAGTTTTCAGTGCCAAATCCTTGTTTCTCACTCTCCCAGCACTCAGAATGAGCGTTTAAGAAAACTGATTCTGATCCATTCCTTACCAAACTATTTCATTATTTACAAAGCCATTTTTACACAAAGTGCAGTTTTCAGTGCCAAATCCTTGTTTCTCACTATCCCAGCCCTCAGAATGAGCGTTTACGAAAACTGATTCTGATCCATTCCTTTGCAAACTTATTCATTATGCAGAAAGCCTGTTTTACACAAAGTGCAGTTTTAAGTGCCAAATCCTTGTTTCTCACTATCCCAGCCCTCAGAATGAGCGTTTAAGAAAACTGATTCTGATCCATTCCTTTGCAAACTTATTCATTATGCAGAAAGCCTGTTTTACACAAAGTGCAGTTTTAAGTGCCAAATCCTTGTTTCTCACTCTCCCAGCACTCAGAATGAGCGTTTAAGAAAACTGATTCTGATCCATTCCTTAACAAACTTTTTCATTATGCAGAAAGCCTATTTTACACAAAGTATAGTTTTAAGTGCCAAATCCTTGTTTCTCACTCTCCCAGCACTCAGAATGAGCGTTTAAGAAAACTGATTCTGATCCATTCCTTAACAAACTATTTCATTATGCAAAAAGTCAGTTTTACACAGGGTGCAGTTTTCAGTGCCAAATCCTTGTTTCTCACTCTCCCAGCACTCAGAATAAGCTTTTAAGAAAACTGATTCTGATCCATTCCTTAACAAACTTTTTCATTATTTACAAAGCCATTTTTACACAAAGTGCAGTCTTCAGTGCCAAATCCTTGTTTCTCACTCTCCCAGCACTCAGAATGAGCTTTTAAGAAAACTGATTCTGATCCATTCCTTAACAAACTTTTTCATTATGCAATAAGCCAGTTTTACACAGGGTGCAGTTTTCAGTGCCAAATCCTTGTTTCTCACTCTCCCAGCTCTCAGAATGAGCGTTTAAGAAAACTGATTCTGATCCATTCCTTAACAAACTTTTTCATTATTTACAAAGCCATTTTTACACAAAGTGCAGTTTTCAGTGCCAAATCCTTGTTTCTCACTCTCCCAGCACTCAGAATGAGCGTTTAAGAAAACTGATTCTGATCCATTCCTTAACAAACTTATTCATTATGCAGAAAGCCTGTTTTACACAAAGTGCAGTTTTCAGTGCCAAATCCTTGTTTCTCACTCTCCCAGCACTCAGAATGAGCGTTTAAGAAAACTGATTCTGATCCATTCCTTTGCAAACTTATTCATTATGCAGAAAGCCTGTTTTACACAAAGTGCAGTTTTCAGTGCCAAATCCTTGTTTCTCACTCTCCCAGCACTCAGAATGAGCTTTTAAGAAAACTGATTCTGATCCATTCCTTAACAAACTATTTCATTATGCAAAGAGCCAGTTTTACACAGGGTGCAGTTTTCAGTGCCAAATCCTTGTTTCTCACTCTCCCAGCACTCAGAATGAGCGTTTAAGAAAACTGATTCTGATCCATTCCTTAACAAACTATTTCATTATGCAAAGAGCCAGTTTTACACAGGGTGCAGTTTTCAGTGCCAAATCCTTGTTTCTCACTCTCCCAGCACTCAGAATGAGCGTTTAAGAAAACTGATTCTGATCCATTCCTTAACAAACTTTTTCATTATGCAATAAGCCAGTTTTACACAGGGTGCAGTTTTCAGTGCCAAATCCTTGTTTCTCACTCTCCCAGCTCTCAGAATGAGCGTTTAAGAAAACTGATTCTGATCCATTCCTTAACAAACTATTTCATTATTTACAAAGCCATTTTTACACAAAGTGCAGTTTTCAGTGCCAAATCCTTGTTTCTCACTCTCCCAGCACTCAGAATGAGCGTTTAAGAAAACTGATTCTGTTCCATTCCTTAACAAACTTTTTCATTATGCAAAAAGCCAGTTTTACACAGGGTGCAGTTTTCAGTGCCAAATCCTTGTTTCTCACTCTCCCAGCTCTCAGAATGAGGGTTTAAGAAAACTGATTCTGATCCATTCCTTAACAAACTTTTTCATTATTTACAAAGCCATTTTTACACAAAGTGCAGTTTTCAGTGCCAAATCCTTGTTTCTCACTCTCCCAGCACTCAGAATGAGCTTTTAAGAAAACTGATTCTGATCCATTCCTTAACAAACTATTTCATTATTTACAAAGCCATTTTTACACAAAGTGCAGTTTTCAGTGCCAAATCCTTGTTTCTCACTCTCCCAGCACTCAGAATGAGCGTTTAAGAAAACTGATTCTGATCCATTCCTTACCAAACTATTTCATTATTTACAAAGCCATTTTTACACAAAGTGCAGTTTTCAGTGCCAAATCCTTGTTTCTCACTATCCCAGCCCTCAGAATGAGCGTTTAAGAAAACTGATTCTGATCCATTCCTTTGCAAACTTATTCATTATGCAGAAAGCCTGTTTTACACAAAGTGCAGTTTTAAGTGCCAAATCCTTGTTTCTCACTCTCCCAGCACTCAGAATGAGCGTTTAAGAAAACTGATTCTGATCCATTCCTTAACAAACTTTTTCATTATGCAGAAAGCCTGTTTTACACAAAGTGCAGTTTTAAGTGCCAAATCCTTGTTTCTCACTCTCCCAGCACTCAGAATGAGCGTTTAAGAAAACTGATTCTGATCCATTCCTTAACAAACTATTTCATTATGCAAAAAGTCAGTTTTACACAGGGTGCAGTTTTCAGTGCCAAATCCTTGTTTCTCACTCTCCCAGCACTCAGAATAAGCTTTTAAGAAAACTGATTCTGATCCATTCCTTAACAAACTTTTTCATTATTTACAAAGCCATTTTTACACAAAGTGCAGTTTTCAGTGCCAAATCCTTGTTTCTCACTCTCCCAGCACTCAGAATGAGCTTTTAAGAAAACTGATTCTGATCCATTCCTTAACAAACTTTTTCATTATTTACAAAGCCATTTTTACACAAAGTGCAGTTTTCAGTGCCAAATCCTTGTTTCTCACTATCCAAGCCCTCAGAATGAGCGTTTAAGAAAACTGATTCTGATCCATTCCTTTGCAAACTTATTCATTATGCAGAAAGCCTGTTTTACACAAAGTGCAGTTTTAAGTGCCAAATCCTTGTTTCTCACTATCCCAGCCCTCAGAATGAGCGTTTAAGAAAACTGATTCTGATCCATTCCTTTGCAAACTTATTCATTATGCAGAAAGCCTGTTTTACACAAAGTGCAGTTTTAAGTGCCAAATCCTTGTTTCTCACTCTCCCAGCACTCAGAATGAGCGTTTAAGAAAACTGATTCTGATCCATTCCTTAACAAACTTTTTCATTATGCAGAAAGCCTGTTTTACACAAAGTATAGTTTTAAGTGCCAAATCCTTGTTTCTCACTCTCCCAGCAATCAGAATGAGCGTTTAAGAAAACTGATTCTGATCCATTCCTTAACAAACTATTTCATTATGCAAAAAGTCAGTTTTACACAAAGTGCAGTTTTCAGTGCCAAATCCTTGTTTCTCACTCTCCCAGCACTCAGAATAAGCTTTTAAGAAAACTGATTCTGATCCATTCCTTAACAAACTTTTTCATTATTTACAAAGCCATTTTTACACAAAGTGCAGTTTTCAGTGCCAAATCCTTGTTTCTCACTCTCCCAGCACTCAGAATGAGCTTTTAAGAAAACTGATTCTGATCCATTCCTTAACAAACTTTTTCATTATTTACAAAGCCATTTTTACACAAAGTGCAGTTTTCAGTGCCAAATCCTTGTTTCTCACTATCCCAGCACTCAGAATGAGCGTTTAAGAAAACTGATTCTGATCCATTCCTTAACAAACTATTTCATTATGCAAAAAGTCAGTTTTACACAGGGTGCAGTTTTCAGTGCCAAATCCTTGTTTCTCACTCTCCCAGCACTCAGAATAAGCTTTTAAGAAAACTGATTCTGATCCATTCCTTAACAAACTATTTCATTATTTACAAAGCCATTTTTACACAAAGTGCAGTTTTCAGTGCCAAATCCTTGTTTCTCACTCTCCCAGCACTCAGAATGAGTGTTTAAGAAAACTGATTCTGATCCATTCCTTAACAAACTTTTTCATTATTTACAAAGCCTGTTTTACACAAAGTGCAGTTCCCTATCAAAAGCTACACTCGATGCTGCGTTTCAAACGCTATGGGAGAACAGTCTTTGTTCGACCGGTTGTGAAGCACGTGTGTCAAACACGCCAAAAATTATTTTGGCTTTAAATAACCTCGGCAGGTGACGTGGCTAATTACACCCGCACCTGCCGGTTATAAATACGCGTGATTGCGGACGCGTCATCAGGTTCTTTTGTCTTCAAGGACCGCTTTGTGTGTGCGTGTGTGTGAGGGAGAAGTCTCCTTCTTTGTTATTTTTTCGAACGAAAAAAATTAAACACAAAACATATTACCTACATTCTTAGACTAGTGACCAAGCACTCTCTGAGTTTCTTAGCCTAGTATAAGAATTGGGAAAAATATAACAAAACCATGACTGACTCAGATCGGAGATGTGTTCCTCCCTGTGAGAGGATCCTCTCCGATTTTGATAAGCATGAGTTTTGCTTTGAATGCTTGGGGGCTGACCATGCCGCCCAGGGACTTGAGGGAGAGTGTGAACTCTGTGACGTTTTTGAGTTCAGAGTTCTGCGTGCTCGGCTCGCGTTTTTTAAGCGAGACCGAGCCACCTCTTCCTCATCCTGGGGCTCGCGGTTTGAGCTTGCTGAGGCACGAGAGACGGATCCGTCCGCTTCTACCGTGCATTCGCCGAACCGCGACGTCCTCGCGTCCGCTTCTGGAGCGTGCCTCGGCACTTCTTCTGAGCCGGCGGAGGACGAGGCTTCCCTTGTTTCTGCGGGGTTAGATAGCACCGCCTCCGAGCGGTCCTCTCGCGATACTAAGGCGATTGAGGATCTAATCGGGGCGGTAACCAAGGCAGTCGACAGGCTCCACCTCGACTGGCCGCAGGAACAAGAGGCCCCCAAGGGTTCAAAGCTGGATGACAGATATCTGTCAGGTGGCCGGAGGGAGGAGCCCCAGAGTAGGGCTCTCCCTTTCTTTGAGGATCTCCACAGCGAGCTATCTCGCTCATGGCAGAAACCTCACTCCTCCCGTGTTTTTGTGCCATCGACGTCGATTTATTCGACCATCGTTGGTGCAAAGACACGGGGATACATGGCGATGCCAAGGGTGGAAGAGACGCTGGCTGGCTATCTCTCCCCTGCGACATCGTCATCCCTGAAAAAGCCCTCTCTTCCCACCAAGCCTTGCAGAGTCACATCTGCGCTGGTGGGAAAGGCTTTTCAGGCAGCAGGTCAGGCTGGTGCTGCTCTGCACACCATGGCGGTTCTGCAGGCGTACCAGGCTGACTTACTGGATGATGTCAGCACCGGCGGGGTTATTGACGAAGCAGCGTTTTCAGACCTACGCTGCGCCACAGATTTGTCTCTCCGTGCAACCAAGCAGACGGCCCGTGCCATCGGCCGTTCCATGGCTGCTTTGGTTACTGCGGAGAGGCACCTGTGGTTGAACCTCACGAGCATCAAGGACAGGGACAGAGCCTTCCTCCTTGATGCCCCGATCTCGCCTTCTGGACTCTTTGGGGATTCGGTTAATACCGTTGTCACCAGGTTCCGGGAGGCGAGACGACATGAGGAGGCATTCGTCAAATACCTACCCCGCCGTGCACAAGCATCTGGAGTGTCGGCCACCCACTCCGGATCAGTTCCCCAGTCCCGGCCAGGCACACAGTCTCGGGTGGGTCCGGTCTACCTGAGGCGTGAGGTCCTCAGGGAAAGTGTGGCGAGTCGCGCCCCCCCTCGCAGAGGCAGGGGAGCGGTCCACCGTGCCCCTCAGGCCGCATCGGGAGGTCCGGACCTGAGGCGTTTTATTTCTTCAAAGAAGAAGAAACCCTGAGACATGTGTGGCCGGGACTGTGGGGGTTTGCCCCCCCGGGGAGGGGTGCCCACAATTCCAAGAGAAACTAGAGGCTCCTCTTCGGTACCCTCACAGGGCCGCTTTGCAATCCCCGGAGCTACAAGCCTTTCGGGGATTAGCGGGCTCAAAAATGCTAAATACTCGGTCGTCTCCTGCCATACTGCAGGGCACCGAATGTCTGGCATCCCCCCAACAGGACGAAGTGTTGACATTGATACCCCTTTCAGAGAATCTGGCAGCGTGGAAACTACTGCCAGGTATCTCTCCATGGGTAGAAAGGACTGTAACCAAAGGCTACAGAATTCAATTTGCATATCGCCCTCCGCGTTTCAACGGCGTGGTCTCCACTTCCGTGCAACCGGAGCGAGTGCATCTGTTGACACAAGAATTACAAGCTCTGCTGGACAAAGGGGCCATAGAACATGTTCCCCTATTAGACAGAGAGTCAGGCTATTACAGCCGGTATTTTCTAGTCCCCAAGAAGGATGGGGGGTTGCGTCCAATTCTAGATCTTCGCGGATTGAACCGCTACCTAAAGACACTCAAGTTCAAAATGTTGACAATCAAGATGATTGTGTCTCAAATTCAGTGTCACGACTGGTTCGTGACGATCGATCTCAAAGACGCATACTTTCACATAGAGATCTTACCACAACACAGAAGATTCCTGAGGTTCGCTTTCGGGGGCGAAGCTTACCAGTATCGGGTTCTTCCATTCGGCCTAGCCTTGTCACCCCGCACATACACAAAATGCATGGATGCAGCTCTGGCTCCTTTGCGACTCCGGGGCATCCGCATTTTGAATTACATAGACGACTGGCTGATTTTAGCTCAGTCTCGAGAGCTAGCGCTTCGACATCGGGATGTCGTCCTAGCTCATCTCAAAGCTCTAGGGTTGAGACTCAACACCAAAAAGAGCGTTCTTTCCCCTACGCAAAATACAACGTATCTCGGGGTCATATGGGACTCGATCGAAATGCAGGCACAACTGTCTCCGGCACGTGTCGAGTCCGTACAAAACACCCTGAGGAGCATCAGGTTAGGCCAGAAAGTGACAAATCATTACTTTCAGAGAGTTCTAGGTCTCATGGCGGCGGCTTCCACAGTAATACCTCTGGGCCTCCTGCATATGAGACCGTTTCAGTTGTGGCTCAGAGCCAGGGGGTTTCATCCAAGGGCCAACCCCCAGAGGCATATAAGGGTGACGCGCCAGGGGCTTCGCACCCTTTCTATGTGGTTCAGACCTCGGTTTCTGACTTTAGGTCCCACTCTCGGTCCGTGTTGTCGTCGCAAAATGCTAACGACAGACGCATCCCTCACGGGTTGGGGTGCGGTCTTAAATGGCCGTCCAGCCCAAGGGATCTGGAGAGGTCATCTTCTCGATTGGCACATCAATTGCCTCGAAATGATGGCTGTATTTCTGGCCCTGAAATACTTCCTCCGGCAGTTACGAGGCTACCATGTCCTAGTGCGGGTGGACAACACTTCAGTAGTCTCGTACATAAATCACCAGGGCGGACTGCGGTCGCGCCACCTGAACAAATTGGCCCAGCAGATTCTGCCCTGGGCAGAGGGCAAATTTCTGTCCCTCAGAGCAATTCACATCCCGGGGCATATGAATGTGGGAGCAGACTTGCTGTCCAGACAAGCTGTGACAAACGGGGAATGGAAACTCCACCCCGAAATAGTCAAACAAATCTGGGAAAGATTTTACGAAGCAGAGGTGGACCTCTTTGCTACGCAGGAGACAGCACAATGTCCCCTCTACTTCTCTCTGACTCATCCAGCTCCCCTGGGTCTGGACGCGATGGCCCATACGTGGCCCAGACTGCGTCTTTACGCATTTCCTCCGACAGCTCTGCTCCCGGGAGTCCTGGCGAAGGTCCGTCAACAAGGGTCTCGCCTCTTATTGATAGCTCCCCGTTGGCCAACCAGAATCTGGTTCTCGGACCTAGTATCCCTCCTAGACGACCATCCTTGGGCGATCCCAGTCAGGAAAGATCTTTTATCTCAGGCACAGGGGACAGTGTTTCATCCTCGTCCCGAGCTCTGGAACCTCCATGTCTGGCCCCTGAGGGGCACCAGTTGAGAGGCACTGGGCTCCCGCCTGATGTAGTAGAGACTATTTTAAGTGCTAGGGCTCCCTCCACTAGAAGGTGCTACGCCCTTAGATGGAGCGTTTTTGAAAGATGGTGCCTTGCGCACCATGCAGACCCAATTCATTGTCAGATAGTTTCAGTGTTGAAATTTCTGCAAGAGAAACTGTCCTCAGGGATAAGCCCTGGTACTCTCAGGGTTTACGTGGCCGCCATTTCGGCCAGCCACGCCCTGATTGAAGGGGTTAATGTGGGAAAGCACCCTTTAGTTGTCCGCTTTATTCGAGGAGCGAGGCGACTGATGCCTCCTTCTAGAAGGACAGTCCCTCCATGGGACTTAGCAACAGTGCTCGAGGGTCTAGTTAGCGCCCCCTTCGAACCTATGGAATCAGCGCCTGTCAGGCTTCTGACCTTTAAAATGGTTTTTCTAATGGCAATCACCTCTCTTAAGAGAATTGGAGATTTGCAGGCGCTCTCGACCTCGCCGTCCTGTTTAAACTTTGCCCCTGGGATGGTCAAAGCTATTCTGCATCCTCACCCGAGTTATCTTCCTAAAGTTCCGTTCTCCACCGTGCATCCGGTTATTCTTGAGGCCTTTTGCCCTCCGCCGTTCACGACGTCGGAGCAGGAAAGATTACACCTACTGTGTCCAGTACGTGCTCTTCAGACTTACGTCCACCGCACAAGCCAGTGGCGTAAATCAGAGCAACTTTTTATATGCTATGGGGGCCGCAACAAAGGGGCGGCTGCTACCAAGCAAACTATGTCACATTGGGTGAGGGATGCTATTGCTCTGGCCTATGAGGCGCGCGGTCAAGCTTCACCTCTAGGAGTCAGAGCTCATTCCACAAGGGGGGTTTCTTCTTCTATGGCCTTAGCAAGAGGAGTCCCCTTGCAGCAAGTGTGTGATGCGGCGGGCTGGTCCTCTCCGCACACATTTGTTAGATTTTATAGTCTGGATGTCCATGCCACTCCCGGCTCACGTGTCCTGGAGTCTACATCCCAGAGTCGTGCTTGAGTCCTCCTCTCGGATTGTGCACACACGTCACACAACCTTGGGGGGTCCAGACACTTCCAGTGCGGCGGCGTTGGTATTCTCGTTCCCATAGCGTTTGAAACGCAGCATCGAGTGTAGCTTTTGATAGGGAACGTCTCGGGTTACTTGGCTGTAACCCTGTTCCCTGAAAAAGCGGGAACGAGATGCTGCGCCTCAATGCCGCACTGTAGGCGCGTGCCCGGACGTCCTTTCAGACAAAGTTGGAACCTGATGACGCGTCCGCAATCACGCGTATTTATAACCGGCAGGTGCGGGTGTAATTAGCCACGTCACCTGCCGAGGTTATTTAAAGCCAAAATAATTTTTGGCGTGTTTGACACACGTGCTTCACAACCGGTCGAACAAAGACTGTTCTCCCATAGCGTTTGAAACGCAGCATCTCGTTCCCGCTTTTTCAGGGAACAGGGTTACAGCCAAGTAACCCGAGACGTTTTCAGTGCCAAATCCTTGTTTCTCACTCTCCCAGCACTCAGAATGAGCGTTTAAGAAAACTGATTCTGTTCCATTCCTTAACAAACTTTTTCATTATGCAAAAAGCCAGTTTTACACAGGGTGCAGTTTTCAGTGCCAAATCCTTGTTTCTCACTCTCCCAGCTCTCAGAATGAGGGTTTAAGAAAACTGATTCTGATCCATTCCTTAACAAACTTTTTCATTATTTACAAAGCCATTTTTACACAAAGTGCAGTTTTCAGTGCCAAATCCTTGTTTCTCACTCTCCCAGCACTCAGAATGAGCTTTTAAGAAAACTGATTCTGATCCATTCCTTAACAAACTATTTCATTATTTACAAAGCCATTTTTACACAAAGTGCAGTTTTCAGTGCCAAATCCTTGTTTCTCACTCTCCCAGCACTCAGAATGAGCGTTTAAGAAAACTGATTCTGATCCATTCCTTACCAAACTATTTCATTATTTACAAAGCCATTTTTACACAAAGTGCAGTTTTCAGTGCCAAATCCTTGTTTCTCACTATCCCAGCCCTCAGAATGAGCGTTTAAGAAAACTGATTCTGATCCATTCCTTTGCAAACTTATTCATTATGCAAAAAGTCAGTTTTACACAGGGTGCAGTTTTCAGTGCCAAATCCTTGTTTCTCACTCTCCCAGCACTCAGAATAAGCTTTTAAGAAAACTGATTCTGATCCATTCCTTAACAAACTTTTTCATTATGCAAAAAGCCAGTTTTACACAGGGTGCAGTTTTCAGTGCCAAATCCTTGATTCTCACTCTCCCAGCACTCAGAATGAGCTTTTAAGAAAACTGATTCTGATCCATTCCTTAACAAACTTTTTCATTATGCAATAAGCCAGTTTTACACAGGGTGCAGTTTTCAGTGCCAAATCCTTGTTTCTCACTCTCCCAGCTCTCAGAATGAGCGTTTAAGAAAACTGATTCTGATCCATTCCTTAACAAACTTTTTCATTATTTACAAAGCCATTTTTACACAAAGTGCAGTTTTCAGTGCCAAATCCTTGTTTCTCACTCTCCCAGCACTCAGAATGAGCTTTTAAGAAAACTGATTCTGATCCATTCCTTAACAAACTTTTTCATTATGCAATAAGCCAGTTTTACACAGGGTGCAGTTTTCAGTGCCAAATCCTTGTTTCTCACTCTCCCAGCTCTCAGAATGAGCGTTTAAGAAAACTGATTCTGATCCATTCCTTAACAAACTATTTCATTATTTACAAAGCCATTTTTACACAAAGTGCAGTTTTCAGTGCCAAATCCTTGTTTCTCACTCTCCCAGCACTCAGAATGAGCGTTTAAGAAAACTGATTCTGTTCCATTCCTTAACAAACTTTTTCATTATGCAAAAAGCCAGTTTTACACAGGGTGCAGTTTTCAGTGCCAAATCCTTGTTTCTCACTCTCCCAGCTCTCAGAATGAGGGTTTAAGAAAACTGATTCTGATCCATTCCTTAACAAACTTTTTCATTATTTACAAAGCCATTTTTACACAAAGTGCAGTTTTCAGTGCCAAATCCTTGTTTCTCACTCTCCCAGCACTCAGAATGAGCGTTTAAGAAAACTGATTCTGATCCATTCCTTAACAAACTTTTTCATTATTTACAAAGCCATTTTTACACAAAGTGCAGTTTTCAGTGCCAAATCCTTGTTTCTCACTATCCCAGCCCTCAGAATGAGCGTTTAAGAAAACTGATTCTGATCCATTCCTTTGCAAACTTATTCATTATGCAGAAAGCCTGTTTTACACAAAGTGCAGTTTTAAGTGCCAAATCCTTGTTTCTCACTCTCCCAGCACTCAGAATGAGCGTTTAAGAAAACTGATTCTGATCCATTCCTTAACAAACTTTTTCATTATGCAGAAAGCCTGTTTTACACAAAGTGCAGTTTTAAGTGCCAAATCCTTGTTTCTCACTCTCCCAGCACTCAGAATGAGCGTTTAAGAAAACTGATTCTGATCCATTCCTTAACAAACTATTTCATTATGCAAAAAGTCAGTTTTACACAGGGTGCAGTTTTCAGTGCCAAATCCTTGTTTCTCACTCTCCCAGCACTCAGAATAAGCTTTTAGGAAAACTGATTCTGATCCATTCCTTAACAAACTTTTTCATTATTTACAAAGCCATTTTTACACAAAGTGCAGTTTTCAGTGCCAAATCCTTGTTTCTCACTCTCCCAGCACTCAGAATGAGCTTTTAAGAAAACTGATTCTGATCCATTCCTTAACAAACTTTTTCATTATGCAATAAGCCAGTTTTACACAGGGTGCAGTTTTCAGTGCCAAATCCTTGTTTCTCACTCTCCCAGCTCTCAGAATGAGCGTTTAAGAAAACTGATTCTGATCCATTCCTTAACAAACTTTTTCATTATTTACAAAGCCATTTTTACACAAAGTGCAGTTTTCAGTGCCAAAGCCTTGTTTCTCACTCTCCCAGCACTCAGAATGAGCTTTTAAGAAAACTGATTCTGATCCATTCCTTAACAAACTTTTTCATTATGCAATAAGCCAGTTTTACACAGGGTGCAGTTTTCAGTGCCAAATCCTTGTTTCTCACTCTCCCAGCTCTCAGAATGAGCGTTTAAGAAAACTGATTCTGATCCATTCCTTAACAAACTATTTCATTATTTACAAAGCCATTTTTACACAAAGTGCAGTTTTCAGTGCCAAATCCTTGTTTCTCACTCTCCCAGCACTCAGAATGAGTGTTTAAGAAAACTGATTCTGATCCATTCCTTAACAAACTTTTTCATTATTTACAAAGCCTGTTTTACACAAAGTGCAGTTTTCAGTGCCAAATCCTTGTTTCTCACTCTCCCAGCACTCAGAATGAGCGTTTAAGAAAACTGATTCTGTTCCATTCCTTAACAAACTTTTTCATTATGCAAAAAGCCAGTTTTACACAGGGTGCAGTTTTCAGTGCCAAATCCTTGTTTCTCACTCTCCCAGCTCTCAGAATGAGGGTTTAAGAAAACTGATTCTGATCCATTCCTTAACAAACTTTTTCATTATTTACAAAGCCATTTTTACACAAAGTGCAGTTTTCAGTGCCAAATCCTTGTTTCTCACTCTCCCAGCACTCAGAATGAGCTTTTAAGAAAACTGATTCTGATCCATTCCTTAACAAACTATTTCATTATTTACAAAGCCATTTTTACACAAAGTGCAGTTTTCAGTGCCAAATCCTTGTTTCTCACTCTCCCAGCACTCAGAATGAGCGTTTAAGAAAACTGATTCTGATCCATTCCTTACCAAACTATTTCATTATTTACAAAGCCATTTTTACACAAAGTGCAGTTTTCAGTGCCAAATCCTTGTTTCTCACTATCCCAGCCCTCAGAATGAGCGTTTAAGAAAACTGATTCTGATCCATTCCTTTGCAAACTTATTCATTATGCAAAAAGTCAGTTTTACACAGGGTGCAGTTTTCAGTGCCAAATCCTTGTTTCTCACTCTCCCAGCACTCAGAATAAGCTTTTAAGAAAACTGATTCTGATCCATTCCTTAACAAACTTTTTCATTATGCAAAAAGCCAGTTTTACACAGGGTGCAGTTTTCAGTGCCAAATCCTTGATTCTCACTCTCCCAGCACTCAGAATGAGCTTTTAAGAAAACTGATTCTGATCCATTCCTTAACAAACTTTTTCATTATGCAATAAGCCAGTTTTACACAGGGTGCAGTTTTCAGTGCCAAATCCTTGTTTCTCACTCTCCCAGCTCTCAGAATGAGCGTTTAAGAAAACTGATTCTGATCCATTCCTTAACAAACTTTTTCATTATTTACAAAGCCATTTTTACACAAAGTGCAGTTTTCAGTGCCAAATCCTTGTTTCTCACTCTCCCAGCACTCAGAATGAGCTTTTAAGAAAACTGATTCTGATCCATTCCTTAACAAACTTTTTCATTATGCAATAAGCCAGTTTTACACAGGGTGCAGTTTTCAGTGCCAAATCCTTGTTTCTCACTCTCCCAGCTCTCAGAATGAGCGTTTAAGAAAACTGATTCTGATCCATTCCTTAACAAACTATTTCATTATTTACAAAGCCATTTTTACACAAAGTGCAGTTTTCAGTGCCAAATCCTTGTTTCTCACTCTCCCAGCACTCAGAATGAGCGTTTAAGAAAACTGATTCTGTTCCATTCCTTAACAAACTTTTTCATTATGCAAAAAGCCAGTTTTACACAGGGTGCAGTTTTCAGTGCCAAATCCTTGTTTCTCACTCTCCCAGCTCTCAGAATGAGGGTTTAAGAAAACTGATTCTGATCCATTCCTTAACAAACTTTTTCATTATTTACAAAGCCATTTTTACACAAAGTGCAGTTTTCAGTGCCAAATCCTTGTTTCTCACTCTCCCAGCACTCAGAATGAGCGTTTAAGAAAACTGATTCTGATCCATTCCTTAACAAACTTTTTCATTATTTACAAAGCCATTTTTACACAAAGTGCAGTTTTCAGTGCCAAATCCTTGTTTCTCACTATCCCAGCCCTCAGAATGAGCGTTTAAGAAAACTGATTCTGATCCATTCCTTTGCAAACTTATTCATTATGCAGAAAGCCTGTTTTACACAAAGTGCAGTTTTAAGTGCCAAATCCTTGTTTCTCACTCTCCCAGCACTCAGAATGAGCGTTTAAGAAAACTGATTCTGATCCATTCCTTAACAAACTTTTTCATTATGCAGAAAGCCTGTTTTACACAAAGTGCAGTTTTAAGTGCCAAATCCTTGTTTCTCACTCTCCCAGCACTCAGAATGAGCGTTTAAGAAAACTGATTCTGATCCATTCCTTAACAAACTATTTCATTATGCAAAAAGTCAGTTTTACACAGGGTGCAGTTTTCAGTGCCAAATCCTTGTTTCTCACTCTCCCAGCACTCAGAATAAGCTTTTAGGAAAACTGATTCTGATCCATTCCTTAACAAACTTTTTCATTATTTACAAAGCCATTTTTACACAAAGTGCAGTTTTCAGTGCCAAATCCTTGTTTCTCACTCTCCCAGCACTCAGAATGAGCTTTTAAGAAAACTGATTCTGATCCATTCCTTAACAAACTTTTTCATTATGCAATAAGCCAGTTTTACACAGGGTGCAGTTTTCAGTGCCAAATCCTTGTTTCTCACTCTCCCAGCTCTCAGAATGAGCGTTTAAGAAAACTGATTCTGATCCATTCCTTAACAAACTTTTTCATTATTTACAAAGCCATTTTTACACAAAGTGCAGTTTTCAGTGCCAAAGCCTTGTTTCTCACTCTCCCAGCACTCAGAATGAGCTTTTAAGAAAACTGATTCTGATCCATTCCTTAACAAACTTTTTCATTATGCAATAAGCCAGTTTTACACAGGGTGCAGTTTTCAGTGCCAAATCCTTGTTTCTCACTCTCCCAGCTCTCAGAATGAGCGTTTAAGAAAACTGATTCTGATCCATTCCTTAACAAACTATTTCATTATTTACAAAGCCATTTTTACACAAAGTGCAGTTTTCAGTGCCAAATCCTTGTTTCTCACTCTCCCAGCACTCAGAATGAGTGTTTAAGAAAACTGATTCTGATCCATTCCTTAACAAACTTTTTCATTATTTACAAAGCCTGTTTTACACAAAGTGCAGTTTTCAGTGCCAAATCCTTGTTTCTCACTCTCCCAGCACTCAGAATGAGCGTTTAAGAAAACTGATTCTGTTCCATTCCTTAACAAACTTTTTCATTATGCAAAAAGCCAGTTTTACACAGGGTGCAGTTTTCAGTGCCAAATCCTTGTTTCTCACTCTCCCAGCTCTCAGAATGAGGGTTTAAGAAAACTGATTCTGATCCATTCATTAACAAACTTTTTCATTATTTACAAAGCCATTTTTACACAAAGTGCAGTTTTCAGTGCCAAATCCTTGTTTCTCACTCTCCCAGCACTCAGAATGAGCTTTTAAGAAAACTGATTCTGATCCATTCCTTAACAAACTATTTCATTATTTACAAAGCCATTTTTACACAAAGTGCAGTTTTCAGTGCCAAATCCTTGTTTCTCACTCTCCCAGCACTCAGAATGAGCGTTTAAGAAAACTGATTCTGATCCATTCCTTAACAAACTTTTTCATTATGCAGAAAGCCTGTTTTACACAAAGTGCAGTTTTAAGTGCCAAATCCTTGTTTCTCACTCTCCCAGCACTCAGAATGAGCGTTTAAGAAAACTGATTCTGATCCATTCCTTAACAAACTATTTCATTATGCAAAAAGTCAGTTTTACACAGGGTGCAGTTTTCAGTGCCAAATCCTTGTTTCTCACTCTCCCAGCACTCAGAATAAGCTTTTAAGAAAACTGATTCTGATCCATTCCTTAACAAACTTTTTCATTATTTACAAAGCCATTTTTACACAAAGTGCAGTTTTCAGTGCCAAATCCTTGTTTCTCACTCTCCCAGCACTCAGAATGAGCTTTTAAGAAAACTGATTCTGATCCATTCCTTAACAAACTTTTTCATTATGCAATAAGCCAGTTTTACACAAAGTGCAGTTTTCAGTGCCAAATCCTTGTTTCTCACTCTCCCAGCACTCAGAATGAGTGTTTAAGAAAACTGATTCTGATCCATTCCTTAACAAACTTTTTCATTATTTACAAAGCTTGTTTTACACAAAGTGCAGTTTTCAGTGCCAAATCCTTGTTTCTCACTCTCCCAGCACTCAGAATGAGCGTTTAAGAAAACTGATTCTGTTCCATTCCTTAACAAACTTTTTCATTATGCAAAAAGCCAGTTTTACACAGGGTGCAGTTTTCAGTGCCAAATCCTTGTTTCTCACTCTCCCAGCTCTCAGAATGAGGGTTTAAGAAAACTGATTCTGATCCATTCCTTAACAAACTTTTTCATTATTTACGAAGCCATTTTTACACAAAGTGCAGTTTTCAGTGCCAAATCCTTGTTTCTCACTCTCCCAGCACTCAGAATGAGCTTTTAAGAAAACTGATTCTGATCCATTCCTTAACAAACTATTTCATTATTTACAAAGCCATTTTTACACAAAGTGCAGTTTTCAGTGCCAAATCCTTGTTTCTCACTCTCCCAGCACTCAGAATGAGCGTTTAAGAAAACTGATTCTGATCCATTCCTTACCAAACTATTTCATTATTTACAAAGCCATTTTTACACAAAGTGCAGTTTTCAGTGCCAAATCCTTGTTTCTCACTATCCCAGCCCTCAGAATGAGCGTTTAAGAAAACTGATTCTGATCCATTCCTTTGCAAACTTATTCATTATGCAGAAAGCCTGTTTTACACAAAGTGCAGTTTTCAGTGCCAAATCCTTGTTTCTCACTCTCCCAGCACTCAGAATGAGCGTTTAAGAAAACTGATTCTGTTCCATTCCTTAACAAACTTTTTCATTATGCAAAAAGCCAGTTTTACACAGGGTGCAGTTTTCAGTGCCAAATCCTTGTTTCTCACTCTCCCAGCTCTCAGAATGAGGGTTTAAGAAAACTGATTCTGATCCATTCCTTAACAAACTTTTTCATTATTTACAAAGCCATTTTTTACACAAAGTGCAGTTTTCAGTGCCAAATCCTTGTTTCTCACTCTCCCAGCACTCAGAATGAGCTTTTAAGAAAACTGATTCTGATCCATTCCTTAACAAACTATTTCATTATTTACAAAGCCATTTTTACACAAAGTGCAGTTTTCAGTGCCAAATCCTTGTTTCTCACTCTCCCAGCACTCAGAATGAGCGTTTAAGAAAACTGATTCTGTTCCATTCCTTAACAAACTTTTTCATTATGCAAAAAGCCAGTTTTACACAGGGTGCAGTTTTCAGTGCCAAATCCTTGTTTCTCACTCTCCCAGCTCTCAGAATGAGGGTTTAAGAAAACTGATTCTGATCCATTCATTAACAAACTTTTTCATTATTTACAAAGCCATTTTTACACAAAGTGCAGTTTTCAGTGCCAAATCCTTGTTTCTCACTCTCCCAGCACTCAGAATGAGCTTTTAAGAAAACTGATTCTGATCCATTCCTTAACAAACTATTTCATTATTTACAAAGCCATTTTTACACAAAGTGCAGTTTTCAGTGCCAAATCCTTGTTTCTCACTCTCCCAGCACTCAGAATGAGCGTTTAAGAAAACTGATTCTGATCCATTCCTTAACAAACTTTTTCATTATGCAGAAAGCCTGTTTTACACAAAGTGCAGTTTTAAGTGCCAAATCCTTGTTTCTCACTCTCCCAGCACTCAGAATGAGCGTTTAAGAAAACTGATTCTGATCCATTCCTTAACAAACTATTTCATTATGCAAAAAGTCAGTTTTACACAGGGTGCAGTTTTCAGTGCCAAATCCTTGTTTCTCACTCTCCCAGCACTCAGAATAAGCTTTTAAGAAAACTGATTCTGATCCATTCCTTAACAAACTTTTTCATTATTTACAAAGCCATTTTTACACAAAGTGCAGTTTTCAGTGCCAAATCCTTGTTTCTCACTCTCCCAGCACTCAGAATGAGCTTTTAAGAAAACTGATTCTGATCCATTCCTTAACAAACTTTTTCATTATGCAATAAGCCAGTTTTACACAGGGTGCAGTTTTCAGTGCCAAATCCTTGTTTCTCACTCTCCCAGCTCTCAGAATGAGCGTTTAAGAAAACTGATTCTGATCCATTCCTTAACAAACTATTTCATTATTTACAAAGCCATTTTTACACAAAGTGCAGTTTTCAGTGCCAAATCCTTGTTTCTCACTATCCCAGCCCTCAGAATGAGCGTTTAAGAAAACTGATTCTGATCCATTCCTTTGCAAACTTATTCATTATGCAGAAAGCCTGTTTTACACAAAGTGCAGTTTTAAGTGCCAAATCCTTGTTTCTCACTCTCCCAGCACTCAGAATGAGCGTTTATGAAAACTGATTCTGATCCATTCCTTAACAAACTTTTTCATTATGCAATAAGCCAGTTTTACACAGGGTGCAGTTTTCAGTGCCAAATCCTTGTTTCTCACTCTCCCAGCTCTCAGAATGAGCGTTTAAGAAAACTGATTCTGATCCATTCCTTAACAAACTATTTCATTATTTACAAAGCCATTTTTACACAAAGTGCAGTTTTCAGTGCCAAATCCTTGTTTCTCACTCTCCCAGCACTCAGAATGAGTGTTTAAGAAAACTGATTCTGATCCATTCCTTAACAAACTTTTTCAATATTTACAAAGCCTGTTTTACACAAAGTGCAGTTTTCAGTGCCAAATCCTTGTTTCTCACTCTCCCAGCACTCAGAATGAGCGTTTAAGAAAACTGATTCTGTTCCATTCCTTAACAAACTTTTTCATTATGCAAAAAGCCAGTTTTACACAGGGTGCAGTTTTCAGTGCCAAATCCTTGTTTCTCACTCTCCCAGCTCTCAGAATGAGGGTTTAAGAAAACTGATTCTGATCCATTCCTTAACAAACTTTTTCATTATTTACAAAGCCATTTTTTACACAAAGTGCAGTTTTCAGTGCCAAATCCTTGTTTCTCACTCTCCCAGCACTCAGAATGAGCTTTTAAGAAAACTGATTCTGATCCATTCCTTAACAAACTATTTCATTATTTACAAAGCCATTTTTACACAAAGTGCAGTTTTCAGTGCCAAATCCTTGTTTCTCACTCTCCCAGCACTCAGAATGAGCGTTTAAGAAAACTGATTCTGATCCATTCCTTACCAAACTATTTCATTATTTACAAAGCCATTTTTACACAAAGTGCAGTTTTCAGTGCCAAATCCTTGTTTCTCACTATCCCAGCCCTCAGAATGAGCGTTTAAGAAAACTGATTCTGATCCATTCCTTTGCAAACTTATTCATTATGCAGAAAGCCTGTTTTACACAAAGTGCAGTTTTAAGTGCCAAATCCTTGTTTCTCACTCTCCCAGCACTCAGAATGAGCGTTTAAGAAAACTGATTCTGATCCATTCCTTAACAAACTTTTTCATTATGCAGAAAGCCTGTTTTACACAAAGTGCAGTTTTAAGTGCCAAATCCTTGTTTCTCACTCTCCCAGCACTCAGAATGAGCGTTTAAGAAAACTGATTCTGATCCATTCCTTAACAAACTATTTCATTATGCAAAAAGTCAGTTTTACACAGGGTGCAGTTTTCAGTGCCAAATCCTTGTTTCTCACTCTCCCAGCACTCAGAATGAGCTTTTAAGAAAACTGATTCTGATCCATTCCTTAACAAACTTTTTCATTATGCAATAAGCCAGTTTTACACAGGGTGCAGTTTTCAGTGCCAAATCCTTGTTTCTCACTCTCCCAGCTCTCAGAATGAGCGTTTAAGAAAACTGATTCTGATCCATTCCTTAACAAACTTTTTCATTATTTACAAAGCCATTTTTACACAAAGTGCAGTTTTCAGTGCCAAATCCTTGTTTCTCACTCTCCCAGCTCTCAGAATGAGGGTTTAAGAAAACTGATTCTGATCCATTCCTTAACAAACTTTTTCATTATTTACAAAGCCATTTTTACACAAAGTGCAGTTTTCAGTGCCAAATCCTTGTTTCTCACTCTCCCAGCACTCAGAATGAGCTTTTAAGAAAACTGATTCTGATCCATTCCTTAACAAACTATTTCATTATTTACAAAGCCATTTTTACACAAAGTGCAGTTTTCAGTGCCAAATCCTTGTTTCTCACTCTCCCAGCACTCAGAATGAGCGTTTAAGAAAACTGATTCTGATCCATTCCTTACCAAACTATTTCATTATTTACAAAGCCATTTTTACACAAAGTGCAGTTTTCAGTGCCAAATCCTTGTTTCTCACTATCCCAGCCCTCAGAATGAGCGTTTAAGAAAACTGATTCTGATCCATTCCTTTGCAAACTTATTCATTATGCAGAAAGCCTGTTTTACACAAAGTGCAGTTTTAAGTGCCAAATCCTTGTTTCTCACTCTCCCAGCACTCAGAATGAGCGTTTAAGAAAACTGATTCTGATCCATTCCTTAACAAACTTTTTCATTATGCAGAAAGCCTGTTTTACACAAAGTATAGTTTTAAGTGCCAAATCCTTGTTTCTCACTCTCCCAGCACTCAGAATGAGCGTTTAAGAAAACTGATTCTGATCCATTCCTTAACAAACTTTTTCATTATGCAAAAAGTCAGTTTTACACAGGGTGAAGTTTTCAGTGCCAAATCCTTGTTTCTCACTCTCCCAGCACTCAGAATAAGCTTTTAAGAAAACTGATTCTGATCCATTCCTTAACAAACTTTTTCATTATTTACAAAGCCATTTTTACACAAAGTGCAGTCTTCAGTGCCAAATCCTTGTTTCTCACTCTCCCAGCACTCAGAATGAGCTTTTAAGAAAACTGATTCTGATCCATTCCTTAACAAACTTTTTCATTATGCAATAAGCCAGTTTTACACAGGGTGCAGTTTTCAGTGCCAAATCCTTGTTTCTCACTCTCCCAGCTCTCAGAATGAGCGTTTAAGAAAACTGATTCTGATCCATTCCTTAACAAACTTTTTCATTATTTACAAAGCCATTTTTACACAAAGTGCAGTTTTCAGTGCCAAATCCTTGTTTCTCACTCTCCCAGCACTCAGAATGAGCGTTTAAGAAAACTGATTCTGATCCATTCCTTAACAAACTTATTCATTATGCAGAAAGCCTGTTTTACACAAAGTGCAGTTTTCACTGCCAAATCCTTGTTTCTCACTCTCCCAGCACTCAGAATGAGCGTTTATGAAAACTGATTCTGATCCATTCCTTAACAAACTTTTTCATTATGCAATAAGCCAGTTTTACACAGGGTGCAGTTTTCAGTGCCAAATCCTTGTTTCTCACTCTCCCAGCTCTCAGAATGAGCGTTTAAGAAAACTGATTCTGATCCATTCCTTAACAAACTATTTCATTATTTACAAAGCCATTTTTACACAAAGTGCAGTTTTCAGTGCCAAATCCTTGTTTCTCACTCTCCCAGCACTCAGAATGAGTGTTTAAGAAAACTGATTCTGATCCATTCCTTAACAAACTTTTTCATTATTTACAAAGCCTGTTTTACACAAAGTGCAGTTTTCAGTGCCAAATCCTTGTTTCTCACTCTCCCAGCACTCAGAATGAGCGTTTAAGAAAACTGATTCTGTTCCATTCCTTAACAAACTTTTTCATTATGCAAAAAGCCAGTTTTACACAGGGTGCAGTTTTCAGTGCCAAATCCTTGTTTCTCACTCTCCCAGCTCTCAGAATGAGGGTTTAAGAAAACTGATTCTGATCCATTCCTTAACAAACTTTTTCATTATTTACAAAGCCATTTTTTACACAAAGTGCAGTTTTCAGTGCCAAATCCTTGTTTCTCACTCTCCCAGCACTCAGAATGAGCTTTTAAGAAAACTGATTCTGATCCATTCCTTAACAAACTATTTCATTATTTACAAAGCCATTTTTACACAAAGTGCAGTTTTCAGTGCCAAATCCTTGTTTCTCACTCTCCCAGCACTCAGAATGAGCGTTTAAGAAAACTGATTCTGATCCATTCCTTACCAAACTATTTCATTATTTACAAAGCCATTTTTACACAAAGTGCAGTTTTCAGTGCCAAATCCTTGTTTCTCACTATCCCAGCCCTCAGAATGAGCGTTTAAGAAAACTGATTCTGATCCATTCCTTTGCAAACTTATTCATTATGCAGAAAGCCTGTTTTACACAAAGTGCAGTTTTAAGTGCCAAATCCTTGTTTCTCACTCTCCCAGCACTCAGAATGAGCGTTTAAGAAAACTGATTCTGATCCATTCCTTAACAAACTTTTTCATTATGCAGAAAGCCTGTTTTACACAAAGTGCAGTTTTAAGTGCCAAATCCTTGTTTCTCACTCTCCCAGCACTCAGAATGAGCGTTTAAGAAAACTGATTCTGATCCATTCCTTAACAAACTATTTCATTATGCAAAAAGTCAGTTTTACACAGGGTGCAGTTTTCAGTGCCAAATCCTTGTTTCTCACTCTCCCAGCACTCAGAATGAGCTTTTAAGAAAACTGATTCTGATCCATTCCTTAACAAACTTTTTCATTATGCAATAAGCCAGTTTTACACAGGGTGCAGTTTTCAGTGCCAAATCCTTGTTTCTCACTCTCCCAGCACTCAGAATGAGCGTTTAAGAAAACTGATTCTGATCCATTCCTTAACAAACTTTTTCATTATTTACAAAGCCATTTTTACACAAAGTGCAGTTTTCAGTGCCAAATCCTTGTTTCTCACTCTCCCAGCTCTCAGAATGAGGGTTTAAGAAAACTGATTCTGATCCATTCCTTAACAAACTTTTTCATTATTTACAAAGCCATTTTTACACAAAGTGCAGTTTTCAGTGCCAAATCCTTGTTTCTCACTCTCCCAGCACTCAGAATGAGCTTTTAAGAAAACTGATTCTGATCCATTCCTTAACAAACTATTTCATTATTTACAAAGCCATTTTTACACAAAGTGCAGTTTTCAGTGCCAAATCCTTGTTTCTCACTCTCCCAGCACTCAGAATGAGCGTTTAAGAAAACTGATTCTGATCCATTCCTTACCAAACTATTTCATTATTTACAAAGCCATTTTTACACAAAGTGCAGTTTTCAGTGCCAAATCCTTGTTTCTCACTATCCCAGCCCTCAGAATGAGCGTTTAAGAAAACTGATTCTGATCCATTCCTTTGCAAACTTATTCATTATGCAGAAAGCCTGTTTTACACAAAGTGCAGTTTTAAGTGCCAAATCCTTGTTTCTCACTCTCCCAGCACTCAGAATGACCGTTTAAGAAAACTGATTCTGATCCATTCCTTAACAAACTTTTTCATTATGCAGAAAGCCTGTTTTACACAAAGTATAGTTTTAAGTGCCAAATCCTTGTTTCTCACTCTCCCAGCACTCAGAATGAGCGTTTAAGAAAACTGATTCTGATCCATTCCTTAACAAACTTTTTCATTATGCAAAAAGTCAGTTTTACACAGGGTGAAGTTTTCAGTGCCAAATCCTTGTTTCTCACTCTCCCAGCACTCAGAATAAGCTTTTAAGAAAACTGATTCTGATCCATTCCTTAACAAACTTTTTCATTATTTACAAAGCCATTTTTACACAAAGTGCAGTCTTCAGTGCCAAATCCTTGTTTCTCACTCTCCCAGCACTCAGAATGAGCTTTTAAGAAAACTGATTCTGATCCATTCCTTAACAAACTTTTTCATTATGCAATAAGCCAGTTTTACACAGGGTGCAGTTTTCAGTGCCAAATCCTTGTTTCTCACTCTCCCAGCTCTCAGAATGAGCGTTTAAGAAAACTGATTCTGATCCATTCCTTAACAAACTTTTTCATTATTTACAAAGCCATTTTTACACAAAGTGCAGTTTTCAGTGCCAAATCCTTGTTTCTCACTCTCCCAGCACTCAGAATGAGCGTTTAAGAAAACTGATTCTGATCCATTCCTTAACAAACTTATTCATTATGCAGAAAGCCTGTTTTACACAAAGTGCAGTTTTCACTGCCAAATCCTTGTTTCTCACTCTCCCAGCACTCAGAATGAGCGTTTATGAAAACTGATTCTGATCCATTCCTTAACAAACTTTTTCATTATGCAATAAGCCAGTTTTACACAGGGTGCAGTTTTCAGTGCCAAATCCTTGTTTCTCACTCTCCCAGCTCTCAGAATGAGCGTTTAAGAAAACTGATTCTGATCCATTCCTTAACAAACTATTTCATTATTTACAAAGCCATTTTTACACAAAGTGCAGTTTTCAGTGCCAAATCCTTGTTTCTCACTCTCCCAGCACTCAGAATGAGTGTTTAAGAAAACTGATTCTGATCCATTCCTTAACAAACTTTTTCATTATTTACAAAGCCTGTTTTACACAAAGTGCAGTTTTCAGTGCCAAATCCTTGTTTCTCACTCTCCCAGCACTCAGAATGAGCGTTTAAGAAAACTGATTCTGTTCCATTCCTTAACAAACTTTTTCATTATGCAAAAAGCCAGTTTTACACAGGGTGCAGTTTTCAGTGCCAAATCCTTGTTTCTCACTCTCCCAGCTCTCAGAATGAGGGTTTAAGAAAACTGATTCTGATCCATTCCTTAACAAACTTTTTCATTATTTACAAAGCCATTTTTTACACAAAGTGCAGTTTTCAGTGCCAAATCCTTGTTTCTCACTCTCCCAGCACTCAGAATGAGCTTTTAAGAAAACTGATTCTGATCCATTCCTTAACAAACTATTTCATTATTTACAAAGCCATTTTTACACAAAGTGCAGTTTTCAGTGCCAAATCCTTGTTTCTCACTCTCCCAGCACTCAGAATGAGCGTTTAAGAAAACTGATTCTGATCCATTCCTTACCAAACTATTTCATTATTTACAAAGCCATTTTTACACAAAGTGCAGTTTTCAGTGCCAAATCCTTGTTTCTCACTATCCCAGCCCTCAGAATGAGCGTTTAAGAAAACTGATTCTGATCCATTCCTTTGCAAACTTATTCATTATGCAGAAAGCCTGTTTTACACAAAGTGCAGTTTTAAGTGCCAAATCCTTGTTTCTCACTCTCCCAGCACTCAGAATGAGCGTTTAAGAAAACTGATTCTGATCCATTCCTTAACAAACTTTTTCATTATGCAGAAAGCCTGTTTTACACAAAGTGCAGTTTTAAGTGCCAAATCCTTGTTTCTCACTCTCCCAGCACTCAGAATGAGCGTTTAAGAAAACTGATTCTGATCCATTCCTTAACAAACTATTTCATTATGCAAAAAGTCAGTTTTACACAGGGTGCAGTTTTCAGTGCCAAATCCTTGTTTCTCACTCTCCCAGCACTCAGAATGAGCTTTTAAGAAAACTGATTCTGATCCATTCCTTAACAAACTTTTTCATTATGCAATAAGCCAGTTTTACACAGGGTGCAGTTTTCAGTGCCAAATCCTTGTTTCTCACTCTCCCAGCTCTCAGAATGAGCGTTTAAGAAAACTGATTCTGATCCATTCCTTAACAAACTTTTTCATTATTTACAAAGCCATTTTTACACAAAGTGCAGTTTTCAGTGCCAAATCCTTGTTTCTCACTCTCCCAGCACTCAGAATGAGCTTTTAAGAAAACTGATTCTGATCCATTCCTTAACAAACTTTTTCATTATGCAATAAGCCAGTTTTACACAGGGTGCAGTTTTCAGTGCCAAATCCTTGTTTCTCACTCTCCCAGCTCTCAGAATGAGCGTTTAAGAAAACTGATTCTGATCCATTCCTTAACAAACTATTTCATTATTTACAAAGCCATTTTTACACAAAGTGCAGTTTTCAGTGCCAAATCCTTGTTTCTCACTCTCCCAGCACTCAGAATGAGTGTTTAAGAAAACTGATTCTGATCCATTCCTTAACAAACTTTTTCATTATTTACAAAGCCTGTTTTACACAAAGTGCAGTTTTCAGTGCCAAATCCTTGTTTCTCACTCTCCCAGCACTCAGAATGAGCGTTTAAGAAAACTGATTCTGTTCCATTCCTTAACAAACTTTTTCATTATGCAAAAAGCCAGTTTTACACAGGGTGCAGTTTTCAGTGCCAAATCCTTGTTTCTCACTCTCCCAGCTCTCAGAATGAGGGTTTAAGAAAACTGATTCTGATCCATTCCTTAACAAACTTTTTCATTATTTACAAAGCCATTTTTACACAAAGTGCAGTTTTCAGTGCCAAATCCTTGTTTCTCACTCTCCCAGCACTGAGAATGAGCTTTTAAGAAAACTGATTCTGATCCATTCCTTAACAAACTATTTCATTATTTACAAAGCCATTTTTACACAAAGTGCAGTTTTCAGTGCCAAATCCTTGTTTCTCACTCTCCCAGCACTCAGAATGAGCGTTTAAGAAAACTGATTCTGATCCATTCCTTACCAAACTATTTCATTATTTACAAAGCCATTTTTACACAAAGTGCAGTTTTCAGTGCCAAATCCTTGTTTCTCACTATCCCAGCCCTCAGAATGAGCGTTTAAGAAAACTGATTCTGATCCATTCCTTTGCAAACTTATTCATTATGCAGAAAGCCTGTTTTACACAAAGTGCAGTTTTAAGTGCCAAATCCTTGTTTCTCACTCTCCCAGCACTCAGAATGACCGTTTAAGAAAACTGATTCTGATCCATTCCTTAACAAACTTTTTCATTATGCAGAAAGCCTGTTTTACACAAAGTATAGTTTTAAGTGCCAAATCCTTGTTTCTCACTCTCCCAGCACTCAGAATGAGCGTTTAAGAAAACTGATTCTGATCCATTCCTTAACAAACTTTTTCATTATGCAAAAAGTCAGTTTTACACAGGGTGAAGTTTTCAGTGCCAAATCCTTGTTTCTCACTCTCCCAGCACTCAGAATAAGCTTTTAAGAAAACTGATTCTGATCCATTCCTTAACAAACTTTTTCATTATTTACAAAGCCATTTTTACACAAAGTGCAGTCTTCAGTGCCAAATCCTTGTTTCTCACTCTCCCAGCACTCAGAATGAGCTTTTAAGAAAACTGATTCTGATCCATTCCTTAACAAACTTTTTCATTATGCAATAAGCCAGTTTTACACAGGGTGCAGTTTTCAGTGCCAAATCCTTGTTTCTCACTCTCCCAGCTCTCAGAATGAGCGTTTAAGAAAACTGATTCTGATCCATTCCTTAACAAACTTTTTCATTATTTACAAAGCCATTTTTACACAAAGTGCAGTTTTCAGTGCCAAATCCTTGTTTCTCACTCTCCCAGCACTCAGAATGAGCGTTTAAGAAAACTGATTCTGATCCATTCCTTAACAAACTTATTCATTATGCAGAAAGCCTGTTTTACACAAAGTGCAGTTTTCACTGCCAAATCCTTGTTTCTCACTCTCCCAGCACTCAGAATGAGCGTTTATGAAAACTGATTCTGATCCATTCCTTAACAAACTTTTTCATTATGCAATAAGCCAGTTTTACACAGGGTGCAGTTTTCAGTGCCAAATCCTTGTTTCTCACTCTCCCAGCTCTCAGAATGAGCGTTTAAGAAAACTGATTCTGATCCATTCCTTAACAAACTATTTCATTATTTACAAAGCCATTTTTACACAAAGTGCAGTTTTCAGTGCCAAATCCTTGTTTCTCACTCTCCCAGCACTCAGAATGAGTGTTTAAGAAAACTGATTCTGATCCATTCCTTAACAAACTTTTTCATTATTTACAAAGCCTGTTTTACACAAAGTGCAGTTTTCAGTGCCAAATCCTTGTTTCTCACTCTCCCAGCACTCAGAATGAGCGTTTAAGAAAACTGATTCTGTTCCATTCCTTAACAAACTTTTTCATTATGCAAAAAGCCAGTTTTACACAGGGTGCAGTTTTCAGTGCCAAATCCTTGTTTCTCACTCTCCCAGCTCTCAGAATGAGGGTTTAAGAAAACTGATTCTGATCCATTCCTTAACAAACTTTTTCATTATTTACAAAGCCATTTTTTACACAAAGTGCAGTTTTCAGTGCCAAATCCTTGTTTCTCACTCTCCCAGCACTCAGAATGAGCTTTTAAGAAAACTGATTCTGATCCATTCCTTAACAAACTATTTCATTATTTACAAAGCCATTTTTACACAAAGTGCAGTTTTCAGTGCCAAATCCTTGTTTCTCACTCTCCCAGCACTCAGAATGAGCGTTTAAGAAAACTGATTCTGATCCATTCCTTACCAAACTATTTCATTATTTACAAAGCCATTTTTACACAAAGTGCAGTTTTCAGTGCCAAATCCTTGTTTCTCACTATCCCAGCCCTCAGAATGAGCGTTTAAGAAAACTGATTCTGATCCATTCCTTTGCAAACTTATTCATTATGCAGAAAGCCTGTTTTACACAAAGTGCAGTTTTAAGTGCCAAATCCTTGTTTCTCACTCTCCCAGCACTCAGAATGAGCGTTTAAGAAAACTGATTCTGATCCATTCCTTAACAAACTTTTTCATTATGCAGAAAGCCTGTTTTACACAAAGTGCAGTTTTAAGTGCCAAATCCTTGTTTCTCACTCTCCCAGCACTCAGAATGAGCGTTTAAGAAAACTGATTCTGATCCATTCCTTAACAAACTATTTCATTATGCAAAAAGTCAGTTTTACACAGGGTGCAGTTTTCAGTGCCAAATCCTTGTTTCTCACTCTCCCAGCACTCAGAATAAGCTTTTAAGAAAACTGATTCTGATCCATTCCTTAACAAACTTTTTCATTATGCAAAAAGCCAGTTTTACACAGGGTGCAGTTTTCAGTGCCAAATCCTTGTTTCTCACTCTCCCAGCACTCAGAATGAGCTTTTAAGAAAACTGATTCTGATCCATTCCTTAACAAACTTTTTCATTATGCAATAAGCCAGTTTTACACAGGGTGCAGTTTTCAGTGCCAAATCCTTGTTTCTCACTCTCCCAGCTCTCAGAATGAGCGTTTAAGAAAACTGATTCTGATCCATTCCTTAACAAACTTTTTCATTATTTACAAAGCCATTTTTACACAAAGTGCAGTTTTCAGTGCCAAATCCTTGTTTCTCACTCTCCCAGCACTCAGAATGAGCTTTTAAGAAAACTGATTCTGATCCATTCCTTAACAAACTTTTTCATTATGCAATAAGCCAGTTTTACACAGGGTGCAGTTTTCAGTGCCAAATCCTTGTTTCTCACTCTCCCAGCTCTCAGAATGAGCGTTTAAGAAAACTGATTCTGATCCATTCCTTAACAAACTATTTCATTATTTACAAAGACATTTTTACACAAAGTGCAGTTTTCAGTGCCAAATCCTTGTTTCTCACTCTCCCAGCACTCAGAATGAGTGTTTAAGAAAACTGATTCTGATCCATTCCTTAACAAACTTTTTCATTATTTACAAAGCCTGTTTTACACAAAGTGCAGTTTTCAGTGCCAAATCCTTGTTTCTCACTCTCCCAGCACTCAGAATGAGCGTTTAAGAAAACTGATTCTGTTCCATTCCTTAACAAACTTTTTCATTATGCAAAAAGCCAGTTTTACACAGGGTGCAGTTTTCAGTGCCAAATCCTTGTTTCTCACTCTCCCAGCTCTCAGAATGAGGGTTTAAGAAAACTGATTCTGATCCATTCCTTAACAAACTTTTTCATTATTTACAAAGCCATTTTTACACAAAGTGCAGTTTTCAGTGCCAAATCCTTGTTTCTCACTCTCCCAGCACTCAGAATGAGCTTTTAAGAAAACTGATTCTGATCCATTCCTTAACAAACTATTTCATTATTTACAAAGCCATTTTTACACAAAGTGCAGTTTTCAGTGCCAAATCCTTGTTTCTCACTCTCCCAGCACTCAGAATGAGCGTTTAAGAAAACTGATTCTGATCCATTCCTTACCAAACTATTTCATTATTTACAAAGCCATTTTTACACAAAGTGCAGTTTTCAGTGCCAAATCCTTGTTTCTCACTATCCCAGCCCTCAGAATGAGCATTTAAGAAAACTGATTCTGATCCATTCCTTTGCAAACTTATTCATTATGCAGAAAGCCTGTTTTACACAAAGTGCAGTTTTAAGTGCCAAATCCTTGTTTCTCACTCTCCCAGCACTCAGAATGACCGTTTAAGAAAACTGATTCTGATCCATTCCTTAACAAACTTTTTCATTATGCAGAAAGCCTGTTTTACACAAAGTATAGTTTTAAGTGCCAAATCCTTGTTTCTCACTCTCCCAGCACTCAGAATGAGCGTTTAAGAAAACTGATTCTGATCCATTCCTTAACAAACTTTTTCATTATGCAAAAAGTCAGTTTTACACAGGGTGCAGTTTTCAGTGCCAAATCCTTGTTTCTCACTCTCCCAGCACTCAGAATAAGCTTTTAAGAAAACTGATTCTGATCCATTCCTTAACAAACTTTTTCATTATTTACAAAGCCATTTTTACACAAAGTGCAGTCTTCAGTGCCAAATCCTTGTTTCTCACTCTCCCAGCACTCAGAATGAGCTTTTAAGAAAACTGATTCTGATCCATTCCTTAACAAACTTTTTCATTATGCAATAAGCCAGTTTTACACAGGGTGCAGTTTTCAGTGCCAAATCCTTGTTTCTCACTCTCCCAGCTCTCAGAATGAGCGTTTAAGAAAACTGATTCTGATCCATTCCTTAACAAACTTTTTCATTATTTACAAAGCCATTTTTACACAAAGTGCAGTTTTCAGTGCCAAATCCTTGTTTCTCACTCTCCCAGCACTCAGAATGAGCGTTTAAGAAAACTGATTCTGATCCATTCCTTAACAAACTTATTCATTATGCAGAAAGCCTGTTTTACACAAAGTGCAGTTTTCACTGCCAAATCCTTGTTTCTCACTCTCCCAGCACTCAGAATGAGCGTTTAAGAAAACTGATTCTGATCCATTCCTTAACAAACTTTTTCATTATGCAGAAAGCCTGTTTTACACAGGGTGCAGTTTTCAGTGCCAAATCCTTGTTTCTCACTCTCCCAGCACTCAGAATGAGCTTTTAAGAAACTGATTCTGATCCATTCCTTAACAAACTTTTTCATTATGCAAAAAGCCAGTTTTACACAGGGTGCAGTTTTCAGTGCCAAATCCTTGTTTCTCACTCTCCCAGCACTCAGAATGAGCTTTTAAGAAAACTGATTCTGATCCATTCCTTAACAAACTTTTTCATTATGCAATAAGCCAGTTTTACACAGGGTGCAGTTTTCAGTGCCAAATCCTTGTTTCTCACTCTCCCAGCTCTCAGAATGAGCGTTTAAGAAAACTGATTCTGATCCATTCCTTAACAAACTTTTTCATTATTTACAAAGCCATTTTTACACAAAGTGCAGTTTTCAGTGCCAAATCCTTGTTTCTCACTCTCCCAGCACTCAGAATGAGCTTTTAAGAAAACTGATTCTGATCCATTCCTTAACAAACTTTTTCATTATGCAATAAGCCAGTTTTACACAGGGTGCAGTTTTCAGTGCCAAATCCTTGTTTCTCACTCTCCCAGCTCTCAGAATGAACGTTTAAGAAAACTGATTCTGATCCATTCCTTAACAAACTATTTCATTATTTACAAAGCCATTTTTACACAAAGTGCAGTTTTCAGTGCCAAATCCTTGTTTCTCACTCTCCCAGCACTCAGAATGAGTGTTTAAGAAAACTGATTCTGATCCATTCCTTAACAAACTTTTTCATTATTTACAAAGCCTGTTTTACACAAAGTGCAGTTTTCAGTGCCAAATCCTTGTTTCTCACTTTCCCAGAACTCAGAATGAGCGTTTAAGAAAACTGATTCTGTTCCATTCCTTAACAAACTTTTTCATTATGCAAAAAGCCAGTTTTACACAGGGTGCAGTTTTCAGTGCCAAGTCCTTGTTTCTCACTCCCCCAGCTCTCAGAATGAGGGTTTAAGAAAACTGATTCTGATCCATTCCTTAACAAACTTTTTCATTATTTACAAAGCCATTTTTACACAAAGTGCAGTTTTCAGTGCCAAATCCTTGTTTCTCACTCTCCCAGCACTCAGAATGAGCGTTTAAGAAAACTGATTCTGATCCATTCCTTACCAAACTATTTCATTATTTACAAAGCCATTTTTACACAAAGTGCAGTTTTCAGTGCCAAATCCTTGTTTCTCACTATCCCAGCCCTCAGAATGAGCGTTTAAGAAAACTGATTCTGATCCATTCCTTTGCAAACTTATTCATTATGCAGAAAGCCTGTTTTACACAAAGTGCAGTTTTAAGTGCCAAATCCTTGTTTCTCACTCTCCCAGCACTCAGAATGAGCGTTTAAGAAAACTGATTCTGATCCATTCCTTACCAAACTATTTCATTATTTACAAAGCCATTTTTACACAAAGTGCAGTTTTCAGTGCCAAATCCTTGTTTCTCACTCTCCCAGCACTCAGAATGAGCGTTTAAGAAAACTGATTCTGATCCATTCCTTAACAAACTTTTTCATTATGCAGAAAGCCTGTTTTACACAAAGTATAGTTTTAAGTGCCAAATCCTTGTTTCTCACTCTCCCAGCACTCAGAATGAGCGTTTAAGAAAACTGATTCTGATCCATTCCTTAACAAACTATTTCATTATGCAAAAAGTCAGTTTTACACAGGGTGCAGTTTTCAGTGCCAAATCCTTGTTTCTCACTCTCCCAGCACTCAGAATAAGCTTTTAAGAAAACTGATTCTGATCCATTCCTTAACAAACTTTTCCATTATTTACAAAGCCTTTTTTACACAAAGTGCAGTCTTCAGTGCCAAATCCTTGTTTCTCACTCTCCCAGCACTCAGAATGAGCTTTTAAGAAAACTGATTCTGATCCATTCCTTAACAAACTTTTTCATTATGCAATAAGCCAGTTTTACACAGGGTGCAGTTTTCAGTGCCAAATCCTTGTTTCTCACTCTCCCAGCTCTCAGAATGAGCGTTTAAGAAAACTGATTCTGATCCATTCCTTAACAAACTTTTTCATTATTTACAAAGCCATTTTTACACAAAGTGCAGTTTTCAGTGCCAAATCCTTGTTTCTCACTCTCCCAGCACTCAGAATGAGCGTTTAAGAAAACTGATTCTGATCCATTCCTTAACAAACTTATTCATTATGCAGAAAGCCTGTTTTACACAAAGTGCAGTTTTCAGTGCCAAATCCTTGTTTCTCACTCTCCCAGCACTCAGAATGAGCGTTTAAGAAAACTGATTCTGATCCATTCCTTAACAAACTTTTTCATTATGCAGAAAGCCTGTTTTACACAGGGTGCAGTTTTCAGTGCCAAATCCTTGTTTCTCACTCTCCCAGCACTCAGAATGAGCTTTTAAGAAAACTGATTCTGATCCATTCCTTAACAAACTATTTCATTATGCAAAGAGCCAGTTTTACACAGGGTGCAGTTTTCAGTGCCAAATCCTTGTTTCTCACTCCCCCAGCACTCAGAATGAGCGTTTAAGAAAACTGATTCTGATCCATTCCTTAACAAACTTTTTCATTATGCAGAAAGCCTGTTTTACACAGGGTGCAGTTTTCAGTGCCAAATCCTTGTTTCTCACTCTCCCAGCACTCAGAATGAGCTTTTAAGAAAACTGATTCTGATCCATTCCTTAACAAACTATTTCATTATGCAAAGAGCCAGTTTTACACAGGGTGCAGTTTTCAGTGCCAAATCCTTGTTTCTCACTCTCCCAGCACTCAGAATGAGCGTTTAAGAAAACTGATTCTGATCCATTCCTTACCAAACTATTTCATTATTTACAAAGCCATTTTTACACAAAGTGCAGTTTTCAGTGCCAAATCCTTGTTTCTCACTATCCCAGCCCTCAGAATGAGCGTTTAAGAAAACTGATTCTGATCCATTCCTTTGCAAACTTATTCATTATGCAGAAAGCCTGTTTTACACAAAGTGCAGTTTTAAGTGCCAAATCCTTGTTTCTCACTCTCCCAGCACTCAGAATGACCGTTTAAGAAAACTGATTCTGATCCATTCCTTAACAAACTTTTTCATTATGCAGAAAGCCTGTTTTACACAAAGTATAGTTTTAAGTGCCAAATCCTTGTTTCTCACTCTCCCAGCACTCAGAATGAGCGTTTAAGAAAACTGATTCTGATCCATTCCTTAACAAACTTTTTCATTATGCAAAAAGTCAGTTTTACACAGGGTGCAGTTTTCAGTGCCAAATCCTTGTTTCTCACTCTCCCAGCACTCAGAATAAGCTTTTAAGAAAACTGATTCTGATCCATTCCTTAACAAACTTTTTCATTATTTACAAAGCCATTTTTACACAAAGTGCAGTCTTCAGTGCCAAATCCTTGTTTCTCACTCTCCCAGCACTCAGAATGAGCTTTTAAGAAAACTGATTCTGATCCATTCCTTAACAAACTTTTTCATTATGCAATAAGCCAGTTTTACACAGGGTGCAGTTTTCAGTGCCAAATCCTTGTTTCTCACTCTCCCAGCTCTCAGAATGAGCGTTTAAGAAAACTGATTCTGATCCATTCCTTAACAAACTTTTTCATTATTTACAAAGCCATTTTTACACAAAGTGCAGTTTTCAGTGCCAAATCCTTGTTTCTCACTCTCCCAGCACTCAGAATGAGCGTTTAAGAAAACTGATTCTGATCCATTCCTTAACAAACTTATTCATTATGCAGAAAGCCTGTTTTACACAAAGTGCAGTTTTCACTGCCAAATCCTTGTTTCTCACTCTCCAAGCACTCAGAATGAGCGTTTAAGAAAACTGATTCTGATCCATTCCTTAACAAACTTTTTCATTATGCAGAAAGCCTGTTTTACACAGGGTGCAGTTTTCAGTGCCAAATCCTTGTTTCTCACTCTCCCAGCACTCAGAATGAGCTTTTAAGAAACTGATTCTGATCCATTCCTTAACAAACTTTTTCATTATGCAAAAAGCCAGTTTTACACAGGGTGCAGTTTTCAGTGCCAAATCCTTGTTTCTCACTCTCCCAGCACTCAGAATGAGCTTTTAAGAAAACTGATTCTGATCCATTCCTTAACAAACTTTTTCATTATGCAATAAGCCAGTTTTACACAGGGTGCAGTTTTCAGTGCCAAATCCTTGTTTCTCACTCTCCCAGCTCTCAGAATGAGCGTTTAAGAAAACTGATTCTGATCCATTCCTTAACAAACTTTTTCATTATTTACAAAGCCATTTTTACACAAAGTGCAGTTTTCAGTGCCAAATCCTTGTTTCTCACTCTCCCAGCACTCAGAATGAGCTTTTAAGAAAACTGATTCTGATCCATTCCTTAACAAACTTTTTCATTATGCAATAAGCCAGTTTTACACAGGGTGCAGTTTTCAGTGCCAAATCCTTGTTTCTCACTCTCCCAGCTCTCAGAATGAACGTTTAAGAAAACTGATTCTGATCCATTCCTTAACAAACTATTTCATTATTTACAAAGCCATTTTTACACAAAGTGCAGTTTTCAGTGCCAAATCCTTGTTTCTCACTCTCCCAGCACTCAGAATGAGTGTTTAAGAAAACTGATTCTGATCCATTCCTTAACAAACTTTTTCATTATTTACAAAGCCTGTTTTACACAAAGTGCAGTTTTCAGTGCCAAATCCTTGTTTCTCACTTTCCCAGAACTCAGAATGAGCGTTTAAGAAAACTGATTCTGTTCCATTCCTTAACAAACTTTTTCATTATGCAAAAAGCCAGTTTTACACAGGGTGCAGTTTTCAGTGCCAAGTCCTTGTTTCTCACTCTCCCAGCTCTCAGAATGAGGGTTTAAGAAAACTGATTCTGATCCATTCCTTAACAAACTTTTTCATTATTTACAAAGCCATTTTTACACAAAGTGCAGTTTTCAGTGCCAAATCCTTGTTTCTCACTCTCCCAGCACTCAGAATGAGCTTTTAAGAAAACTGATTCTGATCCATTCCTTAACAAACTATTTCATTATTTACAAAGCCATTTTTACACAAAGTGCAGTTTTCAGTGCCAAATCCTTGTTTCTCACTCTCCCAGCACTCAGAATGAGCGTTTAAGAAAACTGATTCTGATCCATTCCTTACCAAACTATTTCATTATTTACAAAGCCATTTTTACACAAAGTGCAGTTTTCAGTGCCAAATCCTTGTTTCTCACTATCCCAGCCCTCAGAATGAGCGTTTAAGAAAACTGATTCTGATCCATTCCTTTGCAAACTTATTCATTATGCAGAAAGCCTGTTTTACACAAAGTGCAGTTTTAAGTGCCAAATCCTTGTTTCTCACTCTCCCAGCACTCAGAATGAGCGTTTAAGAAAACTGATTCTGATCCATTCCTTAACAAACTTTTTCATTATGCAGAAAGCCTGTTTTACACAAAGTGCAGTTTTAAGTGCCAAATCCTTGTTTCTCACTCTCCCAGCACTCAGAATGAGCGTTTAAGAAAACTGATTCTGATCCATTCCTTAACAAACTATTTCATTATGCAAAAAGTCAGTTTTACACAAAGTGCAGTTTTCAGTGCCAAATCCTTGTTTCTCACTCTCCCAGCACTCAGAATGAGCTTTTAAGAAAACTGATTCTGATCCATTCCTTAACAAACTTTTTCATTATGCAATAAGCCAGTTTTACACAGGGTGCAGTTTTCAGTGCCAAATCCTTGTTTCTCACTCTCCCAGCTCTCAGAATGAACGTTTAAGAAAACTGATTCTGATCCATTCCTTAACAAACTATTTCATTATTTACAAAGCCATTTTTACACAAAGTGCAGTTTTCAGTGCCAAATCCTTGTTTCTCACTCTCCCAGCACTCAGAATGAGTGTTTAAGAAAACTGATTCTGATCCATTCCTTAACAAACTTTTTCATTATTTACAAAGCCTGTTTTACACAAAGTGCAGTTTTCAGTGCCAAATCCTTGTTTCTCACTTTCCCAGAACTCAGAATGAGCGTTTAAGAAAACTGATTCTGTTCCATTCCTTAACAAACTTTTTCATTATGCAAAAAGCCAGTTTTACACAGGGTGCAGTTTTCAGTGCCAAGTCCTTGTTTCTCACTCTCCCAGCTCTCAGAATGAGGGTTTAAGAAAACTGATTCTGATCCATTCCTTAACAAACTTTTTCATTATTTACAAAGCCATTTTTACACAAAGTGCAGTTTTCAGTGCCAAATCCTTGTTTCTCACTCTCCCAGCACTCAGAATGAGCTTTTAAGAAAACTGATTCTGATCCATTCCTTAACAAACTATTTCATTATTTACAAAGCCATTTTTACACAAAGTGCAGTTTTCAGTGCCAAATCCTTGTTTCTCACTCTCCCAGCACTCAGAATGAGCGTTTAAGAAAACTGATTCTGATCCATTCCTTACCAAACTATTTCATTATTTACAAAGCCATTTTTACACAAAGTGCAGTTTTCAGTGCCAAATCCTTGTTTCTCACTATCCCAGCCCTCAGAATGAGCGTTTAAGAAAACTGATTCTGATCCATTCCTTTGCAAACTTATTCATTATGCAGAAAGCCTGTTTTACACAAAGTGCAGTTTTAAGTGCCAAATCCTTGTTTCTCACTCTCCCAGCACTCAGAATGAGCGTTTAAGAAAACTGATTCTGATCCATTCCTTAACAAACTTTTTCATTATGCAGAAAGCCTGTTTTACACAAAGTGCAGTTTTAAGTGCCAAATCCTTGTTTCTCACTCTCCCAGCACTCAGAATGAGCGTTTAAGAAAACTGATTCTGATCCATTCCTTAACAAACTATTTCATTATGCAAAAAGTCAGTTTTACACAGGGTGCAGTTTTCAGTGCCAAATCCTTGTTTCTCACTCTCCCAGCACTCAGAATAAGCTTTTAAGAAAACTGATTCTGATCCATTCCTTAACAAACTTTTTCATTATGCAAAAAGCCAGTTTTACACAGGGTGCAGTTTTCAGTGCCAAATCCTTGTTTCTCACTCTCCCAGCACTCAGAATGAGCTTTTAAGAAAACTGATTCTGATCCATTCCTTAACAAACTTTTTCATTATGCAATAAGCCAGTTTTACACAGGGTGCAGTTTTCAGTGCCAAATCCTTGTTTCTCACTCTCCCAGCTCTCAGAATGAGCGTTTAAGAAAACTGATTCTGATCCATTCCTTAACAAACTTTTTCATTATTTACAAAGCCATTTTTACACAAAGTGCAGTTTTCAGTGCCAAATCCTTGTTTCTCACTCTCCCAGCACTCAGAATGAGCTTTTAAGAAAACTGATTCTGATCCATTCCTTAACAAACTTTTTCATTATGCAATAAGCCAGTTTTACACAGGGTGCAGTTTTCAGTGCCAAATCCTTGTTTCTCACTCTCCCAGCTCTCAGAATGAGCGTTTAAGAAAACTGATTCTGATCCATTCCTTAACAAACTATTTCATTATTTACAAAGACATTTTTACACAAAGTGCAGTTTTCAGTGCCAAATCCTTGTTTCTCACTCTCCCAGCACTCAGAATGAGTGTTTAAGAAAACTGATTCTGATCCATTCCTTAACAAACTTTTTCATTATTTACAAAGCCTGTTTTACACAAAGTGCAGTTTTCAGTGCCAAATCCTTGTTTCTCACTCTCCCAGCACTCAGAATGAGCGTTTAAGAAAACTGATTCTGTTCCATTCCTTAACAAACTTTTTCATTATGCAAAAAGCCAGTTTTACACAGGGTGCAGTTTTCAGTGCCAAATCCTTGTTTCTCACTCTCCCAGCTCTCAGAATGAGGGTTTAAGAAAACTGATTCTGATCCATTCCTTAACAAACTTTTTCATTATTTACAAAGCCATTTTTACACAAAGTGCAGTTTTCAGTGCCAAATCCTTGTTTCTCACTCTCCCAGCACTCAGAATGAGCTTTTAAGAAAACTGATTCTGATCCATTCCTTAACAAACTATTTCATTATTTACAAAGCCATTTTTACACAAAGTGCAGTTTTCAGTGCCAAATCCTTGTTTCTCACTCTCCCAGCACTCAGAATGAGCGTTTAAGAAAACTGATTCTGATCCATTCCTTACCAAACTATTTCATTATTTACAAAGCCATTTTTACACAAAGTGCAGTTTTCAGTGCCAAATCCTTGTTTCTCACTATCCCAGCCCTCAGAATGAGCATTTAAGAAAACTGATTCTGATCCATTCCTTTGCAAACTTATTCATTATGCAGAAAGCCTGTTTTACACAAAGTGCAGTTTTAAGTGCCAAATCCTTGTTTCTCACTCTCCCAGCACTCAGAATGACCGTTTAAGAAAACTGATTCTGATCCATTCCTTAACAAACTTTTTCATTATGCAGAAAGCCTGTTTTACACAAAGTATAGTTTTAAGTGCCAAATCCTTGTTTCTCACTCTCCCAGCACTCAGAATGAGCGTTTAAGAAAACTGATTCTGATCCATTCCTTAACAAACTTTTTCATTATGCAAAAAGTCAGTTTTACACAGGGTGCAGTTTTCAGTGCCAAATCCTTGTTTCTCACTCTCCCAGCACTCAGAATAAGCTTTTAAGAAAACTGATTCTGATCCATTCCTTAACAAACTTTTTCATTATTTACAAAGCCATTTTTACACAAAGTGCAGTCTTCAGTGCCAAATCCTTGTTTCTCACTCTCCCAGCACTCAGAATGAGCTTTTAAGAAAACTGATTCTGATCCATTCCTTAACAAACTTTTTCATTATGCAATAAGCCAGTTTTACACAGGGTGCAGTTTTCAGTGCCAAATCCTTGTTTCTCACTCTCCCAGCTCTCAGAATGAGCGTTTAAGAAAACTGATTCTGATCCATTCCTTAACAAACTTTTTCATTATTTACAAAGCCATTTTTACACAAAGTGCAGTTTTCAGTGCCAAATCCTTGTTTCTCACTCTCCCAGCACTCAGAATGAGCGTTTAAGAAAACTGATTCTGATCCATTCCTTAACAAACTTATTCATTATGCAGAAAGCCTGTTTTACACAAAGTGCAGTTTTCACTGCCAAATCCTTGTTTCTCACTCTCCCAGCACTCAGAATGAGCGTTTAAGAAAACTGATTCTGATCCATTCCTTAACAAACTTTTTCATTATGCAGAAAGCCTGTTTTACACAGGGTGCAGTTTTCAGTGCCAAATCCTTGTTTCTCACTCTCCCAGCACTCAGAATGAGCTTTTAAGAAACTGATTCTGATCCATTCCTTAACAAACTTTTTCATTATGCAAAAAGCCAGTTTTACACAGGGTGCAGTTTTCAGTGCCAAATCCTTGTTTCTCACTCTCCCAGCACTCAGAATGAGCTTTTAAGAAAACTGATTCTGATCCATTCCTTAACAAACTTTTTCATTATGCAATAAGCCAGTTTTACACAGGGTGCAGTTTTCAGTGCCAAATCCTTGTTTCTCACTCTCCCAGCTCTCAGAATGAGCGTTTAAGAAAACTGATTCTGATCCATTCCTTAACAAACTTTTTCATTATTTACAAAGCCATTTTTACACAAAGTGCAGTTTTCAGTGCAAAATCCTTGTTTCTCACTCTCCCAGCACTCAGAATGAGCTTTTAAGAAAACTGATTCTGATCCATTCCTTAACAAACTTTTTCATTATGCAATAAGCCAGTTTTACACAGGGTGCAGTTTTCAGTGCCAAATCCTTGTTTCTCACTCTCCCAGCTCTCAGAATGAACGTTTAAGAAAACTGATTCTGATCCATTCCTTAACAAACTATTTCATTATTTACAAAGCCATTTTTACACAAAGTGCAGTTTTCAGTGCCAAATCCTTGTTTCTCACTCTCCCAGCACTCAGAATGAGTGTTTAAGAAAACTGATTCTGATCCATTCCTTAACAAACTTTTTCATTATTTACAAAGCCTGTTTTACACAAAGTGCAGTTTTCAGTGCCAAATCCTTGTTTCTCACTTTCCCAGAACTCAGAATGAGCGTTTAAGAAAACTGATTCTGTTCCATTCCTTAACAAACTTTTTCATTATGCAAAAAGCCAGTTTTACACAGGGTGCAGTTTTCAGTGCCAAGTCCTTGTTTCTCACTCTCCCAGCTCTCAGAATGAGGGTTTAAGAAAACTGATTCTGATCCATTCCTTAACAAACTTTTTCATTATTTACAAAGCCATTTTTACACAAAGTGCAGTTTTCAGTGCCAAATCCTTGTTTCTCACTCTCCCAGCACTCAGAATGAGCGTTTAAGAAAACTGATTCTGATCCATTCCTTACCAAACTATTTCATTATTTACAAAGCCATTTTTACACAAAGTGCAGTTTTCAGTGCCAAATCCTTGTTTCTCACTATCCCAGCCCTCAGAATGAGCGTTTAAGAAAACTGATTCTGATCCATTCCTTTGCAAACTTATTCATTATGCAGAAAGCCTGTTTTACACAAAGTGCAGTTTTAAGTGCCAAATCCTTGTTTCTCACTCTCCCAGCACTCAGAATGAGCGTTTAAGAAAACTGATTCTGATCCATTCCTTACCAAACTATTTCATTATTTACAAAGCCATTTTTACACAAAGTGCAGTTTTCAGTGCCAAATCCTTGTTTCTCACTCTCCCAGCACTCAGAATGAGCGTTTAAGAAAACTGATTCTGATCCATTCCTTAACAAACTTTTTCATTATGCAGAAAGCCTGTTTTACACAAAGTATAGTTTTAAGTGCCAAATCCTTGTTTCTCACTCTCCCAGCACTCAGAATGAGCGTTTAAGAAAACTGATTCTGATCCATTCCTTAACAAACTATTTCATTATGCAAAAAGTCAGTTTTACACAGGGTGCAGTTTTCAGTGCCAAATCCTTGTTTCTCACTCTCCCAGCACTCAGAATAAGCTTTTAAGAAAACTGATTCTGATCCATTCCTTAACAAACTTTTTCATTATTTACAAAGCCTTTTTTACACAAAGTGCAGTCTTCAGTGCCAAATCCTTGTTTCTCACTCTCCCAGCACTCAGAATGAGCTTTTAAGAAAACTGATTCTGATCCATTCCTTAACAAACTTTTTCATTATGCAATAAGCCAGTTTTACACAGGGTGCAGTTTTCAGTGCCAAATCCTTGTTTCTCACTCTCCCAGCTCTCAGAATGAGCGTTTAAGAAAACTGATTCTGATCCATTCCTTAACAAACTTTTTCATTATTTACAAAGCCATTTTTACACAAAGTGCAGTTTTCAGTGCCAAATCCTTGTTTCTCACTCTCCCAGCACTCAGAATGAGCGTTTAAGAAAACTGATTCTGATCCATTCCTTAACAAACTTATTCATTATGCAGAAAGCCTGTTTTACACAAAGTGCAGTTTTCAGTGCCAAATCCTTGTTTCTCACTCTCCCAGCACTCAGAATGAGCGTTTAAGAAAACTGATTCTGATCCATTCCTTAACAAACTTTTTCATTATGCAGAAAGCCTGTTTTACACAGGGTGCAGTTTTCAGTGCCAAATCCTTGTTTCTCACTCTCCCAGCACTCAGAATGAGCTTTTAAGAAAACTGATTCTGATCCATTCCTTAACAAACTATTTCATTATGCAAAGAGCCAGTTTTACACAGGGTGCAGTTTTCAGTGCCAAATCCTTGTTTCTCACTCCCCCAGCACTCAGAATGAGCGTTTAAGAAAACTGATTCTGATCCATTCCTTAACAAACTTTTTCATTATGCAGAAAGCCTGTTTTACACAGGGTGCAGTTTTCAGTGCCAAATCCTTGTTTCTCACTCTCCCAGCACTCAGAATGAGCTTTTAAGAAAACTGATTCTGATCCATTCCTTAACAAACTATTTCATTATGCAAAGAGCCAGTTTTACACAGGGTGCAGTTTTCAGTGCCAAATCCTTGTTTCTCACTCTCCCAGCACTCAGAATGAGCGTTTAAGAAAACTGATTCTGATCCATTCCTTACCAAACTATTTCATTATTTACAAAGCCATTTTTACACAAAGTGCAGTTTTCAGTGCCAAATCCTTGTTTCTCACTATCCCAGCCCTCAGAATGAGCGTTTAAGAAAACTGATTCTGATCCATTCCTTTGCAAACTTATTCATTATGCAGAAAGCCTGTTTTACACAAAGTGCAGTTTTAAGTGCCAAATCCTTGTTTCTCACTCTCCCAGCACTCAGAATGACCGTTTAAGAAAACTGATTCTGATCCATTCCTTAACAAACTTTTTCATTATGCAGAAAGCCTGTTTTACACAAAGTATAGTTTTAAGTGCCAAATCCTTGTTTCTCACTCTCCCAGCACTCAGAATGAGCGTTTAAGAAAACTGATTCTGATCCATTCCTTAACAAACTTTTTCATTATGCAAAAAGTCAGTTTTACACAGGGTGCAGTTTTCAGTGCCAAATCCTTGTTTCTCACTCTCCCAGCACTCAGAATAAGCTTTTAAGAAAACTGATTCTGATCCATTCCTTAACAAACTTTTTCATTATTTACAAAGCCATTTTTACACAAAGTGCAGTCTTCAGTGCCAAATCCTTGTTTCTCACTCTCCCAGCACTCAGAATGAGCTTTTAAGAAAACTGATTCTGATCCATTCCTTAACAAACTTTTTCATTATGCAATAAGCCAGTTTTACACAGGGTGCAGTTTTCAGTGCCAAATCCTTGTTTCTCACTCTCCCAGCTCTCAGAATGAGCGTTTAAGAAAACTGATTCTGATCCATTCCTTAACAAACTTTTTCATTATTTACAAAGCCATTTTTACACAAAGTGCAGTTTTCAGTGCCAAATCCTTGTTTCTCACTCTCCCAGCACTCAGAATGAGCGTTTAAGAAAACTGATTCTGATCCATTCCTTAACAAACTTATTCATTATGCAGAAAGCCTGTTTTACACAAAGTGCAGTTTTCACTGCCAAATCCTTGTTTCTCACTCTCCCAGCACTCAGAATGAGCGTTTAAGAAAACTGATTCTGATCCATTCCTTAACAAACTTTTTCATTATGCAGAAAGCCTGTTTTACACAGGGTGCAGTTTTCAGTGCCAAATCCTTGTTTCTCACTCTCCCAGCACTCAGAATGAGCTTTTAAGAAACTGATTCTGATCCATTCCTTAACAAACTTTTTCATTATGCAAAAAGCCAGTTTTACACAGGGTGCAGTTTTCAGTGCCAAATCCTTGTTTCTCACTCTCCCAGCACTCAGAATGAGCTTTTAAGAAAACTGATTCTGATCCATTCCTTAACAAACTTTTTCATTATGCAATAAGCCAGTTTTACACAGGGTGCAGTTTTCAGTGCCAAATCCTTGTTTCTCACTCTCCCAGCTCTCAGAATGAGCGTTTAAGAAAACTGATTCTGATCCATTCCTTAACAAACTTTTTCATTATTTACAAAGCCATTTTTACACAAAGTGCAGTTTTCAGTGCCAAATCCTTGTTTCTCACTCTCCCAGCACTCAGAATGAGCTTTTAAGAAAACTGATTCTGATCCATTCCTTAACAAACTTTTTCATTATGCAATAAGCCAGTTTTACACAGGGTGCAGTTTTCAGTGCCAAATCCTTGTTTCTCACTCTCCCAGCTCTCAGAATGAACGTTTAAGAAAACTGATTCTGATCCATTCCTTAACAAACTATTTCATTATTTACAAAGCCATTTTTACACAAAGTGCAGTTTTCAGTGCCAAATCCTTGTTTCTCACTCTCCCAGCACTCAGAATGAGTGTTTAAGAAAACTGATTCTGATCCATTCCTTAACAAACTTTTTCATTATTTACAAAGCCTGTTTTACACAAAGTGCAGTTTTCAGTGCCAAATCCTTGTTTCTCACTTTCCCAGAACTCAGAATGAGCGTTTAAGAAAACTGATTCTGTTCCATTCCTTAACAAACTTTTTCATTATGCAAAAAGCCAGTTTTACACAGGGTGCAGTTTTCAGTGCCAAGTCCTTGTTTCTCACTCTCCCAGCTCTCAGAATGAGGGTTTAAGAAAACTGATTCTGATCCATTCCTTAACAAACTTTTTCATTATTTACAAAGCCATTTTTACACAAAGTGCAGTTTTCAGTGCCAAATCCTTGTTTCTCACTCTCCCAGCACTCAGAATGAGCTTTTAAGAAAACTGATTCTGATCCATTCCTTAACAAACTATTTCATTATTTACAAAGCCATTTTTACACAAAGTGCAGTTTTCAGTGCCAAATCCTTGTTTCTCACTCTCCCAGCACTCAGAATGAGCGTTTAAGAAAACTGATTCTGATCCATTCCTTACCAAACTATTTCATTATTTACAAAGCCATTTTTACACAAAGTGCAGTTTTCAGTGCCAAATCCTTGTTTCTCACTATCCCAGCCCTCAGAATGAGCGTTTAAGAAAACTGATTCTGATCCATTCCTTTGCAAACTTATTCATTATGCAGAAAGCCTGTTTTACACAAAGTGCAGTTTTAAGTGCCAAATCCTTGTTTCTCACTCTCCCAGCACTCAGAATGAGCGTTTAAGAAAACTGATTCTGATCCATTCCTTAACAAACTTTTTCATTATGCAGAAAGCCTGTTTTACACAAAGTATAGTTTTAAGTGCCAAATCCTTGTTTCTCACTCTCCCAGCACTCAGAATGAGCGTTTAAGAAAACTGATTCTGATCCATTCCTTAACAAACTATTTCATTATGCAAAAAGTCAGTTTTACACAGGGTGCAGTTTTCAGTGCCAAATCCTTGTTTCTCACTCTCCCAGCACTCAGAATAAGCTTTTAAGAAAACTGATTCTGATCCATTCCTTAACAAACTTTTTCATTATTTACAAAGCCTTTTTTACACAAAGTGCAGTCTTCAGTGCCAAATCCTTGTTTCTCACTCTCCCAGCACTCAGAATGAGCTTTTAAGAAAACTGATTCTGATCCATTCCTTAACAAACTTTTTCATTATGCAATAAGCCAGTTTTACACAGGGTGCAGTTTTCAGTGCCAAATCCTTGTTTCTCACTCTCCCAGCTCTCAGAATGAGCGTTTAAGAAAACTGATTCTGATCCATTCCTTAACAAACTTTTTCATTATTTACAAAGCCATTTTTACACAAAGTGCAGTTTTCAGTGCCAAATCCTTGTTTCTCACTCTCCCAGCACTCAGAATGAGCGTTTAAGAAAACTGATTCTGATCCATTCCTTAACAAACTTATTCATTATGCAGAAAGCCTGTTTTACACAAAGTGCAGTTTTCAGTGCCAAATCCTTGTTTCTCACTCTCCCAGCACTCAGAATGAGCGTTTAAGAAAACTGATTCTGATCCATTCCTTTGCAAACTTATTCATTATGCAGAAAGCCTGTTTTACACAAAGTGCAGTTTTCAGTGCCAAATCCTTGTTTCTCACTCTCCCAGCACTCAGAATGAGCGTTTAAGAAAACTGATTCTGATCCATTCCTTAACAAACTTTTTCATTATGCAGAAAGCCTGTTTTACACAGGGTGCAGTTTTCAGTGCCAAATCCTTGTTTCTCACTCTCCCAGCACTCAGAATGAGCTTTTAAGAAAACTGATTCTGATCCATTCCTTAACAAACTATTTCATTATGCAAAGAGCCAGTTTTACACAGGGTGCAGTTTTCAGTGCCAAATCCTTGTTTCTCACTCCCCCAGCACTCAGAATGAGCGTTTAAGAAAACTGATTCTGATCCATTCCTTAACAAACTTTTTCATTATGCAGAAAGCCTGTTTTACACAGGGTGCAGTTTTCAGTGCCAAATCCTTGTTTCTCACTCTCCCAGCACTCAGAATGAGCTTTTAAGAAAACTGATTCTGATCCATTCCTTAACAAACTATTTCATTATGCAAAGAGCCAGTTTTACACAGGGTGCAGTTTTCAGTGCCAAATCCTTGTTTCTCACTCTCCCAGCACTCAGAATGAGCGTTTAAGAAAACTGATTCTGATCCATTCCTTAACAAACTTTTTCATTATGCAGAAAGCCTGTTTTACACAGGGTGCAGTTTTCAGTGCCAAATCCTTGTTTCTCACTCTCCCAGCACTCAGAATGAGCTTTTAAGAAAACTGATTCTGATCCATTCCTTAACAAACTATTTCATTATGCAAAGAGCCAGTTTTACACAGGGTGCAGTTTTCAGTGCCAAATCCTTGTTTCTCACTCTCCCAGCACTCAGAATGAGCTTTTAAGAAAACTGATTCTGATCCATTCCTTAACAAACTTTTTCATTATTTACAAAGCCATTTTTACACAAAGTGCAGTTTTCAGTGCCAAATCCTTGTTTCTCACTATCCCAGCCCTCAGAATGAGCGTTTAAGAAAACTGATTCTGATCCATTCCTTTGCAAACTTATTCATTATGCAGAAAGCCTGTTTTACACAAAGTGCAGTTTTAAGTGCCAAATCCTTGTTTCTCACTCTCCCAGCACTCAGAATGAGCGTTTAAGAAAACTGATTCTGATCCATTCCTTAACAAACTTTTTCATTATGCAATAAGCCAGTTTTACACAGGGTGCAGTTTTCAGTGCCAAATCCTTGTTTCTCACTCTCCCAGCACTCAGAATGAGCGTTTAAGAAAACTGATTCTGATCCATTCCTTAACAAACTTATTCATTATGCAGAAAGCCTGTTTTACACAAAGTGCAGTTTTCAGTGCCAAATCCTTGTTTCTCACTCTCCCAGCACTCAGAATGAGCGTTTAAGAAAACTGATTCTGATCCATTCCTTTGCAAACTTATTCATTATGCAGAAAGCCTGTTTTACACAAAGTGCAGTTTTCAGTGCCAAATCCTTGTTTCTCACTCTCCCAGCACTCAGAATGAGCGTTTAAGAAAACTGATTCTGATCCATTCCTTAACAAACTTTTTCATTATGCAGAAAGCCTGTTTTACACAGGGTGCAGTTTTCAGTGCCAAATCCTTGTTTCTCACTCTCCCAGCACTCAGAATGAGCTTTTAAGAAAACTGATTCTGATCCATTCCTTAACAAACTATTTCATTATGCAAAGAGCCAGTTTTACACAGGGTGCAGTTTTCAGTGCCAAATCCTTGTTTCTCACTCTCCCAGCACTCAGAATGAGCGTTTAAGAAAACTGATTCTGATCCATTCCTTAACAAACTTTTTCATTATGCAGAAAGCCTGTTTTACACAGGGTGCAGTTTTCAGTGCCAAATCCTTGTTTCTCACTCTCCCAGCACTCAGAATGAGCTTTTAAGAAAACTGATTCTGATCCATTCCTTAACAAACTATTTCATTATGCAAAGAGCCAGTTTTACACAGGGTGCAGTTTTCAGTGCCAAATCCTTGTTTCTCACTCTCCCAGCACTCAGAATGAGCGTTTAAGAAAACTGATTCTGATCCATTCCTTAACAAACTATTTCATTATGCAAAGAGCCAGTTTTACACAGGGTGCAGTTTTCAGTGCCAAATCCTTGTTTCTCACTCTCCCAGCACTCAGAATGAGCGTTTAAGAAAACTGATTCTGATCCATTCCTTAACAAACTTTTTCATTATGCAGAAAGCCTGTTTTACACAGGGTGCAGTTTTCAGTGCCAAATCCTTGTTTCTCACTCTCCCAGCACTCAGAATGAGCTTTTAAGAAAACTGATTCTGATCCATTCCTTAACAAACTATTTCATTATGCAAAGAGCCAGTTTTACACAGGGTGCAGTTTTCAGTGCCAAATCCTTGTTTCTCACTCTCCCAGCACTCAGAATGAGCTTTTAAGAAAACTGATTCTGATCCATTCCTTAACAAACTTTTTCATTATTTACAAAGCCATTTTTACACAAAGTGCAGTTTTCAGTGCCAAATCCTTGTTTCTCACTATCCCAGCCCTCAGAATGAGCGTTTAAGAAAACTGATTCTGATCCATTCCTTTGCAAACTTATTCATTATGCAGAAAGCCTGTTTTACACAAAGTGCAGTTTTAAGTGCCAAATCCTTGTTTCTCACTCTCCCAGCACTCAGAATGAGCGTTTAAGAAAACTGATTCTGATCCATTCCTTACCAAACTATTTCATTATTTACAAAGCCATTTTTACACAAAGTGCAGTTTTCTGTGCCAAATCCTTGTTTCTCACTATCCCAGCCCTCAGAATGAGCGTTTAAGAAAACTGATTCTGATCCATTCCTTTGCAAACTTTTTCATTATGCAATAAGCCTGTTTTACACAAAGTGCAGTTTTAAGTGCCAAATCCTTGTTTCTCACTCTCCCAGCACTCAGAATGAGCGTTTAAGAAAACTGATTCTGATCCATTCCTTAACAAACTTTTTCATTATGCAGAAAGCCTGTTTTACACAAAGTATAGTTTTAAGTGCCAAATCCTTGTTTCTCACTCTCCCAGCACTCAGAATGAGCGTTTAAGAAAACTGATTCTGATCCATTCCTTAACAAACTTTTTCATTATGCAATAAGCCAGTTTTACACAGGGTGCAGTTTTCAGTGCCAAATCCTTGTTTCTCACTCTCCCAGCTCTCAGAATGAGCGTTTAAGAAAACTGATTCTGATCCATTCCTTAACAAACTATTTCATTATTTACAAAGCCATTTTTACACAAAGTGCAGTTTTCAGTGCCAAATCCTTGTTTCTCACTCTCCCAGCACTCAGAATGAGTGTTTAAGAAAACTGATTCTGATCCATTCCTTAACAAACTTTTTCATTATTTACAAAGCCTGTTTTACACAAAGTGCAGTTTTCAGTGCCAAATCCTTGTTTCTCACTCTCCCAGCACTCAGAATGAGCGTTTAAGAAAACTGATTCTGATCCATTCCTTAACAAACTATTTCATTATGCAAAGAGCCAGTTTTACACAGGGTGCAGTTTTCAGTGCCAAATCCTTGTTTCTCACTCTCCCAGCACTCAGAATGAGCGTTTAAGAAAACTGATTCTGATCCATTCCTTAACAAACTATTTCATTATGCAAAGAGCCAGTTTTACACAGGGTGCAGTTTTCAGTGCCAAATCCTTGTTTCTCACTCTCCCAGCACTCAGAATGAGCGTTTAAGAAAACTGATTCTGATCCATTCCTTAACAAACTTTTTCATTATGCAGAAAGCCTGTTTTACACAGGGTGCAGTTTTCAGTGCCAAATCCTTGTTTCTCACTCTCCCAGCACTCAGAATGAGCTTTTAAGAAAACTGATTCTGATCCATTCCTTAACAAACTATTTCATTATGCAAAGAGCCAGTTTTACACAGGGTGCAGTTTTCAGTGCCAAATCCTTGTTTCTCACTCTCCCAGCACTCAGAATGAGCTTTTAAGAAAACTGATTCTGATCCATTCCTTAACAAACTATTTCATTATGCAAAGAGCCAGTTTTACACAGGGTGCAGTTTTCAGTGCCAAATCCTTGTTTCTCACTCTCCCAGCACTCAGAATGAGCTTTTAAGAAAACTGATTCTGATCCATTCCTTAACAAACTTTTTCATTATTTACAAAGCCATTTTTACACAAAGTGCAGTTTTCAGTGCCAAATCCTTGTTTCTCACTATCCCAGCCCTCAGAATGAGCGTTTAAGAAAACTGATTCTGATCCATTCCTTTGCAAACTTATTCATTATGCAGAAAGCCTGTTTTACACAAAGTGCAGTTTTAAGTGCCAAATCCTTGTTTCTCACTCTCCCAGCACTCAGAATGAGCGTTTAAGAAAACTGATTCTGATCCATTCCTTAACAAACTTTTTCATTATGCAATAAGCCAGTTTTACACAGGGTGCAGTTTTCAGTGCCAAATCCTTGTTTCTCACTCTCCCAGCTCTCAGAATGAGCGTTTAAGAAAACTGATTCTGATCCATTCCTTAACAAACTATTTCATTATTTACAAAGCCATTTTTACACAAAGTGCAGTTTTCAGTGCCAAATCCTTGTTTCTCACTCTCCCAGCACTCAGAATGAGCGTTTAAGAAAACTGATTCTGTTCCATTCCTTAACAAACTTTTTCATTATGCAAAAAGCCAGTTTTACACAGGGTGCAGTTTTCAGTGCCAAATCCTTGTTTCTCACTCTCCCAGCTCTCAGAATGAGGGTTTAAGAAAACTGATTCTGATCCATTCCTTAACAAATTTTTTCATTATTTACAAAGCCATTTTTACACAAAGTGCAGTTTTCAGTGCCAAATCCTTGTTTCTCACTCTCCCAGCACTCAGAATGAGCTTTTAAGAAAACTGATTCTGATCCATTCCTTAACAAACTATTTCATTATTTACAAAGCCATTTTTACACAAAGTGCAGTTTTCAGTGCCAAATCCTTGTTTCTCACTCTCCCAGCACTCAGAATGAGCGTTTAAGAAAACTGATTCTGATCCATTCCTTACCAAACTATTTCATTATTTACAAAGCCATTTTTACACAAAGTGCAGTTTTCAGTGCCAAATCCTTGTTTCTCACTATCCCAGCCCTCAGAATGAGCGTTTAAGAAAACTGAATCTGATCCATTCCTTTGCAAACTTATTCATTATGCAGAAAGCCTGTTTTACACAAAGTGCAGTTTTAAGTGCCAAATCCTTGTTTCTCACTCTCCCAGCACTCAGAATGAGCGTTTAAGAAAACTGATTCTGATCCATTCCTTAACAAACTTTTTCATTATGCAGAAAGCCTGTTTTACACAAAGTGCAGTTTTAAGTGCCAAATCCTTGTTTCTCACTCTCCCAGCACTCAGAATGAGCGTTTAAGAAAACTGATTCTGATCCATTCCTTAACAAACTATTTCATTATGCAAAAAGTCAGTTTTACACAGGGTGCAGTTTTCAGTGCCAAATCCTTGTTTCTCACTCTCCCAGCACTCAGAATAAGCTTTTAAGAAAACTGATTCTGATCCATTCCTTAACAAACTTTTTCATTATTTACAAAGCCATTTTTACACAAAGTGCAGTTTTCAGTGCCAAATCCTTGTTTCTCACTCTCCCAGCACTCAGAATGAGCTTTTAAGAAAACTGATTCTGATCCATTCCTTAACAAACTTTTTCATTATTTACAAAGCCATTTTTACACAAAGTGCAGTTTTCAGTGCCAAATCCTTGTTTCTCACTATCCCAGCCCTCAGAATGAGCGTTTAAGAAAACTGATTCTGATCCATTCCTTTGCAAACTTATTCATTATGCAGAAAGCCTGTTTTACACAAAGTGCAGTTTTAAGTGCCAAATCCTTGTTTCTCACTATCCCAGCCCTCAGAATGAGCGTTTAAGAAAACTGATTCTGATCCATTCCTTTGCAAACTTATTCATTATGCAGAAAGCCTGTTTTACACAAAGTGCAGTTTTAAGTGCCAAATCCTTGTTTCTCACTCTCCCAGCACTCAGAATGAGCGTTTAAGAAAACTGATTCTGATCCATTCCTTAACAAACTTTTTCATTATGCAGAAAGCCTGTTTTACACAAAGTATAGTTTTAAGTGCCAAATCCTTGTTTCTCACTCTCCCAGCACTCAGAATGAGCGTTTAAGAAAACTGATTCTGATCCATTCCTTAACAAACTATTTCATTATGCAAAAAGTCAGTTTTACACAGGGTGCAGTTTTCAGTGCCAAATCCTTGTTTCTCACTCTCCCAGCACTCAGAATAAGCTTTTAAGAAAACTGATTCTGATCCATTCCTTAACAAACTTTTTCATTATTTACAAAGCCATTTTTACACAAAGTGCAGTTTTCAGTGCTAAATCCTTGTTTCTCACTCTCCCAGCACTCAGAATGAGCGTTTAAGAAAACTGATTCTGATCCATTCCTTAACAAACTTATTCATTATGCAGAAAGCCTGTTTTACACAAAGTGCAGTTTTCAGTGCCAAATCCTTGTTTCTCACTCTCCCAGCACTCAGAATGAGCGTTTAAGAAAACTGATTCTGATCCATTCCTTTGCAAACTTATTCATTATGCAGAAAGCCTGTTTTACACAAAGTGCAGTTTTCAGTGCCAAATCCTTGTTTCTCACTCTCCCAGCACTCAGAATGAGCGTTTAAGAAAACTGATTCTGATCCATTCCTTAACAAACTTTTTCATTATGCAGAAAGCCTGTTTTACACAAAGTATAGTTTTAAGTGCCAAATCCTTGTTTCTCACTCTCCCAGCACTCAGAATGAGCGTTTAAGAAAACTGATTCTGATCCATTCCTTAACAAACTATTTCATTATGCAAAAAGTCAGTTTTACACAGGGTGCAGTTTTCAGTGCCAAATCCTTGTTTCTCACTCTCCCAGCACTCAGAATAAGCTTTTAAGAAAACTGATTCTGATCCATTCCTTAACAAACTTTTTCATTATTTACAAAGCCATTTTTACACAAAGTGCAGTTTTCAGTGCTAAATCCTTGTTTCTCACTCTCCCAGCACTCAGAATGAGCGTTTAAGAAAACTGATTCTGATCCATTCCTTAACAAACTTATTCATTATGCAGAAAGCCTGTTTTACACAAAGTGCAGTTTTCAGTGCCAAATCCTTGTTTCTCACTCTCCCAGCACTCAGAATGAGCGTTTAAGAAAACTGATTCTGATCCATTCCTTTGCAAACTTATTCATTATGCAGAAAGCCTGTTTTACACAAAGTGCAGTTTTCAGTGCCAAATCCTTGTTTCTCACTCTCCCAGCACTCAGAATGAGCGTTTAAGAAAACTGATTCTGATCCATTCCTTAACAAACTTTTTCATTATGCAGAAAGCCTGTTTTACACAGGGTGCAGTTTTCAGTGCCAAATCCTTGTTTCTCACTCTCCCAGCACTCAGAATGAGCTTTTAAGAAAACTGATTCTGATCCATTCCTTAACAAACTATTTCATTATGCAAAGAGCCAGTTTTACACAGGGTGCAGTTTTCAGTGCCAAATCCTTGTTTCTCACTCTCCCAGCACTCAGAATGAGCGTTTAAGAAAACTGATTCTGATCCATTCCTTAACAAACTTTTTCATTATGCAGAAAGCCTGTTTTACACAGGGTGCAGTTTTCAGTGCCAAATCCTTGTTTCTCACTCTCCCAGCACTCAGAATGAGCTTTTAAGAAAACTCATTCTGATCCATTCCTTAACAAACTATTTCATTATGCAAAGAGCCAGTTTTACACAGGGTGCAGTTTTCAGTGCCAAATCCTTGTTTCTCACTCTCCCAGCACTCAGAATGAGCGTTTAAGAAAACTGATTCTGATCCATTCCTTAACAAACTATTTCATTATGCAAAGAGCCAGTTTTACACAGGGTGCAGTTTTCAGTGCCAAATCCTTGTTTCTCACTCTCCCAGCACTCAGAATGAGCGTTTAAGAAAACTGATTCTGATCCATTCCTTAACAAACTTTTTCATTATGCAGAAAGCCTGTTTTACACAGGGTGCAGTTTTCAGTGCCAAATCCTTGTTTCTCACTCTCCCAGCACTCAGAATGAGCTTTTAAGAAAACTGATTCTGATCCATTCCTTAACAAACTATTTCATTATGCAAAGAGCCAGTTTTACACAGGGTGCAGTTTTCAGTGCCAAATCCTTGTTTCTCACTCTCCCAGCACTCAGAATGAGCTTTTAAGAAAACTGATTCTGATCCATTCCTTAACAAACTATTTCATTATGCAAAGAGCCAGTTTTACACAGGGTGCAGTTTTCAGTGCCAAATCCTTGTTTCTCACTCTCCCAGCACTCAGAATGAGCTTTTAAGAAAACTGATTCTGATCCATTCCTTAACAAACTTTTTCATTATTTACAAAGCCATTTTTACACAAAGTGCAGTTTTCAGTGCCAAATCCTTGTTTCTCACTCTCCCAGCACTCAGAATGAGCGTTTAAGAAAACTGATTCTGATCCATTCCTTAACAAACTTATTCATTATGCAAAGAGCCAGTTTTACACAGGGTGCAGTTTTCAGTGCCAAATCCTTGTTTCTCAATCTCCCAGCACTCAGAATGAGCTTTTAAGAAAACTGATTCTGATCCATTCCTTAACAAACTATTTCATTATTTACAAAGCCATTTTTACACAAAGTGCAGTTTTCAGTGCCAAATCCTTGTTTCTCACTCTCCCAGCACTCAGAATGAGCGTTTAAGAAAACTGATTCTGATCCATTCCTTACCAAACTATTTCATTATTTACAAAGCCATTTTTACACAAAGTGCAGTTTTCAGTGCCAAATCCTTGTTTCTCACTATCCCAGCCCTCAGAATGAGCGTTTAAGAAAACTGATTCTGATCCATTCCTTTGCAAACTTATTCATTATGCAGAAAGCCTGTTTTACACAAAGTGCAGTTTTAAGTGCCAAATCCTTGTTTCTCACTCTCCCAGCACTCAGAATGAGCGTTTAAGAAAACTGATTCTGATCCATTCCTTAACAAACTTTTTCATTATGCAGAAAGCCTGTTTTACACAAAGTGCAGTTTTAAGTGCCAAATCCTTGTTTCTCACTCTCCCAGCACTCAGAATGAGCGTTTAAGAAAACTGATTCTGATCCATTCCTTAACAAACTATTTCATTATGCAAAAAGTCAGTTTTACACAGGGTGCAGTTTTCAGTGCCAAATCCTTGTTTCTCACTCTCCCAGCACTCAGAATAAGCTTTTAAGAAAACTGATTCTGATCCATTCCTTAACAAACTTTTTCATTATTTACAAAGCCATTTTTACACAAAGTGCAGTTTTCAGTGCCAATTCCTTGTTTCTCACTCTCCCAACACTCAGAATGAGCTTTTAAGAAAACTGATTCTGATCCATTCCTTAACAAACTTTTTCATTATGCAATAAGCCAGTTTTACACAGGGTGCAGTTTTCAGTGCCAATTCCTTGTTTCTCACTCTCCCAGCTCTCAGAATGAGCGTTTAAGAAAACTGATTCTGAACCATTCCTTAACAAACTTTTTCATTATTTACAAAGCCATTTTTACACAAAGTGCAGTTTTCAGTGCCAAATCCTTGTTTCTCACTCTCGCAGCACTCAGAATGAGCGTTTAAGAAAACTGATTCTGATCCATTCCTTAACAAACTTATTCATTATGCAGAAAGCCTGTTTTACACAAAGTGCAGTTTTCAGTGCCAAATCCTTGTTTCTCACTCTCCCAGCACTCAGAATGAGCGTTTAAGAAAACTGATTCTGATCCATTCCTTTGCAAACTTATTCATTATGCAGAAAGCCTGTTTTACACAAAGTGCAGTTTTCAGTGCCAAATCCTTGTTTCTCACTCTCCCAGCACTCAGAATGAGCGTTTAAGAAAACTGATTCTGATCCATTCCTTAACAAACTTTTTCATTATGCAGAAAGCCTGTTTTACACAGGGTGCAGTTTTCAGTGCCAAATCCTTGTTTCTCACTCTCCCAGCACTCAGAATGAGCTTTTAAGAAAACTGATTCTGATCCATTCCTTAACAAACTATTTCATTATGCAAAGAGCCAGTTTTACACAGGGTGCAGTTTTCAGTGCCAAATCCTTGTTTCTCACTCTCCCAGCACTCAGAATGAGCTTTTAAGAAAACTGATTCTGATCCATTCCTTAACAAACTATTTCATTATGCAAAGAGCCAGTTTTACACAGGGTGCAGTTTTCAGTGCCAAATCCTTGTTTCTCACTCTCCCAGCACTCAGAATGAGCTTTTAAGAAAACTGATTCTGATCCATTCCTTAACAAACTTTTTCATTATTTACAAAGCCATTTTTACACAAAGTGCAGTTTTCAGTGCCAAATCCTTGTTTCTCACTCTCCCAGCACTCAGAATGAGCGTTTAAGAAAACTGATTCTGATCCATTCCTTAACAAACTTATTCATTATGCAGAAAGCCTGTTTTACACAAAGTGCAGTTTTCAGTGCCAAATCCTTGTTTCTCACTCTCCCAGCTCTCAGAATGAGCGTTTAAGAAAACTGATTCTGATCCATTCCTTAACAAACTTTTTCATTATTTACAAAGCCATTTTTACACAAAGTGCAGTTTTCAGTGCCAAATCCTTGTTTCTCACTCTCCCAGCACTCAGAATGAGCTTTTAAGAAAACTGATTCTGATCCATTCCTTAACAAACTTTTTCATTATGCAATAAGCCAGTTTTACACAGGGTGCAGTTTTCAGTGCCAAATCCTTGTTTCTCACTCTCCCAGCTCTCAGAATGAGCGTTTAAGAAAACTGATTCTGATCCATTCCTTAACAAACTATTTCATTATTTACAAAGCCATTTTTACACAAAGTGCAGTTTTCAGTGCCAAATCCTTGTTTCTCACTCTCCCAGCACTCAGAATAAGCTTTTAAGAAAACTGATTCTGATCCATTCCTTAACAAACTTTTTCATTATTTACAAAGCCATTTTTACACAAAGTGCAGTTTTCAGTGCCAAATCCTTGTTTCTCACTCTCCCAGCACTCAGAATGAGCTTTTAAGAAAACTGATTCTGATCCATTCCTTAACAAACTTTTTCATTATGCAATAAGCCAGTTTTACACAGGGTGCAGTTTTCAGTGCCAATTCCTTGTTTCTCACTCTCCCAGCTCTCAGAATGAGCGTTTAAGAAAACTGATTCTGATCCATTCCTTAACAAACTTTTTCATTATTTACAAAGCCATATTTACACAAAGTGCAGTTTTCAGTGCCAAATCCTTGTTTCTCACTCTCCCAGCACTCAGAATGAGCTTTTAAGAAAACTGATTCTGATCCATTCCTTAACAAACTTTTTCATTATGCAATAAGCCAGTTTTACACAGGGTGCAGTTTTCAGTGCCAAATCCTTGTTTCTCACTCTCCCAGCTCTCAGAATGAGCGTTTAAGAAAACTGATTCTGATCCATTCCTTAACAAACTATTTCATTATTTACAAAGCCATTTTTACACAAAGTGCAGTTTTCAGTGCCAAATCCTTGTTTCTCACTCTCCCAGCACTCAGAATAAGCTTTTAAGAAAACTGATTCTGATCCATTCCTTAACAAACTTTTTCATTATTTACAAAGCCATTTTTACACAAAGTGCAGTTTTCAGTGCCAAATCCTTGTTTCTCACTCTCCCTGCACTCAGAATGAGCTTTTAAGAAAACTGATTCTGATCCATTCCTTAACAAACTTTTTCATTATGCAATAAGCCAGTTTTACACAGGGTGCAGTTTTCAGTGCCAATTCCTTGTTTCTCACTCTCCCAGCTCTCAGAATGAGCGTTTAAGAAAACTGATTCTGATCCATTCCTTAACAAACTTTTTCATTATTTACAAAGCCATTTTAACACAAAGTGCAGTTTTCAGTGCCAAATCCTTGTTTCTCACTCTCCCAGCACTCAGAATGAGCGTTTAAGAAAACTGATTCTGATCCATTCCTTAACAAACTTATTCATTATGCAGAAAGCCTGTTTTACACAAAGTGCAGTTTTCAGTGCCAAATCCTTGTTTCTCACTCTCCCAGCACTCAGAATGAGCGTTTAAGAAAACTGATTCTGATCCATTCCTTTGCAAACTTATTCATTATGCAGAAAGCCTGTTTTACACAAAGTGCAGTTTTCAGTGCCAAATCCTTGTTTCTCACTCTCCCAGCACTCAGAATGAGCGTTTAAGAAAACTGATTCTGATCCATTCCTTAACAAACTTTTTCATTATGCAGAAAGCCTGTTTTACACAGGGTGCAGTTTTCAGTGCCAAATCCTTGTTTCTCACTCTCCCAGCACTCAGAATGAGCTTTTAAGAAAACTGATTCTGATCCATTCCTTTGCAAACTTATTCATTATGCAGAAAGCCTGTTTTACACAAAGTGCAGTTTTCAGTGCCAAATCCTTGTTTCTCACTCTCCCAGCACTCAGAATGAGCGTTTAAGAAAACTGATTCTGATCCATTCCTTAACAAACTTTTTCATTATGCAGAAAGCCTGTTTTACACAGGGTGCAGTTTTCAGTGCCAAATCCTTGTTTCTCACTCTCCCAGCACTCAGAATGAGCTTTTAAGAAAACTGATTCTGATCCATTCCTTAACAAACTATTTCATTATGCAAAGAGCCAGTTTTACACAGGGTGCAGTTTTCAGTGCCAAATCCTTGTTTCTCACTCTCCCAGCACTCAGAATGAGCTTTTAAGAAAACTGATTCTGATCCATTCCTTAACAAACTATTTCATTATGCAAAGAGCCAGTTTTACACAGGGTGCAGTTTTCAGTGCCAAATCCTTGTTTCTCACTCTCCCAGCACTCAGAATGAGCTTTTAAGAAAACTGATTCTGATCCATTCCTTAACAAACTTTTTCATTATTTACAAAGCCATTTTTACACAAAGTGCAGTTTTCAGTGCCAAATCCTTGTTTCTCACTCTCCCAGCACTCAGAATGAGCTTTTAAGAAAACTGATTCTGATCCATTCCTTAACAAACTTTTTCATTATGCAATAAGCCAGTTTTACACAGGGTGCAGTTTTCAGTGCCAAATCCTTGTTTCTCACTCTCCCAGCTCTCAGAATGAGCGTTTAAGAAAACTGATTCTGATCCATTCCTTAACAAACTTTTTCATTATTTACAAAGCCATTTTTACACAAAGTGCAGTTTTCAGTGCCAAATCCTTGTTTCTCACTCTCCCAGCACTCAGAATGAGCGTTTAAGAAAACTGATTCTGATCCATTCCTTAACAAACTTATTCATTATGCAGAAAGCCTGTTTTACACAAAGTGCAGTTTTCAGTGCCAAATCCTTGTTTCTCACTCTCCCAGCACTCAGAATGAGCGTTTAAGAAAACTGATTCTGATCCATTCCTTTGCAAACTTATTCATTATGCAGAAAGCCTGTTTTACACAAAGTGCAGTTTTAAGTGCCAAATCCTTGTTTCTCACTCTCCCAGCACTCAGAATGAGCGTTTAAGAAAACTGATTCTGATCCATTCCTTACCAAACTATTTCATTATTTACAAAGCCATTTTTACACAAAGTGCAGTTTTCAGTGCCAAATCCTTGTTTCTCACTATCCCAGCCCTCAGAATGAGCGTTTAAGAAAACTGATTCTGATCCATTCCTTTGCAAACTTATTCATTATGCAGAAAGCCTGTTTTACACAAAGTGCAGTTTTAAGTGCCAAATCCTTGTTTCTCACTCTCCCAGCACTCAGAATGAGCGTTTAAGAAAACTGATTCTGATCCATTCCTTAACAAACTTTTTCATTATGCAGAAAGCCTGTTTTACACAAAGTGCAGTTTTAAGTGCCAAATCCTTGTTTCTCACTCTCCCAGCACTCAGAATGAGCGTTTAAGAAAACTGATTCTGATCCATTCCTTAACAAACTATTTCATTATGCAAAAAGTCAGTTTTACACAGGGTGCAGTTTTCAGTGCCAAATCCTTGTTTCTCACTCTCCCAGCACTCAGAATGAGCTTTTAAGAAAACTGATTCTGATCCATTCCTTAACAAACTATTTCATTATGCAAAGAGCCAGTTTTACACAGGGTGCAGTTTTCAGTGCCAAATCCTTGTTTCTCACTCTCCCAGCACTCAGAATGAGCTTTTAAGAAAACTGATTCTGATCCATTCCTTAACAAACTTTTTCATTATTTACAAAGCCATTTTTACACAAAGTGCAGTTTTCAGTGCCAAATCCTTGTTTCTCACTCTCCCAGCACTCAGAATGAGCTTTTAAGAAAACTGATTCTGATCCATTCCTTAACAAACTTTTTCATTATGCAATAAGCCAGTTTTACACAGGGTGCAGTTTTCAGTGCCAAATCCTTGTTTCTCACTCTCCCAGCTCTCAGAATGAGCGTTTAAGAAAACTGATTCTGATCCATTCCTTAACAAACTTTTTCATTATTTACAAAGCCATTTTTACACAAAGTGCAGTTTTCAGTGCCAAATCCTTGTTTCTCACTCTCCCAGCACTCAGAATGAGCGTTTAAGAAAACTGATTCTGATCCATTCCTTAACAAACTTATTCATTATGCAGAAAGCCTGTTTTACACAAAGTGCAGTTTTCAGTGCCAAATCCTTGTTTCTCACTCTCCCAGCACTCAGAATGAGCGTTTAAGAAAACTGATTCTGATCCATTCCTTTGCAAACTTATTCATTATGCAGAAAGCCTGTTTTACACAAAGTGCAGTTTTAAGTGCCAAATCCTTGTTTCTCACTCTCCCAGCACTCAGAATGAGCGTTTAAGAAAACTGATTCTGATCCATTCCTTACCAAACTATTTCATTATTTACAAAGCCATTTTTACACAAAGTGCAGTTTTCAGTGCCAAATCCTTGTTTCTCACTATCCCAGCCCTCAGAATGAGCGTTTAAGAAAACTGATTCTGATCCATTCCTTTGCAAACTTATTCATTATGCAGAAAGCCTGTTTTACACAAAGTGCAGTTTTAAGTGCCAAATCCTTGTTTCTCACTCTCCCAGCACTCAGAATGAGCGTTTAAGAAAACTGATTCTGATCCATTCCTTAACAAACTTTTTCATTATGCAGAAAGCCTGTTTTACACAAAGTGCAGTTTTAAGTGCCAAATCCTTGTTTCTCACTCTCCCAGCACTCAGAATGAGCGTTTAAGAAAACTGATTCTGATCCATTCCTTAACAAACTATTTCATTATGCAAAAAGTCAGTTTTACACAGGGTGCAGTTTTCAGTGCCAAATCCTTGTTTCTCACTCTCCCAGCACTCAGAATGAGCTTTTAAGAAAACTGATTCTGATCCATTCCTTAACAAACTTTTTCATTATGCAATAAGCCAGTTTTACACAGGGTGCAGTTTTCAGTGCCAATTCCTTGTTTCTCACTCTCCCAGCTCTCAGAATGAGCGTTTAAGAAAACTGATTCTGATCCATTCCTTAACAAACTTTTTCATTATTTACAAAGCCATTTTTACACAAAGTGCAGTTTTCAGTGCCAAATCCTTGTTTCTCACTCTCCCAGCACTCAGAATGAGCGTTTAAGAAAACTGATTCTGATCCATTCCTTAACAAACTTATTCATTATGCAGAAAGCCTGTTTTACACAAAGTGCAGTTTTCAGTGCCAAATCCTTGTTTCTCACTCTCCCAGCACTCAGAATGAGCGTTTAAGAAAACTGATTCTGATCCATTACTTTGCAAACTTATTCATTATGCAGAAAGCCTGTTTTACACAAAGTGCAGTTTTCAGTGCCAAATCCTTGTTTCTCACTCTCCCAGCACTCAGAATGAGCGTTTAAGAAAACTGATTCTGATCCATTCCTTAACAAACTTTTTCATTATGCAGAAAGCCTGTTTTACACAGGGTGCAGTTTTCAGTGCCAAATCCTTGTTTCTCACTCTCCCAGCACTCAGAATGAGCTTTTAAGAAAACTGATTCTGATCCATTCCTTAACAAACTATTTCATTATGCAAAGAGCCAGTTTTACACAGGGTGCAGTTTTCAGTGCCAAATCCTTGTTTCTCACTCTCCCAGCACTCAGAATGAGCGTTTAAGAAAACTGATTCTGATCCATTCCTTTGCAAACTTATTCATTATGCAGAAAGCCTGTTTTACACAAAGTGCAGTTTTAAGTGCCAAATCCTTGTTTCTCACTCTCCCAGCACTCAGAATGAGCTTTTAAGAAAACTGATTCTGATCCATTCCTTTGCAAACTTATTCATTATGCAGAAAGCCTGTTTTACACAAAGTGCAGTTTTCAGTGCCAAATCCTTGTTTCTCACTCTCCCAGCACTCAGAATGAGCGTTTAAGAAAACTGATTCTGATCCATTCCTTAACAAACTTTTTCATTATGCAGAAAGCCTGTTTTACACAGGGTGCAGTTTTCAGTGCCAAATCCTTGTTTCTCACTCTCCCAGCACTCAGAATGAGCTTTTAAGAAAACTGATTCTGATCCATTCCTTAACAAACTATTTCATTATGCAAAGAGCCAGTTTTACACAGGGTGCAGTTTTCAGTGCCAAATCCTTGTTTCTCACTCTCCCAGCACTCAGAATGAGCTTTTAAGAAAACTGATTCTGATCCATTCCTTAACAAACTATTTCATTATGCAAAGAGCCAGTTTTACACAGGGTGCAGTTTTCAGTGCCAAATCCTTGTTTCTCACTCTCCCAGCACTCAGAATGAGCTTTTAAGAAAACTGATTCTGATCCATTCCTTAACAAACTTTTTCATTATTTACAAAGCCATTTTTACACAAAGTGCAGTTTTCAGTGCCAAATCCTTGTTTCTCACTCTCCCAGCACTCAGAATGAGCTTTTAAGAAAACTGATTCTGATCCATTCCTTAACAAACTTTTTCATTATGCAATAAGCCAGTTTTACACAGGGTGCAGTTTTCAGTGCCAAATCCTTGTTTCTCACTCTCCCAGCTCTCAGAATGAGCGTTTAAGAAAACTGATTCTGATCCATTCCTTAACAAACTTTTTCATTATTTACAAAGCCATTTTTACACAAAGTGCAGTTTTCAGTGCCAAATCCTTGTTTCTCACTCTCCCAGCACTCAGAATGAGCGTTTAAGAAAACTGATTCTGATCCATTCCTTAACAAACTTATTCATTATGCAGAAAGCCTGTTTTACACAAAGTGCAGTTTTCAGTGCCAAATCCTTGTTTCTCACTCTCCCAGCACTCAGAATGAGCGTTTAAGAAAACTGATTCTGATCCATTCCTTTGCAAACTTATTCATTATGCAGAAAGCCTGTTTTACACAAAGTGCAGTTTTAAGTGCCAAATCCTTGTTTCTCACTCTCCCAGCACTCAGAATGAGCGTTTAAGAAAACTGATTCTGATCCATTCCTTACCAAACTATTTCATTATTTACAAAGCCATTTTTACACAAAGTGCAGTTTTCAGTGCCAAATCCTTGTTTCTCACTATCCCAGCCCTCAGAATGAGCGTTTAAGAAAACTGATTCTGATCCATTCCTTTGCAAACTTATTCATTATGCAGAAAGCCTGTTTTACACAAAGTGCAGTTTTAAGTGCCAAATCCTTGTTTCTCACTCTCCCAGCACTCAGAATGAGCGTTTAAGAAAACTGATTCTGATCCATTCCTTAACAAACTTTTTCATTATGCAGAAAGCCTGTTTTACACAAAGTGCAGTTTTAAGTGCCAAATCCTTGTTTCTCACTCTCCCAGCACTCAGAATGAGCGTTTAAGAAAACTGATTCTGATCCATTCCTTAACAAACTATTTCATTATGCAAAAAGTCAGTTTTACACAGGGTGCAGTTTTCAGTGCCAAATCCTTGTTTCTCACTCTCCCAGCACTCAGAATGAGCTTTTAAGAAAACTGATTCTGATCCATTCCTTAACAAACTTTTTCATTATGCAATAAGCCAGTTTTACACAGGGTGCACTTTTCAGTGCCAATTCCTTGTTTCTCACTCTCCCAGCTCTCAGAATGAGCGTTTAAGAAAACTGATTCTGATCCATTCCTTAACAAACTTTTTCATTATTTACAAAGCCATTTTTACACAAAGTGCAGTTTTCAGTGCCAAATCCTTGTTTCTCACTCTCCCAGCACTCAGAATGAGCGTTTAAGAAAACTGATTCTGATCCATTCCTTAACAAACTTATTCATTATGCAGAAAGCCTGTTTTACACAAAGTGCAGTTTTCAGTGCCAAATCCTTGTTTCTCACTCTCCCAGCACTCAGAATGAGCGTTTAAGAAAACTGATTCTGATCCATTACTTTGCAAACTTATTCATTATGCAGAAAGCCTGTTTTACACAAAGTGCAGTTTTCAGTGCCAAATCCTTGTTTCTCACTCTCCCAGCACTCAGAATGAGCGTTTAAGAAAACTGATTCTGATCCATTCCTTAACAAACTTTTTCATTATGCAGAAAGCCTGTTTTACACAGGGTGCAGTTTTCAGTGCCAAATCCTTGTTTCTCACTCTCCCAGCACTCAGAATGAGCTTTTAAGAAAACTGATTCTGATCCATTCCTTAACAAACTATTTCATTATGCAAAGAGCCAGTTTTACACAGGGTGCAGTTTTCAGTGCCAAATCCTTGTTTCTCACTCTCCCAGCACTCAGAATGAGCGTTTAAGAAAACTGATTCTGATCCATTCCTTTGCAAACTTATTCATTATGCAGAAAGCCTGTTTTACACAAAGTGCAGTTTTAAGTGCCAAATCCTTGTTTCTCACTCTCCCAGCACTCAGAATGAGCTTTTAAGAAAACTGATTCTGATCCATTCCTTTGCAAACTTATTCATTATGCAGAAAGCCTGTTTTACACAAAGTGCAGTTTTCAGTGCCAAATCCTTGTTTCTCACTCTCCCAGCACTCAGAATGAGCGTTTAAGAAAACTGATTCTGATCCATTCCTTAACAAACTTTTTCATTATGCAGAAAGCCTGTTTTACACAGGGTGCAGTTTTCAGTGCCAAATCCTTGTTTCTCACTCTCCCAGCACTCAGAATGAGCTTTTAAGAAAACTGATTCTGATCCATTCCTTAACAAACTATTTCATTATGCAAAGAGCCAGTTTTACACAGGGTGCAGTTTTCAGTGCCAAATCCTTGTTTCTCACTCTCCCAGCACTCAGAATGAGCTTTTAAGAAAACTGATTCTGATCCATTCCTTAACAAACTATTTCATTATGCAAAGAGCCAGTTTTACACAGGGTGCAGTTTTCAGTGCCAAATCCTTGTTTCTCACTCTCCCAGCACTCAGAATGAGCTTTTAAGAAAACTGATTCTGATCCATTCCTTAACAAACTTTTTCATTATTTACAAAGCCATTTTTACACAAAGTGCAGTTTTCAGTGCCAAATCCTTGTTTCTCACTCTCCCAGCACTCAGAATGAGCTTTTAAGAAAACTGATTCTGATCCATTCCTTAACAAACTTTTTCATTATGCAATAAGCCAGTTTTACACAGGGTGCAGTTTTCAGTGCCAAATCCTTGTTTCTCACTCTCCCAGCTCTCAGAATGAGCGTTTAAGAAAACTGATTCTGATCCATTCCTTAACAAACTTTTTCATTATTTACAAAGCCATTTTTACACAAAGTGCAGTTTTCAGTGCCAAATCCTTGTTTCTCACTCTCCCAGCACTCAGAATGAGCGTTTAAGAAAACTGATTCTGATCCATTCCTTAACAAACTTATTCATTATGCAGAAAGCCTGTTTTACACAAAGTGCAGTTTTCAGTGCCAAATCCTTGTTTCTCACTCTCCCAGCACTCAGAATGAGCGTTTAAGAAAACTGATTCTGATCCATTCCTTTGCAAACTTATTCATTATGCAGAAAGCCTGTTTTACACAAAGTGCAGTTTTAAGTGCCAAATCCTTGTTTCTCACTCTCCCAGCACTCAGAATGAGCGTTTAAGAAAACTGATTCTGATCCATTCCTTACCAAACTATTTCATTATTTACAAAGCCATTTTTACACAAAGTGCAGTTTTCAGTGCCAAATCCTTGTTTCTCACTATCCCAGCCCTCAGAATGAGCGTTTAAGAAAACTGATTCTGATCCATTCCTTTGCAAACTTATTCATTATGCAGAAAGCCTGTTTTACACAAAGTGCAGTTTTAAGTGCCAAATCCTTGTTTCTCACTCTCCCAGCACTCAGAATGAGCGTTTAAGAAAACTGATTCTGATCCATTCCTTAACAAACTTTTTCATTATGCAGAAAGCCTGTTTTACACAAAGTGCAGTTTTAAGTGCCAAATCCTTGTTTCTCACTCTCCCAGCACTCAGAATGAGCGTTTAAGAAAACTGATTCTGATCCATTCCTTAACAAACTATTTCATTATGCAAAAAGTCAGTTTTACACAGGGTGCAGTTTTCAGTGCCAAATCCTTGTTTCTCACTCTCCCAGCACTCAGAATAAGCTTTTAAGAAAACTGATTCTGATCCATTCCTTAACAAACTTTTTCATTATTTACAAAGCCATTTTTACACAAAGTGCAGTTTTCAGTGCCAAATCGTTGTTTCTCACTCTCCCAGCACTCAGAATGAGCTTTTAAGAAAACTGATTCTGATCCATTCCTTAACAAACTTTTTCATTATGCAATAAGCCAGTTTTACACAGGGTGCAGTTTTCAGTGCCAATTCCTTGTTTCTCACTCTCCCAGCTCTCAGAATGAGCGTTTAAGAAAACTGATTCTGATCCATTCCTTAACAAACTTTTTCATTATTTACAAAGCCATTTTTACACAAAGTGCAGTTTTCAGTGCCAAATCCTTGTTTCTCACTCTCCCAGCACTCAGAATGAGCGTTTAAGAAAACTGATTCTGATCCATTCCTTAACAAACTTATTCATTATGCAGAAAGCCTGTTTTACACAAAGTGCAGTTTTCAGTGCCAAATCCTTGTTTCTCACTCTCCCAGCTCTCAGAATGAGCGTTTAAGAAAACTGATTCTGATCCATTCCTTAACAAACTTTTTCATTATTTACAAAGCCATTTTTACACAAAGTGCAGTTTTCAGTGCCAAATCCTTGTTTCTCACTCTCCCAGCACTCAGAATGAGCTTTTAAGAAAACTGATTCTGATCCATTCCTTAACAAACTTTTTCATTATGCAATAAGCCAGTTTTACACAGGGTGCAGTTTTCAGTGCCAAATCCTTGTTTCTCACTCTCCCAGCTCTCAGAATGAGCGTTTAAGAAAACTGATTCTGATCCATTCCTTAACAAACTATTTCATTATTTACAAAGCCATTTTTACACAAAGTGCAGTTTTCAGTGCCAAATCCTTGTTTCTCACTCTCCCAGCACTCAGAATAAGCTTTTAAGAAAACTGATTCTGATCCATTCCTTAACAAACTTTTTCATTATTTACAAAGCCATTTTTACACAAAGTGCAGTTTTCAGTGCCAAATCCTTGTTTCTCACTCTCCCAGCACTCAGAATGAGCTTTTAAGAAAACTGATTCTGATCCATTCCTTAACAAACTTTTTCATTATGCAATAAGCCAGTTTTACACAGGGTGCAGTTTTCAGTGCCAAATCCTTGTTTCTCACTCTCCCAGCTCTCAGAATGAGCGTTTAAGAAAACTGATTCTGATCCATTCCTTAACAAACTTTTTCATTATTTACAAAGCCATTTTTACACAAAGTGCAGTTTTCAGTGCCAAATCCTTGTTTCTCACTCTCCCAGCACTCAGAATGAGCGTTTAAGAAAACTGATTCTGATCCATTCCTTAACAAACTTATTCATTATGCAGAAAGCCTGTTTTACACAAAGTGCAGTTTTCAGTGCCAAATCCTTGTTTCTCACTCTCCCAGCACTCAGAATGAGCGTTTAAGAAAACTGATTCTGATCCATTCCTTTGCAAACTTATTCATTATGCAGAAAGCCTGTTTTACACAAAGTGCAGTTTTAAGTGCCAAATCCTTGTTTCTCACTCTCCCAGCACTCAGAATGAGCGTTTAAGAAAACTGATTCTGATCCATTCCTTACCAAACTATTTCATTATTTACAAAGCCATTTTTACACAAAGTGCAGTTTTCAGTGCCAAATCCTTGTTTCTCACTATCCCAGCCCTCAGAATGAGCGTTTAAGAAAACTGATTCTGATCCATTCCTTTGCAAACTTATTCATTATGCAGAAAGCCTGTTTTACACAAAGTGCAGTTTTAAGTGCCAAATCCTTGTTTCTCACTCTCCCAGCACTCAGAATGAGCGTTTAAGAAAACTGATTCTGATCCATTCCTTAACAAACTTTTTCATTATGCAGAAAGCCTGTTTTACACAAAGTGCAGTTTTAAGTGCCAAATCCTTGTTTCTCACTCTCCCAGCACTCAGAATGAGCGTTTAAGAAAACTGATTCTGATCCATTCCTTAACAAACTATTTCATTATGCAAAAAGTCAGTTTTACACAGGGTGCAGTTTTCAGTGCCAAATCCTTGTTTCTCACTCTCCCAGCACTCAGAATAAGCTTTTAAGAAAACTGATTCTGATCCATTCCTTAACAAACTTTTTCATTATTTACAAAGCCATTTTTACACAAAGTGCAGTTTTCAGTGCCAAATCCTTGTTTCTCACTCTCCCAGCACTCAGAATGAGCTTTTAAGAAAACTGATTCTGATCCATTCCTTAACAAACTTTTTCATTATGCAATAAGCCAGTTTTACACAGGGTGCAGTTTTCAGTGCCAATTCCTTGTTTCTCACTCTCCCAGCTCTCAGAATGAGCGTTTAAGAAAACTGATTCTGATCCATTCCTTAACAAACTTTTTCATTATTTACAAAGCCATTTTTACACAAAGTGCAGTTTTCAGTGCCAAATCCTTGTTTCTCACTCTCCCAGCACTCAGAATGAGCGTTTAAGAAAACTGATTCTGATCCATTCCTTAACAAACTTATTCATTATGCAGAAAGCCTGTTTTACACAAAGTGCAGTTTTCAGTGCCAAATCCTTGTTTCTCACTCTCCCAGCACTCAGAATGAGCGTTTAAGAAAACTGATTCTGATCCATTACTTTGCAAACTTATTCATTATGCAGAAAGCCTGTTTTACACAAAGTGCAGTTTTCAGTGCCAAATCCTTGTTTCTCACTCTCCCAGCACTCAGAATGAGCGTTTAAGAAAACTGATTCTGATCCATTCCTTAACAAACTTTTTCATTATGCAGAAAGCCTGTTTTACACAGGGTGCAGTTTTCAGTGCCAAATCCTTGTTTCTCACTCTCCCAGCACTCAGAATGAGCTTTTAAGAAAACTGATTCTGATCCATTCCTTAACAAACTATTTCATTATGCAAAGAGCCAGTTTTACACAGGGTGCAGTTTTCAGTGCCAAATCCTTGTTTCTCACTCTCCCAGCACTCAGAATGAGCGTTTAAGAAAACTGATTCTGATCCATTCCTTTGCAAACTTATTCATTATGCAGAAAGCCTGTTTTACACAAAGTGCAGTTTTAAGTGCCAAATCCTTGTTTCTCACTCTCCCAGCACTCAGAATGAGCTTTTAAGAAAACTGATTCTGATCCATTCCTTTGCAAACTTATTCATTATGCAGAAAGCCTGTTTTACACAAAGTGCAGTTTTCAGTGCCAAATCCTTGTTTCTCACTCTCCCAGCACTCAGAATGAGCGTTTAAGAAAACTGATTCTGATCCATTCCTTAACAAACTTTTTCATTATGCAGAAAGCCTGTTTTACACAGGGTGCAGTTTTCAGTGCCAAATCCTTGTTTCTCACTCTCCCAGCACTCAGAATGAGCTTTTAAGAAAACTGATTCTGATCCATTCCTTAACAAACTATTTCATTATGCAAAGAGCCAGTTTTACACAGGGTGCAGTTTTCAGTGCCAAATCCTTGTTTCTCACTCTCCCAGCACTCAGAATGAGCTTTTAAGAAAACTGATTCTGATCCATTCCTTAACAAACTATTTCATTATGCAAAGAGCCAGTTTTACACAGGGTGCAGTTTTCAGTGCCAAATCCTTGTTTCTCACTCTCCCAGCACTCAGAATGAGCTTTTAAGAAAACTGATTCTGATCCATTCCTTAACAAACTTTTTCATTATTTACAAAGCCATTTTTACACAAAGTGCAGTTTTCAGTGCCAAATCCTTGTTTCTCACTCTCCCAGCACTCAGAATGAGCGTTTAAGAAAACTGATTCTGATCCATTCCTTAACAAACTTATTCATTATGCAGAAAGCCTGTTTTACACAAAGTGCAGTTTTCAGTGCCAAATCCTTGTTTCTCACTCTCCCAGCTCTCAGAATGAGCGTTTAAGAAAACTGATTCTGATCCATTCCTTAACAAACTTTTTCATTATTTACAAAGCCATTTTTACACAAAGTGCAGTTTTCAGTGCCAAATCCTTGTTTCTCACTCTCCCAGCACTCAGAATGAGCTTTTAAGAAAACTGATTCTGATCCATTCCTTAACAAACTTTTTCATTATGCAATAAGCCAGTTTTACACAGGGTGCAGTTTTCAGTGCCAAATCCTTGTTTCTCACTCTCCCAGCTCTCAGAATGAGCGTTTAAGAAAACTGATTCTGATCCATTCCTTAACAAACTATTTCATTATTTACAAAGCCATTTTTACACAAAGTGCAGTTTTCAGTGCCAAATCCTTGTTTCTCACTCTCCCAGCACTCAGAATGAGCGTTTAAGAAAACTGATTCTGATCCATTCCTTAACAAACTTATTCATTATGCAGAAAGCCTGTTTTACACAAAGTGCAGTTTTCAGTGCCAAATCCTTGTTTCTCACTCTCCCAGCACTCAGAATGAGCGTTTAAGAAAACTGATTCTGATCCATTCCTTTGCAAACTTATTCATTATGCAGAAAGCCTGTTTTACACAAAGTGCAGTTTTCAGTGCCAAATCCTTGTTTCTCACTCTCCCAGCACTCAGAATGAGTGTTTAAGAAAACTGATTCTGATCCATTCCTTAACAAACTTTTTCATTATGCAGAAAGCCTGTTTTACACAGGGTGCAGTTTTCAGTGCCAAATCCTTGTTTCTCACTCTCCCAGCACTCAGAATGAGCTTTTAAGAAAACTGATTCTGATCCATTCCTTAACAAACTATTTCATTATGCAAAGAGCCAGTTTTACACAGGGTGCAGTTTTCAGTGCCAAATCCTTGTTTCTCACTCTCCCAGCACTCAGAATGAGCTTTTAAGAAAACTGATTCTGATCCATTCCTTAACAAACTATTTCATTATGCAAAGAGCCAGTTTTACACAGGGTGCAGTTTTCAGTGCCAAATCCTTGTTTCTCACTCTCCCAGCACTCAGATTGAGCTTTTAAGAAAACTGATTCTGATCCATTCCTTAACAAACTTTTTCATTATTTACAAAGCCATTTTTACACAAAGTGCAGTTTTCAGTGCCAAATCCTTGTTTCTCACTCTCCCAGCACTCAGAATGAGCGTTTAAGAAAACTGATTCTGATCCATTCCTTAACAAACTTATTCATTATGCAGAAAGCCTGTTTTACACAAAGTGCAGTTTTCAGTGCCAAATCCTTGTTTCTCACTCTCCCAGCTCTCAGAATGAGCGTTTAAGAAAACTGATTCTGATCCATTCCTTAACAAACTTTTTCATTATTTACAAAGCCATTTTTACACAAAGTGCAGTTTTCAGTGCCAAATCCTTGTTTCTCACTCTCCCTGCACTCAGAATGAGCTTTTAAGAAAACTGATTCTGATCCATTCCTTAACAAACTTTTTCATTATGCAATAAGCCAGTTTTACACAGGGTGCAGTTTTCAGTGCCAATTCCTTGTTTCTCACTCTCCCAGCTCTCAGAATGAGCGTTTAAGAAAACTGATTCTGATCCATTCCTTAACAAACTTTTTCATTATTTACAAAGCCATTTTAACACAAAGTGCAGTTTTCAGTGCCAAATCCTTGTTTCTCACTCTCCCAGCACTCAGAATGAGCGTTTAAGAAAACTGATTCTGATCCATTCCTTAACAAACTTATTCATTATGCAGAAAGCCTGTTTTACACAAAGTGCAGTTTTCAGTGCCAAATCCTTGTTTCTCACTCTCCCAGCACTCAGAATGAGCGTTTAAGAAAACTGATTCTGATCCATTCCTTTGCAAACTTATTCATTATGCAGAAAGCCTGTTTTACACAAAGTGCAGTTTTCAGTGCCAAATCCTTGTTTCTCACTCTCCCAGCACTCAGAATGAGCGTTTAAGAAAACTGATTCTGATCCATTCCTTAACAAACTTTTTCATTATGCAGAAAGCCTGTTTTACACAGGGTGCAGTTTTCAGTGCCAAATCCTTGTTTCTCACTCTCCCAGCACTCAGAATGAGCTTTTAAGAAAACTGATTCTGATCCATTCCTTTGCAAACTTATTCATTATGCAGAAAGCCTGTTTTACACAAAGTGCAGTTTTCAGTGCCAAATCCTTGTTTCTCACTCTCCCAGCACTCAGAATGAGCGTTTAAGAAAACTGATTCTGATCCATTCCTTAACAAACTTTTTCATTATGCAGAAAGCCTGTTTTACACAGGGTGCAGTTTTCAGTGCCAAATCCTTGTTTCTCACTCTCCCAGCACTCAGAATGAGCTTTTAAGAAAACTGATTCTGATCCATTCCTTAACAAACTATTTCATTATGCAAAGAGCCAGTTTTACACAGGGTGCAGTTTTCAGTGCCAAATCCTTGTTTCTCACTCTCCCAGCACTCAGAATGAGCTTTTAAGAAAACTGATTCTGATCCATTCCTTAACAAACTATTTCATTATGCAAAGAGCCAGTTTTACACAGGGTGCAGTTTTCAGTGCCAAATCCTTGTTTCTCACTCTCCCAGCACTCAGAATGAGCTTTTAAGAAAACTGATTCTGATCCATTCCTTAACAAACTTTTTCATTATTTACAAAGCCATTTTTACACAAAGTGCAGTTTTCAGTGCCAAATCCTTGTTTCTCACTCTCCCAGCACTCAGAATGAGCGTTTAAGAAAACTGATTCTGATCCATTCCTTAACAAACTTATTCATTATGCAGAAAGCCTGTTTTACACAAAGTGCAGTTTTCAGTGCCAAATCCTTGTTTCTCACTCTCCCAGCTCTCAGAATGAGCGTTTAAGAAAACTGATTCTGATCCATTCCTTAACAAACTTTTTCATTATTTACAAAGCCATTTTTACACAAAGTGCAGTTTTCAGTGCCAAATCCTTGTTTCTCACTCTCCCAGCACTCAGAATGAGCTTTTAAGAAAACTGATTCTGATCCATTCCTTAACAAACTTTTTCATTATGCAATAAGCCAGTTTTACACAGGGTGCAGTTTTCAGTGCCAAATCCTTGTTTCTCACTCTCCCAGCTCTCAGAATGAGCGTTTAAGAAAACTGATTCTGATCCATTCCTTAACAAACTATTTCATTATTTACAAAGCCATTTTTACACAAAGTGCAGTTTTCAGTGCCAAATCCTTGTTTCTCACTCTCCCAGCACTCAGAATAAGCTTTTAAGAAAACTGATTCTGATCCATTCCTTAACAAACTTTTTCATTATTTACAAAGCCATTTTTACACAAAGTGCAGTTTTCAGTGCCAAATCCTTGTTTCTCACTCTCCCAGCACTCAGAATGAGCTTTTAAGAAAACTGATTCTGATCCATTCCTTAACAAACTTTTTCATTATGCAATAAGCCAGTTTTACACAGGGTGCAGTTTTCAGTGCCAAATCCTTGTTTCTCACTCTCCCAGCTCTCAGAATGAGCGTTTAAGAAAACTGATTCTGATCCATTCCTTAACAAACTTTTTCATTATTTACAAAGCCATTTTTACACAAAGTGCAGTTTTCAGTGCCAAATCCTTGTTTCTCACTCTCCCAGCACTCAGAATGAGCGTTTAAGAAAACTGATTCTGATCCATTCCTTAACAAACTTATTCATTATGCAGAAAGCCTGTTTTACACAGGGTGCAGTTTTCAGTGCCAAATCCTTGTTTCTCACTCTCCCAGCACTCAGAATGAGCTTTTAAGAAAACTGATTCTGATCCATTCCTTTGCAAACTTATTCATTATGCAGAAAGCCTGTTTTACACAAAGTGCAGTTTTCAGTGCCAAATCCTTGTTTCTCACTCTCCCAGCACTCAGAATGAGCGTTTAAGAAAACTGATTCTGATCCATTCCTTAACAAACTTTTTCATTATGCAGAAAGCCTGTTTTACACAGGGTGCAGTTTTCAGTGCCAAATCCTTGTTTCTCACTCTCCCAGCACTCAGAATGAGCTTTTAAGAAAACTGATTCTGATCCATTCCTTAACAAACTATTTCATTATGCAAAGAGCCAGTTTTACACAGGGTGCAGTTTTCAGTGCCAAATCCTTGTTTCTCACTCTCCCAGCACTCAGAATGAGCTTTTAAGAAAACTGATTCTGATCCATTCCTTAACAAACTATTTCATTATGCAAAGAGCCAGTTTTACACAGGGTGCAGTTTTCAGTGCCAAATCCTTGTTTCTCACTCTCCCAGCACTCAGAATGAGCTTTTAAGAAAACTGATTCTGATCCATTCCTTAACAAACTTTTTCATTATTTACAAAGCCATTTTTACACAAAGTGCAGTTTTCAGTGCCAAATCCTTGTTTCTCACTCTCCCAGCACTCAGAATGAGCGTTTAAGAAAACTGATTCTGATCCATTCCTTAACAAACTTATTCATTATGCAGAAAGCCTGTTTTACACAAAGTGCAGTTTTCAGTGCCAAATCCTTGTTTCTCACTCTCCCAGCTCTCAGAATGAGCGTTTAAGAAAACTGATTCTGATCCATTCCTTAACAAACTTTTTCATTATTTACAAAGCCATTTTTACACAAAGTGCAGTTTTCAGTGCCAAATCCTTGTTTCTCACTCTCCCAGCACTCAGAATGAGCTTTTAAGAAAACTGATTCTGATCCATTCCTTAACAAACTTTTTCATTATGCAATAAGCCAGTTTTACACAGGGTGCAGTTTTCAGTGCCAAATCCTTGTTTCTCACTCTCCCAGCTCTCAGAATGAGCGTTTAAGAAAACTGATTCTGATCCATTCCTTAACAAACTATTTCATTATTTACAAAGCCATTTTTACACAAAGTGCAGTTTTCAGTGCCAAATCCTTGTTTCTCACTCTCCCAGCACTCAGAATAAGCTTTTAAGAAAACTGATTCTGATCCATTCCTTAACAAACTTTTTCATTATTTACAAAGCCATTTTTACACAAAGTGCAGTTTTCAGTGCCAAATCCTTGTTTCTCACTCTCCCAGCACTCAGAATGAGCTTTTAAGAAAACTGATTCTGATCCATTCCTTAACAAACTTTTTCATTATGCAATAAGCCAGTTTTACACAGGGTGCAGTTTTCAGTGCCAAATCCTTGTTTCTCACTCTCCCAGCTCTCAGAATGAGCGTTTAAGAAAACTGATTCTGATCCATTCCTTAACAAACTTTTTCATTATTTACAAAGCCATTTTTACACAAAGTGCAGTTTTCAGTGCCAAATCCTTGTTTCTCACTCTCCCAGCACTCAGAATGAGCGTTTAAGAAAACTGATTCTGATCCATTCCTTAACAAACTTATTCATTATGCAGAAAGCCTGTTTTACACAAAGTGCAGTTTTCAGTGCCAAATCCTTGTTTCTCACTCTCCCAGCACTCAGAATGAGCGTTTAAGAAAACTGATTCTGATCCATTCCTTTGCAAACTTATTCATTATGCAGAAAGCCTGTTTTACACAAAGTGCAGTTTTAAGTGCCAAATCCTTGTTTCTCACTCTCCCAGCACTCAGAATGAGCGTTTAAGAAAACTGATTCTGATCCATTCCTTACCAAACTATTTCATTATTTACAAAGCCATTTTTACACAAAGTGCAGTTTTCAGTGCCAAATCCTTGTTTCTCACTATCCCAGCCCTCAGAATGAGCGTTTAAGAAAACTGATTCTGATCCATTCCTTTGCAAACTTATTCATTATGCAGAAAGCCTGTTTTACACAAAGTGCAGTTTTAAGTGCCAAATCCTTGTTTCTCACTCTCCCAGCACTCAGAATGAGCGTTTAAGAAAACTGATTCTGATCCATTCCTTAACAAACTTTTTCATTATGCAGAAAGCCTGTTTTACACAAAGTGCAGTTTTAAGTGCCAAATCCTTGTTTCTCACTCTCCCAGCACTCAGAATGAGCGTTTAAGAAAACTGATTCTGATCCATTCCTTAACAAACTATTTCATTATGCAAAAAGTCAGTTTTACACAGGGTGCAGTTTTCAGTGCCAAATCCTTGTTTCTCACTCTCCCAGCACTCAGAATAAGCTTTTAAGAAAACTGATTCTGATCCATTCCTTAACAAACTTTTTCATTATTTACAAAGCCATTTTTACACAAAGTGCAGTTTTCAGTGCCAAATCCTTGTTTCTCACTCTCCCAGCACTCAGAATGAGCTTTTAAGAAAACTGATTCTGATCCATTCCTTAACAAACTTTTTCATTATGCAATAAGCCAGTTTTACACAGGGTGCAGTTTTCAGTGCCAATTCCTTGTTTCTCACTCTCCCAGCTCTCAGAATGAGCGTTTAAGAAAACTGATTCTGATCCATTCCTTAACAAACTTTTTCATTATTTACAAAGCCATTTTTACACAAAGTGCAGTTTTCAGTGCCAAATCCTTGTTTCTCACTCTCCCAGCACTCAGAATGAGCGTTTAAGAAAACTGATTCTGATCCATTCCTTAACAAACTTATTCATTATGCAGAAAGCCTGTTTTACACAAAGTGCAGTTTTCAGTGCCAAATCCTTGTTTCTCACTCTCCCAGCTCTCAGAATGAGCGTTTAAGAAAACTGATTCTGATCCATTCCTTAACAAACTTTTTCATTATTTACAAAGCCATTTTTACACAAAGTGCAGTTTTCAGTGCCAAATCCTTGTTTCTCACTCTCCCAGCACTCAGAATGAGCTTTTAAGAAAACTGATTCTGATCCATTCCTTAACAAACTTTTTCATTATGCAATAAGCCAGTTTTACACAGGGTGCAGTTTTCAGTGCCAAATCCTTGTTTCTCACTCTCCCAGCTCTCAGAATGAGCGTTTAAGAAAACTGATTCTGATCCATTCCTTAACAAACTATTTCATTATTTACAAAGCCATTTTTACACAAAGTGCAGTTTTCAGTGCCAAATCCTTGTTTCTCACTCTCCCAGCACTCAGAATAAGCTTTTAAGAAAACTGATTCTGATCCATTCCTTAACAAACTTTTTCATTATTTACAAAGCCATTTTTACACAAAGTGCAGTTTTCAGTGCCAAATCCTTGTTTCTCACTCTCCCAGCACTCAGAATGAGCTTTTAAGAAAACTGATTCTGATCCATTCCTTAACAAACTTTTTCATTATGCAATAAGCCAGTTTTACACAGGGTGCAGTTTTCAGTGCCAAATCCTTGTTTCTCACTCTCCCAGCTCTCAGAATGAGCGTTTAAGAAAACTGATTCTGATCCATTCCTTAACAAACTTTTTCATTATTTACAAAGCCATTTTTACACAAAGTGCAGTTTTCAGTGCCAAATCCTTGTTTCTCACTCTCCCAGCACTCAGAATGAGCGTTTAAGAAAACTGATTCTGATCCATTCCTTAACAAACTTATTCATTATGCAGAAAGCCTGTTTTACACAAAGTGCAGTTTTCAGTGCCAAATCCTTGTTTCTCACTCTCCCAGCACTCAGAATGAGCGTTTAAGAAAACTGATTCTGATCCATTCCTTTGCAAACTTATTCATTATGCAGAAAGCCTGTTTTACACAAAGTGCAGTTTTAAGTGCCAAATCCTTGTTTCTCACTCTCCCAGCACTCAGAATGAGCGTTTAAGAAAACTGATTCTGATCCATTCCTTACCAAACTATTTCATTATTTACAAAGCCATTTTTACACAAAGTGCAGTTTTCAGTGCCAAATCCTTGTTTCTCACTATCCCAGCCCTCAGAATGAGCGTTTAAGAAAACTGATTCTGATCCATTCCTCTGCAAACTTATTCATTATGCAGAAAGCCTGTTTTACACAAAGTGCAGTTTTAAGTGCCAAATCCTTGTTTCTCACTCTCCCAGCACTCAGAATGAGCGTTTAAGAAAACTGATTCTGATCCATTCCTTAACAAACTTTTTCATTATGCAGAAAGCCTGTTTTACACAAAGTGCAGTTTTAAGTGCCAAATCCTTGTTTCTCACTCTCCCAGCACTCAGAATGAGCGTTTAAGAAAACTGATTCTGATCCATTCCTTAACAAACTATTTCATTATGCAAAAAGTCAGTTTTACACAGGGTGCAGTTTTCAGTGCCAAATCCTTGTTTCTCACTCTCCCAGCACTCAGAATAAGCTTTTAAGAAAACTGATTCTGATCCATTCCTTAACAAACTTTTTCATTATTTACAAAGCCATTTTTACACAAAGTGCAGTTTTCAGTGCCAAATCCTTGTTTCTCACTCTCCCAGCACTCAGAATGAGCTTTTAAGAAAACTGATTCTGATCCATTCCTTAACAAACTTTTTCATTATGCAATAAGCCAGTTTTACACAGGGTGCAGTTTTCAGTGCCAATTCCTTGTTTCTCACTCTCCCAGCTCTCAGAATGAGCGTTTAAGAAAACTGATTCTGATCCATTCCTTAACAAACTTTTTCATTATTTACAAAGCCATTTTTACACAAAGTGCAGTTTTCAGTGCCAAATCCTTGTTTCTCACTCTCCCAGCACTCAGAATGAGCGTTTAAGAAAACTGATTCTGATCCATTCCTTAACAAACTTATTCATTATGCAGAAAGCCTGTTTTACACAAAGTGCAGTTTTCAGTGCCAAATCCTTGTTTCTCACTCTCCCAGCACTCAGAATGAGCGTTTAAGAAAACTGATTCTGATCCATTACTTTGCAAACTTATTCATTATGCAGAAAGCCTGTTTTACACAAAGTGCAGTTTTCAGTGCCAAATCCTTGTTTCTCACTCTCCCAGCACTCAGAATGAGCGTTTAAGAAAACTGATTCTGATCCATTCCTTAACAAACTTTTTCATTATGCAGAAAGCCTGTTTTACACAGGGTGCAGTTTTCAGTGCCAAATCCTTGTTTCTCACTCTCCCAGCACTCAGAATGAGCTTTTAAGAAAACTGATTCTGATCCATTCCTTAACAAACTATTTCATTATGCAAAGAGCCAGTTTTACACAGGGTGCAGTTTTCAGTGCCAAATCCTTGTTTCTCACTCTCCCAGCACTCAGAATGAGCTTTTAAGAAAACTGATTCTGATCCATTCCTTAACAAACTATTTCATTATGCAAAGAGCCAGTTTTACACAGGGTGCAGTTTTCAGTGCCAAATCCTTGTTTCTCACTCTCCCAGCACTCAGAATGAGCTTTTAAGAAAACTGATTCTGATCCATTCCTTAACAAACTTTTTCATTATTTACAAAGCCATTTTTACACAAAGTGCAGTTTTCAGTGCCAAATCCTTGTTTCTCACTCTCCCAGCACTCAGAATGAGCGTTTAAGAAAACTGATTCTGATCCATTCCTTAACAAACTTATTCATTATGCAGAAAGCCTGTTTTACACAAAGTGCAGTTTTCAGTGCCAAATCCTTGTTTCTCAGTCTCCCAGCTCTCAGAATGAGCGTTTAAGAAAACTGATTCTGATCCATTCCTTAACAAACTTTTTCATTATTTACAAAGCCATTTTTACACAAAGTGCAGTTTTCAGTGCCAAATCCTTGTTTCTCACTCTCCCAGCACTCAGAATGAGCTTTTAAGAAAACTGATTCTGATCCATTCCTTAACAAACTTTTTCATTATGCAATAAGCCAGTTTTACACAGGGTGCAGTTTTCAGTGCCAAATCCTTGTTTCTCACTCTCCCAGCTCTCAGAATGAGCGTTTAAGAAAACTGATTCTGATCCATTCCTTAACAAACTTTTTCATTATTTACAAAGCCATTTTTACACAAAGTGCAGTTTTCAGTGCCAAATCCTTGTTTCTCACTCTCCCAGCACTCAGAATGAGCGTTTAAGAAAACTGATTCTGATCCATTCCTTAACAAACTTATTCATTATGCAGAAAGCCTGTTTTACACAAAGTGCAGTTTTCAGTGCCAAATCCTTGTTTCTCACTCTCCCAGCACTCAGAATGAGCGTTTAAGAAAACTGATTCTGATCCATTCCTTTGCAAACTTATTCATTATGCAGAAAGCCTGTTTTACACAAAGTGCAGTTTTCAGTGCCAAATCCTTGTTTCTCACTCTCCCAGCACTCAGAATGAGCGTTTAAGAAAACTGATTCTGATCCATTCCTTAACAAACTTTTTCATTATGCAGAAAGCCTGTTTTACACAGGGTGCAGTTTTCAGTGCCAAATCCTTGTTTCTCACTCTCCCAGCACTCAGAATGAGCTTTTAAGAAAACTGATTCTGATCCATTCCTTAACAAACTATTTCATTATGCAAAGAGCCAGTTTTACACAGGGTGCAGTTTTCAGTGCCAAATCCTTGTTTCTCACTCTCCCAGCACTCAGAATGAGCGTTTAAGAAAACTGATTCTGATCCATTCCTTAACAAACTTTTTCATTATGCAGAAAGCCTGTTTTACACAGGGTGCAGTTTTCAGTGCCAAATCCTTGTTTCTCACTCTCCCAGCACTCAGAATGAGCTTTTAAGAAAACTGATTCTGATCCATTCCTTAACAAACTATTTCATTATGCAAAGAGCCAGTTTTACACAGGGTGCAGTTTTCAGTGCCAAATCCTTGTTTCTCACTCTCCCAGCACTCAGAATGAGCGTTTAAGAAAACTGATTCTGATCCATTCCTTAACAAACTATTTCATTATGCAAAGAGCCAGTTTTACACAGGGTGCAGTTTTCAGTGCCAAATCCTTGTTTCTCACTCTCCCAGCACTCAGAATGAGCGTTTAAGAAAACTGATTCTGATCCATTCCTTAACAAACTTTTTCATTATGCAGAAAGCCTGTTTTACACAGGGTGCAGTTTTCAGTGCCAAATCCTTGTTTCTCACTCTCCCAGCACTCAGAATGAGCTTTTAAGAAAACTGATTCTGATCCATTCCTTAACAAACTATTTCATTATGCAAAGAGCCAGTTTTACACAGGGTGCAGTTTTCAGTGCCAAATCCTTGTTTCTCACTCTCCCAGCACTCAGAATGAGCTTTTAAGAAAACTGATTCTGATCCATTCCTTAACAAACTATTTCATTATGCAAAGAGCCAGTTTTACACAGGGTGCAGTTTTCAGTGCCAAATCCTTGTTTCTCACTCTCCCAGCACTCAGAATGAGCTTTTAAGAAAACTGATTCTGATCCATTCCTTAACAAACTTTTTCATTATTTACAAAGCCATTTTTACACAAAGTGCAGTTTTCAGTGCCAAATCCTTGTTTCTCACTCTCCCAGCACTCAGAATGAGCGTTTAAGAAAACTGATTCTGATCCATTCCTTAACAAACTATTTCATTATGCAAAAAGTCAGTTTTACACAGGGTGCAGTTTTCAGTGCCAAATCCTTGTTTCTCACTCTCCCAGCACTCAGAATAAGCTTTTAAGAAAACTGATTCTGATCCATTCCTTAACAAACTTTTTCATTATTTACAAAGCCATTTTTACACAAAGTGCAGTTTTCAGTGCCAAATCCTTGTTTCTCACTCTCCCAGCACTCAGAATGAGCTTTTAAGAAAACTGATTCTGATCCATTCCTTAACAAACTTTTTCATTATGCAATAAGCCAGTTTTACACAGGGTGCAGTTTTCAGTGCCAATTCCTTGTTTCTCACTCTCCCAGCTCTCAGAATGAGCGTTTAAGAAAACTGATTCTGATCCATTCCTTAACAAACTTTTTCATTATTTACAATGCCATTTTTACACAAAGTGCAGTTTTCAGTGCCAAATCCTTGTTTCTCACTCTCCCAGCACTCAGAATGAGCGTTTAAGAAAACTGATTCTGATCCATTCCTTAACAAACTTATTCATTATGCAGAAAGCCTGTTTTACACAAAGTGCAGTTTTCAGTGCCAAATCCTTGTTTCTCACTCTCCCAGCACTCAGAATGAGCGTTTAAGAAAACTGATTCTGATCCATTCCTTTGCAAACTTATTCATTATGCAGAAAGCCTGTTTTACACAAAGTGCAGTTTTCAGTGCCAAATCCTTGTTTCTCACTCTCCCAGCACTCAGAATGAGCGTTTAAGAAAACTGATTCTGATCCATTCCTTAACAAACTTTTTCATTATGCAGAAAGCCTGTTTTACACAGGGTGCAGTTTTCAGTGCCAAATCCTTGTTTCTCACTCTCCCAGCACTCAGAATGAGCTTTTAAGAAAACTGATTCTGATCCATTCCTTAACAAACTATTTCATTATGCAAAGAGCCAGTTTTACACAGGGTGCAGTTTTCAGTGCCAAATCCTTGTTTCTCACTCTCCCAGCACTCAGAATGAGCTTTTAAGAAAACTGATTCTGATCCATTCCTTAACAAACTATTTCATTATGCAAAGAGCCAGTTTTACACAGGGTGCAGTTTTCAGTGCCAAATCCTTGTTTCTCACTCTCCCAGCACTCAGAATGAGCTTTTAAGAAAACTGATTCTGATCCATTCCTTAACAAACTTTTTCATTATTTACAAAGCCATTTTTACACAAAGTGCAGTTTTCAGTGCCAAATCCTTGTTTCTCACTCTCCCAGCACTCAGAATGAGCGTTTAAGAAAACTGATTCTGATCCATTCCTTTGCAAACTTATTCATTATGCAGAAAGCCTGTTTTACACAAAGTGCAGTTTTCAGTGCCAAATCCTTGTTTCTCACTCTCCCAGCACTCAGAATGAGCGTTTAAGAAAACTGATTCTGATCCATTCCTTAACAAACTTTTTCATTATGCAGAAAGCCTGTTTTACACAGGGTGCAGTTTTCAGTGCCAAATCCTTGTTTCTCACTCTCCCAGCACTCAGAATGAGCTTTTAAGAAAACTGATTCTGATCCATTCCTTAACAAACTATTTCATTATGCAAAGAGCCAGTTTTACACAGGGTGCAGTTTTCAGTGCCAAATCCTTGTTTCTCACTCTCCCAGCACTCAGAATGAGCGTTTAAGAAAACTGATTCTGATCCATTCCTTAACAAACTATTTCATTATGCAAAGAGCCAGTTTTACACAGGGTGCAGTTTTCAGTGCCAAATCCTTGTTTCTCACTCTCCCAGCACTCAGAATGAGCGTTTAAGAAAACTGATTCTGATCCATTCCTTAACAAACTATTTCATTATGCAAAGAGCCAGTTTTACACAGGGTGCAGTTTTCAGTGCCAAATCCTTGTTTCTCACTCTCCCAGCACTCAGAATGAGCGTTTAAGAAAACTGATTCTGATCCATTCCTTAACAAACTTTTTCATTATGCAGAAAGCCTGTTTTACACAGGGTGCAGTTTTCAGTGCCAAATCCTTGTTTCTCACTCTCCCAGCACTCAGAATGAGCTTTTAAGAAAACTGATTCTGATCCATTCCTTAACAAACTATTTCATTATGCAAAGAGCCAGTTTTACACAGGGTGCAGTTTTCAGTGCCAAATCCTTGTTTCTCACTCTCCCAGCACTCAGAATGAGCTTTTAAGAAAACTGATTCTGATCCATTCCTTAACAAACTATTTCATTATGCAAAGAGCCAGTTTTACACAGGGTGCAGTTTTCAGTGCCAAATCCTTGTTTCTCACTCTCCCAGCACTCAGAATGAGCTTTTAAGAAAACTGATTCTGATCCATTCCTTAACAAACTTTTTCATTATTTACAAAGCCATTTTTACACAAAGTGCAGTTTTCAGTGCCAAATCCTTGTTTCTCACTCTCCCAGCACTCAGAATGAGCGTTTAAGAAAACTGATTCTGATCCATTCCTTAACAAACTTATTCATTATGCAAAGAGCCAGTTTTACACAGGGTGCAGTTTTCAGTGCCAAATCCTTGTTTCTCACTCTCCCAGCACTCAGAATGAGCTTTTAAGAAAACTGATTCTGATCCATTCCTTAACAAACTATTTCATTATTTACAAAGCCATTTTTACACAAAGTGCAGTTTTCAGTGCCAAATCCTTGTTTCTCACTCTCCCAGCACTCAGAATGAGCTTTTAAGAAAACTGATTCTGATCCATTCCTTAACAAACTTTTTCATTATGCAATAAGCCAGTTTTACACAGGGTGCAGTTTTCAGTGCCAATTCCTTGTTTCTCACTCTCCCAGCTCTCAGAATGAGCGTTTAAGAAAACTGATTCTGATCCATTCCTTAACAAACTTTTTCATTATTTACAAAGCCATTTTTACACAAAGTGCAGTTTTCAGTGCCAAATCCTTGTTTCTCACTCTCCCAGCACTCAGAATGAGCGTTTAAGAAAACTGATTCTGATCCATTCCTTAACAAACTTATTCATTATGCAGAAAGCCTGTTTTACACAAAGTGCAGTTTTCAGTGCCAAATCCTTGTTTCTCACTCTCCCAGCACTCAGAATGAGCGTTTAAGAAAACTGATTCTGATCCATTCCTTTGCAAACTTATTCATTATGCAGAAAGCCTGTTTTACACAAAGTGCAGTTTTCAGTGCCAAATCCTTGTTTCTCACTCTCCCAGCACTCAGAATGAGCGTTTAAGAAAACTGATTCTGATCCATTCCTTAACAAACTTTTTCATTATGCAGAAAGCCTGTTTTACACAGGGTGCAGTTTTCAGTGCCAAATCCTTGTTTCTCACTCTCCCAGCACTCAGAATGAGCGTTTAAGAAAACTGATTCTGATCCATTCCTTAACAAACTTTTTCATTATGCAGAAAGCCTGTTTTACACAGGGTGCAGTTTTCAGTGCCAAATCCTTGTTTCTCACTCTCCCAGCACTCAGAATGAGCTTTTAAGAAAACTGATTCTGATCCATTCCTTAACAAACTATTTCATTATGCAAAGAGCCAGTTTTACACAGGGTGCAGTTTTCAGTGCCAAATCCTTGTTTCTCACTCTCCCAGCACTCAGAATGAGCTTTTAAGAAAACTGATTCTGATCCATTCCTTAACAAACTATTTCATTATGCAAAGAGCCAGTTTTACACAGGGTGCAGTTTTCAGTGCCAAATCCTTGTTTCTCACTCTCCCAGCACTCAGAATGAGCTTTTAAGAAAACTGATTCTGATCCATTCCTTAACAAACTTTTTCATTATTTACAAAGCCATTTTTACACAAAGTGCAGTTTTCAGTGCCAAATCCTTGTTTCTCACTCTCCCAGCACTCAGAATGAGCGTTTAAGAAAACTGATTCTGATCCATTCCTTAACAAACTTATTCATTATGCAGAAAGCCTGTTTTACACAAAGTGCAGTTTTCAGTGCCAAATCCTTGTTTCTCAGTCTCCCAGCTCTCAGAATGAGCGTTTAAGAAAACTGATTCTGATCCATTCCTTAACAAACTTCTTCATTATTTACAAAGCCATTTTTACACAAAGTGCAGTTTTCAGTGCCAAATCCTTGTTTCTCACTCTCCCAGCACTCAGAATGAGCTTTTAAGAAAACTGATTCTGATCCATTCCTTAACAAACTTTTTCATTATGCAATAAGCCAGTTTTACACAGGGTGCAGTTTTCAGTGCCAAATCCTTGTTTCTCACTCTCCCAGCTCTCAGAATGAGCGTTTAAGAAAACTGATTCTGATCCATTCCTTAACAAACTATTTCATTATTTACAAAGCCATTTTTACACAAAGTGCAGTTTTCAGTGCCAAATCCTTGTTTCTCACTCTCCCAGCACTCAGAATGAGCGTTTAAGAAAACTGATTCTGATCCATTCCTTAACAAACTTATTCATTATGCAGAAAGCCTGTTTTACACAAAGTGCAGTTTTCAGTGCCAAATCCTTGTTTCTCACTCTCCCAGCACTCAGAATGAGCGTTTAAGAAAACTGATTCTGATCCATTCCTTTGCAAACTTATTCATTATGCAGAAAGCCTGTTTTACACAAAGTGCAGTTTTCAGTGCCAAATCCTTGTTTCTCACTCTCCCAGCACTCAGAATGAGCGTTTAAGAAAACTGATTCTGATCCATTCCTTAACAAACTTTTTCATTATGCAGAAAGCCTGTTTTACACAGGGTGCAGTTTTCAGTGCCAAATCCTTGTTTCTCACTCTCCCAGCACTCAGAATGAGCTTTTAAGAAAACTGATTCTGATCCATTCCTTAACAAACTATTTCATTATGCAAAGAGCCAGTTTTACACAGGGTGCAGTTTTCAGTGCCAAATCCTTGTTTCTCACTCTCCCAGCACTCAGAATGAGCTTTTAAGAAAACTGATTCTGATCCATTCCTTAACAAACTATTTCATTATGCAAAGAGCCAGTTTTACACAGGGTGCAGTTTTCAGTGCCAAATCCTTGTTTCTCACTCTCCCAGCACTCAGAATGAGCTTTTAAGAAAACTGATTCTGATCCATTCCTTAACAAACTTTTTCATTATTTACAAAGCCATTTTTACACAAAGTGCAGTTTTCAGTGCCAAATCCTTGTTTCTCACTCTCCCAGCACTCAGAATGAGCGTTTAAGAAAACTGATTCTGATCCATTCCTTAACAAACTTATTCATTATGCAGAAAGCCTGTTTTACACAAAGTGCAGTTTTCAGTGCCAAATCCTTGTTTCTCACTCTCCCAGCTCTCAGAATGAGCGTTTAAGAAAACTGATTCTGATCCATTCCTTAACAAACTTTTTCATTATTTACAAAGCCATTTTTACACAAAGTGCAGTTTTCAGTGCCAAATCCTTGTTTCTCACTCTCCCAGCACTCAGAATGAGCTTTTAAGAAAACTGATTCTGATCCATTCCTTAACAAACTTTTTCATTATGCAATAAGCCAGTTTTACACAGGGTGCAGTTTTCAGTGCCAAATCCTTGTTTCTCACTCTCCCAGCTCTCAGAATGAGCGTTTAAGAAAACTGATTCTGATCCATTCCTTAACAAACTATTTCATTATTTACAAAGCCATTTTTACACAAAGTGCAGTTTTCAGTGCCAAATCCTTGTTTCTCACTCTCCCAGCACTCCGAATAAGCTTTTAAGAAAACTGATTCTGATCCATTCCTTAACAAACTTTTTCATTATTTACAAAGCCATTTTTACACAAAGTGCAGTTTTCAGTGCCAAATCCTTGTTTCTCACTCTCCCAGCACTCAGAATGAGCTTTTAAGAAAACTGATTCTGATCCATTCCTTAACAAACTTTTTCATTATGCAATAAGCCAGTTTTACACAGGGTGCAGTTTTCAGTGCCAAATCCTTGTTTCTCACTCTCCCAGCTCTCAGAATGAGCGTTTAAGAAAACTGATTCTGATCCATTCCTTAACAAACTTTTTCATTATTTACAAAGCCATTTTTACACAAAGTGCAGTTTTCAGTGCCAAATCCTTGTTTCTCACTCTCCCAGCACTCAGAATGAGCGTTTAAGAAAACTGATTCTGATCCATTCCTTAACAAACTTATTCATTATGCAGAAAGCCTGTTTTACACAAAGTGCAGTTTTCAGTGCCAAATCCTTGTTTCTCACTCTCCCAGCACTCAGAATGAGCGTTTAAGAAAACTGATTCTGATCCATTCCTTTGCAAACTTATTCATTATGCAGAAAGCCTGTTTTACACAAAGTGCAGTTTTCAGTGCCAAATCCTTGTTTCTCACTCTCCCAGCACTCAGAATGAGCGTTTAAGAAAACTGATTCTGATCCATTCCTTAACAAACTTTTTCATTATGCAGAAAGCCTGTTTTACACAGGGTGCAGTTTTCAGTGCCAAATCCTTGTTTCTCACTCTCCCAGCACTCAGAATGAGCTTTTAAGAAAACTGATTCTGATCCATTCCTTAACAAACTATTTCATTATGCAAAGAGCCAGTTTTACACAGGGTGCAGTTTTCAGTGCCAAATCCTTGTTTCTCACTCTCCCAGCACTCAGAATGAGCTTTTAAGAAAACTGATTCTGATCCATTCCTTAACAAACTATTTCATTATGCAAAGAGCCAGTTTTACACAGGGTGCAGTTTTCAGTGCCAAATCCTTGTTTCTCACTCTCCCAGCACTCAGAATGAGCTTTTAAGAAAACTGATTCTGATCCATTCCTTAACAAACTTTTTCATTATTTACAAAGCCATTTTTACACAAAGTGCAGTTTTCAGTGCCAAATCCTTGTTTCTCACTCTCCCAGCACTCAGAATGAGCGTTTAAGAAAACTGATTCTGATCCATTCCTTAACAAACTTATTCATTATGCAGAAAGCCTGTTTTACACAAAGTGCAGTTTTCAGTGCCAAATCCTTGTTTCTCAGTCTCCCAGCTCTCAGAATGAGCGTTTAAGAAAACTGATTCTGATCCATTCCTTAACAAACTTTTTCATTATTTACAAAGCCATTTTTACACAAAGTGCAGTTTTCAGTGCCAAATCCTTGTTTCTCACTCTCCCAGCACTCAGAATGAGCGTTTAAGAAAACTGATTCTGATCCATTCCTTAACAAACTTATTCATTATGCAGAAAGCCTGTTTTACACAAAGTGCAGTTTTCAGTGCCAAATCCTTGTTTCTCACTCTCCCAGCACTCAGAATGAGCGTTTAAGAAAACTGATTCTGATCCATTCCTTTGCAAACTTATTCATTATGCAGAAAGCCTGTTTTACACAAAGTGCAGTTTTCAGTGCCAAATCCTTGTTTCTCACTCTCCCAGCACTCAGAATGAGCGTTTAAGAAAACTGATTCTGATCCATTCCTTAACAAACTTTTTCATTATGCAGAAAGCCTGTTTTACACAGGGTGCAGTTTTCAGTGCCAAATCCTTGTTTCTCACTCTCCCAGCACTCAGAATGAGCTTTTAAGAAAACTGATTCTGATCCATTCCTTAACAAACTATTTCATTATGCAAAGAGCCAGTTTTACACAGGGTGCAGTTTTCAGTGCCAAATCCTTGTTTCTCACTCTCCCAGCACTCAGAATGAGCGTTTAAGAAAACTGATTCTGATCCATTCCTTAACAAACTTTTTCATTATGCAGAAAGCCTGTTTTACACAGGGTGCAGTTTTCAGTGCCAAATCCTTGTTTCTCACTCTCCCAGCACTCAGAATGAGCTTTTAAGAAAACTGATTCTGATCCATTCCTTAACAAACTATTTCATTATGCAAAGAGCCAGTTTTACACAGGGTGCAGTTTTCAGTGCCAAATCCTTGTTTCTCACTCTCCCAGCACTCAGAATGAGCGTTTAAGAAAACTGATTCTGATCCATTCCTTAACAAACTATTTCATTATGCAAAGAGCCAGTTTTACACAGGGTGCAGTTTTCAGTGCCAAATCCTTGTTTCTCACTCTCCCAGCACTCAGAATGAGCGTTTAAGAAAACTGATTCTGATCCATTCCTTAACAAACTTTTTCATTATGCAGAAAGCCTGTTTTACACAGGGTGCAGTTTTCAGTGCCAAATCCTTGTTTCTCACTCTCCCAGCACTCAGAATGAGCTTTTAAGAAAACTGATTCTGATCCATTCCTTAACAAACTATTTCATTATGCAAAGAGCCAGTTTTACACAGGGTGCAGTTTTCAGTGCCAAATCCTTGTTTCTCACTCTCCCAGCACTCAGAATGAGCTTTTAAGAAAACTGATTCTGATCCATTCCTTAACAAACTATTTCATTATGCAAAGAGCCAGTTTTACACAGGGTGCAGTTTTCAGTGCCAAATCCTTGTTTCTCACTCTCCCAGCACTCAGAATGAGCTTTTAAGAAAACTGATTCTGATCCATTCCTTAACAAACTTTTTCATTATTTACAAAGCCATTTTTACACAAAGTGCAGTTTTCAGTGCCAAATCCTTGTTTCTCACTCTCCCAGCACTCAGAATGAGCGTTTAAGAAAACTGATTCTGATCCATTCCTTAACAAACTTATTCATTATGCAATAAGCCAGTTTTACACAGGGTGCAGTTTTCAGTGCCAATTCCTTGTTTCTCACTCTCCCAGCTCTCAGAATGAGCGTTTAAGAAAACTGATTCTGATCCATTCCTTAACAAACTTTTTCATTATTTACAAAGCCATTTTTACACAAAGTGCAGTTTTCAGTGCCAAATCCTTGTTTCTCACTCTCCCAGCACTCAGAATGAGCTTTTAAGAAAACTGATTCTGATCCATTCCTTAACAAACTATTTCATTATGCAAAGAGCCAGTTTTACACAGGGTGCAGTTTTCAGTGCCAAATCCTTGTTTCTCACTCTCCCAGCACTCAGAATGAGCTTTTAAGAAAACTGATTCTGATCCATTCCTTAACAAACTTTTTCATTATTTACAAAGCCATTTTTACACAAAGTGCAGTTTTCAGTGCCAAATCCTTGTTTCTCACTCTCCCAGCACTCAGAATGAGCGTTTAAGAAAACTGATTCTGATCCATTCCTTAACAAACTTATTCATTATGCAAAGAGCCAGTTTTACACAGGGTGCAGTTTTCAGTGCCAAATCCTTGTTTCTCACTCTCCCAGCACTCAGAATGAGCTTTTAAGAAAACTGATTCTGATCCATTCCTTAACAAACTATTTCATTATTTACAAAGCCATTTTTACACAAAGTGCAGTTTTCAGTGCCAAATCCTTGTTTCTCACTCTCCCAGCACTCAGAATGAGCTTTTAAGAAAACTGATTCTGATCCATTCCTTAACAAACTTTTTCATTATGCAATAAGCCAGTTTTACACAGGGTGCAGTTTTCAGTGCCAAATCCTTGTTTCTCACTCTCCCAGCACTCAGAATGAGCTTTTAAGAAAACTGATTCTGATCCATTCCTTAACAAACTTTTTCATTATTTACAAAGCCATTTTTACACAAAGTGCAGTTTTCAGTGCCAAATCCTTGTTTCTCACTCTCCCAGCACTCAGAATGAGCGTTTAAGAAAACTGATTCTGATCCATTCCTTAACAAACTTTTTCATTATGCAATAAGCCAGTTTTACACAGGGTGCAGTTTTCAGTGCCAAATCCTTGTTTCTCACTCTCCCAGCTCTCAGAATGAGCGTTTAAGAAAACTGATTCTGATCCATTCCTTAACAAACTTTTTCATTATGCAGAAAGCCTGTTTTACCAAGGTGCAGTTTTCAGTGCCAAATCCTTGTTTCTCACTCTCCCAGCACTCAGAATGAGCTTTTAAGAAAACTGATTCTGATCCATTCCTTAACAAACTATTTCATTATGCAAAGAGCCAGTTTTACACAGGGTGCAGTTTTCAGTGCCAAATCCTTGTTTCTCACTCTCCCAGCACTCAGAATGAGCTTTTAAGAAAACTGATTCTGATCCATTCCTTAACAAACTATTTCATTATGCAAAGAGCCAGTTTTACACAGGGTGCAGTTTTCAGTGCCAAATCCTTGTTTCTCACTCTCCCAGCACTCAGAATGAGCGTTTAAGAAAACTGATTCTGATCCATTCCTTAACAAACTTTTTCATTATGCAGAAAGCCTGTTTTACACAGGGTGCAGTTTTCAGTGCCAAATCCTTGTTTCTCACTCTCCCAGCACTCAGAATGAGCTTTTAAGAAAACTGATTCTGATCCATTCCTTAACAAACTATTTCATTATGCAAAGAGCCAGTTTTACACAGGGTGCAGTTTTCAGTGCCAAATCCTTGTTTCTCACTCTCCCAGCACTCAGAATGAGCTTTTAAGAAAACTGATTCTGATCCATTCCTTAACAAACTATTTCATTATGCAAAGAGCCAGTTTTACACAGGGTGCAGTTTTCAGTGCCAAATCCTTGTTTCTCACTCTCCCAGCACTCAGAATGAGCGTTTAAGAAAACTGATTCTGATCCATTCCTTAACAAACTTTTTCATTATGCAGAAAGCCTGTTTTACACAGGGTGCAGTTTTCAGTGCCAAATCCTTGTTTCTCACTCTCCCAGCACTCAGAATGAGCTTTTAAGAAAACTGATTCTGATCCATTCCTTAACAAACTATTTCATTATGCAAAGAGCCAGTTTTACACAGGGTGCAGTTTTCAGTGCCAAATCCTTGTTTCTCACTCTCCCAGCACTCAGAATGAGCGTTTAAGAAAACTGATTCTGATCCATTCCTTAACAAACTTTTTCATTATGCAGAAAGCCTGTTTTACACAGGGTGCAGTTTTCAGTGCCAAATCCTTGTTTCTCACTCTCCCAGCACTCAGAATGAGCTTTTAAGAAAACTGATTCTGATCCATTCCTTAACAAACTATTTCATTATGCAAAGAGCCAGTTTTACACAGGGTGCAGTTTTCAGTGCCAAATCCTTGTTTCTCACTCTCCCAGCACTCAGAATGAGCTTTTAAGAAAACTGATTCTGATCCATTCCTTAACAAACTTTTTCATTATTTACAAAGCCATTTTTACACAAAGTGCAGTTTTCAGTGCCAAATCCTTGTTTCTCACTCTCCCAGCACTCAGAATGAGCGTTTAAGAAAACTGATTCTGATCCATTCCTTAACAAACTTATTCATTATGCAGAAAGCCTGTTTTACACAAAGTGCAGTTTTCAGTGCCAAATCCTTGTTTCTCAGTCTCCCAGCTCTCAGAATGAGCGTTTAAGAAAACTGATTCTGATCCATTCCTTAACAAACTTCTTCATTATTTACAAAGCCATTTTTACACAAAGTGCAGTTTTCAGTGCCAAATCCTTGTTTCTCACTCTCCCAGCACTCAGAATGAGCTTTTAAGAAAACTGATTCTGATCCATTCCTTAACAAACTTTTTCATTATGCAATAAGCCAGTTTTACACAGGGTGCAGTTTTCAGTGCCAAATCCTTGTTTCTCACTCTCCCAGCTCTCAGAATGAGCGTTTAAGAAAACTGATTCTGATCCATTCCTTAACAAACTATTTCATTATTTACAAAGCCATTTTTACACAAAGTGCAGTTTTCAGTGCCAAATCCTTGTTTCTCACTCTCCCAGCACTCAGAATGAGCGTTTAAGAAAACTGATTCTGATCCATTCCTTAACAAACTTATTCATTATGCAGAAAGCCTGTTTTACACAAAGTGCAGTTTTCAGTGCCAAATCCTTGTTTCTCACTCTCCCAGCACTCAGAATGAGCGTTTAAGAAAACTGATTCTGATCCATTCCTTTGCAAACTTATTCATTATGCAGAAAGCCTGTTTTACACAAAGTGCAGTTTTCAGTGCCAAATCCTTGTTTCTCACTCTCCCAGCACTCAGAATGAGCGTTTAAGAAAACTGATTCTGATCCATTCCTTAACAAACTTTTTCATTATGCAGAAAGCCTGTTTTACACAGGGTGCAGTTTTCAGTGCCAAATCCTTGTTTCTCACTCTCCCAGCACTCAGAATGAGCTTTTAAGAAAACTGATTCTGATCCATTCCTTAACAAACTATTTCATTATGCAAAGAGCCAGTTTTACACAGGGTGCAGTTTTCAGTGCCAAATCCTTGTTTCTCACTCTCCCAGCACTCAGAATGAGCTTTTAAGAAAACTGATTCTGATCCATTCCTTAACAAACTTTTTCATTATTTACAAAGCCATTTTTACACAAAGTGCAGTTTTCAGTGCCAAATCCTTGTTTCTCACTCTCCCAGCACTCAGAATGAGCGTTTAAGAAAACTGATTCTGATCCATTCCTTAACAAACTTATTCATTATGCAAAGAGCCAGTTTTACACAGGGTGCAGTTTTCAGTGCCAAATCCTTGTTTCTCACTCTCCCAGCACTCAGAATGAGCTTTTAAGAAAACTGATTCTGATCCATTCCTTAACAAACTATTTCATTATTTACAAAGCCATTTTTACACAAAGTGCAGTTTTCAGTGCCAAATCCTTGTTTCTCACTCTCCCAGCACTCAGAATGAGCTTTTAAGAAAACTGATTCTGATCCATTCCTTAACAAACTTTTTCATTATGCAATAAGCCAGTTTTACACAGGGTGCAGTTTTCAGTGCCAAATCCTTGTTTCTCACTCTCCCAGCACTCAGAATGAGCTTTTAAGAAAACTGATTCTGATCCATTCCTTAACAAACTTTTTCATTATTTACAAAGCCATTTTTACACAAAGTGCAGTTTTCAGTGCCAAATCCTTGTTTCTCACTCTCCCAGCACTCAGAATGAGCGTTTAAGAAAACTGATTCTGATCCATTCCTTAACAAACTTATTCATTATGCAGAAAGCCTGTTTTACACAAAGTGCAGTTTTCAGTGCCAAATCCTTGTTTCTCACTCTCCCAGCTCTCAGAATGAGCGTTTAAGAAAACTGATTCTGATCCATTCCTTAACAAACTTTTTCATTATTTACAAAGCCATTTTTACACAAAGTGCAGTTTTCAGTGCCAAATCCTTGTTTCTCACTCTCCCAGCTCTCAGAATGAGCGTTTAAGAAAACTGATTCTGATCCATTCCTTAACAAACTTTTTCATTATTTACAAAGCCATTTTTACACAAAGTGCAGTTTTCAGTGCCAAATCCTTGTTTCTCACTCTCCCAGCACTCAGAATGAGCTTTTAAGAAAACTGATTCTGATCCATTCCTTAACAAACTTTTTCATTATGCAATAAGCCAGTTTTACACAGGGTGCAGTTTTCAGTGCCAAATCCTTGTTTCTCACTCTCCCAGCTCTCAGAATGAGCTTTTAAGAAAACTGATTCTGATCCATTCCTTAACAAACTTTTTCATTATTTACAAAGCCATTTTTACACAAAGTGCAGTTTTCAGTGCCAAATCCTTGTTTCTCACTCTCCCAGCACTCAGAATGAGCGTTTAAGAAAACTGATTCTGATCCATTCCTTAACAAACTTATTCATTATGCAGAAAGCCTGTTTTACACAAAGTGCAGTTTTCAGTGCCAAATCCTTGTTTCTCACTCTCCCAGCTCTCAGAATGAGCGTTTAAGAAAACTGATTCTGATCCATTCCTTAACAAACTTTTTCATTATTTACAAAGCCATTTTTACACAAAGTGCAGTTTTCAGTGCCAAATCCTTGTTTCTCACTCTCCCAGCACTCAGAATGAGCTTTTAAGAAAACTGATTCTGATCCATTCCTTAACAAACTTTTTCATTATGCAATAAGCCAGTTTTACACAGGGTGCAGTTTTCAGTGCCAAATCCTTGTTTCTCACTCTCCCAGCTCTCAGAATGAGCGTTTAAGAAAACTGATTCTGATCCATTCCTTAACAAACTATTTCATTATTTACAAAGCCATTTTTACACAAAGTGCAGTTTTCAGTGCCAAATCCTTGTTTCTCACTCTCCCAGCACTCCGAATAAGCTTTTAAGAAAACTGATTCTGATCCATTCCTTAACAAACTTTTTCATTATTTACAAAGCCATTTTTACACAAAGTGCAGTTTTCAGTGCCAAATCCTTGTTTCTCACTCTCCCAGCACTCAGAATGAGCTTTTAAGAAAACTGATTCTGATCCATTCCTTAACAAACTTTTTCATTATGCAATAAGCCAGTTTTACACAGGGTGCAGTTTTCAGTGCCAAATCCTTGTTTCTCACTCTCCCAGCTCTCAGAATGAGCGTTTAAGAAAACTGATTCTGATCCATTCCTTAACAAACTTTTTCATTATGCAGAAAGCCTGTTTTACCAAGGTGCAGTTTTCAGTGCCAAATCCTTGTTTCTCACTCTCCCAGCACTCAGAATGAGCTTTTAAGAAAACTGATTCTGATCCATTCCTTAACAAACTATTTCATTATGCAAAGAGCCAGTTTTACACAGGGTGCAGTTTTCAGTGCCAAATCCTTGTTTCTCACTCTCCCAGCACTCAGAATGAGCTTTTAAGAAAACTGATTCTGATCCATTCCTTAACAAACTATTTCATTATGCAAAGAGCCAGTTTTACACAGGGTGCAGTTTTCAGTGCCAAATCCTTGTTTCTCACTCTCCCAGCACTCAGAATGAGCGTTTAAGAAAACTGATTCTGATCCATTCCTTAACAAACTTTTTCATTATGCAGAAAGCCTGTTTTACACAGGGTGCAGTTTTCAGTGCCAAATCCTTGTTTCTCACTCTCCCAGCACTCAGAATGAGCTTTTAAGAAAACTGATTCTGATCCATTCCTTAACAAACTATTTCATTATGCAAAGAGCCAGTTTTACACAGGGTGCAGTTTTCAGTGCCAAATCCTTGTTTCTCACTCTCCCAGCACTCAGAATGAGCTTTTAAGAAAACTGATTCTGATCCATTCCTTAACAAACTATTTCATTATGCAAAGAGCCAGTTTTACACAGGGTGCAGTTTTCAGTGCCAAATCCTTGTTTCTCACTCTCCCAGCACTCAGAATGAGCGTTTAAGAAAACTGATTCTGATCCATTCCTTAACAAACTTTTTCATTATGCAGAAAGCCTGTTTTACACAGGGTGCAGTTTTCAGTGCCAAATCCTTGTTTCTCACTCTCCCAGCACTCAGAATGAGCTTTTAAGAAAACTGATTCTGATCCATTCCTTAACAAACTATTTCATTATGCAAAGAGCCAGTTTTACACAGGGTGCAGTTTTCAGTGCCAAATCCTTGTTTCTCACTCTCCCAGCACTCAGAATGAGCGTTTAAGAAAACTGATTCTGATCCATTCCTTAACAAACTATTTCATTATGCAAAGAGCCAGTTTTACACAGGGTGCAGTTTTCAGTGCCAAATCCTTGTTTCTCACTCTCCCAGCACTCAGAATGAGCGTTTAAGAAAACTGATTCTGATCCATTCCTTAACAAACTTTTTCATTATGCAGAAAGCCTGTTTTACACAGGGTGCAGTTTTCAGTGCCAAATCCTTGTTTCTCACTCTCCCAGCACTCAGAATGAGCTTTTAAGAAAACTGATTCTGATCCATTCCTTAACAAACTATTTCATTATGCAAAGAGCCAGTTTTACACAGGGTGCAGTTTTCAGTGCCAAATCCTTGTTTCTCACTCTCCCAGCACTCAGAATGAGCTTTTAAGAAAACTGATTCTGATCCATTCCTTAACAAACTATTTCATTATGCAAAGAGCCAGTTTTACACAGGGTGCAGTTTTCAGTGCCAAATCCTTGTTTCTCACTCTCCCAGCACTCAGAATGAGCTTTTAAGAAAACTGATTCTGATCCATTCCTTAACAAACTTTTTCATTATTTACAAAGCCATTTTTACACAAAGTGCAGTTTTCAGTGCCAAATCCTTGTTTCTCACTCTCCCAGCACTCAGAATGAGCGTTTAAGAAAACTGATTCTGATCCATTCCTTAACAAACTTATTCATTATGCAGAAAGCCTGTTTTACACAAAGTGCAGTTTTCAGTGCCAAATCCTTGTTTCTCACTCTCCCAGCTCTCAGAATGAGCGTTTAAGAAAACTGATTCTGATCCATTCCTTAACAAACTTTTTCATTATTTACAAAGCCATTTTTACACAAAGTGCAGTTTTCAGTGCCAAATCCTTGTTTCTCACTCTCCCAGCACTCAGAATGAGCTTTTAAGAAAACTGATTCTGATCCATTCCTTAACAAACTTTTTCATTATGCAATAAGCCAGTTTTACACAGGGTGCAGTTTTCAGTGCCAAATCCTTGTTTCTCACTCTCCCAGCTCTCAGAATGAGCGTTTAAGAAAACTGATTCTGATCCATTCCTTAACAAACTATTTCATTATTTACAAAGCCATTTTTACACAAAGTGCAGTTTTCAGTGCCAAATCCTTGTTTCTCACTCTCCCAGCACTCAGAATAAGCTTTTAAGAAAACTGATTCTGATCCATTCCTTAACAAACTTTTTCATTATTTACAAAGCCATTTTTACACAAAGTGCAGTTTTCAGTGCCAAATCCTTGTTTCTCACTCTCCCAGCACTCAGAATGAGCTTTTAAGAAAACTGATTCTGATCCATTCCTTAACAAACTTTTTCATTATGCAATAAGCCAGTTTTACACAGGGTGCAGTTTTCAGTGCCAAATCCTTGTTTCTCACTCTCCCAGCTCTCAGAATGAGCGTTTAAGAAAACTGATTCTGATCCATTCCTTAACAAACTTTTTCATTATTTACAAAGCCATTTTTACACAAAGTGCAGTTTTCAGTGCCAAATCCTTGTTTCTCACTCTCCCAGCACTCAGAATGAGCGTTTAAGAAAACTGATTCTGATCCATTCCTTAACAAACTTATTCATTATGCAGAAAGCCTGTTTTACACAGGGTGCAGTTTTCAGTGCCAAATCCTTGTTTCTCACTCTCCCAGCACTCAGAATGAGCTTTTAAGAAAACTGATTCTGATCCATTCCTTAACAAACTATTTCATTATGCAAAGAGCCAGTTTTACACAGGGTGCAGTTTTCAGTGCCAAATCCTTGTTTCTCACTCTCCCAGCACTCAGAATGAGCGTTTAAGAAAACTGATTCTGATCCATTCCTTAACAAACTTTTTCATTATGCAGAAAGCCTGTTTTACACAGGGTGCAGTTTTCAGTGCCAAATCCTTGTTTCTCACTCTCCCAGCACTCAGAATGAGCTTTTAAGAAAACTGATTCTGATCCATTCCTTAACAAACTATTTCATTATGCAAAGAGCCAGTTTTACACAGGGTGCAGTTTTCAGTGCCAAATCCTTGTTTCTCACTCTCCCAGCACTCAGAATGAGCGTTTAAGAAAACTGATTCTGATCCATTCCTTAACAAACTTTTTCATTATGCAGAAAGCCTGTTTTACACAGGGTGCAGTTTTCAGTGCCAAATCCTTGTTTCTCACTCTCCCAGCACTCAGAATGAGCTTTTAAGAAAACTGATTCTGATCCATTCCTTAACAAACTATTTCATTATGCAAAGAGCCAGTTTTACACAGGGTGCAGTTTTCAGTGCCAAATCCTTGTTTCTCACTCTCCCAGCACTCAGAATGAGCTTTTAAGAAAACTGATTCTGATCCATTCCTTAACAAACTATTTCATTATGCAAAGAGCCAGTTTTACACAGGGTGCAGTTTTCAGTGCCAAATCCTTGTTTCTCACTCTCCCAGCACTCAGAATGAGCGTTTAAGAAAACTGATTCTGATCCATTCCTTAACAAACTTTTTCATTATGCAGAAAGCCTGTTTTACACAGGGTGCAGTTTTCAGTGCCAAATCCTTGTTTCTCACTCTCCCAGCACTCAGAATGAGCTTTTAAGAAAACTGATTCTGATCCATTCCTTAACAAACTATTTCATTATGCAAAGAGCCAGTTTTACACAGGGTGCAGTTTTCAGTGCCAAATCCTTGTTTCTCACTCTCCCAGCACTCAGAATGAGCTTTTAAGAAAACTGATTCTGATCCATTCCTTAACAAACTATTTCATTATGCAAAGAGCCAGTTTTACACAGGGTGCAGTTTTCAGTGCCAAATCCTTGTTTCTCACTCTCCCAGCACTCAGAATGAGCGTTTAAGAAAACTGATTCTGATCCATTCCTTAACAAACTTTTTCATTATGCAGAAAGCCTGTTTTACACAGGGTGCAGTTTTCAGTGCCAAATCCTTGTTTCTCACTCTCCCAGCACTCAGAATGAGCTTTTAAGAAAACTGATTCTGATCCATTCCTTAACAAACTATTTCATTATGCAAAGAGCCAGTTTTACACAGGGTGCAGTTTTCAGTGCCAAATCCTTGTTTCTCACTCTCCCAGCACTCAGAATGAGCTTTTAAGAAAACTGATTCTGATCCATTCCTTAACAAACTATTTCATTATGCAAAGAGCCAGTTTTACACAGGGTGCAGTTTTCAGTGCCAAATCCTTGTTTCTCACTCTCCCAGCACTCAGAATGAGCTTTTAAGAAAACTGATTCTGATCCATTCCTTAACAAACTTTTTCATTATTTACAAAGCCATTTTTACACAAAGTGCAGTTTTCAGTGCCAAATCCTTGTTTCTCACTCTCCCAGCACTCAGAATGAGCGTTTAAGAAAACTGATTCTGATCCATTCCTTAACAAACTTATTCATTATGCAAAGAGCCAGTTTTACACAGGGTGCAGTTTTCAGTGCCAAATCCTTGTTTCTCACTCTCCCAGCACTCAGAATGAGCTTTTAAGAAAACTGATTCTGATCCATTCCTTAACAAACTATTTCATTATTTACAAAGCCATTTTTACACAAAGTGCAGTTTTCAGTGCCAAATCCTTGTTTCTCACTCTCCCAGCACTCAGAATGAGCGTTTAAGAAAACTTATTCTGATCCATTCCTTACCAAACTATTTCATTATTTACAAAGCCATTTTTACACAAAGTGCAGTTTTCAGTGCCAAATCCTTGTTTCTCACTATCCCAGCCCTCAGAATGAGCGTTTAAGAAAACTGATTCTGATCCATTCCTTTGCAAACTTATTCATTATGCAGAAAGCCTGTTTTACACAAAGTGCAGTTTTAAGTGCCAAATCCTTGTTTCTCACTCTCCCAGCACTCAGAATGAGCGTTTAAGAAAACTGATTCTGATCCATTCCTTAACAAACTTTTTCATTATGCAGAAAGCCTGTTTTACACAAAGTGCAGTTTTAAGTGCCAAATCCTTGTTTCTCACTCTCCCTGCACTCAGAATGAGCGTTTAAGAAAACTGATTCTGATCCATTCCTTAACAAACTATTTCATTATGCAAAAAGTCAGTTTTACACAGGGTGCAGTTTTCAGTGCCAAATCCTTGTTTCTCACTCTCCCAGCACTCAGAATAAGCTTTTAAGAAAACTGATTCTGATCCATTCCTTAACAAACTTTTTCATTATTTACAAAGCCATTTTTACACAAAGTGCAGTTTTCAGTGCCAAATCCTTGTTTCTCACTCTCCCAGCACTCAGAATGAGCTTTTAAGAAAACTGATTCTGATCCATTCCTTAACAAACTTTTTCATTATGCAATAAGCCAGTTTTACACAGGGTGCAGTTTTCAGTGCCAATTCCTTGTTTCTCACTCTCCCAGCTCTCAGAATGAGCGTTTAAGAAAACTGATTCTGATCCATTCCTTAACAAACTTTTTCATTATTTACAAAGCCATTTTTACACAAAGTGCAGTTTTCAGTGCCAAATCCTTGTTTCTCACTCTCCCAGCACTCAGAATGAGCGTTTAAGAAAACTGATTCTGATCCATTCCTTAACAAACTTATTCATTATGCAGAAAGCCTGTTTTACACAAAGTGCAGTTTTCAGTGCCAAATCCTTGTTTCTCACTCTCCCAGCACTCAGAATGAGCGTTTAAGAAAACTGATTCTGATCCATTCCTTTGCAAACTTATTCATTATGCAGAAAGCCTGTTTTACACAAAGTGCAGTTTTCAGTGCCAAATCCTTGTTTCTCACTCTCCCAGCACTCAGAATGAGCGTTTAAGAAAACTGATTCTGATCCATTCCTTAACAAACTTTTTCATTATGCAGAAAGCCTGTTTTACACAGGGTGCAGTTTTCAGTGCCAAATCCTTGTTTCTCACTCTCCCAGCACTCAGAATGAGCTTTTAAGAAAACTGATTCTGATCCATTCCTTAACAAACTATTTCATTATGCAAAGAGCCAGTTTTACACAGGGTGCAGTTTTCAGTGCCAAATCCTTGTTTCTCACTCTCCCAGCACTCAGAATGAGCTTTTAAGAAAACTGATTCTGATCCATTCCTTAACAAACTATTTCATTATGCAAAGAGCCAGTTTTACACAGGGTGCAGTTTTCAGTGCCAAATCCTTGTTTCTCACTCTCCCAGCACTCAGAATGAGCTTTTAAGAAAACTGATTCTGATCCATTCCTTAACAAACTTTTTCATTATTTACAAAGCCATTTTTACACAAAGTGCAGTTTTCAGTGCCAAATCCTTGTTTCTCACTCTCCCAGCACTCAGAATGAGCGTTTAAGAAAACTGATTCTGATCCATTCCTTAACAAACTTATTCATTATGCAGAAAGCCTGTTTTACACAAAGTGCAGTTTTCAGTGCCAAATCCTTGTTTCTCAGTCTCCCAGCTCTCAGAATGAGCGTTTAAGAAAACTGATTCTGATCCATTCCTTAACAAACTTTTTCATTATTTACAAAGCCATTTTTACACAAAGTGCAGTTTTCAGTGCCAAATCCTTGTTTCTCACTCTCCCAGCACTCAGAATGAGCTTTTAAGAAAACTGATTCTGATCCATTCCTTAACAAACTTTTTCATTATGCAATAAGCCAGTTTTACACAGGGTGCAGTTTTCAGTGCCAAATCCTTGTTTCTCACTCTCCCAGCTCTCAGAATGAGCGTTTAAGAAAACTGATTCTGATCCATTCCTTAACAAACTATTTCATTATTTACAAAGCCATTTTTACACAAAGTGCAGTTTTCAGTGCCAAATCCTTGTTTCTCACTCTCCCAGCACTCAGAATAAGCTTTTAAGAAAACTGATTCTGATCCATTCCTTAACAAACTTTTTCATTATTTACAAAGCCATTTTTACACAAAGTGCAGTTTTCAGTGCCAAATCCTTGTTTCTCACTCTCCCTGCACTCAGAATGAGCTTTTAAGAAAACTGATTCTGATCCATTCCTTAACAAACTTTTTCATTATGCAATAAGCCAGTTTTACACAGGGTGCAGTTTTCAGTGCCAATTCCTTGTTTCTCACTCTCCCAGCTCTCAGAATGAGCGTTTAAGAAAACTGATTCTGATCCATTCCTTACCAAACTATTTCATTATTTACAAAGCCATTTTTACACAAAGTGCAGTTTTCAGTGCCAAATCCTTGTTTCTCACTATCCCAGCCCTCAGAATGAGCGTTTAAGAAAACTGATTCTGATCCATTCCTTTGCAAACTTATTCATTATGCAGAAAGCCTGTTTTACACAAAGTGCAGTTTTAAGTGCCAAATCCTTGTTTCTCACTCTCCCAGCACTCAGAATGAGCGTTTAAGAAAACTGATTCTGATCCATTCCTTAACAAACTTTTTCATTATGCAGAAAGCCTGTTTTACACAAAGTGCAGTTTTAAGTGCCAAATCCTTGTTTCTCACTCTCCCAGCACTCAGAATGAGCGTTTAAGAAAACTGATTCTGATCCATTCCTTAACAAACTATTTCATTATGCAAAAAGTCAGTTTTACACAGGGTGCAGTTTTCAGTGCCAAATCCTTGTTTCTCACTCTCCCAGCACTCAGAATAAGCTTTTAAGAAAACTGATTCTGATCCATTCCTTAACAAACTTTTTCATTATTTACAAAGCCATTTTTACACAAAGTGCAGTTTTCAGTGCCAAATCCTTGTTTCTCACTCTCCCAGCACTCAGAATGAGCTTTTAAGAAAACTGATTCTGATCCATTCCTTAACAAACTTTTTCATTATGCAATAAGCCAGTTTTACACAGGGTGCAGTTTTCAGTGCCAATTCCTTGTTTCTCACTCTCCCAGCTCTCAGAATGAGCGTTTAAGAAAACTGATTCTGATCCATTCCTTAACAAACTTTTTCATTATTTACAAAGCCATTTTTACACAAAGTGCAGTTTTCAGTGCCAAATCCTTGTTTCTCACTCTCCCAGCACTCAGAATGAGCGTTTAAGAAAACTGATTCTGATCCATTCCTTAACAAACTTATTCATTATGCAGAAAGCCTGTTTTACACAAAGTGCAGTTTTCAGTGCCAAATCCTTGTTTCTCACTCTCCCAGCACTCAGAATGAGCGTTTAAGAAAACTGATTCTGATCCATTCCTTTGCAAACTTATTCATTATGCAGAAAGCCTGTTTTACACAAAGTGCAGTTTTCAGTGCCAAATCCTTGTTTCTCACTCTCCCAGCACTCAGAATGAGCGTTTAAGAAAACTGATTCTGATCCATTCCTTAACAAACTTTTTCATTATGCAGAAAGCCTGTTTTACACAGGGTGCAGTTTTCAGTGCCAAATCCTTGTTTCTCACTCTCCCAGCACTCAGAATGAGCTTTTAAGAAAACTGATTCTGATCCATTCCTTAACAAACTATTTCATTATGCAAAGAGCCAGTTTTACACAGGGTGCAGTTTTCAGTGCCAAATCCTTGTTTCTCACTCTCCCAGCACTCAGAATGAGCGTTTAAGAAAACTGATTCTGATCCATTCCTTAACAAACTTTTTCATTATTTACAAAGCCATTTTTACACAAAGTGCAGTTTTCAGTGCCAAATCCTTGTTTCTCACTCTCCCAGCACTCAGAATGAGCTTTTAAGAAAACTGATTCTGATCCATTCCTTAACAAACTTTTTCATTATGCAATAAGCCAGTTTTACACAGGGTGCAGTTTTCAGTGCCAAATCCTTGTTTCTCACTCTCCCAGCTCTCAGAATGAGCGTTTAAGAGAACTGATTCTGATCCATTCCTTAACAAACTTTTTCATTATTTACAAAGCCATTTTTACACAAAGTGCAGTTTTCAGTGCCAAATCCTTGTTTCTCACTCTCCCAGCACTCAGAATAAGCTTTTAAGAAAACTGATTCTGATCCATTCCTTAACAAACTTTTTCATTATTTACAAAGCCATTTTTACACAAAGTGCAGTTTTCAGTGCCAAATCCTTGTTTCTCACTCTCCCTGCACTCAGAATGAGCTTTTAAGAAAACTGATTCTGATCCATTCCTTAACAAACTTTTTCATTATGCAATAAGCCAGTTTTACACAGGGTGCAGTTTTCAGTGCCAATTCCTTGTTTCTCACTCTCCCAGCTCTCAGAATGAGCGTTTAAGAAAACTGATTCTGATCCATTCCTTAACAAACTTTTTCATTATTTACAAAGCCATTTTTACACAAAGTGCAGTTTTCAGTGCCAAATCCTTGTTTCTCACTCTCCCAGCACTCAGAATGAGCGTTTAAGAAAACTGATTCTGATCCATTCCTTAACAAACTTATTCATTATGCAGAAAGCCTGTTTTACACAAAGTGCAGTTTTCAGTGCCAAATCCTTGTTTCTCACTCTCCCAGCACTCAGAATGAGCGTTTAAGAAAACTGATTCTGATCCATTCCTTTGCAAACTTATTCATTATGCAGAAAGCCTGTTTTACAAAAAGTGCAGTTTTCAGTGCCAAATCCTTGTTTCTCACTCTCCCAGCACTCAGAATGAGCGTTTAAGAAAACTGATTCTGATCCATTCCTTAACAAACTTTTTCATTATGCAGAAAGCCTGTTTTACACAGGGTGCAGTTTTCAGTGCCAAATCCTTGTTTCTCACTCTCCCAGCACTCAGAATGAGCGTTTAAGAAAACTGATTCTGATCCATTCCTTAACAAACTTTTTCATTATGCAGAAAGCCTGTTTTACACAGGGTGCAGTTTTCAGTGCCAAATCCTTGTTTCTCACTCTCCCAGCACTCAGAATGAGCTTTTAAGAAAACTGATTCTGATCCATTCCTTAACAAACTATTTCATTATGCAAAGAGCCAGTTTTACACAGGGTGCAGTTTTCAGTGCCAAATCCTTGTTTCTCACTCTCCCAGCACTCAGAATGAGCTTTTAAGAAAACTGATTCTGATCCATTCCTTAACAAACTATTTCATTATGCAAAGAGCCAGTTTTACACAGGGTGCAGTTTTCAGTGCCAAATCCTTGTTTCTCACTCTCCCAGCACTCAGAATGAGCGTTTAAGAAAACTGATTCTGATCCATTCCTTAACAAACTTTTTCATTATGCAGAAAGCCTGTTTTACACAGGGTGCAGTTTTCAGTGCCAAATCCTTGTTTCTCACTCTCCCAGCACTCAGAATGAGCTTTTAAGAAAACTGATTCTGATCCATTCCTTAACAAACTATTTCATTATGCAAAGAGCCAGTTTTACACAGGGTGCAGTTTTCAGTGCCAAATCCTTGTTTCTCACTCTCCCAGCACTCAGAATGAGCTTTTAAGAAAACTGATTCTGATCCATTCCTTAACAAACTATTTCATTATGCAAAGAGCCAGTTTTACACAGGGTGCAGTTTTCAGTGCCAAATCCTTGTTTCTCACTCTCCCAGCACTCAGAATGAGCGTTTAAGAAAACTGATTCTGATCCATTCCTTAACAAACTTTTTCATTATGCAGAAAGCCTGTTTTACACAGGGTGCAGTTTTCAGTGCCAAATCCTTGTTTCTCACTCTCCCAGCACTCAGAATGAGCTTTTAAGAAAACTGATTCTGATCCATTCCTTAACAAACTATTTCATTATGCAAAGAGCCAGTTTTACACAGGGTGCAGTTTTCAGTGCCAAATCCTTGTTTCTCACTCTCCCAGCACTCAGAATGAGCGTTTAAGAAAACTGATTCTGATCCATTCCTTAACAAACTATTTCATTATGCAAAGAGCCAGTTTTACACAGGGTGCAGTTTTCAGTGCCAAATCCTTGTTTCTCACTCTCCCAGCACTCAGAATGAGCGTTTAAGAAAACTGATTCTGATCCATTCCTTTGCAAACTTATTCATTATGCAGAAAGCCTGTTTTACACAAAGTGCAGTTTTCAGTGCCAAATCCTTGTTTCTCACTCTCCCAGCACTCAGAATGAGCGTTTAAGAAAACTGATTCTGATCCATTCCTTAACAAACTTTTTCATTATGCAGAAAGCCTGTTTTACACAGGGTGCAGTTTTCAGTGCCAAATCCTTGTTTCTCACTCTCCCAGCACTCAGAATGAGCTTTTAAGAAAACTGATTCTGATCCATTCCTTAACAAACTATTTCATTATGCAAAGAGCCAGTTTTACACAGGGTGCAGTTTTCAGTGCCAAATCCTTGTTTCTCACTCTCCCAGCACTCAGAATGAGCTTTTAAGAAAACTGATTCTGATCCATTCCTTAACAAACTATTTCATTATGCAAAGAGCCAGTTTTACACAGGGTGCAGTTTTCAGTGCCAAATCCTTGTTTCTCACTCTCCCAGCACTCAGAATGAGCTTTTAAGAAAACTGATTCTGATCCATTCCTTAACAAACTTTTTCATTATTTACAAAGCCATTTTTACACAAAGTGCAGTTTTCAGTGCCAAATCCTTGTTTCTCACTCTCCCAGCACTCAGAATGAGCGTTTAAGAAAACTGATTCTGATCCATTCCTTAACAAACTTATTCATTATGCAGAAAGCCTGTTTTACACAAAGTGCAGTTTTCAGTGCCAAATCCTTGTTTCTCACTCTCCCAGCTCTCAGAATGAGCGTTTAAGAAAACTGATTCTGATCCATTCCTTAACAAACTTTTTCATTATTTACAAAGCCATTTTTACACAAAGTGCAGTTTTCAGTGCCAAATCCTTGTTTCTCACTCTCCCAGCACTCAGAATGAGCTTTTAAGAAAACTGATTCTGATCCATTCCTTAACAAACTTTTTCATTATGCAATAAGCCAGTTTTACACAGGGTGCAGTTTTCAGTGCCAAATCCTTGTTTCTCACTCTCCCAGCTCTCAGAATGAGCGTTTAAGAAAACTGATTCTGATCCATTCCTTAACAAACTATTTCATTATTTACAAAGCCATTTTTACACAAAGTGCAGTTTTCAGTGCCAAATCCTTGTTTCTCACTCTCCCAGCACTCCGAATAAGCTTTTAAGAAAACTGATTCTGATCCATTCCTTAACAAACTTTTTCATTATTTACAAAGCCATTTTTACACAAAGTGCAGTTTTCAGTGCCAAATCCTTGTTTCTCACTCTCCCAGCACTCAGAATGAGCTTTTAAGAAAACTGATTCTGATCCATTCCTTAACAAACTTTTTCATTATGCAATAAGCCAGTTTTACACAAAATGCAGTTTTCAGTTGATAGCCCATGTTTCTCACTCTCCCAGCACTCAGAATGAGCATTTAAGAAAACTAACTCTGATCTGTTCCTAAAGGCATATTTTCATTATGCACACAGCCAGTTTTACACAAAATGAAGTTTTCAGTTGATAGCCCATGTTTCTCACTCTCCCAGAACTCAGAATGAGCATTTAAGAAAACTAACTCTGATCTGTTCCTAAAGGCACTTTTTCAATATGCACACAACCAGTTTTACACAAAATGAAGTTTTCAGTGCAAAGCCCATGTTTCTCACTATCCCAACACTCAGAATGAGGATTTAAGAAAACTAACTCTGATCTGTTCCTAAAGTTACTTTTTCAATATGCACACAGCCAATTTGACACAAAATGAAGTTTTCAGTGCAAAGCTCATGTTTCTCAATCTCCCAGCACTCAGAATGAGCATTTAAAAAAACTAACTCTGATCTGTTCCTAAAGGCACTTTTTCATTTAAAACACAGCCAGTTTTACACAAAATGAAGTTTTCAGTTGATAACCCATGTTTCTCACTCTCCCAGCCCTCAGAATGAGGATTTAAGAAAACTAACTCTGATCCTTTGCTAAACGACATTTTTCATTATGCACAGTGCCAGTTTTACACAAAATGCAGTTTTCAGTGCAATAGCAAATGTTTCTCACTCTCCCAGCACTCAGAATGAGCATTTAAGAAAACTAACTCCGATCTGTTCCTAAAGGCACTTTTTCATTATGCACACAGCCAGTTTTAAACAAAATGCAGTTATCAGTTCAGAGCCCATGTTTCTCACTCTCCCAGCACTCAGAATGAGCATTTAAGAAAACTAACTCTGATCTGTTCCTAAAGGCACTTTTTCATTATGCACACAGCCAGTTTTACACAAAATGCAGTTTTCAGTTCAGAGCCCATGTTTCTCACTCTCCCAGCAATCAGAATGAGGATTTAAGAAAACTAACTCTGATCTGTTCCTAAAGGTACTTTTTCATTATGCACACAGCCAGATTTACACAAAATGCAGTTTTCAGTTGATAGCCCATGCTTCTCACTCTCCCAGCACTCAGAATGAGCATTTAAGAAAACTAACTCTGATCTATTCCTAAAGGCACTTTTTCAATATGCACATTCAGTTTTACACAAAATGAAGTTTTCAGTTGATAACCCATGTTTCTCACTCTCCCAGCCCTCAGAATGAGGATTTAAGAAAACTAACTCTGATCCTTTGCTAAACGACATTTTTCATTATGCACAGTGCCAGTTTTACACAAAATGCAGTTTTCAGTGCAATAGCAAATGTTTCTCACTCTCCCAGCACTCAGAATGAGCATTTAAGAAAACTAACTCCGATCTGTTCCTAAAGGCACTTTTTCATTATGCACACAGCCAGTTTTAAACAAAATGCAGTTATCAGTTCAGAGCCCATGTTTCTCACTCTCCCAGCACTCAGAATGAGCATTTAAGAAAACTAACTCTGATCTGTTCCTAAAGGCACTTTTTCATTATGCACACAGCCAGTTTTACACAAAATGCAGTTTTCAGTTCAGAGCCCATGTTTCTCACTCTCCCAGCAATCAGAATGAGGATTTAAGAAAACTAACTCTGATCTGTTCCTAAAGGTACTTTTTCATTATGCACACAGCCAGATTTACACAAAATGCAGTTTTCAGTTGATAGCCCATGCTTCTCACTCTCCCAGCACTCAGAATGAGCATTTAAGAAAACTAACTCTGATCTATTCCTAAAGGCACTTTTTCAATATGCACATTCAGTTTTACACAAAATGAAGTTTTCAGTGCAAAGCCCATGTTTCTCACTCTCCCAACACTCAGAATGAGCATTTAAGAAAACTAACTCTGATCTGTTCCTAAAGGCACTTTTTCATTTAAAACACAGCCAGTTTTACACAAAATGAAGTTTTCAGTTGATAACCCATGTTTCTCACTCTCCCAGCACTCAGAATGAGGATTTAAGAAAACTAACTCTGATCCTTTGCTGAACGACATTTTTCATTATGCACAGTGCCAGTTTTAAACAAAATGCAGTTTTCAGTGCAATAGCAAATGTTTCTCACTCTCCCAGCACTCAGAATGAGCATTTAAGAAAACTAACTCCGATCTGTTCCTAAAGGCACTTTTTCATTATGCACACAGCCAGTTTTACACAAAATGAAGATTTCAGTGCAAGGCCCATGTTTCTCACTCTCCCAAAACTCAGAATGAGGATTTAAGAAAACTAACTCTGATAAGTTTCTAAAGGCACTTTTTCATTATGCACACAGCCAGTTTTACACAAAATGCAGTTTTCAGTTGATAGCCTATGTTTCTCACTCTCCCAGCACTCAGGATGAGCATTTAAGAAAACTAACTCTGATCTATTCCTAAAGGCACTTTTTCAATATGCACATTCAGTTTTACACAAAAAGAAGTTTTCAGTGCAAAGCCCATGTTTCTCACTCTCCCAACACTCAGAATGAGGATTTAAGAAAACTAACTCTGATCTATTCCTAAAGGCACTTTTTCAATATGCACAGTCAGTTTTACACAAAATGAAGTTTTCAGTGCAAAGCCCATGTTTCTCACTCTCCCAACACTCAGAATGAGCATTTAAGAAAACTAACTCTGATCTGTTCCTAAAGGCACTTTTTCAATATGCACACAGCCAATTTGACACAAAATGAAGTTTTCAGTGCAAAGCTCATGTTTCTCAATCTCCCAGCACTCAGAATGAGCTTTTAAAAAAACTAACTCTGATCTGTTCCTAAAGGCACTTTTTCATTTAAAACACAGCCAGTTTTACACAAAATGAAGTTTTCAGTTGATAACCCATGTTTCTCACTCTCCCAGCACTCAGAATGAGGATTTAAGAAAACTAACTCTGATCCTTTGCTAAACGACATTTTTCATTATGCACAGTGCCAGTTTTACACAAAATGCAGTTTTCAGTGCAATAGCAAATGTTTCTCACTCTCCCAGCACTCAGAATGAGCATTTAAGAAAACTAACTCTGATCCTTTGCTAAACGACATTTTTCATTATGCACAGTGCCAGTTTTACACAAAATGCAGTTTTCAGTGCAATAGCAAATGTTTCTCACTCTCCCAGCACTCAGAATGAGCATTTAAGAAAACTAACTCTGATCTATTCCTAAAGGCACTTTTTCAATATGCACATTCAGTTTTACACAAAATGAAGTTTTCAGTGCAAAGCCCATGTTTCTCACTCTCCCAACACTCAGAATGAGCATTTAAGAAAACTAACTCTGATCTGTTCCTAAAGGCACTTTTTCATTTAAAACACAGCCAGTTTTACACAAAATGAAGTTTTCAGTTGATAACCCATGTTTCTCACTCTCCCAGCACTCAGAATGAGGATTTAAGAAAACTAACTCTGATCCTTTGCTAAACGACATTTTTCATTATGCACAGTGCCAGTTTTAAACAAAATGCAGTTTTCAGTGCAATAGCAAATGTTTCTCACTCTCCCAGCACTCAGAATGAGCATTTAAGAAAACTAACTCCGATCTGTTCCTAAAGGCACTTTTTCATTATGCACACAGCCAGTTTTACACAAAATGCAGTTTTCAGTTGATAGCCTATGTTTCTCACTCTCCCAGCACTCAGGATGAGCATTTAAGAAAACTAACTCTGATCTGTTCCTAAAGGCACTTTTTCAATATGCACACAGCCAATTTGACACAAAATGAAGTTTTCAGTGCAAAGCTCATGTTTCTCAATCTCCCAGCACTCAGAATGAGCTTTTAAAAAAAGTAACTCTGATCTGTTCCTAAAGGCACTTTTTCATTTAAAACACAGCCAGTTTTACACAAAATGAAGTTTTCAGTTGATAACCCATGTTTCTCACTCTCCCAGCACTCAGAATGAGGATTTAAGAAAACTAACTCTGATCCTTTGCTAAACGACATTTTTCATTATGCACAGTGCCAGTTTTACACAAAATGCAGTTTTCAGTGCAATAGCAAATGTTTCTCACTCTCCCAGCACTCAGAATGAGCATTTAAGAAAACTAACTCTGATCCTTTGCTAAACGACATTTTTCATTATGCACAGTGCCAGTTTTACACAAAATGCAGTTTTCAGTGCAATAGCAAATGTTTCTCACTCTCCCAGCACTCAGAATGAGCATTTAAGAAAACTAACTCCGATCTGTTCCTAAAGGCACTTTTTCATTATGCACACAGCCAGTTTTAAACAAAATGCAGTTTTCAGTTCAGAGCCCATGTTTCTCACTCTCCCAGCACTCAGAATGAGCATTTAAGAAAACTAACTCTGATCTGTTCCTAAAGGCATATTTTCATTATGCACACAGCCAGTTTTACACAAAATGAAGTTTTCAGTTGATAGCCCATGTTTCTCACTCTCCCAGCACTCAGAATGAGCATTTAAGAAAACTAACTCTGATCTGTTCCTAAAGGCACTTTTTCAATATGCACACAACCAGTTTTACACAAAATGAAGTTTTCAGTGCAAAGCCCATGTTTCTCACTATCCCAACACTCAGAATGAGGATTTAAGAAAACTAACTCTGATCTGTTCCTAAAGTTACTTTTTCAATATGCACACAGCCAATTTGACACAAAATGAAGTTCCCTTTCGAGGGAACTCAACACTGCGTCATGGAATGACTCTTTGGGGAACGCCATTAGCGTGACTTGTCTGAATCGCGTGTGAAACTAACTTTCGCTTTATAGTCGCGTGATGATGACGTCACTGATGACGTCATGACCACCGTGACTATCGGAAGGCATAAAAAGGAAGCGGAAGCAATGCAAACCAGCTTCTGCCATTCAGCAAAGCGTCTGTTTGTGTGTGTGAAGGTTTCTAGTTTATCTTAAGTTATCTTAGATAGATTAGCAATATGAAACGTATGTCAAAGAAGGCATTTAAGCAATGTGTTCCTCCCTGCCCCCGTTTTATTACGGATGGGGATTCACATGAGTTTTGTGTGAAATGTTTGGGAATGGAGCATGCTAAGGCAGCTCTTGAGGGAGCTGCCTGTGAACATTGCTTGTGGCTACCGCAAAGATCTCTTCTCTCACGTTTAGCACTGTTTGATGAGTCAGGCAGTATTCGCAAGCCTCATGGTTCAGGTCCCGCTTCTGCCGAGGCAGTGCGGGGTCTGCAGTCATGGGGTTCGCAGATGGATCTTTTGGGGGGTGAGACGGCTTCGGTCCTTTCTCATCCCTCAAATCCCATTGCTTCCGGAAAGGGTTTGGGAGCCCGCATGGCGGCTTCTCCCGCCCCATCTGGAAGCTCTATGCACTGCTCTAGCTCTGAGGAGTTAGAGAGTGTTAGTGTGCAAGTAGAAACTGAAGATCATGAAACTCCACTTTCCCAGGGATATGAGGAGCTTTTAGAGGTTGTTACCCGGGCAGTAGCCAAGCTTAGTGTTGATTGGCCCCAAGATCAACAACAAGTTACACCTATAAGTAAATTAGATGAAAGATACTTAAAGAAACGGGTACAACCTCAACGTCGGGGGTTGCCATTCTTTCCAGATTTACATACTGAGGTATCTAAATCATGGAAAAAGCCATTTTCTTCCAGAATTTCCACCACTGCCTCTAGTTTCTCCTCAGTTATAGGAGCTAGAGAGAAAGGCTATGGCATGATGCCCAAGGTGGAAGAGTCTTTGGCCACCTACCTTTCACCTGAAGCGGCATCATCTTTGAAACCCCCGACATTGCCCACCAAGCCATGCCGGATTACGTCAAATTTGGTGGGTAAGGCATATATGGCGGCAGGTCGGGCTGGCTCATGTCTGCACACTATGGGTCTTTTACAGGCATACCAGGCCGACCTGCTGGGGGACATAAAAGAGGGCGAGGTTATTGATATAGACCTGCTTAATGAACTGAAGGCAGCAGCAGATCTTACACTCCGAGCTACCAAGGAGACAGCCCAAGCTGTTGGGCGCTCCATGGGGGCCCTGGTAGCTACAGAGAGGCATTTATGGTTAAATTTGTCTGGTATTAAAGAGAAGGACAAGTCTGTGCTGCTTGATGCACCATTGTCTGACCAAGGTCTCTTTGGGAATGCGGTCGACACTGTGGTCGATCGTTTTCAAGAGGCAAAGCGTCAAGCAGCAGCTTTCCAAAATTTTTTACCTCGCCGTTCTTACCCTCAGGGTCCTGCAGCTCAAAGGCAGCCCCAGCCATCTACTACTAGTGCCCTACATAGGCAGCAGCAAAAACAGAGTGTTGCTACTCGTACTCCCCCTCAGAGAGCTTGGGGGTCGAGACAGCAATCCCAGAAGTCCTCCAGGCAGGTCAAGCCAGATTTGAGGACAGTTGTTTTCTCCAATCGGAAGGCTGCTGCCAAGAGGTCCTGACGGTACCTCAGCGCTTCAAATAGCACCCATTCTGGGGGGGTGGACAAGTCCGGTTCCCCCAAGATGGCCTCAGGAGGCCACTACGTTAACCCCGCCGCCCAGTGCGCTTCGGGGCACGTCAGTTTCCCTAGTACGGGGTCAACAGAATCTACCCATGGTAGACCCTGTAAACATGCTAATAGTCCCACTATCCCCTGCAGGTCAATTACTTCAAGGCATCGATCCGCATGCACCCGAAGCCGATGTCACCACGCTGACTCCCTTAGTGCACTTCCTCCACGAGTGGAGAAAGTTGCCGAATCTGACTCCATGGCTTCTCCGCACCATAGAGAAGGGGTACAGAATTCAGTTTTCTGTCAGCCCTCCAAAGTTCAAAGGGGTGTTTTGCACCGAAGTGAGTTCCGATCGGGCTCGGGTGTTAGAACAGGAAGTACAGTCTCTCTTGATGAAGGGGGCCATAGAATATGTTTCCCCTCACGAGAGTCAGACAGGTTTTTACAGTCGGTACTTTATAGTTCCGAAAAAGGATGGAGGGCTCAGGCCTATTCTGGATCTGAGATATCTCAACAAATCTCTGAGGAGATACAAGTTCAAGATGCTTACGATTCCTGTTATTGTGGCTGGAATCAGAAAAGGCGACTGGTTCACCACAATAGACCTGAAGGATGCATATTTCCACATATCCATCCTTCCTCAACACCGGAAGTTTCTCAGATTTGCTTTTGGAGGCAGAGCCTACCAATATCGAGTTCTTCCATTCGGCCTTGCTCTTTCCCCTCGCACTTTCACGAAATGCATGGATTCTGCCCTTGCTCCACTGAGACTTCAGGGGATTCGCATATTAAACTACATAGACGACTGGTTAGTGCTAGCTCAGTCTCAAGAAATGGCGGTTCGACATCGAGATTGGGACTGAGGCTCAATGCCAAGAAGAGCAATCTTACTCCTCAGCAGAGCATTACATTTCTTGGGGTAGTGTGGAACTCAGTCATGATGCAGGCACAATTGTCTCCTGCACGTGTCGAGTCCATCCTGACAACAATATCCAGAATCAAGATGGGTCAGGCATACACTGTCAAGCATTTTCAGAAAATATTAGGTCTAATGGCAGCAGCATCCAACGTGATTCCTTTTGGCCTTCTGCATATGAGACCTTTACAATGGTGGCTAAAGAACAAAGGGTTTTCCCCGAGGGGCAACCCGTTTCGTATGATCAGGGTTACGCGCAGATGCCTTCGTTCCCTGGCTATATGGAAAAAGACACAGTTTCTAAATCAAGGTCGAAAATTGGGAGCTCAATGTCACAGGATGACAGTGACGACGGACGCATCCCTCACAGGCTGGGGGGCAATAGTAGAAGGTCGCTCAGCCAGTGGGCTATGGACACAGCAGCATCTCCATTGGCACATAAATTGCCTGGAGATGTTAGCTGTCATAAGAGCTTTGAAGCACTTCCTCCCAGTCCTCAGGGGCCATCATGTTCTAATAAGAACAGACAATACAGCCGTGGTCTCTTATATCAATCATCAAGGGGGCCTGAGGTCGCGCCCTCTCTGCAAGCTGGCGCACCAGGTTCTCCTATGGTCCCAGGAGAAGTTTCTATCTATCAGGGCGACGTACATTCCTGGAGTCCAAAATGTGGGAGCAGACATGTTGTCGAGACAAGGACTGAGGCCAGGAGAATGGAGACTTCACCCCGAAGTGGTGAAACAGATTTGGGAAAGATTTGGTCAGGCCGAAATCGACCTCTTTGCATCTCAGGAGACATCTCATTGCCCCCTGTGGTTTTCAATATTTCCTCCAGCCCCATTGGGACTGGACGCCCTGGTACAGACATGGCCGAGGCGGCGTCTGTATGCTTTTCCCCCAATCGCTTTGCTCCCGCAGGTCCTGGAGAGAGTTCGACAGGAAGGGATCAGACTCTTGTTAATAGCCCCTTATTGGCCTGCACGAGTCTGGTTCTCGGACCTTCTAATGCTCTTAGAAGGCCAGCCATGGGAGATTCCCCTCAGGCAGGACCTTCTGACCCAAGCCAGGGGCACGATATGCCATCCCAGCCCAGAACTATGGAAGTTGTGGGCCTGGCCGCTGAAGGGAGTGGCTTGTTGAATCAAGGTCTGTCAACTGAGGTTGTTGAAACCATTCTTAATTCTAGAGCTCCATCCACCAGAAAACTTTATGCTCTAAAGTGGAGGTTATTCACCTTGTGGTGTAACAACAGACATTTAGATCCAGTTAACTGTCCAGTGGCTTCAGTACTGGAGTTTCTGCAAGAGCGGTTTTCGGCAGGTCTTGCACCTTCTACGGTGAAAGTTTATGTGGCAGCTATTGCAGCCTTTCACTCCCCTCTGCCTGGGAGTACCTTGGGGAGACACCCCTTGGTTGCCCGGTTTTTGCGTGGTACCTTGAGGATGAGACCGCCTCCTCAGGCTAGAGTTCCAGCATGGGACCTCGCTGTGGTTTTGGAAGGGGCTTCCCAGGCTCCTTTTGAACCTATTGAGTGTAGCTCAGACAAGTATTTGTCCCTCAAATTAGCCTTTTTACTCGCTATTACCTCTCTGAGGAGGGTAGGCGACCTTCAGGCTCTATCAGTCTCTCCACCATGTCTGGAGTTCTCTCCAGGTAATATAAAAGCAATTCTGCACCCTAGACCAGGGTATGTACCTAAGGTGCCAAGCAATGTGGCCAGAACATTAGTTTTACAAGCCTTTCATGCTCCACCTCATGAGTCAGCAGAGGATCAGAGACTACACCTGTTATGCCCAGTCAGGGCACTGGGAGAGTATGTTAGAAGATCTTCCATATGGAGGAAATCGGACCAACTGTTGGTTTGTTTTGGACCTCATAGTAGAGGTCAGCCGGCCTCTAAGCACACCATTAGTAGATGGATTGTGGAGGCCATTTCCTTGGCTTATGAGGTGCGTGGACTACCTTCACCTCTAAGAATCAAGGCACATTCAACTAGGAGTATGGCCTCCTCGCAGGCCCTTCTGTCAGGTGCTTCTATGCAGGATGTTTGTGATGCAGCGGGCTGGTCTTCCCCGCACACATTCATAAGATATTACAATCTTGATCTTTCTTCCTTACCTGGTTCTCAGGTACTTATGTCTTAGGATGTGCATAACACCTTCACACTTTAGACAGCCACAACTCGTATGGCGTAGCGGGTATTTCGTTCCCCAAAGAGTCATTCCATGACGCAGTGTTGAGTTCCCTCGAAAGGGAACGTCTCAGGTTACGACTGTAACCATTGTTCCCTGAGATAGGGAACGAGACACTGCGTCTCTTTGCCATACTCCTTATGACTGGAGCATTTGCTTCATTTTTTTGCAGAAGCTGGTTTGCATTGCTTCCGCTTCCTTTTTATGCCTTCCGATAGTCACGGTGGTCATGACGTCATCAGTGACGTCATCATCACGCGACTATAAAGCGAAAGTTAGTTTCACACGCGATTCAGACAAGTCACGCTAATGGCGTTCCCCAAAGAGTCATTCCATGACGCAGTGTCTCGTTCCCTATCTCAGGGAACAATGGTTACAGTCGTAACCTGAGACGTTTTCAGTGCAAAGCTCATGTTTCTCAATCTCCCAGCACTCAGAATGAGCATTTAAAAAAACTAACTCTGATCTGTTCCTAAAGGCACTTTTTCATTTAAAACACAGCCAGTTTTACACAAAATGAAGTTTTCAGTTGATAACCCATGTTTCTCACTCTCCCAGCCCTCAGAATGAGGATTTAAGAAAACTAACTCTGATCCTTTGCTAAACGACATTTTTCATTATGCACAGTGCCAGTTTTACACAAAATGCAGTTTTCAGTGCAATAGCAAATGTTTCTCACTCTCCCAGCACTCAGAATGAGCATTTAAGAAATCTAACTCCGATCTGTTCCTAAAGGCACTTTTTCATTATGCACACAGCTAGTTTTACACAAAATGAAGTTTTCAGTGCAAGGCCCATGTTTCTCACTCTCCAAGCACTCAGAATGAGGATTTAAGAAAACTAACTCTGATCTGTTCCTAAAGGTACTTTTTCATTATGCACACAGCCAGATTTACACAAAATGCAGTTTTCAGTTGATAGCCCATGCTTCTCACTCTCCCAGCACTCAGAATGAGCATTTAAGAAAACTAACTCTGATCTATTCCTAAAGGCACTTTTTCAATATGCACATTCAGTTTTACACAAAATGAAGTTTTCAGTGCAAAGCCCATGTTTCTCACTCTCCCAACACTCAGAATGAGGATTTAAGAAAACTAACTCTGATCTATTCCTAAAGGCACTTTTTCAATATGCACAGTCAGTTTTACACAAAATGAAGTTTTCAGTGCAAAGCCCATGTTTCTCACTCTCCCAACACTCAGAATGAGCATTTAAGAAAACTAACTCTGATCTGTTCCTAAAGGCACTTTTTCAATATGCACACAGCCAATTTGACACAAAATGAAGTTTTCAGTGCAAAGCTCATGTTTCTCAATCTCCCAGCACTCAGAATGAGCATTTAAAAAAACTAACTCTGATCTGTTCCTAAAGGCACTTTTTCATTTAAAACACAGCCAGTTTTACACAAAATGAAGTTTTCAGTTGATAACCCATGTTTCTCACTCTCCCAGCACTCAGAATGAGGATTTAAGAAAACTAACTCTGATCCTTTGCTAAACGACATTTTTCATTATGCACAGTGCCAGTTATACACAAAATGCAGTTTTCAGTGCAATAGCAAATGTATCTCACTCTCCCAGCACTCAGAATGAGCATTTAAGAAAACTAACTCCGATCTGTTCCTAAAGGCACTTTTTCATTATGCACACAGCCAGTTTTACACAAAATGAAGTTTTCAGTGCAAGGCCCATGTTTCTCACTCTCCCAGCACTCAGAATGAGCATTTAAGAAAACTAACTCCGATCTGTTCCTAAAGGCACTTTTTCATTATGCACACAGCCAGTTATACACAAAATGCAATTTTCAGTTCAGAGCCCATGTTTCTCACTCTCCCAGCAATCAGAATGAGGATTTAAGAAAACTAACTCTGATCTGTTCCTAAAGGTACTTTTTCATTATGCACACAGCCAGATTTACACAAAATGCAGTTTTCAGTTGATAGCCCATGCTTCTCACTCTCCCAGCACTCAGAATGAGCATTTAAGAAAACTAACTCTGATCTATTCCTAAAGGCACTTTTTCAATATGCACATTCAGTTTTACACAAAATGAAGTTTTCAGTGCAAAGCCCATGTTTCTCACTCTCCCAACACTCAGAATGAGCATTTAAGAAAACTAACTCTGATCTGTTCCTAAAGGCACTTTTTCATTTAAAACACAGCCAGTTTTACACAAAATGAAGTTTTCAGTTGATAACCCATGTTTCTCACTCTCCCAGCACTCAGAATGAGGATTTAAGAAAACTAACTCTGATCCTTTGCTAAACGACATTTTTCATTATGCACAGTGCCAGTTTTAAACAAAATGCAGTTTTCAGTGCAATAGCAAATGTTTCTCACTCTCCCAGCACTCAGAATGAGCATTTAAGAAAACTAACTCCGATCTGTTCCTAAAGGCACTTTTTCAATATGCACACAGCCAATTTGACACAAAATGAAGTTTTCAGTGCAAAGCTCATGTTTCTCAATCTCCCAGCACTCAGAATGAGCATTTAAAAAAACTAACTCTGATCTGTTCCTAAAGGCACTTTTTCATTTAAAACACAGCCAGTTTTACACAAAATGAAGTTTTCAGTTGATAACCCATGTTTCTCACTCTCCCAGCACTCAGAATGAGGATTTAAGAAAACTAACTCTGATCCTTTGCTAAACGACATTTTTCATTATGCACAGTGCCAGTTATACACAAAATGCAGTTTTCAGTGCAATAGCAAATGTATCTCACTCTCCCAGCACTCAGAATGAGCATTTAAGAAAACTAACTCCGATCTGTTCCTAAAGGCACTTTTTCATTATGCACACAGCCAGTTTTACACAAAATGAAGTTTTCAGTGCAAGGCCCATGTTTCTCACTCTCCCAGCACTCAGAATGAGCATTTAAGAAAACTAACTCCGATCTGTTCCTAAAGGCACTTTTTCATTATGCACACAGCCAGTTATACACAAAATGCAATTTTCAGTTCAGAGCCCATGTTTCTCACTCTCCCAGCAATCAGAATGAGGATTTAAGAAAACTAACTCTGATCTGTTCCTAAAGGTACTTTTTCATTATGCACACAGCCAGATTTACACAAAATGCAGTTTTCAGTTGATAGCCCATGCTTCTCACTCTCCCAGCACTCAGAATGAGCATTTAAGAAAACTAACTCTGATCTATTCCTAAAGGCACTTTTTCAATATGCACATTCAGTTTTACACAAAATGAAGTTTTCAGTGCAAAGCCCATGTTTCTCACTCTCCCAACACTCAGAATGAGCATTTAAGAAAACTAACTCTGATCTGTTCCTAAAGGCACTTTTTCATTTAAAACACAGCCAGTTTTACACAAAATGAAGTTTTCAGTTGATAACCCATGTTTCTCACTCTCCCAGCACTCAGAATGAGGATTTAAGAAAACTAACTCTGATCCTTTGCTAAACGACATTTTTCATTATGCACAGTGCCAGTTTTAAACAAAATGCAGTTTTCAGTGCAATAGCAAATGTTTCTCACTCTCCCAGCACTCAGAATGAGCATTTAAGAAAACTAACTCCGATCTGTTCCTAAAGGCACTTTTTCATTATGCACACAGCCAGTTTTACACAAAATGAAGATTTCAGTGCAAGGCCCATGTTTCTCACTCTCCCAAAACTCAGAATGAGGATTTAAGAAAACTAACTCTGATAAGTTTCTAAAGGCACTTTTTCATTATGCACACAGCCAGTTTTACACAAAATGCAGTTTTCAGTTGATAGCCTATGTTTCTCACTCTCCCAGCACTCAGGATGAGCATTTAAGAAAACTAACTCTGATCTATTCCTAAAGGCACTTTTTCAATATGCACATTCAGTTTTACACAAAAAGAAGTTTTCAGTGCAAAGCCCATGTTTCTCACTCTCCCAACACTCAGAATGAGGATTTAAGAAAACTAACTCTGATCTATTCCTAAAGGCACTTTTTCAATATGCACAGTCAGTTTTACACAAAATGAAGTTTTCAGTGCAAAGCCCATGTTTCTCACTCTCCCAACACTCAGAATGAGCATTTAAGAAAACTAACTCTGATCTGTTCCTAAAGGCACTTTTTCAATATGCACACAGCCAATTTGACACAAAATGAAGTTTTCAGTGCAAAGCTCATGTTTCTCAATCTCCCAGCACTCAGAATGAGCTTTTAAAAAAACTAACTCTGATCTGTTCCTAAAGGCACTTTTTCATTTAAAACACAGCCAGTTTTACACAAAATGAAGTTTTCAGTTGATAACCCATGTTTCTCACTCTCCCAGCACTCAGAATGAGGATTTAAGAAAACTAACTCTGATCCTTTGCTAAACGACATTTTTCATTATGCACAGTGCCAGTTTTACACAAAATGCAGTTTTCAGTGCAATAGCAAATGTTTCTCACTCTCCCAGCACTCAGAATGAGCATTTAAGAAAACTAACTCTGATCCTTTGCTAAACGACATTTTTCATTATGCACAGTGCCAGTTTTACACAAAATGCAGTTTTCAGTGCAATAGCAAATGTATCTCACTCTCCCAGCACTCAGAATGAGCATTTAAGAAAACTAACTCCGATCTGTTCCTAAAGGCACTTTTTCATTATGCACACAGCCAGTTTTACACAAAATGAAGTTTTCAGTGCAAGGCCCATGTTTCTCACTCTCCCAGCACTCAGAATGAGCATTTAAGAAAACTAACTCCGATCTGTTCCTAAAGGCACTTTTTCATTATGCACACAGCCAGTTATACACAAAATGCAATTTTCAGTTCAGAGCCCATGTTTCTCACTCTCCCAGCAATCAGAATGAGGATTTAAGAAAACTAACTCTGATCTGTTCCTAAAGGTACTTTTTCATTATGCACACAGCCAGATTTACACAAAATGCAGTTTTCAGTTGATAGCCCATGCTTCTCACTCTCCCAGCACTCAGAATGAGCATTTAAGAAAACTAACTCTGATCTATTCCTAAAGGCACTTTTTCAATATGCACATTCAGTTTTACACAAAATGAAGTTTTCAGTGCAAAGCCCATGTTTCTCACTCTCCCAACACTCAGAATGAGCATTTAAGAAAACTAACTCTGATCTGTTCCTAAAGGCACTTTTTCATTTAAAACACAGCCAGTTTTACACAAAATGAAGTTTTCAGTTGATAACCCATGTTTCTCACTCTCCCAGCACTCAGAATGAGGATTTAAGAAAACTAACTCTGATCCTTTGCTAAACGACATTTTTCATTATGCACAGTGCCAGTTTTAAACAAAATGCAGTTTTCAGTGCAATAGCAAATGTTTCTCACTCTCCCAGCACTCAGAATGAGCATTTAAGAAAACTAACTCCGATCTGTTCCTAAAGGCACTTTTTCAATATGCACACAGCCAATTTGACACAAAATGAAGTTTTCAGTGCAAAGCTCATGTTTCTCAATCTCCCAGCACTCAGAATGAGCATTTAAAAAAACTAACTCTGATCTGTTCCTAAAGGCACTTTTTCATTTAAAACACAGCCAGTTTTACACAAAATGAAGTTTTCAGTTGATAACCCATGTTTCTCACTCTCCCAGCACTCAGAATGAGGATTTAAGAAAACTAACTCTGATCCTTTGCTAAACGACATTTTTCATTATGCACAGTGCCAGTTATACACAAAATGCAGTTTTCAGTGCAATAGCAAATGTATCTCACTCTCCCAGCACTCAGAATGAGCATTTAAGAAAACTAACTCCGATCTGTTCCTAAAGGCACTTTTTCATTATGCACACAGCCAGTTTTACACAAAATGAAGATTTCAGTGCAAGGCCCATGTTTCTCACTCTCCCAAAACTCAGAATGAGGATTTAAGAAAACTAACTCTGATAAGTTTCTAAAGGCACTTTTTCATTATGCACACAGCCAGTTTTACACAAAATGCAGTTTTCAGTTGATAGCCTATGTTTCTCACTCTCCCAGCACTCAGGATGAGCATTTAAGAAAACTAACTCTGATCTATTCCTAAAGGCACTTTTTCAATATGCACATTCAGTTTTACACAAAAAGAAGTTTTCAGTGCAAAGCCCATGTTTCTCACTCTCCCAACACTCAGAATGAGGATTTAAGAAAACTAACTCTGATCTATTCCTAAAGGCACTTTTTCAATATGCACAGTCAGTTTTACACAAAATGAAGTTTTCAGTGCAAAGCCCATGTTTCTCACTCTCCCAACACTCAGAATGAGCATTTAAGAAAACTAACTCTGATCTGTTCCTAAAGGCACTTTTTCAATATGCACACAGCCAATTTGACACAAAATGAAGTTTTCAGTGCAAAGCTCATGTTTCTCAATCTCCCAGCACTCAGAATGAGCTTTTAAAAAAACTAACTCTGATCTGTTCCTAAAGGCACTTTTTCATTTAAAACACAGCCAGTTTTACACAAAATGAAGTTTTCAGTTGATAACCCATGTTTCTCACTCTCCCAGCACTCAGAATGAGGATTTAAGAAAACTAACTCTGATCCTTTGCTAAACGACATTTTTCATTATGCACAGTGCCAGTTTTACACAAAATGCAGTTTTCAGTGCAATAGCAAATGTTTCTCACTCTCCCAGCACTCAGAATGAGCATTTAAGAAAACTAACTCTGATCCTTTGCTAAACGACATTTTTCATTATGCACAGTGCCAGTTTTACACAAAATGCAGTTTTCAGTGCAATAGCAAATGTTTCTCACTCTCCCAGCACTCAGAATGAGCATTTAAGAAAACTAACTCTGATCTATTCCTAAAGGCACTTTTTCAATATGCACATTCAGTTTTACACAAAATGAAGTTTTCAGTGCAAAGCCCATGTTTCTCACTCTCCCAACACTCAGAATGAGCATTTAAGAAAACTAACTCTGATCTGTTCCTAAAGGCACTTTTTCATTTAAAACACAGCCAGTTTTACACAAAATGAAGTTTTCAGTTGATAACCCATGTTTCTCACTCTCCCAGCACTCAGAATGAGGATTTAAGAAAACTAACTCTGATCCTTTGCTAAACGACATTTTTCATTATGCACAGTGCCAGTTTTAAACAAAATGCAGTTTTCAGTGCAATAGCAAATGTTTCTCACTCTCCCAGCACTCAGAATGAGCATTTAAGAAAACTAACTCCGATCTGTTCCTAAAGGCACTTTTTCAATATGCACACAGCCAATTTGACACAAAATGAAGTTTTCAGTGCAAAGCTCATGTTTCTCAATCTCCCAGCACTCAGAATGAGCATTTAAAAAAACTAACTCTGATCTGTTCCTAAAGGCACTTTTTCATTTAAAACACAGCCAGTTTTACACAAAATGAAGTTTTCAGTTGATAACCCATGTTTCTCACTCTCCCAGCACTCAGAATGAGGATTTAAGAAAACTAACTCTGATCCTTTGCTAAACGACATTTTTCATTATGCACAGTGCCAGTTATACACAAAATGCAGTTTTCAGTGCAATAGCAAATGTATCTCACTCTCCCAGCACTCAGAATGAGCATTTAAGAAAACTAACTCCGATCTGTTCCTAAAGGCACTTTTTCATTATGCACACAGCCAGTTTTACACAAAATGAAGATTTCAGTGCAAGGCCCATGTTTCTCACTCTCCCAAAACTCAGAATGAGGATTTAAGAAAACTAACTCTGATAAGTTTCTAAAGGCACTTTTTCATTATGCACACAGCCAGTTTTACACAAAATGCAGTTTTCAGTTGATAGCCTATGTTTCTCACTCTCCCAGCACTCAGGATGAGCATTTAAGAAAACTAACTCTGATCTATTCCTAAAGGCACTTTTTCAATATGCACATTCAGTTTTACACAAAAAGAAGTTTTCAGTGCAAAGCCCATGTTTCTCACTCTCCCAACACTCAGAATGAGGATTTAAGAAAACTAACTCTGATCTATTCCTAAAGGCACTTTTTCAATATGCACAGTCAGTTTTACACAAAATGAAGTTTTCAGTGCAAAGCCCATGTTTCTCACTCTCCCAACACTCAGAATGAGCATTTAAGAAAACTAACTCTGATCTGTTCCTAAAGGCACTTTTTCAATATGCACACAGCCAATTTGACACAAAATGAAGTTTTCAGTGCAAAGCTCATGTTTCTCAATCTCCCAGCACTCAGAATGAGCTTTTAAAAAAACTAACTCTGATCTGTTCCTAAAGGCACTTTTTCATTTAAAACACAGCCCGTTTTACACAAAATGAAGTTTTCAGTTGATAACCCATGTTTCTCACTCTCCCAGCACTCAGAATGAGGATTTAAGAAAACTAACTCTGATCCTTTGCTAAACGACATTTTTCATTATGCACAGTGCCAGTTTTACACAAAATGCAGTTTTCAGTGCAATAGCAAATGTTTCTCACTCTCCCAGCACTCAGAATGAGCATTTAAGAAAACTAACTCTGATCCTTTGCTAAACGACATTTTTCATTATGCACAGTGCCAGTTTTACACAAAATGCAGTTTTCAGTGCAATAGCAAATGTTTCTCACTCTCCCAGCACTCAGAATGAGCATTTAAGAAAACTAACTCTGATCTATTCCTAAAGGCACTTTTTCAATATGCACATTCAGTTTTACACAAAATGAAGTTTTCAGTGCAAAGCCCATGTTTCTCACTCTCCCAACACTCAGAATGAGCATTTAAGAAAACTAACTCTGATCTGTTCCTAAAGGCACTTTTTCATTTAAAACACAGCCAGTTTTACACAAAATGAAGTTTTCAGTTGATAACCCATGTTTCTCACTCTCCCAGCACTCAGAATGAGGATTTAAGAAAACTAACTCTGATCCTTTGCTAAACGACATTTTTCATTATGCACAGTGCCAGTTTTAAACAAAATGCAGTTTTCAGTGCAATAGCAAATGTTTCTCACTCTCCCAGCACTCAGAATGAGCATTTAAGAAAACTAACTCCGATCTGTTCCTAAAGGCACTTTTTCATTATGCACACAGCCAGTTTTACACAAAATGAAGATTTCAGTGCAAGGCCCATGTTTCTCACTCTCCCAAAACTCAGAATGAGGATTTAAGAAAACTAACTCTGATAAGTTTCTAAAGGCACTTTTTCATTATGCACACAGCCAGTTTTACACAAAATGCAGTTTTCAGTTGATAGCCTATGTTTCTCACTCTCCCAGCACTCAGGATGAGCATTTAAGAAAACTAACTCTGATCTATTCCTAAAGGCACTTTTTCAATATGCACATTCAGTTTTACACAAAAAGAAGTTTTCAGTGCAAAGCCCATGTTTCTCACTCTCCCAACACTCAGAATGAGGATTTAAGAAAACTAACTCTGATCTATTCCTAAAGGCACTTTTTCAATATGCACAGTCAGTTTTACACAAAATGAAGTTTTCAGTGCAAAGCCCATGTTTCTCACTCTCCCAACACTCAGAATGAGCATTTAAGAAAACTAACTCTGATCTGTTCCTAAAGGCACTTTTTCAATATGCACACAGCCAATTTGACACAAAATGAAGTTTTCAGTGCAAAGCTCATGTTTCTCAATCTCCCAGCACTCAGAATGAGCTTATAAAAAAACTAACTCTGATCTGTTCCTAAAGGCACTTTTTCATTTAAAACACAGCCAGTTTTACACAAAATGAAGTTTTCAGTTGATAACCCATGTTTCTCACTCTCCCAGCACTCAGAATGAGGATTTAAGAAAACTAACTCTGATCCTTTGCTAAACGACATTTTTCATTATGCACAGTGCCAGTTTTACACAAAATGCAGTTTTCAGTGCAATAGCAAATGTTTCTCACTCTCCCAGCACTCAGAATGAGCATTTAAGAAAACTAACTCTGATCTGTTCCTAAAGGCACTTTTTCAATATGCACACAGCCAATTTTACACAAAATGAAGTTTTCAGTGCAAAGCCCATGTTTTTCACTCTCCCAGCACTCAGAATGAGGATTTAAGAAAACTAACTCTGATCCTTTGCTAAACAACATTTTTCATTATGCACGGCGCCAGTTTTACACAAAATGCAGTTTTCAGTGCAATAGCCCATGTTTCTCACTCTCCCAGCACTCAGAATGAGCATTTAAGAAAACTAACTCTGATCTGTTCCTAAAGGCACTTTTTCATTTAAAACACAGCCAGTTTTACACAAAATGAAGTTTTCAGTTGATAACTCATGTTTCTCACTCTCCCAGCACTCAGAATGAGGATTTAAGAAAACTAACTCTGATCCTTTGCTAAACGACATTTTTCATTATGCACAGTGCCAGTTTTAAACAAAATGCAGTTTTCAGTGCAATAGCAAATGCTTCTCACTCTCCCAGCACTCAGAATGAGCATTTAAGAAAACTAACTCCGATCTGTTCCTAAAGGCACTTTTTCATTATGCACACAGCCAGTTTTACACAAAATGAAGATTTCAGTGCAAGGCCCATGTTTCTCACTCTCCCAACACTCAGAATGAGCATTTAGGAAAACTAACTCTGATCATTTGCTAAACGACATTTTTCATTATTCACACAGCCAGTTTTACACAAAATGCAGTTTTCTGTTGATAGCCCATGTTTCTCACTCTCCCAGCACTCAGAATGAGCATTTAAGAAAACTAACTCTGATCTGTTCCTAAAGGCACTTTTTCAATATGCACACAGCCAGTTTTACACAAAATACAGTTTTCAGTTGATAGGCCATGTTTCTCTCTCTCCCAGCACTCAGAATGAGCATTTAAGAAAACTAACTCTGATCTGTTCCTAAAGGTACTTTTTCATTATGCACACAGCCAGTTTTACACAAAATGCAGTTTTCAGTTGATAGCCCATGTTTCTCACTCTCCCAGCACTCAGAATGAGCATTTAAGAAAACTAACTCTGATCTGTTCCTAAAGGCACATTTTCATTATGCACACAGCCAGTTTTACACAAAATGAAGTTTTCAGTTGATAGCCCATGTTTCTCACTCTCCCAGCACTCAGAATGAGCATTTAAGAAAACTAACTCTGATCTGTTCCTAAAGGCACTTTTTCAATATGCACACAACCAGTTTTACACAAAATGAAGTTTTCAGTGCAAAGCCCATGTTTCTCACTATCCCAGCACTCAGAATGAGCATTTAAAAAAACTAACTCTGATCTGTTCCTAAAGTTACTTTTTCAATATGCACACAGCCAATTTGACACAAAATGAAGTTTTCAGTGCAAAGCTCATGTTTCTCAATCTCCCAGCACTCAGAATGAGCATTTAAAAAAACTAACTCTGATCTGTTCCTAAAGGCACTTTTTCATTTAAAACACAGCCAGTTTTACACAAAATGAAGTTTTCAGTTGATAACCCATGTTTCTCACTCTCCCAGCACTCAGAATGAGGATTTTAAGAAAACTAACTCTGATCCTTTGCTAAACAACATTTTTCATTATGCACGGCGCCAGTTTTACACAAAATGCAGTTTTCAGTGCAATAGCCCATGTTTCTCACTCTCCCAGCACTCAGAATGAGCATTTAAGAAAACTAACTCTGATCTGTTCCTAAAGGCACTTTTTTATTTAAAACACAGCCAGTTTTACACAAAATGAGGTTTTCAGTTCAAAGCCCATGTTTCTCACTCTCCCAGCACTCAGAATGAGGATTTAAGAAAACTAACTCTGATCCTTTGCTAAACGACATTTTTCATTATGCACAGTGCCAGTTTTACACAAAATGCAGTTTTCAGTGCAATAGCAAATGTTTCTCACTCTCCCAGCACTCAGAATGAGCATTTAAGAAATCTAACTCCGATCTGTTCCTAAAGGCACTTTTTCATTATGCACACAGCTAGTTTTACACAAAATGAAGTTTTCAGTGCAAGGCCCATGTTTCTCACTCTCCAAGCACTGAGAATGAGGATTTAAGAAAACTAACTCTGATCTGTTCCTAAAGGTACTTTTTCATTATGCACACAGCCAGATTTACACAAAATGCAGTTTTCAGTTGATAGCCCATGCTTCTCACTCTCCCAGCACTCAGAATGAGCATTTAAGAAAACTAACTCTGATCTGTTCCTAAAGGCACTTTTTCAATATGCACACAACCAGTTTTACACAAAATGAAGTTTTCAGTGCAAAGCCCATGTTTCTCACTATCCCAACACTCAGAATGAGGATTTAAGAAAACTAACTCTAATCTGTTCCTAAAGTTACTTTTTCAATATGCACACAGCCAATTTGACACAAAATGAAGTTTTCAGTGCAAAGCTCATGTTTCTCAATCTCCCAGCACTCAGAATGAGCATTTAAAAAAACTAACTCTGATCTGTTCCTAAAGTTACTTTTTCAATATGCACACAGCCAATTTGACACAAAATGAAGTTTTCAGTGCAAAGCTCATGTTTCTCAATCTCCCAGCACTCAGAATGAGCATTTAAAAAAACTAACTCTGATCTGTTCCTAAAGGCACTTTTTCATTTAAAACACAGCCAGTTTTACACAAAATGAAGTTTTCAGTTGATAACCCATGTTTCTCACTCTCCCAGCCCTCAGAATGAGGATTTAAGAAAACTAACTCTGATCCTTTGCTAAACGACATTTTTCATTATGCACAGTGCCAGTTTTACACAAAATGCAGTTTTCAGTGCAATAGCAAATGTTTCTCACTCTCCCAGCACTCAGAATGAGCATTTAAGAAAACTAACTCTGATCTGTTCCTAAAGGCACTTTTTCATTATGCACACAACTAGTTTTACACAAAATGCAGTTTTCAGTGCAATAGCAAATGTTTCTCACTCTCCGAGCACTCAGAATGAGCATTTAAGAAAACTAACTCTGATCTGTTCCTAAAGGCACTTTTTCAATATGCACACAGCCAGTTTTACACAAAATACAGTTTTCAGTTGATAGGCCATGTTTCTCTCTCTCCCAGCACTCAGAATGAGCATTTAAGAAAACTAACTCTGATCTGTTCCTAAAGGCACATTTTCATTATGCACACAGCCAGTTTTACACAAAATGAAGTTTTCAGTTGATAGCCCATGTTTCTCACTCTCCCAGCACTCAGAATGAGCATTTAAGAAAACTAACTCTGATCTGTTCCTAAAGGCACTTTTTCAATATGCACACAACCAGTTTTACACAAAATGAAGTTTTCAGTGCAAAGCCCATGTTTCTCACTATCCCAACACTCAGAAAGAGGATTTAAGAAAATTAACTCTAATCTGTTCCTAAAGTTACTTTTTCAATATGCACACAGCCAATTTGACACAAAATGAAGTTTTCAGTGCAAAGCTCATGTTTCTCAATCTCCCAGCACTCAGAATGAGCATTTAAAAAAACTAACTCTGATCTGTTCCTAAAGTTACTTTTTCAATATGCACACAGCCAATTTGACACAAAATGAAGTTTTCAGTGCAAAGCTCATGTTTCTCAATCTCCCAGCACTCAGAATGAGCATTTAAAAAAACTAACTCTGATCTGTTCCTAAAGGCACTTTTTCATTTAAAACACAGCCAGTTTTACACAAAATGAAGTTTTCAGTTGATAACCCATGTTTCTCACTCTCCCAGCACTCAGAATGAGGATTTTAAGAAAACTAACTCTGATCCTTTGCTAAACGACATTTTTCATTATGCACAGTGCCAGTTTTAAACAAAATGCAGTTTTCAGTGCAATAGCAAATGTTTCTCACTCTCCCAGCACTCAGAATGAGCATTTAAGAAAACTAACTCCGATCTGTTCCTAAAGGCACTTTTTCATTATGCACACAGCCAGTTTTACACAAAATGAAGATTTCAGTGCAAGGCCCATGTTTCTCACTCTCCCAACACTCAGAATGAGGATTTAAGAAAACTAACTCATAGAAGTCCCAAACTTTTGCGAGCAGTCCACATCGTCAATAGGCTAACAGGCTCGTGGAAATGGTTTCGCGGACGCTGCGCGGGGAAGACCCCAGATTTTTCGGGGGTCCGACGTCGGGGTCAACCGAAGGGGGGACCGCCCCGAGCGGACCTGAGGCGAAATTTCGGACCCCCGCCCAAGGGGGTCCGAACGGGAGGCGCGCCAAGCGAAGAGGCCATATGCTGCGCTTCGGCACTCTTCCACCAGGGGGCGCAAGGACCGTCCACGGCCCAACTAAAATGAATGGGGCTCGTTCCATGGCCATAGTCCAGGGGTGGGCGTTCTGTGCTTCCCCCGAGTGTCCACGAACGTGATATTTGTCCCACTTCCCAACTATCTTTGGCAAGTGGTCCTGGGACCCCAATTCCTCTCACTGATTGGTCCCTCTTTTGGCGGGCGACGCCCCCTGACACGCCCCCTGTACCACCAAAGCACTATTTGTCCACTAACCAACTACTTTTGCCAAAGTGGTCAGGTGACCACCAGGGTCGACCCCCGCCCCCCCCCCGTACCACGGAAGCACTATTTGTCCACTAACCAACTACTTTTGCCAAAGTGGTCAGGTGACCACCAGGGTCGACCCCCGCCCCCCCCCCCGTACCACGGAAGCACTATTTGTCCACTTGCAAACTAATTTTGGCTTGTCCACCTGCAATTTATTTTAATGGGCCACACGTATTAAGTTCGTGGACACACTTTAGAATAATCTATATGCATTATGGACCCTGTTAGTCAGTTGGTACACCTTAATAGACATACATATGTTAGCAGCAACTCACAGAATGCTTATTTATGCTTAATTATGCTTAAAAATGCATTTCCACGAACTCACTACACGTGGTCCATTATATAAATTGCAGGTGGACACTTCCTGTATGACTTAGTGAAAAACGGGGCAAATGTCCACCTACAATTTATGTTAATGGGCCACACATATTAAGTTCGTGGACACACTTTATAGTAATCTATATGCATTATAGACCCTGTTAGTCTGTTAGTACACTTATATAGACATACATATGTTAGCAGCAACTCACAGAATGCTTATTTATGCTTTATTATGCATAAAAATGAATTTCCACGAACTCACTACACGTGGTCCATTCAAACATATTGTAGGTGGACATGTCCACATGGAGTTTATTGTATTGGGCATAGTATATTAGTGGTCATGTCCACCTACAATTTATGTTAATGGGCCACACATATTAAGTTCGTGGACACACTTTATAGTAATCTATATGCATTAACGACCCTGTTAGTCTGTTAGTACACTTATATAGACATACATATGTTAGCAGCAACTCACAGAATGCTTATTTATGCTTAAAAAATGCATTTCCACGAACTCACTACACGTGGTCCATTATATAAATTGCAGGTGGACACTTCCTGTATGACTTAGTGAAAAACGGGGCAAATGTCCACCTACAATTTATGTTAATGAGCCACACATATTAAGTTCGTGGACACACTTTATAGTAATCTATATGCATTATAGACCCTGTTAGTCTGTTAGTACACTTATATAGACATACATATGTTAGCAGCAACTCACAGAATGCTTATTTATGCTTTATTATGCATAAAAATGAATTTCCACGAACTCACTACACGTGGTCCATTATATAAATTGCAGGTGGACACTTCCTGTATGACTTAGTGAAAAACGGGGCAAATGTCCACCTACAATTTATGTTAATGGGCCACACATATTAAGTTCGTGGACACACTTTATAGTAATCTATATGCATTATAGACCCTGTTAGTCTGTTAGTACACTTATATAGACATACATATGTTAGCAGCAACTCACAGAATGCTTATTTATGCTTTATTATGCATAAAAATGAATTTCCACGAACTCACTACACGTGGTCCATTCAAACAAATTGTAGGTGGACATGTCCACATGGAGTTTATTGTATTGGGCATAGTATATTAGTGGTCATGTCCACCTACAATTTATGTTAATGGGCCACACATATTAAGTTCGTGGACACACTTTATAGTAATCTATATGCATGAACGACCCTGTTAGTCTGTTAGTACACTTATATAGACATACATATGTTAGCAGCAACTCACAGAATGCTTATTTATGCTTAAAAAATGCATTTCCACGAACTCACTACACGTGGTCCATTATATAAATTGCAGGTGGACACTTCCTGTATGACTTAGTGAAAAACGGGGCAAATGTCCACCTACAATTTATGTTAATGGGCCACACATATTAAGTTCGTGGACACACTTTATAGTAATCTATATGCATTATAGACCCTGTTAGTCTGTTAGTACACTTATATAGACATACATATGTTAGCAGCAACTCACAGAATGCTTATTTATGCTTTATTATGCATAAAAATGAATTTCCACGAACTCACTACACGTGGTCCATTCAAACAAATTGTAGGTGGACATGTCCACATGGAGTTTATTGTATTGGGCATAGTATATTAGTGGTCATGTCCACCTACAATTTATGTTAATGGGCCACACATATTAAGTTCGTGGACACACTTTATAGTAATCTATATGCATTAACGACCCTGTTAGTCTGTTAGTACACTTATATAGACATACATATGTTAGCAGCAACTCACAGAATGCTTATTTATGCTTAAAAAATGCATTTCCACGAACTCACTACACGTGGTCCATTATATAAATTGCAGGTGGACACTTCCTGTATGACTTAGTGAAAAACGGGGCAAATGTCCACCTACAATTTATGTTAATGAGCCACACATATTAAGTTCGTGGACACACTTTATAGTAATCTATATGCATTATAGACCCTGTTAGTCTGTTAGTACACTTATATAGACATACATATGTTAGCAGCAACTCACAGAATGCTTATTTATGCTTTATTATGCATAAAAATGAATTTCCACGAACTCACTACACGTGGTCCATTATATAAATTGCAGGTGGACACTTCCTGTATGACTTAGTGAAAAACGGGGCAAATGTCCACCTACAATTTATGTTAATGGGCCACACATATTAAGTTCGTGGACACACTTTATAGTAATCTATATGCATTATAGACCCTGTTAGTCTGTTAGTACACTTATATAGACATACATATGTTAGCAGCAACTCACAGAATGCTTATTTATGCTTAAAAATGCATTTCCACGAACTCACTACACGTGGTCCATTATATAAATTGCAGGTGGACACTTCCTGTATGACTTAGTGAAAAACGGGGCAAATGTCCACCTACAATTTATGTTAATGAGCCACACATATTAAGTTCGTGGACACACTTTATAGTAATCTATATGCATTATAGACCCTGTTAGTCTGTTAGTACACTTATATAGACATACATATGTTAGCAGCAACTCACAGAATGCTTATTTATGCTTTATTATGCATAAAAATGAATTTCCACGAACTCACTACACGTGGTCCATTATATAAATTGCAGGTGGACACTTCCTGTATGACTTAGTGAAAAACGGGGCAAATGTCCACCTACAATTTATGTTAATGGGCCACACATATTAAGTTCGTGGACACACTTTATAGTAATCTATATGCATTATAGACCCTGTTAGTCTGTTAGTACACTTATATAGACATACATATGTTAGCAGCAACTCACAGAATGCTTATTTATGCTTTATTATGCATAAAAATGAATTTCCACGAACTCACTACACGTGGTCCATTCAAACAAATTGTAGGTGGACATGTCCACATGGAGTTTATTGTATTGTGCATAGTATATTAGTGGTCATGTCCACCTACAATTTATGTTAATGGGCCACACATATTAAGTTCGTGGACACACTTTATAGTAATCTATATGCATTAACGACCCTGTTAGTCTGTTAGTACACTTATATAGACATACATATGTTAGCAGCAACTCACAGAATGCTTATTTATGCTTAAAAAATGCATTTCCACGAACTCACTACACGTGGTCCATTATATAAATTGCAGGTGGACACTTCCTGTATGACTTAGTGAAAAACGGGGCAAATGTCCACCTACAATTTATGTTAATGAGCCACACATATTAAGTTCGTGGACACACTTTATAGTAATCTATATGCATTATAGACCCTGTTAGTCTGTTAGTACACTTATATAGACATACATATGTTAGCAGCAACTCACAGAATGCTTATTTATGCTTTATTATGCATAAAAATGAATTTCCACGAACTCACTACACGTGGTCCATTATATAAATTGCAGGTGGACACTTCCTGTATGACTTAGTGAAAAACGGGGCAAATGTCCACCTACAATTTATGTTAATGGGCCACACATATTAAGTTCGTGGACACACTTTATAGTAATCTATATGCATTATAGACCCTGTTAGTCTGTTAGTACACTTATATAGACATACATATGTTAGCAGCAACTCACAGAATGCTTATTTATGCTTAAAAAATGCATTTCCACGAACTCACTACACGTGGTCCATTATATAAATTGCAGGTGGACACTTCCTGTATGACTTAGTGAAAAACGGGGCAAATGTCCACCTACAATTTATGTTAATGAGCCACACATATTAAGTTCGTGGACACACTTTATAGTAATCTATATGCATTATAGACCCTGTTAGTCTGTTAGTACACTTATATAGACATACATATGTTAGCAGCAACTCACAGAATGCTTATTTATGCTTTATTATGCATAAAAATGAATTTCCACGAACTCACTACACGTGGTCCATTATACTTCCTGTATGACTTAGTGAAAAACGGGGCAAATGTCCACCTACAATTTATGTTAATGGGCCACACATATTAAGTTCGTGGACACACTTTATAGTAATCTATATGCATTATAGACCCTGTTAGTCTGTTAGTACACTTATATAGACATACATATGTTAGCAGCAACTCACAGAATGCTTATTTATGCTTTATTATGCATAAAAATGAATTTCCACGAACTCACTACACGTGGTCCATTATATAAATTGCAGGTGGACACTTCCTGTATGACTTAGTGAAAAACGGGGCAAATGTCCACCTACAATTTATGTTAATGGACCCCACATATGCAGTTCGTGGACACACTATATAATAATCTATATGCATTATGGACCCTGTTAGTCTGTTAATACACTTATATAGACATACATATGTTAGCAGCAACTCACAGAATGCCTATATATACTTAAAAAATGCATTTCCACGAACTCACTACACGTGGTCCATTCATATAAATTGCAGGTGGTCATGTCCACCTGCAGATTACAGTAGAAGTCCACACATATGAAGTTCGTGGACACACTTTATAATAATCTATATGCATTATAGACCCTGTTAGTCTGTTGGTACACTTATATAGACATACATATGTTAGCAGCAACTCACAGAATGCTTATTTATGCTTTATTATGCATAAAAATGAATTTCCACGAACTCACTACACGTGGCCCATTATATAAATTGCAGGTGGACACTTCCTGTATGACTTAGTGAAAAACGGGGCAAATGTCCACCTACAGTTTATGAGAATAGTCCACACATATGCAGTTGGTGGACACACTTTATAGGAATCTATATGCATTATAGACCCTGTTAGTCTGTTGGTACACTTATATAGACATACATATGTTAGCAGCAACTCACAGAATGCTTATTTATGCTTAATTATGCTTAAAAATGAATTTCCACGAACTCACTACACGTGGTCCATTATATAAATTGCAGGTGGACACTTCCTGTATGACTTAGTGAAAAACGGGGCAAATGTCCACCTACAATTTATGTTAATGGACCCCACATATGCAGTTCGTGGACACACTATATAATAATCTATATGCATTATGGACCCTGTTAGTCTGTTAATACACTTATATAGACATACATATGTTAGCAGCAACTCACAGAATGCCTATATATACTTAAAAAATGCATTTCCACGAACTCACTACACGTGGTCCATTCATATAAATTGCAGGTGGTCATGTCCACCTGCAGATTACAGTAGAAGTCCACACATATGAAGTTCGTGGACACACTTTATAATAATCTATATGCATTATAGACCCTGTTAGTCTGTTGGTACACTTATATAGACATACATATGTTAGCAGCAACTCACAGAATGCTTATTTATGCTTTATTATGCATAAAAATGAATTTCCACGAACTCACTACACGTGGCCCATTATATAAATTGCAGGTGGACACTTCCTGTATGACTTAGTGAAAAACGGGGCAAATGTCCACCTACAGTTTATGAGAATAGTCCACACATATGCAGTTGGTGGACACACTTTATAGGAATCTATATGCATTATAGACCCTGTTAGTCTGTTGGTACACTTATATAGACATACATATGTTAGCAGCAACTCACAGAATGCTTATTTATGCTTAATTATGCTTAAAAATGAATTTCCACGAACTCACTACACGTGGTCCATTATATAAATTGCAGGTGGACACTTCCTGTATGACTTAGTGAAAAACGGGGCAAATGTCCACCTACAATTTATGTTAATGGACCCCACATATGCAGTTCGTGGACACACTATATAATAATCTATATGCATTATGGACCCTGTTAGTCTGTTAATACACTTATATAGACATACATATGTTAGCAGCAACTCACAGAATGCCTATATATACTTAAAAAATGCATTTCCACGAACTCACTACACGTGGTCCATTATATAAATTGCAGGTGGACACTTCCTGTATGACTTAGTGAAAAACGGGGCAAATGTCCACCTACAATTTATGTTAATGGACCCCACATATGCAGTTCGTGGACACACTATATAATAATCTATATGCATTATGGACCCTGTTAGTCTGTTAATACACTTATATAGACATACATATGTTAGCAGCAACTCACAGAATGCCTATATATACTTAAAAAATGCATTTCCACGAACTCACTACACGTGGTCCATTATATAAATTGCAGGTGGACACTTCCTGTATGACTTAGTGAAAAACGGGGCAAATGTCCACCTACAATTTATGTTAATGGACCCCACATATGCAGTTCGTGGACACACTATATAATAATCTATATGCATTATGGACCCTGTTAGTCTGTTAATACACTTATATAGACATACATATGTTAGCAGCAACTCACAGAATGCCTAAATATACTTAAAAAATGCATTTCCACGAACTCACTACACGTGGTCCATTCATATAAATTGCAGGTGGTCATGTCCACCTGCAGATTACAGTAGTAGTCCACACATATGAAGTTCGTGGACACACTTTATAATAATCTATATGCATTATAGACCCTGTTAGTCTGTTGGTACACTTATATAGACATACATATGTTAGCAGCAACTCACAGAATGCTTATTTATGCTTTATTATGCATAAAAATGAATTTCCACGAACTCACTACACGTGGTCCATTCAAACAAATTGTAGGTGGACATGTCCACATGGAGTTTATTGTATTGGGCATAGTATATTAGTGGTCATGTCCACCTACAATTTATGTTAATGGGCCACACATATTAAGTTCGTGGACACACTTTATAGTAATCTATATGCATGAACGACCCTGTTAGTCTGTTAGTACACTTATATAGACATACATATGTTAGCAGCAACTCACAGAATGCTTATTTATGCTTAAAAAATGCATTTCCACGAACTCACTACACGTGGTCCATTATATAAATTGCAGGTGGACACTTCCTGTATGACTTAGTGAAAAACGGGGCAAATGTCCACCTACAATTTATGTTAATGGGCCACACATATTAAGTTCGTGGACACACTTTATAGTAATCTATATGCATTATAGACCCTGTTAGTCTGTTAGTACACTTATATAGACATACATATGTTAGCAGCAACTCACAGAATGCTTATTTATGCTTTATTATGCATAAAAATGAATTTCCACGAACTCACTACACGTGGTCCATTCAAACAAATTGTAGGTGGACATGTCCACATGGAGTTTATTGTATTGGGCATAGTATATTAGTGGTCATGTCCACCTACAATTTATGTTAATGGGCCACACATATTAAGTTCGTGGACACACTTTATAGTAATCTATATGCATTAACGACCCTGTTAGTCTGTTAGTACACTTATATAGACATACATATGTTAGCAGCAACTCACAGAATGCTTATTTATGCTTAAAAAATGCATTTCCACGAACTCACTACACGTGGTCCATTATATAAATTGCAGGTGGACACTTCCTGTATGACTTAGTGAAAAACGGGGCAAATGTCCACCTACAATTTATGTTAATGAGCCACACATATTAAGTTCGTGGACACACTTTATAGTAATCTATATGCATTATAGACCCTGTTAGTCTGTTAGTACACTTATATAGACATACATATGTTAGCAGCAACTCACAGAATGCTTATTTATGCTTTATTATGCATAAAAATGAATTTCCACGAACTCACTACACGTGGTCCATTATATAAATTGCAGGTGGACACTTCCTGTATGACTTAGTGAAAAACGGGGCAAATGTCCACCTACAATTTATGTTAATGGGCCACACATATTAAGTTCGTGGACACACTTTATAGTAATCTATATGCATTATAGACCCTGTTAGTCTGTTAGTACACTTATATAGACATACATATGTTAGCAGCAACTCACAGAATGCTTATTTATGCTTAAAAATGCATTTCCACGAACTCACTACACGTGGTCCATTATATAAATTGCAGGTGGACACTTCCTGTATGACTTAGTGAAAAACGGGGCAAATGTCCACCTACAATTTATGTTAATGAGCCACACATATTAAGTTCGTGGACACACTTTATAGTAATCTATATGCATTATAGACCCTGTTAGTCTGTTAGTACACTTATATAGACATACATATGTTAGCAGCAACTCACAGAATGCTTATTTATGCTTTATTATGCATAAAAATGAATTTCCACGAACTCACTACACGTGGTCCATTATATAAATTGCAGGTGGACACTTCCTGTATGACTTAGTGAAAAACGGGGCAAATGTCCACCTACAATTTATGTTAATGGGCCACACATATTAAGTTCGTGGACACACTTTATAGTAATCTATATGCATTATAGACCCTGTTAGTCTGTTAGTACACTTATATAGACATACATATGTTAGCAGCAACTCACAGAATGCTTATTTATGCTTTATTATGCATAAAAATGAATTTCCACGAACTCACTACACGTGGTCCATTCAAACAAATTGTAGGTGGACATGTCCACATGGAGTTTATTGTATCGTGCATAGTATATTAGTGGTCATGTCCACCTACAATTTATGTTAATGGGCCACACATATTAAGTTTGTGGACACACTTTATAGTAATCTATATGCATTAACGACCCTGTTAGTCTGTTAGTACACTTATATAGACATACATATGTTAGCAGCAACTCACAGAATGCTTATTTATGCTTAAAAAATGCATTTCCACGAACTCACTACACGTGGTCCATTATATAAATTGCAGGTGGACACTTCCTGTATGACTTAGTGAAAAACGGGGCAAATGTCCACCTACAATTTATGTTAATGAGCCACACATATTAAGTTCGTGGACACACTTTATAGTAATCTATATGCATTATAGACCCTGTTAGTCTGTTAGTACACATATATAGACATACATATGTTAGCAGCAACTCACAGAATGCTTATTTATGCTTTATTATGCATAAAAATGAATTTCCACGAACTCACTACACGTGGTCCATTATATAAATTGCAGGTGGACACTTCCTGTATGACTTAGTGAAAAACGGGGCAAATGTCCACCTACAATTTATGTTAATGGGCCACACATATTAAGTTCGTGGACACACTTTATAGTAATCTATATGCATTATAGACCCTGTTAGTCTGTTAGTACACTTATATAGACATACATATGTTAGCAGCAACTCACAGAATGCTTATTTATGCTTAAAAAATGCATTTCCACGAACTCACTACACGTGGTCCATTATATAAATTGCAGGTGGACACTTCCTGTATGACTTAGTGAAAAACGGGGCAAATGTCCACCTACAATTTATGTTAATGAGCCACACATATTAAGTTCGTGGACACACTTTATAGTAATCTATATGCATTATAGACCCTGTTAGTCTGTTAGTACACTTATATAGACATACATATGTTAGCAGCAACTCACAGAATGCTTATTTATGCTTTATTATGCATAAAAATGAATTTCCACGAACTCACTACACGTGGTCCATTATATAAATTGCAGATGGACACTTCCTGTATGACTTAGTGAAAAACGGGGCAAATGTCCACCTACAATTTATGTTAATGGGCCACACATATTAAGTTCGTGGACACACTTTATAGTAATCTATATGCATTATAGACCCTGTTAGTCTGTTAGTACACTTATATAGACATACATATGTTAGCAGCAACTCACAGAATGCTTATTTATGCTTTATTATGCATAAAAATGAATTTCCACGAACTCACTACACGTGGTCCATTATATAAATTGCAGGTGGACACTTCCTGTATGACTTAGTGAAAAACGGGGCAAATGTCCACCTACAATTTATGTTAATGGACCCCACATATGCAGTTCGTGGACACACTATATAATAATCTATATGCATTATGGACCCTGTTAGTCTGTTAATACACTTATATAGACATACATATGTTAGCAGCAACTCACAGAATGCCTATATATACTTAAAAAATGCATTTCCACGAACTCACTACACGTGGTCCATTCATATAAATTGCAGGTGGTCATGTCCACCTGCAGATTACAGTAGTAGTCCACACATATGAAGTTCGTGGACACACTTTATAATAATCTATATGCATTATAGACCCTGTTAGTCTGTTGGTACACTTATATAGACATACATATGTTAGCAGCAACTCACAGAATGCTTATTTATGCTTTATTATGCATAAAAATGAATTTCCACGAACTCACTACACGTGGCCCATTATATAAATTGCAGGTGGACACTTCCTGTATGACTTAGTGAAAAACGGGGCAAATGTCCACCTACAGTTTATGAGAATAGTCCACACATATGCAGTTGGTGGACACACTTTATAGGAATCTATATGCATTATAGACCCTGTTAGTCTGTTGGTACACTTATATAGACATACATATGTTAGCAGCAACTCACAGAATGCTTATTTATGCTTAATTATGCTTAAAAATGAATTTCCACGAACTCACTACACGTGGTCCATTATATAAATTGCAGGTGGACACTTCCTGTATGACTTAGTGAAAAACGGGGCAAATGTCCACCTACAATTTATGTTAATGGACCCCACATATGCAGTTCGTGGACACACTATATAATAATCTATATGCATTATGGACCCTGTTAGTCTGTTAATACACTTATATAGACATACATATGTTAGCAGCAACTCACAGAATGCCTATATATACTTAAAAAATGCATTTCCACGAACTCACTACACGTGGTCCATTATATAAATTGCAGGTGGACACTTCCTGTATGACTTAGTGAAAAACGGGGCAAATGTCCACCTACAATTTATGTTAATGGACCCCACATATGCAGTTCGTGGACACACTATATAATAATCTATATGCATTATGGACCCTGTTAGTCTGTTAATACACTTATATAGACATACATATGTTAGCAGCAACTCACAGAATGCCTATATATACTTAAAAAATGCATTTCCACGAACTCACTACACGTGGTCCATTATATAAATTGCAGGTGGACACTTCCTGTATGACTTAGTGAAAAACGGGGCAAATGTCCACCTACAATTTATGTTAATGGACCCCACATATGCAGTTCGTGGACACACTATATAATAATCTATATGCATTATGGACCCTGTTAGTCTGTTAATACACTTATATAGACATACATATGTTAGCAGCAACTCACAGAATGCCTATATATACTTAAAAAATGCATTTCCACGAACTCACTACACGTGGTCCATTCATATAAATTGCAGGTGGTCATGTCCACCTGCAGATTACAGTAGTAGTCCACACATATGAAGTTCGTGGACACACTTTATAATAATCTATATGCATTATAGACCCTGTTAGTCTGTTGGTACACTTATATAGACATACATATGTTAGCAGCAACTCACAGAATGCTTATTTATGCTTTATTATGCATAAAAATGAATTTCCACGAACTCACTACACGTGGCCCATTATATAAATTGCAGGTGGACACTTCCTGTATGACTTAGTGAAAAACGGGGCAAATGTCCACCTACAGTTTATGAGAATAGTCCACACATATGCAGTTGGTGGACACACTTTATAGGAATCTATATGCATTATGGACCCTGTTAGTCTGTTAATACACTTATATAGACATACATATGTTAGCATAAACTCACATAATGCTTAATTATGCTTAATTATGCTTAAAAATGCATTTCCACGAACTCACTACATGTGGTCCATCCATATAAATTGCAGGTGGACACTTCCTGGTTGCCATATTTGTAGTGCTTTGTAGTTTTTCTTGATAATTACTTTTTTGTCCAATGTATTCACATATATACGATTAAAGAACCACATTATTCCCTTAGTACACTTTATTAGACATACATATGTTAGTATCATTTCACAGAAGACTGAATTATGCCCTAAAAGTGGTTGTCCACCAACTCACTACACGTGGTCCAGTCATATAAATTGCAGGTGGTCACTTCCTGGATGACTTGGCGAAAATTGAAAAATGTCCACCTGCAATTTATAGTATGGGCCACGTGTAGTGAGTTGGTGGACATAACACTTATTAACAATGTTTAACTAAAAAATATTAATTTCTTTGTTTCAAAAACCACATTATTCAATGAGCACACTATATTGTTCACATATATGTTGGTATCAAGTCATTAAATGCTCATTTTGACTATTTAGTTAGCATCTTTTATTTTTAAGGCCTCATATTCAAGCATCGTCCATTGAAATGAATGGGCTGCAGAGCAATACATAAAAAATGAAATAAAATACTTTTCGGGCACCCACGCATTTGTCCTTTCAGTATGTCGCTTGTGGGACTGTGACGCAAGTGACTGTGATGTTTGGGGTCTCTCGGGACCCCGAGGGCCTTTGTGGAAACTGTCCTTGTGTACATTACATTTTCATGGAACACCTTCCCATGGTCTGCTCTATGCATTCACTGACGCATACACGCACTGTTATTAAAGTGCGTGCATGCGTCACGGCCTGCTCTATGCACGATGCAGACTGCGACGCATGCAGCGCATGCTATAACAGCACGTGGATGTGTCACGGTCTGCTCTATGCATGAGGGTTTCATTGACGCATACAACGCGTGCATGCGTCACGGCCTGCTCTATGCACGATGCAGACTGCGACGCATGCAGCGCATGCTATAACATCGACGCATGCAGCGCATGCTATAACAGCGACGCATGCAGCGCATGCTATAACAGCGACGCATGCAGCGCATGCTATAACAGCACGTGGATGTGTCAGGGTCTGCTCTATGCATGGGGGTTTCATTGACGCATACAACGCGTGCATGCGACACGACCGGCTCCACGCATGATGCATTCGGTGACGCATGCACGCATTCAATGACGCATACACCCTCCCTGTTTTGACCTTTTGACCCCTAAACAAAGTCGCAAAGTCGCCCGGCTTTTCCGCACGACCGGTGGATAATGGACGGTTGCTTGTGACCCGGTTTTGGATCGGTTGACCCTGTCGGGTCACGACCACGAAACCGCTATGGAATACCCATGCAAATAAGCTATACGAGGAAATTTCCAGAAAGGTCCGAGGGGTCCCATATTCTAGATTCTGGCCCGTCTAGTGGCCCCCGACCACATACCGAGAGCACATCGCCCTAGAGGTTTAGAAAATGTTTTTTGCACCCAATCACAAGATTACTCACACTGCCTTCTCTCTCTTATAACTCTCAACAGCATTATGAAGGTTTAGTGTTGGGGAGGTGGATTTTTTAACAAAAGGTCTAAGACCTTTGGACATTTGGGGTATAAATGGGGGGCTTCTAGACAAAAATAATCTAAAATGTCGAGACCCTTCGGCCTATCGTTTCCCAACGGGAGGGCTTCCACCTACCATATATGCCAATGCGTTTTCATTAAGTGCTTCGTGGACGACACTCCCTATTTTGACCTTTTGACACCTAAACAAAGTCACAATGTCGCCCGGCTTTTCCGCATGATAGGTGGATGATGGACGGTTGCATGTGACCCGGTTTTGGATCGGTTGACCCTGTCGGGGTCACGACCACGAAACCGCTATGGAATACCCATGCAAATAAGCTATACGAGGAAATTTCCAGAAAGATCCGAGGGGTCCCATATTCTAGATTCTGACCCGTCTGGTGGCCCCCGACAACATACCGAGAGCACATCACCCTAAACGATTAGGAAATGTTTTTTGTACCCAATCACAAGATTACTCACACTGCCTTCTCTCTCTTATAACTCTCAACAGCATTATGAAGGTTTAGTGTTGGGGAGGTGGATTTTTTAACAAAAGGTCTAAGACCTTTGGACATTTGGGGTATAAATGGGGGGCTTCTAGACAAAAATAATCTAAAATGTCGAGACCCTTCGGCCTATCGTTTCCCAACGGGAGGGCTTCCACCTACCATATATGCCAATGCGTTTTCATTAAGTGCTTCGTGGACGACACTCCCTATTTTGACCTTTTGACACCTAAACAAAGTCACAATGTCGCCCGGCTTTTCCGCATGATAGGTGGATGATGGACGGTTGCATGTGACCCGGTTTTGGATCGGTTGACCCTGTCGGGGTCACGACCACGAAACCGCTATGGAATACCCATGCAAATAAGCTATACGAGGAAATTTCCAGAAAGATCCGAGGGGTCCCATATTCTAGATTCTGACCCGTCTGGTGGCCCCCGACAACATACCGAGAGCACATCACCCTAAACGATTAGGAAATGTTTTTTGTACCCAATCACAAGATTAAGCACACAGCCTTCTCTCTCATATAACTCTCAACAGCATTATGAAGGTTTAGTGTTGGGGAGGTGGATTTTTTAAGAAAAGGTCTAAGACCTTTGGACATTTGGGGTATAAATGGGGGGCTTCTAGACAAAAATAATCTAAAATGTCGAGACCCTTCGGCCTATCGTTTCCCAACGGGAGGGCGTCCACCTACCATATATGCCAAGGCGTTTTCATTAAGTGCTTCGTGGACGACACTCCCTATTTTGACCTTTTGACACCTAAACAAAGTCACAATGTCGCCCGGCTTTTCCGCATGATAGGTGGATGATGGACGGTTGCATGTGACCCGGTTTTGGATCGGTTGACCCTGTCGGGGTCACGACCACGAAACCGCTATGGAATACCCATGCAAATAAGCTATACGAGGAAATTTCCAGAAAGATCCGAGGGGTCCCATATTCTAGATTCTGACCCGTCTGGTGGCCCCCGACAACATACCGAGAGCACATCACCCTAAACGATTAGGAAATGTTTTTTGTACCCAATCACAAGATTAAGCACACAGCCTTCTCTCTCATATAACTCTCAACAGCATTATGAAGGTTTAGTGTTGGGGAGGTGGATTTTTTAAGAAAAGGTCTAAGACCTTTGGACATTTGGGGTATAAATGGGGGGCTTCTAGACAAAAATAATCTAAAATGTCGAGACCCTTCGGCCTATCGTTTCCCAACGGGAGGGCGTCCACCTACCATATATGCCAATGCGTTTTCATTAAGTGCTTCGTGGACGACACTCCCTATTTTGACCTTTTGACACCTAAACAAAGTCACAATGTCGCCCGGCTTTTCCGCATGATAGGTGGATGATGGACGGTTGCATGTGACCCGGTTTTGGATCGGTTGACCCTGTCGGGTCACGACCACGAAACCGCTATGGAATACCCATGCAAATAAGCTATACGAGGAAATTTCCAAGAAGGTCCGAGGGGTCCCATATTCTAGATTCTGGCCCGTCTAGTGGCCCCCGACCACATACCGAGAGCACATCGCCCTAGAGGTTTAGAAAATGTTTTTTGCACCCAATCACAAGATTACTCACACTGCCTTCTCTCTCATATAACCCTCAACAGCCTTTTGAAGCTTTCAGAGGTGGTGGAGGGGGGATTTTTCAGAAAAGAAATCTAGGAACTTAGACATTTGGGGCATAAATGGGGGCTTCTAGACAACAATAATCTAAAATGTCCATACCCTTCGGCCTATCGTTTCCCAACGGGAGCGCGTCCACCTATAATCTATGCCAATGCGTTTTCGTGGACGACTCTCCCTATTTTGACCTTTTGACCCGTAAACAAAGTCACAAAGTCGCCCGGCTTCTCTGGACGATCGGTGGATGATGGACGGTCGCTCATGTCTATATGCTATATGCGTGACGCATGCACGTGTGTTTACTTAAGCGTGTGCATGCGTCACGGTCTCTTATATGCAGGATGCATTCAGTGACGCGTACAGCGCACGCATGTCTTTCGATCTGCTCAATGCATCACGCATGCAGTGACGCATACAGAGCGCGCATGCAGTGACGCATGCATGACATTCTGCTCTATTCACAACACGTGCAGCGTGCACCCGTCACTGACTGCAATATGCATGATGCATGCAGTGACACATGTCTTTCGATCTGCTCAATGCATCACACATGCAGTGACGCATGCAAAGTGCGCACGCATGACATTCTGCTCTATGCACAACGCATGCAGTAAACACGCGTCACTGACTTACGTTTTTCTCCCTAATTAGACATTTGAGGCCAAACTGAGCGTTCTACAAGTTGTTGCTAACATATGTGTGTCTAATAAAGTGCACTGACTGAATGATGTGGTAGTTGATGCATTTAAATGAATATAAAGGTACATTTTTGCTAATAAGTGGGTTGTCCACCAACTTAATACACGTGGCCCATACAAATAAATTGCTCCAGGACATCTCCCACAAGGCCGCCGGAGTGTCCGACGATCCCAAAACCTCACGTGCACTTGCGTGCCGGTCCCCCGAGAGACATACCGAAAGGGCAAAAGTCTTGGTCCTCCGGAAGTATTTTGTAACCTTTTTAATGTAAATGAAAAGGCCCTATGCTTTCAATGGCAGAGACTCAGAAACGAGGCCTGTTTTAGCTATGTGCTCATCCACTTTTAAACCCTTTAAGAAGAATCCACGGACTCTAAACTGCTGGGCCTGATTTGAGGGTCCGTGACAGTGGTCACTGCAAAGGCTCGATGGCCTCCGACCTTAGGAACCTTGTCTTCTGGACCTTTGTTTCCACCCCGACCTTCAACATATGAGATACCCGATTTTTGTCAAAACTGAACATTTCACGAGCTGTTTCCTAACCCGTGTGTGTCTAAAAGAGTGTTCTCACTGAAAAGCGTTGTTCCTGACAACTAGAAATGAATACATACACTTTAAATATTGTTAAAAAGCATTATGTCCACCAACTTAATACACGTGGTCCACTCACATAAACCACACGTGGACAGGCAATGCAAACATACTAGAAAATGGATGCATTTTCTAGTTAGAACAGACTGGAAAATGGATTGCTTTTTAACAACGTTTCATATGGATTTATTTATTTCCAAGTGTGTTTGAGAACACTCTTTTGGACACGCGTATGTTAGAAACAACTGTTAAAATGATGAGTTTGACTTAAATTCTGGTATCTACTACGTTGAATGCGATGTTGTCCACGTGCAGTTTGTAGAATGGGCCAGGAATAAGTGCTTGGTGGACATTGCACAGAAGGGGCATTTTAAAGGTGTAAATATTATATTTTGTTTTAAAAACCACAAAACTCGATGGCCACGCCCCCTCAGACAAACATATGTCAGTCCCAGGCGTCAAAAACCAGGTTCTGGTAAAAGTAGTTGGGAAGCTGCCAAACAGTGGTTTGGTGGTCGGGGGCGTGGCCATGGATGGGTCAGGGGGGTCGAAGGTCAAATTGACACCCATAGTTGATCAGTGGACAAATAGTGGTTTCGTGGTCGCTGGCACCCATGGGCAGTAAGCTCGTACCCGCCTCCCAAGAAAACAAATGAATCGTGGGACTCATATGAAGTTGGAGGACAAGTGGGTAAGCCGACTTACATGGGATAAACCTGTGAGGGACGCATATGCTGTTCGTGGACAGGGGTCTTTGGGGTCTTCGAGGGGTGCCATGGCGCGAGGGCACCCCCAGTGGTGTCCTCACACCCACTATCCGTGGCCAGCAGATTTAAAAGTGGTCTTACCACAGGGTAAGGTGAAATGTCCACTTCGTCATTTAGATATGCGCTACGTGTCAGGTTTTTTCACACTACGATCCATCGCAAGACTGTGCGTCAAATGGCTGGCATTTTCAAGAGGCTTTTTTCCACGAACCCCCTATTTGTGCTTCCTCTGATAAGTTTCTAAAGGCACTTTTTCATTATGCACACAGCCAGTTTTACACAAAATGCAGTTTTCAGTTGATAGCCTATGTTTCTCACTCTCCCAGCACTCAGGATGAGCATTTAAGAAAACTAACTCTGATCTGTTCCTAAAGGCACTTTTTCATTATGCACACAACTAGTTTTACACAAAATGAAGTTTTCAGTGCAATAGCCCATGTTTCTCACTCTCCCAGCACTCAGAATGAGGATTTAAGAAAACTAACTCTGATCCTTTGCTAAACGACATTTTCCATTATGCACACAGCCAGTTTAACACAAAATGCAGTTTTCAGTTGATAGCCCATGTTTCTCACTCTCCCAGCACTCAGAATGAGCATTTAAGAAAACTAACTCTGATCTGTTCCTAAAGTTACTTTTTCAATATGCACACAGCCAATTTGACACAAAATGAAGTTTTCAGTGCAAAGCTCATGTTTCTCAATCTCCCAGCACTCAGAATGAGCATTTAAAAAAACTAACTCTGATCTGTTCCTAAAGGCACTTTTTCATTTAAAACACAGCCAGTTTTACACAAAATGAAGTTTTCAGTTGATAACCCATGTTTCTCACTCTCCCAGCCCTCAGAATGAGGATTTAAGAAAACTAACTCTGATCCTTTGCTAAACGACATTTTTCATTATGCACAGTGCCAGTTTTACACAAAATGCAGTTTTCAGTGCAATAGCAAATGTTTCTCACTCTCCCAGCACTCAGAATGAGCATTTAAGAAATCTAACTCCGATCTGTTCCTAAAGGCACTTTTTCATTATGCACACAGCTAGTTTTACACAAAATGAAGTTTTCAGTGCAAGGCCCATGTTTCTCACTCTCCAAGCACTCAGAATGAGGATTTAAGAAAACTAACTCTGATCTGTTCCTAAAGGTACTTTTTCATTATGCACACAGCCAGATTTACACAAAATGCAGTTTTCAGTTGATAGCCCATGCTTCTCACTCTCCCAGCACTCAGAATGAGCATTTAAGAAAACTAACTCTGATCTGTTCCTAAAGGCACTTTTTCAATATGCACACAACCAGTTTTACACAAAATGAAGTTTTCAGTGCAAAGCCCATGTTTCTCACTATCCCAACACTCAGAATGAGGATTTAAGAAAACTAACTCTAATCTGTTCCTAAAGTTACTTTTTCAATATGCACACAGCCAATTTGACACAAAATGAAGTTTTCAGTGCAAAGCTCATGTTTCTCAATCTCCCAGCACTCAGAATGAGCATTTAAAAAAACTAACTCTGATCTGTTCCTAAAGTTACTTTTTCAATATGCACACAGCCAATTTGACACAAAATGAAGTTTTCAGTGCAAAGCTCATGTTTCTCAATCTCCCAGCACTCAGAATGAGCATTTAAAAAAACTAACTCTGATCTGTTCCTAAAGGCACTTTTTCATTTAAAACACAGCCAGTTTTACACAAAATGAAGTTTTCAGTTGATAACCCATGTTTCTCACTCTCCCAGCCCTCAGAATGAGGATTTAAGAAAACTAACTCTGATCCTTTGCTAAACGACATTTTTCATTATGCACAGTGCCAGTTTTACACAAAATGCAGTTTTCAGTGCAATAGCAAATGTTTCTCACTCTCCCAGCACTCAGAATGAGCATTTAAGAAAACTAACTCTGATCTGTTCCTAAAGGCACTTTTTCATTATGCACACAACTAGTTTTACACAAAATGCAGTTTTCAGTTGATAGCCCATGTTTCTCACTCTCCCAGCACTCAGAATGAGCATTTAAGAAAACTAACTCTGATCTGTTCCTAAAGGCACTTTTTCATTATGCACACAGCCAGTTTTACACAAAATGAAGTTTTCAGTGCAAAGCTCATGTTTCTCAATCTCCCAGCACTCAGAATGAGGATTTAAGAAAACTAACTCTGATCTGTTTCTAAAGGCACTTTTTCATTATGCACACAGCCAGTTTTACACAAAATGCAGTTTTCAGTTGATAGCCTATGTTTCTCACTCTCCCAGCACTCAGGATGAGCATTTAAGAAAACTAACTCTGATCTGTTCCTAAAGGCACTTTTTCATTATGCACACAACTAGTTTTACACAAAATGAAGTTTTCAGTGCAATAGCCCATGTTTCTCACTCTCCCAGCACTCAGAATGAGGATTTAAGAAAACTAACTCTGATCCTTTGCTAAACGACATTTTCCATTATGCACACAGCCAGTTTTAAACAAAATGCAGTTTTCAGTTGATAGCCCATGTTTCTCACTCTCCCAGCACTCAGAATGAGCATTTAAGAAAACTAACTCTGATCTGTTCCTAAAGGCACATTTTCATTATGCACACAGCCAGTTTTACACAAAATGAAGTTTTCAGTTGATAGCCCATGTTTCTCACTCTCCCAGCACTCAGAATGAGCATTTAAGAAAACTAACTCTGATCTGTTCCTAAAGGCACTTTTTCAATATGCACACAACCAGTTTTACACAAAATGAAGTTTTCAGTGCAAAGCCCATGTTTCTCACTATCCCAACACTCAGAATGAGGATTTAAGAAAACTAACTCTGATCTGTTCCTAAAGTTACTTTTTCAATATGCACACAGCCAATTTGACACAAAATGAAGTTTTCAGTGCAAAGCTCATGTTTCTCAATCTCCCAGCACTCAGAATGAGCATTTATAAAAACTAACTCTGATCTGTTCCTAAAGGCACTTTTTCATTTAAAACACAGCCAGTTTTACACAAAATGAAGTTTTCAGTTGATAACCCATGTTTCTCACTCTCCCAGCACTCAGAATGAGGATTTAAGAAAACTAACTCTGATCCTTTGCTAAACGACATTTTTCATTATGCACAGTGCCAGTTTTACACAAAATGCAGTTTTCAGTGCAATAGCAAATGTTTCTCACTCTCCCAGCACTCAGAATGAGCATTTAAGAAATCTAACTCCGATCTGTTCCTAAAGGCACTTTTTCATTATGCACACAGCTAGTTTTACACAAAATGAAGTTTTCAGTGCAAGGCCCATGTTTCTCACTCTCCAAGCACTCAGAATGAGGATTTAAGAAAACTAACTCTGATCTGTTCCTAAAGGTACTTTTTCATTATGCACACAGCCAGATTTACACAAAATGCAGTTTTCAGTTGATAGCCCATGCTTCTCACTCTCCCAGCACTCAGAATGAGCATTTAAGAAAACTAACTCTGATCTATTCCTAAAGGCACTTTTTCAATATGCACATTCAGTTTTACACAAAATGAAGTTTTCAGTGCAAAGCCCATGTTTCTCACTCTCCCAACACTCAGAATGAGGATTTAAGAAAACTAACTCTGATCTATTCCTAAAGGCACTTTTTCAATATGCACAGTCAGTTTTACACAAAATGAAGTTTTCAGTGCAAAGCCCATGTTTCTCACTCTCCCAACACTCAGAATGAGCATTTAAGAAAACTAACTCTGATCTGTTCCTAGAGGCACTTTTTCAATATGCACACAGCCAATTTGACACAAAATGAAGTTTTCAGTGCAAAGCTCATGTTTCTCAATCTCCCAGCACTCAGAATGAGCATTTAAAAAAACTAACTCTGATCTGTTCCTAAAGGCACTTTTTCATTTAAAACACAGCCAGTTTTACACAAAATGAAGTTTTCAGTTGATAACCCATGTTTCTCACTCTCCCAGCACTCAGAATGAGGATTTAAGAAAACTAACTCTGATCCTTTGCTAAACGACATTTTTCATTATGCACAGTGCCAGTTATACACAAAATGCAGTTTTCAGTGCAATAGCAAATGTATCTCACTCTCCCAGCACTCAGAATGAGCATTTAAGAAAACTAACTCCGATCTGTTCCTAAAGGCACTTTTTCATTATGCACACAGCCAGTTTTACACAAAATGAAGTTTTCAGTGCAAGGCCCATGTTTCTCACTCTCCCAACACTCAGAATGAGGATTTAAGAAAACTAACTCTGATCTGTTTCTAAAGGCACTTTTTCATTATGCACACAGCCAGTTTTACACAAAATGCAGTTTTCAGTTGATAGCCCATGTTTCTCACTCTCCCAGCACTCAGGATGAGCATTTAAGAAAACTATCTCTGATCTGTTCCTAAAGGTACTTTTTCATTATGCACACAGCCAGTTTTACACAAAATGAAGTTTTCAGTTCAGAGCCCATGTTTTTCACTCTCCCAGCACTCAGAATGAGGATTTAAGAAAACTAACTCTGATCTGTTCCTAAAGGCACTTTTTCAATATGCACACAGCCAATTTGACACAAAATGAAGTTTTCAGTGCAAAGCTCATGTTTCTCAATCTCCCAGCACTCAGAATGAGCTTTTAAAAAAACTAACTCTGATCTGTTCCTAAAGGCACTTTTTCATTTAAAACACAGCCAGTTTTACACAAAATGAAGTTTTCAGTTGATAACCCATGTTTCTCACTCTCCCAGCACTCAGAATGAGGATTTAAGAAAACTAACTCTGATCCTTTGCTAAACGACATTTTTCATTATGCACAGTGCCAGTTTTACACAAAATGCAGTTTTCAGTGCAATAGCAAATGTTTCTCACTCTCCCAGCACTCAGAATGAGCATTTAAGAAAACTAACTCTGATCCTTTGCTAAACGACATTTTTCATTATGCACAGTGCCAGTTTTACACAAAATGCAGTTTTCAGTGCAATAGCAAATGTTTCTCACTCTCCCAGCACTCAGAATGAGCATTTAAGAAAACTAACTCCGATCTGTTCCTAAAGGCACTTTTTCATTATGCACACAGCCAGTTTTAAACAAAATGCAGTTATCAGTTCAGAGCCCATGTTTCTCACTCTCCCAGCACACAGAATGAGCATTTAAGAAAACTAACTCTGATCTGTTCCTAAAGGCACTTTTTCATTATGCACACAGCCAGTTTTACACAAAATGCAGTTTTCAGTTCAGAGCCCATGTTTCTCACTCTCCCAGCAATCAGAATGAGGATTTAAGAAAACTAACTCTGATCTGTTCCTAAAGGTACTTTTTCATTATGCACACAGCCAGATTTACACAAAATGCAGTTTTCAGTTGATAGCCCATGCTTCTCACTCTCCCAGCACTCAGAATGAGCATTTAAGAAAACTAACTCTGATCTATTCCTAAAGGCACTTTTTCAATATGCACATTCAGTTTTACACAAAATGAAGTTTTCAGTGCAAAGCCCATGTTTCTCACTCTCCCAACACTCAGAATGAGCATTTAAGAAAACTAACTCTGATCTGTTCCTAAAGGCACTTTTTCATTTAAAATACAGCCAGTTTTACACAAAATGAAGTTTTCAGTTGATAACCCATGTTTCTCACTCTCCCAGCACTCAGAATGAGGATTTAAGAAAACTAACTCTGATCCTTTGCTAAACGACATTTTTCATTATGCACAGTGCCAGTTTTAAACAAAATGCAGTTTTCAGTGCAATAGCAAATGTTTCTCACTCTCCCAGCACTCAGAATGAGCATTTAAGAAAACTAACTCCGATCTGTTCCTAAAGGCACTTTTTCATTATGCACACAGCCAGTTTTACACAAAATGAAGATTTCAGTGCAAGGCCCATGTTTCTCACTCTCCCAAAACTCAGAATGAGGATTTAAGAAAACTAACTCTGATAAGTTTCTAAAGGCACTTTTTCATTATGCACACAGCCAGTTTTACACAAAATGCAGTTTTCAGTTGATAGCCTATGTTTCTCACTCTCCCAGCACTCAGGATGAGCATTTAAGAAAACTAACTCTGATCTATTCCTAAAGGCACTTTTTCAATATGCACATTCAGTTTTACACAAAAAGAAGTTTTCAGTGCAAAGCCCATGTTTCTCACTCTCCCAACACTCAGAATGAGGATTTAAGAAAACTAACTCTGATCTATTCCTAAAGGCACTTTTTCAATATGCACAGTCAGTTTTACACAAAATGAAGTTTTCAGTGCAAAGCCCATGTTTCTCACTCTCCCAACACTCAGAATGAGCATTTAAGAAAACTAACTCTGATCTGTTCCTAAAGGCACTTTTTCAATATGCACACAGCCAATTTGACACAAAATGAAGTTTTCAGTGCAAAGCTCATGTTTCTCAATCTCCCAGCACTCAGAATGAGCTTTTAAAAAAACTAACTCTGATCTGTTCCTAAAGGCACTTTTTCATTTAAAACACAGCCAGTTTTACACAAAATGAAGTTTTCAGTTGATAACCCATGTTTCTCACTCTCCCAGCACTCAGAATGAGGATTTAAGAAAACTAACTCTGATCCTTTGCTAAACGACATTTTTCATTATGCACAGTGCCAGTTTTACACAAAATGCAGTTTTCAGTGCAATAGCAAATGTTTCTCACTCTCCCAGCACTCAGAATGAGCATTTAAGAAAACTAACTCTGATCCTTTGCTAAACGACATTTTTCATTATGCACAGTGCCAGTTTTACACAAAATGCAGTTTTCAGTGCAATAGCAAATGTTTCTCACTCTCCCAGCACTCAGAATGAGCATTTAAGAAAACTAACTCTGATCTATTCCTAAAGGCACTTTTTCAATATGCACATTCAGTTTTACACAAAATGAAGTTTTCAGTGCAAAGCCCATGTTTCTCACTCTCCCAACACTCAGAATGAGCATTTAAGAAAACTAACTCTGATCTGTTCCTAAAGGCACTTTTTCATTTAAAACACAGCCAGTTTTACACAAAATGAAGTTTTCAGTTGATAACCCATGTTTCTCACTCTCCCAGCACTCAGAATGAGGATTTAAGAAAACTAACTCTGATCCTTTGCTAAACGACATTTTTCATTATGCACAGTGCCAGTTTTAAACAAAATGCAGTTTTCAGTGCAATAGCAAATGTTTCTCACTCTCCCAGCACTCAGAATGAGCATTTAAGAAAACTAACTCCGATCTGTTCCTAAAGGCACTTTTTCATTATGCACACAGCCAGTTTTACACAAAATGCAGTTTTCAGTTCAGAGCCCATGTTTCTCACTCTCCCAGCAATCAGAATGAGGATTTAAGAAAACTAACTCTGATCTGTTCCTAAAGGTACTTTTTCATTATGCACACAGCCAGATTTACACAAAATGCAGTTTTCAGTTGATAGCCCATGCTTCTCACTCTCCCAGCACTCAGAATGAGCATTTAAGAAAACTAACTCTGATCTATTCCTAAAGGCACTTTTTCAATATGCACATTCAGTTTTACACAAAATGAAGTTTTCAGTGCAAAGCCCATGTTTCTCACTCTCCCAACACTCAGAATGAGGATTTAAGAAAACTAACTCTGATCTATTCCTAAAGGCACTTTTTCAATATGCACAGTCAGTTTTACACAAAATGAAGTTTTCAGTGCAAAGCCCATGTTTCTCACTCTCCCAACACTCAGAATGAGCATTTAAGAAAACTAACTCTGATCTGTTCCTAAAGGCACTTTTTCAATATGCACACAGCCAATTTGACAAAAAATGAAGTTTTCAGTTGATAACCCATGTTTCTCACTCTCCCAGCACTCAGAATGAGGATTTAAGAAAACTAACTATGATCCTTTGCTAAACGACATTTTTCATTATGCACAGTGCCAGTTTTAAACAAAATGCAGTTTTCAGTGCAATAGCAAATGTTTCTCACTCTCCCAGCACTCAGAATGAGCATTTAAGAAAACTAACTCCGATCTGTTCCTAAAGGCACTTTTTCATTATGCACACAGCCAGTTTTACACAAAATGAAGATTTCAGTGCAAGGCCCATGTTTCTCACTCTCCCAACACTCAGAATGAGGATTTAAGAAAACTAACTCTGATAAGTTTCTAAAGGCACTTTTTCATTATGCACACAGCCAGTTTTACACAAAATGCAGTTTTCAGTTGATAGCCCATGTTTCTCACTCTCCCAGCACTCAGGATGAGCATTTAAGAAAACTAACTCTGATCTGTTCCTAAAGGCACTTTTTCATTATGCACACAACTAGTTTTACACAAAATGAAGTTTTCAGTGCAATAGCCCATGTTTCTCACTCTCCCAGCACTCAGAATGAGGATTTAAGAAAACTAACTCTGATCCTTTGCTAAACGACATTTTCCATTATGCACACAGCCAGTTTTACACAAAATGCAGTTTTCAGTTGATAGCCCATGTTTCTCACTCTCCCAGCACTCAGAATGAGCATTTAAGAAAACTAACTCTGATCTGTTCCTAAAGGCACTTTTTCAATATGCACACAGCCAATTTTACACAAAATGAAGTTTTCAGTGCAAAGCCCATGTTTTTCACTCTCCCAGCACTCAGAATGAGGATTTAAGAAAACTAACTCTGATCCTTTGCTAAACAACATTTTTCATTATGCACGGCGCTAGTTTTACACAAAATGCAGTTTTCAGTGCAATAGCCCATGTTTCTCACTCTCCCAGCACTCAGAATGAGCATTTAAGAAAACTAACTCTGATCTGTTCCTAAACGACATTTTTCATTATTCACACAGCCAGTTTTACACAAAATGCAGTTTTCTGTTGATAGCCCATGTTTCTCACTCTCCCAGCACTCAGAATGAGCATTTAAGAAAACTAACTCTGATCTGTTCCTAAAGGTACTTTTTCATTATGCACACAGCCAGTTTTACACAAAATGCAGTTTTCAGTTGATAGCCCATGTTTCTCACTCTCCCAGCACTCAGAATGAGCATTTAAGAAAACTAACTCTGATCTGTTCCTAAAGGCACTTTTTCAATATGCACACAGCCAATTTGACAAAAAATGAAGTTTTCAGTGCAAAGCTCATGTTTCTCAATCTCCCAGCACTCAGAATGAGCATTTAAAAAAACTAACTCTGATCTGTTCCTAAAGGCACTTTTTCATTTAAAACACAGCCAGTTTTACACAAAATGAAGTTTTCAGTTGATAACCCATGTTTCTCACTCTCCCAGCACTCAGAATGAGGATTTAAGAAAACTAACTATGATCCTTTGCTAAACGACATTTTTCATTATGCACAGTGCCAGTTTTAAACAAAATGCAGTTTTCAGTGCAATAGCAAATGTTTCTCACTCTCCCAGCACTCAGAATGAGCATTTAAGAAAACTAACTCCGATCTGTTCCTAAAGGCACTTTTTCATTATGCACACAGCCAGTTTTACACAAAATGAAGATTTCAGTGCAAGGCCCATGTTTCTCACTCTCCCAACACTCAGAATGAGGATTTAAGAAAACTAACTCTGATCTGTTCCTAAAGGCACTTTTTCATTATGCACACAACTAGTTTTACACAAAATGAAGTTTTCAGTGCAATAGCCCATGTTTCTCACTCTCCCAGCACTCAGAATGAGGATTTCAGAAAACTAACTCTGATCCTTTGCTAAACGACATTTTCCATTATGCACACAGCCAGTTTTACACAAAATGCAGTTTTCAGTTGATAGCCCATGTTTCTCACTCTCCCAGCACTCAGAATGAGCATTTAAGAAAACTAACTCTGATCTGTTCCTAAAGGCACTTTTTCAATATGCACACAGCCAATTTTACACAAAATGAAGTTTTCAGTGCAAAGCCCATGTTTTTCACTCTCCCAGCACTCAGAATGAGGATTTAAGAAAACTAACTCTGATCCTTTGCTAAACAACATTTTTCATTATGCACGGCGCCAGTTTTACACAAAATGCAGTTTTCAGTGCAATAGCCCATGTTTCTCACTCTCCCAGCACTCAGAATGAGCATTTAAGAAAACTAACTCTGATCTGTTCCTAAAGGCACTTTTTCATTTAAAACACAGCCAGTTTTACACAAAATGAAGTTTTCAGTTGATAACTCATGTTTCTCACTCTCCCAGCACTCAGAATGAGGATTTAAGAAAACTAACTCTGATCCTTTGCTAAACGACATTTTTCATTATGCACAGTGCCAGTTTTAAACAAAATGCAGTTTTCAGTGCAATAGCAAATGTTTCTCACTCTCCCTGCACTCAGAATGAGCATTTAAGAAAACTAACTCCGATCTGTTCCTAAAGGCACTTTTTCATTATGCACACAGCCAGTTTTACACAAAATGAAGATTTCAGTGCAAGGCCCATGTTTCTCACTCTCCCAACACTCAGAATGAGGATTTAAGAAAACTAACTCTGATAAGTTTCTAAAGGCACTTTTTCATTATGCACACAGCCAGTTTTACACAAAATGCAGTTTTCAGTTGATAGCCTATGTTTCTCACTCTCCCAGCACTCAGGATGAGCATTTAAGAAAACTAACTCTGATCTGTTCCTAAAGGCACTTTTTCATTATGCACACAACTAGTTTTACACAAAATGAAGTTTTCAGTGCAATAGCCCATGTTTCTCACTCTCCCAGCACTCAGAATGAGGATTTAAGAAAACTAACTCTGATCCTTTGCTAAACGACATTTTCCATTATGCACACAGCCAGTTTAACACAAAATGCAGTTTTCAGTTGATAGCCCATGTTTCTCACTCTCCCAGCACTCAGAATGAGCATTTAAGAAAACTAACTCTGATCTGTTCCTAAAGGCACTTTTTCAATATGCACACAGCCAATTTTACACAAAATGAAGTTTTCAGTGCAAAGCCCATGTTTTTCACTCTCCCAGCACTCAGAATGAGGATTTAAGAAAACTAACTCTGATCCTTTGCTAAACAACATTTTTCATTATGCACGGCGCCAGTTTTACACAAAATGCAGTTTTCAGTGCAATAGCCCATGTTTCTCACTCTCCCAGCACTCAGAATGAGCATTTAAGAAAACTAACTCTGATCTGTTCCTAAACGACATTTTTCATTATTCACACAGCCAGTTTTACACAAAATGCAGTTTTCTGTTGATAGCCCATGTTTCTCACTCTCCCAGCACTCAGAATGAGCATTTAAGAAAACTAACTCTGATCTGTTCCTAAAGGCACTTTTTCAATATGCACACAGCCAGTTTTACACAAAATACAGTTTTCAGTTGATAGGCCATGTTTCTCTCTCTCCCAGCACTCAGAATGAGCATTTAAGAAAACTAACTCTGATCTGTTCCTAAAGGTACTTTTTCATTATGCACACAGCCAGTTTTACACAAAATGCAGTTTTCAGTTGATAGCCCATGTTTCTCACTCTCCCAGCACTCAGAATGAGCATTTAAGAAAACTAACTCTGATCTGTTCCTAAAGGCACATTTTCATTATGCACACAGCCAGTTTTACACAAAATGAAGTTTTCAGTTGATAGCCCATGTTTCTCACTCTCCCAGCACTCAGAATGAGCATTTAAGAAAACTAACTCTGATCTGTTCCTAAAGGCACTTTTTCAATATGCACACAACCAGTTTTACACAAAATGAAGTTTTCAGTGCAAAGCCCATGTTTCTCACTATCCCAACACTCAGAATGAGGATTTAAGAAAACTAACTCTGATCTATTCCTAAAGGCACTTTTTCAATATGCACAGTCAGTTTTACACAAAATGAAGTTTTCAGTGCAAAGCCCATGTTTCTCACTCTCCCAACACTCAGAATGAGCATTTAAGAAAACTAACTCTGATCTGTTCCTAAAGGCACTTTTTCAATATGCACACAGCCAATTTGACACAAAATGAAGTTTTCAGTGCAAAGCTCATGTTTCTCAATCTCCCAGCACTCAGAATGAGCATTTAAAAAAACTAACTCTGATCTGTTCCTAAAGGCACTTTTTCATTTAAAACACAGCCAGTTTTACACAAAATGAAGTTTTCAGTTGATAACCCATGTTTCTCACTCTCCCAGCACTCAGAATGAGCATTTAAGAAAACTAACTCCGATCTGTTCCTAAAGGCACTTTTTCATTATGCACACAGCCAGTTTTACACAAAATGAAGATTTCAGTGCAAGGCCCATGTTTCTCACTCTACCAACACTCAGAATGAGGATTTAAGAAAACTAACTCTGATAAGTTTCTAAAGGCACTTTTTCATTATGCACACAGCCAGTTTTACACAAAATGCAGTTTTCAGTTGATAGCCCATGTTTCTCACTCTCCCAGCACTCAGGATGACCATTTAAGAAAACTAACTCTGATCTGTTCCTAAAGGCACTTTTTCATTATGCACACAACTAGTTTTACACAAAATGAAGTTTTCAGTGCAATAGCCCATGTTTCTCACTCTCCCAGCACTCAGAATGAGGATTTAAGAAAACTAACTCTGATCCTTTGCTAAACGACATTTTCCATTATGCACACAGCCAGTTTAACACAAAATGCAGTTTTCAGTTGATAGCCCATGTTTCTCACTCTCCCAGCACTCAGAATGAGCATTTAAGAAAACTAACTCTGATCTGTTCCTAAAGGCACTTTTTCAATATGCACACAGCCAATTTTACACAAAATGAAGTTTTCAGTACAAAGCCCATGTTTTTCACTCTCCCAGCACTCAGAATGAGGATTTAAGAAAACTAACTCTGATCCTTTGCTAAACAACATTTTTCATTATGCACGGCGCCAGTTTTACACAAAATGCAGTTTTCAGTGCAATAGCCCATGTTTCTCACTCTCCCAGCACTCAGAATGAGCATTTAAGAAAACTAACTCTGATCTGTTCCTAAAGGCACTTTTTCATTTAAAACACAGCCAGTTTTACACAAAATGAAGTTTTCAGTTGATAACTCATGTTTCTCACTCTCCCAGCACTCAGAATGAGGATTTAAGAAAACTAACTCTGATCCTTTGCTAAACGACATTTTTCATTATGCACAGTGCCAGTTTTAAACAAAATGAAGTTTTCAGTGCAATAGCAAATGTTTCTCACTCTCCCAGCACTCAGAATGAGCATTTAAGAAAACTAACTCCGATCTGTTCCTAAAGGCACTTTTTCATTATGCACACAGCCAGTTTTACACAAAATGAAGATTTCAGTGCAAGGCCCATGTTTCTCACTCTCCCAACACTCAGAATGAGGATTTAAGAAAACTAACTCTGATAAGTTTCTAAAGGCACTTTTTCATTATGCACACAGCCAGTTTTACACAAAATGCAGTTTTCAGTTGATAGCCTATGTTTCTCACTCTCCCAGCACTCAGGATGAGCATTTAAGAAAACTAACTCTGATCTGTTCCTAAAGGCACTTTTTCATTATGCACACAACTAGTTTTACACAAAATGAAGTTTTCAGTGCAATAGCCCATGTTTCTCACTCTCCCAGCACTCAGAATGAGGATTTAAGAAAACTAACTCTGATCCTTTGCTAAACGACATTTTCCATTATGCACACAGCCAGTTTAACACAAAATGCAGTTTTCAGTTGATAGCCCATGTTTCTCACTCTCCCAGCACTCAGAATGAGCATTTAAGAAAACTAACTCTGATCTGTTCCTAAAGGCACTTTTTCAATATGCACACAGCCAATTTTACACAAAATGAAGTTTTCAGTGCAAAGCCCATGTTTTTCACTCTCCCAGCACTCAGAATGAGGATTTAAGAAAACTAACTCTGATCCTTTGCTAAACAACATTTTTCATTATGCACGGCGCCAGTTTTACACAAAATGCAGTTTTCAGTGCAATAGCCCATGTTTCTCACTCTCCCAGCACTCAGAATGAGCATTTAAGAAAACTAACTCTGATCTGTTCCTAAAGGCACTTTTTTATTTAAAACACAGCCAGTTTTACACAAAATGAGGTTTTCAGTTCAAAGCCCATGTTTCTCACTCTCCCAGCACTCAGAATGAGGATTTAAGAAAACTAACTCTGATCATTTGCTAAACGACATTTTTCATTATTCACACAGCCAGTTTTACACAAAATGCAGTTTTCTGTTGATAGCCCATGTTTCTCACTCTCCCAGCGCTCAGAATGAGCATTTAAGAAAACTAACTCTGATCTGTTCCTAAAGGCACTTTTTCAATATGCACACAGCCAGTTTTACACAAAATACAGTTTTCAGTTGATAGGCCATGTTTCTCTCTCTCCCAGCACTCAGAATGAGCATTTAAGAAAACTAACTCTGATCTGTTCCTAAAGGTACTTTTTCATTATGCACACAGCCAGTTTTACACAAAATGCAGTTTTCAGTTGATAGCCCATGTTTCTCACTCTCCCAGCACTCAGAATGAGCATTTAAGAAAACTAACTCTGATCTGTTCCTAAAGGCACATTTTCATTATGCACACAGCCAGTTTTACACAAAATGAAGTTTTCAGTTGATAGCCCATGTTTCTCACTCTCCCAGCACTCAGAATGAGCATTTAAGAAAACTAACTCTGATCTGTTCCTAAAGGCACTTTTTCAATATGCACACAACCAGTTTTACACAAAATGAAGTTTTCAGTGCAAAGCCCATGTTTCTCACTATCCCAACACTCAGAATGAGGATTTAAGAAAATTAACTCTAATCTGTTCCTAAAGTTACTTTTTCAATATGCACACAGCCAATTTGACACAAAATGAAGTTTTCAGTGCAAAGCTCATGTTTCTCAATCTCCCAGCACTCAGAATGAGCATTTAAAAAAACTAACTCTGATCTGTTCCTAAAGTTACTTTTTCAATATGCACACAGCCAATTTGACACAAAATGAAGTTTTCAGTGCAAAGCTCATGTTTCTCAATCTCCCAGCACTCAGAATGAGCATTTAAAAAAACTAACTCTGATCTGTTCCTAAAGGCACTTTTTCATTTAAAACACAGCCAGTTTTACACAAAATGAAGTTTTCAGTTGATAACCCATGTTTCTCACTCTCCCAGCACTCAGAATGAGGATTTTAAGAAAACTAACTCTGATCCTTTGCTAAACGACATTTTTCATTATGCACAGTGCCAGTTTTAAACAAAATGCAGTTTTCAGTGCAATAGCAAATGTTTCTCACTCTCCCAGCACTCAGAATGAGCATTTAAGAAAACTAACTCCGATCTGTTCCTAAAGGCACTTTTTCATTATGCACACAGCCAGTTTTACACAAAATGAAGATTTCAGTGCAAGGCCCATGTTTCTCACTCTCCCAACACTCAGAATGAGGATTTAAGAAAACTAACTCTGATAAGTTTCTAAAGGCACTTTTTCATTATGCACACAGCCAGTTTTACACAAAATGCAGTTTTCAGTTGATAGCCTATGTTTCTCACTCTCCCAGCACTCAGGATGAGCATTTAAGAAAACTAACTCTGATCTGTTCCTAAAGGCACTTTTTCATTATGCACACAACTAGTTTTACACAAAATGAAGTTTTCAGTGCAATAGCCCATGTTTCTCACTCTCCCAGCACTCAGAATGAGGATTTAAGAAAACTAACTCTGATCCTTTGCTAAACGACATTTTCCATTATGCACACAGCCAGTTTAACACAAAATGCAGTTTTCAGTTGATAGCCCATGTTTCTCACTCTCCCAGCACTCAGAATGAGCATTTAAGAAAACTAACTCTGATCTGTTCCTAAAGGCACTTTTTCAATATGCACACAGCCAATTTTACACAAAATGAAGTTTTCAGTGCAAAGCCCATGTTTTTCACTCTCCCAGCACTCAGAATGAGGATTTAAGAAAACTAACTCTGATCCTTTGCTAAACAACATTTTTCATTATGCACGGCGCCAGTTTTACACAAAATGCAGTTTTCAGTGCAATAGCCCATGTTTCTCACTCTCCCAGCACTCAGAATGAGCATTTAAGAAAACTAACTCTGATCTGTTCCTAAAGGCACTTTTTTATTTAAAACACAGCCAGTTTTACACAAAATGAGGTTTTCAGTTCAAAGCCCATGTTTCTCACTCTCCCAGCACTCAGAATGAGGATTTAAGAAAACTAACTCTGATCATTTGCTAAACGACATTTTTCATTATTCACACAGCCAGTTTTACACAAAATGCAGTTTTCTGTTGATAGCCCATGTTTCTCACTCTCCCAGCGCTCAGAATGAGCATTTAAGAAAACTAACTCTGATCTGTTCCTAAAGGCACTTTTTCAATATGCACACAGCCAGTTTTACACAAAATACAGTTTTCAGTTGATAGGCCATGTTTCTCTCTCTCCCAGCACTCAGAATGAGCATTTAAGAAAACTAACTCTGATCTGTTCCTAAAGGTACTTTTTCATTATGCACACAGCCAGTTTTACACAAAATGCAGTTTTCAGTTGATAGCCCATGTTTCTCACTCTCCCAGCACTCAGAATGAGCATTTAAGAAAACTAACTCTGATCTGTTCCTAAAGGCACATTTTCATTATGCACACAGCCAGTTTTACACAAAATGAAGTTTTCAGTTGATAGCCCATGTTTCTCACTCTCCCAGCACTCAGAATGAGCATTTAAGAAAACTAACTCTGATCTGTTCCTAAAGGCACTTTTTCAATATGCACACAACCAGTTTTACACAAAATGAAGTTTTCAGTGCAAAGCCCATGTTTCTCACTATCCCAACACTCAGAATGAGGATTTAAGAAAATTAACTCTAATCTGTTCCTAAAGTTACTTTTTCAATATGCACACAGCCAATTTGACACAAAATGAAGTTTTCAGTGCAAAGCTCATGTTTCTCAATCTCCCAGCACTCAGAATGAGCATTTAAAAAAACTAACTCTGATCTGTTCCTAAAGTTACTTTTTCAATATGCACACAGCCAATTTGACACAAAATGAAGTTTTCAGTGCAAAGCTCATGTTTCTCAATCTCCCAGCACTCAGAATGAGCATTTAAAAAAACTAACTCTGATCTGTTCCTAAAGGCACTTTTTCATTTAAAACACAGCCAGTTTTACACAAAATGAAGTTTTCAGTTGATAACCCATGTTTCTCACTCTCCCAGCACTCAGAATGAGGATTTTAAGAAAACTAACTCTGATCCTTTGCTAAACGACATTTTTCATTATGCACAGTGCCAGTTTTAAACAAAATGCAGTTTTCAGTGCAATAGCAAATGTTTCTCACTCTCCCAGCACTCAGAATGAGCATTTAAGAAAACTAACTCCGATCTGTTCCTAAAGGCACTTTTTCATTATGCACACAGCCAGTTTTACACAAAATGAAGATTTCAGTGCAAGGCCCATGTTTCTCACTCTCCCAACACTCAGAATGAGGATTTAAGAAAACTAACTCTGATAAGTTTCTAAAGGCACTTTTTCATTATGCACACAGCCAGTTTTACACAAAATGCAGTTTTCAGTTGATAGCCTATGTTTCTCACTCTCCCAGCACTCAGGATGAGCATTTAAGAAAACTAACTCTGATCTGTTCCTAAAGGCACTTTTTCATTATGCACACAACTAGTTTTACACAAAATGAAGTTTTCAGTGCAATAGCCCATGTTTCTCACTCTCCCAGCACTCAGAATGAGGATTTAAGAAAACTAACTCTGATCCTTTGCTAAACGACATTTTCCATTATGCACACAGCCAGTTTAACACAAAATGCAGTTTTCAGTTGATAGCCCATGTTTCTCACTCTCCCAGCACTCAGAATGAGCATTTAAGAAAACTAACTCTGATCTGTTCCTAAAGGCACTTTTTCATTATGCACACAGCCAGTTTTACACAAAATGAAGATTTCAGTGCAAGGCCCATGTTTCTCACTCTCCCAACACTCAGAATGAGGATTTAAGAAAACTAACTCTGATAAGTTTCTAAAGGCACTTTTTCATTATGCACACAGCCAGTTTTACACAAAATGCAGTTTTCAGTTGATAGCCCATGTTTCTCACTCTCCCAGCACTCAGGATGAGCATTTAAGAAAACTAACTCTGATCTGTTCCTAAAGGCACTTTTTCATTATGCACACAACTAGTTTTACACAAAATGAAGTTTTCAGTGCAATAGCCCATGTTTCTCACTCTCCCAGCACTCAGAATGAGGATTTAAGAAAACTAACTCTGATCCTTTGCTAAACGACATTTTCCATTATGCACACAGCCAGTTTTACACAAAATGCAGTTTTCAGTTGATAGCCCATGTTTCTCACTCTCCCAGCACTCAGAATGAGCATTTAAGAAAACTAACTCTGATCTGTTCCTAAAGGCACTTTTTCAATATGCACACAGCCAATTTTACACAAAATGAAGTTTTCAGTGCAAAGCCCATGTTTTTCACTCTCCCAGCACTCAGAATGAGGATTTAAGAAAACTAACTCTGATCCTTTGCTAAACAACATTTTTCATTATGCACGGCGCCAGTTTTACACAAAATGCAGTTTTCAGTGCAATAGCCCATGTTTCTCACTCTCCCAGCACTCAGAATGAGCATTTAAGAAAACTAACTCTGATCTGTTCCTAAAGGCACTTTTTCATTTAAAACACAGCCAGTTTTACACAAAATGAAGTTTTCAGTTGATAACTCATGTTTCTCACTCTCCCAGCACTCAGAATGAGGATTTAAGAAAACTAACTCTGATCCTTTGCTAAACAACATTTTTCATTATGCACGGCGCCAGTTTTACACAAAATGCAGTTTTCAGTGCAATAGCCCATGTTTCTCACTCTCCCAGCACTCAGAATGAGCATTTAAGAAAACTAACTCTGATCTGTTCCTAAAGGCACTTTTTTATTTAAAACACAGCCAGTTTTACACAAAATGAGGTTTTCAGTTCAAAGCCCATGTTTCTCACTCTCCCAGCACTCAGAATGAGGATTTAAGAAAACTAACTCTGATCATTTGCTAAACGACATTTTTCATTATTCACACAGCCAGTTTTACACAAAATGCAGTTTTCTGTTGATAGCCCATGTTTCTCACTCTCCCAGCACTCAGAATGAGCATTTAAGAAAACTAACTCTGATCTGTTCCTAAAGGCACTTTTTCAATATGCACACAGCCAGTTTTACACAAAATACAGTTTTCAGTTGATAGGCCATGTTTCTCTCTCTCCCAGCACTCAGAATGAGCATTTAAGAAAACTAACTCTGATCTGTTCCTAAAGGTACTTTTTCATTATGCACACAGCCAGTTTTACACAAAATGCAGTTTTCAGTTGATAGCCCATGTTTCTCACTCTCCCAGCACTCAGAATGAGCATTTAAGAAAACTAACTCTGATCTGTTCCTAAAGGCACATTTTCATTATGCACACAGCCAGTTTTACACAAAATGAAGTTTTCAGTTGATAGCCCATGTTTCTCACTCTCCCAGCACTCAGAATGAGCATTTAAGAAAACTAACTCTGATCTGTTCCTAAAGGCACTTTTTCAATATGCACACAACCAGTTTTACACAAAATGAAGTTTTCAGTGCAAAGCCCATGTTTCTCACTATCCCAACACTCAGAATGAGGATTTAAGAAAATTAACTCTAATCTGTTCCTAAAGTTACTTTTTCAATATGCACACAGCCAATTTGACACAAAATGAAGTTTTCAGTGCAAAGCTCATGTTTCTCAATCTCCCAGCACTCAGAATGAGCATTTAAAAAAACTAACTCTGATCTGTTCCTAAAGTTACTTTTTCAATATGCACACAGCCAATTTGACACAAAATGAAGTTTTCAGTGCAAAGCTCATGTTTCTCAATCTCCCAGCACTCAGAATGAGCATTTAAAAAAACTAACTCTGATCTGTTCCTAAAGGCACTTTTTCATTTAAAACACAGCCAGTTTTACACAAAATGAAGTTTTCAGTTGATAACCCATGTTTCTCACTCTCCCAGCACTCAGAATGAGGATTTTAAGAAAACTAACTCTGATCCTTTGCTAAACGACATTTTTCATTATGCACAGTGCCAGTTTTAAACAAAATGCAGTTTTCAGTGCAATAGCAAATGTTTCTCACTCTCCCAGCACTCAGAATGAGCATTTAAGAAAACTAACTCCGATCTGTTCCTAAAGGCACTTTTTCATTATGCACACAGCCAGTTTTACACAAAATGAAGATTTCAGTGCAAGGCCCATGTTTCTCACTCTCCCAACACTCAGAATGAGGATTTAAGAAAACTAACTCTGATAAGTTTCTAAAGGCACTTTTTCATTATGCACACAGCCAGTTTTACACAAAATGCAGTTTTCAGTTGATAGCCTATGTTTCTCACTCTCCCAGCACTCAGGATGAGCATTTAAGAAAACTAACTCTGATCTGTTCCTAAAGGCACTTTTTCATTATGCACACAACTAGTTTTACACAAAATGAAGTTTTCAGTGCAATAGCCCATGTTTCTCACTCTCCCAGCACTCAGAATGAGGATTTAAGAAAACTAACTCTGATCCTTTGCTAAACGACATTTTCCATTATGCACACAGCCAGTTTAACACAAAATGCAGTTTTCAGTTGATAGCCCATGTTTCTCACTCTCCCAGCACTCAGAATGAGCATTTAAGAAAACTAACTCTGATCTGTTCCTAAAGGCACTTTTTCAATATGCACACAGCCAATTTTACACAAAATGAAGTTTTCAGTGCAAAGCCCATGTTTTTCACTCTCCCAGCACTCAGAATGAGGATTTAAGAAAACTAACTCTGATCCTTTGCTAAACAACATTTTTCATTATGCACGGCGCCAGTTTTACACAAAATGCAGTTTTCAGTGCAATAGCCCATGTTTCTCACTCTCCCAGCACTCAGAATGAGCATTTAAGAAAACTAACTCTGATCTGTTCCTAAAGGCACTTTTTTATTTAAAACACAGCCAGTTTTACACAAAATGAGGTTTTCAGTTCAAAGCCCATGTTTCTCACTCTCCCAGCACTCAGAATGAGCATTTAGGAAAACTAACTATGATCCTTTATTAAACGACATTTCTCATTATGCAGAGAGCCAGTTTTAAACAAAATGCAGTTTTCAGTTCAGAGCCCATGTTTCTCACTCTCCCAGCACTCAGAATGAGCATTTAAGAAAACTAACTCTGATCTGTTCCTAAAGGTACTTTTTCATTATGCACACAGCCAGTTTTACACAAAATGCAGTTTTCAGTTGATAGCCCATGTTTCTCACTCTCCCAGCACTCAGAATGAGCATTTAAGAAAACTAACTCTGATCTGTTCCTAAAGGCACATTTTCATTATGCACACAGCCAGTTTTACACAAAATGAAGTTTTCAGTTGATAGCCCATGTTTCTCACTCTCCCAGCACTCAGAATGAGCATTTAAGAAAACTAACTCTGATCTGTTCCTAAAGGCACTTTTTCAATATGCACACAACCAGTTTTACACAAAATGAAGTTTTCAGTGCAAAGCCCATGTTTCTCACTATCCCAACACTCAGAATGAGGATTTAAGAAAACTAACTCTGATCTATTCCTAAAGGCACTTTTTCAATATGCACAGTCAGTTTTACACAAAATGAAGTTTTCAGTGCAAAGCCCATGTTTCTCACTCTCCCAACACTCAGAATGAGCATTTAAGAAAACTAACTCTGATCTGTTCCTAAAGGCACTTTTTCAATATGCACACAGCCAATTTGACACAAAATGAAGTTTTCAGTGCAAAGCTCATGTTTCTCAATCTCCCAGCACTCAGAATGAGCATTTAAAAAAACTAACTCTGATCTGTTCCTAAAGGCACTTTTTCATTTAAAACACAGCCAGTTTTACATAAAATGAAGTTTTCAGTTGATAACCCATGTTTCTCACTCTCCCAGCACTCAGAATGAGGATTTAAGAAAACTAACTATGATCCTTTGCTAAACGACATTTTTCATTATGCACAGTGCCAGTTTTAAACAAAATGCAGTTTTCAGTGCAATAGCAAATGTTTCTCACTCTCCCAGCACTCAGAATGAGCATTTAAGAAAACTAACTCCGATCTGTTCCTAAAGGCACTTTTTCATTATGCACACAGCCAGTTTTACACAAAATGAAGATTTCAGTGCAAGGCCCATGTTTCTCACTCTCCCAACACTCAGAATGAGGATTTAAGAAAACTAACTCTGATAAGTTTCTAAAGGCACTTTTTCATTATGCACACAGCCAGTTTTACACAAAATGCAGTTTTCAGTTGATAGCCCATGTTTCTCACTCTCCCAGCACTCAGGATGAGCATTTAAGAAAACTAACTCTGATCTGTTCCTAAAGGCACTTTTTCATTATGCACACAACTAGTTTTACACAAAATGAAGTTTTCAGTGCAATAGCCCATGTTTCTCACTCTCCCAGCACTCAGAATGAGGATTTAAGAAAACTAACTCTGATCCTTTGCTAAACGACATTTTCCATTATGCACACAGCCAGTTTTACACAAAATGCAGTTTTCAGTTGATAGCCCATGTTTCTCACTCTCCCAGCACTCAGAATGAGCATTTAAGAAAACTAAATCTGATCTGTTCCTAAAGGCACTTTTTCAATATGCACACAGCCAATTTTACACAAAATGAAGTTTTCAGTGCAAAGCCCATGTTTTTCACTCTCCCAGCACTCAGAATGAGGATTTAAGAAAACTAACTCTGATCCTTTGCTAAACAACATTTTTCATTATGCACGGCGCCAGTTTTACACAAAATGCAGTTTTCAGTGCAATAGCCCATGTTTCTCACTCTCCCAGCACTCAGAATGAGCATTTAAGAAAACTAACTCTGATCTGTTCCTAAAGGCACTTTTTCATTTAAAACACAGCCAGTTTTACACAAAATGAAGTTTTCAGTTGATAACTCATGTTTCTCACTCTCCCAGCACTCAGAATGAGGATTTAAGAAAACTAACTCTGATCCTTTGCTAAACGACATTTTTCATTATGCACAGTGCCAGTTTTAAACAAAATGAAGTTTTCAGTGCAATAGCAAATGTTTCTCACTCTCCCAGCACTCAGAATGAGCATTTAAGAAAACTAACTCCGATCTGTTCCTAAAGGCACTTTTTCATTATGCACACAGCCAGTTTTACACAAAATGAAGATTTCAGTGCAAGGCCCATGTTTCTCCCTCTCCCAACACTCAGAATGAGGATTTAAGAAAACTAACTCTGATAAGTTTCTAAAGGCACTTTTTCATTATGCACACAGCCAGTTTTACACAAAATGCAGTTTTCAGTTGATAGCCTATGTTTCTCACTCTCCCAGCACTCAGGATGAGCATTTAAGAAAACTAACTCTGATCTGTTCCTAAAGGCACTTTTTCATTATGCACACAACTAGTTTTACACAAAATGAAGTTTTCAGTGCAATAGCCCATGTTTCTCACTCTCCCAGCACTCAGAATGAGGATTTAAGAAAACTAACTCTGATCCTTTGCTAAACGACATTTTCCATTATGCACACAGCCAGTTTAACACAAAATGCAGTTTTCAGTTGATAGCCCATGTTTCTCACTCTCCCAGCACTCAGAATGAGCATTTAAGAAAACTAACTCTGATCTGTTCCTAAAGGCACTTTTTCAATATGCACACAGCCAATTTTACACAAAATGAAGTTTTCAGTGCAAAGCCCATGTTTTTCACTCTCCCAGCACTCAGAATGAGGATTTAAGAAAACTAACTCTGATCCTTTGCTAAACAACATTTTTCATTATGCACGGCGCCAGTTTTACACAAAATGCAGTTTTCAGTGCAATAGCCCATGTTTCTCACTCTCCCAGCACTCAGAATGAGCATTTAAGAAAACTAACTCTGATCTGTTCCTAAAGGCACTTTTTTATTTAAAACACAGCCAGTTTTACACAAAATGAGGTTTTCAGTTCAAAGCCCATGTTTCTCACTCTCCCAGCACTCAGAATGAGGATTTAAGAAAACTAACTCTGATCATTTGCTAAACGACATTTTTCATTATTCACACAGCCAGTTTTACACAAAATGCAGTTTTCTGTTGATAGCCCATGTTTCTCACTCTCCCAGCACTCAGAATGAGCATTTAAGAAAACTAACTCTGATCTGTTCCTAAAGGCACTTTTTCAATATGCACACAGCCAGTTTTACACAAAATACAGTTTTCAGTTGATAGGCCATGTTTCTCTCTCTCCCAGCACTCAGAATGAGCATTTAAGAAAACTAACTCTGATCTGTTCCTAAAGGTACTTTTTCATTATGCACACAGCCAGTTTTACACAAAATGCAGTTTTCAGTTGATAGCCCATGTTTCTCACTCTCCCAGCACTCAGAATGAGCATTTAAGAAAACTAACTCTGATCTGTTCCTAAAGGCACATTTTCATTATGCACACAGCCAGTTTTACACAAAATGAAGTTTTCAGTTGATAGCCCATGTTTCTCACTCTCCCAGCACTCAGAATGAGCATTTAAGAAAACTAACTCTGATCTGTTCCTAAAGGCACTTTTTCAATATGCACACAACCAGTTTTACACAAAATGAAGTTTTCAGTGCAAAGCCCATGTTTCTCACTATCCCAACACTCAGAATGAGGATTTAAGAAAATTAACTCTAATCTGTTCCTAAAGTTACTTTTTCAATATGCACACAGCCAATTTGACACAAAATGAAGTTTTCAGTGCAAAGCTCATGTTTCTCAATCTCCCAGCACTCAGAATGAGCATTTAAAAAAACTAACTCTGATCTGTTCCTAAAGTTACTTTTTCAATATGCACACAGCCAATTTGACACAAAATGAAGTTTTCAGTGCAAAGCTCATGTTTCTCAATCTCCCAGCACTCAGAATGAGCATTTAAAAAAACTAACTCTGATCTGTTCCTAAAGGCACTTTTTCATTTAAAACACAGCCAGTTTTACACAAAATGAAGTTTTCAGTTGATAACCCATGTTTCTCACTCTCCCAGCACTCAGAATGAGGATTTTAAGAAAACTAACTCTGATCCTTTGCTAAACGACATTTTTCATTATGCACAGTGCCAGTTTTAAACAAAATGCAGTTTTCAGTGCAATAGCAAATGTTTCTCACTCTCCCAGCACTCAGAATGAGCATTTAAGAAAACTAACTCCGATCTGTTCCTAAAGGCACTTTTTCATTATGCACACAGCCAGTTTTACACAAAATGAAGATTTCAGTGCAAGGCCCATGTTTCTCACTCTCCCAACACTCAGAATGAGGATTTAAGAAAACTAACTCTGATAAGTTTCTAAAGGCACTTTTTCATTATGCACACAGCCAGTTTTACACAAAATGCAGTTTTCAGTTGATAGCCTATGTTTCTCACTCTCCCAGCACTCAGGATGAGCATTTAAGAAAACTAACTCTGATCTGTTCCTAAAGGCACTTTTTCATTATGCACACAACTAGTTTTACACAAAATGAAGTTTTCAGTGCAATAGCCCATGTTTCTCACTCTCCCAGCACTCAGAATGAGGATTTAAGAAAACTAACTCTGATCCTTTGCTAAACGACATTTTCCATTATGCACACAGCCAGTTTAACACAAAATGCAGTTTTCAGTTGATAGCCCATGTTTCTCACTCTCCCAGCACTCAGAATGAGCATTTAAGAAAACTAACTCTGATCTGTTCCTAAAGGCACTTTTTCAATATGCACACAGCCAATTTTACACAAAATGAAGTTTTCAGTGCAAAGCCCATGTTTTTCACTCTCCCAGCACTCAGAATGAGGATTTAAGAAAACTAACTCTGATCCTTTGCTAAACAACATTTTTCATTATGCACGGCGCCAGTTTTACACAAAATGCAGTTTTCAGTGCAATAGCCCATGTTTCTCACTCTCCCAGCACTCAGAATGAGCATTTAAGAAAACTAACTCTGATCTGTTCCTAAAGGCACTTTTTTATTTAAAACACAGCCAGTTTTACACAAAATGAGGTTTTCAGTTCAAAGCCCATGTTTCTCACTCTCCCAGCACTCAGAATGAGGATTTAAGAAAACTAACTCTGATCATTTGCTAAACGACATTTTTCATTATTCACACAGCCAGTTTTACACAAAATGCAGTTTTCTGTTGATAGCCCATGTTTCTCACTCTCCCAGCACTCAGAATGAGCATTTAAGAAAACTAACTCTGATCTGTTCCTAAAGGCACTTTTTCAATATGCACACAACCAGTTTTACACAAAATGAAGTTTTCAGTGCAAAGCCCATGTTTCTCACTATCCCAACACTCAGAATGAGGATTTAAGAAAACTAACTCTAATCTGTTCCTAAAGTTACTTTTTCAATATGCACACAGCCAATTTGACACAAAATGAAGTTTTCAGTGCAAAGCTCATGTTTCTCAATCTCCCAGCACTCAGAATGAGCATTTAAAAAAACTAACTCTGATCTGTTCCTAAAGTTACTTTTTCAATATGCACACAGCCAATTTGACACAAAATGAAGTTTTCAGTGCAAAGCTCATGTTTCTCAATCTCCCAGCACTCAGAATGAGCATTTAAAAAAACTAACTCTGATCTGTTCCTAAAGGCACTTATTCATTTAAAACACAGCCAGTTTTACACAAAATGAAGTTTTCAGTTGATAACCCATGTTTCTCACTCTCCCAGCCCTCAGAATGAGGATTTAAGAAAACTAACTCTGATCCTTTGCTAAACGACATTTTTCATTATGCACAGTGCCAGTTTTACACAAAATGCAGTTTTCAGTGCAATAGCAAATGTTTCTCACTCTCCCAGCACTCAGAATGAGCATTTAAGAAATCTAACTCCGATCTGTTCCTAAAGGCACTTTTTCATTATGCACACAGCTAGTTTTACACAAAATGAAGTTTTCAGTGCAAGGCCCATGTTTCTCACTCTCCAAGCACTCAGAATGAGGATTTAAGAAAACTAACTCTGATCTGTTCCTAAAGGTACTTTTTCATTATGCACACAGCCAGATTTACACAAAATGCAGTTTTCAGTTGATAGCCCATGCTTCTCACTCTCCCAGCACTCAGAATGAGCATTTAAGAAAACTAACTCTGATCTGTTCCTAAAGGCACTTTTTCAATATGCACACAACCAGTTTTACACAAAATGAAGTTTTCAGTGCAAAGCCCATGTTTCTCACTATCCCAACACTCAGAATGAGGATTTAAGAAAACTAACTCTAATCTGTTCCTAAAGTTACTTTTTCAATATGCACACAGAAAATTTGACACAAAATGAAGTTTTCAGTGCAAAGCCCATGTTTCTCACTCTCCCAACACTCAGAATGAGCATTTAAGAAAACTAACTCTGATCTGTTCCTAAAGGCACTTTTTCAATATGCACACAGCCAATTTGACACAAAATGAAGTTTTCAGTGCAAAGCTCATGTTTCTCAATCTCCCAGCACTCAGAATGAGCATTTAAAAAAACTAACTCTGATCTGTTCCTAAAGGCACTTTTTCATTTAAAACACAGCCAGTTTTACACAAAATGAAGTTTTCAGTTGATAACCCATGTTTCTCACTCTCCCAGCACTCAGAATGAGGATTTAAGAAAACTAACTCTGATCCTTTGCTAAACGACATTTTTCATTATGCACAGTGCCAGTTATACACAAAATGCAGTTTTCAGTGCAATAGCAAATGTTTCTCACTCTCCCAGCACTCAGAATGAGAATTTAAGAAAACTAACTCCGATCTGTTCCTAAAGGCACTTTTTCATTATGCACACAGCCAGTTTTACACAAAATGAAGTTTTCAGTGCAAGGCCCATGTTTCTCACTCTCCCAACACTCAGAATGAGGATTTAAGAAAACTAACTCTGATCTGTTTCTAAAGGCACTTTTTCATTATGCACACAGCCAGTTTTACACAAAATGCAGTTTTCAGTTGATAGCCTATGTTTCTCACTCTCCCAGCACTCAGGATGAGCATTTAAGAAAACTAACTCTGATCTGTTCCTAAAGGCACTTTTTCATTATGCACACAACTAGTTTTACACAAAATGAAGTTTTCAGTGCAATAGCCCATGTTTCTCACTCTCCCAGCACTCAGAATGAGGATTTAAGAAAACTAACTCTGATCCTTTGCTAAACGACATTTTCCATTATGCACACAGCCAGTTTAACACAAAATGCAGTTTTCAGTTGATAGCCCATGTTTCTCACTCTCCCAGCACTCAGAATGAGCATTTAAGAAAACTAACTCTGATCTGTTCCTAAAGGCACTTTTTCAATATGCACACAGCCAATTTTACACAAAATGAAGTTTTCAGTGCAAAGCCCATGTTTTTCACTCTCCCAGCACTCAGAATGAGGATTTAAGAAAACTAACTCTGATCCTTTGCTAAACAACATTTTTCATTATGCACGGCGCCAGTTTTACACAAAATGCAGTTTTCAGTGCAATAGCCCATGTTTCTCACTCTCCCAGCACTCAGAATGAGCATTTAAGAAAACTAACTCTGATCTGTTCCTAAAGGCACTTTTTTATTTAAAACACAGCCAGTTTTACACAAAATGAGGTTTTCAGTTCAAAGCCCATGTTTCTCACTCTCCCAGCACTCAGAATGAGGATTTAAGAAAACTAACTCTGATCATTTGCTAAACGACATTTTTCATTATTCACACAGCCAGTTTTACACAAAATGCAGTTTTCTGTTGATAGCCCATGTTTCTCACTCTCCCAGCACTCAGAATGAGCATTTAAGAAAACTAACTCTGATCTGTTCCTAAAGGCACTTTTTCAATATGCACACAGCCAGTTTTACACAAAATACAGTTTTCAGTTGATAGGCCATGTTTCTCTCTCTCCCAGCACTCAGAATGAGCATTTAAGAAAACTAACTCTGATCTGTTCCTAAAGGTACTTTTTCATTATGCACACAGCCAGTTTTACACAAAATGCAGTTTTCAGTTGATAGCCCATGTTTCTCACTCTCCCAGCACTCAGAATGAGCATTTAAGAAAACTAACTCTGATCTGTTCCTAAAGGCACATTTTCATTATGCACACAGCCAGTTTTACACAAAATGAAGTTTTCAGTTGATAGCCCATGTTTCTCACTCTCCCAGCACTCAGAATGAGCATTTAAGAAAACTAACTCTGATCTGTTCCTAAAGGCACTTTTTCAATATGCACACAACCAGTTTTACACAAAATGAAGTTTTCAGTGCAAAGCCCATGTTTCTCACTATCCCAACACTCAGAATGAGGATTTAAGAAAATTAACTCTAATCTGTTCCTAAAGTTACTTTTTCAATATGCACACAGCCAATTTGACACAAAATGAAGTTTTCAGTGCAAAGCTCATGTTTCTCAATCTCCCAGCACTCAGAATGAGCATTTAAAAAAACTAACTCTGATCTGTTCCTAAAGTTACTTTTTCAATATGCACACAGCCAATTTGACACAAAATGAAGTTTTCAGTGCAAAGCTCATGTTTCTCAATCTCCCAGCACTCAGAATGAGCATTTAAAAAAACTAACTCTGATCTGTTCCTAAAGGCACTTTTTCATTTAAAACACAGCCAGTTTTACACAAAATGAAGTTTTCAGTTGATAACCCATGTTTCTCACTCTCCCAGCACTCAGAATGAGGATTTTAAGAAAACTAACTCTGATCCTTTGCTAAACGACATTTTTCATTATGCACAGTGCCAGTTTTAAACAAAATGCAGTTTTCAGTGCAATAGCAAATGTTTCTCACTCTCCCAGCACTCAGAATGAGCATTTAAGAAAACTAACTCCGATCTGTTCCTAAAGGCACTTTTTCATTATGCACACAGCCAGTTTTACACAAAATGAAGATTTCAGTGCAAGGCCCATGTTTCTCACTCTCCCAACACTCAGAATGAGGATTTAAGAAAACTAACTCTGATAAGTTTCTAAAGGCACTTTTTCATTATGCACACAGCCAGTTTTACACAAAATGAAGTTTTCAGTTGATAACCCATGTTTCTCACTCTCCCAGCACTCAGAATGAGGATTTTAAGAAAACTAACTCTGATCCTTTGCTAAACGACATTTTTCATTATGCACAGTGCCAGTTTTAAACAAAATGCAGTTTTCAGTGCAATAGCAAATGTTTCTCACTCTCCCAGCACTCAGAATGAGCATTTAAGAAAACTAACTCCGATCTGTTCCTAAAGGCACTTTTTCATTATGCACACAGCCAGTTTTACACAAAATGAAGATTTCAGTGCAAGGCCCATGTTTCTCACTCTCCCAACACTCAGAATGAGGATTTAAGAAAACTAACTCTGATAAGTTTCTAAAGGCACTTTTTCATTATGCACACAGCCAGTTTTACACAAAATGCAGTTTTCAGTTGATAGCCTATGTTTCTCACTCTCCCAGCACTCAGGATGAGCATTTAAGAAAACTAACTCTGATCTGTTCCTAAAGGCACTTTTTCATTATGCACACAACTAGTTTTACACAAAATGAAGTTTTCAGTGCAATAGCCCATGTTTCTCACTCTCCCAGCACTCAGAATGAGGATTTAAGAAAACTAACTCTGATCCTTTGCTAAACGACATTTTCCATTATGCACACAGCCAGTTTAACACAAAATGCAGTTTTCAGTTGATAGCCCATGTTTCTCACTCTCCCAGCACTCAGAATGAGCATTTAAGAAAACTAACTCTGATCTGTTCCTAAAGGCACTTTTTCAATATGCACACAGCCAATTTTACACAAAATGAAGTTTTCAGTGCAAAGCCCATGTTTTTCACTCTCCCAGCACTCAGAATGAGGATTTAAGAAAACTAACTCTGATCCTTTGCTAAACAACATTTTTCATTATGCACGGCGCCAGTTTTACACAAAATGCAGTTTTCAGTGCAATAGCCCATGTTTCTCACTCTCCCAGCACTCAGAATGAGCATTTAAGAAAACTAACTCTGATCTGTTCCTAAAGGCACTTTTTTATTTAAAACACAGCCAGTTTTACACAAAATGAGGTTTTCAGTTCAAAGCCCATGTTTCTCACTCTCCCAGCACTCAGAATGAGGATTTAAGAAAACTAACTCTGATCATTTGCTAAACGACATTTTTCATTATTCACACAGCCAGTTTTACACAAAATGCAGTTTTCTGTTGATAGCCCATGTTTCTCACTCTCCCAGCACTCAGAATGAGCATTTAAGAAAACTAACTCTGATCTGTTCCTAAAGGCACTTTTTCAATATGCACACAACCAGTTTTACACAAAATGAAGTTTTCAGTGCAAAGCCCATGTTTCTCACTATCCCAACACTCAGAATGAGGATTTAAGAAAACTAACTCTAATCTGTTCCTAAAGTTACGTTTTCAATATGCACACAGCCAATTTGACACAAAATGAAGTTTTCAGTGCAAAGCTCATGTTTCTCAATCTCCCAGCACTCAGAATGAGCATTTAAAAAAACTAACTCTGATCTGTTCCTAAAGTTACTTTTTCAATATGCACACAGCCAATTTGACACAAAATGAAGTTTTCAGTGCAAAGCTCATGTTTCTCAATCTCCCAGCACTCAGAATGAGCATTTAAAAAAACTAACTCTGATCTGTTCCTAAAGGCACTTTTTCATTTAAAACACAGCCAGTTTTACACAAAATGAAGTTTTCAGTTGATAACCCATGTTTCTCACTCTCCCAGCCCTCAGAATGAGGATTTAAGAAAACTAACTCTGATCCTTTGCCAAACGACATTTTTCATTATGCACAGTGCCAGTTTTACACAAAATGCAGTTTTCAGTGCAATAGCAAATGTTTCTCACTCTCCCAGCACTCAGAATGAGCATTTAAGAAATCTAACTCCGATCTGTTCCTAAAGGCACTTTTTCATTATGCACACAGCTAGTTTTACACAAAATGAAGTTTTCAGTGCAAGGCCCATGTTTCTCACTCTCCAAGCACTCAGAATGAGGATTTAAGAAAACTAACTCTGATCTGTTCCTAAAGGTACTTTTTCATTATGCACACAGCCAGATTTACACAAAATGCAGTTTTCAGTTGATAGCCCATGCTTCTCACTCTCCCAGCACTCAGAATGAGCATTTAAGAAAACTAACTCTGATCTGTTCCTAAAGGCACTTTTTCAATATGCACACAACCAGTTTTACACAAAATGAAGTTTTCAGTGCAAAGCCCATGTTTCTCACTATCCCAACACTCAGAATGAGGATTTAAGAAAACTAACTCTAATCTGTTCCTAAAGTTACTTTTTCAATATGCACACAGCCAATTTGACACAAAATGAAGTTTTCAGTGCAAAGCCCATGTTTCTCACTCTCCCAACACTCAGAATGAGCATTTAAGAAAACTAACTCTGATCTGTTCCTAAAGGCACTTTTTCAATATGCACACAGCCAATTTGACACAAAATGAAGTTTTCAGTGCAAAGCTCATGTTTCTCAATCTCCCAGCACTCAGAATGAGCATTTAAAAAAACTAACTCTGATCTGTTCCTAAAGGCACTTTTTCATTTAAAACACAGCCAGTTTTACACAAAATGAAGTTTTCAGTTGATAACCCATGTTTCTCACTCTCCCAGCACTCAGAATGAGGATTTAAGAAAACTAACTCTGATCCTTTGCTAAACGACATTTTTCATTATGCACAGTGCCAGTTATACACAAAATGCAGTTTTCAGTGCAATAGCAAATGTTTCTCACTCTCCCAGCACTCAGAATGAGAATTTAAGAAAACTAACTCCGATCTGTTCCTAAAGGCACTTTTTCATTATGCACACAGCCAGTTTTACACAAAATGAAGTTTTCAGTGCAAGGCCCATGTTTCTCACTCTCCCAACACTCAGAATGAGGATTTAAGAAAACTAACTCTGATCTGTTTCTAAAGGCACTTTTTCATTATGCACACAGCCAGTTTTACACAAAATGCAGTTTTCAGTTGATAGCCTATGTTTCTCACTCTCCCAGCACTCAGGATGAGCATTTAAGAAAACTAACTCTGATCTGTTCCTAAAGGCACTTTTTCATTATGCACACAACTAGTTTTACACAAAATGAAGTTTTCAGTGCAATAGCCCATGTTTCTCACTCTCCCAGCACTCAGAATGAGGATTTAAGAAAACTAACTCTGATCCTTTGCTAAACGACATTTTCCATTATGCACACAGCCAGTTTAACACAAAATGCAGTTTTCAGTTGATAGCCCATGTTTCTCACTCTCCCAGCACTCAGAATGAGCATTTAAGAAAACTAACTCTGATCTGTTCCTAAAGGCACTTTTTCAATATGCACACAGCCAATTTTACACAAAATGAAGTTTTCAGTGCAAAGCCCATGTTTTTCACTCTCCCAGCACTCAGAATGAGGATTTAAGAAAACTAACTCTGATCCTTTGCTAAACAACATTTTTCATTATGCACGGCGCCAGTTTTACACAAAATGCAGTTTTCAGTGCAATAGCCCATGTTTCTCACTCTCCCAGCACTCAGAATGAGCATTTAAGAAAACTAACTCTGATCTGTTCCTAAAGGCACTTTTTTATTTAAAACACAGCCAGTTTTACACAAAATGAGGTTTTCAGTTCAAAGCCCATGTTTCTCACTCTCCCAGCACTCAGAATGAGGATTTAAGAAAACTAACTCTGATCATTTGCTAAACGACATTTTTCATTATGCACACAGCCAGTTTTACACAAAATGAAGTTTTCAGTTGATAACCCATGTTTCTCACTCTCCCAGCACTCAGAATGAGGATTTTAAGAAAACTAACTCTGATCCTTTGCTAAACGACATTTTTCATTATGCACAGTGCCAGTTTTAAACAAAATGCAGTTTTCAGTGCAATAGCAAATGTTTCTCACTCTCCCAGCACTCAGAATGAGCATTTAAGAAAACTAACTCCGATCTGTTCCTAAAGGCACTTTTTCATTATGCACACAGCCAGTTTTACACAAAATGAAGATTTCAGTGCAAGGCCCATGTTTCTCACTCTCCCAACACTCAGAATGAGGATTTAAGAAAACTAACTCTGATAAGTTTCTAAAGGCACTTTTTCATTATGCACACAGCCAGTTTTACACAAAATGCAGTTTTCAGTTGATAGCCTATGTTTCTCACTCTCCCAGCACTCAGGATGAGCATTTAAGAAAACTAACTCTGATCTGTTCCTAAAGGCACTTTTTCATTATGCACACAACTAGTTTTACACAAAATGAAGTTTTCAGTGCAATAGCCCATGTTTCTCACTCTCCCAGCACTCAGAATGAGGATTTAAGAAAACTAACTCTGATCCTTTGCTAAACGACATTTTCCATTATGCACACAGCCAGTTTAACACAAAATGCAGTTTTCAGTTGATAGCCCATGTTTCTCACTCTCCCAGCACTCAGAATGAGCATTTAAGAAAACTAACTCTGATCTGTTCCTAAAGGCACTTTTTCAATATGCACACAGCCAATTTTACACAAAATGAAGTTTTCAGTGCAAAGCCCATGTTTTTCACTCTCCCAGCACTCAGAATGAGGATTTAAGAAAACTAACTCTGATCCTTTGCTAAACAACATTTTTCATTATGCACGGCGCCAGTTTTACACAAAATGCAGTTTTCAGTGCAATAGCCCATGTTTCTCACTCTCCCAGCACTCAGAATGAGCATTTAAGAAAACTAACTCTGATCTGTTCCTAAAGGCACTTTTTTATTTAAAACACAGCCAGTTTTACACAAAATGAGGTTTTCAGTTCAAAGCCCATGTTTCTCACTCTCCCAGCACTCAGAATGAGGATTTAAGAAAACTAACTCTGATCATTTGCTAAACGACATTTTTCATTATTCACACAGCCAGTTTTACACAAAATGCAGTTTTCTGTTGATAGCCCATGTTTCTCACTCTCCCAGCACTCAGAATGAGCATTTAAGAAAACTAACTCTGATCTGTTCCTAAAGGCACTTTTTCAATATGCACACAACCAGTTTTACACAAAATGAAGTTTTCAGTGCAAAGCCCATGTTTCTCACTATCCCAACACTCAGAATGAGGATTTAAGAAAACTAACTCTAATCTGTTCCTAAAGTTACTTTTTCAATATGCACACAGCCAATTTGACACAAAATGAAGTTTTCAGTGCAAAGCTCATGTTTCTCAATCTCCCAGCACTCAGAATGAGCATTTAAAAAAACTAACTCTGATCTGTTCCTAAAGTTACTTTTTCAATATGCACACAGCCAATTTGACACAAAATGAAGTTTTCAGTGCAAAGCTCATGTTTCTCAATCTCCCAGCACTCAGAATGAGCATTTAAAAAAACTAACTCTGATCTGTTCCTAAAGGCACTTTTTCATTTAAAACACAGCCAGTTTTACACAAAATGAAGTTTTCAGTTGATAACCCATGTTTCTCACTCTCCCAGCCCTCAGAATGAGGATTTAAGAAAACTAACTCTGATCCTTTGCCAAACGACATTTTTCATTATGCACAGTGCCAGTTTTACACAAAATGCAGTTTTCAGTGCAATAGCAAATGTTTCTCACTCTCCCAGCACTCAGAATGAGCATTTAAGAAATCTAACTCCGATCTGTTCCTAAAGGCACTTTTTCATTATGCACACAGCTAGTTTTACACAAAATGAAGTTTTCAGTGCAAGGCCCATGTTTCTCACTCTCCAAGCACTCAGAATGAGGATTTAAGAAAACTAACTCTGATCTGTTCCTAAAGGTACTTTTTCATTATGCACACAGCCAGATTTACACAAAATGCAGTTTTCAGTTGATAGCCCATGCTTCTCACTCTCCCAGCACTCAGAATGAGCATTTAAGAAAACTAACTCTGATCTGTTCCTAAAGGCACTTTTTCAATATGCACACAACCAGTTTTACACAAAATGAAGTTTTCAGTGCAAAGCCCATGTTTCTCACTATCCCAACACTCAGAATGAGGATTTAAGAAAACTAACTCTAATCTGTTCCTAAAGTTACTTTTTCAATATGCACACAGCCAATTTGACACAAAATGAAGTTTTCAGTGCAAAGCCCATGTTTCTCACTCTCCCAACACTCAGAATGAGCATTTAAGAAAACTAACTCTGATCTGTTCCTAAAGGCACTTTTTCAATATGCACACAGCCAATTTGACACAAAATGAAGTTTTCAGTGCAAAGCTCATGTTTCTCAATCTCCCAGCACTCAGAATGAGCATTTAAAAAAACTAACTCTGATCTGTTCCTAAAGGCACTTTTTCATTTAAAACACAGCCAGTTTTACACAAAATGAAGTTTTCAGTTGATAACCCATGTTTCTCACTCTCCCAGCACTCAGAATGAGGATTTAAGAAAACTAACTCTGATCCTTTGCTAAACGACATTTTTCATTATGCACAGTGCCAGTTATACACAAAATGCAGTTTTCAGTGCAATAGCAAATGTTTCTCACTCTCCCAGCACTCAGAATGAGAATTTAAGAAAACTAACTCCGATCTGTTCCTAAAGGCACTTTTTCATTATGCACACAGCCAGTTTTACACAAAATGAAGTTTTCAGTGCAAGGCCCATGTTTCTCACTCTCCCAACACTCAGAATGAGGATTTAAGAAAACTAACTCTGATCTGTTTCTAAAGGCACTTTTTCATTATGCACACAGCCAGTTTTACACAAAATGCAGTTTTCAGTTGATAGCCTATGTTTCTCACTCTCCCAGCACTCAGGATGAGCATTTAAGAAAACTAACTCTGATCTGTTCCTAAAGGCACTTTTTCATTATGCACACAACTAGTTTTACACAAAATGAAGTTTTCAGTGCAATAGCCCATGTTTCTCACTCTCCCAGCACTCAGAATGAGGATTTAAGAAAACTAACTCTGATCCTTTGCTAAACGACATTTTCCATTATGCACACAGCCAGTTTAACACAAAATGCAGTTTTCAGTTGATAGCCCATGTTTCTCACTCTCCCAGCACTCAGAATGAGCATTTAAGAAAACTAACTCTGATCTGTTCCTAAAGGCACTTTTTCAATATGCACACAGCCAATTTTACACAAAATGAAGTTTTCAGTGCAAAGCCCATGTTTTTCACTCTCCCAGCACTCAGAATGAGGATTTAAGAAAACTAACTCTGATCCTTTGCTAAACAACATTTTTCATTATGCACGGCGCCAGTTTTACACAAAATGCAGTTTTCAGTGCAATAGCCCATGTTTCTCACTCTCCCAGCACTCAGAATGAGCATTTAAGAAAACTAACTCTGATCTGTTCCTAAAGGCACTTTTTTATTTAAAACACAGCCAGTTTTACACAAAATGAGGTTTTCAGTTCAAAGCCCATGTTTCTCACTCTCCCAGCACTCAGAATGAGGATTTAAGAAAACTAACTCTGATCATTTGCTAAACGACATTTTTCATTATGCACACAGCCAGTTTTACACAAAATGAAGTTTTCAGTTGATAACCCATGTTTCTCACTCTCCCAGCACTCAGAATGAGGATTTTAAGAAAACTAACTCTGATCCTTTGCTAAACGACATTTTTCATTATGCACAGTGCCAGTTTTAAACAAAATGCAGTTTTCAGTGCAATAGCAAATGTTTCTCACTCTCCCAGCACTCAGAATGAGCATTTAAGAAAACTAACTCCGATCTGTTCCTAAAGGCACTTTTTCATTATGCACACAGCCAGTTTTACACAAAATGAAGATTTCAGTGCAAGGCCCATGTTTCTCACTCTCCCAACACTCAGAATGAGGATTTAAGAAAACTAACTCTGATAAGTTTCTAAAGGCACTTTTTCATTATGCACACAGCCAGTTTTACACAAAATGCAGTTTTCAGTTGATAGCCTATGTTTCTCACTCTCCCAGCACTCAGGATGAGCATTTAAGAAAACTAACTCTGATCTGTTCCTAAAGGCACTTTTTCATTATGCACACAACTAGTTTTACACAAAATGAAGTTTTCAGTGCAATAGCCCATGTTTCTCACTCTCCCAGCACTCAGAATGAGGATTTAAGAAAACTAACTCTGATCCTTTGCTAAACGACATTTTCCATTATGCACACAGCCAGTTTAACACAAAATGCAGTTTTCAGTTGATAGCCCATGTTTCTCACTCTCCCAGCACTCAGAATGAGCATTTAAGAAAACTAACTCTGATCTGTTCCTAAAGGCACTTTTTCAATATGCACACAGCCAATTTTACACAAAATGAAGTTTTCAGTGCAAAGCCCATGTTTTTCACTCTCCCAGCACTCAGAATGAGGATTTAAGAAAACTAACTCTGATCCTTTGCTAAACAACATTTTTCATTATGCACGGCGCCAGTTTTACACAAAATGCAGTTTTCAGTGCAATAGCCCATGTTTCTCACTCTCCCAGCACTCAGAATGAGCATTTAAGAAAACTAACTCTGATCTGTTCCTAAAGGCACTTTTTTATTTAAAACACAGCCAGTTTTACACAAAATGAGGTTTTCAGTTCAAAGCCCATGTTTCTCACTCTCCCAGCACTCAGAATGAGGATTTAAGAAAACTAACTCTGATCATTTGCTAAACGACATTTTTCATTATTCACACAGCCAGTTTTACACAAAATGCAGTTTTCTGTTGATAGCCCATGTTTCTCACTCTCCCAGCACTCAGAATGAGCATTTAAGAAAACTAACTCTGATCTGTTCCTAAAGGCACTTTTTCAATATGCACACAACCAGTTTTACACAAAATGAAGTTTTCAGTGCAAAGCCCATGTTTCTCACTATCCCAACACTCAGAATGAGGATTTAAGAAAACTAACTCTAATCTGTTCCTAAAGTTACTTTTTCAATATGCACACAGCCAATTTGACACAAAATGAAGTTTTCAGTGCAAAGCTCATGTTTCTCAATCTCCCAGCACTCAGAATGAGCATTTAAAAAAACTAACTCTGATCTGTTCCTAAAGTTACTTTTTCAATATGCACACAGCCAATTTGACACAAAATGAAGTTTTCAGTGCAAAGCTCATGTTTCTCAATCTCCCAGCACTCAGAATGAGCATTTAAAAAAACTAACTCTGATCTGTTCCTAAAGGCACTTTTTCATTTAAAACACAGCCAGTTTTACACAAAATGAAGTTTTCAGTTGATAACCCATGTTTCTCACTCTCCCAGCCCTCAGAATGAGGATTTAAGAAAACTAACTCTGATCCTTTGCCAAACGACATTTTTCATTATGCACAGTGCCAGTTTTACACAAAATGCAGTTTTCAGTGCAATAGCAAATGTTTCTCACTCTCCCAGCACTCAGAATGAGCATTTAAGAAATCTAACTCCGATCTGTTCCTAAAGGCACTTTTTCATTATGCACACAGCTAGTTTTACACAAAATGAAGTTTTCAGTGCAAGGCCCATGTTTCTCACTCTCCAAGCACTCAGAATGAGGATTTAAGAAAACTAACTCTGATCTGTTCCTAAAGGTACTTTTTCATTATGCACACAGCCAGATTTACACAAAATGCAGTTTTCAGTTGATAGCCCATGCTTCTCACTCTCCCAGCACTCAGAATGAGCATTTAAGAAAACTAACTCTGATCTGTTCCTAAAGGCACTTTTTCAATATGCACACAACCAGTTTTACACAAAATGAAGTTTTCAGTGCAAAGCCCATGTTTCTCACTATCCCAACACTCAGAATGAGGATTTAAGAAAACTAACTCTAATCTGTTCCTAAAGTTACTTTTTCAATATGCACACAGCCAATTTGACACAAAATGAAGTTTTCAGTGCAAAGCCCATGTTTCTCACTCTCCCAACACTCAGAATGAGCATTTAAGAAAACTAACTCTGATCTGTTCCTAAAGGCACTTTTTCAATATGCACACAGCCAATTTGACACAAAATGAAGTTTTCAGTGCAAAGCTCATGTTTCTCAATCTCCCAGCACTCAGAATGAGCATTTAAAAAAACTAACTCTGATCTGTTCCTAAAGGCACTTTTTCATTTAAAACACAGCCAGTTTTACACAAAATGAAGTTTTCAGTTGATAACCCATGTTTCTCACTCTCCCAGCACTCAGAATGAGGATTTAAGAAAACTAACTCTGATCCTTTGCTAAACGACATTTTTCATTATGCACAGTGCCAGTTATACACAAAATGCAGTTTTCAGTGCAATAGCAAATGTTTCTCACTCTCCCAGCACTCAGAATGAGAATTTAAGAAAACTAACTCCGATCTGTTCCTAAAGGCACTTTTTCATTATGCACACAGCCAGTTTTACACAAAATGAAGTTTTCAGTGCAAGGCCCATGTTTCTCACTCTCCCAACACTCAGAATGAGGATTTAAGAAAACTAACTCTGATCTGTTTCTAAAGGCACTTTTTCATTATGCACACAGCCAGTTTTACACAAAATGCAGTTTTCAGTTGATAGCCTATGTTTCTCACTCTCCCAGCACTCAGGATGAGCATTTAAGAAAACTAACTCTGATCTGTTCCTAAAGGCACTTTTTCATTATGCACACAACTAGTTTTACACAAAATGAAGTTTTCAGTGCAATAGCCCATGTTTCTCACTCTCCCAGCACTCAGAATGAGGATTTAAGAAAACTAACTCTGATCCTTTGCTAAACGACATTTTCCATTATGCACACAGCCAGTTTAACACAAAATGCAGTTTTCAGTTGATAGCCCATGTTTCTCACTCTCCCAGCACTCAGAATGAGCATTTAAGAAAACTAACTCTGATCTGTTCCTAAAGGCACTTTTTCAATATGCACACAGCCAATTTTACACAAAATGAAGTTTTCAGTGCAAAGCCCATGTTTTTCACTCTCCCAGCACTCAGAATGAGGATTTAAGAAAACTAACTCTGATCCTTTGCTAAACAACATTTTTCATTATGCACGGCGCCAGTTTTACACAAAATGCAGTTTTCAGTGCAATAGCCCATGTTTCTCACTCTCCCAGCACTCAGAATGAGCATTTAAGAAAACTAACTCTGATCTGTTCCTAAAGGCACTTTTTTATTTAAAACACAGCCAGTTTTACACAAAATGAGGTTTTCAGTTCAAAGCCCATGTTTCTCACTCTCCCAGCACTCAGAATGAGGATTTAAGAAAACTAACTCTGATCATTTGCTAAACGACATTTTTCATTATTCACACAGCCAGTTTTACACAAAATGCAGTTTTCTGTTGATAGCCCATGTTTCTCACTCTCCCAGCACTCAGAATGAGCATTTAAGAAAACTAACTCTGATCTGTTCCTAAAGGCACTTTTTCAATATGCACACAGCCAGTTTTACACAAAATACAGTTTTCAGTTGATAGGCCATGTTTCTCTCTCTCCCAGCACTCAGAATGAGCATTTAAGAAAACTAACTCTGATCTGTTCCTAAAGGTACTTTTTCATTATGCACACAGCCAGTTTTACACAAAATGCAGTTTTCAGTTGATAGCCCATGTTTCTCACTCTCCCAGCACTCAGAATGAGCATTTAAGAAAACTAACTCTGATCTGTTCCTAAAGGCACATTTTCATTATGCACACAGCCAGTTTTACACAAAATGAAGTTTTCAGTTGATAGCCCATGTTTCTCACTCTCCCAGCACTCAGAATGAGCATTTAAGAAAACTAACTCTGATCTGTTCCTAAAGGCACTTTTTCAATATGCACACAACCAGTTTTACACAAAATGAAGTTTTCAGTGCAAAGCCCATGTTTCTCACTATCCCAACACTCAGAATGAGGATTTAAGAAAATTAACTCTAATCTGTTCCTAAAGTTACTTTTTCAATATGCACACAGCCAATTTGACACAAAATGAAGTTTTCAGTGCAAAGCTCATGTTTCTCAATCTCCCAGCACTCAGAATGAGCATTTAAAAAAACTAACTCTGATCTGTTCCTAAAGTTACTTTTTCAATATGCACACAGCCAATTTGACACAAAATGAAGTTTTCAGTGCAAAGCTCATGTTTCTCAATCTCCCAGCACTCAGAATGAGCATTTAAAAAAACTAACTCTGATCTGTTCCTAAAGGCACTTTTTCATTTAAAACACAGCCAGTTTTACACAAAATGAAGTTTTCAGTTGATAACCCATGTTTCTCACTCTCCCAGCACTCAGAATGAGGATTTTAAGAAAACTAACTCTGATCCTTTGCTAAACGACATTTTTCATTATGCACAGTGCCAGTTTTAAACAAAATGCAGTTTTCAGTGCAAAGCTCATGTTTCTCAATCTCCCAGCACTCAGAATGAGCATTTATAAAAACTAACTCTGATCTGTTCCTAAAGGCACTTTTTCATTTAAAACACAGCCAGTTTTACACAAAATGAAGTTTTCAGTTGATAACCCATGTTTCTCACTCTCCCAGCACTCAGAATGAGGATTTAAGAAAACTAACTCTGATCCTTTGCTAAACGACATTTTTCATTATGCACAGTGCCAGTTTTACACAAAATGCAGTTTTCAGTGCAATAGCAAATGTTTCTCACTCTCCCAGCACTCAGAATGAGCATTTAAGAAATCTAACTCCGATCTGTTCCTAAAGGCACTTTTTCATTATGCACACAGCTAGTTTTACACAAAATGAAGTTTTCAGTGCAAGGCCCATGTTTCTCACTCTCCAAGCACTCAGAATGAGGATTTAAGAAAACTAACTCTGATCTGTTCCTAAAGGTACTTTTTCATTATGCACACAGCCAGATTTACACAAAATGCAGTTTTCAGTTGATAGCCCATGCTTCTCACTCTCCCAGCACTCAGAATGAGCATTTAAGAAAACTAACTCTGATCTATTCCTAAAGGCACTTTTTCAATATGCACATTCAGTTTTACACAAAATGAAGTTTTCAGTGCAAAGCCCATGTTTCTCACTCTCCCAACACTCAGAATGAGGATTTAAGAATACTAACTCTGATCTATTCCTAAAGGCACTTTTTCAATATGCACAGTCAGTTTTACACAAAATTAAGTTTTCAGTGCAAAGCCCATGTTTCTCACTCTCCCAACACTCAGAATGAGCATTTAAGAAAACTAACTCTGATCTGTTCCTAAAGGCACTTTTTCAATATGCACACAGCCAATTTGACACAAAATGAAGTTTTCAGTGCAAAGCTCATGTTTCTCAATCTCCCAGCACTCAGAATGAGCATTTAAAAAAACTAACTCTGATCTATTCCTAAAGGCACTTTTTCATTTAAAACACAGCCAGTTTTACACAAAATGAAGTTTTCAGTTGATAACCCATGTTTCTCACTCTCCCAGCACTCAGAATGAGGATTTAAGAAAACTAACTCTGATCCTTTGCTAAACGACATTTTTCATTATGCACAGTGCCAGTTATACACAAAATGCAGTTTTCAGTGCAATAGCAAATGTTTCTCACTCTCCCAGCACTCAGAATGAGCATTTAAGAAAACTAACTCCGATCTGTTCCTAAAGGCACTTTTTCATTATGCACACAGCCAGTTTTACACAAAATGAAGTTTTCAGTGCAAGGCCCATGTTTCTCACTCTCCCAACACTCAGAATGAGGATTTAAGAAAACTAACCCTGATCTGTTTCTAAAGGCACTTTTTCATTATGCACACAGCCAGTTTTACACAAAATGCAGTTTTCAGTTGATAGCCCATGTTTCTCACTCTCCCAGCACTCAGGATGAGCATTTAAGAAAACTATCTCTGATCTGTTCCTAAAGGTACTTTTTCATTATGCACACAGCCAGTTTTACACAAAATGAAGTTTTCAGTTCAGAGCCCATGTTTTTCACTCTCCCAGCACTCAGAATGAGGATTTAAGAAAACTAACTCTGATCCTTTGCTAAACAACATTTTTCATTATGCACGGCGCCAGTTTTACACAAAATGCAGTTTTCAGTGCAATAGCCCATGTTTCTCACTCTCCCAGCACTCAGAATGAGCATTTAAGAAAACTAACTCTGATCTGTTCCTAAAGGCACTTTTTTATTTAAAACACAGCCAGTTTTACACAAAATGAAGTTTTCAGTGCAAGGCCCATGTTTCTCACTCTCCCAACACTCAGAATGAGGATTTAAGAAAACTAACCCTGATCTGTTTCTAAAGGCACTTTTTCATTATGCACACAGCCAGTTTTACACAAAATGCAGTTTTCAGTTGATAGCCCATGTTTCTCACTCTCCCAGCACTCAGGATGAGCATTTAAGAAAACTATCTCTGATCTGTTCCTAAAGGTACTTTTTCATTATGCACACAGCCAGTTTTACACAAAATGAGGTTTTCAGATGATAACCCATGTTTCTCACTCTCCCAGCACTCAAAATGAGGATTTAAGAAAACTAACTCTGATCCTTTGCTAAACGACATTTTTCATTATGCACAGTGCCAGTTTTACACAAAATGCAGTTTTCAGTGCAATAGCAAATGTTTCTCACTCTCCCAACACTCAGAATGAGGATTTAAGAAAACTAACTCTGATCTGTTCCTAAAGGCACTTTTTCAATATGCACACAGCCAATTTGACACAAAATGAAGTTTTCAGTGCAAAGCTCATGTTTCTCAATCTCCCAGCACTCAGAATGAGCATTTAAAAAAACTAACTCTGATCTGTTCCTAAAGGCACTTTTTCATTTAAAACACAGCCAGTTTTACACAAAATGAAGTTTTCAGTTGATAACCCATGTTTCTCACTCTCCCAGCACTCAGAATGAGGATTTAAGAAAACTAACTCTGATCCTTTGCTAAACGACATTTTTCATTATGCACAGTGCCAGTTTTACACAAAATGCAGTTTTCAGTGCAATAGCAAATGTTTCTCACTCTCCCAGCACTCAGAATGAGCATTTAAAAAAACTAACTCTGATCTGTTCCTAAAGGCACTTTTTCATTTAAAACACAGCCAGTTTTACACAAAATTAAGTTTTCAGTTGATAACCCATGTTTCTCACTCTCCCAGCACTCAGAATGAGCATTTAAGAAAACTAACTCTGATCTGTTCCAAATGGCACTTTTTTATTATGCACACAGCCAGTTTTACACAAAATGAAGTTTTCAGTTCAGAGCCCATGTTTTTCACTCTCCCAGCACTCAGAATGAGGATTTAAGAAAACTAACTCTGATCCTTTGCTAAACAACATTTTTCATTATGCACGGCGCCAGTTTTACACAAAATGCAGTTTTCAGTGCAATAGCCCATGTTTCTCACTCTCCCAGCACTCAGAATGAGCATTTAAGAAAACTAACTCTGATCTGTTCCTAAAGGCACTTTTTTATTTAAAACACAGCCAGTTTTACACAAAATGAAGTTTTCAGTGCAAGGCCCATGTTTCTCACTCTCCCAACACTCAGAATGAGGATTTAAGAAAACTAACCCTGATCTGTTTCTAAAGGCACTTTTTCATTATGCACACAGCCAGTTTTACACAAAATGCAGTTTTCAGTTGATAGCCCATGTTTCTCACTCTCCCAGCACTCAGGATGAGCATTTAAGAAAACTATCTCTGATCTGTTCCTAAAGGTACTTTTTCATTATGCACACAGCCAGTTTTACACAAAATGAGGTTTTCAGATGATAACCCATGTTTCTCACTCTCCCAGCACTCAAAATGAGGATTTAAGAAAACTAACTCTGATCCTTTGCTAAACGACATTTTTCATTATGCACAGTGCCAGTTTTACACAAAATGCAGTTTTCAGTGCAATAGCAAATGTTTCTCACTCTCCCAACACTCAGAATGAGGATTTAAGAAAACTAACTCTGATCTGTTCCTAAAGGCACTTTTTCAATATGCACACAGCCAATTTGACACAAAATGAAGTTTTCAGTGCAAAGCTCATGTTTCTCAATCTCCCAGCACTCAGAATGAGCATTTAAAAAAACTAACTCTGATCTGTTCCTAAAGGCACTTTTTCATTTAAAACACAGCCAGTTTTACACAAAATGAAGTTTTCAGTTGATAACCCATGTTTCTCACTCTCCCAGCACTCAGAATGAGGATTTAAGAAAACTAACTCTGATCCTTTGCTAAACGACATTTTTCATTATGCACAGTGCCAGTTTTACACAAAATGCAGTTTTCAGTGCAATAGCAAATGTTTCTCACTCTCCCAGCACTCAGAATGAGCATTTAAAAAAACTAACTCTGATCTGTTCCTAAAGGCACTTTTTCATTTAAAACACAGCCAGTTTTACACAAAATTAAGTTTTCAGTTGATAACCCATGTTTCTCACTCTCCCAGCACTCAGAATGAGCATTTAAGAAAACTAACTCTGATCTGTTCCAAATGGCACTTTTTTATTTAAAACACAGCCAGTTTTACACAAAATGAAGTTTTCAGTTCAGAGCCCATGTTTCTCACTCTCCCAGTACACAGAATAAGCATTTAGGGAAACTAACTCTGATCTGTTCCTAAAGGCACTTTTTCATTATGCACACAGCCAGTTTTACACAAAATACAGTTTTCAGTTGATAGCCCATGTTTCTCACTCTCCCAGCACTCAGAATGAGCATTTAAGAAAACTAACTCTGATCTATTCCTAAAGGCACTTTTTCAATATGCACAGTCAGTTTTACACAAAATGAAGTTTTCAGTGCAAAGCCCATGTTTCTCACTCTCCCAACACTCAGAATGAGCATTTAAGAAAACTAACTCTGATCTATTCCTAAAGGCACTTTTTCAATATGCACACAGCTAGTTTTACACAAAATGAAGTTTTCAGTGCAAGGCCCATGTTTCTCACTCTCCAAGCACTCAGAATGAGGATTTAAGAAAACTAACTCTGATCTGTTCCTAAAGGTACTTTTTCATTATGCACACAGACAGATTTACACAAAATGCAGTTTTCAGTTGATAGCCCATGCTTCTCACTCTCCCAGCACTCAGAATGAGCATTTAAGAAAACTAACTCTGATCTATTCCTAAAGGCACTTTTTCAATATGCACATTCAGTTTTACACAAAATGAAGTTTTCAGTGCAAAGCCCATGTTTCTCACCCTCCCAACACTCAGAATGAGGATTTAAGAAAACTAACTCTGATCTATTCCTAAAGGCACTTTTTCAATATGCACAGTCAGTTTTACACAAAATGAAGTTTTCAGTGCAAAGCCCATGTTTCTCACTCTCCCAACACTCAGAATGAGCATTTAAGAAAACTAACTCTGATCTGTTCCTAAAGGCACTTTTTCAATATGCACACAGCCAATTTGACACAAAATGAAGTTTTCAGTGCAAAGCTCATGTTTCTCAATCTCCCAGCACTCAGAATGAGCATTTAAAAAAACTAACTCTGATCTGTTCCTAAAGGCACTTTTTCATTTAAAACACAGCCAGTTTTACACAAAATGAAGTTTTCAGTTGATAACCCATGTTTCTCACTCTCCCAGCACTCAGAATGAGGATTTAAGAAAACTAACTCTGATCCTTTGCTAAACGACATTTTTCATTATGCACAGTGCCAGTTATACACAAAATGCAGTTTTCAGTGCAATAGCAAATGTTTCTCACTCTCCCAGCACTCAGAATGAGCATTTAAGAAAACTAACTCAGATCTGTTCCTAAAGGCACTTTTTCATTATGCACACAGCCAGTTTTACACAAAATGAAGTTTTCAGTGCAAGGCCCATGTTTCTCACTCTCCCAACACTCAGAATGAGGATTTAAGAAAACTAACTCTGATCTGTTTCTAAAGGCACTTTTTCATTATGCACACAGCCAGTTTTACACAAAATGAAGTTTTCAGTTCAGAGCCCATGTTTTTCACTCTCCCAGCACTCAGAATGAGGATTTAAGAAAACTAACTCTGATCCTTTGCTAAACAACATTTTTCATTATGCACGGCGCCAGTTTTACACAAAATGCAGTTTTCAGTGCAATAGCCCATGTTTCTCACTCTCCCAGCACTCAGAATGAGCATTTAAGAAAACTAACTCTGATCTGTTCCTAAAGGCACTTTTTTATTTAAAACACAGCCAGTTTTACACAAAATGAGGTTTTCAGATGATAACCCATGTTTCTCACTCTCCCAGCACTCAGAATGAGGATTTAAGAAAACTAACTCTGATCCTTTGCTAAACGACATTTTTCATTATGCACGGCGCCAGTTTTACACAAAATGCAGTTTTCAGTGCAATAGCCCATGTTTCTCACTCTCCCAGCACTCAGAATGAGCATTTAAGAAAACTAACTCTGATCTGTTCCTAAAGGCACTTTTTCATTTAAAACACAGCCAGTTTTACACAAAATGAAGTTTTCAGTTGATAACCCATGTTTCTCACTCTCCCAGCACTCAGAATGAGCATTTAAGAAAACTAACTCTGATCTGTTCCTAAAGGCACTTTTTCATTTAAAACACAGCCAGTTTTACACAAAATGAAGTTTTCAGTTGATAACCCATGTTTCTCACTCTCCCAGCACTCAGAATGAGCATTTAAGAAAACTAACTCTGATCTGTTCCTAAAGGCACTTTTTTATTTAAAACACAGCCAGTTTTACACAAAATGAAGTTTTCAGTTCAGAGCCCATGTTTCTCACTCTCCCAGTACACAGAATAAGCATTTAGGGAAACTAACTCTGATCTGTTCCTAAAGGCACTTTTTCATTATGCACACAGCCAGTTTTACACAAAATACAGTTTTCAGTTGATAGCCCATGTTTCTCACTCTCCCAGCACTCAGAATGAGCATTTAAGAAAACTAACTCTGATCTGTTCCTAAAGGCACTTTTTCAATATGCACACAGCCAATTTTACACAAAATGAAGTTTTCAGTGCAAAGCCCATGTTTTTCACTCTCCCAGCACTCAGAATGAGGATTTAAGAAAACTAACTCTGATCCTTTGCTAAACAACATTTTTCATTATGCACGGCGCCAGTTTTACACAAAATGCAGTTTTCAGTGCAATAGCCCATGTTTCTCACTCTCCCAGCACTCAGAATGAGCATTTAAGAAAACTAACTCTGATCTGTTCCTAAAGGCACTTTTTTATTTAAAACACAGCCAGTTTTACACAAAATGAGGTTTTCAGTTCAAAGCCCATGTTTCTCACTCTCCCAGCACTCAGAATGAGGATTTAAGAAAACTAACTCTGATCATTTGCTAAACGACATTTTTCATTATTCACACAGCCAGTTTTACACAAAATGCAGTTTTCTGTTGATAGCCCATGTTTCTCACTCTCCCAGCACTCATACTGAGCATTTAAGAAAACTAACTCTGATCTGTTCCTAAAGGCACTTTTTCAATATGCACACAGCCAGTTTTACACAAAATACAGTTTTCAGTTGATAGGCCATGTTTCTCTCTCTCCCAGCACTCAGAATGAGCATTTAAGAAAACTAACTCTGATCTGTTCCTAAAGGTACTTTTTCATTATGCACACAGCCAGTTTTACACAAAATGCAGTTTTCAGTTGATAGCCCATCTTTCTCACTCTCCCAGCACTCAGAATGAGCATTTAAGAAAACTAACTCTGATCTGTTCCTAAAGGCACATTTTCATTATGCACACAGCCAGTTTTACACAAAATGCAGTTTTCAGTTGATAGCCCATGTTTCTCACTCTCCCAGCAATCAGAATGAGCATTTAAGAAAACTAACTCTGATCTATTCCTAAAGGCACTTTTTCATTTAAAACAAAGCGAGTTTTACACAAAATGAAGTTTTCAGTTGATAGCCCATGTTTCTCACTCTCCCAGCACTCAGAATGAGCATTTAAGAAAACTAACTCAGATCTGTTCCTAAAGGCACTTTTTCATTATGCACACAGCCAGTTTTACACAAAATGAAGTTTTCAGTGCAAGGCCCATGTTTCTCACTCTCCCAACACTCAGAATGAGGATTTAAGAAAACTAACTCTGATCTGTTTCTAAAGGCACTTTTTCATTATGCACACAGCCAGTTTTACACAAAATGCAGTTTTCAGTTGATAGCCCATGTTTCTCACTCTCCCAGCACTCAGGATGAGCATTTAAGAAAACTATCTCTGATCTGTTCCTAAAGGTACTTTTTCATTATGCACACAGCCAGTTTTACACAAAATTAAGTTTTCAGTTCAGAGCCCATGTTTTTCACTCTCCCAGCACTCAGAATGAGGATTTAAGAAAACTAACTCTGATCCTTTGCTAAACAACATTTTTCATTATGCACGGCGCCAGTTTTACACAAAATGAAGTTTTCAGTGCAAAGCCCATGTTTCTCACTCTCCCAGCAGTCAGAATGAGGATTTAAGAAAACTAACTCTGATCTGTTCCTAAAGGCACTTTTTCAATATGCACACAGTCAGTTTTACACAAAATGCAGTTTTCGGTTGATAGCCCATGTTTCTCACTCTCCCAGCAATCAGAATGAGCATTTAAGAAAACTAACTCTGATCTGTTCCTAAAGGCATTTTTTCATTATGCACACAGCCAGTTTTACACAAAATACAGTTTACAGTTGATAGGCCATGTTTCTCACTCTCCCAGCACTCAGAATGAGGATTTAAGAAAACTAACTCTGATCCTTTGCTAAACGACATTTTTCATTATGCACAGAGCCAGTTTTACACAAAATGCAGTTTTCAGTTGATAGCCCATGTTTCTCACTCTCCCAGCACTCAGAATGAGCATTTAAGAAAACTAAATCTGATCTGTTCCTAAAGGCACTTTTTCATTATGCACACAGCCAGTTTTACACAAAATGCAGTTTTCAGTTGATAGCCAATGTTTCTCACTCTCCCAGCACTCAGAATGGGCATTTAAGAAAACTAACTCTGATCTGTTCCTAAAGGCACATTTTCATTATGCACACAGCCAGTTTTACCCAAAATGCAGTTTTCAGTTGATAGCCCATGTTTCTCACTCTCCCAGCAATCAGAATGAGCATTTAAGAAAACTAACTCTGATCTATTCCTAAAGGCACTTTTTCATTTAAAACAAAGCGAGATTTACACAAAATGAAATTTTCAGATGATAGCCCATGTTTCTCACTCTCCCAGCACTCAGAATGAGGATTTAAGAAAACTAACTCTGATCTGTTCCTAAAGGCACTTTTTCATTTAAAACACAGCCAGTTTTACACAAAATGAAGTTTTCAGTTGATAACCCATGTTTCTCACTCTCCCAGCACTCAGAATGAGCATTTAAGAAAACTAACTCTGACCTGTTCCTAAAGGTACTTTTTCAATATGCACACAGCCAGTATTACACAAAATGAAGTTTTCAGTGCAAAGCCCATGTTTCTCACTCTCCCAGCACTCAGAATGAGCATTTAAGAAAACTAACTCTGATCTGTTCCTAAAGGCACTTTTTCAATATGCACACAGTCAGTTTTACACAAAATGCAGTTTTCAGTTGATAGCCCATGTTTCTCACTCTTCCAGCACTCAGAATGAGCATTTAAGAAAACTAACTCTGATCTGTTCCTAAAGGCACTTTTTCAATATGCACACAACCAGTTTTACACAAAATGAAGTTTTCAGTGCAAAGCCCATGTTTCTCACTACCCCAACACTCAGAATGAGGATTTAAGAAAACTAACTCTGATCTGTTCCTAAAGGTACTTTTTCATTATGCACACAGCCAGTTTTACAAAAAAATGAAGTTTTCAGTTGATAGCCCATGTTTCTCACTCTCCCAGCACTCAGAATGAGGATTTAAGAAAACTAACTCTGATCTGTTCCTAAAGGCACATTTTCATTATGCACACAGCCAGTTTTACCCAAAATGCAGTTTTCAGTTGATAGCCCATGCTTCTCACTCTCCCAGCAATCAGAATGAGCATTTAAGAAAACTAACTCTGATCTATTCCTAAAGGCACTTTTTCATTTAAAACAAAGCGAGATTTACACAAAATGAAATTTTCAGATGATAGCCCATGTTTCTAACTCTCCCAGCACTCAGAATGAGGATTTAAGAAAACTAACTCTGATCTGTTCCTAAAGGCACTTTTTCATTTAAAACACAGCCAGTTTTACACAAAATGAAGTTTTCAGTTGATAACCCATGTTTCTCACTCTCCCAGCACTCAGAATGAGCATTTAAGAAAACTAACTCTGACCTGTTCCTAAAGGTACTTTTTCAATATGCACACAGCCAGTATTACACAAAATGAAGTTTTCAGTGCAAAGCCCATGTTTCTCACTCTCCCAGCACTCAGAATGAGCATTTAAGAAAACTAACTCTGATCTGTTCCTAAAGGCACTTTTTCAATATGCACACAGTCAGTTTTACACAAAATGCAGTTTTCAGTTGATAGCCCATGTTTCTCACTCTTCCAGCACTCAGAATGAGCATTTAAGAAAACTAACTCTGATCTGTTCCTAAAGGCACTTTTTCAATATGCACACAACCAGTTTTACACAAAATGAAGTTTTCAGTGCAAAGCCCATGTTTCTCACTACCCCAACACTCAGAATGAGGATTTAAGAAAACTAACTCTGATCTGTTCCTAAAGGTACTTTTTCATTATGCACACAGCCAGTTTTACAAAAAATGCAGTTTTCAGTTGATAGCCCATGTTTCTCACTCTCCCAGCACTCAGAATGAGGATTTAAGAAAACTAACTCTGGTCTGTTCCTAAAGGCACTTTTTCATTTAAAACACAGCCAGTTTTACACAAAATTAAGTTTTCAGTTGATAACCCATGTTTCTCACTCTCCCAGCACTCAGAATGAGCATTTAAGAAAACTAACTCTGATCTGTTCCTGAAGGCACTTTTTCAATATGCACACAGCCAGTTTTACACAAAATTAAGTTTTCAGTGCAAAGCCCATGTTTCTCACTCTCCCAGCACTCAGAATGAGGATTTAAGAAAACTAACTCTGATCCTTTGCTAAACGACATTTTTCATTATCCACACAGCCAGTTTAAAAAAAATGCAGATTTCAGTTGATAGCCCATGTTTCTCACTCTCCCAGAACCCAGAATGAGCATTTAAGAAAACTATCTCTGATCTGTTCCTAAAGGTACTTTTTCATTATGCACACAGCCAGTTTTACACAAAATGAAGTTTTCCGTGCAAAGCCCATGTTTCTCACTCTCCCAGCAGACAGAATGACGATTTAAGAAAACTAACTCTGATCTGTTCCTAAAGGCACTTTTTCAATATGCACACAGTCAGTTTTACACAAAATGCAGTTTTCAGTTGATAGCCCATGTTTCTCACTCTTCCAGCACTCAGAATGAGCATTTAAGAAAACTAACTCTGATCTGTTCCTAAAGGCACTTTTTCAATATGCACACAACCAGTTTTACACAAAATGAAGTTTTCAGTGCAAAGTCCATGTTTCTCACTATCCCAACACTCAGAATGAGGATTTAAGAAAACTAACTCTGATCTGTTCCTAAAGGTACTTTTTCATTATGCACACAGCCAGTTTTACAAAAAATGCAGTTTTCAGTTGATAGCCCATGTTTCTCACTCTCCCAGCACTCAGAATGAGGATTTAAGAAAACTAACTCTGATCTGTTCCTAAAGGCACTTTTTCATTTAAAACACAGCCAGTTTTACACAAAATGAAGTTTTCAGTTGATAACCCATGTTTCTCACTCTCCCAGCACTCAGAGTGAGCATTTAAGAAAACTAACTCTGATCTGTTCCTAAAGGCACTTTTTTATTTAAAACACAGCCAGTTTTACACAAAATGAGGTTTTCAGTTCAAAGCCCATGTTTCTCACTCTCCCAGCACTCAGAATGAGGATTTAAGAAAACTAACTCTGATCTGTTACTAAAGGCACTTTTTCATTTAAAACACAGCCAGTTTTACACAAAATGAAGTTTTCAGTTGATAACCCATGTTTCTCACTCTCCCAGCACTCAGAATGAGCATTTAAGAAAACTAACTCTGATCTGTTCCTAAAGGCACTTTTTTTATTTAAAACACAGCCAGTTTTACACAAAATGAGGTTTTCAGTTCAAAGCCCATGTTTCTCACTCTCCCAGCACTCAGAATGAGGATTTAAGAAAACTAACTCTGATCTGTTCCTAACGGCACTTTTTCATTTAAAACACAGCCAGTTTTACACAAAATGAAGTTTTCAGTTGATAGGCCATGTTTCTCACTCTCCCAGCAGTCAGAATGAGGATTTAAGAAAACTCACTCTGATCTGTTCCTAAAGGCACTTTTTCAATATGCACACAGTCAGTTTTACACAAAATGCAGTTTTCGGTTGATAGCCCATGTTTCTCACTCTCCCAGCAATCAGAATGAGCATTTAAGAAAACTAACTCTGATCTGTTCCTAAAGGCATTTTTCATTATGCACACAGCCAGTTTTACACAAAAACAGTTTTCAGTTGATAGGCCATGTTTCTCACTCTCCCAGCACTCAGAATGAGGATTTAAGAAAACTAACTCTGATCCTTTGCTAAACGACATTTTTCATTATGCACAGAGCCAGTTTTACACAAAATGCAGTTTTCAGTTGATAGCCCATGTTTCTCACTCTCCCAGCACTCAGAATGAGCATTTAAGAAAACTAACTCTGATCTGTTCCTAAAGGCACTTTTTCATTATGCACACAGCCAGTTTTACACAAAATGCAGTTTTCAGTTGATAGCCCATGTTTCTCACTCTCCCAGCACTCAGAATGAGCATTTAAGAAAACTAACTCTGATCTGTTCCTAAAGGCACATTTTCATTAAGCACACAGCCAGTTTTACACAAAATGCAGTTTTCAGTTGATAGCCCATGTTTCTCACTCTCCCAGCAATCAGAATGAGCATTTAAGAAAACTAACTCTGATCTATTCCTAAAGGCACTTTTTCATTTAAAACAAAGCGAGTTTTACACAAAATGAAGTTTTCAGTTGATAGCCCATGTTTCTCACTCTCCCAGCACTCAGAATGAGGATTTAAGAAAACTAACTCTGATCTGTTCCTAAAGGCACTTTTTCATTTAAAACACAGCCAGTTTTACACAAAATGAAGTTTTCAGTTGATAACCCATGTTTCTCACTCTCCCAGCACTCAGAATGAGCATTTAAGAAAACTAACTCTGACCTGTTCCTAAAGGTACTTTTTCAATATGCACACAGCCAGTATTACACAAAATGAAGTTTTCAGTGCAAAGCCCATGTTTCTCACTCTCCCAGCACTCAGAATGAGCATTTAAGAAAACTAACTCTGATCTGTTCCTAAAGGCACTTTTTCAATATGCACACAGTCAGTTTTACACAAAATGCAGTTTTCAGTTGATAGCCCATGTTTCTCACTCTTCCAGCACTCAGAATGAGCATTTAAGAAAACTAACTCTGATCTGTTCCTAAAGGCACTTTTTCAATATGCACACAACCAGTTTTACACAAAATGAAGTTTTCAGTGCAAAGCCCATGTTTCTCACTATCCCAACACTCAGAATGAGGATTTAAGAAAACTAACTCTGATCTGTTCCTAAAGGTACTTTTTCATTATGCACACAGCCAGTTTTACAAAAAATGCAGATTTCAGTTGATAGCCCATGTTTCTCACTCTCCCAGCACTCAGAATGAGCATTTAAGAAAACTAACTCTGATCTGTTCCTAAAGGCACTTTTTTATTTAAAACACAGCCAGTTTTACACAAAATGAGGTTTTCAGTTCAAAGCCCATGTTTCTCACTCTCCCAGCACTCAGAATGAGGATTTAAGAAAACTAACTCTGATCTGTTCCTAAAGGCACTTTTTCATTTAAAACACAGCCAGTTTTACACAAAATGAAGTTTTCAGTTGATAGGCCATGTTTCTCACTCTCCCAGCAGTCAGAATGAGGATTTAAGAAAACTAACTCTGATCTGTTCCTAAAGGCACTTTTTCAATATGCACACAGTCAGTTTTACACAAAATGCAGTTTTCAGTTGATAGGCCATGTTTCTCACTCTCCCAGCACTCAGAATGAGGATTTAAGAAAACTAACTCTGATCCTTTGCTAAACGACATTTTTCATTATGCACAGAGCCAGTTTTACACAAAATGCAGTTTTCAGTTGATAGCCCATGTTTCTCACTCTCCCAGCACTCAGAATGAGCATTTAAGAAAACTAACTCTGATCTGTTCCTAAAGGCACTTTTTCATTATGCACACAGCCAGTTTTACACAAAATGAAGTTTTCAGTTGATAGCCCATGTTTCTCACTCTCCCAGCACTCAGAATGAGCATTTAAGAAAACTAACTCTGACCTGTTCCTAAAGGTACTTTTTCAATATGCACACAGCCAGTATTACACAAAATGAAGTTTTCAGTGCAAAGCCCATGTTTCTCACTCTCCCAGCACTCAGAATGAGGATTTAAGAAAACTAACTCTGATCTGTTCCTAAAGGTACTTTTTCATTATGCACACAGCCAGTTTTACACAAAATGCAGTTTTCAGTTGATAGCCCATGTTTCTCACTCTCCCAGCACTCAGAACGAGGATTTAAGAAAACTAACTCTGATCCTTTGCTAAACGACATTTTTCATTATGCACAGAGACAGTTTTACACAAAATGAAGTTTTCAGTGCAATAGCCCATGTTTCTCACTCTCCCAGCACTCAGAATGAGCATTTAAGAAAACTAACTCTGACCTGTTCCTAAAGGTACTTTTTCAATATGCACACAGCCAGTTTTACACAAAATGAAGTTTTCAGTTGATAGGCCATGTTTGTCACTCTCCCAGCAGTCAGAATGAGGATTTAAGAAAACTAACTCTGATCTGTTCCTAAAGGCACTTTTTCAATATGCACACAGTCAGTTTTACACAAAATGCAGTTTTCAGTTGATAGCCCATGTTTCTCACTCTCCCAGCAGTCAGAATGAGGATTTAAGAAAACTAACTCTGATCTGTTCCTAAAGGCACTTTTTCAATATGCACACAGTCAGTTTTACACAAAATGCAGTTTTCAGTTGATAGGCCATGTTTCTCACTCTCCCAGCACTCAGAATGAGGATTTAAGAAAACTAACTCTGATCCTTTGCTAAACGACATTTTTCATTATGCACAGAGCCAGTTTTACACAAAATGCAGTTTTCAGTTGATAGCCCATGTTTCTCACTCTCCCAGCACTCAGAATGAGCATTTAAGAAAACTAACTCTGATCTGTTCCTAAAGGCACTTTTTCATTATGCACACAGCCAGTTTTACACAAAATGAAGTTTTCAGTTGATAGCCCATGTTTCTCACTCTCCCAGCACTCAGAATGAGCATTTAAGAAAACTAACTCTGACCTGTTCCTAAAGGTACTTTTTCAATATGCACACAGCCAGTATTACACAAAATGAAGTTTTCAGTGCAAAGCCCATGTTTCTCACTCTCCCAGCACTCAGAATGAGGATTTAAGAAAACTAACTCTGATCTGTTCCTAAAGGTACTTTTTCATTATGCACACAGCCAGTTTTACACAAAATGCAGTTTTCAGTTGATAGCCCATGTTTCTCACTCTCCCAGCACTCAGAACGAGGATTTAAGAAAACTAACTCTGATCCTTTGCTAAACGACATTTTTCATTATGCACAGAGACAGTTTTACACAAAATGAAGTTTTCAGTGCAATAGCCCATGTTTCTCACTCTCCCAGCACTCAGAATGAGCATTTAAGAAAACTAACTCTGACCTGTTCCTAAAGGTACTTTTTCAATATGCACACAGCCAGTTTTACACAAAATGAAGTTTTCAGTTGATAGGCCATGTTTGTCACTCTCCCAGCAGTCAGAATGAGGATTTAAGAAAACTAACTCTGATCTGTTCCTAAAGGCACTTTTTCAATATGCACACAGTCAGTTTTACACAAAATGCAGTTTTCAGTTGATAGCCCATGTTTCTCACTCTCCCAGCAATCAGAATGAGCATTTAAGAAAACTAACTCTGATCTGTTCCTAAAGGCATTTTTTCATTATGCACACAGCCAGTTTTACACAAAATACAGTTTTCAGTTGATAGGCCATGTTTCTCACTCTCCCAGCACTCAGAATGAGGATTTAAGAAAACTAACTCTGATCCTTTGCTAAACGACATTTTTCATTATGCACAGAGCCAGTTTTACACAAAATGCAGTTTTCAGTTGATAGCCCATGTTTCTCACTCTCCCAGCACTCAGAATGAGCATTTAAGAAAACTAACTCTGATCTGTTCCTAAAGGCACTTTTTCATTATGCACACAGCCAGTTTTACACAAAATGAAGTTTTCAGTTGATAGCCCATGTTTCTCACTCTCCCAGCACTCAGAATGAGCATTTAAGAAAACTAACTCTGACCTGTTCCTAAAGGTACTTTTTCAATATGCACACAGCCAGTATTACACAAAATGAAGTTTTCAGTGCAAAGCCCATGTTTCTCACTCTCCCAGCACTCAGAATGAGGATTTAAGAAAACTAACTCTGATCCTTTGCTAAACGACATTTTTCATTATGCACAGAGACAGTTTTACACAAAATGAAGTTTTCAGTGCAATAGCCCATGTTTCTCACTCTCCCAGCACTCAGAATGAGCATTTAAGAAAACTAACTCTGACCTGTTCCTAAAGGTACTTTTTCAATATGCACACAGCCAGTATTACACAAAATGAAGTTTTCAGTGCAAAGCCCATGTTTCTCACTCTCCCAGCACTCAGAATGAGCATTTAAGAAAACTAACTCTGACCTGTTCCTAAAGGTACTTTTTCAATATGCACACAGCCAGTATTACACAAAATGAAGTTTTCAGTGCAAAGCCCATGTTTCTCACTCTCCCAGCACTCAGAATGAGCATTTAAGAAAACTAACTCTGATCTGTTCCTAAAGGCACTTTTTCAATATGCACACAGTCAGTTTTACACAAGATGCAGTTTTCAGTTGATCACCCATGTTTCTCACTCTCCCAGCAATCAGAATGAGCATTTAAGAAAACTAACTCTGATCTATTCCTAAAGGCACTTTTTCATTATGCATACAGCCAGTTTTACACAAAATGCAGTTTTCAGTGCAATAGCCCATGTTTCTCATTCTCCCAGCACTCAGAATGAGCATTTAAGAAAACTAACTCTGATCTGTTCCTAAAGGTACTTTTTCATTATGCACACAGCCAGTTTTACATAAAATGAAGTTTTCAGTGCAAAGCCCATGTTTCTCACTCTCCCAGCACTCAGAATGAGCGCGTTTCTTGAAAACGGACTCTAATATTTGAAATCTGGAAATATTTGCTAAACAGATTTAATAGACCACATCAGGGGGGAAATGTGAAACAATTGTAAACATTTCCAATCCTGTTTAGATCAACCAAACTCTGTGAATTAAAATATTAATAAATGATTTCCCGGGATGATTTTGATCATAATTCCACACTTGCAATGTTTATTAGAAATGATCTCAACGTGTTGCTGCTAAACAGAGATACTAAAGTGAGCTGAACAGACACTGTTATAATTGCGGGTTTATTAATGATGCTGTTTTCCATGTTCAATGTTTGTTCAAATCTATATGAGACACAGTTCTAAGTAAAACGAGATTACAAAAAGTGTGTGTGTCACATCCCAGGACTGAGTCATGAGGAGTTAAAAGACACAATCGATGACTTCTGAAATCTATAAAAGGAGGAAATAATGTTTTAAACAAATACTAATTTTAATTAACATGAACAATAAGACCAGGAATGTGCATTAAAATGGGGTTCCATGTTGACTTGAAAACATGATTTAAAAGATGCTCTGCACAACCAGGTTTGGGGGAAAAGGTGGAAAAACTATTGGCAGATTCTAATACCGATATGGGTCAATTGCATACAGTACAACACAATACAAGCTAGTTTTTCTGCGTTAAATTTGTTTTACTGAACTTGAATTGGATCCATTTAACATTTTAAGAGATGCACAACAGTAAATGTGCCTAAATGTAAATTTAAGTAAAAATACATCGAGACAACATGCCATTCTTCAAAGGATATTTTTGCTATCCAATATTTATTTTATTAAAAACATTAACTAAAATTTGACTTAAAATTGATAATCTCTTTAATTCCATTTTTATCCGTTTTAATTTTTCTGGATTCATTTTTTTTTTGTTGAGGTGTACAACTATATTATATGAACCAGAATCTTACATCTTATGTTTTTTTGCTGTTTTAAGTCTATTTGCATTTAATCACTTGTTTTGTAAAAAAAATTAGCAGGTTTGTTATGATTAACTGGATATTTATTTTGACGACAGACTTTAAATTTGATGGCTTGCAGCAAAGTTTGACAGCAGCTTCACTCAAATGAAACTATAAAATGTGCCTGAGGTAAACTCTTTTCAGAGCAGCACTGATTCAGTTTATGTGTTCGCGTCCACCAGATGCTAAAAATTCCACTACAGTAAGTTACACAAAACCACACCACTCATTCACACATAGAACAAGCAGATTGCATATTTAACAGCAGAATAATTATTAGCGCTATTCATAGCACAATTTAAATTTCATAAGCTGTTCAGCGCTACTTTCTGGCATGTTTGCTACTTTCCATCCGTTTTTTCTGCTTCACGGAAATCAAAGGGCCCTAATAAACCAAATTAATCCAATAGCGGCTGATAAATAGCGGCAGCAGATACATCAGTACATCCTTAATTGTTAACTAACTTAACATTGTTTCAATCTTACGTTAGTTATTCACATAACACCTTGTGGTCAATGTCACAGAATGTCATAGATCTGCCTAAATATAATACAATATCTTAAATATTAAGCCGTTTTTTTATTTATTTTTACATTCGGTTTATCTAATAGTTTATTTCCTGGCTCAAACAAAGACACTCTGATTTTCAATGTGCTTTTGGATCGTGCTGCATAAAGCCTCGTCAAAAGATTTAACGTTAAAGTTATTGAAATACAAAAATAAAAGGACACAAGATAGATAATCTCATATTTACAGTATATTGCTTCTACAGAAGAAAACTATTTACAGAATATACATGATTATATGATTGAATAACATTATTTTAACAAACATAATCATGAGCTTCTCAATAAAATCCTCCAGTCTTCCTGACATACTCAGTAATGTCAGTAAAGGCTGTGAAGATACTCTGTTGGTGCCAGATGTTCAGTTTTCCTTCCCACATTAGTCCACTTATTACAAGGCACCACATGCATCACAGTCAAACGCACCACTTCACAACAACAAAACTTCATATCCCTCAATCTCTGATCTTAAATATACATCGGACAGATCTGTCATTTTGTAATATTTACAGTAAGAAAACAGCAGGAAGAAACTGTAAAACATGACATGCGTAGGAGAATGTTTGCTGGTTTTGTATTTTTAGCTTCAGATATACTTCTCTACTCATAGAGAAGAACAAATGGTTATATATACTTGACATACAGTTTTAGCTTGACGGTGATATAAAATGCAAATGAACAAATATGACACTTGCCTCAAATTTCAAACGTGAAATGACATTTAAAACCGGTTTATTTATCATATTCAAACAACTTAAATGATAACTATATAGCCATTCTGTAGTTACAGTACATTTGTGTCATGTATGTGATTATAAGGGAAATCTACGTCGTATATACATAGTATTTCTGTCCCTTTCTCAAACACATAGGCACACACACTCACCTGCCTTAGAATGGTCCCTAAAATTACTGCATACATTGTGTACTTGCTAACTAAAAACCCTGTGTACTTTCATTGCAGGAAGTACAAAGGAATGACCCGTTTTGGTCTAAAAAGTTCAGTGGCAAGCTTATTCATGATGATATGACTGGCAACCCTTCCCCTGTGAAAACAATATAAACAACAATGTTTATGAGGCTAGCCGAACAGAAGGCCAGAGGATTCATGTCCATGCATATGATCAGTCAAAGCTTAAATGGAGATACAGTTTTGTTTAGATCACTAGAGAGTGTCTGTTCACCATGCTACTTATTAAAACATCTTAATGTAATGAATGGTTCCTAAGGAAACTTGCTTTTCATCTAGATGCAAATTCATCCTCTTCATAAAAGTAGGTAAGCTGTTATTGGCTTTTGGTTGAGCGGCGTTTGTATTGACCAATAGGAATATCTCAGGGGTCGATACGGAAGGCCAGTAGCTTGTCGGAATGAAGGCTGTTGAGGGTGCGCAGATCTGGCAGGCGCAGGAGCAGCATAGGGAAGAGGGAGCTGTCGTCAGGACGACGACGGGTCACTAAGGTGCGCAGTGCCCGGATGAGGCTCTCCTGTAACTGTTCGACAGCCACTGTGTCCGAAATGCCAGTGCAATCTGTAAATCATATAATAAATGTATCATGTATGGATTTTTGTATGAAAATTTCCTGACTCTAGAATCTGTTCTAATGTGTAACTGTTGTTACCGTATGTGCAAGGAAGTTGTTTTCTGAAACATAAGTATTGCAAGACTTTCAAGATATTAAGAATATCGGTAATGCTTGCATGTGAAGCAGTTTTTAAAGGTCCAATGTGTCATTTTGTGAAGGATCTATTGGCAGGAATGCAATATAATATTAATAACTCTGTCTTCAGAGGTGTATAAAGACCTTAGAAATAGTTTATTCTAAGGTATTAAAAACAGAACCCTTCATTATCTATCTACATACACCTCAGGTCCCTCTGCATAGAATTCATAGTAGTTTCTACAGCAACCCTAAACGGACAAACTCTTCTAAAGACCGTGTTTCGTAAGTATGTCATCTCCTTTGGTAAAGAAGCGAAAACATGATGACATCTTAGTTCTGTGTCAGACACCGTAGTGCTTCGTAAGGGAGGGGAGAGCGATGGTTGCAATTCGCAACCTCACCGCTAGATTCTGCTAAATTTCATACATTGGACCTTTAAGGTCTTCTGAGTTCATTTTAACATGTTGCTAAGTGGATATTAGATGGTTGTTAGATGGTTGCATTGCAATTATTTGAAATGTGTTTTCCTTACCTGCAGAAACCAGCACCACAGCCATAAAAAGTGCCATCTCATCCGACTCCAGACCAAGAGAGCACAGCTTCGAACTGAACTCAAACATGGCATCTAACAAGGAGCCCATGCCCAGTCCCCTAAGAGTCGCCAGTGGGTATGTCTGCCCATTTATAAAAGTGACTGTTCTTTCCTTGTAGTTGAAAAGTGAGCAAAATCTCACCATAAGCACCTGCAAGAAAAGGATAAGTAATTATGTGACATTCGTTTCCTCACCATTTTCTCTTTTTTTCAGAGGAGTGTTTATCTTTTCTATACAATAAAAGTCAACAGATTACAGTTACAACTACGGATGCACCGATCTATTGGCCGCCGTTATTAATCGGACGAAATTGGATTAATTTAACACCATCGGCATATAAGAAACAGCCTGAAAAAGGTTTATTAGGGCCCTTTGATTTTCCGTGAAGTGGAAAACACGGATGGAAAGTAAAAAAATAGCCAGAAAGTACCGCTAAACAGCTTATGAAATTCAAATTGTGCTATGAATAGAGCTTACAATTATTCATTTGAGTGAAGCTGCTGCCAGACTTTAGTCCGTCGTCAAAATAAAAGTCCAGTTAACTTCATAACTAACCTGCTACTAAAAAGGTACAAAACTAGTAATTAAATGTAAGTAGACTTAAAACAGGAAAAAAAACATAAGATGTAAGATACTGGTTCATATTAACAGTTGTACAACTCACCAAAAAATTAAAACAGAATCCAGAAAAATAAAAACGGATTTTTAAGAAATTTAGGAAAAAATCAAATGGAATTTAGGAAAAAAATCTAACGGATTTCATAGGTCCCTGGTTTATTGTTTAATAGTTGGACGTTGGATGTCTGAATATCCAATTATTTTCTCTGAGCAAAATAATTACTGTGGAAAAAAAACAGCACAGACTTTATTTAAATATATTAGAGAAATTATCCATTTTAAGTAAAATTTGAGTTCATGTTTTTAATAAAATAAATATTGGATAGCAAAAATAACCTTTGAAGATTGTCATGTTGTCTTATTGTATTTTTATCTTACCTTACATTTACATTTAGGCACAATTACAGTTGTGCCTCTCTAAAAATGTTAAATGGATCCAATTCAGTAAAATAAATTGAATGTTTAAAAACTAGCTAGTATTGTATAGAACTTTGTATGCAATTGACCAATATCGGAATCCGCCAATAGTTGTTTGTTAAAATCGGTTTTGGTATCTGCCCAAAATCAGAACAGTGCCTCCCTAGTTACAACCATCCATAACCAACACATAAGTTGTACTGTACAGAAAAGAGCAACTTTTATTGTCGATCATTATAGAAGAAGCATTAAGGGATAGTTTACCTAAAAATTTAAATTATTTATTATTTCCCACATCATTCCCAACCTGTATGACTTTATTTCTTCAACAGAACACAAAAGATAATATTTTGTAGAATGCTGGTAACCAAACAACACTGGCCCCCATTAACTTCCATTGTATGAACACAAACCCACAAAGTCATTTCTCAGGTTTATAGGGACATGGGGATGATTAAATAATGACAGAATTTTTTGGGGGGTGAACTAATGTCGTTCTTTTAATTAAAGGGGTGGAGTGTGATGAGACTTGTGTAGTCACCTGGAAAGTTCCCGCCTTCAGCAGCATGACTTGGTCATGGTGGCAAAGCTCTTGGAACCCTGGTATGCCCTTTGCAAACTCCACCACTTCACGCACAGCTGGGGTAAAACACTGTGAGAACGATTCCCACACCTGCTGACTGGAGATGCCAGGTGCTGACACAGGGAACGCGTTCAACGGACAGGCCTACAAGAGAGAGATATTTATTACCACAATGTAACAGGCTCAAATGCTCACTATTCCTTTATCATGATCTTGAATTGCATTCACTACATATGACCCCACACAGGGCCCCTAAAAGGTAATATTACTGCTGTATATAATGAAACAGCATCGTGAGAGGCATCTCAAAACATTTCTCACCAGCACTTTGGAGCCGGCAGGTAGCTTGAACGGGCAGGTCTTGCTTTTGGTCTCTCTAACCGGATAGCTGTTGTAGTTGGCCTGAGTGGGTTGCGGGGTCGGGGACGAGCAAGATTGGTGATTTTGATTGAACGAAGAAACGTAGCTGTACCGATTGTTGTCCATTAGTACTTGACACTTGCTCTCGGTGGGAGGGGCCGAGTGGTACCCCAGAAGAGGGTCAGCGTGAGGGTAGTTGACGTCCTGAGAAGGATTGTTCTGAAAGGTGCCTGATCTGCTGCTAGTGTTGATGTTGCCGGCTCTTTTGTTCATGCGGTCCTGTGTGGTTGTGAAGATGTCCTGGTACGCTCGGGATAAGGCACCAATGGCCTCTTTGGATTGGGTCTCATTCGGGCTGATGGGCGGCTCCTGTGGTGGAGAGGTTTCCATGTTCATGGTGGATGATTCGTTGAGGCTGTTCATGTAGCTCTGCATCTCATCCAACAGACGTTGCTTCTCTCGCTTAGGGATGCGGCCAAAACGGACAGCTGGGGGTCAAAAAGAGATACGAAAGACAACATGAAATCACGGCTCACACTACGTAGTTTCATAATTATTATCCTTGGTATTAATTCATGAGTGACAAAAACACAATATAAAAGGATTAGTTTTACAATTACAAATCAAAGATAAACTAGAGAATCAAGATCCTTCTGACATGCAACCCTTTTGAGTTTACATTTTTCATATTTATAATATACAAATTTACTGATACATTAATTGTATGTACATTTTTTCAATTTTATTATGCACTTTTTTTATGTTTTCTATCAATTAATTTTTTTTTTTTCCTTTATAGTTTAGTTTTAATTTAGTTTATTTTAATTTAATAATTTCAATTTATTTAAGTTACTAATAGTTTTAATATTTCTAATATGAAAGTATTTGTAATTAGCTTTTTATTATATTTGAAGTTTACATGTTAATTTTAATTTGTCAATTTTGTTATTATTATTTTTATTTTTCAGTTTTAGTTTAGTTTTCATGTATTTTTTTGTTAATATTTAAGTGACTAAATTTAATGACTTATTATTTTCTTTTAAGTCTATCAAATAATATTTATGTGGATATTTTATTAGTTTTTACTTATTTTAATAGTTTTAGTAATTTATATATAATCTAGCCGAAATTGTCATACCGTCTTGGTTGGTTTGTTATTTTCTATTATTTTTGTTATTTTGGGCTCCACATGCTCTTTATCACACGTGTGTCACATTTCCCCATGACTACACTCTCCGCTTTATGTTAATTACTTCGTCACTGATTATTTCCCACACCTGTTACTCATCTGTTTCCCTATTTATTCCCCTCTCCTCCTTTCACTTGTTGCGGAAATGTTTTAGTAAGAAGCTGGATTATTGGATGTACTGTTGTCTCATTTTATGACATCTGCATATCCAGGATTTACCATCAAGGACTTAATTCTGCATCTTGTTACTGTGAGGACGAATCGAGAGAGAGCAGGCTTGCACCTTGGTTCGTTCGGCGAAATTCCTCTCTGCCCAACAGGTTTGCGGTTACTGGCCCTAGCACGACCAGTCCTTATTTGGACTACCTTTTGCTTTACTATTGTATAGGAGTTTCCCTGGCACATTTTGGTTTCTGGTGTTTTTTTTACACTGTGTGCTAAATAAACTCTCACTTCTGACACTCCTGCGATTGAGTCCTTGCCCACAAGTTCCGTAACAGACATGTCATCAACATTTTCATGAAGTGTGAGACAAATGTAATTTTTCATGACAAAACACTTGGGAGTATCAGAAATATATATATATATATCATATATCATATAAAATAAATAAAATCTTGTCTTCTAGAGGTGGGAAAAAATGCAAATAGCACAGCAGCTCTGCAAGGCACAACTTGCCTAAACTTTTTTCAAAATATAGATGAATATACAATATGCTGCGTAGATAACTTCTCTGCATCTTTTCTAAGCCCCTCACTCTCTTCTCCTTCTCAACCCCCCTCCTCTAAATACCTGTCAGCGGTTGAGTTTAAAAATAGCATCTATGTTACCATATGTCCCCCCCACTCTTCATATCTCTCTCTCAATCACAACCTCCCCCTCCTCTCTTCATCCCTTTCCTCTCCCTCTTACTCCAGCTGTAAGTAGGGCAGTGGGTCAGGCTGAACGTGATGACAATGCCACTGTAATTAGGAGAGAGACTAATACGTGTGGTAAGAGGAGGTGAAAAGAGAGTAGAACAATACATCATTTTGAGATTCGGGGTGACAATGAGGTTTGTGGTGCACTGAAATACAAGATGCAAGTGGGAGGAAGAGAGAGAGAAAGCAGCACTGCCCCCTATAACACCTACATCCTATAGACCCTGCATCTGAGATAAGCCTAGAACATATCGTAAATGTCTTTAGCACGTTCAGCATCTTCTATCAAATATTTTGCATTGCTGACCTGGAACCATTATGCATTTGACCTGAACTAGAATTCGGTAAGTTGTCGAGTTGTTGAATTTCACAGCATCTAAAAAAGTTAATCACAAACAGATCAAAGGAACTTGTCTACCAAACGATGTCGGAAGTGAAAGCATGCCGTGTCAAACCAAACATTTGTTTGTATCACAACCATAATTACACCTTTGACTGCAGTGAAATCGGGGCATCTGCTTTATTGTGGTTTTGAGGCAGTTACATGAGGTTTTCCTGTTTGTGCAATAAGACTCGTCAAAGAAAGAGGTTTCTAGGTTGTGGGCCCTAACATTTTCAGGAACCACGGTTAAAATGACTGTTTACCCCCCTTTGCTGTGCACCCAGTTGACTCATTTCTGCTGGTTGTGCCCTCTCAGAGCAACATCAGTGCAGTCCGCCAAGACAGCCCACCATGAGCTTACACTCAGATCTGTTTTTACTGGTGCATCAGTTACAGCACGAGAAATGCAGAGAATCTGACACTAAGGTTAAACACAGCTTAAATAGGTCACGAGTACTATATGGCTGTCAGTTATTTGGGTCTCCCGAAAATCTCTTTCATTCATCAAAGTTAATCGCCTCAATGTTCTCTTAACGTTGAGATACGGTTCTACCGATGGCCGAAAGAGCTCATGTACTTGGCTTTTCTGCATCTCTTGCTTAATTTTCGCCGCAGCGCTATATTAATTGCTGAGGATGTTATAAGGGCACGTGCATGGAAATCACGTCGCCCTCGTTCCAATTTCTCAAAATAATTCCTGTATTTGCTGCAATATTCCAGATGACAGATAGCTTCAGGGACCACACGACTCCATCCCTCATAAATCACTGTCTTCAGGAAGGATCGGGAGGCTGAGCTTTGGGAACGTGTGCAACCGTAAAGCAAACGAGAAAAGGAGGTGAGAAAAAGAAAGGGCCACAATAGGACGGTGCAGACGAAAGGAGCCCACAGAAGAACAAAAAGAAACTAGCTCTCTTGAAAGTTACCTATGGTGCAGGACTAAAAGTGGAAAGTAGGTTGAGAGGACATGGCGTGCTGCTGGGCGACAGTACGGCTTTTCGTTATTTCTCACGTATCAATGCGAAACCTTTCAGAATCCTTACCGTCACGGGACATGCCGACAGACAGGCATTTTTTGAAGCGGCAGTGTTGGCAACGGTTTCGGTTCATGCGCATGATCATGCAGTTTTCGTTCTTCACGCACATCTTGTAGTTAATGTTCTGCTGAATGCTTCGCCGAAAAAAACCCTGCAACAACAACACAAACGTCATATGATGATCCATGCTTCGGCAGAAAATCTTTTTTTGCCTTTCGGGTTTTTCATACCTTGCATCCTTCGCATGCATGCACACCATAGTGAAATCCTGATGCAATATCTCCACACACTTTACATAAGAGCACCATGCCTCCTGTTTCTGTTCACAAAAAGAGAGATAAAGAGGTCAGGACATGAATGCACATGCTTTCCAAGTAACAAAGATGATGATAGTTTTCCATATAAGAGGTGAAACCAAAAATGGAGGTCACTTACTGGTAAACGTCCCGGTGAACCCACAAGGCCTTTTGCAAGCGATGGGATGAGAGTAGTTGTGCTGGTTTGAGTTTGCTGAGGAGTTGTTGTAGACATCAGGAAACTGAAAGACCAGTTTTGGAGAGGATGGAGTACCTCTCTGCTGCTTGAGGGCCCCGATCTCAGTGAAGGTAACCTCTTCTGGAGAGGAGGGCTGGGAGTGAGAGGAGGGAGATTGGGTTTGATAACCACTAGAAGGGCTTCCCGGGCTTGGGCTGGGACTGCCATTGGAACCAGCATACAGTATCACACTTCCTGTATAAACAGAATCAAAAAGCGTGTAAAGACATTTGAGGCAGAACCAAACACTTAAATGAATGATAATTTTCTCAAAATAACATTTAAATATTAAAGGTTACAATAATTTGTTAAATCTGTAAAAAAGGTCCAATGTGTAATTTTTTGGAAGATCTATTGACAGAAATGCAGTATAATATTCACAACTGTCTTCAGAGGTACATAAAGACTTTGCATAATGTAGTTTTTATTACTTTTGAGCTATTTCTATCTTCATACAGCATGGGTTCATTTACATGGAATTCGCCATGTTGTTTCTACAGCAGCCATAAACGGACAAACTGCTCTATAAAGAGAGATCATAAATACGTTTTCTCCTTCGGTAAAGATGTGAAAATGTGACAACATTATGTGATTTTAGTTCTGTGTCAGCCGCCGTGGTTCTTCGAAAAGAAAGTGGTGGAGTGAGCCGCTAAATTTTATACGCTGGATCATTAACAGACAAAAATGTTATAGCAATGATTCATTCCTATCATTATCTGCCAGTCTGTGAAATCATTTCATGAGTATAAACGTAATTATGTAACATAATCACAGTTTATTTGTTAATAACTATAACAGTGTTATGAAACACTGAATTACATTTATAATTAAATCAAGTTTATAATTATGATGAATTTTTGGAAGATTTACAAGTCCCCAAGTCAATGAATGAAAGAGTGAAGGATTGTTTTTAGAGATATAGTCGAAATGTACGTATTACTGATCATAGAGATTAGATTGAGCTTGATCGTTGCAAGACTTGTCAAGTTGAAGGTAATGTAATGATGTAAGTGATCTCTGCTCTTTCAGGGGAGTTGCCTCATTGCTCTAAATGCAATAGACACAACCCGGAAGATGAAAACAAAACATGTTCAAAATTTAAATTTCATGATGCTCAATTGGAATCACTGTGTTAGAAGTGCAACATTTGTCGGTTTGATTTCCAGGGAACACTCATACTAAAAAAAAGACAAAAAAAAATGTGCTTAAGTAATAAATGTATTAAAATTAAGACGTAAAATTAAAAATGTAAATTGTACAAATGTATTCTATCGATTAACAATTTAAAAAATCTGTGAACATCTGTGCAAGGGGTAATGCAATGTATCGATGATGGTATAATATGTACATTCACATTTAGAATGACATGATCCCATTTCCCCAATTTGAAACAACCATAGCAATAGCCCTAGATGTATTGTAGCCTATGGTTTGTCTTAGCAACAGTTCATCCCCCCGCTGGTTTCTCTTTCTCTCCCTCTCCCTCTGAGTTTCAACATCCTATCGCATCCTCTCCGGTCATGCGGTCAGGATGAGTTGAGGCATGATCTCACGTGTTCGTGCGCGCTCACCTGCCACTCCACTCCAATAATAGCTCTGCATGGCTCCACTGGCATAGTGCCCCAGCCAACTGCACAACACCTGACCGCAAACTCACATGGGTTCCTGACACCATTCCTTCCCAAAACCAAATCCGCAGTCCCGTGTAAACATCGACAGCCGTCGCGAGCACCTCGATCACGCGTTTCCTGTGCTGTGAGAGAGGGGCAACTCAGACTAACGTTTCGATAGAATGTGCGCGTTGGCTTTGGTTTTACTTTTTAACCAACCTTAGGACTGGGCCAGGGACGTGCGGTTAAGCATCACACACACTACAAATGGGCCACTTTAAACCAAGCCATATGTAGGCTATATCCAACGTGAATTGTTCCTTGTGCTAGCAATGCAAATGTTTTGGGTTCGAGTTTCAGGGTTTACATCTAAAAATGTATGGCATAAGAATGCAGTGAAATGCGCTTTTAGATAAAATCATCGGCCAAATGTGAAAATTAAAAATAAAATCTGAGTAGCACTTGATCATATAAGTCTATACCACTATATCCCCGAAGTTGACCTGATATATTTCCCAGTGGATGCTAATACATTGCATAAATGTTCCTAGAGAGTTTGGGGGTGTGCTTTGGCTGCTTACAGCAATCGGTCACAAAAAAAAATGTTGTCGGAATTTATGGGAATCTAAGGTAATTTTTTTTTTTTCTCGATTGGAGTTTTGGGTTCCTCGCCACCGCTTTCATATTGTTTTGCACTATTTGCCTTGCCGGGGGGCTGCTTTAGAATTTAGAAGTTAGACATAATTAATATTGTATATAAGAATTTATAGTCCGTTTAATATTTGACCTATGGTTCTCTCTCCTATGTGTGCTTTCACTGTGCGTATGTGCGAGTGTGTGCGTCTATGTCAATGTGTGTAAGTATGTATGCATATTGTGTGTGTGGAGCATTTGTATGTCTGTCTTTTGTTGTTTTCACCTTTTTCTTGTTTTTACAGGTATATGCCTTTAGTTGTTTTTCTTGTATTCAATGTGTCTCATGTACAGCTGCTTTGTAACAATGAAAATTGTAAAAAGCGCTATATAAATAAAGTTGAGTTGAGTTAATTCTGTGGGATGATTTTTATGTAGGACATTTGCCCACACTTTAAAGTCTACTAAGCTACTAAAAAGCATTAACACAGTCTCAGTTTGTCAATTTGCATAAACTGTTTTCTTTCACCCTCCTCCACGTGAATCTGTCATTTCCTTTTAACATCCCATGTGTATCCCTTCTGTGGTAAACAAGTTCAAACTTCCGCCTATTTCCTTACTCCACCGCTTGTGTTTTCTCACGCCGGCACATGGTATTTACTTAGCTCAAGTATTTTTGTGATCTTCAACTGGCACGTGCAGCAGGATTAATTATTGACATATTACAGTGCTGGATTTTACATCCTTGTGATGAAGAGCCCTACCTGAGCATGTTACCTAGACCTGCCCAGTTTAGTAACCCCACCTAAACACACACAAATACTCACACCTGGACACTAATGCAAGTCCGCAGAGGTTTAAAGGAGCATGGCATTATTAATAACAATCAATGCCTTAATTAAAAACAGAAAATGGTAGTTTCTAAGGCGCAGCTGTTTTTGAATTCCTGCTTCGGCACGGTTGTATATAATAATCCAAAACATTAATTATAATTGTATTTATCCAAAATAGGTGTGATAAGGAATTTGTCCCTCGTCAAGATAACAAGCTTGCTTTACTCTGTGTGGAACAATAATACCTCCATTATTCAGTACTGTTTCAATAAGATAAATGAAGAGACATTTTTGCAAGCAAGTTATACATTGAGGTCAGCGGAAACACAGCATTAATTTAAGAATCAGCAAGTCTTGGTAGCTCATTGTGAGCTTATGCTGCCCATGCGAACGCTAATCTGCTGGTGAACTAACGGAGGGCGTAGAAACGTGAGGACTTTACAGGGACAGTAAATCCTTGAACTGTGGTCTCAAACGCAGCCCTTCTCTCACTCCCTCCCTACAGAAACAAGACCTGACAAACTTATCCTTGAATGCCTTTGCCATACATTTCAGTGGCAGGAGATGCATGGAATTTGTGAAAGTTACTTTCCAGATATATAAAATAACGAGTGTATAATAAAATAAGACCTGTGTGTCCAGTACATGAAGCTCATTTGTGGTTACTTGACAAAGCTTTGGTACTAAATGCGCATGATCACAACACCTAAGCTGAGATTGAGATATAAAGCAAAAAGCATTCAATTTGTTTTATTTATAAAGTCCTAAACTGACCTCAAAATTGCAAAAAGCAAACACTAAAACATACAACTGAATAGAGGATTTTGTGCATGCAATGCATACACAAAGCAGAATGTTATCTTGCAGACAGCTGTCAAGAGGCTGTGTTTTTGTAAAAGGCTCCATAGAAATAGTTACATGAGGCAGGAAAACGTGATGAGGCTCTACATTGACTGCATGAAATCGCTGACCCACTGACCAACCTCCCCCTTTCCGCCGCGCAATCTGCATCAAAACAGAGTCAGTGAAAGCAACCGAAGGGTGGGCGAGTGTAATCACGCGCCGCACGCGGCTGAGCGAGCGCATGCACGTGAGGACGATTGTAGGCGCGAGGATACATTCCGTGGGAAGAAGCAGACTCGGGCGAAGCCCTGGAGCGCGCCTATGAAGCCTGGGCTAAAATCGCTGTAAAATATAAATGTATAATGTTGAAGCGCGCTCACCGCGCTTGCTCTGTATTTATGGTAGTATGTGCACAGTGTTGTGTCAATAATGCCTCTGGTTACGTGCATTTCATCTCTTGGACTTTATCCAAAATCCCCATAAAAGACACAGTATTGTTTTTCAGGAAGTATAAAAATAAAGCTGACCAGATAATAGCATCCTGCATAAACAAAAATAAAGGCTTCTTAACAACATGTAACACAATAAAAACTCTTGGCCAGCATGTTATGCAATCTCCTTTCGTAATTTAAGATGATTTTGTTATACAATGATCAACTTTCATATGTGATTTTTCTACAACATCTATGTCAGTAGTAGTAAACCAGACCATAATTCCAATAGTTCACAAATGTTCTGCATAATGATTTTCCTGTCAGTTTGAAGGTATATAGGCTAACATAAGGCTAAATGTTAGGCTATTGCTATCATTTGAAAAGCTCCACACCACTATACAATAGAAATTGGCATCCATATGTACCACGTTTCCTGTAGGCTGAATGAGCATATATTAATAGTAGACTTTCAGTACACAGCCTTTTTGTTTAAAAAACAAGTGAAAGTAAGCAATTTAAATGCATGGAATTCTATGTTAGGTGTCAAAAATAAACAAATAAAATATTTTATCAAATTAAATTTCAGTCTTTGTTTTGCCTACCTCTAGAATCTTATCTCTCGGATAAACTTATCCATTTATTAACTTGTGTATAGCTTATTTATTTAACCCTAAGCTTGTCGTTTAAAAATCACGTGAAATGTTATGATTTCCATAAGTCATCTTCTGTTGAGGCGTGTCGCGTCATTTTGCCTTTCACATACTAAGCTTTCTGTCAAATGCATACAGTTGAGAGGGTGCGCCAAGCACGAGACGTTGTTTTCATCACCTGTCCCGAAACGTGACTTCAGCTTTTGTATATGAATCAGACGTCAATTAACATTGAACTGGACTTGCTTGACTGAACCAGCATGTGAGTGGCCATTGGATAACCCCAGTCCACTTCCTCTTAACCTGCTAAATCCTAAATCCTCTTAACCTGCTTCGATGAAAGCTGAAGCAAGCACGAGTACATTTACAGACGAAATGTATGGCAAAATAAACATAGTTATTGCATTCATATGTATTAATACCCGTGTCGGTTCAATATTTTTAACATAAGACTGTAATTAAACGTCTCTCGACTGCGTTGCTTTATTTAAACAACGCCTGCATTATCACTTTCTTTTATTAACTTAGGCTATAAGATTAATGATCACACTATAGTTTACATTGGTTAGCTGTGCTGATATTTTGACAGCGGTCTTATCTCTAGCTTGGACTATCTACATGTGAGTTTGTTTTCATCTCATGGAACAGGAAGTTGTAGACGCAGGCGCACGTACGCATATGGTGGTTTCTAAGCAGATTCCATGAAAACAATCGCACACAGTTTATGACAGAACAGATATCAACAATTACTATAGTACGTTACTGTATAGCCTTCATTTATGATTCACACCGAGACTATAAATAGATGGACCTTAAACAAACTGAAATGAGTCAATAGCGCGCAATCATGCATGACATGCATATGCCTAGAATAGATGATCCATTAGACACAAGTCTACATCATATCAAAAATTGTAATAGTGTTTAATAGGCTCCCTATGAGTACAGGTAATGAACAACTGTAAAAACAAACAAACATCATATGACACATCCAAGAGAATGAGTCTATGAATTGCATTGTGAACTTACAGGCAAGTACAAACCAAGTAAAAAACAGTAAATAAATTCGCAAATCTGCATTGAATATTAAAAATATTACACTGATAATCTTTAGGTAAAATTAAGTACAACATAAACATGATCAATAATATTGTTCTATTTATAATAACAATATACGAATAACATCATTATTAATACGCAAAAGAATTCACTCTCAGTTACTTACCAGGACTGCTGTCCATCCTTGATATGTTTCAGAGTCTCTGTCTTCAAAAACTCTCCGAGTCTAAGTACGTGGAAGCAAAAATCGGATGAATACAGGTGAAAAGTCCCGAAATACCTGCGCATACAGCGTGTAGCCCAAAAGAGGCAAGACAGTATCTCTCGCGCAGAGCATTTGGCATTCCAGCCAAATAGTGGGTAAAAATACACTCACGGATCTGTCACGTCCGACACGGTCACAGGTGAACAGTTGCACCTTCAGCGCGAGCTACCTGAACACTCTGCTTTCTATCTAGTATGAAAGACGCATTAACTGATGGGATGATGTCTCACTGGAGTACCATAGCACCACTGTGGGGTTGTCAAACTCAATCGTACTGACAATGCTCACACCCATACACACCCACTTCAATCACGTTTTCAGGTGACTCACTGGCAAATGTGAGTCGATTTAGTGGAGTCGTCTACCTCTGTTGTTGGTCTCTTTGACAGTGATTTATCTCACTGTAACGTGCCCAACGATCTCCTTGGTTTCTATTTCCTCTTTATCCCGGCGTGCGTTCTCATTGGCGGGTGTGTAAGCGCTGAGCTGGATGCGCTTATTCGAGCATGATATGCGCTGGTAAAGCCACGCTGCATGTGCCCTCTGCATGTGCCGTGGAAAGTGCTGTCCTACTGACACACATTTTATGCAGAACGCAGCGTGAGACGAGAAGACATGAGCGGCATGCACATGGACGGGGCGGGGCTCTGCGTGACTTTTTTGGCGCGGCTGTTTTAAAATCACCACCGACATGTGCGCACCATGAAAAACAGTCGCAGAGTCGTATACATATATAGTAAGTTAGTGACAATGTGGTTTGCTGCATGTTTAACAAGATGATAAAGGTGGCCGTTTCCAATTGCCCCGAAATGCGAATAGATTGTTGTTGTTGTGACGCACCTTGGAGTAGTTATTAAATTGTACTTTTTGTTGAATACCTGCATTTAAGATGAAAGCCGTGTTGAAACGATGTGTGAAAATGCATAGATTATTCAAATTATTTCCCTGTCTACTTCGTAGATGATGTTTAGAGCTGTGATTCGCAACTGATATTTGGGGTGTGGGGTTTGATGTTTCTTTTCCTGTTTTGACGGAAATAATGGTGAAACAGCGACCTCTGGTGACTGTTAGATGGACTTTGCAAATCTTCTTTTAGAAAAAGAAAAAAATGGGTTACCAAGTAAAACTGTGTCAATCAGACACATCATTGCACTTGATATATTACATAAAGTGATTATTTTATTTTATTATTTGATATCCCTCTCGACAGTCTTTATTCTTGATGGCTATTGTTGATGTAATAACTCTTGGTTGCATCAGAATTAAGGTTATGGCCAAACATGTAAATAGTTGTTTAGTAATAATATATTGAAAATATAATAATTTGTGCTACCATAAAACTACAGAAAATCAACACGTTGCTTGATGAATTAACAAAAGCATCTATTATGGCTTTGCATAGCAGTTTAATTGTTTACCACTAGAGGCCACAATAATGCAAAAAGTGGCCTGTCAACCCCTCTATGGTACCTTTAAATGCAAACATACAGTAGTCCAAAACCACAATTCTTATGGTAATATTCGAGAAACCCCCTCGTTGTGTAGGTCCCCCCTCATTGTGCTAGAATCCTGTTTACATAATTATATTAATTTGTCATTCATTTGGTCCTCACTATTATAGCCAAGTCGGTATAGAAATATAGGCCGCTTGCAAGATGTAAACACTGGTTCTGTAGCACATCCGGTTATGATTTTAATTTATTTAATATTATAATTTTTTATCTTACATTAATAATTAAATCTTAAATATATTAACATTTTGGTTTGTTCATAGACGTTCTATTGGTTGTATTTTGAGGTTTGTCTGCACCAGCGTTGTTTACGTCTATAAAGTAACAAAAGATCTCGAGCTGTACATAGCCACATTAGAGGTAGCCTATCTCTTTTAAGACATGCACTTTCATGCTCGATTTCATTTTTTTGTGAAACCATAACAAAGCCTGATTACAACTTGTGCTCTTGACACGTTGATTGAAATGATACATTTTGCACCAGATAGAAATAATTCGAACAGAATGCGGTGCCTTACATAAACCCTGTTTCTGTCCTGTTTTGACAGTTGCCAGGGTTAATTGGCTGTGTCAAATTTGGAGCTCTGTTCTGCAGCTATGAACCCATAACTGTGGGCAACTCAAGCACTGAGGAACATGTTATGGCATGGCATGCTGATAATTACAGAGGCAGAGTGGAGTGTTTGGGAACTGAATGGGGCCTGTTCCCAACACGCTCACTGTAGAAACACCTTTTGCCTCGGGCTAGGCAGACAGCCATCAGTGTCTGTAATCTATCTGTTTCTCCCTCCTGCCCACCAACACTTACCTGCTCGAACTCTATCACTCCTTTATTGAAAGATTGTCCATGTGAAGTCGTGCCATATTCTCTAAGGCTGATGAGCAATTTAACAAGTTTATACCGAGCTCCCTGCGAAAGGCACTGGTGGAGTAGATCTAGCGGTGGAAACAATGTAAAAACATTCTAAAACTTAGTTTCAGTTGCATTATGGGGACCCTCTTTGCACAATTTGTAGCATTTTAAAAGTACATCATGTGCCACTTTAGCTATTTTGCCATTCCAGAGTTCCAAGAGTCACTCTACTTTGATACCCAAACCCATACAATAATATAATGGCGTAGTGTCACATGCGGTTTTTAATGGTGTTAGAACATATGCCATTTGGACACAATGGTAGTTTTATTTGGTGAGGCGAAAGCATTGAGGAGACCTTTCCTTCTGAGCACAAAGCTTTGCTGCAATTACAGAATTGCTTCCATATGTGAAACAGACAGCTTCTCCCGCTGCCCCCACCAACCCTTCTTCTTCCTCTCACAGCATTCCCTCTCTTTCTAACTCCCTGTCTTTAAGTAACTTCCTTCCCTGACTTCTGCTGACTTTCTATCCATACTTTTTTCCACCTAAACTTTCTTTCCGTACCCTGTGAACAATTTTAGAAAGGCCACTTCTTAAACAAAGTATGTCTTAATCAGAACATCCTGGTACTTTTGGCAGTGGCCTTTACTTGTGCTGATTCAATTAGAGCGAGACAGCCAGGCACATAATGCGCCTCAGAGAGAGAGAGAGAGAGAGAGAGAGAGAAAGAGAGAGAGAGAGCGATAGAGAGGTAGAGAGAATGAGAGAGGGAGATAGAGGGAGAGCGAGTTGGGGTGGGGGGGTGAAAAGAAGAAAGTAAAAATGCGGCTTTACCAAAAGAATTTGGACTTGGAGGCAGCATGGTGAGTGGAATAGGAAAAGGTGGAAAATAAGAAGAGAGTTTTTTTGACAGAGAGGTCGGTTCAGAGAGGGTTCACTGTGACATCATGGCTGATTGTGAGGGAAGTATAGACAGGAGGGCCATTCACCTCTCATTGGACACATATGTTGGAGGGTAGGCAGTGTGCTCATTTGCATGAGCTTATTGGCACTCTGTTTGGACGCTCTGCTCCGACCTTCCTTTCTCTGACAAACACGCATAAACATACAAAAATAAGTACACGCCTGCAACCACAGATAAAATACGACATGTGGCTTTGCGCAAATTAACGTTCATGTGAAAAATATACATCATAACTAGACCCTTTCTTCCAGCTATTTCCAGATACACCCTCCGTGTTGATTTTCCCAGTGTATGTTATTTCTTCATGTCAGTTGGAGTCCAAATGTGTACGGTTGCCAGGCTGAATGAATGAGCCCTTCATCGACCGGGCCATGCTTTAAACTTTGAAGGCCAAGACGTATGCTTTCTGTGTGTGCGTGACTACGTGTTTACCTATGTGACTTTATGTTTGTGTATGTCTGTATGTCTGTTGTGTGTCGTGTGTGAATGAGAGGTGTGTGTATGCACATGTCCGCCTTGCGCTCTGCACGTCTCACTGTAGCACAAAACTTCACATGACATCAATCTGCATGCAAGGAAATAGTGATCTCATTACAGACATCTTGTTGCTGATTAAAACCTGCCGTGGCCACCAGCCTCTCTCTCTGTCTCTCTCTCTCTCTCTCTGCTCTGTTTGTGCCTTTTCTTCTTACATTAATTCATACATACACTTGTGCGAATTAATACAGGGAAAAAGCATGTCATGTATGAAAGTTAAAAACGGGTGAAAAAAAGACAAAGGGAGATAATGGATGATGTCAGCGGCCCTTAGTATGACTTATGATGTCATAGCAAAGTGTGACAAATGAAATTGTTGTGATGAAAAATAACATTAGGGGTGAAAGGGGAGGGGGAGCGGTGGGGGCTGGTGAGAAAGAGACGTTTTGTGTATAAATGTGAATATTTTTGGAAGTGAAATGTTTTGGGAGAACGAGAGACACTACACAGGTAGTGTAAAAGAAAAGAGCAAAGAGGAAGAGAGTGAGAGACTGAGCGAGAGAGGTAAGGAAAGAGAAGGAAGGAGAGAGAGTGAGAGAGGAAGATAGAGGTCTGATCTGTCTTCATTAACTTCCACTCTGCAGTTTCCCAACACAGAGATCATAAATCTCAACCCCCAACACACTTCACTGACAATGAAACACAAACACTGCTGACCTCTGACCTGTCTGCTGCTACTGACATACAGACACCTACTCACTCAGACACACATACAGAGAATGACATTATGTTCTGTAATCTTATTTGAAATTATGTGCTGTAATGACACAATAAGAAATGAATAACACATGAATATAGTCTCAGCCCTATAAAAGTAGATTTAGTCAAAAAGAGCAATATTTGAAATATATGTAGCTTGGAGCTTTGGACAGACAATTAGCATGTTTTCATGATATGATGTAGGGTTATGTGTGTGGCACCACAAACCACTTCCTGTTGACTTGTATTGAGATCTAATGCCAGCCCAACTGAGGCATTCTGTGCTACACATACCTAACATGTGTTTCAGTGCAGCGTGTTGACAAAATGTTTCTATGCTCTACTACTTGTAAGTCGCTTTGGATAAAAGCGTCTGCCAAATGAATAAATTTAAATGTAATGTCAAATAAGGATGTCTCTTGATTTTTTTAATGCAAAATGTTTAAGTGTTGTTGTTTTTTACCCAAAGGACATCAAAGGTTGCTTCTTTACAGGTTAGGAGACATAATGGAGTTGTCAATTGCATTAAACTATCAGTGTTGTCTCAGGATAAAGCTGAAATAAGGAATAATTCAGATAACATTAATGTGTAGTTGTTGCCTTGAGATATCTATTCAAAAACTCTGAGATATCTGTGGCTACTTTCTCTTTTCTCATGAGAATAGCTTATTTTTTATTACCTATGGGTAGCCAATACAACCTGAATGGGACTTCAGTAAGCTGTGTGTTTGAACTTGTTTCATTTGGAACTAACCTGTTAAGACATTAGACTATAATCATACTGTGCATATAACTTAGTGCCACTGTGCTCCTTTTGATTTAATTAGTTTTCATTGTTTTTTTAACTCTCATCCAGACCCAGTGGCGAACCTGATGTACCAACTACGGGACTCTGAGATGGCACTGTCAGAGGGGAGCCGGTAAAGGTGTGTCTTCACTTTGAGGTTTATGTTTTTTTTTACCAAAGCCAGTGAATAACGAAAGCTTTAGGAAGAGCAAACGCCCAGAACCACAAACAAGCCAGCGCATAACTGTACAAAAACACATACTGCACACTGTACTGTTATGTATTCATATAGTGTGAAACATAGGCTGACACATCCTCACAAAGAAAGAAACTTTTAGATATTTCCATATTCCTTCAGAATTTATCTCTTTTAGAGAATATGAATAATTACAATGAATAGCAAATCTATACACAGTGTGTATTACACACTCGTAGGTTTTTGTACCCCATATTTCTTCTTGAAACACGCAAATTGTATTCAGCTCTTTGAAAACGAGTTCTATATTTACTACTTAACGCATGTCACTGTGTGAATACAGAGACAAGAAGAGAAGGACAGAGCTGACGAGGTGAGAGAGAGAGATTGAGGAGAGAGAGAACGAGGCACAGAATTAAAAACAGAAATTTAAGCTTTCCGTGCCTCTGTTTCTTCCCTCTAGGCATTTTGTGGCTTGTGAAAAATGTGCTGTATATTTGAAGGGTGGAGTCACGTGACCCAGACAGGGTTCATGAATCACAGCGCATAATTATTTCTAAGAGACGAAAAGAAGAGAGAGAGAGGAAGGGAAAGCGAGCTGGAGAGGCAGAGAAAGGGAAGAAGAGTGAAAGAAACGACGGTATAGCGTAAAAGGGGCTCTGATGAACGAAGAAAGCGTGCGTCTTTTCTCCTCACGCCTCCTTGAATCTTTCTCGCGGATCTCGGTCCAAGCGGGTGAGTGTAACTTTCGCTCAAGTCCATTCAACACTTCAGTTGTTTACACTTCAATCTGCCTTAAATCCAGGGTGAGAGGCCCCAGTAATTTAAAACAAAAATAGATACGTCGATCGATCGTATTGAGGTCAAAACTTTAATCGATTTGTTTAAATCTAATTGTCGCGCCTGCGCTCTGGGTTCGTGTTTTCATTTACCTTCGGTGTAAATGTTCTTTCTGTATCCGCGATGACCAAAGTTACATTTTTAGTCCTTGTGCACACCGTAACCTGATAGAATATACCCTGACATGTGTAGAACACTTTTCTGACAGGTCGGAGTTTTAAATATTCCTAGCAATGTGAACTACAAGTATGCGTTTTAATCTGAGATTAGTTTCTGTTGCGTAGCCTACAACCTCTGGTTTAGGGAAGGTGTTTTCACAAGCATCCTTTGCACAGTATAAATATTTTGCCAGTTAACTGAAAACGTGTTTAAAGTGGCAAAATCTGAATGAACTGGTATATTCTAGTTTAAAAAGTTCATAATTATTTATATAATTAGTATACATTCGGTTACATCAATGAAAGTAGTCTTTCAGGTCAGCTCAGGTAAACCTATTGCCATTTACAGTACAGTCACTTTACATTACATATTTTCTCTTATATGACCTAATGGTTCAAATTAAGTACAGTAACTGGAACTGCACTGTAGCACCTGTTCTCTGGCTGTGATTTTCGCTGTGATTTAATGATTTGGTCTGTGGTTTGAAAGGTTTTTCTCTCTTTTGCGTCATTGTGTTATGTGTGAATTCACAAGCTAAAACATTTTTCGCAAGTTTGTAGCCAGTGATCCTGTGTCAGCTGGCTGCAAATTATTTATGCCATTTTGAATTTGTGACAGAACATTATAGCCCACGCATCAAAACACAAATTCAGGGCATAGAAAAATGGACTAAAAATAAAATGGTGTTAGCTGTGTAAGCATTACATTCAAATTCCCAAACCAATGTATGCACCTTTTTTAAACGAGAAAGGAATGGGCTAGCCCTTTTTTTTGTTGTGATCTGTTTATGTCTGAGAGATCAGATACATGAGTTTACATGAACTCGCACAAAAGAACCAGAGACAAGGAAAAACAACCCATTGTCAAACCAGATATTCACGTTTCACCACAACCAAGACTCCCATTCTGACTCCAGTAGGACTGTGGAATCTGTTCTCAGCAGTACAATCACTGTAATGGAATATGGGAGCGTCTTAAAATGTTTGGATGTTTGGATAAACTGCTGTCATTATGTCCTTGAGTATATTTTCCCTTTTGCATGATAGTGAAGTGTGCCTTCATCCCACAGTACGTTATGTCCCAACCTTTATTCAAGTTTTAGATTTACAACATTACCTGCTGGATATTTTTATACAACGGTTATAAGCAACATGTTTCACTTACTGTAGAATTTTGTATACTAAATATAGTCCCCTTTAATCTATTTTGTGTTTTTCCTAAATTTTGAGTTTTAGGTTGCGTCATAGCGTTATTTTATATTATCTTTTTACGAAGACACTTGTATGGCTCGACCACCGTGCTGTCTGCCGGTGTCCCCCTAGCTGTCTCGTCTCCTGGAATCATGAATCCAAGAGTTTGACTCATGACTTTTTCTTTGGAATTTTGGGGATCAGTAGAACATAAGTAGCAGGGAGAGGCTGAACAGGTGTTTTATGGGGGATCTTTGGAGAGGGGTTCAACTGTTCTGTACTCTGTAATTATGAAGGAAACCCTCAGATTTCCTTGTATATTTTGCAGGTGTGCAGGGATGTGTCCTTTAACTACGGGTGTATAAAATACTTTGTGTTGAGCTATGTGTGTGAAAGCGTATCCCAAAACTCCTTGTAGAAGTCCCTGTGTGTGTGTGTGTGTGTCACAGCTTTTTTTTTATTAATGTGTCTGTGCTATGTATGTGTTTATACTCATAAATGCTTTCCTTTACCAGGGCTACTGTAATGAGGCCCATCTATTACCTTCTATTGGACTGATTAAATAAACTGTGTTCATCTGAAATAGCTAGTTAAGCTCAACGGCCATCTCATTTGTTTTTATAAATCAGATTCCTTGTCTGATTACTCTATGTAATAAACCGCAACTGCCACAATCATTTTAATGCTCTGATCTGATCTTTACCAATTAGTTAACCTTGTATCCCTTAGAGAAAAACTGCAATCATAAACACGCTTGCCGGCCGTGGTTATTCTCTTTCTGTCGACATGTTTTACACAAGTGTTCTGTTTTTATCTTTTGTTGTTTATCTTTTTCTGTGTGCATGTGCTCAGCTTGTCCACATCACATGATGGAACAAAACCGTCATAACTGATGTGTCATTTTGTCGTCTGAATCTATTCCATCACTGTTTCCATTTCACTCTTTTTTTCCTCTGAACGGTTACACCTGGTGTTAAGATCCATCCATCTATACATCAATAGATCAAATATTGCACTGTAAAAAAACAACTTAAAATTGTCTACTGACTGGTGACATCTAAATTTTTCATTGGCTCAGTTAACGTTTTGTAAATTTAAGGGACAATCTGTTGCCAATTGAAAATTAAGATAACCGGCAAATTAAGGTAATCAGAAAAGTAAGGTGACCAGTCACTAGAATGTTTTACATTTATGCATTTGGCAGACGCTTTTATCCAAAGCGATTTACATTGCATTAATCTATACATTTATACTTAGGTATGTGCAATCCCCTGGGATTGAACCCACAACCTTGTGTTGTTAACGCAATGCTCTTACCACTGAGCTACATAACTACAGTTAAGGCCTGATTTTTTTGTACTGTAAAGATGTTTTTTGCAGAAACAACATAAATGCCATGTGGTCCAAACTTAACTTCCGATAGACCTCCTTAAGGAATCAATAACTGTTGAGGAGTTTTAATTTTAATCGATACAATTGATATACAGTAAAATATTAAAATAAATTAATTTAAAATAAAAAATTATTATGACCAAACACAGAACGGAAGTTAACTTTGGGTCAGGCACGTACATAAGATGAAACTAAAAATCTATAATGCTTGTTGAAAACAAAAAACAAAAAAATTGCCTATCCAACACCCACATGTGATTGGATTACTTGAGAAGGACATTAATACCAGGTGTCTCCTGCAAAAGCGTTCTGAGTTATGGCTTAATAACTGAATCCAAATGAAATACTTTTTTACTTGATTTAATCATCTCATATTAAAACTAACTATCATGTGAGAATTAACTTTTAACCCTTAGTTTGGCTCTGAAATGAGTCCTTGTCAAAGCCACTGGTTATTTCGCAATTGATTTTCATTTTTGATTCTTTCAATTATACCTTGGGGTGGGGGGGAGGGTGTGTGTGGTTGAATGATATACCTAAATAGCTTGATGACGGATATTATAGTGTTGTCAGTGTTGTTCTGTGATTGGGTGTGATGAATGTTTGTCGGCTGCCAGGAAAGACTCTGTGTCAGATGAGCTTTAATTGATGGGATATTTGACTCCGATGTGAAAGATCATCTATCACTCTTAATAAGAAAGCAGAGGAATTCAAACGTGTCGGTTTCATCTCTCACAATAAAAAGGTTTATGAAGGGCTTTCTCAGCAACAACTGCATGATGACAATGATACCCTTTGTTTAACTTTGAAGCGGTCCATTTTGGCAAGGCTACATTTGATTATTGTTTATTAATAATAACGCTTGACAACGCTGTGACAAACGTCCCGTGTAATCGCGTGGGTTTAGTAACATGCAAGTTAAGTCGTAAATAAAAATAAGAGTCAAAAGAAGCATGATAAAGATATTTTTGATTTGTGTATTGGAGTGTTAATGATGTCTTACCTTTGAACCTCCAGTAGGATTTTTTTGACCCTCCTCTTGACCGTGTGACCTCTACAACACCCGGAGGTTCCTTTCCAGACTTTCCACACAATATGTCTCGCCTTCAAACATCTTTCTTCAATTGAATCCACACAGAACTAATTCAAGGTTATGGCGCAGAGCACTGTTATGATTTCACCAATGTCTTTTTGTAATGTCTCCCATGCATAACAAAGACAAATTGGTTCAGCCATCAAAGTTTTGAGCGTAAACATCCCTCGGATACATGTGGGGATATTTTATGCAGGATATGACAATTATTTGTTTCTCCAAAAGTATGTAAACCATGAGCGGATTTCTTTTTTTAATTATCAGATGTGGGTTTTGTGTCTTAAGTGTTTTTGAACCAATGCTGTATGGTTTGGAAATGGAAGACCTTTTTTGCGTTAAGTTAATTAACATTTATGTATGTGGTAGACGGTCCTTTCAAAGTGACTCCCATTCAAGTTACAGTGAACATTGTATTGTGCATTAATGGTTTGGGATTCAGACGTTTAACCTTGGCACTTGTAGGATCATGCTCTAAAAGTTGTTTTCAATGGAATTCTGAATAGCTGACTTACTTAATTGAAAGTTGGATTCTTGGAAGTAGTTTACATTCATCCATTTAGTAAATGCTTTTATCCAAAGGGACTTGCAAAAGAAAGAGCATTTATCATTTTGTCTAAGGAGTCACCAATGATGTTCGTAGGAACTTGGAAGTTAAATATAGGGAATAATGAACGACACAAAAAACATTGAAGTGATCACAAATTTTTCAATTGGTCTTTTTCGAGAACGGAGCATTTGAATCTGATACCTCACGTTGAAGATTCCAGAGCCCTCACCCACAAGACGTCTGATATGAATCCATACTCCCCATGGTTGTGGCCAAACCTTCAAGGCCTTCATTTGCAGTGCAATACAGATCCTCCGTCGTTTGGGGGGATCGTCAAGGGCACACGGTCGGATGTGTCGATCTGTCTTGGTGCTGATTGATGGGCTAATGAGGAAAGTTATAGTAGCTTTAAAGGCAAAGCACCGTGAGCTTAGAACGGATGAGTGGAAATATCCAGAGTGCAGGCAGGAAATGAACTCAAACCGCTGTACCATCCCAAATCCATCACAGCTCTGTTGAAAGAACGGTTTGCCGTTGTAGCCAGACTCAATGGGAAAAAAAGTCGCCATTGGTTTCAGCGGTTAATGCCTCCTCGCGTTTTTAAACTTTTCGTTTGCGTAGGCGATTTCACAGTTCGTTTTTTTCAACAATGTGATGCATTCTGATCTGCAATTGAGTGAAATTGACCATTCTTCCGCCCGGAGAGGAGAGAATTGTCATCAGCCACATGAATTACACATAGCCGATTCTGTCATAGATACACGGCGCATCACCCAACCATGCCAAGAGCATTTTCTCTCTCCTTTTTGTCTCTCGCCGTCTCGCTCAATCTTTCTTTCTCTGTGTCTAATAGGCCACAGCATGCTCTGCTTAATGATGTGTTTGTTCTGTGAGGAGAAACGGTGGTGAAATCAGGGTTTTGGAAAGTCCCAGCCTGTTCTTCTAAGCCCCGCTAAAGCCGGGCCTGCGGTGGGTGCCCACTGTTGCCCACAAACCCCCACCCTCATCCCCCCGGCTGCCAGAGCTGGCTATAGGGGAGTTTGAAAAAAAATGTGTGTGAGGGTCAACCAGCGAATAGCAGTCATGGGAGAACGTGTGTGTATATACTTAAACATATGTGTGTGTGCGCCCCAGGGGCCCTTGCCAGAGAGAGAGGGCGAGGGTCCTAAAATGAGCTCATTTTATGCACAGCTTGCCTGCCATAAAAGCAGAACATACTCTGTAAAACTCTTTACCGATGTGACTCATGAAAGTGCATGGGCGCCAAGCGTTTTATTAATTCATTATTGTGTTTGGGAAAATTCTAGGAACACATAGATCCCTTTTCAGTCGGTTCCCCCGTTTCAAACGGCTGCATGAGTTTTCAATTTTCTCCTGCTTGCTTTTTTCCTTCATATTTTTCTACTCTTTGTTTCTCTCCCTCTAAAAGTCGTTTGGGTGTGATTTTGATGTTTTTCTGTATTCATTGTCCCGCTTCTCTCCTTCGTTTTCTGTTTTGTTCCGAGTGTCTGCCTTCTTTTGTTTGTCGACGTTCTTACTACCGGTAAAGAGTCAAAAGTTCAGAAGACTTAACGCTCTGTATGTTTTTAAAAGGGTCTATCTCTTCCATTCAATTTTGTTTTAGTTGATGCATTTTTTCCCATCTTATCATCTTATCTTATGTCTTGTCTTATCATTTACCATATAATGTTATTGTATTTAATGCCTTGTGTGAATCACAGTGCAAACTAAGCATTTCAATTAAATTAATTCTGATATCATGCTTGGTGAATATACAGCATTGACTGATACGCGAGGAAAACGTGATTACAGTTTCTTTTAGTTCAAAATAAGGGTTTTAGCGAATCGTGACTTTCGCAGAGTAGGTTCTCCTCTATTGCATTGCGAAGAATTTATTCTGCGGTGCCTTGTCTCCAGGGCGAACGCGTTAAAGCAGTGTGTGGTTTTGAGCGGTGAGCTCTAAATGATATCTGTTACATATGGAACAGTTCACGGAGAGAGTTGAAGTGGGAGGGGGTTAGAGGAGGGGGCTTTTTGGGCAGGGATGGGTTCGAGGGCATATAGAAGCAGATGAAAACCAGACACGAAGAAGGGGTGGGGGAGATGGCAAGGCCTTGTTGTGGCTGGCTATGGGCGTGTGCCTATCGGCAGAGCACGACGTGGCCACGCTAGCTTGGATGCACATGTGGAAGAGTTTACTGTAATGGAACTCTAAATTAGTAGTGGTTTTGAAGCTGCCTGCAGCAGTAGACTGTAATTAACTGGCTCTGCTGAAGAAACAAAACCAGAGGGTGGCTGGGAAGGCTGTGTGTGTCGGACAGATGTGTGTATACTGGAACCATAGAAGAACAGGGCACATCGGGGAGAAAAACAATATTTGCTTTAGCATGTTTTAATGGATGTTTTCGCATTAGATTCTTATAAAACATTCTCTTTTAACAGGACACACTTATGCCTTATTACTGTAGAGCTCTGTGTGTTTGTTATGGAGAGACTGCGGCTATGTGTTCAGGTGCAAGTTTTTTTCGACAGTGAGAAAGAAGCTGTACGAATGTGTGTTTTGGAAAGCAAAAGCTTTTTCCTGGCTGGAGAGCCACCCCCGTAGTGCCCCCCAGTGCCCATACTCTGTCATTGAATCTGTCTCTCTCTTTTTCGTTAAACGTGTTTATCCCGAGTTCACAAGCAGGATTTTTCCCTTGCTTTTCCAAAAAGCGCAGAATTCTTTGGCTCACTTCATTTCTCGAAAACCACATAAAAAAAACAAGCCGGCGGCACCACCCACTCATAAAATCACCAGAGGGGGAGTGAAAAAATAAATCGAAGGGGACAGACCAACATGCAAGTGAGGACGAAGACTACTTCTCTTATTAAAGCACTCAATTGAACATAGAACATGCACATGGGTACTGTAGGTTTGTGCACTTTTTTTACTTTTTCACCAACAGGGCATAAAACTTGAATAGCATACATTTAATTTGGTCCTCACTTTTTCAAACATGATAATGAAATTTGGTTGACGATTAATTGTCTATTAAGTAATTGCAATTATGGCGATTAATTGTCTGTGTAAAGGCTTTGACAATTATTTCAAAGAATTTAAATTAATTTGTTCAATGAATAAAATATAGAGACATTAAGAAATGTGAAAATTCTGTAAATAACTAGTAACATTCCCTACAGAGTAAACTTAAGAGAAAAGTCTGTTTTAACTGAAAAAACTGAGATATGAGGATGAAGTCGTCTGCTGTGTAGACACGGCAAATCTGAATACACTTTAATAAAAAACTCATAAGCAAAAAATACAAATCTGATACAACACAAATGACGAAGAAATGTCATTTGAACATAAAAGGATCACATTTGTTTTCTAATGATTTACAATCGTTGCGGTTATCTGAAATAATTGCGATAAGTTGGTTTTGTGATAATTGTAACAGCCCTATTTCAATGGCTCATAAACTGTTCGAATTACAGTGCATCCGGAAAGTATTCACAGCGATCACTTTTCCCATATTTTTTTATGTTACAGCCTTATTCCAAAAGGGATTAAATTCATTATTTTCCTCAAAATCCTACAAACAATACCCCATAATGACAACATGAAAGAAGTTTGTTTGAAATCTTTGCAAATGTATAAAAAATAGAAAAACGAAAGAAGCACATGTATGTATGTATTCACAGCCTTTGCTCAATACTTTGTTTAAGCACCTTTGGCACCAATTACAGCCTCAAGTCTTTTTGAGTATGATGCTACAAGCTTGTCACAACTATTTTTGGGCAGTTTCTCCCATTCTTCTTTGCAGGACCTCTCAAGCTCCATCAGGTTGGATGGGGAGCGTCGGTGCGCAGCCATTTTCCGATCTCTCCAGAGATGTTCAATCGGGTTCAAGTCTGGGCTCTGGATGGGCCACTCAAGGACATTCACAGAGTTGTTCTATAGCCACTCCTTTGTTATCTTGGCCCTGTACTGTGGGTCATTGTCCTGTTGGAAGATGAACCTTTGCCCCAGTCTGAGGTCCAGAGCGCTCTGGAGCAGGTTTTCATCGAGGATGTCTCTGTACATTGCAGCATTCATCTTTCCCTCTATCCTAACTAGTCTCCCAGTTCCTGCCGCATAAACATCCCATCAGCATGATGCTGCCACCACCATGCTTCACTGTAGAGATGTGACTGGCCAGGTGATGAGCGGTAACTGGTTTCCTCCAGACCTGACATTCAATCTTTGTTTCATCAGTCCAGAGAATTTTGTTTTTCATGGTCTGAGAGTCCTTTAGGTGCCTTTTGGCGAACTCCAGGCGGGCTGTCAAATGCGTTTTACTGAGGAGTTGCTTCCGTCTGGCCACTCTGCTAATAAAGGGCTGATTTGTGAAGTGCTGCAGAGATGGTTGTTCTTCTCGAAGGTTCTTCCGTCTTCACAGAGACATGCTGGAGCTCTGTCAGAGTGACCATCGGGTACTTGGTCACCTCCGTGGTTCACGGTCATGGTACTTCACGTATCAACACCTAATACTAAGGATAAAACATTTTTTTAATTTATTCTAGCTATTGTATATAGGCCTCCAGGGCACCACACAGATTTTATTAAAGATTTTGGTGGGTTCTTATCCGAACTAGTACTGGCCGCAGATAGAGTCCTTGTCGTTGGTGACTTTAACATCCATGTAGACAATGATACAGATGCCTTGGGCATAGCTTTCAAAGACACTCTTAACTCCATGGGCGTTAGTCAACATGTGTCAGGACCCACTCACCTTCGTAATCATACTTTAGATTTAATACTATCTTATGGTATAAATGTGGACGATGTTAAAATCGTTCTGCAGAGTGAAGACATTTCGGATCATTACCTGATATTATGTTTGCTTCACTGGCCTACGGCTGCAAATCAAACTCCTTGTTACAAATATGGTAGAACGATTACCTCAACTACCAAAGATGCGTTTCTCGATAATCTGCCTGACTTGTCTAAAATATCTAGCATGAGTAAAAACGTTGACGATTTTGACATTACTATTGAAAATTTTAACACTACCTTCTCGGAAATATTAAACATAGTTGCTCCTCTGCGTTTAAAGAAAATTAAAAATGGCAGCCCAACACCGTGGTATAATGAACACACTCAGACTCTAAAGAAAGCGTCCCGGAAAATGGAGCGCAACTTTAAGAAAACTAATTTAGAGGTATTTCGTATAGCATGGAAGGATAGTACTCGAAAATACAGGGATGCCATAAAAATGTCTAGACTCGCCTACTTTTCATCACTAATAGAGGAAAACCATCACAACCATAGGTTTTTATTTAACACCGTGGCTAAATTAACAAAAAATAAGTCGTCAGCGACGTCAGATTCTGATTATCAGCATAACAGTGAAGAATTTATGAACTACTTCACTAGTAAAATCCAAGATATAAGAGAAAAAATTATAACAATGCAACCTGAAGTGAAACCCGCTGAACAAACTAACTACAGCACCCCTAAGGAGAAATTGCAATTATTTTCTACTGTAGATCACAATGAACTGTCTAAAATCATTAGATCATCTAAATCAACAACATGCATGCTAGACCCTATACCTACAAAACTACTGAAAGAAATGCTCCCAGAAATTATAGATCCTCTTCTTAGTATTATTAACTCATCTCTTACACTAGGACATGTGCCTAAAGCATTTAAGGTGGCTGTTATAAGGCCCCTTGTCAAAAAACCCAAACTCGACCCTAAAGAACTAGGGAATTACAGGCCTATATCGAATTTACCTTTTATATCTAAAATTCTGGAAAAAGTAGTTTCAACTCAATTATGCTCCTTCCTCCAAAGGAATGACCGTGGCTGTATTTCGTTATTGGTGCTGCTAGACCTTTGTGCTGCATTTGACACCATAGACCATAGCATACTTCTACATAGACTCGAAAATTACGTTGGCATTAATGGAATAGCATTGAAATGGTTCAAGTCTTATTTATCCGACCGTTTTCAATTTGTAGCAATAAACAATGAGGTGTCCCGCAAATCGCAAGTCCAGTACGGTGTACCACAGGGTTCAGTCTTGGGGCCTCTGCTCTTCGCATTATACATGCTACCTCTAGGAGATATAATAAAGCGACACGGAATTAGCTTTCACTGTTATGCTGATGATACTCAACTTTATATTTCCTTGAAGCCTCACGAAACCCAGCAGTTCGATCGAATAAAGGATTGCATAGTTGACTTAAAAAACTGGATGAGTAACAATTTTTTACTATTAAACTCGGACAAAACAGAAGTGTTACTTACGGGACCAAAAACCGCTATACGTAACAACCAAGAATACTGCTTAACGATTGACGGATGCTCCATAAAATCCTCTTTGTCAGCTAAGAATCTTGGCGTTGTATTCGATAGTACTCTGTCATTTGAAAGCCATGTCGCCAACACCTGTAAAATTGCATTTTTCCATTTTAAGAATATATCTAAACTACGTCATATGCTGTCGATGTCAGATGCAGAGAAATTAATTCATGCATTCATGACATCAAGACTAGATTACTGTAATGCACTTCTAGGTGGTGCCCTGCAGGCCTATTACAAAAACTGCAACTGGTTCAAAACGCGGCAGCTCGAGTTCTTACACGTACTAAAAAGTATGAGCATATAACCCCGGTTCTTTCAACCTTGCACTGGTTACCTATAAAACATCGCATTAACTTTAAGATCTTGCTTATTACCTATAAAGTCCTGCATGGTCTAGCGCCGCAGTATTTAAATGAACTTCTATTGTATTACAGACCTCCACGTGCATTACGCTCTCAGGAGTCCTGTCAGTTGGCAATACCTAGAATTTCAAAATCAAGTGCAGGTGGTAGATCCTTTTCTTATCTAGCGCCTAAACTGTGGAATATTCTTCCCTGCAATGTCCGGGAGGCAGACACACTCTGTCAGTTTAAGTCTAGACTAAAGACGCATCTTTTTAATCTTGCATACACTACACTTCCATAATATTAATCCTCAGAGGATTTAGGCTGCATTATTTAGATCAACCGGAACCAGGAACACATCCAACAACAAATGATGTACTTGTTGCATCAAAGAGTGCAGAACAGTACTCTACTCTCAGCAAGTCTTGTCTCTTTGTTCCAAGGTTACCGCAGGAGGCAGTTCATGCCCAGACCTGATGGCAGAGCTGAGAATGGGAAGCGGTGACCTGACAAGAGCTAAGAGGATAGAGCTGGATAAAGGACGTGGCAACTTTGATTTTCCTACAACATTTCAAATGCTATTAGATTGTTAATGATAATCTTAAATCTACCACTACCTTATTAAGCTTATTTTTTTATTTTTATTTAGCCTTCTTGTGCAAGCACTGTTGTGCCTGTGCAGAGGCAGCAGCTTTTGCCAGAGGGGAACTGGAATCCCCCGGTCGGGCCTGGGTTCCCCTGAGGTTTTTTTTCTCGATTAGAGTTTTGGGTTCCTCGCCACCGTTTGCATATTGTTTTGCACTATCTGCCTGGCCGGGGGGGCTGCTTTAGAATTCAGAAATTAGAAATAATTAATATATAAGAATTTATAGTCCGTTTAATATTTGACCTGTGGTTCTCTCTCTCCTTTATCTCAAATGTGTCCTTTCACTGTCCTTTTGTGCGAGTGTGTTTGTGTGTGTGTGTGTGTGAGTGTGTTTGTGTGTGTGCGTCTATGTCAATGTGTGTAAGTATGTATGCATATTGTGTGTGTGGAGCATTTGTATGTCTGTCTTTTGTTGTTTTCCACCTTTTTCTTGTTTTTACAGGTATACGCCTTTAGTTGTTTTACTTGTAATCTATTGTGTCTCATGTACAGCTGCTTTGTAACAATGAAAATTGTAAAAAGCGCTATATAAATAAAGTTGAGTTGAGTTGAGTTAAGGCCTTTCTCCCCCAATCTTTCAGTTTGGCCGGGCGGCCAGCTGTAGGAAGTGTCCTGGTGGTTCCAAACTTCTTCCATTTACGGATTATGGAAGTCACTGTGCTCATTGGAACCTTCAATGCTGCAGAAATTTTTCTATACCCTTCTCCAGATCTGTGCCTCGATACAATCTTGTCTCTGAGGTCTACACACAATTCAGATCAGCGGAAACTGGATGCAACGGAGCTCAATTCTGAGTGGTATGCCAAAGGCTGTGAAAACTTATGTACATGTGCTTTTTTTCGTTTTTCATTTTTAATAAATTTGCAAAGATTTCAAACAAATTTCTTTCATGTTGTCATTATGGGGTATTGTTTGTTGAATTTTGAGGAAAATTTTGAATTTAATTAATTATGGAATAAGGCTGTATCATAACAAAATGTGGAACAAGGTGAAGCGCTGTGAATACTTTCCTTATGCACTGTATGTTTTGCTTTATATCTAAAAATATGACATTTCTGTAAGAGTTAAGTTTAGGGTATAATATAATTATGTAAGAAAACCACTGCGTTAATGAAAGATCTTTCATGGTCTGTGTGCAAAGGAGATGTACTTGTGGCCTCTCAGGCATAGAATGAGGTTTGAATTGACTTTTCCATGATTGTACAGTCTCCGGTTTCACCAACAATATGGGTGAACTCATTTCTGACCGTGTCGTTGATGGAAAGTAAAACAGAAAGGTAATGAAAGCAAGAGATTGAACAGCAATAGAAACATGCGGAATTATTTTGACAAACAATCCGCCATGTCTTTTCGTTTCACTGTTGTCTTCTACAGTGGAGCCCGAGTCAGGGCCTCAGGTCTGTGGGGAGAGAGAGTAAAGCTGTGCAGGGACGAGAGACTGGCAGCACAAACAGAGAGGCTCTTTCTTGTGGAGTTTCGGTGATTTAAATCATATGGAATAGTCTGGAAACACCACAAATGTCTGGACACTTTTCAAATTGGAGGAGACAAGAGCTCTCTCTCTCTCTTGCTCTCTTTATATTTCTTTCTCTTTCTCCTTCCCCATCCTAACTTTTTCCTAACCGCTTTAATTTTCCGTTTTCATTTTTCTCTGTCCTCTCTGTATTTACCATGTTTGTGCAGTCTGTGAGTCCCTTGTCAATTCTAATAGCTGGATTTGTGCAAACAGTGCAGTACGAAAAACTTTTCTCCATTTTTCTATTTAAATTTGAGAGAAATATTGTTAGTATTAGTATGATTATTTCACCTAAACAAAAACCTATAAATAGTAAATACAGAAAAATTATTTTGAAATAATCTTCAAATTTTCTTCTGCAACTATATATATATAGATACTGTATGTATGTATAAAAATTATATGTTGTTGATAATCTTATATCAAAAATATCTATATATATACTGAATATAGTTTTCACTTTACTCTACATATAATTGATAGTAATGTGAAAAAGTGATTTGATTTGAATTTCCATAATTCATATGTTATACTACAGAACAGACAATCCGAATGTTACACTTACTGTTTATATATTGTGTGTACTAAACTGAAATTCATAATTTTTTTAATGAATAGGTTCATCCTGTTGGACAACTACATCCTAACCCTGAGTTGTGGCTGAGGTGAAATCCTGAGCAGTTGCCAACATTGTCAGGTACGCCAAAGGAGCACTTAACCACCCTGGCCAGCTTTTAGCAACTGATTATCGCCATGGCAACCAACCGGGAACGGCAGGTGGGTCACATGACGGGCTTCCCCCCTGCTGTCTACCCCTTCGCCTTTAACACCATGCGGAGTCACCCCCCTTTCGACCTGCTGACCAATAGTAGCCTGTTTGGCCGCTTCGGGGCGGATCTTCCAAAAGAAATGGCTGCGCTGTGTGAGTATTGTACCTGAATTTTGTATAAACCAACTATTTGTTTCACATACTAATTTCAAAAGTAATTTTTGAAACAAAATAGGTGATTCTGAGTATGCTGACATATTGTCACATGACCTTACCATTTCTAGTTTTCGCCTTGAAATGAATATTTTTTTTAGTCCATAGTGTTAAAATATCACTGTGTTCCCTATTTTATAGTTAACATTTTGGCCAGATAATAGGACAAAAATCTTATATTTCCTTGTTGAAAGATAGGTCTAGTTATTAGAAGCCTTTATCTTAACATTGGCTGTAATATGATTTTCCAGAAAGAGCTAGAAGCATGTGCATGGTTGTTTGTCTGTTTAGTTGTGAATGGGTGAAAAAAGGAGAGTGTCTCTTTAAAGTTTCAGCTGTCTTTCTATTCATGTAGTGTTCATTAAGTAGCATTAACAGTAGGGCAATGAAACTCTTTTGAACTCTTTGAACTTTTTGCCAGCTAGCCTGACTTGCGAAGAGAATGTGCCACAGGGGGCGCTGTTTTATATTTTTCTACAGTGACTGACAGAATAGAAAATCAATAGATGGCAGAAAGAGAAAGTCAGACTCTGGAAAAAAAATTGCATTTAGATTTTTTGCCGTTTTCATTACAACTAATTATCTTTTTTATAGTACTGTATTCAGTTGCAGCTTACATCCAGAATGTGTTGCGAAAATATGTGCTGAAAGGCTGAAGACTTCTTTGGTTAGCATGTTAGCTTCAGGGAAAAGGTTTGCCGCAGACAACTGAGATCTCATCTCAAATCCTGAGGGGAAAATCTGTAATGGGTTTGAATGGCAACAGCGAAGCAGACTCTGAATCCCCCGTTCCACAAACACACATACACAAACACACTTCTCTCCCCTCCTGGTGTTCCTTTTTCCGTCCTCTGCAAGCCTGAACAAAACTCAAACCTCATAGATGTCAATCAGTATCCCCCCTCCCTTTAGCTGCACAACTAATCCAATAGGTATTTACAGAAAGAGAGAAAAGAGGGAGGGTGATGGAAGCACCTGGGGATGACGTCCTAGTCCGCAGAAATCCAAGCACACACCCTGCTGTGAAAACACACATTGACGGATACACAATAAACAAACCTTTTTCTTTCCGCAGCTTATGAAAATTAGAAAGACACTTGAGCTTGCATATACAGACGGCCAGAATCGAGTGCACTTTTGTGGAAAAATACTTTTCGTAATAACTAATGTTAATGAGCACACTGGGCTATGGCTTTAATTTTCACTTTTTTTTAATAGCCACAGTAACTTGTTTGCAAACTGACAGTTTCTTCACCACTTTGTATGTTGCCTATCCAAAAGGCGCATCAGACCTTAAGCAATGTCAGGAATTGGGTGAGACTCGAGACCACAGAGGCCCTAATTAGCTTTTGGGGATGGTGTTTGACATTCTTTTCAGACAGGCATGTCACAAATTGTTTTACTGGGTCATTCTCATCCCCGTTTTGAGCAGAGGGAAAACAGAAACAGACCAGCATCTGCCCAGTGCTGTTTTAGCAGGAGTTGGTTTAACAGGCCTTTTCATTGTTGTCGGAGCTGTCTGTTGGCTAGACTGCAGAAATCCCCAGTTCATAAAGACCCAGCATACTGAAGACCCTTTATGTATATGTGTGCTGGTGTATTATCTACATGCTTCTCTAGACCGATGTGTGTAATTTCCTAGTAAAGACTGTAGTGATTTTGCTCACTTTTGTTAGGTGTGTTCAAGCACGGACAGGTTCAAGTACTTTCACCAACAGTGCAGCTGGCACAGAGCTTTTAGAAATACAGTACCTGTTCAACATTCTAGATAAATAGAAAGACAACAACAACAACAGACATAGACAGACAAACAGACATAGACAGACAGACCGATAGATAGGCAAGCAGACAGACAGGTAGATAGACAGACAGACAGGCAGATAGAAATCGTTTTGTATACAGACAGACAGATAGCTAGACAGAAAGATATAAAGGCTGACAGACAGATGAGATAAAACTATTTTTATCATAGATAGATAGGGAGGCAGGCATCCAGCCAGAAATACAGGCATATAGATAGGTAGATGGACAGACAGACACACGTACACACAGACAGACAGATAGACATGATTGAAATGTTTTTTTATAGACAGACAAACTGATAGACAGACAGACAGACAGACAGACAGGCAAATAGACAGACATATAGGCAGATAAATAGACAGACAAGTAGATGGATGTACACAGACAGATAGGCAGGCAGACAGATATATAGATAGACAGACAGACAGATGGATAAACACAGACTTATAGAAAAGTGCATTGGCAGACAGACAAATAGATAGACAGACAAACAGACAGGTAGGCAGACATTTATATAGGTAGATAAACAGACAGAAATTGTTTTTCATAGATCAATATAAGTACCTCTGTGTTACTCAAAGCACTTCTGCTGCTGGTTTTACGTTTAGCGTGTGGAGCAGCTGTATGTGTAAGGCCTCCGGTCACTGTTTTCGAGGCTCCGTCTAGTTGTCTTACATGCCGGGCGTGCAGAAGCCGTTATCAGTTGATCCCTGTCATTATCATAGCTCTTCAAACAAACAGTTGAAAGCCCATTATCAGTACTTACCCTCTGATAGCATCTCGCCTGAGCCCCGAAACGCTCATGAAACCTTTTACCAATCAGAGGAGGAGGCCGTCGAGCTCTATGCAGCCAAACGGAATGTTTTGAAAGGCTGTTCGGTGATTTCCTTCAACCAGACTGAAACCGTGTGGCTCTGATCTAATAGTCCTTCTATGTCTCTCTCTCCTGCTCTACATAAGCATAAGCCTTTATTGTTGTGACTGGGGCCGAACTGTTGTGTAAAGGCACTTGTATTGTGTGAAAGAGAACAGCACACTTGTTCTAGCTTGTCCTCCAGAAAGAGGCAAACATTTTGTCGTTCACTGCCCCCACAGGAATGAATCAGTATAGTCACACACATATAAATGTGTGCACATCCAGCAACATGAGATTCAACATACGTGCACTGTTATGTAAATGAGACCAGATTTGGCATCTCGCTGGCGTATTACAAACTGTGATTTAAAAGCCCAGAGCGATGTTAAAATACAACATTGTGTTGTGATTGATATAGATGAACAGATTGTTGAAAGAAACGTAAAGGTTAATATGGGTCTGCGGCATAAAAAAATATTCACAGAAAAAGGATTGTTCCTGCACAATCTGTGTGCTTTTGTGTGAGGGAAATTGAATTGAAAATAGAGCCTATGAAAATAGAGCCTATGCCTATGCATATGTCTGGAAAAGTTATTTGTTTCCTCAAAGATGTCATTGTCTTTCATCTCCATCTCAGCATTTCTGCCAGGCTTCTCTTTAGTTCTTCACTCTTCACCTTCAGGAGTAACTCACCCAATTCTAGTGGATGAGTCAGTTATCAGAGGCACTTAAGATTCTCACTGTGAGCCGGTTCATTGTCTTTGTTGTGTGATTGTTTACACAAAGGCATTCAGCAGGAAGCAGATGAGTTTGGCCGTGATGGGTGATGATGATTCATCAGATGTGACTGTCATCTAGCCCTGCTTTTGGGCATGGTGGAGACCCTGTATTTAATGTGGTCTGATATGTTTCAGCATTTGTTTTTTTCAGCGTATGTTTTTAAAGATTCATATCATGTCCATGTTGGCATCTACCTAATTTGGCTTATTTCTGACAGCTGAATTTTCACCACATATTATCACAATATCGCAAGTTTTGTTTTTGACTCAAATATCTTTTTTTTAAATATATTATACAAAATATAACTACAAAAATATTTATTTTAATATTTTTCAATAAATTTAATCACTATTTTATTGGATTTAATTTTTATATTTTCAAAATGTTAAAGGGGTCAAATGGTGCGAACATGTGTTTTTCTGTGTCTTTGGTATGTTATAAGTTGCCCATGTATTTATAAAAAATTGCAAAAATTGAAGTGTCGGAACAAAAGATTCTATCTAAAAGCGAATGCTCATATGAACCATTTAAGTGACAATTACTTTAAAGCACGTACATTTTCAAGTTCAATAAAATAGTCTTTATAAATAATTTAGATTACATTTTTGTATATTTGGACATATATTGTTTACTGAATGCTACGGTACATTATTTGTAACTCTTTACAATACGATTGAATTTGTTAACATTAGCTAACAAGAACTTACAATAAACAAAATAGTTTTTCAGCATTTATTAATCTCTGTTAATGTTAGTTAGTCAATACCAATATTCACTTGAGTTCATTGGGCATTAAATGTCTGTTTTTGCTGTAATCACATATCCAACCCAAGACTTTATTCCTTTTTGTAAAATGTAATTCATAAAGTCTTTGCTAATATTTTGCCCACAACTGACTCCCACGTTTGTATGTTGTTTTCTGAGATGGTTCGAGAGAGAGCGAGAGACAGCCAGAAGTGAATTTCTCTTTGCTAGGTCATTATGAGCTCAGTTTGGGAATTTTGCAAATTGTTCACAAATGGAATCTCAGCTCTAGCGCCTCAATCCTTAAAATCCTGTGGATTACTTTCCTCCCCTGTAACCCTTCTGTTTTCCTCCTCTTCTGTGTGGATTTCCTTTCCTGATCCCACCGTTCCAGAGAGACGGGTAAAGCGGAGGTGAGAGACAGAGTGTGACAAGAGGCTGTGAGTGGGTTGATATTGAAAGCTAGAGTGTTCTGGCATTTTAGCATGATGACAAATAAAGATAAAGAGCTGGCGTTGAGAGGGGGTGGAGCTTCACTGTTTCTGACTGGCAGAACTAGGCACGTGCAGTATGAGAATCGTACCATGGCGAACGGGTGTGGGAGGAGCTTCTTTATAGACATGGGGAGAAAACTTGTTCAAAGGGGTGTGTTTGTTCCTAGTTTTGAATAACTCATGTTAAAAGTCATGAGAATACTAAGAAAGCAAGATCATATTACACCAGCTGAGGGAGAGAGAGGAAGAGACAGAAAGAGAGAGAAAACAGTCACAGATGCAGCGAAGGCTGGTTTGACAGATGGCCAATTTTGATAAAATTGTGAAACGTTCCACTGTTTCATTTATGTGCGGTACAGACCACAAGGAGGACTGGAACAGCGTGTCTCTCTTTTCAACCCCTTCGTTTTTTTTCGAGTGACACGACCAGACTCTCATGGAGATGTATTGTGTACGAGTAAGATGTCAGGATAAGATTACATGTTTTTTCATTGCAAAACATATGTATGATTTCGCTGGAGGTGGACACTCTGATGAACGTACGAGCGAGCGTGGACTTTTTCGAGATTTGAAACCGGTGTTTATGGCCACTATCGGTCATTTGAGACCCATACTCAGGGAACTCTGGAATGTGTCAATGTGTTGAAAAATGCATAATTCTGCAAAGGATGTGATGTTGAGATCGAATGTTGCACAGCAGTGTTTCTTGTCTTAGTTACCCCCAATGTCCAATCAGTGAAGCTCAAGTACCCCTTAGCATCATCTATAGCATTATTAATGAAAGGGTAAACTAGCCCGAACAATGACGTTTTATTGTTTTGATTTATTAAGCATGCACTGCTCTGGTAGTTTTTTAGATCTGTGTATGAGCTCATGAGTGTCAGAAAGGTGCATTACAATAATTTAATTTAACTATTATTAATGAATGATACATGTATTCACTTTTAAGCTAAAAAGAAAATTCTAATGTGTTCAAAAGTACTAAACTGCTCTTTGGAATACTTGCTTCTGATTGTTCGATTGTGTTATCATTAAATAAACCCTTTCAGGGTGATACCAGACCCCTCTGCTGTGTATCACCCTGTCTGGGGTTATTTTACAAAACAACCACCTGATGGTGTATTAGCTTTTACATACTTAAAATATCATTTTTGGATTAAATATATAAAATCTTTTTGTAACTCTTTGCAAAAATGTTGTATTTGTTAACATGCTATATCCATTAGCTAACATAAACTTACTAGTTTTTCCAGCATTTATTCATCAAAAACATTCATGCAAGTTCATTTTGCATGAACTAAAGTTAACAGGTACAGCATTTGATTTTGAAAATATATCAGTAACTACTCAAATAAACATGAACTAGCATTAATAAATGCTGTAGTTGTTTTTGTTAGTTCATGTTAGTTAATCTATAAACTAATATTAACAAAAACAACGTATTATCCTTCTGATCTTTTATGTTTTTCAAATAATTCAAATAACCTTCTGTAAGGTACTTTTGTATATAACATCACTGAATACTATAGTGGTTGTGTGTACCGAAGGTGTGTGTTTCATTGTGTGTTTGTGTTGACGTCTGATTGTTTTCTGATGGAGCTGCAAGGACTAGTTTTAGTAATCTGAGATGTGTATGTGCAGACAGAGCTGAAATGAAGTGGTGTTCTGTGTCTCTGTCATCAATGGCAATTTGTCTGCACACACGCACACACACACACACACACACACACAACCAGAAAAACATGAACCTTTTGCTTACACTCAACATATGCACAAACATCCTGTGCTATATGAGCTCATACACTGATCTAAAAACCTCAATAAATCAAAACAATAAAACTTTATTGTTCGTACAAGGTTGCACTTTCATTGCTCAGGAGACATAAGAGTTCTCAATTACGTTTCATTTGAGTATTAAGCTTTTTTTTAACTTTGTCTCAAATGTTTCATCTTAAAAAATAGACAGGACAACTGCTGTTGGTCAAAGGTTGCTCTTTTATAGCTTAGACAATGTTTTGGAGCTCTCAGTTATGTTCCTTTTAAGTTTTAAAGATAAATAAAGAATAAAGAATAAAATAAATAAATAAAAAATACACGGTTGTTGACGTTCAGTATAGAGCTTATAAACGAATGTGGACTGATTAACAGATTTTGGTCTCACAATAATGTGGTAAGAAATGACTTTTGATTGACAACCATCGTGGTATTTGATGCTACGAGGGTCTGTTTAATCATTTATTTATATTGCTGTCTTGAAGAAATATTTGAGTTACGTAATTTGTCTTTTCTATGGGGCCACACACAGGCAAAACAGTGCAGCGAGTCCTGTTTAATATATTTTAATGCAAAGTGTCTGCTATCTCAGGTCAACATCAGTGAGTCACGCAGCAGTTAAACCTGATTCTACAGCTCGACTGAGATCGACTCATCTGGTGCGGCTCGTCTGGCCTGGAAAGTAAAGATGACATAGAGCCAGCTAAGTGAGATGGATATCCAGCAGTTCTGGGTCTGTTTGTCATTTGAGTTTTGTCACATGAGAGGAAGGAGAGAGAGAGAGAGAGAGAGAGAGAGAGAGAGAGAGAGAGAGAGTTAGCCAGACCTTTATGAAAGGTGAAAACAAAACTTTAAAGATGTTTCTGTGTGGTTTAAAAGTTACAGCAGGGTGAACGAGTGTAACTTTAAAAACAGAAGGAAAAGGAAGGAATGGGGCAGAGATGGTGGAGAGTGATGGAGAATAGCTTGAGCTCCAGAGAGAGAGGGAGAGAAATAAAGGGAGGGAGAACAGGATAAGTTGGGGGAAAGTTAGTGGCCCAGTGGGGATTTCTTCTGGAGTTCAACCTCCTTGGCTGGGGAAGGGGAGGGGGAGGAGGAACTTGGGTCAGCACTATGAAGTTGGATTAGATATCCAAGTCAAGTCTTTTTTTCCAGAAAGCACAGAAAAGTTTCTAACAAAAGATTTTCAGCAGGAGAGAAGAAAAGTTGGTTAGAAAGTATTTTTTGTTTCACAATGAAAGTATGTGGGACTGAAATGTTTTTGTTATACGATGCTCAAATAAAATTGCAAAGGAAGACAAACAAATATGTATGTTGTTTTACTGTATCACTGTACTGTATTGTATTACTGTACTGTATTTTTTATTACTGTATCAGCAATACCACATTTCAGGAGTAAACCAGAGAAGTATTACTATTAGAGCAGAAGTGTAAGTGCTGAGAAGAGATTTCAAAAAGTGTCAGAAAAGTATTTGCTGATCACAATAATTTTGCGTCATGCGTCAAAATAAGAATGCATATAAATTACTTATGTGTAGAATTAAGATTAGACTTTCAACATTAAGTTACATTGAAAGTTTAACATTGAACTAGGAGCTTAAACTTCAAAAAAGAAAACAATAAGCAGATTTTATTAGACTTCACGGCTTCCTCTGTCAACTATTATGCATTTGATCAGTTCTTTTGTTCATTCTTTTGTCTCTTTCTTCTTTTATGATGCAACAATTACATGCGGTACCGCAGCATCACAATTGATGTACTTTATTGTCTACTCAAACAAACGGGCTATTAAAGAGCTGTATCTCCCCCAATCATTCTCTCTCTCTCTCTGTCTCTCTCTCTTTCCTTTGCCGCTCTGTGACCATGAGGGTCGCCTAAAGAAAATAAATGAGAACCATAACAAAGTCAAGAGCCACAAGATCAATAAACAGCTTAATGAATGCCATTCACTGCACAAGCCCTAACCCTGACGTTCTCTGAGAACGGCGTTTCGTTTCTCCGCAAGTGTGAAAAAGAGAAGGGGGTTTGGGAAAATAAAAAGCAGAACACGAGAGAGTGGGTGATTGAGAGCGTGTTTGTAAGGGAGGGCAGTGTGTGTTTATAGAGAACCCGACCAGCAGCGCAGATTGACAGGAAGTGGTGTCTTTTCTTAGGCGGCTGGACCGTACCACTAGCAGTAAGTTGACGGGGGTGGGGGGGTTGGTCGAGGAGGGGGTCTGCCGAAGATGGATGAGACATGGCCGGGCCGCAGGCACCACTGTTGCTCTTAGCATTGTGTTCAGCTGTTTGCTTGACTTGAACCCTGGTATGGCTCCATCCACTCCCCAGCTGTTCACTCATTGAAAGCCATTGGCACTGAAACTGGCAGTGCTATTTATTTTGTGGATTTTTTTTCCAGGTCATGTAGTCGCTGAATGCCTGTGTGTGGTGGAGGTATATGTGGTAGATTTATTGGAGGTTGGGGGCGTAATTTCGGGCACGAGTGAAAGTGGGTGACTGGGGTAAACTTGTATTTGAAAGTTGAATTAGCTACTGAAACCATATTCAATGCTGCTGTTTGTAACTTCTGGAACATATTTCTTTTGACATTTTGATTGAACTGATTTTTGTTTACTTTTTACCAAAAAAGTGATGGATTTCAGTTTTTCAGATGTGCAACTTCAGTCAGTTTAATAAGTTGTACTGTCTTAAAGGGATAGTCCACTTAAAAACAGAAAATCTTTCATCAATTACTCATCCTCATGTCATTCCAGACCTGTTTGACGTCTTTTATAAAATATATTTAAAAAAATGTTGGTAACCAAAAAACATTTGCCCTCATTGACTTCCATTATATGGACACAAAACCAGTGAGACATTTCTCAGAAGGTCTTTTGTGTTCGACAGAGTCATACAGGTTTTGAATGGCATGAGGGTGAATAAATCTTTACAATACATTTGTGTGAACTATCATTTTAAGGGCCATGGCCATTGTGCAAAATCTTTCCAGCTCTGTCGCAATCTGCAGGATTACAGAGTTGGAATGCTTCTCATTCCTGTGTTTATTTACTTGTTATTTTGACAAATTTGAATATGCTGTCAGCCAATAAAAATGGAGTGCTCACATTAACACAAATTAGCATATTTAAATCCCTCTACAGAATGCTGCAGAATTCCCCCGAATTCAGTGAAATGCTGACAGATTCCTCCCGGCCTTGTTCACATCCAGTTCATGTTCTCCAGCTTTTTTCTGGTTCTCTGGAAGACATTTTTGTCAGTCGGACAATCAACTGTAATGTACACAACAGTACAACACATTAAATAAACTGTACGTCTATTGCTCACAGACCGGCGTTCATTCAGGTCAAGTTAAATAATGCATCTACTCTCGCTAAGGTCCACGGGAAGGGAGTCAAATCCATCATTTCTACATTGCATGTCTGAAGGCAAGCCGTGACATTCCATTCCAAGTTCATCTTCCTGTTGGTCTCCTGCCTGGCGTCCTCCAGCTCTTAGACTCTCCCTGTGAACCGAATAAAAGTTTCCCTTCTATGAGGGCCAGAGGGGGCTTTGAATATTCGCCACATACTTAATGAGCTATAGACAGAAGTGACCATCAGTCATTTACCCTGTTTTTGAGGAGACAAAAGGGTGAATTTTGCCCTGGCATCTGCTGCTTGCACAATGCTCTCTCTCTCTCTCTTGCTCGCTCGCTCTGGACTTTAATGTGGTTATGATTAGAGACGGGGCTGAGGGATGGGTTGGTGGAGGTGGGGGGCGGTGTTCTCATATTTACTGCAAGACAAGGGGGAGGTGCTGAATCGCAGAGAGACTGTGTGTTTGTGTGCAGCGCTGAAATATGAATCACAAAAATGAGGCCAGCGCGAATCAAATAAAAGTTTGTCCTCTAAACAGATCAAGCTTGCACACAAACACACACTGTGGCCCCTCCCTGCGGCCCTCTCTATTTCTCTCCACCCTCTGTCTCTCACCCCCCCATCACACACTCTCTCTCTCCACCCCCTCTGGGTGCGCAGAGCCGAGGCAGTTGGTTTGCTCCGCTGTGTCTGAGAGCCGTGGAGTGTTGTGTGTGCCTGTTATTTAGGTCTGTTACAGCACGCTAGGAGCAGCTCACCCTGAGCACAGACGCTGCCTAGCCAGCCTGCGACCAGCCAGGAAGGAAAGCAGAAACAAGCAGCGTGAAAGAGAGACACAGTCACATGGAGAAAAACATAGAGCGAAAGAGGAAACGCTTAAGAGTGCAAAACAGCAGGATCAGCCGGCACGTACATCCAGAGTAAAGGAATTCCAGCCGGGGGGATTTAGTGCCGTCGTAGCTGCGGGTGTTGTTGTTGGGGATTTTTCTGACGTGACGTGAGACAGCACGGTATCGAGAAGCAGGAACAGAAGCGATAGTTTTTTCGTCGGAGGCGGACGATATGTTTGACTGTATGGAGGCTCTGGGCATGGGTCCACGCCAACTCTACGATGTCACCAACCGGGGCGCCTGCATGCTTCGAAAGGCGAGCCCCTTCTATGCTGGACTGGACCCTTTCGCCTGGACGGGGACGGCCAGCGTGCGCTGTAAGTGTTTGTTTGTGTTTGTCTCACTCATTCTGTCACTCTGTCACTCCACTGCGGCTCACAAACTAAAGGCCTCCGGTCTTTAGACTGACCACAGGAAAAGGACCCTCGTGTCAAACTAGCCATTAGTTAGAGCCTTCAAGCTGCTTCTATGCATGCACCATGCTGTGTTTGTGTTTTTTAGAGATGGGAAAAGAGAGAGAGACTGCGCTGCTCGATTTGATTGTTTTCCACAATTGTCAAGCGCAGAATCTGGTTTTGCCAGCAGTGTGGGTAACCTGATTTTTGACCTTGTCAGATGATGAAAAGTTAAACAGAAAGTAAGTAATGTGAGTAGAAAAGATGAAAGAGAGAGTGTTTGAGAAAGAGGGAGAGAGGCAAAGGTGGGTGGGGGGGAACCTGACACTGTGCTATAATTTCAGTCATGCATATTGCATTTGTCTTCCTCACTTCACAATTGTGCCTGACAGCTCTGGTATCCCAGCATGCCTGCCATGGCTTGGCCCACACAACAGCATCAAACAGGCATAAAAGCATGCAGAAAAAAATGAGGGACATTTTTTAAGCGTGTGTCAGAATTGGAAATTCTGGAAACTCAACGTGACAGACATAAATAGTGGCATAAATAATAATGCAATGGTTTTGAGTGGAACATTCAGGAAAGCATATTTTTCTTTCCTATGTTCCAGACTTTGGCTCTTAAGACAACCTTGCTTCAACGATAAAATCTGGGGTCCATTTTCATACTTGAACAGGGGGACTTGCGTGAGTGTGAGCGAGAAAGAATGTGTTTTGAGAGAGAAAACATAGTAATAGATTGATAAAACTATGTATTGATAAATGAGTCACCTCGATTGACTGGTTTTATCTGCATTAGTTAATTTAACAGAAGTAGTTATTTTGCCAAGTGTCAGTTTCGAAATCTACGAGCACCCTCATTTTTGTTCCCATAATTGTTTTGTGAATGATTTTTAATAGAAAACAGTCTTGTGACAAACTATACAAAACCTCAAATGTCCACTTAAGCAAACACTGCCGTTAGCCTTTCCACACCTCCCAGCCTCTTTTTAAAAAATACACGCCACTCTTGCTGTTTTCCATTTGTATTTGTTGAACCTTCTGCTTTTTGTTCCCTCTTCTCAGCCTCTGAGGGCGAGTCATCTGTCTTCATTAATCGTGAAGACACCAACGTTTCAGTGGCTGTCAGCCACACTGGGTCCTCTTTAATGAAGACAGATGCCCTGTCTGGGCTCGACCCAGAGGGGAGGAGGGTGCGTAATGCCTCTTCTCTTCGGCCAGGGCCTTGACGATAACAAGATAAAAATCAGTTTATTTAATCAGTCATGTCTCACCAGTGCTACACAAGCGCAAATGCATGGCCCAGGTTGGAAAGCGAGAGCCCTGATTCGGCTCCGCGTCTCAAGTTCTGTTCCTCTGCTGGTTCCAGGAAATTGAGGAGATAGAGAGGCCGTCGGACAGATCCAGCTGCCCTCGGGGAAGAGAGGGAGTGGTGTACTGTTACGTGCCTCTGTGCCCAATAACCTCTGTAAACAAGGCCGGCCTATATGACCGCAGGACCGTTGAGAGTCCAGGCTTGGCGCAGTTTCTATTCATTGTCCTCTTCAACAAGGCAGATGAATCAATGTTTTAGTCTAATATCCCATTAGGGGAAGGCCAGCTGCAGTGCATGTTGGGAAACTCCACTGGCCATTCAGTAGATGCAAATTTGCTCATTGCTAAAGTCCGGAATTTAGTTACCTTAGCTTTTTGAGGCTCTTTTATTTGATTTGAAATCTAAAGAACATGAGGGGGTGGAGGTTGGATGTGTTGCAGGCCAAGCTCGAACCTACCTACCTGTGCTCCATTGATAAACATGTGAGGCATGTGCTTACTAAAAAAGCTATTTCTGTTTGTGGTGGACAACATTCAGGTACTTGAACTCTTGTTTTCACTACATAGTGCTTGACATGCTGGTTGTTAATGGCATCCAGGAAACCTAAACCGCACCATAAACCCAGCTGACAATGAAAGGTCTACGCTTGCAGAAGTAAAGAGCAAGATGGTCTCAGACCAGTGTCAGTGCGGGCCAGTCATTCCTGTTTTTATGTGCTGAAGTTCAAGACCTTTGTAGATTTTAATGCAACGTCAGAGGTTATGGAGAGGCTGTGCGCAAAATAATATCGGCGCTCAAGGTGATGTGTGATGTATTTGTTTCATCTCTGAATAAGAAGAGCGCTGAAAGAGGTTTTTGATTGTGTTATACTTTAAATAGTCACCAGGCCGTATTGAGCCACACGTTGAAAGGAAATGCGCAGGTCATTTGGCAATCTGTAAATCAGAGAGATAGCATCGCCTTTCTGCGAACTGCTGGCTTAATTTCCCTTTTTTATTTGCTAATGATCAGCGTGGCACTGAAATTTCACACACAGCTTGGTTAGACAGGAGGCCTTTGTAAGATCTAAATGCCATTACACTCAAGTTAGAGTGATGACACTTACTGAACAAAAAACTTACATACTGAAAATGAGATGTGTTTTACTTTGAAAGACTTTTAGTACAAAAAACCTTTTTCAGAAATGTTATAGATTGTATTACTTCAGTTTTGAAGTAATATCTGTTTAATTTGTTCATTAATTGCTTTAGACATAAATGACAGATTCTGACACTTTCACTAATAGCTTTAACACAGATGTTTGTTGTGGGTTTGATGTCGAGGTAAACTGTAACTCTAGTAATCGTAGAGAAACCGAATGACTGAGTTGAAAGAAACAATTTAGTAAAAAAACAGGATTAACCCATTTCAAATTTAATTTGCATTGGTTGGTTGCTGTTTGCTTTTGTCATCTTAAAATAGAAACCCATTTTAAAGTTCACGGGTAGAATCTTCCTGCCTCATACACACATGCCATTGTTTTCTGTGTGCTGTCCACATCAGGGTCCGATAAGCTCTCTGATACAGAGCTGTATGTGAAAGACAGGGAAATTAGGTCTTCCTGTGTCCGCTGTCACAAGCTGCCTCTCATTTTTTGTGTTAATGGAAGTCTTCAATTACTTCATTATAATTATAAAAAGATTCAATTAAAAGATTAGAGTGCCCGAGGAGGCAGGGGAATAAAAAATGATGGGTTGATGGTTGAGAGAGAGAGAGAGAGAGAGGAGCGGGGAAAAAGGTAAAAGTGGTTGGCCATGAGGGGTTTTATGCAATGATCACATCCCAATCCAACAACAGAGATACAGTGTTGTTGGCATTAAACATTTCATGAATAATTTTTCATACTGAGCCAGTTTTGTTGAAACCTGTGCTTTCTTTCTGTGACACAGATATTCAGTGCCCCTTCTTCTCTTAGTAAAATATTGTAGTGTTAAAACTAAGATTTTTTGTGACTTTACGTTTGAAAGTTGTAAAGCCATTGCAATTTGTTCTAGTCTTTGAGTCTTTCACAACATTAATAGCAGCCTGCATATGTGAATTATGAATAGGGTTTATGTGCATGTTTTGATGATTTAAATTTCCTTGTGTGGATGGCTGTTAAACTCCGTCTATTAGGGAGTTGAAGGCAAACCCAGGAGAGGAGGCGCTAAATGGCCACTAAGATTGCCGTCGGAATCCGTTTTCTGCTGTTAGGGCAGTTTCTAATATCGCAGCAGGGTCAGGGAACCGTCATAATGAAAAATCTGCTTTTCATGGAGCATGAATGATGTGAATTTTATAGCCACTGCGAAATGTTCAGACGCTGCCACTGATCGAAACAAAACATCCTTGCGGCTACGGGCTCGTCTCCCAACTCAGCGTTGGTTTTTAATAAGTTGGGTTCCTTTCACCTTGATGCAGATTTCAGAACCATCTTGAGAGGCTAGCGGAAAGAATCATTGGTCAAAAGAGATTTGTCCAGATTTCTATTTTTGAGGCATTGTTAATTAGCTGCCATTATTTATTACCTTCATAAGTCTCTGATAAACAAGGCCAAGCATTATAGGATCGAAAATTCTGGGTGAGGCTCAGTGGCTGTCATGGTTTGGCTATCACCTCCCTTTTGTCCAGTGATTTAGTGGTTGTTTACTGAACGCTCCGGTGCCTGGTTGGCGGTTTCTCTCTGGGGGCAAGGCGTTGGCAGGATCTGTGTCAGTCTGAAACCATGTGTGAACTCAGTGTGAAACAAAAAGTTCTGATACCAGTGTGTTGTTGACTGACGGCTTGGCTCCATCGTTGCTAAGGCTCACGGTGACCTGAAATGTTCCCCCCTCCTCGTCCATGCAGTTGTGCATTGAAACCGTTAATAAATCATGCGTTTTATCTAAAATGAAGATCAGGCTTTGGGCTCACTAGAAGACATTGAGTCAGGTTTCGATATCACTAAGACAAAAGTTTAAACGATATTTTGCTCTGTACTGATACAAATTGATATTTATATATATAGAAATGTACCAGATACACACTGAGATGCAATTATACATGGCTTTAAGATCGATTGCTCGACTAGCCATTCTGTCAACTGCTCGATTTAAAAAATATGTAGTCGTGCACATCCCTATTACATGTGAATAGAGGTGAGAGGGTGTGAGAAACGTGAATCCTAAATCATCCATGAAAGATGAATGGATATGAGAGCTCGAGGACGCTTGTTAGGGCGGACCATCTGTACTTTACCCCCTACTCATCCATCTTTTTAAACGATCATCTGCCGTCTGAAAACTCAGCACCGTCTTCAGTATGAGCAAAGATGGGACCGTCTGTCTGCTTGACAGGTCTGTGATGCTCTATGCTCCATTTAGAAAAGCTGTGTTGGCTCTAAATAAAAAGGTATTGTCGGTAACTCAAATGTGCCTTCCAAGGTGACTTCCCTCAAGGTTACGGCTCTTTCTGTTATTCTTGGGGACGTTACAAGGTTTTGCTGTTCATTTTCACAATTTGCCAGTTTCCACGAATGTGCCAGTCCACACCCTGACATGTCACCCAGCGACTGAAGGCGTGCTGCCACACTAAAGTGAGAAAATTCCACTCACGTAAGCATGCATCATATTGTTATTTCCCCTATAGTCAAAGCAGAAGTTTCTCACAGATGCCATTCGATAAAACACAACCGTGCCAGGCTATTAAACTGACAGCAAAATGCTGTGAAACCCACAAATACTACTCATTGTAACCGCAAATCACGTTGACAACAGGAAGCCGCGGTCCTGCCCTTGTGCAAAAGAAAATTTTGTGTAGGATTGGTTCATGACTTAACTACAGAAAACCAGCTGAGGCTTGGTCAAAACATGACCAGCATCCAACAAACATGCAACTTTTTATGTGCACGATTAAGGTGTTAAACTTCCAAGTTCGGCAGTTCTTCTTTTGTGGTTTCTATTGTTTGGGGAAGGAAGCAATAAGGACCAAACAAGGAGTTCCTCCATCAAAGTCCTAAACAGAGAAACACTTCAGACCGTAACATGCCTCTTTTTTTTTGAAGCAGGTGAGCACAGACAGCTAGACAGATGGTGAGAGGAAGTGTGCAAGGACCATAAGATCAAAGATAATTGTTAGATGAGGCTGTCTCACTGCCTGTTGGCTTCTCCGTTGATCAATGGTTGTGTGCATGGAGGAGGCATCCAGCCATACGAGTGGAATTAGAGGAGACATTCTCACTCAGGGGCTGACAGCACAGATGAAGCCTGGCAGGGGTGCTGGAGATTCGATGGGGCCGCAAATTTGGATGTCTGTGACAGAAATCTGTCTGCTCTGAATCAGTCCTTCATTGTGTGCCGGTTACCCCTCACTGTCTAGTTTGGATCAGGTCCTACCAGAGGAAGAAAACAAATGTCCCAAACTGTTTTACATTTATATTTAGTCATTAAGCAGACGCTTTTATCATAAGCGACTTACAAAGAGTTAAGGAGCAATAAGCGATATGTCATACAGGAGCAATAATGCAATAGGTGCCAATACAAAGTTACTGGTTTCAACAAATGCTAGACCACTACCTGTTGAGAGAAAGAGAGAGGTTATTATTTAATTTTTTTGCATTTGTATATCAAGTATTACGGGCTGTTTAGCACTGATCTAAAGCTGTTTGTTAAGACATGTTCATTGCTCTTTTAACAAAGAAAAAAACAAAGTTAAAAGCTTTGGTTGAGAGAATATAATAGCAATAATGGAACCCAATAGATGATCAATGCGTTTTGCAATGTTATCTCATAAAACCAACAACCTTTTGGTTACCATCCCTTGGTCCTATAACCACTGTGCCACACTAGATGTTGGAGTTTTAAATGTGTAAAAAAATGTTTTAAAGAGTTCTTGAGACAAAATAAATCATTGTTTACCGCACTTTGACATTAATGAGCGTAGCTGAAATTTGAACCAGGCCCAAAAAGCAAGGCTCCACTTTACCTGCTGCCCTTTTTCTCACCTTGTGTGAAGGTCCTGGCCTGCAGAAGACCTTTTTTCTGGCCAAACTCCATAACGATGACTATATGAGTACGATAACTGTCTACATTTAGTCTGCCAAACACTCTTGGCCCATGTGCGTGCATATGTGTTCATGTATGTATTCGTTACTATGTGCTGATTGTGACATGAGAGTGTAAATTCCTTGAGGAATTGTCCAGTCTGGGTATATTGTAAGTCTCTCTCTCTCTTTCTCTCTCTCTCTCTCTGTTTGTCTCTCTTTCCCAAAGAGACATCTTTTGGATGGCGGCCCAGTTTTATCACAGGGCTTCCTTTCAGAGAGAGCAGTATTGAAACAGGAAGAGCTCCTCCTTTTACAGGCCTGGGATGGAGCACACGGGGGGAGGGGAGGTCTGGTGTTGGGGTGTTTAATGAAAGCACACACCTCTCGACTCTATAACTTGCACGTCTTTCGTTCTGCATCTGTGGTGCATTGACACTAGCTTTAGTGCTAAAAAGCAGCCTTTGTTTCTACTGCAGCAGTCATCTGCCCTATCTAAAGGTTTAAAAATAAAAATTATATCATCATTTACTTACCCTCAGGTTGTTTCAGACCTTTATACATTTCTTTGTTCTGTTCAGAGAAAGATATTTGTAAGAATGTCAGTAATTTTCAGTTCTTGGACATTATAGACTACCATAATATTATATATTTTTTGTTCTGTTGAACACAGAATGATATTTTTCGAAGAATTTAGGAAAGCAAACAGTTCTGGTGCACCTTTGACTACCATTCATTTTTCCTACTATGGTAGTCAATGATGTTCCAGAACTGGAAAATACTAACATTCTTCTGAATATCTTTCTCTGTGTTCATCAGAACAATGTATGAAATTACATGAGGGTGAGTAAATGATGACACAATTTTCATTTTTGGGTGAACTATCACTTTAAAGTGACATAAAGTCATCCAACAGTAATAACAGCATGACACGGTAACTGTGATAAAAATCGAGGTTATTACATATTTTTTTACTGAATATTAATTTGTTTGTTTTCTTTCCAGTAGACTATTTGAGGTCTTAAAAATATAGAGTAAATATATACCATATATGTAAATAAAGAGAGAGAGAATATAGAGTTTAATCATTTTACGATTTTATTAATACATTTTATATTTTTTTATATAATTCTTTTTTACATTTATTTTAGTTTTTCAACCAGCTTGGATTGTTTTTCGCTGAGCTTGTAGCAGTGCCTGTCATCATTTATTAACACTTATGTTGTCAACAACCTATATTTGACTATTTCTTCCCTTTTGAGAAATGTCTCTGTGGTTTTGTGTCTGTCCGATTAAGTCAATGGATTTGGTTACCAACATTCTTCAAAATAAATTATTTTGTGTTCTGCAGAAGAGAGAAAGTCATACAGGTTTGCAATGACACGAGGGTGAGTAAATGATGAAATACATTTCATTTTTGGGTGAACTATCCTTTTAAATAATAATTAATTATGGTGGGGCAAAAAGGATCTGAAAATTGTTCAAATACAGAATTTTTCTCTGCAATATGTGATTTACAAATGTCCCAAACAGTTTGCAGCAAGATAAAGACAGCAATCAAAGAGTGTTACATACAGCGGAAAAACACTGTGATGCAGTTTAGAGGAAGGAAATGTGGTTGTGTTGTATGAGGTGGTACGATGACAACAGCATGTAAGGAGGATCTGGGTGATGGCAGGAAGTCATGGGTAAAGAGCGAGAGAGAGTGAGAGAAAGGAGGAAGCTGGCAATCATTGAAGAGCTGTGTCTTTTCTCCCATCAGGCACTGCTGCGAGGGGTCTCTGCCAGTCAGTCTATCAATCACCTCGCTTTACAAAACCTGGCTAATCTGCGGCCCGTCTGGTGTGCTGGCCGCACGCACAACAAAGCAGTTTGTCCAAACGACGCTGGCGATACGGCCTTAATATGATGCGAGGCAAAATCTGACAACTTTCTTTAAAGGGAAGCAGGATTGTGCTCTGAGAAACACAGAGCAAACAACAAGCGAATACACGCCCAACACGCTGAAATACTTATGAGGAATTGAGACGCGGAGAACTATATTTGCAAATCAAATGCAAGCCTTTAGAGACACTCGCTGGATGAGCGCCCATGCAGAACTGAACACACACGCTCACATGCCAAGACTAGATTTGGGAACAGTGTTCCACTAAAGATTCAATCACACCCACAGTCACGTACTCAAAATCTACTCCTCTATTGTGAAAGAATAGCCAGTGGGTCATATGCTGCTCGGCTTAATGTGGTGTTGCAACATTTAAAACATGAAGCTGACACTTATTCTTTGTGCTTTTTAAAGTTTTGAACCAGAAAAAATACATTCTTGGTCAATGCTCACTTCCCTATGTGGCCTGATGTCATTGTTTTGCGCTCGCTTGCTGTTTATTGTGTGACCAATGAATGCAAACTGGGTCTGAATTACTTTTGCAGGTCAGGAAAAATGAAAATTCTGTCATCATTAACTCACCTTCGAGTTGTTCCAAATGTGTATAAATTACTTTGTTCTGATGAAAACAGAGAAATATATTTGGAATAATGCTTATAACCAAACAGATATTAACACCCATTGACTACCATAGTTAGAAAAATTACTTTGTCATTTTTTTGTTCCGTTGAACACAAAAGAGGACATTTTGAAGAATGAAGAATAGCAAACAGTTCTGGGGCACTTTTGACTACCATTGTTTTCATCCTACTATGCTAGTCAATTGGTGTTGATATCTGTTTCGTTATAAGCATTATTCCAAATATATTTCTCTGTGTTCATCAGAACAAAGAAATGTATACACATTTGGAACAACTCGAAGGTGAGTAAATGATGACAGAATTTTTCAATTGAACTATCACTTTAAGGTCATTGGCAATACCTATCCACATGAATATAGATGGTATAGATCAATTATAAAAGCTAAACATAGTGGGCATTGTCTATGTTTGTGTTTATCTTGTATGTGCAGGGATTTTTCTAACGCCAGTTCAGGTTTATAGTGGGATTAGCACAGCACGGTCCACCTGGAATTGTTGTGTACATAAAAAACAGAGCGACTAGTTCAGGAGAGAAATACAATACCCGGCAGGAAATGAACAGGGTCTACTGATGTGCCATCAGTCTCTACCTGTCACTTCATCACTAGCCATCCGCCCTCTGCCTTCACATTGTCATGCAAATCACATCCCTGGCTGGCAAGCTGATAAGAAGGCCTCTCGTTTCAGAACGCTTTGTTTCCCAAACAGAGGAGTGCTGAGTGCTGCCTCACGGAAAAGCGCATCCCATTGTGCACCCTGGGAGAACCGTTTACTGATATTTTGGTAAAAGCGTAAGAGGGAGGGAAAGCGACCGGGTCTTACGGCAGGAACCGTCTCAGGTTGTTGAGAGATCCTGATGGATTTTTTTTTTCTTCTCAACCTCCCTCTCTTTACTTTGCTACTGTGATGGTGTCAGTCGGTAGCGCTTTTTAATGCCACATGTGGTCTTTTTAAAGCACTAGTCATTACCGGCATATTGCCAGTTTTACTACATAAACAAAAGAGTTTACACTAGGTTCAAGGAAAGGCATTGATCTGGCATTTAACGTTTAGTTCAAAGAGCGCTTTTTGTTTAAACCCCAAACATGTATGCCATCCTAACAAAAATAGGAAGTATGAGCTTCATAATGTGACCTGTTATGTTTTGAGCACATTTTATATTTGTTCCCAATTTGTTTATATCAATGCACAAGTTTATATATAGATGGTGTTCCCAAAACAAGTGTACTGTTAAAGTGATTTTTAAAGAGAAGAAAAATCTATCATCCTGTATTCACCCTCTTGTCATTTCAAACCTGTATGAAGATAGTTTGAAGAATGTTGGTTACCAAACAACAGGGGCACCCATTCACTTCTCTTGTATGGACACAAAGCCAATGCAAGTCGATGGGTACCGCTGTTTTCTGGTTACAAACCTTCTTTAAAATATCTTCTTTTGTGTGCTGCAGAAGAAAGAAAATGACTTGAAAAGCTAGAATCTATTCACAAACTCCATTGCATATTCAGATGATAATCCTCTTTAAAACAGACCAGTAGGAAAAACAAAAGTATTGCACAATGCAGTACGTGTCACAAAAATCTTTATGCTTTAATGCATTTGGAACTCCCTGTAGCCTTTAAGCTTTAAGACTGAATTTCTTACTCTCAAATGAAGAATAAGAGATTTGTTTGTTACCATGGCCATGAATACAGAGCTCTACTGTAGTTGAGCACAACCAATAAAGAGTATTGTTTCCCCCCCACACCCGTATCTGTTTTCTATCAAATTCCTCACTTTATGCCCCCTTTTCTTCTTTTGAAGTCTCCCGACTCTTGTTAAAGACCAAGCTGGTGGTTTTTGCTGAACCCTATGGAGGAAGAGAGGGCGGAGATCTAGGCTAATGTAAGGTCTCCATTGAAACTGGCTGAAGAAGGTGGGGCAGTAAAAGTTAGCATTTTAGAGCCTCCGTGTTTTTTTATTTTTATTACTTTTTTTACTACCAAGGACTACAGCTGGTGGTGTGAAAGGCTGCCCGAGGTGTCTGAGTCTTAATAAAGACCCCGCCAGCCGGGTTGGGGCCTCCGGTCAAGCCATGAGACCACCTTTATAGGCCTAGCTTACGAGCAGGGGCCTCTATTAAAACCTAGCAGGACCACACTGAGGAATTTAGATCCAGGAAACAAGAGAAAATAGGGTTTGTGTGTTAAAAGATGGAAGGGTCATGTTGGGGGCTTGGGGTTCGTCAATAACCAAGGGTAAAAGGGGAAAAAACTGTTGGTTGGAGATTACGGTTTGCCTTTGAGCTATCAGCAGTTTTTGTCCGTAGAAGAAAATGTGTGGAAACAGTCCAAAAGAGTATACATACAGTTTATACATAAATGTTTGATTTGATGTTTTTATTTCTTATACATTTTATTACTAAAAATACCAAGCGGTCACGGGTTAGATTCACCGGAAACACAAACTCATAAAAATGTATGGAAGCGTTTGCTAAATGCATTCATGTAAATGTGTCATGGTCATCATTAACGCCTAACATCGCTTGTGTGAGAATTAGCGAGACAGCATCTAAACTAAAGAATGCTCGACTCACGTCAGCCGGCTGTCCCGTGAGCGAGGTGCCGAACACAGGGTGGAGTTTTTCCCCCAGGCTGTGTGACAAAGATGAGCTACCTGTCTTATCTTCAGCACTTATCTGTCCTCTAGTGTTAAACTGTTTGTGTTTTATTTTCTTTCCACTGTCAATCACTTCAGTCTGAAATATTGCCCCCCTAAGTGTTGGGCTGGGGAGGGGGTCTAGAAACAAGTCAATTCCACAGACAAGCTAACTAGACCCGATTTACCTAATTGCCAGCGGTTTAGCATATAATCATTAAAAAACAGTGAAAGCAATCATGTGTGTTTCGGCTTTAGGGCAATATGATGGTTCAGCATGAAATCCCGGCGGCTTTCAAAGCACTCGTGTGCCTTTGAAACTAGATAGGGTTTAAGAGGTTCAGCAGAGAAGCTTTTCTTCTCTGCATGTGGCTTTTAATATCTTACTCTCATTGAATCCTTATGTGATGTGTAAATAGTGTGAAGTGATTTCATTAGGTCTAATGTTATTTTTCCCTCTTGTTGCTTTCTCTACAGCTGTGGAGACCCAGAGCACCAGTTCAGAGGAGATGGTGCCCAGCTCACCCTCTCCACCACCTCCACCTCGTGTCTACAAACCCTGTTTCGTCTGCCAGGACAAGTCTTCCGGGTACCACTACGGTGTCAGTTCATGCGAGGGGTGCAAGGTAAACATCTTGCCGCCTCTCTCGTGTTGTTCTTTCATGAATCTGTTACAAACTCATCTTGATGATGTGTGTCAACTTGACTGTGTAGAAAAAATGGTTCAGCCTTTCCTAACCAAATATACTCTAAGCTGTATTTATTACTGTTAGCGCTTAGAAACTGTAAAAGAGGGTGCCAAAACATTTTGCACAAAATTAATCCAGGGTTTAATTCCAGTTCAAGTGACTATTTCAGAAAATTAAGATAAATGGAATATAAAATTAACACATGAGATAAGTACAAGATCAAGCAAAAAGTAGGGCTGCTCGATTATGACAAAAATCATAATCCCGATTATAATGGCCAATATTTAGATCCCGATTATTTAACACAATATAAAACCACATAGGAAAATAAAAAATGTCGCTTTTAAACTGTGAATTCAACTGAAAAATAAATGTAAAGAAATAGCACAGCTGAACCACTATAAAGGAAAGGGGTGCGCTGTGGATTTATACAACAAGAAAAGAGAGGATCAATGCTAAATGGAATGCAGGACAATAATTGTTTTACCTCGATTCTTTTGTCCAAAAGTCCAAAATTAACAATTATGATTAATTTTCGATAAATTGCACAGCCCTGGCAAAATGTATAGTATTGTTAAGATTATTTACATATCATTACAGGGACTGTTCATCCAGAAAATTTTAATTGTTCAAAATCTGTATAAATATCTTTGTTCTGATGAACACAGAGAAAGATATTTGAAAGAATGCTTGTAACCAAATCACCATTGACTATCATAGTAGGAAAAATAACGATGGTAGTCAAAAGCGGTCCAGAACAGTTTTCTTTCCTACAGAAATCAGTTTTTTAAGAAATGTTTCCAAATACGGTAGTCATTGGCAGCAAACCAACTTAATATATTATTTATTCATATTATTTTGTTGTCAACGTTGTGCATTTATCAGCTATTTTCCAAGAACACTGAACTGGGCAAATGAAGTTTGATAAATCAAGCATTGTTTATTTGTATTCATTCTTAACACAGTTCTCAATAACTTTTAACCTTTAAACAACATTCTCATTGCTTGTTTCAAGTCATCATGTTTGATCTAGTCTTCAGCTGACCTGCTTTCTGTCCTGTATGTGGGTTGTAGGGTTTCTTCCGTCGCAGTATTCAGAAGAACATGGTGTACACCTGCCACCGCGACAAGAACTGCCAGATCAACAAGGTCACACGCAACCGCTGCCAGTACTGCCGACTGCAGAAGTGCTTCGAGGTTGGCATGTCCAAGGAAGGTGAGGGTTCAGTGCTCCGCCAGGCACGTGGGCTCCGTGGCCCATCGCCAAGACCCACATACACATGCGGATGCAAATATAGAGACTGTTTAACGGATGGGCAGACATGGAGGTGCTGATGTAGGCTAGGAGCTGTGAAAGAGACACATGAGCCAAAGATACACAGACAAATTTAGAGTCAAGACTCTTGTGGGACATAGAGTCTGGGGTACAAAAACACACTGTAGTCGAGAGTTTTGTTGACTCCACTTGAAAACACAAAGACGGGCACACAAAGCAGTTGGTTTGCATAGAGGTTAGAGCTCAATGTGAACATTCACAAATGAGTTTCGTGCCTATGGTTTCACCCACATGAATCCGTCAGCAGTAGGTGTGATTTCTTTGGTAGCCCTTCCTGTAGTCATTTTATGACTTTCTACTAACAGATTTGTGTCTAACAAAGACAATAGCTTGAGTTTGAAAGAACGCGTCTGCAGCATGTGTTTGTTCGTTTGCCAGGGTCACAGTGGTGATGTCAGAGGGAGAGTGGCACATTGGCCGTCTATGTGTCCGCTGAGACATGTATGTGTGTGTTTATGTGTATGGGATGTGTGTGGGGACCGAGATCACATTGTGCTTTTGCTATTACTGGATATCCTGAGAGGAAGGAAATAATGGGAGGGGGGCGAGAAAAAGAGAGGGGGGTTTGTAGGGTTGGCAGCACTTTTCTCCCCTGGGTCAAACTCACCAAAACACCCACAATGTCTGATCTGAGGTCAGTTTTAGTGTGCTAGTGATTACGTTAAGAATTAGGCATTGGATGACATTATGTCCTAACCAGGCACGACATAATACAGCAACAAGTGATAAATCCGGTGTCTTCTATGTTCCAAGCTGTGTTTTTGGTCATAACAAGCAAGCGATGGGGTGAACCTCATTAAACCAAACCTGCAGTTCAGACCAAAATAAAAACGAATAAACTATTTAGCTAAAGACACACATTTAGTTTTTTATGATATACACTGTTGTTTCGGGGATTGTAGCAAAGTTCCAAGTAAGGAAGAAAGGAGCAGGGGAGCCGGCAAACGATGACCAACTTTTAAATAAAACAAACGACCAAAACGAAAGTAAAGGACCGACAGCATAAAGTCCAGGCCTGATTCTCTCGCCCTTCACTGGTGTCACTCCTCCTTTTATGCTTCCGCAGCTCCTCCGTGAGAGATGGCCCTCGTCCCGCTTTGCTTGTCACAGTGATGTTTTCCATAGATTCACCCTATAATAACTCCACCCCTGTTATTGTAATATCATTGGTCCCAAATCCTACATCGCTGTATATTAAACAAATAATTTTGCCGCATCTGGTCAGTACACATTCTTTCAAGAATTAGACCTGAAATCATCGCTCACCGACAAATGTTTTCTGGCACATCACCCTTTCACTACGTTGTACATCCAACTACTAGCGTCATAGTTTGGCAACGCGTGGGTGAACTTGACTCACTGTAGAAATATTAAGAAGCCTCTCTTTGTTACTCTCAGCTGTGCGCAACGATCGAAATAAGAAGAAGAAGGACGTTAAGGATGAGATCGTCCCTCCAGAGAGCTACGAGCTGAGCGGGGAACTGGAGGAGTTGGTTCACAAAGTGAGCAAAGCGCATCAGGAGACCTTCCCATCACTTTGCCAGCTGGGAAAATATACTACAGTGAGTGTTTTTTTATTTTTAAATGACTAAATCTTGCATCAGGGGAATGTGTGTGTTCACGGCATCATAACACAACTGAAGTAGATAGTATGAAAAAAATATATTGAAATATAATGGAAAATATAATACATTTCCATATAGAGGAACCATGTGCTTCTATTTTTATTCCTTATCGATTATTCAATATATTGTTATGTATTTACAATGTATTATTCTGTATATTTTTTTATATAATGAATAATAAATGATTGAATATGTTGACAGGAAAATATATTTCTTTGGGGAAGAGTAAGGTTGAATGCATATTTTAATCTTTTAAAGACAGACTTTGGATATTCATGCCCTCTTCTTTTTTGCTCTTCTACAGAACTCCAGCTCAGATCACAGAGTCCAATTGGATCTGGGCCTGTGGGACAAATTCAGTGAGCTTTCTACCAAGTGCATCATTAAAATCGTGGAGTTTGCCAAACGCCTTCCGGGCTTCACCACCCTCACCATCGCAGATCAGATCACCCTCCTCAAATCAGCCTGCTTGGATATTCTGGTTCGTGCCCTCGCCGTGACCTCGTGTCCACTACATAACACTTGCCTCATCCAAACTCTCATGAATGATTGTATCTCTTGTAGATGCTCCGAATCTGCACACGATATACACCAGAGCAGGACACAATGACTTTTTCAGATGGATTGACCCTCAACCGGACTCAGATGCACAATGCTGGCTTTGGCCCACTTACAGACCTCGTGTTTGCTTTTGCTGGTCAGCTCCTGCCGCTAGAGATGGATGATACAGAGACCGGCCTCCTCAGCGCCATCTGTCTCATTTGTGGAGGTACTACAGCATGCAAGTCTGTGTATTATGTAGATTTTGTTCTCTGCCAAGGGGCCGTGGCCACCAAGGGGCCCCAGCAAACTTCAGAGCGGGTTGCAAAATTAATAAATCAATTAATATTCAGAATGTCTATTCGTTTTATCTTAGTATTTGTTTGAAATCTTTGTGTTTGCTATGAAATTTAGATGAAACCTCTCTCTCTCTGTAGACAGAATGGACCTTGAGGAGCCCGATCATGTAGATCGTCTTCAGGAACCCCTCCTGGAGGCTCTAAAGATTTACGCACGGCGGCGGCGACCCAACAAACCCCATATGTTCCCACGGATGTTGATGAAGATCACTGACCTGCGTGGCATCAGCACCAAGGGTTAGTTTACTGGACAATAAACAAACAGGCACTTCAGTTTTACTATTGTGTTTTCTGGTTAAATTGCACAATGTTTTAAAAGTTTAATGTTTAATGTATTACAACATATTAGGCTGATTTACACCAATAGGGATGTCTTAACATGACAAGTCACAGATTCATTTTTTTGAACACATTAATGGTCGCTGAGTGCAATGAAAATTTTAACATGAACAAAAGCAAAGCACATAATGCTTACTCTCATGAATTAGTGCAAAACTAATATAAATATATCTAACAATATCAATTTGACTTGTTTTAAAACAAAATACCGGTCATTTGATGATACAATTTGTGGGTGCGTGTTTTATAACCAGATATTGCAAGTAAAACCACCCTGTGAATAATTTTCTCTCTCTTTATTAAGTGTCTTTTGGGCTTCGTTTCATTTTAAAAAGTCACACCCAAAATTTGGTTTCAATGAGCTTTTGCTGTCTGTAGTACATATTTATCTACTCAATTCCAAAAATATGTCAGATTACATTGTCCTCAAAGGAACTCTTTGTGTTGTGTGCTACAGGTGCAGAAAGAGCTATAACTCTAAAGATGGAGATCCCAGGCCCCATGCCACCTCTCATCCGAGAGATGCTGGAAAACCCAGAGGCCTTCGAAGACCAGGCCGAGAGCACAGAGAAGAAGCCCGAGCCCGAACAGCCGGCCCCTCCTCCGGCTCTGCTGAATGTGAAGAAAGAGCAAGAGGATGAAGACCATAGCTGGGCCACGGAGAATGGCAGCGAGCCCTCACCCGAGGAGGAAGATGACGACGATGAGGACGGAGAGGAGGAGAGAGGTACGGACAGCGACGGAGAAGCCTGGGGCAGCCAGGAACCCAATGCGGAGGTGTTCAAAAAGAGCCACGAAGGAAGGGCTCAGTGAGAGACGCAAGCACTCTTTTTCCAGCCTTACCTGTACAGACATTTCTAACTCAGGCCACATGGTCAACGATGAGAGACATAAGTGAGTGGATTTGAGGCAATTCACGTAAAATAACTTTTCTCAGGACCTCTCGAGCAGAAAGAGAGGGGGGCGAAAGACAAAACAACAGGCTTTTTAGACAAAATATAACGCTTTTTAAAAAACATTTTTGTTTGTTTGCTTTGAAAAGGAGAAGCCAAATGGACTTATTACACTATTAACAGCAGACTTTTAACGGGTTCAACAAAAAGTTCTTCTACAAGAAGAAAATACAGAATGGAAACTGAACGTATAGTCCTTTTCGGTTGCTTTTGAATATCATTTCAACCTTTTCCACCTTAAGATAGATGGTTGTCTTTACATTTTATGAATTAGCCCATACATATCTATATATATCTTTATATATTTTGTTCTGTATGTTATTTTCTTAGTTATATTTTGTTTGGATAGCTTTTCTGGGCAGAACTACAGAAAGATAATCGGATTACTATAACTGGCAAACCTCCGCTGGGTCTTTATCCAACCGCTTGGTTGGATTATCGGGCACTTTGGCCCAGCATGGAAGTCATTGATAATCAGTTCAATGGCAGAGTATCTTCCATTGACCTTTAGGATGAGCTGTGTTTTTAGGGGACTCCCGTTCCATATCTGTTTTTATTGCATCATATTATTCGCTGCCAATTGATTGCTGTGTCTGTGCCAAAGTTAGCGGCTTGTAGGGTTCATTGTCTGTCCTGGAGCCCAACTCCAAACACAACACCCACATGTCCATTACCCAAATAGCATTGCGTCATACTGGACCTGTTTCATTCGACATGCTCACTCTGAAATTATGCAGCGCTTTAGTCAAACTCAGATATGGCCAATGATGTGTATCATTACGCAATTTGACCTCATTGGGTTTGACACATAAGGATAACTACATCTGGAGGACTTTCAGAAACTCATCATAATAAAACGCATACTGATTTCAAACACACCCACACTTAAGAAGCTCATTATACATGTATTCAGAACTCTTAGTTAAAATTCAGACTCAGGGCATTTCTGTAAGGACCAAACGCTTGCCCTCTGGCAGGCAGCTTTGAAACAGGCAATATTTATGTGTGTTGCGTTATAGAAATCCCGCTGTCTTACAATTAAATGAAGCATTTCTGTTTATCATAAAAAGTCATTGGCAAATGTCTTCTCTTACAAATATACATTACCTGTAATGTCTTGACCCATTTATTGCCAAAAACACACCATATGCAATTTGGTGGTCATGAGCCGCTGAAAATACTTGGAGTTGTCTCAGTCAAGTAATATATGACTATGACCAGAACTCAGATGTGTGTGTGTTTGTTGAATGTGAGGATGGCTGCACTCAATAAGCTGTAGTATACTACAATGTTCAATGAATGTTATCACAGTGGTGCTGTCAGAGAGTGTGTGAGCTGCCATACTGACCTCTTTCCTCCTCAGAGTTGCACCACAGTCACACATATAGCAATTTTGAGATTACTTTGTCATAACTCTTCGTAATATTTTTGTTCTCTTAGCTTTGGATAATGTATTGTCAATACTATGTTTGTGTTCAACGAATTCTGTTACATAAAAAAGCCATATAAACATTAAGAGGCACAATAAACTTTTTTTCGAGAAACCTCTTTGACGTTTTTTTATTTATTTCAACCAGAATGAATATTCTGTCTCATTGACTTCATGTCGGGTATATATATATATATATACATTATATATAAGTGCATGTATTGCAAATAAATATTGTATATATATGATCTGTATAGTATATAATAAAAGAATATTCATGTTCGATTTTCTGCAGCTCTGCGCATAACCGTCGGCATATGACATCAAAGCAGCGCGAGAAAGTCTTTAAAAGTCTTCACGTGCCAAGTTTGAAATTTGCAAACATCGCCTATGCGGCTGTACTTTCAGTCAGCTTTTGCAATGTTTCTCAGAGCAATTGTATTTAATTGTATTCTTTTTATAATATACAACAATGTATATATTATTTATATACATATTGGACTAAAACGCACCAGCGTCTATTAATTTACTATTTTCTGTTACTGCTTTGATGCTTTCAACCATGGGACAATAAAAACATACGGGTAAGTAGTTATAAAAAGTTGTTGATTGTTTTGTGCATACTTTAAAAAGGCTACTGGGTTAATTGATAACAATTGCAAAATGTTAACGTTTTTAACACAGTAAATTTGCAAAAGGTAGGAGATTACTCTAAATTTCATGATATCACATGCCAATGAAACATTATCGTATTCATTCAACATTTGCAACTGTTTTTAAAAATAATGTCATATGTTTCCGTCCAGTAGAGGGCGACCATGCACCATTGAATTGAACTTAAACCCCCCTGGCTGGTGGACTAGCTGTAATTTATCAACTGGTAACCACACACAAACACATCTGGGAGCAGAACTAATGGATTGGGCCAGGGTGCCCTCATTCATCTGCATGTGTCATACTGTAATTATCCCAGGACAAAGAAACATCCCTGCATTACTCATGCTGAAAGACAGCACATTAAAAGGCTTAGACATGGAAGACTCAAATGATTATGGAACTTAATTTAACTAAGAAGAAAGGAATTAATCTTGTAGGTCATTAAATAGATGGCAATTTAAAAGGAAAATATATAAAAATGTTCATTTTCGCAATTTTTTATCAAACCGATTATAACAACTTCAGCAATAGTTAATTCTTCTTTTACATGCAGTAGATTAGAGCTCTTTAGTATTAAAGTAGTGCATTCAATAGCCATACAAATTCATTTTATAATTTATTCTATTCGTTATATTACAAATATTATTTACATTGGACTACTCTTAAATATGCCTTGATATTCTCAAAATCTATAAAAAAATGAATTGGGCATTATACATCCATTGTCCGGTTTCAAAGACAAGGCTAAAGACTAGTCTCAGACTAAAATGAAAGTTAAATTGCCCTCAAATATCTTAAAATATGTATTTATTGATGGCATTTTATTAAAACCCAATCAAATATACTAATTTAACAAAGGCATAGTCCTGCCCTAAACTAAGCCTTGTCGCTGAAACTGGGCCCTCTTTTTTTTGTTAAATTCCTGGTCTAACTCACCACTTGAAGTGTTCAAACCTGTCTGCTTTATTTGCTCGCAGGGGCTAACAATATATCTCTATTTATTCTCAGCTTTAGGGTATAGTGGTAAACAGCGGTATGGGATTTTTAATTAAATGATCAGTATAATTGCATTTTACTAAACATCAATAAACTAGAGCTAAGATTAAAGCAAGGTCCATCCAATCACTGATTCACACTATATATTCACTTCCAATGAGATGTTGCCATGGGAACACAAGGCAGGCAGGCAAGGTGATGTATTTAAAGAGGCAGGACATGTTTTCTCTTTCAAGGCCATCATACAGCTTCCTGTGGTGTTCACGGCAGCACTGAACATAATGAGAGTTAAATGAAGGAGAAAAGAGCAATGATAAAAAACGACGGTGCTGTCTAGGCTTCAATTGCTTCAATTACAGAAATAACAAAAGAGGCACATGTGGAGAGATAGTCACTTATATAATACATCTTCTGAAAGAAATGTGTGCAACGCTTGCCTGTAGGAAACTCACTGACACAATGATTGGATGCTGTGGGTGGTTGCGAGGGCATTGCAATGCATTTGCAAAATGCTAAATATTTGTGGTGTTCAAGGCGTTGCTATGTGGTTGCTCAATGGACCAAGTCACAAGTGCCTATTGTCAAGTCTGCATGGTTCCTTAATATGGTTTGGGTCCCTCTATGGTTCAGAATTGGTTTTGCTTGTTTTATTGCACACCAGACAAATGTAAGTCTGATCAACTTTAACATTTTTAATTTAACAATATATTATTTAAAAAATAAGCTATACACTTTTTGTTTTATAAATTTGTAAGTTCCTTTGAATAAAAGTGTCTGATAGTACATTAAAGCATTTAAATGAATACTTAGGAAATATAATAGCACATTTTCACTCAAACAACCTCACAATTGGACGAAGCCCTTCATTCACCTTCTGTGCACAAAACCATGGACTGGTTAATGTTTAGACACCTTAAAGTTAAATATTTTGGGCAAAACTAAATATGAGTAATATTAATACTGATGCTTGCATTGGCACTCAAAAAAGACAGATAGGAAAGTGAGTATAGAAGAGGAATAAAAGCAACTCTGAAATGTCTTAAGCTATTGAACATAAAAGAAAGGAATGACTCTAATAACTTGCCCAGCAAGAATATACAGCTGCACTAGTTTAATGCAGTTAAATTAAGTAATAAAATGCAGAATGATTTAATATTTTATTCTTTCTTAATGTACAAAAAAGCTCAGGCTGGAGATTAAGAAAATGGTTTGAGGAGTAAGACACTAAAGACAGAAGATCATACAATGTCATACATCCACTGGAAAAGATCATGGTGGGCAGCGTCTACCTCAAAGACTTGAAAAAGGTGGAAATGTGTGACAATGATTCATTAAACTCTAAACAAGGTTGAGATAAGAAATAAACAGTAAAAAGATGGCCAGAGAGATAGAGAGCGATAGAAAGTGAATATAAAAGGAGAGAAAGAGTGTGTGGAAGAGTATTTGAGAACAGGGAGCAGGTAGAACGTTGTAATGTCAGAATGCAGTGCAGTGGCCCCGGGCTCTTCATATCTTTTACATTTCTAATTAAAAGAGATAAAGAGTGAAGGAGTCATCAATCCTACAGTGATTTCCCTGTTAAGGTTTTAGAGGCAGCCATAAAGTGGGCAGCCCGGCTCCATTGATTTTATAATTAGCTCCCGCCGCGGTGCAAGGGGAGTGAATGTAGAGAGGAGGGGAAAAAATCATGGACGCTAGAAAGGGAAAGGTATAGAAAAAGCAACAGAGTGAAAAAATGGGGTGAAGGTCAGCAAAAAGTTGTTAAAAAGCAAGAGAGAATAACAGGAGGGCAATGGTGCAATTCTCCAAATATATCTCTACAGGTAAATCAAAAGCACTGGCCGGACCGACCAACGCAGTTTAAGCCAGCATGGTGCTTTAATAATAAAAACAATGTTTGTGTGCTATCTGTGTGTAGAATTCTGTCTTCATTTACTCACCCTCAAATTGTTCCAAATCTGTATAAATGTTTGACACAAAAATATATTTGGAAGTATGCTTGTAACCAAACTGATTTTGGCCAGCATTGACTACCATAGTAGGAAAATGTGCACCTGAACTGTTTGCTTTTCTATATTATTCAAAATATCTTCTTTTGTGAACTGAACTGAACAAAGAAATGTAGGCTATAAAACAAATTTTTATACTATGGTAGTCAATGGTGGCCAATAACTTTTTAGTCACAAGCATTCTTTAAATATCTTTCTCTTTGTTCATCAGAAAAAAAATCAAGTTATATAGATTTGTTACAATGTGAGTAAATTAATACTGAATTTTCATTTTTGGGTGAACTGTTCCTTTAACCTTAAAAAGATTCAACTAAAAACAGTGGATCTGAATGTGATTTAAACATAAGATACTTAAATGTTGTCATCGGTATAAAAACCAAAACACATCACAAATGTTACATGAATTATTTTATTACTGAAACCCATCCCACACCCTCAACAAAACCACACAACCTAAAAAAGATGTTAGGTCAGTAAATGTAAGAATAAGGGCACAAACAAATGCAAACATCTAATCAAATTCGAAGCTTGCAAAGCTTGCCCTCAAATGACCAGTGTTTTTAAAGACATTCTACCACAACAGAAGAAAATGTACTTTACTCACTAAATATGATTAATCTTCATATATTCATAGTCAGGTTTCTGGTAATTGTGGTATGGCTGTCAAAGTTCATGCTGTGTCTACTGGGTCAGAGATCTTGCAGAACTGGTGATTTCTCGATGCACTAGATTACAATTTAAAACATGTGAAGAAAAACCTAGTCAAGCATATAATATAAAAGCATTTAGTACAGTAGAGTAGTTAATGACAACAAAACTCTGATTCATCGAGGTGTACCAATGTTGACATCAATACAGATGATTAAAATTGATACAAATGATGAAATGTTGTATAAAAAGCAAATAACATAACACACAAACAATTCAAACTTGACATAGATTTAAGCTTACAACAATTAAAAAAGATATGTGAGAACAACTGGGAAATGTTTTAACATTGATAAAAACATTTTTTTTTTTAATTTATGATACATTTTCATTATTTGTAACTTCTTATTTGTATGCATTAAAATATTCTCCTTATGAATGTAGTTTAAATATAATCAGGTCGTCCTGAAATTATCATTTGTTCTCAGGTAATAATTTTTACTATAATTAAACGCTGTCACAGAAGGTCATGTGACCCTTGTGAAACCACATAAAGACATTATAATACACCAGTTCCTAAATATCAACCTTGGTTATGGTGAGGCACATTTTTAAAGCGTTTAATTTACAGGATAAATCCATGTTACAAATAAAAGGACCTTTTTACTGGATTGTAAAAATGTTTTCAAATGTGCTAATTTTAGATGAGCGTTATAGTTACATCATTTAATGTTCATAGTACATTTCGAACACGATTTCTCTGTCATGTCAAACAGTGTAATGCACAAAGAAAAAAATACACTGAGCACTCAATATAAAAGCAAAGATTAAATAAAATTGTCAGTATCCACTCTTTGTGGTCATTGGTATGGTGGGGTTCCTCCACCTGATAAAAGCTTTCGTATTTTGAACGTTGTTACATTAAGATCATGGTGAACTCCCTGAAGGAATCAAAAGTGCCCCTTATACATCTAAACATTATGATCCATCACTGGTTAGTTGGTTTTCCCATTGCACACTTTGTAACAACAGTTTAAAATACTTCTAGCACAGGAACTACAAAATAAAAAGCACCAACACTAAATCTTGCGTTTAAAAGGATAGTTCACCCAAAATCATGATGTTTTATTATGAAAATAAAAATGTTGTCTTCATTTCCTTTTTTCTTCATTTGATGAAAGAATAAGATTGTAGAAACGAGACATTAAAAAGTAGTCTATAACATGCACTATATTTTAAGTCTTCTTCTAAAAATTAAGAGACCATTATATTTTTTTTTAATAAGCATTTCTAGATGTATTGTGGTCATTCCAGTCCAGTGTGTGTTGAATTTCAACAAAATCAAACCTCAGGAGTGACAAAGTCATCCAACAGCAATATGAAAGACTGACAGCATGAAAAGACACATGAAAACTGTGATAGAAATTGGGATTATCACTTAATTCTTTTCCTCCTAAATACATGTACAAATATTACTGTTGTACTGCTTAAAAGGGAACATGAACTTGCAGTATTTAAGGTCTGAAAAAACAGAGCATCTTTTCTGTTATTTTGACCCGTTTTCATTTTCTGTAAATAAATATAAATTCAAACAATATTTTTATTTGAAATATGAGAGAACTATTGTTATGAGTTATGAGTAATGATCACAAACATAGTAATGATCACAAAAATGATCATTTTACATAAAGGCATAATAGTAAATTTAGAAAAACTAAAAATGATTTTTAAATGGTCTCTTAATTCTCTATTTCACAGCATGACATGTACAAACCGCTGAACAATGTACATATACAACAAGCTAAATTAATTAATGGCAGCAGAGCGACAGGAAAATATTTCTCCCTTCTTCTGTCTCTGTCGCCATATTGTGAAATAGGTGAATTGCACACATGAAACACATAAGAGTTTCAATGAACACCTGACTTAAATTTCAATTGAAGGTTTTAAATAACATGATGATGACTGCATTTTGCTTTTATGGTGAACTATACCTTAAAAACCTGATAGGATCTGAATGACATTGTGCTTTGAATTATTGCTGATCAGTGTTGGGTGTAATTAGTTGCTAAGTAATTAGTTACTGTAATTTAATTACTTTTCCCTTGAAAAAGTAAAGTAAGGGATTACTCTTATGTTTTCTGTAATTTAATTACAGTTACTTTTGATGTAATTAAACTAAATACTTGTGAAATATATGCGTGTGCAATAGTGTAATTGACATCAAAATTCAAAGTCTTGCTTTAAAATCTGTGCTTTAATGGATAATTCTCACATTTGTAATACTTTGGTCAGTTAATAATATTATTTATTTGAATGAATTAAATAAGCTGTTTCATGTCTATCCTTGAATCACTAAACTAATCAAGGTTGATGTAGGATATAGAAAGTAATTAGTAATGAGTAACTAAATACTTTTTGGACAGAGTAATTTGGACAGTAATCTAATTACACTATTGAATATGTAATGAGTAACTAGTAATTAATTACTTTTTCAGAGTAATTTACCCAACACTGTTGCTGATGCACTTACAGATATCAGTATGAGCCTTATGAGCAAACTCTGGTAAATCTTGAGAAGCGAGATTAAAAAAAGTCCTATCATACACACACATTACTTTCTCTTTTCATCTGCCCAATACAGACGCTTCCTCTGCTTGTCAGTTGATTTATCTAAAATAACACATCCGTGCATGTTGTAGTAAAATCATGTGAGAGGAATAGCTTCTGCATATTCTAAGTGCATATAAAGGACAAAGTAAACTGCATATTTAAATACTCATGTCATATGATATAAAGCGCAAATGCTTCTAATTACAAAACTCGTAACATGTTGAGGATGGAGCAAAGCCGTCCACAATGTGCACTCCTGCAGTCCCTTTCCTCACCACATGGGGCTCTCCGCCAGATCTCTGCACAAGAGACGCAACACAACAAAGAGTGAGTTTAGGGGAAAGAATGGGAGAGGGTTCTGGGTGCAGTTGATGTGGCGAGTCGAGCTCCACTCTCGAACAGGAAATATGTTACCTCCACTCAACAATAAAGGAGGGGCAAAATGGCATCGCTGAGCTCTTTGAAGTTTGAACTTTAACTTGGGTAATTTTATCTAAGCATCCCTACACTTATTGCAGACTGACGCTGTCTTAACGTGCAATGCAAGCACAATGCATATGGCTTCTTTGAAATTACGCAGAAAGGATGAATAAACACGATGGATTTATATATTTTTGGAAAATATTCAACATTTTACAGTGGTTGTTGTGTGTGTTATTTTGCTTTAAATATAAAATTCCTAAATTATTTGTGTTTACATTTTTCATTTTTCATTTTTTTTGTATTATTTGATGTTTCATTTATTGTTCACTGCAAAATTAAAATGTTTACTTTCTAAATACAAACCTGGTCGCAATGTCTGGATTTAGTAACATTAATGGTATTTCATAACATTTAAACAATCATTTTGTAGCATAAAAACCTTAAAACAGCGCTGTTTCATAAATTACTTCCGGTTTAAGGTCAGAATTAGAGGTGACATATTCGCTTGGGCTTCGAGTGAAGGTGACGTATTTCCACTTTTGAGTGGAGCTCCACTCGCCCCATCGGCTGCAGCCAGCCCCTATTGAAAAATGGCAAGTTCATAGACAACAAAGCAGGACGGAGGGCAAAAAAGATGGATGGAAAGAGGGAGGGAAACCGATGGAGAGGGTTTTAGAGTTAGAGAGCGAAAGAAGCAGATGAAGGAGAGAAAAGGTGTTAATGATGCTGAAAATTGGCCGGTGAGCGCTTACTACCCTTTCAGTAAATCAATGCAACAGCCTTCTGTCAACTTATCTGTCCTTATGTCCTCCCTCGCCAAACTTGCCCTGTTCCTTTCTCTCTCTCTCTCTTGCTTTTCAATCCTCTCGTCTCCCTGACTAATTTTATGAGGTGGTATTCAAAACTTCCATCTCCTCACCTTATTTGGACCGTCACCATAAATAAAAGCCTGCATTAGCGTGCATGTGCATGCAGAGACGGGAAAAGAGACAGACTGTGACAGGGTGATATAAAGCGTGGCCGAGTGTTTTTTGCGACAGTGACATATACTCTTACACAACCCACAAGTAAATATCTGAAAATCTATCTGGGCTCGTGTCTGCAGGTCACAGATAACAACGGTGTGACTGATGGGGTTGACAGACAGTGAATGGGTGTTTGCGCGTGCCATACCCGAGGGTAGCATCTCTGTTGTAAGGCAGGAGAAGGGCCGTCTCTTCTCCGTAGCTGTGCCCTCCTGACACGGCAGCATCGTACTCTTCCTCCTATCAAATACACAGAAGCATAAACTTATCAATAAACGGCATATTTATACCAATTGTTCATTGTGAAAGTTACAGACGAGCACTGCAGATGCTTCACACAGCATCTCAAATATCTTTAGTGATAATTTGTTATTTTTGGCATCAGATTAAGGACTTTTCACCACTTAAGACATATTTCTGAGATTTATTACAGTTTTATCCTCCTTTAATTTTTATGAAATACATTCAGACCTCAAAAAACTCAAATTTGACCGAACGAAAAGTGATATTCAAAGAGTAGGATGATATTTAAAAAATGTAACATTTATTTTCAACTGAATGAAAATTATTAATAAGTGATATTTAATAATACAGCCTATCCAAAAGCTTTGATTTCCTTTGGTTATGACTTACAAATTCACCTACGTTTAGAGAAGCACAAAACCTCAACCTAAACCTTTATAATTTATAATTGTTTCAGCAGAAAGACTAATAAAAACATTTATAGCTACTGAGACCAAACAGGCCTTAAAGGTGTATGTTCTTACATAATTTACTCACCCTCATGTCATGAAACCTGTATGACTTTCTTTCTTCTGCAGAACACAAAAGAAGATATTTTGAAGAACGTTGGTAACCAAAAAACATCTACCCCCATTGTATAGACAAAAACACAGACATTTCTCAATATATCTTCTTTTGTGATTCACAGAAGAAAGAGTCCTATACTCTTTTTTGGTTTTTGGAGAACTATCCCTTTAAGGGTGAGATAATTTCATAGCACAAACTGTAGATAACATACCTTCAACTGTTTCTACTAAATACTATCAGACTACCACAGTTATTTTATGTACTATGATAAGAACACAAACAAACCCTTACCGACTCTGAGCTGTGGGGGTGTGTGTAAGCACTTGGCTGGTGTGGAGATGAGAGGGGGGCAGGTTGGCTGATGACCACCATGTCCAAACCGCAGGGGTGTCTGGGAGAAGGTGGTGGGGTGGCAGGAAGCAGCAGGTCACGTTGGGGCTGGTCACACAGACTGTAGTGGTTCAAAGGGCCAGACGAGTGTGCGTCCTGCAAGGCTTCTGGGTTCTCATCCTCAGAATCAGACAGCAGGGGACATTCTGCACCGCCTGCAACCAGAGATGACAGACCATTCAACAATAGCTTTCGTGTTAAGTCACTTTGTGCAAAGCTCTTAAAGGTGGTGTTAAATAAGGATGTCCTTAAATGCATGTTTCATTTAGATTTAGTGCTTAGTCTGTTCAACTGACCATTTACATTTTTTATTTATTTATTTAGCTGATGCTTTAACCCAAAGAAAATGAAGAATTGTTTGACATTTTGCCTTAAGCATAAACAATAAACACAATATAACATGCTATGTTTATAAGGTGGAATAGAGCTATCTAGCATTGTTAAAGAGACAGCTCACCCCCAAAATTTCTGTCATCATTTATTTTTTTCTCATTCAAAACTTGTCTATGACTTTGTTCTGTGAGAAGATATTTTGAGAAATGTCTGATTTTGTGTCCACACAATGTAAGTCAATAAGGGCCAATGTTGTTTGGTTACTAACACTCTGCAAAATCTCTTCTTTGGTGTTCTGAAGGGGAAAGAAATTCATACAGGTCTGAAGTAACATGAGGATAAATAAATGATGACTGACCTCACGTTTGTGTGAAATATCAATTTTACAACGTAAAAAAAAGTTAAATCAACCTGTTAATCTGTCTTAAACTGAACTAATTTATATTATCTTTACAACGTCAAATTCTACTATCAAATAACCCTTACAAACACATTGCAAGAGGTTGGAAATCTGTAAACGTCTGTCCACCCTGATTCCCATCTATTGTGCAAAGGGAGCCATTCAGGTTGCATCTTGCTGTTTTGAGTAAACTCCATTCATGCAACATGCATCAGAGATCAGTCTGTCTCAGCGGCCCATGGGTGTGCTGACTGAAACTGGGACTTTTTCACAGTTATTAATCTAAAACACGTCTATAATAAAGCAGTTCTACATTAGATTGTTGTGTGGTGTCAGTAAGTGGGTGTTGGGTGTGCCATGATGCATGGTGGCATATTGTTGTGGCCATTGCACAGGGCAGTATAACGGATTCGCACGGTGGTGTGATTTTACGACATCCACCCTGGAGTTCTGTGGTATTGTTGTGTGTGGGCAATAAAGAGAGTAGGTCGCCTCACAATAGTGTCGTTGTGTAGCGATGGTTGTACGGGATTAAAGAAAGCAAAATGACTCACTGTTCTGCAGCAGGCCTGTCTCACTCCATTTAGAATCACTCAGCACATCTAGTCTTCTTTCCAGCTGACGGCTGTACTCCATCACTTCCTGCGAACACAGCCGTACAGAATGAAAATAATGCAACACTGTAATGTTTAACATTTAACACAATGTCTATCATCCTTTTCAAAATCTTTATATAAAGATGTGTTTGAATGGAAAGACTTGGTCTGCAAGCTAGTACTGGAACAGTAAACAAATTTACAGTAATTGACCGCATGAAAATGAAAACTGCTGTAAATAAACAAATTGTATACAAAACACAATAACAACAACACATGATAGCATTACTGACGTCTGTGACAGTAACACTGTGCAGAATTATATGACTTTTTTATATTTAAGTCACGCTTATTTAAAAATAGCCAACATTTTTATGCCTCCAAGGGAAGTGACATGACCGACCACAGGCCTTGGTTGATGTTTTCACATTGGTAACACATTTACCAGATGTTCTTTCTAATTACTCCACAAATAAAACTATTTTCCATTTAAAGAAATTTATGCAAGACAAGATTCACATTTCTGTGCTACCAATCCCGTCAGCTTTGTTTCCATTTCTACTTTTATCTAACATCCAGGAGCTCAGCGAGAGTTGAGCTGCAGCTGATGGTTAAGACATGCACAAACAGTTTGTGACGTGCGTTTGAGACTTGTGTGATTAAAATAGACTAAATTAAGACAGCTACACGGAAACAAGTTTTTTTCTGAGACTGTGATGTGTGAGAATGATGTGAGATATGTCTGTGATCTTGCCTGTATTTCTGTCTGGAGCTGTTCTTTCTCTTTCTGAGCCACCCTGAGACTGGCCTTCAGCTCCTGTAGCTCTCGACGAGTCTCGCTCAGCTGAACCTGAAGACAAACATATGTTTTTCTAACATAAGTAATATTACATTATTTATCTTACATTTGTGCTCACAACCATCTAAATGGTAGGTTATATCATTGTAGTGACCAAACGTGATTGTCCAACAAATGTCCAAAAGTTATAAATTGATATCTTTGATTTCTACCTAAAATATATTATTAAAGATGTAATGTGAATCTTGTGTAGTTGTGTTTGTAATGTAAACTCATTTTAGAGAGGCTTGACAAACTTTTGCACGCAACATATATGGACAAGGGATCAACAATTTTTTTACTAATAGTTAATGTATGTGCACTTCTATGGTGGTTCTATGTTTTTTCTTGTGGGCTTTTTTTGTTGTGATTTTTGTAAATTACAAAAAAACGCATTCACTAATACAGGGGTCTTTAACTACTTTTCTTTGAGGGCTGGATTCCAAAAGTATCAATAGGATGCAGGCCAGTTTTTTCCCATATCATAATTTCTTCTATTTTGTATTTCTGTTATTTACAGCATTTTGTTCCTTTTATACTGTTTTTGTTGGTGTTACTCGCAAGTCATATATTAAACCATGTATACAAATATTGCATGCAGTATATACAGTTGTGTTCAAAATTATTCAACCCCCAATGCTGTAAATGGTTTTAGGGAATTTAGTGTACATTTGTAATTGTATTCAGAATGAAATCCTACAAGGACTTCTTAAAGAACCATATGCAACTAAAATGACATCAATTAGTTTTGTAATACAGTAGTAAATGTTTCTTTTGTGAATTCTTCATTGACATAATTATTCAACCCCTTAAAGACTACCACTCTGAAGAACAGAGGTTCAATGAAGTGTTTTCAATCAGGTATTGAAAACACCTGTGGATATCAGGGAGCAGCAATAAAGCCTAATAAGCACCAATTAGGCAGCTTTAAAATGCCTGTGATACTCAGCTCCTTCTAGACATTTACTGGTGTGGTTACAAACATGGTGAGGTCAAGAGAATGGTCCAGGAAGACAAGAGAACAGGTGATTACTCTTCACAGGAAGGGCAATGGCTATAAGAAGATTGCAAAGATGTTAAACATACCAAGAGACACCATAGGAAGCATCATTCGCAAATTCAAGGCAAAGGGCACTGTTGAAACGCTACCTGGTCGTGGCAGAAAGAAGATGCTGACTTCGACTGCTGTGTGCTACCTGAAGCGTAGAGTGGAGAAAAGTCCCCGTGTGACTGCTGAGGAACTGAGAAAAGATTTGTCAGATGTGGGTACTGAAGTTTCTGCTCAGACAATACGGCGCACCCTGCGTAATAAAGGCCTCCATGCCAGAACTCCCAGGCGCACCCCCTTGCTGTCCCCAAAGAATAAGAAGAGTCGACTGCAGTATGCCAAAAGTCATGTGGACAAACCACAGAAGTTTTGGGATAGTGTTCTGTGGACTGATGAAACAAAATTAGAACTGTTTGGGCCCATGGATCAACGCTATGTTTGGAGGAGGAAGAACAAGGCCTATGAAGAAAAGAACACCTTGCCTACTGTGAAGCATGGCGGGGGGTCAATCATGCTTTGGGGCTGTTTTGCTTCTGCAGGTACTGGGAAGCTTCAGCGTGTGCAAGGTACCATGAATTCTCTTCAGTACTAGGAGATATTGGATGACAATGTGATGCAGTCCGTCACAAACCTGAGGGTTGGAAGACGTTGGACCTTTCAACAGGACAATGATCCCAAGCATACCTCCAAGTCCACTAGAGCATGGTTGCAGATTAAAGGCTGGAACATTTTGAAGTGGCCATCGCAGTCACCAGACTTAAATCCGATTGAGAACCTCTGGTGGGACTTAAAGAAAGCAGTTGCAGTGCGCAAGCCTAAGAATGTGACTGAACTGGAGGCTTTTGCCCATGATGAATGGGCGAAGATACCCGTAGATCGCTGCAAGACACTTGTGTGAAGCTATGCTTCACGTTTAAAAGCTTTTATAACTGTAAAAGGATGTTGTACTAAGTACTAAGATTGAATGTCACTTGAGGGTTGAATAAAACTGATAATGATGTGAGCTCAGAAAAGACATTTGTGGTTATTTCATTATAAATGTTATGTTATATTTGTCTGACCTACACGTGCCTCTTTGATTTAATTGTAAGCAGGATGACTGAATGATCATAATCAATGTCAAACCGACCAAAACAATCAATTTCAGTGGGGGTTGAATAATTTTGAAAACAAATGTACCTTTTCATGATATTTAATTAAAAGGGATATCGTCTTTTAATGGTATTTTATATTCCCTAATACGTTGAATGAAATTAGTGTTAATTTACTCACCCACAGTCCCCCAGTACTTCCAAGATGTTGGTGGTAATTTTTTTTTTCAATAAATATTTATGAAGATATTGAATAAATGAAAGTCAATTAAAAAAAAAAAAAAGCCACTACATTCAGCACACAAGTAATCCCTGCCCCTTGGCGTTAAACTGGCGTCTTATAAAGCGAATCAATTGATCTGTGCAAGAAACTTTTATCGAATCTTCGGGTGAATCCCGATCGCATCCCCACGCATTTATAAGGGCGGCTCCTTTGAAGTGCAAGTTCTGCAGGGAGATGAACAGCTGTTTTCGTAAACAAAGCTGTTTAAATCATACATAATGAATGCAGTACTAAGAACAACATTGTTATTTCCTTATCTGAGACAACAGTTCACGTGGTGTAGTATTTTCCTGCAGTTACTTTCAAGGGCACAAGACGCGTTTTTGATCGCAACCTTTGGCGTGCGCAAACCGACTGCCTATGGCTGTGGATTGCAGATTATAACATGGCAAATAACATTAAGGGGATAAGATAGACCAATCACTTTATAATACGTCAATCGTTATGAGCCACGTGAATAACTTTCATATTGAATGTAGCAGCGTTTTGAACTTTCAGGACTCAGGATGCCCATTTCTTAAACCACACCAAGTCTCTCAACTTATTTGAAATGTAAAGGCTGGCCGGGTTAAGATGATTGGAGGGCTGCATTTGGCCCACGGGCCGCCAGTTGACTAGCCCTGCTCTAATATATTGAAGAAATTTAATAGTCAAATAATTGTAAAAGAAAAATAACCTAAATATTTAGCGTTTCGTCTATTTTGTACCATAAATCACCACATGTTTTGGTACTTTGGCTTAAAAGCCTTAAACCAAATATTGTATACACATATAGGGAATCATTTTTGGCCACAAATGTATACAGTATAGTAGGTATATACAGTAGAATTCAGAAGCCTGTGACCACTGATGAAAATGTATCAATTTAGCATTTTTCGTGTAATACAGTTTCAGTTATTATAAACTCTATTTTAAGTTTAATGTAAGCAGTGTGAGAATTAAAACAATCATCTTTTTAAGAATTTTTAATGACAACATGCACTTAACCTGGCATGGAGACAACAAGTTTGTGTGAAACCCCACGGTTATGTTATCTCAGCACAATTTTGAAAATGTAAAAAAATATTTTGTTTACTTCAATGGATGTAAAGAAAATCTAATCTTTTCTTCAGAAGACATGTTTAGTATAGAACATGCTCATATGGGATTCAGGACAATTACAATTTTTGCACTGGTGCTACAAAGGTTTAAAGTTTTGTAGCACAGGGCAAACATCTGTAGCACAAGTATAAATCACAAGTGCAGATCATGACGTGCATTGGCAGGTATCTTACAAAGGACATTAATGGCACAGATGGATCAATTAGAGTCATATTCTTTTACCTAAATTAGATTAAGTTCTGTGTTTTCCCATTTTTTACTATACAATATTTGTCCACATAAAAATATTATATTAAAGTATATTATAGTATTTACTATAGTAAACTGCAGGAAAAGACCTAGATTCTATAGTGTTTTTTAACCTTACCAAACAGTAGTATACTACAGTTTTTAATACAGTTCATAACTTTTGTACAAGGGTACTACAATTATCTGTAACAAATACTATAGTACACTGCAGATCAAGTGTTCAGATTAACAAGACTTTTATTTTGAAGGGTGTGTATATTTGACAACATATATGTCGTAGTGTACAGCACTGAGATTAGTGGCCTAGAAATAGCGTAGGATTTTATTATTACCCGATTGCAGTCTTTCTCTCGCCCCAGCTCCACCACAGCTCTTTCTTTCTCCATCTTCGCCTCCTGCAACATCTCCTCCTTCTGCTGGATCTCATCATTCAGTCGATGAAGACGAGCTTTATCCATCTGTCAATCCATACAATCACTTCAATAAACATTTGTTTTTAATACAACATCACAGACCTCTCTCAGCATCTGTCTCTCTGCTGTCCTCCTACCTCAGTGTTCTTCTGTAGGTTCTCTCTCTCTTGTGCCCAGCTGGCTCTGCCCTCTCTTAAAGCCAGGCTGACATCTGCCAGCTGAAGGGTGAGTTGTGCGGCCTGCAGACGGGCCTGATGGAGCTCGGCGTGCGCTGTGTCCCTCTGAGCGACCATGTCTCTCAGCTCACCCCTCAGAGATTCTACAAAGCGTTCGCTCATGTTCAGACGCTCCTGAAAGCTCCGGAGCTCCCCCAAGGCCACTTCACTGGCTGCCTGCTCCATCATGACACAGAATCACAGACTCAGACGATGTACATTTCATTCTTGCAGGATGATTGATGTATTCCTTTCTGTAAAGGGTTTGTCAAAAATGAGTTGATAACAAAATCTACACTAAAGCTCTTCGATCTCATGTGTACGTTGGGATTTCAGTCTAGAGACATGATCTCTTACTTGTATTCTGATTCCGAAAATGAAACACAAATAAACAGACTGCCGGCTAGCTTGCCTTACAAATATTTTCCTATCACTGTTGATGTGTCTCAGAGCCCCTGCTTTCTGTTCCATGCAACTGAGAACACTCCCTGTCAAGGATGTGTGACTGCCGGAGTGTTACCTCCTTCCTGTGCGCACTGTTGAGTTTGTGTGTGAGGGTTGTGATGGTGTCTCTAAGCTGTAGGGCGTGTGTATCTCTCTGTGCCAGTGAGCTTCTCAGACTCTGAAACTCTGAGGACAAACTGTGCAGTTCTTTCTCCGTCTGCTCCATCTTAAACTAAGAACAACAAAAACAGCACTGTGTTTATATGTCTAAATAAATATACACTTTATAGCTGTTTATTATCTATAATACAGCCACAGAAAAAAGTTTTTAATCAGAGATTTTACTTAATCAGCATTTTTAGATGTAATTGTGGCCATTGCAGTCCAGTGTCTGTCAATTTTGACAAAATCAAACCTCAGAAGTCATCCAACAGCAATGTGAAAAGACTATGACAAGACATATGAAAAAAATCAAGGTTATTTTATAAAAAATAATTGTTAAACTTTTCCTAAATACATTTAATACTGTTGTAAGCTGAAAAGTGAATATGAACTTCGCAGTATTTGAGGTCTGAAAAAATACAGAGCATAATTTCAGTTTTAACATGTTTCTCCAGTTTTCATTCTTTGCATAAACATGTGAATAGTACTAGAAATTTGGGAAAAAATGTGTTAGTAGTTCACAGAATGAAACAAAACTTATTTTACCTAAACACGTACCTATAAATAGTACATTCAGAAAAACTGAAAATAATTTTGAAATAATCTCTCTATTTTTTCCGCGGCTGTATATTGTTATAAGCTTATATGTTAGCTAAGAAACCTTCAGGTTGTTCTGCTCATCCTCATCTTCCTTCTTCTGAAGTGCAGCTTTCTTGGCTCGTTCCCTCATCCTACACAGAAACACCACAGATGAACAGGTGAAGCCACATGGGGTGCACAGACAATAAAACATAAGGTCTAAATGGTGTCCAGTGCATTTTAGAGAACCATTAGCATTCAATCGCTCCAAGTATTTCTAGAGGTGGCCAAGGATGCAAACGGCCACATTGCGTTAACGCTAATGGGTCTCGCTAAACATTAAAAGACCAGAGGTTCACACAACACAACTGTTCAAAAAAAGTTAAAAATGTACTTAGTGGGTTTGTTTTAAATACACATCTTGTATATGTCTCACATTAACAGAATAGCATCATCTGGGGAAAAAAGGGCCACTTCTGAAAAGCATCTCACCTTTCTAGGTCGGTCTCTCTCTCCAGGCCTCTTTGTGTCAGACCTATAATATCCTCTTCTAGCTCTCTGATTCTTTGCTCATTCGCTTCTTTTTGAGCCTGGATGGCCCTCTTCTCCTCTGCCAGGTCTTCACTTATGTCCTCCACTTCCTACAAGAGAGAGAGGTGTAATGATAGTGAGGAGTTTATATTTAACCTCAACACTAAAAATAATTTAGCAGTTATACTATGGCCAGCGTTTGTGAAAGTAAACATTAAAGAAGAAAATATTTACAAAGGCATAACTTAGGGTTGACCACACAGGGTGATGGAATGTGCGTGTTTATGCCACCTTCTGCTTTTTCTTCATTTCCTCCACTTTCTCTTTATATTCCCTCACTTCCTCCTTCAGATCGCTGATCTTTCGCTCCATTTCCCTGCGGCTCTGCTCCCAGTAGCTTCTATCTCTCTCTTTCCTGTCTCTCTCTCTCACCATGTTCTGGTCCGCTGCTTCCAGAGCCTGGAGGAGCTCAGCACGTTCCTTCAGACAGTCCTGCAGGTGCCTCTGTTAATGAGAACAAAGGAAAAACATTTTAGACCAAAAATCTATTTTTCGATTATTCGTTTATGAAATGCGGTCGAATAGATATTGATTCTCTAAAGACATGAATCAATTTTTTCTTCATATTTCTGCAAACATTGAACATACTTTAAGAGAATCATTAACATGAATTTAATTGCTAATACTAGTTTTCTCCACTAGATGTCACTTTTGTTTTCACAATGGAGATGTTACAATAGGGAGCCTATCATTCATTCATTACTTTAATAACATGGTGGATGAGGATGTGTTGTCGAATATAAAAAGTTTAATAAACTGGTTTGTGGCTCTTAATTCACCATTGGAATCTGATGTTTACTGTTTTTTTTTTAAATAACTAGGATTTGTTTTAAATCTAAATGCAATGAAATGAATTGAGAGCTTGCGAATCGGAATCGAATTGGTATTTAGTATCTTCAGTATTAAATCGTTTTATATCAGGAAAACATGCAAATTATGATACAGGTATTTGTGCTGGAAATTCAACCCCAAAATGTTATAAATGAAGAGCTCTTTTCCAAAACGTAATAAATGCCAATTTTTTTTTTAATGAGTTTGTCATGCCATTTTGCTGTGTACACAACCTATTCACTGCTCCATCAATGTTTCATGCCAAATCGCTGTATTTCCTTGTTTAAAATGTACTGCAAGATGCAGTTTCTTTCCAAAACGCTATAAATCCCAAACCTGTTTTTAGCCTAAATGAGATGTGTTCTCTAGACCAATCAAAATTCGCTCGTTAGTGTTATTTCTAAATTATTTATTATAAGTGGTGGAAAATATTGAAACATGAAATTTAAAATATCTATTTGATTTAACTATTTAGTTTGTTACTATTTATTTTATTTGGCTGTTATTTATTTCATGCACTTGCATTTAATTGATTTATATTAATTTATAGTATGAGTCCCTGATGTCATATGTTTCATGTTCTAATTTTTTTGAAAAAAAAAGGATGGATTTGTAGCGTTTTGAAAAATAAAATTGTTGTTTCATTTAACAATCATTGTTTAACATGTTCAGACTGAGCCAACAGACCATTTTAACAGGATAAATTGAATATTAACAAAATGTATGGGTCTAGGTAAGAAAATGTAATTTTCATGAAAACTATTCAAATGGATTTATAGCGTTTTGGAAAAGAGCTCTTCAAATAACCTTTGATGTTATTTTCTTAAACTCTAGTGACTCAAAGTCATAGTTCACACAAAAAAAAAAATTTGTCATCATTTACCCACCATCTTGTCATTCAAACCAGTATGACTTTATTTCTTCCACAGGACACAAAAGAAGATATTTTGAAAAATGTTGTTGGCTGGCACCAATTCACTTGCATTGGTTTTGTGTAAATACAATAGACATGAATAGGGGTCAGTGCTGTTCAGTTACCAACTTTCTTCAAAACATCTTTTGTGTTCTGCAAAAAAAAAAGAACATCATACACGTTTGAAATATCAAGAGGGTGAATTTACAAAAAAGAATTTTCATTTTTAGGTGAACTATCGCTTTAATAGTGCCCACAGTATTTATTTATTATTTATTTATCCATATTTAGATAATGAAAAAATTAAAAGCACTTTTGAAAGATATATTTAGATGAATGTAGACTCATATAAAATAACTTCAGTCATTTCAGTAGCATATAAATTATTTTTATTTTAAATGAAGGGGGTCAACTCAAGGGGGTCAACATGTGATGACCAGAGAAATAGTGCTGGCTTTACCTCGGTAAATCCAGTTTTACTCAGTATTTTGACTCATATATTCTGTTGCTTTGAGACTTTACATCTATAAGGATCCGTGACAAAAAACGGCCTTATTGACTTTGTTGCAAACCTCAACACAGACAAGATGCCATCTGATGCTTTTCATGTGATTATAAAGTCACACATCAAAACCGCACATTGTGGACATTTTAATAGGAGACTCTCTGTCTGAGGTTTGCAGCTTCCGTGGATTAAAATATCAATAAACTGCATCATCTCTTCTTTCTTTTCACTTTTACCCTGTTATTTCTACAGAAACGGACTGTTGTTAAAACCAATCCACTCATTCTCTAATAGTTAAGGTCTTTTTATACACATAAAAAATATTTTTGTTTCCATCTGACCTGCAGAAGCTGGGCTCTCGGGATAACCAGCAACATGTCCTCTCCCAATTCCTCTCCCTGACCCTCCTCTTCCAGTGTCACCAGCTCTTCCAAAGGTTTCGGGGCCGAGAAGGTAAAGTCAGTGCTGACAGAACAAACATCTCCCTTTCCATCCACATACACAAACTGGTACTGCTGAGCACTGGGCCCTGGTAGATAAGAAGCTAAACAAGGAAGGAAAAAAGAGGACGT